>JACVBY030000552.1:0-1326696 GCA_017589505.3 Metroxylon sagu | reverse complement strand
CCAGTATTCTGGAAAATGAGTACATACCCTTAAAGATCAAGGTGTTCTTCTGGTTGGGCTTTGAAATCAATACTAGGGATGCTTTAATAAAAAAAACTTGTCACAAATATGGATGTTTGTTGATTCTGTAATAATTTATTTGAAACTATGAATCGTATCTCATCGAAGTGCTACTTCATCGAGAGTATCAGGTCTCCGATCCTTCGAGCATTGAACTTTCAAACATATCCAACTTCCTTCAGTGACATGCTCTCATTCCTTTTTTAAACAATGAAGTTCAAATTTTATTTTATTTTATCTTTTTTTTTGAAGAAAAGGAGAACGCAAATTTTTATTGGTTGACCAAAAACATCACATGAAACATATAGCAGGCATAGCTATACGACAGATGTTAAGCAAGAATCTAGTCCCCCTGTACTCAAACGCAACAAGTCACTCTACTATCAGGTCTAATGGGCAATGACAGTAATGGCCTCTTTGCTCTGGATTTGGTTGGGTTTTGAGGGGTGGGAGAAGGGAGGCAAGGGTTAAAGCGAGGAGAGTTCAGAAGGGAGGGTAAACCGAAGAAGACCGTGGTGAGGGGCAATGTAACAGTGGAGATAACTAAAAAATTATTAAAATGCACTGACTTAAAATTGCCGCAAGGCGGTTGAGATTCGCGGTTGGACGGTTGAGATTCTATCAACTGATGTGCACTCTGAGGGATTTGAAGTGATCTTGACCGTCCATGGTCAAACAACTTGCCACTTCGATTCGCGGCACCCCTCCTTAAAATTCGTTCGGGAGTTAGAGAGAGAGAGAGAGAGAGAGAGAGAGAGAGAGGAGGACGGGGAGGGATGTGCACTCTGAGGGATTTGAAGTGATCATGACCGTCCATGGTCAAACAACTTGCCGACTTCGATTCGCGGCACCCCTCCTTAAAATTCGTTCGGGAGTTAGAGAGAGAGAGAGAGAGAGAGAGAGAGAGGAGGACGGGGAGGGGATGCTTATAGCCCGGCCAGAGCCGCAAGACGCCCGTGTGATCGCCCACGTCGGCATGGATGGTTTCTACGTTCAGGATTTCAGATTCTCTGTTCTTTTTCTCGCCACTTTCCCTTTCCTCCTAATCTAACCCTTAAACCCCTAAATGTTTATCAAGATTTTGATTCGAATTAAAATCTTCGCTATTTCTTGTGATTTCAAACCAAAGTTTAATCTTTTTTTCTGCAAATAGTGGGATCGAGGCTAGTCTTTATTTGATCCTCTCCGTGGATCGTTCCCATATAGTAATTATTTGCTTTTTCTGCGAAATTATGATATAAACTCATAGGATCACGAAAGAAAATTTTGCTGGCCGTAGATTTAAATCTGTTCAATCTTGGAAAAGTTATAGGGTATGTTGCAAAAATTTTGTTGTTTAAATTCCTGCACACTGACGGGTCTACGGGGTAACCTGTCAATTTTGTTGCCTAACTGAACGTATCTACTTTCTCTTTTTGTAGAGGAACAAGAGAGAAATCCTGAATTAAGGGGTTTGTTAAGCCCAAAAGCGGTCCGTTTGATACCACAGCAGGGTTTGCCATCTGCTGTCTTGCAATATAATTCTTGGAGAGGTGGGGATTTGTTTGCTGTTAGTAATGAAGCTCGAAAATTTGGCGCGAATCGGTTAATTTCCTTCCTTATTTCTTATAGCTAAACCAATTTATTTCTTTTCTTTTTAAAACTGGATTTTCAGTTCTTTGCGAGGGGAAGAGACCAAGGAGATCTGTCCAAACATCCAATTAATTCAAGTATTAATTGCTTGTGGTAATGAGATAACATCAGAACATATGCTAGGCTGCTTAGGTGTATTTTAGTTTCAAATTTTTGTGGTCCTAGGTGAACGTTCATGTGGTAATCCATTGTATTTTAAACATGGCTAAGTACGAGGACTTGTTGTTAGATGACATGTTTCATTACCCTTTCATTCTGTAAGTTATTTTTGATTGTTTCTCATGTTCATGATATCTCTGACAGAGAAGGGAATGAGAGAAAGTGGCTCTGTTGAACTGCTGCTCACTATCAGGATAAGTTATTAGCTTGTTGAGCTATTATTGCTGCACAAGGCTGGACAGAAGTTGTAGAGGAAACCAAATTCACATTTCAATAGGAATTGCTCACGATAAGGTAACCAAGAAAGAAGTTTCAAATTAGAATGTAACTGTTTGTTTGATTCCCTCTAGCAGTTCCTGTTTGTGTGTCTACATGTGCAATGTGACTTTGTTCTTTTTAATCAGTTTAATTCTTAAGCATTATCTTAAGAACATATTGTATGGTGGGCCTTTATGATGATTTTGCTTCGGATTCAGCATTTTACAATTTTTTCTTCTTTTGTCCTCCTTTTGTTTGATTCTTAAATCACTTTTTCTTCTATTATTGGCCCTTAACTCATGGAGTTATGCATGCTACTTATGGCAGATGTTAGCAGAACTACTTTATTCTTTTTAGTCAGTTTAATTCTTAAGCATCATGTTGACACCATGTCGTATGATGATTTTTTTATTACAAATTTGCTTCTGATTTAAAATTTTACAATGCTTTCTTTTCTTCTTCCCCTCCTTTTGTTTGGCTCTTAACCTAGTGTTTCATCTATAATTAGCTCTTAACTCATGGAGTTTATGAATGATTTTTATGGTAGTTGTTAGCAAAGCTTGCAAGTGCAATGCATGAACCTGCACAGCAAACAGTGGTACCATCATATTCTGTAAAAGATCTACTAGCTTCCTTTACTGTGAAGAAAGTGTAATATGTGAACTTTGCTTCTCTGCACTGTTTCATTTGGGTGGAGATGGTGTCAAATATCCTTTCAGTCTAAATAGCAATTCTAGATGTCATTGCTTTTACTCATCCTTTCATAGATATCGGTTTTTCTTCACCTCTGACTTTGTAATAAACAACTTGGAGGAAAGCTTGGAAGCTCCCTACAAATTGATCTTCAAGTAAACACGGTTGGTGATTTACTACAATTTGCTGTATAAAAGTTGCAAGAGCGCTATGGCATTAACATAGGATGTGGTAACATTAAGTTACCATCTACTTTAGTAAGATATTAGCCTTACATATATATATATATATATATATATATATATATATATATATATAGAGAGAGAGAGAGAGAGAGAGAGAGAGCTTGACTTAGTTACGCTTGAGTGGACTATACACTCAGATCCAACTAGGCCTATATTACACCATATGGGTCTCACATCAATGATTCGAGTTGTTGAATGTAATCTGCTACATTTAAAGTGCTTATACACAAAAAATCATGTGGTTTGAAGACTTCTTGCCTATGCATCTAGTGGACAAAAAATTGAACAGTCTACATAACACAAAATAATATATTTTTTTTTTACCTCTTGATGCATAGCTTAAGCATTTTCAAATCAGATGATTTTTGGTGTATAAGTATTTTATACGTTATAGATGATATTCGATGTCTTAGATTATTGACATGGAACCTTCATCATCTAAAATTAGACCTCATCGGATGTGAGTGGAGATCCTTGCGAGTGTAGCCAAGTTAAGCGCGCTTTCTCTCTACATATATATGTGTGTATGTGTATATACATGCATACACATATATGTGTGTTTTCTATTCCTAGTCATGGAAAGATTCATAGAATGTTTGATTCTAGGATAATTTGACACAGTTTAGAAATTTTTGATATATCAAATTTTAAGTAGAACAAGTAATAGGATGGCAAAAGTCTAATGATAATTTGAGGACAGGAATCTAAACAAGAAAAGTGAAGTTTTACTCATAAACAATGTTGCAATACTGGTTATTGATGGAACCACTCACAAAAATGGAAATACTAGATGAATTATTTATAACTGATTTCTAAATTCAAGAGTCATTATGCTCTTTAATTCATTTATTCCCATCTATGTTGCATCCTTATTGTTAATGTTTATTCTCAAGTTCTCTTGTCAGTGTTTAGCTTGCCTCTTTTACATATCCTAATCTAATGGTTACGATTCATAGTGCCTTTTTACATGTATTGCATTGTCTGTGTAATTTAGTTTCACTGAATCAAGACAGTTAAACTTTTATGCAGAAATCACATGCTTACAAAATCTCAGTTTTGCATAAGGGTTGAATATGTATTTGCCATTTTGTTATTGGTACTATTCTAATCATAGATCTTTAGAATGAATATCTCTTAATATTTAATATTTTTCCACTCTAGTAGATGGTTGTGGAATATTGCCAGAGGTGTCAGTGGGGAAGAAGTCGAGGAACGTCTTCTACCCAATATCTATAGATGTGAAAACACATTTGCTGGACCACATAAGTATTGATGAATACTGCTTTTGTAAGACATCACCAAGTTTATATTTTATTAATATCTGTTTTCTTTATGTATTTCTATGGTTCCCTAATGATAGTTAACATTCACAAATGTCAGTACATAAACTTAACAATTGTGAGCATATTGAGGCAATGGAACTGTTATCTTGTTTGCAGAGGTCTACATCTGAAGGGTAAAGGTGTTAACCTTTGGAACTTGGAGGAAAATTTTAAGACATGCTAATATTTGATATTTCCAGCAATTTGTTGGATGTGAATCCATATACGAATGTTTGTGATTCAATGAAAATAGTATTTATATTTAGCATGATATATATTGATTTTACCTAAATATGAGCAATACATTTATTTTTTGGCTGATCTTTTTATATATTTCCATGGTAGTTATCCAATTCTAGCTCATCATATGTATTGTGCAGCCCACTTGCTGGAAAAAGCATAGAGTGTTGATTCCTTTGTCTTTGCATTTATTCTTTATCTTATGGGGATAATTGTGTCACCCAAGGCATGTCATATTGACCCATACTGGTTGTACCACCCTGTGCCAGTAAGGTACCAATAGGATGTTGAGATTCAGTTCAGTAAATGAGTTGAGCTAATCTGCACTGGTCCATATTGAGTGGAACTGCTGTACAGTGGAGCTGCCCTGTACCGCTTGCTGTTAACCTGTATCACTCTGTTTCGTGCCATACTATGGCTGAGAATGAGAAAAAAAAAGTACAAGAAGTTTGTCCCAGTATTGTGCACTTATTGTATTGTACTGACTGTATCGACTGCACCATACCAAACTGATGATATATTGGTATGGCTTTAAATACCAATTTTATGTACTTTGTTTTCACTTCATTACCAGCAGAAACATGGCACATTATTTTTCAATTTGTGATAATTCTTTCACCAATAATTAATATATCCTCAATTGGCATACTTGGTGTAAAAGAGGATAAAGTGTATTTTATCTATGTATTAAAATCTATCTTACGTAATGGTTACACTGTGTGATTGCATAGTATGCTAGTACCATGATAAAAAAAAAAAGCACTCCCGTTTTCTCCCATTAACCGATATTTGGTATGTTTGGTCATTATAAAATATAATGATATAAAAAAGGTATATTGTGCTGATATCTTAGTTCCTTGTCTCCAATTGATGCTGAGACCCTACCAGTATATTATCAATTCGGTACAATACAGTCAGTACGATACGGCATATACCCAATAACGGAACAAGGTGCCATTCTTTTTCACTATTAATCACTCGGTACCGGGTGGTTCGAGTTGGTACCAGATGTTATGGGCTGGTTTAGACCGATTTAGTTCATATAGAATTGAAACTTGAATGGTATCATACTAGTATGGTACAATATGGTCGATATGAGCCGTTACGGATTGATACAACAAACCTTGCTTGTATCCTACAGAGTTATTACCATTGGCCTTCTTTGTTGTTGGTTAGGGTTATCTTGCATTACTTATCTCACCTAAAATGATTGTCTAGCAGAGGTAACGCCTACTCTACCTCTTATCCATCATTTGGCTGGTTGAAAAGAAACAAATAAAGTTAAAAAGAAATAAACAAAAGAAGGGCCAGCAGGATAGCTATTGAGATTAGGCAGGACTGAGGGGCATCCTGTTCTATAAAGAAACCAAGATACCTTAATCCTATGGGATTTAAAACCTTGGCTCTAACTATGTGTATTTCTGTCAGATTTTCTCCTTTCTAGAATCATCAATTTTCTAAAAGAGTCAAATCAGTGAGGTTAAGAATCAACTTTTTGAGTTGATAGTTGAATATCTTCATACTACTTATTAGTTTCAGTATCACCTGAACATCTGTCATTTTCTTTTCTTGCTTGCATAACTACTGCAACCTTAAATGATCCATTCCATCTATCCTGCATGTTGATACATGAAGCTTAGGTGTCAGCTAGAGCACTATAAGGTAGCTCTGAAATCTAGTAATGTGTGCTCTTTTAGGTATTAATTAGTAGTCTTCTTATGCTCTGTCCAGAAAGTTTTTCTTCTTTAGAAGTGGATAAATGCGCAAACTCTGTCCACAGAGCTATTCTTCTTTACCAATCTGTGGTATTCAGTGCATAGGTTAGAATATCTATTGACAACAATTGGCACATGAATGAGATTGGTGATGCCTTGTTTTAGATCAGAGCAACCAATCACAGTCAACATAAATATCTAAGTGAAGAGCTAGAAGTGACATGTGTAGCTCAATGCAACTGATGGCAATTCCCATGCAAACCAAAGCAGTCAAATAGTAATGAAGCAATTAGGGTTCTCATTATGGAGGGTGCTATGATCAGGTGTAATTGATGTCAAGTTCACAATGGAAATCAATTGACTCTATTGTAGATTTTTATAAAAAATGATGTCATTAATGTAAAGGACGTTGCAATCAGATGTAATCAGTGACCAGACCCTTCTAATGTTGAAAATGAGTTGAAGAATGCAGCTGATAAGTAGACTTTGGTGATTAAGTGCTGTTAGCACGCAGGTTTCTGGCACTTGGATGCTGCAGTTCTGGTGACTGCAGTGGTCATTCATGAAGGGTGCAAAGTTCAAGGTGATGAATATGTGGCATTTGGAAGCCATGACTTTTTTAAAAAATGCAGCAACTAGTTGCTGTTCATGTAAACATCTCAGCAATCAGTCTGTGGAGAGTTGGACATGCAACTGTTTCCATTACTATTGTAATCACGGTGATCAATCACAAAAATCACAGTGATCAAACACTGTCAAGGCCAACATAGAGAAGATCAAAAAGTTGCTAATGTGGATAATGCAGTGACCAGATGTCATTACGAAGTTCAAGAAAGTTTGGTACCACAAGTGGTTATTATGACAATCAAACAAGGTCAATGAGGAAAGTGTGATGGCAGATTGTCATGGATTTGTTGAAGCTCACAAATTGGACAGTGCCAATTCAGGCATCATCATTATAGAAGTACCATTATTATGAAGATCAAACCTGATGATTGTGGAGATTCTGCCAATTGGATGAAGTATAGATTGCACGGAAAGAAGAACCATGCATAGACTGCATGGAAAGAAGAACCACGAGGATCACAAGAAACGAGTTCCC
The DNA here is from genome assembly GCA_017589505.3 of Metroxylon sagu. Lineage (NCBI taxonomy): Eukaryota > Viridiplantae > Streptophyta > Magnoliopsida > Arecales > Arecaceae > Metroxylon > Metroxylon sagu. The sequence goes on along the minus strand of JACVBY030000552.1, from coordinate 1,319,270 downwards.
CTTTCTTTTTCTTTTGCTGAATTAGTGATACTTGTGATTCTTTTGGGTGGAACCTAAGTAACGAATTCAACACAATAGACAATGTGTTTAAATTGTCTTATTGATCTGGTACAATGGCTATTATTAACCAACAGAATAGTATATCATGGCTTTTAACAACAAAGTCATAGTTTTATATGGATGCTATGCTTAATCATTATGATCTTTTAGTATAATTTAGGATATGGATAAATTTTTGCAAATAGTCACATAAATATTACCTTATATAAATAAATTTTTTATAAATTATGATAATTAGATGCACAAATTATTAAATTTTGCAAATAGAGACAATACAAAATTACTAGATATTATTGTTTCTCAGAAATGTGATGGGATGGGCATCAAGGCATGGCAAAGAAGGATGAGAACTTGGAGGGAGAATAATAGTCTTTATGTCCAAAGGATGGTGATTGTTGCATGCAAAATCATTTAGGAAAGAAGAGGAAGCCCAGCCCAACTGTTATTGATTTTTACTGCAATCATGCCCTTTTTGGTCAGCCCAAGAACAAATCCAGCATTTTGAGACTGTATGTGGGCCATGCAAAAGTATTTGAGTTAAAGCTGGATCATCTATAGTCTCATAATTTATTGTTGTTTAAAATCTGCTGCAATGTAGGTAAACGAAAAGATCCTATGGGGGATCTCAGAAGATATTGTGGAGGCTTTCTAGATTTTAAACAATTAGCTTCATGTTTTATTTTTTTTCTTTACTAGCAAACGGTTGGCAAGAGGCATTACTTTGGTGATTTTTGAATGTGCTCCTGTTTTATTCGATATACATCCCCTTCTGCTACAAAATTTCTTTTGGCATTCACCTTGGAGGAGATTTCAGAATATATTTTGAAGGTTTTCTATATTTAAAACGTTAGCTACATGTTTTATTTCTTTCCTTTTCTAGCCAATGGTTGGTAAGAGGCATTACTTTGGTGATTTTTGAATGTGCTCCTGTTTTATTCAATATACATCCCCTTCTGCTACAAAATTTCTTTTGGCATTTACCTTGGGGAGATCTCAGAAGATATTTTGGTCGTTTTCTATATTTAAACAATTAGCTGCATGTTTTATTTCTTTCCTTTACTAGCAAATGGTTGGCAAGAGGCATTAATCTGGTGATTTTTGAATGTTCTCCCAGTTTTACTAGATACACATCCCCTTTTGCTACAAAATTTCTTTTGGTGACTCATTAATGTGCTGCTGGTTTTGGCAAAAACATATTTTTTCACATATGTTCCACAATTTTGATACAGGTACAGAAAGGATTGCATATAATGCATATTATCAACACCTTTTCTTTTGATGTTACTCCCTAACACTTTTTTTTTTATTGGTTAGAACAGAACTTTGAGCATGACTTCATTCATTATGCTCTTATCAAATGAAAGAAAAAGCATATATATGTACATATGTACATATATACATACATACATTTTAGATATTTCTTAATATGTTTTCCTTCAATATAAAATTGGTTGCACATTTACTTATCTTTCGAGCATGAGAACAAATGTCTTCCGCATCTCTTAGTCCACATCTGATTTGCATCCTTAATTTACACTTTCAGTATATGATATTTCTCAGTCTACACCATTGCTAACCTCCAGTGCCATTTGGACCAAGCTTTTAGTGCTGATCCATGCCAGACTATTGTTATACCTGGGCACACATGTTTTGCAGTACCTTGGATACTGCAGGGCACTGACCTGTGCCAACCTCTGTTGACATGTATTGTGCCAGTTTCACATGGTTGATAGAACTATGTATTTCTTGATTATGGAGTCAAGAAGTAATTAATTCTTTATTTATTTATTGTCTTCAGCATAGCATGGTTTATGCTGTATTGGCTACTGGCCAACATGTCTCATGGTAGTGCCATTTGAATTCTTGATTTTTGGAACTGATCCAAATTACTGCTTGGAAAATTGCCCATTTCTGTAGCGTATATGTTGCATAAAAATGTTTTTACTTTTAGCGACTCATAAATGCTTTAATTTTTGTAGGTAGACCTCACTTTGTAGGTAATAGGTATTGCTTACACAACACATTTGGTTTGTATAAAACACTTTCCCTCTCTATTCTCATCATTACCCAAACCCATGGTCAGATCCAGCTTGTCTTGGACCTAATCCAAAATGCCACTTGTAGAAGTGGTTATTTTTAAGGGTACACGATGCATGAAGTCATTGTCATTTTTAATGGTTCATGAATGCCTTTCTAATTTCAGTGGGTACACCTCGCTTTGTAAGTAGTGCCTTGGCAGCGCATTTAGTTTGTGCTTATCAAGTCCTTTTCTTTCCTTTTTATCTCCCCATCTTCCACCTTCTTTCTTACCAAAGGAGCCAACCCTAAGCTCGAACGCTCCCGTCGGCTCTCAACAGGTCAAAGTAGAATTCTTCTATTTATTCCATTTCGTTTTTCTTTGTGTTTTCTTAATATATTCTCTTGTTATATAAAACATCTCAATTTTTTCCTAGCAAGGGTAGATTTGTTTTCCCAAACTTGCATCACAGATCTTAGGTTTTATGTCATTCATATTATATTTCTTTTTTGCATCTCTTCCCTCCCAAATCAGATGCCCTAATAATTTTTCTGGTCTACTTGCCATGCTTTTATGGATTTGGAGACTAAAATCAGGATGATATTGTTCTATGAACTATGACTTCTGTTTACCTTCTTTCCTCCTTTGATTGCACTTGTTGAGTTTGTCACCTGGTTGTTTTCTAATTGGCTGCCTAGATATGAAAGAATGTAAGAAATACTAAAAGAACCAGAAGTAGATTTCCATTAAAAAATGAAAGAAATTTATGCCCTCTTTGATCGATAGGGTTAGAGAGAGAAGAAGAGAGAGAGAGAGAGAGAGAGTCAAAATCCCTCATTTGGTTGGGAGAGAAAAGAAGAGAGTCAGGATCTCTTGTTTGTATAGTTAAATAAGGAGAGAGGAGAAATCGAAAGAAGAGGTTTCTCCTTGTGCACTTTTGTCTCTCCAGAAGTGGGGAGAAGAGACTCTCTTTTCTTTTCTCATGTTTGAAATTCTCTTCTCTTTCTTGTCTCTTAGTTTGTTTCCCTACATTTCTTCTCTCCTCGCTATAGTTCTGAATAGGGTGATAAGCTTGATGTCCAGATGGTATTTCTCACAGTGAATTATAAGGTAATAGCAAAATTGAAGCTCTAAAGATCCATATTCCCGAATTTGACAAACAACCAATAGATCCATTGTGATTGATACCTCTCCCCTTTCATTGAAATTGTTAGATAGGTGAAGCATTTGACAAGAAGCCTTCACAAAAATTGTCACACCAAACTAGTATGAAATGATAACTTTACACACGATTCATCCTTCAGTTTTTTTGATATTAATATATGTATTGATGAAAGTACATATAAATTGCACATATTGCAGATGTACTCCTTGCAATATTTGTCAATTCATGCAGCCTATTGGCCCTTTATATGGGCTTTTTTTACATAAATACTACGGATATGTTAGGCATAAAGCACAGAGTATACATGATAGTCTCTGGCCATGCTAAAATTGTGAACACAATATCCCTAATGACTCATGTTAACAGGGAAAAACAAGAAAAAACTCAAGATGATATCACATGTTTGGTTATAAGTTTCATGATAGATGCCATTATCATGTTATGAGTTAGTATGCAATGTATATTATGATCATCTTGTCTTGCAAAATGTCTCGAAAAAACCTAGTGGGAAATCTCTTCTTATTGTATTAATTTATTATTTGGGACTTGTCCAAGATCAGCATCTTCCCAACCCAAAATTTGTTGTTATCAAACCTTTATCAATCCCAGATTCTCTACATTTATCATTTACTTTCAAAACATACTCAGAGTGGTGTTTACATATTCCCATCATGGTCTCTGGAAAATTGGAATTGCCTTTTTTTCCAACCATGTGCCCTCAGGGTGGCAGAGAAAAGTGAAATTGAATGTTAACTTTAATATTCTTTAGCTTTATCTAGTAAATCTGTGAGGTTCCCTTCAAGGTTGTGCTACCTTATTTGACCAAACTTATTAAAAGATAAAACATTGGAACTTTCTACAAGTACAATCGTACTAGATTACTGTTAGTATGATATCAGAACCAGCCAAGGAGCAGGGAGTGGATAGGGAGTGGATGGAAAGAAAAGCAAGAGAATTTTGTTGAGATGAAGAGCTCCCACTTGCTACAAAATAACTAAGTCTTAATCCCAAGCTAGTTGGAGTCGGCTAAATAATGCAACAAGAAGACAAATGCTTTAAGTCTCTTTAGGTGCATCTTGCACTAGCAGTCATCACAGCCTCCTCCCACTTGTGAAGTTTAATTTTTTTTTTAAAAAAAAAAAGAAAAGTCAAACAATACCAACAAATAGATAATACATAACATTGGCATTGAATCTAAATTTAATGACTACTATACTCTACTTGATCAATCTCTTCTCCCATGTTTTAATTTAGCTCTTTAATTATATTTAATATTTGTCATTTGTCATTCTTTATTATGTGTGATGAACAATCTAGGTAATTTTTGTGCTAGACTTTTATAAGAATTTTAAGATTTGCATGGTAGGTAATTAAATATCCCGAGATAATTTCTAATAGAGTATATTTAAACAAGTATTAATTGATCTTCCACTAATGTAGGATTGCTTAGATGTTTGCACTGTAATGTGATTTGCATATCATAAGTATTCAATCAAGATGTGTCAACAATAATACGGTAAAATAACTTATAATGTGATTGGTACTTTTTATATTTCGAATTACCTTTCCTTTTTCTTTCTAAAAGATGTGATCATGTAATGTACATAATGTCTGATAGCTTAAAAAAGGGCAAGAAATGTCAAGAGAGGTACACAAAAGCAGATGTAGTTTCCAGGGGAAAAAGAACTGGTAATCAGATATTTTCTTATTTTAAGCCCCCCCCCCCTTCCCTTTTTTCCAAACCTATTTTCTTATTTTAAGGAAATGCAGCCATATTTTCTTTATTTTTTTGTGGTAAGTATCGCCTTTAAACAGCAGATTTATCACTGGTAATCGGATATTCTCCTATTTGTTACTTGTTATTTACTTCTATTTTTTAAAAAAATTTTCATATTATCTAGAAATTTCTGAAAAAAAATTACAATCCATGTTTTGGTCCAAATTTCAATCTGATTTGGCCCCTCTCTGATATGATCCAATCCCAATCTTAACAACATTGGTCACTACTATATTCTAGAAAGATGGAGTACGTCTATTTACAAAGAAGAGCTTACTTAATGACTTGTTCTACAAGACTTCATAATCTCTGGAGCTTCATTGTTGGTGCATGACTAAGTAATTTTAATCACATTGTATGTCAAATGGTGTACTCCTGGCAGATTTTGAAAAAACATATGATGAAAGTCAGAGTTCCAAAAAAGGAGATAATGATTAGATCTTAGGGTAGCAGACTAGTCATGTTTGCTTGATGGCCAATTAATGCTTAAACAGGCCACTAAGTTTATTTTTCTATTATGATGCAATGCCTTAGAGTGCAGAAGTATTAAGCAAATAATGACACATAATGGAGTAGCAATACATGGGAAGAGGGTGCAGAAGAAAGCAGTGTAATTCAACCATGATGGTGATTATAGATTCCATTAAATTATAATGTTCTTATCTGTTGTTAGCAACCTGTTGATTTGAAAGAATTTTAGGAAAATAGTTGGCCAAATATCTTTTTAAATATTAATACTATTTTTCAGCTCTAGAGTCGGTTAGAAGGGTTTTGTCCATGGTACATATTTAATATATTCAATTTGGGATGAGTTTAGTACCAAAATAGGTTTTTAAGTATTGTTGTCACTAATTTGTGGTACATCCCACGCTTGCGTATGTGCTTCACTATGCCAAAATGCAAAAAGAAAAATGGTTTTAGGAAACCCTTTTATACTTAAGAATAATAAGAAAGAGCTTACTAGGTCCCATGTCAACTTGTAGTAGGTGAAGGTTTTGGTTTGGTGTGGTATGTGCCAGGGTTAGCCGAACCTAATAGTTCAGGACCAACCAAACTAAACTGGCTTGAAACTGAGACAATTTGGCCTCTTGGTTCGGTATAGGGGTGAATCGTCCAAAATCGACTATGTCGGCCCTATACTGATACCGATGTACCTAATCATACCAAACCATTCTGTACGGAACCAAACCACTCATTTCGTCCTATTGATATAATGGCAAATATGGGTGAAGGCCTCTCGGTCCACCTGACCGGTTTGCTACTAATTTGGTATGGTACGCACCATACTGAACCATACCAGATCAGACTGGTACCTAGTATGGCAAAACCTTAGTATATGTCTGCTAGCATGGACTTGTATTATTGGCATTTGAAACTAGCATGGACCTGTATTAATAGCACTTGAAACTAGAACATGAGCCAAACTAGGCTTAGCTCTAGCTCAACTTATTCTATAATGAGCCGACCTTAAGTTGCTCATGAACAATTTGGTTAAGAGGTATGCTAAGAATTTAAAATTATTTTTATGCTTTCATTTCTATAGTTTGGAGAGAGAATCTCCATTATATCTTAATTTTATAATTAAAATGTACTTTGTTGTATGTAACTTATATGATTAATAATGAATAATCTTAAAAATTATTATTTGTATTAATGGTGATTATTGAAATTATATATATTGTTTTTTATATTCATATTTCGAGCTAATTCGAGCTATGCTTGAGCAAGCGAACCCTAGCTCTTGCTCGGTTCATTTCCTAATCGAGCAAGTGGAACTCGAGCCAAATAATCACTATGAAATCAACAACATGGAAATTGAAACAAAGGTAGGGAATAGACAATGGTGACCAGAGATATGCAAGAGTTAGCATATCAGTAGTTGCAATGGTACAAGAAATGGTGATGGTGATTGCTCCAAGGTCAAAGAGGGCAGGAAAGAGAACAAGATAGCGGGGAAGATAGGAGCAATAGCAAGTAGCAACTATAAAGTCTAGCAACAGCAATAGAGCTTCATAGTGGATTGGTTGGTGGAGTCACTTGATGATATGGTGACAAAGAGAGATGTTAAGGAAAGAGGGGCATCATGGCCATAAGATAGGGTATTGTGATGTTTAAAGTAGTCATGTTGTCTCACATGGAAATTGAAGTAGGTAATGGAGATAAGGAGGCATAAATGGCATTGGCAGTGATGGTTGGTCATGGGATTCTACTGCAATAATTGAATAATGATTCATTAATTTAGGTCCAAACTATCGACACCTTTAATTGGGATCTGCACCTTATGATTGGAAGTAGTTGATTACTTATCAAATGGGGAACTACACGATTTGGTCATCCATGAGCTAAAGAATGGTAAATATTTATTTTTGTATTATGTTGTACAAAAGAGTCAAATGCATTGTGGCATTTGCCTTTATACAACTCCTAGAACTTTGTAAAGAAAAGTAATGAAAATTTTGGCTTTTGATTTTCCTTTTGATCTTATGATTATGGACATGTATTTCGCTTTGTGCCTATCAATTTTGTGTTTTTTTAAAGCTTGGATGTATTAGATGCAAGGTATGCTGAACCATTCCAAATTACTTGATGTGGAACATACTGAATTGTACCGGTGTGGAACCGGTTTGATTCATCATTTTGAAATGGTACATAACTAGTACAATCCCAAACCACTCTATATAGCTCAAAACCATCCAGTACCAACCTCATACTGACCTCATATTATATTGAACCACTCATACCATGCTGAATTGCCTAGCTCGGCTTGGTACGGAGCAATTCATGGATTGAAACTTTTCAATTCACCTAACCAATACATTGTTAATTCGATACAGAATGACTGATATACCGCTAGTTCGGTATGATACGTCCTATATCGAATCGCACCAATCGAATTTCGAAATGGTATCGGTTCTTGGTATGACGAACCTTGATTAGATATAAACTCGATGCTCTACTGCCTCAACTGGCAAGGTCATCTTCCTCCTATGAGTACTATCAAAAGCTTAAGCGCAAAGAAGAGCTCAAGAAGCACAAGTGCCACACCCTTATTGTGCATGATTTTAAGAGCTTAGTGGTGGTTAATACCCTCTTCAATTATGATCTTCGTTATTCAAAATTTTAGGTACTAGTGCCACTATTCTTGCTAGCCAATTGTGAGCATGGCATATGTTATGCCCTACCTTGCTAGCAAAACTCAATCCATTCTAGGGAGGAAAATGAAAAAAATACATGTAATGTTTTTTTTAAAAAAGTTATAGATGGATTTATAGGTGTCATGCTAACCTATGATGTTTGCTTGCATTGACCCAACACTTGAAATCTCACCATTGATGACATTGATTTATTAATATACTTTATACTTTAGCTTGAATTTATAGACTAGTATTTTGCATGTGCTATGCACATGACCTTAAGAAAAAAAAAATTAGAAGCCAGGTCTTGAGGAGGTTTGTTTGAGAGGAGAAAAAGTAAAAATACATTTAAGAGGTGGGTTTGCATGCTTCCCAGTCATCCATTTTGTGCCTACAAATATTAAGTTGGTCCCACAAAGCTTCACTCTTGAAGTCTCGCTTTGCATGCCTAACTCTAGGAGTTTTGATGATATAAATGGTTTGAAATACCATCGAAATGGGATAGTACCATACGCATTGTACCATTATGACAAGAATGCCGTTCAAGGCAGGGTCCTAGATAAAATAGAAGAAAGTGGGTTGCCCTAGCCAAAGCAGGAGGAAACCCTCCAACAATGATGACTACCAAGCCTGATTCGGTTGGTACAATGCATGAATTATGTATAGCTATTGCAATAGGTTGATACTAATGGTACCAAGCTTAATTCAACATGTATTGATAGGTAATAATGGGGATTTGTGCACTTAAAAAAAATAAAGAGAGCGAGGAAGAGGAGGCTAAGGTGGAGAGGTGATGACCACTTTGGTGGTAGTTCACATAGTTCAGAAGCATTGGAACATGGTAGGTAGTTTGTAGCCTTTGCAATCACTTCTTGCCTCTAGGTCTAGCAGGGAAGATGAAGGCTGCTCAGGGATGGAAAGGCGGCTAAGTTGGAGAGATGGCGACCATCCCGATGGCGGTTCGCGTAGTTCGTAAGCATTGGAACATGGTTGGTAATTTGTAGCCTCTGCCATCGCTTCTTGCTTAGGATTTCACTTGTAGGTTTGGCCCTTCAGGTTTTATAGTACTTGGTAATGCTAATTGATTCTCCACTTGTAAATGTTAAGAAGCACTAAGTGTGTTATGGTTTAAAAAGTTTAAACTAGGGAGTTAATTGGGCGGAACACTAAGTGCAGTCGATTAAGTAAGTCAATTGGGACTGAATTAGTAAGGAAGCATAGGTTGAAGTTTTTAAATTTAGATTTATTAGGTCAGTGTAAGATTAGTTTGTCAAGATGTTGGTTTTAAAAGGGCTTTGGTTTTGGATTAAGGCTACAATTTAAATTCTCTTTGCATTGGATCAAGTTATGGATGTGAATTAAATGTTTTGGTTTTATTTGTTATCTTTGCCTATTATTTGGTTAACTTAGACCACTTAAACATTGCATGGTTATATACTTTTTCTTGATCAAGTTGGAAGTTCGACTAGTAAGGGACCAAAATTGAACAGTGAATCCTGGAGGCAGCCATGATTAAAGATCTACCCCTGTTTAAGGGATTGTTATTTTATTGAAATAACTAGTGGTTTAATAGCTGATTAAAGTGGCACTTAATGTGATTTGACAGATTTTTTTTGGGTTATGGATGGCCTATTTGACAATCCATGCTCAAAAAGGTTAATTTGGTGGTCAAATTCTTCGAGTTTGACAAGGTTTCATAGCGGATCTGATATTGTGACAGACCCTTTTAAGTTTAAACTATTATCATTTTCAATTTAGATGGAAATTTCTAGGCTACATAATGGAGGATTAGGAGTTGTGTTAGGCTAATAAGGTAATCTTAACATATTTGATAGGATTTCTAGACACCCTAATTGGCTCACCTTGCTTATGTTCACACCTTCAATTCATTCAACTTGCATTATTTTTATTCTATTGTTGCTCTCCTAACCTTCCTTTGTTATCCTCCAAAATCAATTGCATGTTAACAGAGATTTGGAGTTTCAACGGAAACAGATCGGTTTCGGCTGAGATCAGTCCAAAACTTATCAAAATTTTTCATTTCAGTAGTTTTGGTTGAAACTAATCAAAATTGATACTTTTTAATTCTCTTTCTGTTTAACTTCAAGAGTTTCTAATGTTTTCTAAAATTGTTAGATTATTTGATGTCACATTCATCTTAGACTCATGATTTAATTAATGTCATTTTTGGCCAAACTTTGTTACTATAGTGGGTAAAATGCAAACTTTATGGATGTCTTTACAAGTTAGAAAGTGTTATGTGTTTTTATTATTCCTTCTCTACTTAAATGGTTTTCTTTCTCTTCTCTTCTTTAGAATAAGATGATATGTTTGAAATCAAATAAAGAAATAGAATGGAGTCTTTTTTGGAATGGGTTTTCTTTCTTAATTGGATTGTCAAAATGGAGTACAATGAAAATGCTTAAATGATTTATTTTCTGACTTAAATGAGTTATTAGATTGAATAAAATGAAATATGCTTAGAAACGAGTTTAGTTAGATGTAGAAATGATAGTAAATGCATGAAATTATAAAAAAAATGAAGAAAAGCTCAGGGAAATAAAATAGAGAAAGTATAGAATAATGATAAAATTAGAAAATTGATATTATATGTTTCATGTGTTAAGCTTTAAAATAACTTCAACTCGAAACTACCCAAACTACACAAATTTTGTTCCTAAGTAACTCAAAACATGATGAAATGATGTCAAATAACTTTTCTCATTTTTCCTTTTTTCTGATTTTTTGACTGAAACTAAAAGTGAAACTGTCAAAACTGCTGAAATTCTACCTAGAGGGTCAAAATCAAAACCAAATTTGAGTTTTAAAATTGGACATTAACACTTATAATTGTCACCACCAACACCTTGTTGTCGTCTTGTGGTCAGCTATTATTGTTTTATTAGGTCATCCAATCTATCATTGTTTTAGAGGGTTTAGAGGGTTACTTCTTGGTTGCAGAAGCTTAAACTACAATGAATAAGGTATATATTTTCACCTGCCAACTGATTATATAGGTTTCATTACAGGTCTATCTTGTCCATAATTTTGCCTTAGCCAATAATTCTGTACCAGTTTAAGAGGGTTGATATTTGATCGAAGGTTGGTGTTAAAATCTGCACATCCATGGAGCCTCCACAACATACTCTTGGTTTGCAGCTGACCATATTTGGTTAGAAGAGGCTTGGGATGATGATGATTATTCCATGATGATGATAAAAATGATTATTTTGGCCTGATTTTTCATAGAAAAAGATTCTTATTTTTAACTTAGATTCTAAAAGAATTCATACATCACATGAAAATTTGACAGTTCTCAAAAAGAGGTCTGGTACTATATGATAACCTAATATTGCCTGATATTTGTTTCTATGCACACATTCATCCTATAAATAGAAACATTTTTTGAAATAGATAATGCTCGTATCCATTTTTGTATCCAGAACCATTTGCTTTGAATAAGGGTATGTCTCTTTTTGGTAGTTCAATAGATGTAGGCAAACATGTCTATGCCTGCTGAATAAAAATAAATATGGATATCTAGGCAGTTTTATATCTAGAAAATGTACAGTCCATTTTCATCCCCTTTGCCACATCCACGATCAAACATGTAAATGTTGTTAGATTTCAAAACATACCACTCCACTAATACCAACCTATCTGACGCCTCTTGATCATGAGAATCTGTTGGATTTGCTAATGAGCTGAGTGATGTCAGCTTGAGTGCAATAGATGAGCAGTGGCATATAACTTGATTTATCTCCAGCAATTAGGATGATCATTAAATTTGTCTTTGTGAGATTCTTGACTGTGTTAAAATCAACCAAGTTATGCTTAATTTGTGACGATTATAATCCTGTTCAGACTTACTAAAAACAAGAAGCTCTTTTTTAGATTTTTTTTTGATTTTTTTGTAAATATTTCTTGTTTATCTTTCATATCTGTAACTCCCCAAATTCTTGCTAGAACTGTGGTTCTTGAAATTGAGATTTCTTTCACAGGATATATGATGACTGTTATAATACTATCATGGCCTTTGTGATGGTTTATGTCCCACTATAGTTTTAGCTTATATGCGATGGAATTCATAAATGGATGTCGTCTGGTCTTTTCTCTGTTTAAAGAAGAGTATATTAGTTCTCTACTGACATGCTTAATAAAAAGTGCAAAGTTATAAATCAAGCAATTACACTGTGAAACAATAATTTTGTTAAATAACATTGTTATTTCCTATTAATTCCCATTACAATGGCTAATAACTACTGTTGTCAATTTACAGTCACACTTTACTCTAGAAATAAGAGCCGAACTTGGTTATATTCGAATGTAGCTAAGTCCAAGATTCGATCAACTCTTCCATCCTTAGATCCATATGAATCTTGGAGCCATCTCACCTTTTTCACTTTTTTCATTCTTTGGGATCTGTGAATTATGCAAATCCAAGGGCGTGGAAGGTAATCAGATATAGGCTTAGCTACATTCAAATGTAATGAAGTCAAGCTCTAGAAATGATGCAGTCAATATCTGGACATAATAGGTAGCATCCATCATTTCTGTCATGTAGATTGAGAGTGGCTATTCTAGGAGGGAGCCATTACATGGGAACTAGCTGAAGGGTGGAAGGTAGCTTAGCTACTTTCTATTTCTATGGTGCAGGCACCAGATTGAGACAGAGGTTTCAGGGCTCCTTATGGATCTCTGATTTATGAGAGTCCTTTTTCTTAACAGTTCTAGTTCCAGTGTATGCTTCCGCCTGTCTTGCATAGTATAGCTTAACTAGTTTTTGATCTTTTTAGGTAATTAGCCATCTCATAAAAAATATATATATATATAAAATATATATATTATTTCATTGCATTTGTGTCTCATCCACGTTCTGCATCATTCTAGTTGAACCTAGTCCAATAAGAACTCCTGTGAAGAACCATTCCTGCTTATACATAATTTATATCTATAGAATCCAAATAACATCTCTCTTTTTTTTCTCTTATTCCTTTCTTTTATTAAGTCAAGTTGAACAAGCAATGTGTTTCATGTTTTTCCCTCATCTTATTGTTTTGACAGGATGCCTTTCACATTATCATGATCCAATAACACATCATCTATTTCAGTAATTCATGGTTGATTTGTTGTTGCTATCCCCACTTGATATTAGTGTTCTTACGATGTAGTGCTTATATCTTAGCTTGTGTTATATTTCAGGCAGTTGAAGCAAGCAGTATCTGAGCTTTTTCACATATGGGTATTGATATGATCAGTGAATTACCAAATAATATTCTCCATCACGTCTTATCTTTTATAACCACAAAAGAGGCTGGAAGGACTAGTATTGTATCAAAACGATGGAGGTACTTATGGGTTTCTGTTCCTACTCTATGCTTCAATCAAGAAGAATTCCCTGTCAACTTTCAGAACCATGTAGATACTGTGCTGCTCATCCGTGAAGATGATTCAAATATACTCAAATATCGTCTCATAATATCTGATCACATAGACCATGATGTTTTAGATAGATGGTTGCAGTATGCAACAAAGAGAAATGTTCATGAGCTTGACTGTGAGTTTCTTGCTACTTGTGAGTTTGATTGTCATAGGACTGTGCCCGGTTGCCTTTTGATGTGCGACTCATTGGAAAAATTGAAGTTGGCTGTACCCCAATGGCAACTGGTGTTGGGTGATTCTGTTGGTCTTAGTAGCCTTACAACCATGCACCTTAAAGGTGTTATTACTTCTTCAAACTCATTGAGTAGACTAGTTTCAAGCTGTCCTATCCTTGAAGAACTGTGCATGGAAGATTGCAACTTCAAGGTTTTGAAAATTTCAGCAAATGAACTCAAGAGACTGACTATAGCTCGGTGTATTTTTGATTCTTTCAACAAAATTGAGATCCATACCCCCAAACTATTGTCGCTCCGCTACTACTCAGGGAAGGCACAAGGATGTGTTCTTTATGACGTGTCATCTTTAGTCGATGCAAGCTTAATGCTTTTTAATCTAGAGTATTCAAAAAAGTATTCTGGTGAAAGATGGAGTATTGGTGAAACATTACAAGGTCTTTCTAATGTGAAGTCCCTGACCTTCACATACTTGGGTGCTAAGGTATGCTTCTATCCACATATTTAGCTGTGTTCTTAATGTCATTACAACTTGATTGATGTATTTTATAGTGCTACTTCTAGATGTTCTCTTAAGACTAGAGTTTTGAATAGTAAGCTATTATTCAATTTATTTTCTTCACCTTTCATTTTTTCCCCCTTTCAGCATCTCTCTGTGGAGAGACATTTGTTTGGTCGGCTGCCCATGTTTCATAATATGAAATACTTAAGGTTGAACTTGGTGCTTAGCCGGGTTCACCTGCAGTCTATATCGTACATGCTTATGCACATGCCTAACCTTGAGACTTTGGTGATACATAACGAAGTGGTAATATAATTTTTTACGGTTTTAATGATTCATCTTTCTTAAACTTCTAATAGACCGTGGGTTTTTTTGACTCCACTTCTTTCTTTCTTTATTCTCATACAGTTTAACTCGTGTACCATGCATGAAGAAAAGATCAGTTGCTGGACATCATCAGAACTCTTTGTTGGGATGCTTAATGACATCAAGCAGATCAAGTTACTGAACTTTGAATCAGATGAGCAGGAATGGGAGGTGATCAACCTTCTGAAGACCATGGGTACCGGCAGTGAAGTATCAACTTCTCTTTCCTTGACCGTTGGAGGGGGTATTGGTGAATCAATTTCTCTTGGCTTGACCAGGGGAAGGGGCATTGGGGAATCAAATTCTCTTAACTTGTACACTGGGGGAAGCACTAGAGCATCAACTTCTCATGCCTTTGCCGTGGATCCGGAAATCGAGCCATTTGTTAATCTTGCCTTGTCCAGGGGAAGGGACTTGGAACTGGACATCGAGCCATTTGCCAATCTTGCCTTGTCCAGGGGAAGGGACGATGAACCGGACATCCAACAATTTGCTAATCTCGCCTTGTCCATGGGATGGGCCAGTGACCCATCCGCTCTTCTTGCTGTGACCGGTGAACCATCCACTTCTCTTGCCTTGGCCATGGAAAGGAACAGCGAACCATCCACTTCTCAAGGAGACGGTGAGCCATCAACTGATCTTTCCTTGTGAAGGATCCTACAGTGTCAGTGACTGGAACAGAAATTTTAAGGTTATCCGTCATCTAAACATTGTCATGTTCTCGTTACTTTCTGGTCTTTTAAAATTGTGTGGTGGTTATGAACTTGGACTTGGTGTGAGGCTGGAAACCTCGAGTCTGTTCGGATTTGTTTAAATTTTAGCATAATGTTGAACTTGCTATCTCCTAATCCTAGCTATTTATCATGTTGTGTGGCATTGGTATCATAGCACAAGTTCACACACACACACAATGATGTGGCGTTAGCTCATTGGCCGATGGAGACATGAAAATACTGCAGTGCCACTTTATGAGATTTGATTTTGAGAAAAATTCTCATATTACTCTGGAAGCAAGGAGCCTAACAAGGTTGCAAGTGGGACCCCATGTCTGGAGATCTGAAACCCGGCCTGATTGCACTTTAGGTTGGGTATGAAAACAGTCCATATCCGTTGGATTGGGTCAAGAAATATGATCCCTGCGACGATGTTGGCAATGCCTCTGAGACTTGAATTAGTGTAGCTGGCTTATTGCATTTCCAATTTTGAGCAACATGAACTTATGATGTGATGCAGGTTGGGCTTTATAGAAACATAGATATTAGCGGGAGGGATCGGTTTTTGGTGATTCAAAAATTTGCTTTTGTTATGGAAGACTTTCATTCACGATCATATTCTTTTCGTATTTCATGAATGCATTGTTTGCTCTGGTAAGCACATCTCATCTTGCATATGTTACATGAAATATATATATATATATATGAAAAGAGAAGCTATTTTCCTACTATGGTTTGGTTGAATCTTAATATATATATATATATATGAAAAGAGAAGCTATTTTCCTACTATGGTTTGGTTGAATCTTAATATATGTAGCGTTTAACTCAAGTGTCACGTTACATAATCTATTTGTTAATCATGGTCATCTAGTATATGCAATGGAAAACAGTAATTGAAAGTAGTTTTTCCACAAGGAGCCATAGATAATTGCATCTAAAATGCACGTCTCACTATAATATCATAAGATATTAGTGAAATTGAAGCTTCCAATAATCCACATTATACGTTCAGCAAAGTATCAAGATATCTATTGTGTGTCGTATGTTTGGCCTCTTATTGAAGTTGTTAGTTAGGGTAAATCCTTTTTTTAAAAAAAGGGTCACACTAATCTATCTAAGTGCTTTTTCATCTCAATTATGAAAGTGGTAAAAATAAGTATCCACCAAGACTCTGTTTGTAAGTGGAATAGAAAATTTACAATGGTCGGATTAAATAGAGTAAATTGAAGAAAGAAAGAGAGGGTTTCGTTATTCCATCCCCTTGTTGGAGAAGTTATTCATGAATTAAGTTTGTTGAATGGTTTTCATGGGGAGAGAATATTGACGGTGTATTTTTTTCTACAATACTTGTTCTGCCCTTCTTGCAAGTCGTGAATTTATGAGTTAACGCCACAAAGCCTCTTTCAACTGATCTTATCCCTTTGTTGGGTTGGAATTCTCTGCAACCTCAGTTAAGAGAAAATTTCCTTCAATAACATTGTGTGGAGAGTTTTGTGGTCACTCTCCACATGGGAGATGCCCCTGGATGGAGGCATTCCTAGCACATTCAAACTAAACGAAATATATAAAAAGGAAATAGTAAAAATTAAAAAATAAACACCATTGTTGATCTCAAATGGAAAGTTGATTTCTCACAGACTTTTTGGCCTATTAGAGTCTGCCGTGAATCTCATTTAGCCTTTTCAGAACAAACCATGCGCCCATGCGTAGAAAACAAAAATCCACCTACAAATGCTAACCTATCCACCCAAGTTTATACAAATAATTTGCACATAGACTGAACTCTTACTGCCACTAAGTTTCTGACCATAGTGGTGCGCACCTTCCACGGCTTGACGGATTTGTTGATGTCTTGAAATCTTTTACTTCCTCTTTTTTGCTAGCAGAAGAAAGTAGACCAACATGTTCACATATAAATGCTTTCATAATCCATCCACATGCAAGTGTTTCCATGACTACCGGCATTTATGGAAGTATGCAAAGCAACACATACGCTTAATGGTCAACCCTGCATCGCGCTTGTGACTTGATGCTAGCATTAGCATTTACTCACATGGGCGTTTCTTGCATACATATTATAGAATCTTGTTCTTTTATTTCTTACGATCACAAGCCTTTGATGCATTCAAAATCTCAGTGGGGGGAATGAAACAATCCATTGAAAGCCCTGGAACGTTGAAGACTATGTCGTCGATCCTCCAGACCTCTTCCATCCTACTTCTGCTGTGGTTAGCAGAGATGTCGCTGAAGCGAAACACAGTCGCGATGGACCTCCCTTGATGAGCTATGAGGACATTATCAACCTCCCTATAGTCCTCGATGGTGCTGCCAATGGTCGTCTCCCAATAGATGGCGTCGGACCCTGAGGACTGGACTCTGGTGAGATGCGAGTCTTCCATGTGTACGAGGAGGCCGCTCTTCTGGCTGAAGTATCCATACAGAACATGCCTAATAACTTCAGCTGGCCCATCGGTTCGCTCTGCGATGGTCGCACGGTCCGCTGATGCTTTGAGTACGAAGCAATCGTCGTCCCCGATGCGCTTCTCGCCTAAGCACTGTGCTTTGGTGAACATGCTTGCTGTGCTTTTTGGATCCAGTCCCTGCGACATGAGAAAGGAAGTATATGAAAAGATTTCCTGAGAAATGTCTTGGGATCAAACTATTGTAGTTGGAGAACTTTTTATCATCAAGGTAGAAATTTTGGCCACTTTGGATGAGTGCAAGTTTGGGGAACCTCTTAGCTGGATGATGCTTTCTCAGGTGTCTCAATATTCAGACAAAAAAGAATAAATATATCAATCCCCGCGCTATGCGCCTGTGCCCAATCAGCGATTCAGCGTGTGCCAAGGGGCTTTCATAGACCTTCTATAAAATAATCACCAAGCACGCAGCTGTCTTAAAGAAATGCCAACATGAGTATTAATAGAGAGAAGTACTTTGGCATGGCCTGTGTGTTTCCGAGGAATTCCACCGCCATTTTACCCACGAGTAGAAGTAATTTTAGGTGTTAAAAGCGGTCTTAATCATCTTAAAGACCTGGATTCATCTTCAGCCCTGCTTTAATTTGAGCAAGACCTATCCATAATGCCATGGTGGGTCTATGAAGAAAGAGATCTTGAAAACCCGCAGTTATGTTTTGAACAAAATAAGAAGTTGATGCAAAATCTGCACTTTGTTTTATGCTTTGTGAATTCTAGCGCATAGTATGAGGTTTTGATGATAGCATCATAGCCATTTTCATATGCCAAATTGTGCATCTATTATATTTGCAGAATCCTTAGGAGACTGCCTGAAGGAATTTGTTCTGAAGATTGTCTTGAGGAGGCTTTGTCAAGCAAGGTTGGTATCCGATTGCAGTAGGCTGCTAATGTTGCATCCCAAAGTTCAGTATCCAATCCCCATTGGTTGCCTTTGGATAGATGATGGATCCCATCCCACCTAAAACTCAATGCTATCGAATACGTAAACAAAATTATTCAAAATTAGTCAGCAGTGGCGCTTATTTCGCCATACCTGAATAAAGCGCCGCAGCGGCCGTTGGGGACCTCTGGCTGCATTCATCCCTAGCCAAGGCAAGTGCCTCCAAGCTATCTTACCATCACTGCCCGCAAGCACTTTGTGGCCGGCAGCCACGAGCTCCATCAGCCACATCCCCGGCGACATCTGCCACAAGACAAAGCACCCGTTCTCTCCACCGCCCCTCCCCTCGATTCTCCCCGTCGCGCTCCCCGCCTCGCAGCAAGCCATCTTCACGCTACCGGCTGCATACATGCTCTTTGTGTGCTGGTGAAGTTTCAAGCAACCCGTCGCTGCTAAGTACTGCTGTATTATGTAATGAGCAGAGGAAGTCTCCTGCTTGAACCCAGGAACCCCTCAGTGTATGAACGTTATGGAAAGATTTTCAGTATTAGAAGGCAGTAGACTTACAATTGGAGTGTCTTTAATTGAAAAGTAGTGACTTGGTTCGCTAGCCAAGGGTATGGGAGCTAGTGGACATCCCAGTATTCCTAGAATCAACTTGAAGTCCATTTTCTTCGATGCGCTGTTTCCATGAAATGGGATCGGCAAATGGCTTCCTGAAACACCCTTCTCTATTTGCATGCGAAGCCATGTTCGAATTACTTCCCAAGATCTCTCCTTCTTGGCCTTTTTCTCCTGCGCTTCCGGGTCAGGACTTTCCATCAGAGGTGTCAGGGGCTGCACACAACACGCATGGCTTTTTCTTCTGCTCATTGGACCCATTCTAGCTAATGGCTACGAGAATGATAAGAGATCGACTATTAGAGGAGCAACAGGAAGAAGATGCTACAGGACAAAACAAAAGTTAGAAGAAGAGCATGGTTGTTGGATCTGGCGTCCTCAATGTTAGTGAGACAAGGGAATATAAGCGGGGGGGGGGGAGGGGTTTTGTTGGGAGAGAAGGGAGAACAGAGTTCTTTTTGGGTAGAGACAAAAAAAGACAGCACATCCGTTTCAATGGTTGGCAATGGATTCAAATAGCTGCTCGCATGTTTTGTCTGTCTTGGGTTCCTATTCCGTTCCTTTTCATTTTATTCCCTATCCCCCACCATCTTGCCTTTCTTTTCTTTCTTCAATGCTAGCGCTAGCTGGTGAGAGTGTGATAGCCTAATTGCCGTGCAGCTTTCAACATACTGAACGTGACTTCCTAATATATATCTCTTCAAATGTTTCGAAAGACTATTCTAATCAATTATAAGATGTACCAGTGTAGATCTAAACGTGGTTTTATAGAGAGAGGCTTATTGTAGGGTCACCATGTTTCTCGACGATGAATACTGGCAACCGCATGGTAACTGATTAAAAAATGATGGCCTACAGGAACTTAGAATGGGAATCCAAGGATCCTCTTCTTTAACATTGAACATCCAAGTCCCCACGCGGCACAGCTAGCTGCAACCTCATGTGCGCGAACGCCCGGCGAGGAGCTCTAAGGGGGCCACGAGCCCCGTGCATTGTGGGTGAGCTGATAGTACCACCGGGATAGGTGGTGGGGTGGCATCATGGCCTTTGAGCCAAGGCCATGCCGGACGTGGTGGCGCGTCGGCATCGCCATTGGATGCAACGCGTGGATGGGTCGCAATGATGTCCTTCCAAGCTAAGCTATGGTCAGGAAGCTAAACAGCATCTGTCAACGGTTGGGTTTCGACTTCTTTTTAACAAGCCAAATGTTCAGGAAACAGCTCGTTTGCTCAAAAAAAAATAAAATTAAAATTAAAATTAAAAAAAGCTGCCATGACTCGAAACATACTCCACTTTACCTTCTAAAGTACGAGATATTTGAACCAGACATAAGATAATCAACTTCCGAGATATCCAGAAAGATAAGTCTAATGTCCCTTCTTTCCAGAAAGATGTTCCACCTATGTATTTGGGGTACTTAGGTGCATAATTAAATGACCTCATTCAACAACCTTAAACAAGGAGCACACCATTGAAAGGAACATGATTTACTTGAAAATTTTTGAATGTTCATTTGCGGAGGGAATGTTGTGCTGTGCAAAACGATAGACACTGATAGATGGTAAAACAATGGTCTCTCTCTATTTCCATCTACATTGAAGAGCCTGCTTTGCCAAAAGTGACTAGTATTTATGAGTTATACTAGTGATTCTCTCCTTTTATTTTATTTACATCTCTTCCGGCTTCTGTAAAATTTGGATAAGGCCTGAAAATACCTCTCTCTCTCTTCAACTCTAGTTCACAAATATCCTTAAAAATATTTTCTACACACACACACAGAAAAAAAAAAAAAAAAAAAAAAAAGCCTTCCTAAAAAGAAAGAGCTCCAACATAACTTCATTTCCCCCATGTTACAAGGAAGTCCAAAGGTCTATGGGCTGTGTTGACCCCTAGATCAATTACTATTTTAATCTAAAAAATCCTTCTCCTATGTATGATGGAAAGCATAATCATCTATATATTTGCACAGGCTATCAATTTGAATTGGCGAGGAGGTCAATTTCTGAAACTATTTGAGTTATACTAATGATTCTCTCTTTAAAGTGACTTGCAAATCATAGGTGCTTCAAGCATAATTAAGTAGGACCTTTGGTTCCCTGGCCTTATATGCAAGAAGAACCTATTGAGGATAGTATATCGTGCAGCACACGTCATTGATATTCTCTTCTCAAATCATCCCTAATACGAGCCAAAAATTTTATATGTAGATAGTAGCTCAAATTTGGAGCAAAGCAGTGTTGGGTATTTTCTAACTCACTAAGATAAAATTTTTATACTTTATCTTATTTAATTTAGTTATTTAATTGGGCTATAGAATAGCTAAAACTAGAGCTAGGGTTAAAGAGCTAAATTTTGGAATATAAAAAAATAGTAAATTAGTGATTAATTTGTTAAATTGACAAGAAGATCAATTTTTGAATTTTATTATGTAAAATAATGATATTAAATTAATTGAAAGTGACCATAAGCCTTAACTAACATAATATACAAATTGATCTAACGGGTATATAAGTCGTGGGGTTCACTAGAATAGGACCTATAAGCCTAGATGTAAGGATGTGAGTACTTTTTTTTATATACGAATATAAATAAATTTAAATTTATATTCCATATATATATATGTGTGTGTATGTATGTATGTATATTTATGTATTTAAATTTAAGAGATATATATAAGAAAAAGAAGATAGATATGAGAAAAAAAGAAAACAAAATGCCTATCACTTAGCTAGATAAAGAATGAGAACCCAGTCAATCAAGACTTTAGATCGAAGTGATCATTTCAATTGAGAAAGAGAGAGAAAAAGAATGTTATTTCCAATGAGTGAATAAGCTTTGACCTTTTGCCATAGAGCAAACAGTAATAGATATACTTGTAGATTGAGTTGATACTTCAAATGAAACCTTACTTTCAGTGGGGTATGAATCTTCTTACTTGCTTGGTTGTATGGAATTACAACTATTTGCTATGTCTACATCGATAATAGTGTAGAAAAGCATAAGTATGCATAGACTTTGTTGGTATTTGGTATTTCAATGTTATGAGCATGAGAAGAATTCCCTCTAGTTTAATTGTCTAATGTTGCATGATTATTATTATTTTATCTGATTATGTATGAATATGAAAATGAACTATATATAAAAGAAAAAATTAATGCAGATTAAAACCTATGAATTGAAATCATCAAGTAAGAAGCTATTGGATTAGTCCCATTAGCATGCATTGTTGTCACGAGTTATGTTTTTGTTGATTATCTTATCATAGGCTAAAATGTGGTGCTCTATTAATTACCCCATCACAAACTAGAATGTGCTGCCTTATCAATTGCCTGTCATATGCTAGAAATATGACATCTTTATTGATTACTCCATCGCATGCTAAAAATGTTATACTATATCGATTACTTCATCACAAACAGAAAATATAACCATGGTTAGTTCAGAGTTGAAGAGACTACTTGATTTTAATTAAGTACCCTTGAGAACATTAAACTAGATCCTAACAAACCAACCAAGATGAATTACACTTAAAAATACTATCATGGGGATAATGATTAATGGTGCACGATATTAGTTCTATTGAGCATTGATATAGAAATATGTATATTAGTTATGTTGGAATGTGCATATTAGGAGTATTGCATATTTATGATTATTATATATCTTGATTATTTATTATTGGATATTGTGATTATTTGTATTATGATTATTTATCTCCTAATATTTATGATTATTAACGTGTATAAATGAGGGCATTTTTATTGGATCGTCTGCATTATACTTATCATTTTTAGAGTCACATAATGCATAGAATTAGACTATGATTGGAATTTTAGTGAGTAATAGAACAGCTAAATCATTCCAATACCAACTGAACAAAAAAATTTGTAATGAAAAAAATTTACTATTATAAAATTCTTTGATTCTCTATTTAAAGAGAACGATGTGAGTTATCATAAAAATTGATAAAATTAAGCATTGTATATTTTTTCTAGAACCATACCCTAAAAGATGCGTGACTATGTCATATATTCAACAAGGAGTATGGTTGGGGTGAGGCACCTATTACAACTCCTTATTTAGATTTCTCATCAAGTCTCTTTATTCATTTAAAGTACTTAATCCAATGTACCATGATTACAATTACTTGACTAATATATGATTGAACACTCATCAATAATAATTGAATAAATCTTCCATCAAAAAATATAAATTGAATGAATCATAAGATTCATTAATAATGATTAAATCATATATCAAGAAAGTTCAAAAATTATTTGGCTAAATAAATAATCGAGAATGATTAATTTGGGTTCATTGTTATTTATGCTTTTAGGTCACCAAATCTCTCGATTTTTTTAGGGTACCAAATCTCTCTCAGTTTAGCACTAATGAGATATCTCTAGCAAGTGTCTAATTATATTTTTTTAAGAATATATCTAGATCCCTTTTAAAAGTCCCATATATTTATAAGGTTTACGAGTCACAGGTCAAAGTAACATGTTATAGCCTCGCATGAGAAGACTATATAATCCATCAAAATTAGCAAAAAAAAAATTGCTCAAAAAAGAAAAGAAAGAAAAACTGTTCTTCCTTTCAGAATTGCATAAGATTAGAGGCTCAAATGATTGTATGGATGGCAGGTTTGAGTTTACTAACAGATAGGAGTTTTAACTAGCCTATTATATTTAGCAACAAAAAAACAATTAACAGACTTGTTTACCTATTCCTTCTTCCCTTTGGAGAACTTGGAGTTATTTGTATATAAAACTCGAGGCTAACTAGAGAATTACGTCCGTGTCATGTAATCTCAATTTGGCCTAAAATAGAATTGTCTGTGAAAGAAAATGGACTTTTTTTTTTTTTTTTTTGATTTTCCAAG
Organism: Metroxylon sagu; assembly: GCA_017589505.3. Taxonomy (NCBI): domain Eukaryota; kingdom Viridiplantae; phylum Streptophyta; class Magnoliopsida; order Arecales; family Arecaceae; genus Metroxylon; species Metroxylon sagu. Next base: position 1,295,055 of record JACVBY030000552.1, on the reverse strand, counting down.
TTATAACCAACAAATTAGACGGCTATTTCCCGGCGAGGCGGCCACCGATGAGGGCCAGTTAAAGTTGCAAGTCGTCGGTTTTGTCGGACCCCAGACCCCCCTCACCCTCGGCATGATGTAGTCTGGCCACGTCAATGATATCAGATGGCGGCGTTCCAAAGCCAGGAGCTCCTCCGTTTTGCCCGGCTTCCCCTCTCGCGCTTCTCCGCCTCTGCCTCCGCCTCCGCCTCCGCCATCCGGAGGGCCTCTTCCCCTCACGAAGCCCTGCGGCTTTTTAAGATCAGGTTCGAACGCCGCCATCCCGGCTTCGACCCATTCGACACCCACGCCGCCGTCTTTACCCTTAAGGCCTCCTCCTCCGACCCCCTTCTCGTCCCCCTTCTCCACGCCCACTTCCTCAAATCGGGCCTCTTCGCCGATGTCCATGTCGCCTCCGCCCTCCTTCACAACTACGCGTTATCCTCCTTCTCCGAGGCCCGTCTCCTGTTCGACGAAATCCCTTACCGGAACGTCGTTACCGCCAACACCATGCTCACCTGCTACTCGAGGCACGGCCGCCTCGGCGATGCCCGCTCGCTCTTCAACAGCATGACGGAGAAAGATATTGTCTCCTGGTCCGCTATGATAGGCGGCTACATGGACGCCGGGCAGCGAACCCACGGGCTCGGGCTTTTCCGGGAGATGATGAATACTGGCCGCCCGAAGCCCGACACGCTGATGCTCGTGACCCTGCTCTCTGGGTGCGCCTCCACGGGTTCGCTCCGGTTGCTGGGGAAATCCATCCATGCCTACGCCGAGAAGAATGGAATCGAGATCAACCTCCAGCTGGGGACGTCTCTCATCGACATGTACGCCAGGTCCGGTTGCTTGGTGAGCGCGTTCCGGGTGTTCGAGAGAATGCCCGAAAGGAACGTTATGCACTGGACGGCTATGATTTGCGGGTTGGCCATGCACGGGCATGGCAAGGAGGCGGTCGCCTTCTTCGATAGAATGAGGGAGGTTGGCGTGAGGCCCAACGAGATAACATTCACTGGGGTCCTCAGTGCGTGCTGCCACGCGGGACTGATTGAGGATGGGCAGAAGTATTTCTGCAGCATGGTTGAAGAATTCGGCTACAAGCCGCAAATTCACCATTACGGTTGCATGGTCGATCTCTTCGCCAAAGCGGGGAGGTTGGAGGATGCTTATGCTATCATCGAGGGTATGGGAATGGAACCGAATATCATCGTGTGGACTTGTTTTCTGGCAGCTTGCAAGAAGTATAAGAACTTTGAGATTGCAGAGAAGGGGATAGAGAAGGTTTTGAACATGGTGATTCCCGATGAAGACGGCGGGGTGTATACACTAATCTCTGATCTGTATGCATTGGGAGGTAGGTGGAGTGATGTGGAACGAGTAAGGAAATTGATAGATGAGCATGGTGTGAAGAAGAACAGAGGGTCTACTTTCATTGAGGTGGAAGAAAAGAGAAGGTGACGTAGAACTACCATGAGGAGGCTTGGGCCTGCTGAATGCAGAGGGTGTATGGTTCTATAATTTTATTGAGATTGTTTGGAAGGTTGATGGATTTTGCTTCAGGAAGCCAGTAACCAGCTGACAGAGGATAAGGCATTGCATGGATCGAGATGATTAGAGAGCCCCGAGGATTAGCAAATATTGCTGCAGACACCATCTGTAAAAGAGTCTTGACGGCGCCAAATGTTTCTGTTTGGCATTTTGATTACAATCCAACAATTGAAATCTGGTGTTCTATTTATTATTTTTATTATTATTATTATCATGGTGGAAAGATCTGAAGTTATATTGTTGAGCACCGTTTTCACAAGAAAATAAATGGAGACTGAAGTTACAAGCAGCGAAGTACAATGCACCATCTTCTGTGTTAAGAGGTGCTCTCCCATACCGTAAACCCGTTTCTCTGAAAAGAAGTAATCCTTGGTTGCTCGTAATTTAGGTTGGAACACCTTTAATTCATGCAGCGAAAGAATGAAAGAAAAGTTAAATCCAAAGATGCAAGGAAAAAATTCTCTCTGAAAAACCTCTCGTCAAGAAAAGCTAACGTGTAGAATTTGTCTACAGCCTAAGATCAATGGTGCAAGGAAGAGTGGTAGAGGAGCAACGTATAGAAAAAGCTTTCATCTAAAATTTTAGATGAAGGTTTCTTACCAATAATTTAATAAACATCATGCAATTTTAATTTGGGCTAAGAAAACCAGTCCAGTCCATGGAACCCACAGCAGTCCATAGCAGTCCATGCGTGCAAAGTTTTCATATTTATGATCCAGTTGGATTCAAAAAAATTAATAATTAATGCATGGTTTCACGGTTTTAATCTTCTGTTCTGGGCGACCGGGCGAGATTCTAAACCATCTGAGTAACTTCTCGAGATCTTTTTTTTTTGCCTCTACAAAGTAGAAGGTTTAATTTGTCCATCCCTTTCAGAAAGATACTGGCGTGCCTTTGTCTAGATCTCTTTTTCCAACCTCTTGGCGGACTGAGTACTGATACAAAAAAGTTTTCGATAGTATATGACAACTAGAACTAGATGACCTACCAGGATAGAAATGGTCGGAGATACCCGGAGAAATAAGTTAAAAATGAAATACTAAGGTCCTCCTCACCAAACTATTTCTTCCAATAAATATTATAGTCGAGTAATTGATGTTCAACAGAGGCCTTCTAAGTGTAGTGCAGCTGTAGGCATCTTGCTTAAATGGCTAGTGACAAATAAATTCTATGCTAAAAACCTAAGGATGACTTTAGTGTACCTCCATGCATCATAGACCTCACTTCATTAAGTAGGACTGAAATGTTGACAAGGACTTGTACTTTGGGCTCTGGATAAACTATCCACCAGGACGACGGGTAATTAAAACATAGCTCTTGTTATTAGAATTTAAGGAAATGATTGCTAGAACAGAGCAATGGGAAAGGCCCATCATATAATAAACTTTTTTGACGTTTTTTTTTGTTGAAATTATGAGTGACATTATGATGTAATAATCTCATATCAAATTGCTCTTACTGTTTGTCTTATCCATGAAGGCCAAAGCTGATGGTGGAACTTTTACTGGTGGCACCGTCGCTCCATAATGCCTTCTCATGGTAGTTTGCTATGCACCAAACTTGCCATTGAAAGAAATAATAAATAAAAGAAACGAAATTTTGCTCAAGCCATTCATGGGCTGCTAAAGTCCTTGGTTGTTTTGTTGCTGATCATATTTGCTTACATGGTCATTACATTCTTTAACCACTGTTTAGGTATAAATTGATTTCTCATGTCCACCAATTGAACAAGTTTTCTTCTGCTGAAGATGAGTTCTCAGGGCAGGCCCATTACGGTCCAAGCGTTAAGGCAATTGCATATTCTCTCAGTAGCATAAAACTAAATTTGTTCTTTATATTTCACTAACTGTTGAATTGGGATTGCTGGCATCTAATGGATCAGCCCCAAGCATGGTTATGGTATTTCTGTTTAGACCAAATTCTAGCCACTTCTCTAGATCACACAATACGGAATGGATCTCATGTATACCTACTGTTTAAACTCAGGTGGTCAATGTGATAGTCTGTAACTCTGTTTGAACTTTAATTAATCCAAATATCACAAGCCAAGGTAGCACTTAAGTAAATTTTTCCACGGTAATGAAATCACTCTGTCAAACCATCTCCTGTATCATGATAAATGCTTGATATACTGAATTCCATGTACTTTTGACTTTAATTTTCCTGTTTGAGAGAAAGTTCTTCGTGAGACAACAGGATCATTTGTATAGATTTATCACATGTTTTTATTGGTTTAGCACCTTTTGACTTGAATCAAATTTTTCTTACCGTGATGCAGAAGATGATGAGGTTTAGTACTTTGAGAGCTGTGATTGGCCAATTGCTTTCTTTGTAACGTTGGGACAGGAGTCACGAAGACATTGCAGCTTCCCTTTCGTAAATTTTTATATCCAGCAGTGCTGGTAGAGCGATCTATTTTATGCTCTCTCTCTCTCTCTCTCTCTCTCTCTCTCTTTCTACTAGTATTTGAATTTGAAGTCTTGTTTTCAAATAAGGTGTAATTTAACAGCATTTTGATGAAGTGAAGGACAGCTATTGCGAGCTGAATATTTATTTTCCCGCAATGCTCCCTTGAAATCAATGGCTTGCAAGCAAGACCTGCAATCTTTTTTCCGTGGTGGTGTGTTCCCGCAATCCAATTCCGCGCTCTCTCTCTCTCCTATCCAAACTAGCGAGGCATGCTGTATTCGATAGCAATGTCACATTCCTCTCTGGAGCCCTCTCTTAAAACTGCTTCAATCCTTTATTTCTCACTTGAAAGTTTCGACGTGTTGCAAGAGTTCAACACCGTAGAGCAAATTTTGATCACATCGAACAGGGGGAAGGGGGAAAAAAAAAAAAAAAGAAAGAAAAAAACACTCTGATTGACCAGGCTCTAGCTGTTGCAGGGGAAGATGCACAGCAGCAAAGTAATAGTCCTAACAGCAATAATTGATGCTCACTGGGAAGGACTCCTGGATTTATATGTTAATACATTGAAGAAACTAGCATTGTCGAAAGATCTTCTGGAGAAGCCCTAGGCCATGCGAAAGAACTAACCCAAGGTTTACACTGCAATCTTCTTTCCAGATCCCATCCTATTGATCCTCAAAGAAACATGGAGCAGAAGATCCGAAACCTGCCTCGAAGTAGGCCGCTCAGCGGGAGCAGTCCTGGTGCACTGCAAAGCCACGTCGAGCAGCTCAAACATGGCTGTCTCCTCATGCGGCGCCAGAGGCCTCAGAGCAGGGTCCAGCAGCTCCTCGCGCCCTGAGGTCGACAGCCCAATCCGGGACTGCACCCACCTCACCATGTCCATATCTCCTCCAAAAGTCCTGTCCGTGGGCATCAGCCCACTCACGAGCTCCATCAACACTATCCCCATGCTGTAAACATCACTCTTTTCCGTAACTTTCGTGGAGTAAGCATACTCTGATCACATTGCGGAATGAAAGGGATTCAGCAAACATCATTAATTCAAAGCATTCTGGATTAATTTTGAAGGTGTTTGCAGCGTACCTGGAGCCATGTACCCATAGGAGCCAGCAAACCAAGAGCCTGACTCGGTGTACCCTTTCGTGTCGGCCCGGTCGCTCCCGGCGACTGCCTTTGCCAGCCCGAAGTCTCCCAGGTGTGCCTCCATGTCCCCATCGAGCAGTACATTGCTCGACTTGATGTCCCTGTGGACAATACTCGGCACGCAGTCATGGTGTAGATACTCCACTCCCTTGGCAAGCCCAATGGCAATATTTAGTCTCCTCTCCCAGTTAAGCTCCCTCTTCTTCTGACTCGCTGCCGGCCTGTGCAGCCAATCCCATACGCTGCCATTCTCCATGTACTCATATATCAGCAGACTATCGCCGTTGTTGCTTAGAAATCCTAGCAGCTTCACCAGGTGCCGGTGCCTTACCCGGCTTAGTATCTTCACCTCCCTAGCGAAGCTCTTATCCTGCAAGGAAAAGTCCCTCTCCTTGCGGACGATTTTCTTCACCGCCACGGTCTCGCCGGTGGGCAATTCAGCTTTATAGACGGTGCCCGACCCTCCTGACCCGATCGCAAAGTCATCACTTAGATTGCTAGTGGCTTCCATTATCGCTTCCCATTTGAATTCCCGCCTTGCGGAACCTTTCAGAATCAACTGTCTGCGGGTCTGTGCAGAGCCCTTGGAGGAGTAAGCACAATTGACTTCGCTTGATCTTTTCAAGCAACGCCGCCTGATCGATAACGCCAGAGCAACGAGCACGAGGATGATGGCAAGCGTCACTGAGGCAGAGACCAGAGCTACGGCTGCAGAATTTAGAGTCGAACGACGATGGGTGGAATTGGAAGCAGCACAGGGTTGCAGGGGGCTGCCGCAGAGAGCGAGGTTGGCAACGAAAGACTGCAGTGGCCAGCGAGAGAATTGCGCGTCCAGTCTGCCTTGAAGCCTGTTGTAGGAGAGGTCAAGCTTCACCAAGCTGCTCATTTCGCCAATTTCGCGGGGGACCTCCCCGATTAGTAAATTGTGAGAGAGGTTCAGCTCTTCGAGCTTAGAAAGAGATTTGAGAGACGATGGTATTTCTCCTGACAGTTTGTTGAAGCTGAGGTCTAGTGTGCTCTGTAGCTCCTGCAGTTGTCCGAGCTCAACAGGGATCTCCTCGGATAAAAGATTTTGGGAAAGCTGGAGCTCGTAGAGCTTGCTTAGCTTTCCAATGGAAGCAGGAATCGGACCAGAGAACTGGTTATGGGCAAGATTAAGGACATTGAGCGAAACAAGGTCGCCAATTTGAGAAGGGAGTGAGCCATTCAGCAGGTTATCATCAAGAGACAGCTTCAGAAGATTGGAACAATTGAAGAGTTCTATTGGAAGTGAAGCTAAGAAACCATTGGAAGAGAGTCTAAGCTCCCCTAGCCGAGGCAAGCTCCCAAACCAAGTCGGAATGGAGCCACTCAGATGATTGTCATTCAGAACTATGTGGCTTAGATTCCCGCACGATGCCAGCTCCTTTGGTATTTCTCCGGTCAGCGAATTGCACGAGAGATCTAGAAGCGAGAGAGCTTGGATCTCTCCAAGCAGTGGAGGAATCTCGCCAACTAATCTATTGCTCCCAAGTCGTATCCTTTCAAGCATCGGCGAGTTGCCTAATTGCGCAGGAATCTCAAAATTGAATGAATTGTTGGTGAGATCAAATGAAAGTAGCGAGATCGAACCGCACAGTGGAAGAATGCTTCCATTGAGTCTGTTGTTGGATAAATTCACTCTGGTAATGTTCCGGCAATTGAACATCGAATCAGGGATGGTACCTTCGAGTGAATTATTGTAGAGCATGAACTGCTCGAGAGATTGCAAGGACCCGAAGGTTGCCGGAATTCGGCCGGATAGTTGGTTATCTGCTAAGTCCAGAATTGTGAGCTCCTGACAATTCCCGACGGCCGCCGGGATTGGCCCCGACAGCCCATTCTGCCGGAGATGCAGAAAGTTGAGCTTCTTCAGCCGCCCGACCGTTACGGGGATGCTGCCGGTGAACTGATTCCCATAGAAGTCGATCATTTGCAAGCTCGAGCAATTGCCGATCGACAACGGGATCTCGCCGGACAACTGATTCTCATATAAATAAAGAATTTCCAGCTTCCCGAGTTTGCCAACCTCCTCTGGCAACTGGCCTGCCAATCCATTGTGGTAGAGAACCAATGTCTGAAGATTTGTCAAGTTCCACAAGGAGCGAGGAATGGAACCCGACAAGCTATTGTTGTTCAGCAACAGATCAGTGAGATTGGAGAGCTCGCCGAGTTCGACCGGGATCGCACCGGTGAGGCCGTTGTTGGACAAGTCCAGCTGCATTAAAGACCGGCATTGCGCCAAACTTGCGGGAATTCTGCCGGAGAAATTGTTGGTGGATAGAAGCAGGTGCTGCAAATTTGGTGCATTCCGGCAGAGGTTGCTTGGCAGCCGGCCGGAGAGCTTGTTTTCCGACAAGACGAGGAAATTGAGCTCACCCAATACCTTGAGCTCGTCCGGAATCTTGCCTTCAAGTTTGTTGACGGACAAGTCCAGCGTTTGGAGGCTGCCGAGTTTGCCAAGAGACCTGGGGATCGGTCCTTGAAGCTGGTTGCCCATCAAGTTGAGGTAGACGAGTTGATTCAGCTCGCCGAGCTGATTCGGGATCGCCCCCTGGAGCGAGTTGTTGGCTAGGTTCATGATACTGAGGCTCGCCAACCGTCCGAGTTCCGGCGGGATTGAACCGGTGAGTTGGTTTCCCCGGAGGACCAGGTTCTCGAGATAAGACAGCTCGCCGAGTCGACCTGGTATCGAACCGGTGAGGTTGCAGGCGGCCAGGGCGAGGGTGGTGAGGTTGCGGAGGTCTCCGAGCAAGACTGGAATCGGCCCCGAGAGGCCCGGGTTGTTGCCGAGCCGGAGAACTCGGAGGGCGGAGAGCGAACCGAGGGAAGGAGGAATCGGACCGGAGAGAAGGTTGGAGTAGAGGGTTAGATAGGCAAGGTCGGAGAGGTTGGCGATCTGAACCGGGATGGAGCCGGTCAACCGGTTGGAGGAGAGATCGAGGGCCTGGAGGCGGGCGAGCCGGCCGACCACGGGCGAGACCGGACCGGCCAGCGACGCAGCGGAAAGGTTGAGTCCCACCACGGCCGAGCCAGGGTCGCAGGTGACTCCGGTCCATGAGCAGAATTCCGGGTTGACCGCGGTCCAGCCTTCCAGCACTCCGTACGGGTCTTCCACAAAAGATTTCTTCACCTCCAGGAGGACTTCCATGTCTTCCGAGTATTGGCCAGAGGCCAGTGGAAGTGATAAAGAAGCCACCGCCAACAAAAGAATAAGGAGTGGAGTGGATAACTCGGCCATCGATCTCTAAAGCATGTACTACTCTCTGTGCATGGGTGCACGCATGAATCTTGAGAGGGAATGGAGGACGGGGAGGAAGATAAGATGGAGATTCCTGGCTTGTAATCCCCTCGGTAAGTGGACAGAGAGACCCTGTCACGGGACCGTAGCAAATGACATCGAATGAGGCCGCCCAAGTTGGCCTGCAGGAAGGCTCGTCGGTTCTTGGATATAGTAAGAAGGAAAGAGGGGGGAAAGGAGGGAGGACTTTGGGAGATCGCGAGGAGATATGGTGGTTGGTACTGGGATTGAGGCTATGGGACTCTGGGGAGATATTAAAAGCGACGTCAAAAGGCCGAGGGGGAGGAAGGCATGGGGTGGGGTTTGCGCTTCCGTGCGATGGACCTCGGTCTCTCTTAGAAAGAGAGCGGTTAGAATCCTCCATCGGGGGATATCATCACGAACCAAGGTCTCCCGTTGCATTGCATCGCTAGTTGCAACGCGACGTCAGGTTCCGTCTGGAGGGTCCACGTAAAATAATTGCAAGCCAACTGTAGCATGTGGGTCCCCATTAATGATAGGATACTTGGCAGCCATGGGGCGGATTTCAAGTTTCTGGCAAGTGGGTGCTCACGAGACGATAATCCTTTGGTCCTTTGACTTGGTGACATGGGTTAACGCGGTCTGACGTAATATGAGGATGTTAGGTCTGGAAGGCGTTGCTGACAGTGGTGGGCGATGCAACAAACCATCTCCATTATTTCGGTCTAGCTGTTGGTCTGCTAATTATATTGGATTAGAGCGCTGGAAACGTTATATATCACGGGTGGTCAAACAGATCGGTCGGCGAATCATTCCGACGCATAAAACAAGCGTCCAACTTACTCTATTGTGGTGTTATAGTTTTAATACTCCTCTTCTCTTTGTTGAATTTGTTTAGGATTCTTCTTGTTTCATGCAAACAAATAACGCAATGAGACGCCATTGGGTTGAGCCACCGAACCCAAGTGTCTTTTTGTACATTTTCTATTCGAGTGGGGAAAGTGAGAGAATGCAGCAACGACTCAATTAGAATGCAGTACTTAAGATAGGGGAGTGGTGTTGTTTTCTGCCTTTGGTCTATTCATGTCTGTACGAAACGAGAACCTCCTTGCCACTACTGTTTGGAAAGATGGAGTTTGGATAAGGACGGGTAGGGGGATAGATATTGATTGATGCTTTAGTTTTTGCGGTTATGAAGTCTACCATTCGGTGAACCACCCCTCTTTGGCTAGCACTATTCTCTTTATGCTAGTTATTTATGTGTTCAACGCTAGCTCGATTATTGAGCTCAAACCTATAGCTTGAAAGGTTGCTTAACTTAATATATGCACTTTAGTTGCTTAGTCTATCTAATAAATTTTCAGCAAATCAAAGATTTGACAAAAGTAATATCATGTTTTGAACTAGAGGACAACTAAGGTTGCATAGATGTGATCAAGCAATGATATCACATTACACACACTCGGTTTGCACCATTTGTAGTCATAATGATTCAAAAGCATGTCAAGATGCTACTTGTTAGCTAGTACTTGTATTTTCACTCTTAGGTGTGAATGTCACCTGTCATATCTAAACTGCGGCTTTCATAATTTCTATCATCTACAGGAGACTTGATTTCCTCCTTTATGTACACACACATATAGGCACCATTTGGCCTGCTGACCTGTTAAGGATCAGAAAAGTAGCATTAATTTTTTATTATTTGTGAGAAAATTGAAGACAAATGATTTGTCTGAGCATGAATTTTATCAGTCCAAAAATTTACAAATCCATCATATTTACTTAGGCTGACTTCAAATTGTTTGAAGTCATCGGCAGGGAAGGATGATGTGTCATATGGCTTCTGTAAGATCAAGTTATGCAACTGTATATTGGGGAACAAATGATATAGTAGTTTCAAGAAGACACAATTAATGACAGATTTTTCTGTTGTTAAGCTATTAAGAGTCCATCATACATTGTAGCTTGAGCGATGACAGCACAGAAAATGCCAAGCTTAGCTCAAATAATTTAGAAATCTGAGAGTCACTCGTCAACGATCCCAACGAGGCCGTGGGTATTGCGGCCATTGTTTACATGTAGACATGAGACTGAAATCCACTCCATGGTATGCAACGTGTTACCCAACAATATCCTTTTCTCAAGGAAAAGGACAAGAGATGTTGCAACCCAACAATATGTGCTCATGTTTTCCCATTCTACTCCAGAGAGACCCGCCAGTCCGATCTTGCATTCAAACGTCAGTCTACGAAGCACGACGGGGAGAGAGACAGAGATATGTGCGAGACTGAATTGTATTCACGAGAAAGTCAATCACCGGGCACCCTTTTGCTGAGGCACGAAACCAGGCAATTTGTATAAAACGATGATAAATTTCTCACCTACTCTGCGTTATGGTAATACCATTTCAGAGACAGGAATCATCCGGTATGGCTCGACGTCGTCGGGTTGTGTCACGAACCGTGGAACGGCCAGCCCCATCGCAAAACCAGAGCACTGGCTCCTGCCGTCAAACTGCCAACGTTGACTATTGCGAAATGGGACAAGCCTGGACCCGTCATGGCTTTATTCGCTTCCTTTTCTCATTAGGAAACGCGCTTCGGCAGCTGGCTGAAGGGATGGGGTCTCTGTTCGCTGCATGCCCCGACCGCAAAGGAGCCAACGTGCAGACAAATATCCAGCTGTTCAAGTTTGGCCTGCTCGCTTGTCTCGGACTCAAGAGGGAATTTGTAGTGCCCTTTTGCACCTGCGTATAATCGTATAAGATGTCAAACGACCCGTTCCGTACCGGCCGATACAAGGCGGGACCGACGGGCCATCATACCGTGCCACCTAGAGGTATCATGTCGGCCCGCATGCCGGACCGGCCCATTCAAGCTACGCAATTTTATATAAATTAAATTAAATGAACAAGAATATCTTTAAAAAATTAAAAAATAAAATATGAGAGATAAAATAATACAAAAACATATAAACAGACCGATCCAGCCTGCGACTGGCCATGCTGGATTCGGTCGCATCAACATGGCTAGTTTGACACCTTTTAACTGGATGAGTGAGTTCCTGCCATATTTATTTTTTTAGGAAAAAAAAAAAAACTATGTTTTTCGCTGATTAAGATCGTAATGGGTTTACCTATTATTAGTAGTTAGTGATTAGAAATCATCTCATTAGTAAAAGAATATATGATTCAAACCTTAAAGAGGAAACTGTTACGTCCAGTATACACTGATTTCTCGATCAATGATATCCAACGTTGAGTTTGACAGCCTGATGCACATCATGAACACGGTGATACGGCACTCGTAGTAACTTTGGTAGATATATAGATAAATAGATGAAGCATCTCCACCATGATGACCCTTCAATCAAAAAAATAAGGTTTTCTTTTTTGCACTTTTTTGAAAAATTAGGGAAAGAAAACCAATTATTTCCTCCCGATTAGATTGGAAAAAAATTGTGACAAGTGACTTCCTACAGAAAAGGGAGGATCTCTGCTAAAATTTAAGATTTCACGTTTCAGAAAGTTTTCTTTTTACTACTTATTCCATCTAGCTTCTTCTAGTCCAAAATAAGCCAATAACATGGTTCTCCGTTTTCTGTGACCCAACTCAAGTTCTCAATAATATTGCTCCTAGGAGGCATCATGCTGAAAACAAAGAACAAGGGGAAAAAAGTTATTTATTAAAAAAATAAAAATAATAATAATAAATAAAAATAAAAAACATAGAAACTACATGAATCTTTTATAACATGACCGTGAGCCCTGACGCAGATGGATCATTTGCTCAGTGCTAGGATCTCATCGCACAGAGAATTGGCTTTCATCCGTATCAACCTCTTTACCTTCAGCAACTTTTTACCTATCCAACGGTTACATGAACGTATATAAGGTTTAAACCTCACAAGGACCACTCATGAAAATTTTGAACCCTCATTAACTTCAGAATCCACTGGAATTAGATCTAATACATTTTCACAAGACTTTGTACGTTTAACAGCAGAAATAGCCAGAGTAAGTCCCGAGATCACATTCAAAAGTATTAATTGTTGGGCTACATAAGATTTGAACCAATTGCATCTCAAGAACGTCTGACGCGCAAACTGGGCGCGGAATTGCTGTACCGTTGAATCCTCGTGATCGATAGAGCAAGCAAAGCACGAACCAGGGGTCCTGCCCAAACACTAAAATCTGTCTCCAGATACTGCAAATTAGAAATGGAAAAAAAAGACAACACAACGAATACAACAGTTCTTACATTTACCACCCCCAAAGGTACTCAAAGTAGCAATCAGCGAAAAGAATGGGACGATTCGTTTATTTCCAATCAGGGTGTACTTCCATACATGATTCATGGAAGGAACATCAAGTATTCCATTTTTTCTTCTAGAGTAAAAGAATGACTAAATTTGAAAACACAATTTACAGATTTGAAGACCTCCACTCTACAAGTAGTTTATAAAAAATAAAAAAAAATAAAAAAAATAAAAAAAATGAAGAAGAAGATTGTATCACCATTGTATCATAGAGTTCCTTCTTTTCCCCATTACAGAAGCTTGCTAGTTCGCCGCTTTGCTGGGCCTCCAGGGAAGAGCTTCATAATCCAACTCAAGACCCTCTCAACTACCTGAAAGAGAGAAAAACAAGAACAAACCAATATTTAGCAGCATACAATTTATCAAAAGATGATTTTTCACATAATATTACGAAACTATAGAAAAGCTAAGGCCTGTTTGGCATCATCATTGTTGCAATCTAACTAAGTGAAATATCAAAAGGAGATTGATGCTGGAGACAGCATTTGCATGGAACCTGTCCCTTGCCTTTATTTTCATTCTTTTTTGAAGGCAAACAACTCTTTGCTTCCGAAAGCTTGAAAGATTTTACAAACAATTTGAAAAAACAAAAGGGTTTCACCACACATGTTGTTTGATTCATTTTTCTTGGGTTTTTGAAAACAAATACAAAAGACAAAGAGCAATATTAAGTGGGGCCTTTGTGCTGTGAGATGAAGCATTGCCAATTTACAGACAGTAAAACAAAGAGCAGATGGCTGTCCAAATCAACATTTAGAGGTAATAATAGTAATCAGACTAGCTTTCTAATAGACATTGAGTCTTCTCAAAGAAGACAATTTCTCCAGAAGCAAGAAATGAAATTTTTAGCTACTGCATGTGCAGATACGTAGACACACAGATACACGCATGCATGCCTTATGCCTGTCTGTAGCCAACTATTATTCCACAACCAAAAGAAGGAACAGCAGTTATCTAGCATTGGAGAGTGCATCTCAGCCACTCCAGTACACCGTTGGGACCCAGACCATTGAATGTTCAGAAACAACCGAATGTCAAAAGTTCTAATGCAATCTGATAAGGGTTCATTTTCATATCCAATTAATTAAAAGGTAACACTAATATGACCATTTGTATCAATGAGCTGGCAGTACTGCCAAATAACTCCAAGAAACTGGAGTTGCACATCAAATGACATCATGTATTCCATGTGGAGTCTCTGCTGTGTCAAATTGAAACTACATAAATCAGATGAGAGCGCTCCCCACCAAATATTCAGTGTGGAGCCCACACAGAAAAAGGAATGTAGGAATGGTGCATAGCACTGCATGTGTGCTCATAAGTTCACTGGCGTGCAGCTACCTTGGGGGATCACATCAAAATTCTGAATAAGGGTATTTAATCAACTGAAGCATGATAAGCAGTTCATGATTTCTATCGCCTTGCCACAATTCTTTAACAAGTGCATTTTATCGCTAAATAGCATGTTTACAAAATAAAATTCTCTGCATGCAAGAGACTCATTAATTGGGTGGGAAAACAGACATCCAAGAAGAGAGCCATGGTTCAGAAACCGGAGCTCATACTGATCAAGAAGTTACATAAGATAGAGAAGGATAAGTATTGCAAGGGCAGGAAAAAGAAAGCTAAAGCAACCAACAGTATTTCATTAACTGATGATCAATTTGACCAGTGTACCCAAGGATCACAAATTTTATGTGATCCCCAAAACAACAACAATATCAAAACAAACTTTCTGTATGAAAAGGCCATCAATTAACAAAAAATTAAGACAAATTAAAATCACCATCACAAGCATCAGCAGACATTTAAAAACAGTTTACACTGGGAGCATCTAACAACTAGCATACCTTGTAAAACTTTAAATTATCACAAGCACAGACACAAGCACAAACTTAACCTTGAAAGCATCTAATAACTATCATACCTCATCGCCTTCATCAGCAAATTCTGTTGTATCATGCACAATGTGGGAATCTACAGGCTTTGCCAAAATGTTCTCGTTCGCCATTCGTTGAGCAGTCATGAGCTCTAATCTCTGGGTCTGTGCCTCCAGCTTTTGTGATAGATCTTTGTTCAAGTCCTACAATAATTGCAGTTAAGAAGAATTAGTTGCAACTTTAGACCCACACTGAGGCACCTTTGGATTTAACAAAGTGTCCAGATTCACAAGATCAGAAATATCATGTAAGATAACAGAAAGAAATTCAAACATTAAACTAATTGTTGGTCTTATCATGGTCTAGTATCTAGTTGCAACAAAACTAGCAGTGCCATGTATTTAAATTACCAGCAATCATTGTCACGAAGTATATTACCTTCAGCTTGGAACAATTGGAAATTCAAACATTAAACTAGTTGTCAGTCTTATCATGGTCTAGTATTTAGTTGCAACGAAAATAGCAGTGCTATGTATTTAAATTACCAGCAATCATTGTCACTAAGAGTATTACCTTCAGCTTGGAACAATTGGATGATTCAATTTTCAGAGCCCGCACCAACTCCTCTTTCTCCAGTGCTAGCTGTAAGTATCCAACAGGAAGTAAGTTAAATTTAAAGAAAAAAAGATCAGCAATGGAATGGGACAAGGAGGTCTGGACTTCATCTTATGACAATTACATGCTTTGTCATTAACATATCAAATATACTTGAATACATACCTCAGATATCAATGAATTGATGTTGTCAATCATTCGAAGCTGATCCAGTGGAACACCACCAGATCCATCTGGAAGATTTGATCCTCCATCTTCAGGAAGAGACATGGACGGTCCTACATCTTGCAATGGATTCAGGCTGCTGTTGAGCATTGCGTCTGGAACACTAGCATCCCTGACAGCTGGATTCACATTTTCACCACCTGGAAGAGGGATCTAATGGTTCAGGATGGAATATATATGCTAACAGAAGAGGTATGAATGATAGTAAATCTCCCATAATGATTTCTACAATTCAAGTCAATCTAACACTGAAACAGTGAGGCATTGACCAGGGAGACTATTGACAGTCCCTGTGTTAGAGCAGCCCAGAATGGATGTAGTTGCTGGATTTCTTAAAAACACAGAATACCAAGGGAAAAAGGCAATTACCTGCTTCTATCCCTTTTACTCTGTTAATTTTATGTCTCCTATCATAGAAGCAAAGTTTTTTCATGACAAGTATTCTTGCTTTCAGTCACAAAAGTCTTTAAATTATTGAGACATTTCTAAATTAATGATAATCTGAATGATTACCCAAACCTAAACTAAATAACTGAATTATTTAAAAAGTGCAATAATCCATAAATGCTATAAATTAATCATGTTCATGACTGCTCATGGGTGTACTTTAATAATAATATTCATTACCAGTGCTGCAATGTTGTGATCTCCAACTCAACAAAAGATCTCTATCATCTTATAATGCCTGAGATCTTAAATGATCAAAACAAGCCCAATATACAAGGATATACAAACCAATTATTCAATTACCTTCCCCTTTTAATTATTCTATGGTACAAACTAAATAAACTAAATGAAAATGGTGGAATTTGTTAATCAATTGATCAATAGTAAAATGAACTATAGTATCTAAGACATTATTGTTGTAAAATCACTAATCATCAGATATTTATGGAATTGAAGATGTTTATTATGGCCTGTATGGTATTGCTAGACATGGGTAAATAATGCCAACATGCCGCTAAAGGAACTTGTGTCCCTACATATAGGTATGTGATTCAGTAACAACATTGCTTAGCATGTGTGAGATTTCATCACAAGTATTCTTGCTTAACATGTGTTAGTTTCATACCTAAATCCTCTGTAGAAGTAGATGCATCTCTTCTAGTAGGGGAAGTTTTTCTTGTATCTTTGGCTTTTCCACCTGCAGATGCTTTCCGTAGCTTAGAGTGCAAAAGTTTCTTCTCTGTGCAATGTAAAAGCATAATCAAAAACCAAAGGAGAGCTCATTCATCACACATAATGTGCCAATCTATGAGATTGCATGTAAAACATGCAATGCATAGAAATAATATGTCCCATCATTTAATTAACTAACTTAAAATAACAAGGAAAAAGTTCAGTAATCAGGAAAAGAAGTTTACAAGGCATGGAAGGGAGCAATTTATTGGCAATAACTGTGTTTACAGCATTTTTCTCCTCTTAAGCAGAGGGTGAGAAAGAAGTAACCAGCAAGCATATTTAGATAAAAAATTGTCATTGCTACAATAAACATTATCAGAGATCACAAGAATCTGTAACTGTCATATTCTAAAGGAAATGTTAACATCTAATTGAAAATAGCAAGCTACGGGTTGAGAAAATTATACCTTCCTGCAAAGCATCAATCGTGGATTGGAAATCCTGGCGTTCTTTCTCTAAAATAGACACCTTACGTCTGTTTGGAATCAGAAAGAAATAATATTGGTTAATGATTTTATAGCCATGGAACTGCAAACCACAACTAATAAGTTTTATCCTAACTCTTTTTTAATCCTGCTGTGTCATAAAGTCCTAGGACCAGCCAAAAAAAAAAAAAAAATCATTGCCAGCATAAAATGATGATTATATGCAACGAGTTCATGAAACTTCAACATTTTTCATCTCTGATGTTAACTAGCAAACTCATTAGTCTGACTCAATAAAACAAAAGTTAGTTCATTTTAAGAGAATAGATGTGAAAGTAGAGCTGATCATGGCCTAACCCACCCAACCAGCCCAAAATTTTGCAGACTTGGGCACTAAAAAGTAGGCCCAATCCAAAGATTAGGCTGGACCTGCTTAGTGGGCAGGTCTGTGATTAGCTCTTTGAGATTGACTGGGCCTGATCAAAAATATCGGCTTGATGGCCAAGCAGGCGCCAAGCCCAAGCCCAGCCCGACCTGGTGTTTGAGCAGCTCTAGATGAAGGTCAAGAAATGTTGTTTTACTTTTTAGAGAGAAGGTAACTAATACCCAGAGCTTAAAATTTAAAAAATAATTGAGATTGAATGCTTGATATAGATAAAAAGCTACAATCCTAATTTAATTAGTGCAGAGATCATTCTTGTTCTATTGGCCTACAGAAAATAACATCATAAGATGTAATCATTGAAAAACACAGTTATATTTCTTTCCATCCATGTCCATCGTAAAACCACTCACTGCGCATCAAAGAAACATATGCAGTTCATTTCCATTTTGCCATCCAGCACTAACAAAATTAACAGACATAATACAGAAATAATGTCAAAGTTACCTGTATGAAGTGATTTCAGAATTCAAATTCTCCACTTGTTTTTCCAGCTTTAGCTCATTTGACCTCAATCTGAGTGCCTGCAAAATGCATACGAAAGTGTACAAGACAATGAACACGATCATCCACCAACATCTCTACCATCAGATTGGTCCATACAGACCATGAAATTCATGAAGATGATGCCCTTTAACATGCATTATTATAACAAATCAACAAATACTATCAGCCTTTATCAAGAAGAGAACAAGTTGGTAAATTCTTATTCACCAACTTATTCTCTCATCTACTTGGAATGATGCAAAAATTAGGCTAAGGTTGGTTAATTAAAAACCCTGAATTTAAGGTCCAGATAATAAAATGGACAAAAGGGTTTAGTTTTAGCTTCTGATCCTAATGACGGTTAAGTTTTGGTTACTAGAATATTTTAGCAGACAACAAAAATCTAGTAAACCTGAATAATAAGTAGGATTGCAAATAACAGTTTGAAATGAAAGTGGATGATGAATAGATGGAATGTTTTCTGACTAGCTAAATTAAAAATTAAACAGATAGATATGGAATTTATACAAAATAATAAGACAATAAGTCAATAACTATGATATTTAAATATTGGCATCGTCACCAAGAAAGGGAGAGCAACCTCTACATCATTTACAAAAGCTTCTGAGTAAATAGTTGCTATAGTAGCGAATGACCTCAGCTAAGGCTCTACTATAGCCAATTGCAACTAATACAAAATCCAACAATATTACAAATAATAATGGAAGGTTATTTGATGTCATCTCACTTAAATAAAATAAAAACTAAAAGATTTGTTTGCATGTGTTATCTGTAAGCGTAAGTTTTAAGCAACACCTGTAACCCATCAATCACCTCTTGTGATACAAAACCCACACTAATCCCAGGATTGATGGTTGACATGCCTGACCACATCCTAGTTTATCACAAAGGCAGGAAACTCTTCAACAAGCACAAGCCTCAACTTGATTTAGAGCTGCTTGTGAATCTCTATCCTTGGAAAGATTTTCCACAGAACCCATTATCAAAGTTCATCTAATTTTCTTGTCATCGCTAAAGCCTATCACAGATGGATTTGTCACCTCGTGGATTTGGCGACCTACAACCTCACCTCTGATGCAAAAATTTAGTGCAAAGTGGAAGGTTGTATGTGTTTCATCAGAATTTGGTCTTGGCATTTATAAGTTCAGGGTTAAGGTTCCTACATCCCTACTGTCATCATGCTAACTTGTAGGGCTAGGACCACCCTCTTTCTGACTCTGCCTTCGCATTAATTACCAAACTTCCATGCAGCTCTGCGCAACAGCTTCAGGCAATATGACAGTATTTGACAATTTGACTTCTCTCCCCTTCAGAAACACATGCATTGCACATGCCTGACACTAGTATCTTACTTATTACAGCTCAAATTACAGGAAATATGAACTAACAAGTAATGGATACCAACCAAATGGCATTTAGAACCAATCCTTTCAATCAAACTAACAAAATGGGATCAAAAGGATGCTAATTAACTGTCATCAGTACAAAACAATTTAGGATTTATTGGTTAACTTTGAAGGGTTCATCACGTTTAAAGCTTAGAACCATCACACGTATTTAAAAAAAGCGACAAATGCAATTCTCTGACTAAATTTTAAAGTGTAATTATTCCATGGGTACTAGGTATACCCCTTATTCAAGGCATGGTTTTAGATCCCGATGGGATATCCCATGGGATGCCAGGACAGATTACCGCCCTGCCATTGTCCTATCATTCCAATTGGCACATCTTGGGACACCCTTATCCTATGCGTCAAGATGATAGCACATCCCGTTCCATGAAAAAATCAGAAAGGCCTTATCCCATGGGATTTAAAACCTTAATTAGGGGTATCTTTCTTGTTACAGCAGAAGAAATAAGTAGCTTATGATCACCTATAATGGAAAACAGATGCAACAATTTCTGGCCATAACATGGCCTCACTCATCATAACAGCCATAAGCCCATAACTAATAAATTTGATATGAAACTTTCCCTAGGAATATAAATAAGATTTAATAGCATTTGATCTCTAACCTTGTTCTATAAAAAAACGTCCATATTGTAAACTGTAAACCCATCAAAGAGAAAAAATAGATACAAGTTGGATTCACATACATAAGCAAGTAGCTTTATTTATATTAGATTGGCTCCATGGATCATGTTATGAACTTACAATGCAATTGTGCTTAAAATCTCTTACGACATCAACAAACTACCATAAATTAGCTAAAGATAAGATAAACAGGAGACACCAAAAGAAAGACATGATAGATAAATGGAAGCATTGGAAAACAAAGTTTATTATTCTTTACGCCAACTGGAAAAACTTTCAGTTACATCCTGAAAGTCCTCTCAACTACTGATTATGTGCAGTCTCCACCAAATTTGTGCAACATAACCACCTTTTAAGAAGTCTCAAATAGATAAAACAAGCTCTATGGAGAAAGTCATTGACAAAGAGCTAGCATAAACATAGAAAAAGAACAAGAAGAAAACCGTCTACCTTCTCTTCCAAAGTGATGACTTCAGATGCAAGTATTTTCCCTCTCTCATCAGCAGCATTGCATTCTAACTGTGCATTTCCGTACTCCATTTTGACAGACTCAAGTGCTAGCTGTTATATATAATCAGAAAATGATGCAAATAACAATTTGCTAGAATAGGATAATGAATGTTAGAAAAGAAAATAATCATATATAAAAATTATAAAAGTGAGAACATGAAGAAGAAGCACAAGTATAGGTTCTTTTTTTTCATATGAAGAACATCTTCAAATAAGACAAGGACATCAAAATTTCAAAAATGATCAACAGCACCATACATCATTTGTGTCGCATACTGAAAAATTTTAATTTTCAAACAGTAAATAAATCATGCATATGTCTACTGCACACCTAATAGGAAATAGAATAGCAAATGCACACAATGCAAAACTGGGCATCTGTGTAATGCTATAAACCACTGAGTGCTCCTTTGTTGACACGCTGGAGAACTAAAAAGGATGCTGAACATCTAGGATACATGAGGTTCAACTACAAATGATTCAGCTCAGATGCATGAGACCTGGAATTAACTGCAGACAGTGTCTGGAAACATCACAGCATAGCAGTGGCAAAATCTGGCCTGACCTAAACTACTTAGATTTGGTTTGAGTCAAGGATTATCTAGTTTTGGACATAATCAGGTTGCATTTTTTTGAAGCAGATATTTTATAAGTTGGATCTGACTTGAAGCTTTAAGCCAATCTGGGTCATGATATTTCATGGCTCAGGGTGGATCAAGCCAGGCCAGGCCATGTAAACCTGGACTCTTTATATTTACCTGCTATTAGCTGTTGCATTCTCAGTGCATAGGCCAGGTCAGGCTGAGATGGATCAGGCCAGGTTAATACATGTCTGGTTAAAATAGGTAAAGTCGAGTTAGAATAAGCAGCAATCAGATTAGGACTGGTATAATTGGTGACATAGGAAAGAAAGTAAGGGTCAGTGAGGTTGAGTCCAGTCCTAAGGACTGGCCTGTGGCCAAGTATGGGTCAAGTAGTCCCAATATGGAGGACAGTTTTAGTCAAGTACAGATTGAGTTTGCAAACAATATTATTCTAACTCAACCCAACTCAAAAAACAACCCAGCCCAATCCAAGTGCCAACCCTATTACAGAAAAGTATAAACCATATGCATTGAGCATAAATGTACCAACACAAGCTCTCAAACACCAAATGCAAAACGATACCAAATAATTAGCAAAAAGATACTCTACATATGTTTGATTGTATGCATGCATAAACATGCATATGTAAAAAATACAATAAATACAAATATGCATGCATGCAAACCCATAGATACAGAGAGAGAGAGAGAGAGAGAGAGAGATGGATTTTGTTCTTTTCAAAAGGTGAAGGTATCCAATTATCTTTCACACTGTTAATTATACTACTAAAATTGCTTATAGATTAAAAAAATAAAAAATCATATATTTTGGTAGTCCCAAGCTTATACATCAAGTGGACACAAAAAATAATGACTAAAATGAGGTAAGACAACATTTTACTATGATCTAAATATTAAAATTAAAATGCAGCAACCTTCAAACTATTAATATTTTAAAATATACAGATCACGACTAAAAGATGGATTCTTAGTTTAAATGCTTTATCATGTATTCTAACATAATGAAAATTATCCATTTTTTGTCCACTTGATACATAAGTTAAACATCAGCAAAACATGTAATCTTAATTTCTAAGCATTTTTAGTGATATAAATTATGATCCACCGTAGAGGATGACCCTTAGTGGAATGGTAAGGTTGCTCTATTATGGCCTAAAGATTATGGATACAGAACCAACCTCTCCACACAAGGGGGTAAGATTATGCATATTTGACGACCCTCCCTAAAACTAGACCTGCAATGACAGAAGCTTTATGTATTGAACTGCCCCTCTTTAGATCATGATCAATGATAGATCTTGATCTAGATGTTCGATTATTAATTTTAAACCTGAGAGGAGTACATACTCTCTCCTCCCTCGAAGAATATAGTCCATCTATCTATCTATTTATATGTTACATATGGGTGAGATTATAATACATATAGGATGTAAAGAAAGAACTTTACACCCACTACCAAATTAAATGATGGTGCTCAAACAATAAAAAAGTGTGCCACTGGATGTGAATTAGAAGGCCTAAATTATCTATACTACAAAAAATCATCTATTTTCTAGATCCTTAACTATGCATCAAGTCACCCCAAAATTGGTGTGTGATAACATTTCATTATAGCTATATATTTAGGATAACTTGATGCAAAGTCTAAATATCTTGAAATCACATGATTTTTAGTAATATGGATATTCTAGGCCTTCTAAATACATACATAAGTATATCTTCAAGAAGAGAGGATATCAACTCAAGTCCAAAATCAATAATAGATAATTTAAATAAAAAATCCACAGAATCATCATGATTTATACCACTAAAATATCAGGAAACCAAATATTATAGATTTTGGTTGTCTCTAGCCTATGCATCATCTAGAGACAAAAATGAACAATTTACATTGTACTAGCATGTTAAAATACATAATAAAGCATTTAAATTGTGAATCCATTTTATTGATCATGATCTACACATATTAAAATAAACATAGATAGAAACTTGATAAATAGCAAAATATGGCCTCGCATCATTTTAACATTTCATTTTTGCACCCACTTGATGAATAAGTTAGAGATTACAAGAACATGTGTCATTTTGTTTTTAAGTACTTTTAGTAGTAATAGATGATGATTGATTTAATTTAGATGCCCCACCATTGATTTTAAACTAAAGAGTAGATACCCTCTCACTATATAATATATATATATATATATATATATATATATATATATATATAGAGAGAGAGAGAGAGAGAGAGAGAGAGAAGGGGGGGGGAGTAGACTTGGCTATATTTGAATGTAGCCAAGTCAAAGATCCATGCACCTTCCTCAAGCTTAGATCCACACAGATCCCGAAGCTATCCACCTTTTTCACTTTTTTCATCTTTGGAATCCTTAAACTATATAGATCCAAGGATGGAGGAGGTGACCGAATCCAAACTTGGCTACATTCGAATATAGCTCTCTCTCTCTCTCTCTCTCTCTAGAGATATTAATATATCTATATAATTCTTTCATGTCTATTATGATAACACGCAATGCGAACAAGGGGAATGCATAGAGGACTAACCAGTTGAGCTTTGATTTCTTCATGCAGTCTTTCCATGTCGGATTTTAGCTGGCTGATAACCTTTCCCTGAAATCAAAAATCAAAGCTTAACTTTAATACAGTAACCATAGAGCAAATATATACAGCAGGACTGATTTATCGATTTCTACATACCTAAAGATGTACTACAAAAGACGTAAATGCATAATACCAAGATAACTAGTGTGAAAACGTTTTTATGTCTAAGAAAGAACAGGGATTCCAATATCCAACCATAAGATACTTATTTTCTATTCCTACCTAAATATAGTGAAAGGAGGGTACTTAAATCTAGCCTTATGCAGCATGAAGACTTGACCATTGTAGTGGGTATCCCTTTGCATGAATGATAACAGTAGTTATTCCCAGTAATGAGAAACTTGAAATCCCCACCATGGATCAGCACATAACTCATCTAACCAGAAAAAGTAAGACCTTGCTATGTAATTGATATTCAAATTACATCAAAATATTTAGGCAGTTATTGGCCTCTTTATCTACAGAATTTGGCAGCTAGATGGATTTGTGATCACTGAAGAGAAGAAAAGTTAATGGGAGTATACTAGCTTTCGTTATGCAGATCAATAAGCATATTATGTAGAAACTATACATATTCCACATCAACCTGAAAGAAAGTGGCATGTCATTTAAGAGTCCAGCCACATTCACGACACCTCAAGCAACATCTGACAAGTATTAAATGAGATCAAATAAGCAAGAAAAATTTTCTAGGGAAAATACACATGGAATCAAATCTTTGGTGTTTTAGCTTTTAAATACAGGGACACAGTTTCAGAGCAATTCATAATTTGAAAACAAACCTGTTGGTTATAGCTCTCAGTCAGAGATGAATTCTCAGCAGCCAATGACTCTGCTAGCGTACGTGATGTGTCAAGAGCTCGCTGTAGAGAAAACTTTTCTTGTGTCAAATCTTCAATGTGCTGCAAAAAAGAGCATTATGGACACAAATGAAAGAGAACCTAACAGTTAAATAAGTGAAGATTATAACAAACACATAGTGGTAATAATTCATTATTAATGAAGTACATGGAGAAGCGCAAATTCAAAGAATGAATTTCAACCTTGGGTAAGTTTAAGCCTTCAAATCACTAAACTACAATTATAGGTTTGGTAGGTCAGAAAGGTCTACTTGCATAGTGTTGTTAATAGTATGTTTAAAGTCTGACAACTCCAACTGTAACTACAGATCATTTAACAAAAGAACAAGAATTCCAATGGATTAATGCATAAATTTTCACTTTTTCTGTAAGGGAAACTAAAACAGTTACCTGAGTCATTTTTCTTCAATCTTCATGTATTAGCCTCTAAAAAGAGCAACAAAAAGCTAATATAAAGGCATATAAAAGTGAAAATTAAAATATAATAAAAACAATCACCTGCTCCAATGTTGCAAAGTCTTCATCTTTCTTCAGGGTTGGAATATTGTGGTCCCTCTGCATATCAAAATCCCCTGCTCCCTGATTCAAAAGTGGTGTATCATTTATAGAGACAGAAGTCTGGGATGGCTCCTCAATATTAACATCCAAAGTTCTCGACTTATAAGATTGTTCAATCATGCCAAGCTCCACAAACGGTTGCTGCTGAGACGATGATGAGCGAGTCTCTCTACTGTCAATTTTTGAACTACTAAAAGATGCAGCTGGATTAACTTTCTCAGTCTCGTCATAAGGCATATGAGACTGAGAAGATACTCTAGGCACACCAATGGAGTCAAGAAAAGATGGACGAGTTCGACCAAAAGTAGTTCCATAGCCAGATGAAGGAAATGGATTTTGGTTAGAGGAACTTCTAAAAGCTGACCCAAAATCTGCAGATGGAGGTTCAGATGCATGCCAAGGTACACTGCCAACATTGAGGTGACGACTAATGGCATTAGCAATCTTCCCTCCTCCTGTATTAAAACCCAAAGCTCTATCATGGTCCATGCTGCCACCATGAATAGATTGCTCCACTCCAAGAATTGAGTCTGTTTATTTGGTCATTGAGTACAGAGCAGCAGGTCCCATATTAGAAGTTAAGTCAGAGAAAATAAATCATCAATTACCAGTTTGATGGAAAATATGAACTTTACATATACCTTTATATGCTCCATATGGATTGGTTGAAGTGCTCGGAGGCCCCAACCTGTTCTGTGCAGAGATACTTTCTGACCTCTCATGATGAGTGCCCGAATGATAAGCACCAGATGCATCAGGATCATGCATATAATTTCTTGAAGAATTTCTGCTTCCATCTGATTGAGCTTCAACTGAATAATGAAAGCCTGGATGGTTTGTGTTGCCATCTATGTTTGGCCTTGCATAAACTGAATCTAAATGAATAAGCTGATCTGCTGTAACAACATCAGTTGGCTCAGATTTGGCACGAGTGAGCTCACTGTTCTCTCTGAAGTGGTCACAATAACCATTGTCTAGCTGAGAAAAGCCCGAGCTTCCATATAATTTAGAAACCTCATCCCTCACAGGTTCTTGTTCTAAATCTCCATGTAATGCTTGATTGCTACTAATCGGGGAGGACAAGGTTGCAGATGCCCCATTTGAGGAACCAGCACCAGTGTTTGAGGAATGACCAATCGTCTTATTTTCATGAGATGTAACTGACCCAGAAGGATTGGTAACAGCAATGCCATCCCTACCAGATGCGGCCCCATCTCTCACATGCTCATTATTTTGAGACTCCTTACCATATCGGTCCACATCAGCTGACTGTAACTGGCCAGTAGATGAAGCCTTCTTAGCAGCCTTCTGCCTTCGGAACTCCTCAAGCTGGTCAAGGAAAAATAATAACCTCAGATATCAGAGTTCTCCCCATTAAAGAGTGAGATCGGACTAAAACACATTACACCTGATGTCCATACAAGCACAGAAGCATGTTGTGCAATCATACTCAACATCTATGATGCCAAAAACAAATAATAAAACAGACAGCAGCAATTCAACTCATGCAAAATAAGATGCACATCTCATATGCATGCAATAGTAAAACATCTTTGAAAAATTTAGTGCTTATCTAAACTGCAATTTTCAAGTGGAATAGGGAAATGGGAGAGAAATGAAAGATTACAAGCTCACAACCCTGAATCAAATCCTTGCATATTCTACAATATCCCAAATTACCTCCTTTTTTTCATCACCATCATTGTGTTTGGTGAGCAGAGTTTAATAAAGCAGCAACACAAATGCATGAACTATTAAATCAGTGAACAAGTGAATTGTGCAAACATTACCGATATTTTCCCAAAATGACAAAAAATCTGAACTTTGTCATGATTCATTTCCTGTCCAGGGGGTATATACTATAATTAAGCAAATAACTTCATAATTATTAAGGAAAAGAATAGTAGCAATTAGAGTTTCACTATTATCTGCAAATGATTGAACCGTCCAGCAGACAGTTGAAGAGAAGCTCGGAAAAAATGATTAAAATAACAAGTAGTTAATCTGAAAGTAGAATTCCATAGGCTATTCTAAGACAACATCCATCCACTTTAAGCTGTTTCCACGAGTTCAACAAAAATACGGGCTTAGGCACTTAAGAATCAGAACTTAGGGACCTGATGCACAGTTTTTTCTTTCTTTTTTTTTTTTTTTGGTTTATCTATAAATTAGAGAAATCTCCCACATAGACTGATGTGGAAGACAACTTTCAGGCCCAACTTCCACTGTCCAATGCTTCTATTTTCGCCCCTTTCTGAAAGCAATAAATTTTTGCTTCCAAAGCATTTGAAGATTTTTTTTTTTTTAAGAATTAAAAAACAACTTGAAAAAGGAAAAGAGCTTCGTCGTGCAGGTGTATGGTCCAGCACATTTTCCTTCTTGGGATTTTAAAAAACAAAAACAGAAAACGAAAGCAATACCAAACGAGCCCTCAGAAAACGTCTTCATTCGGTTGTTCGAAAAATGACTAGATTAAAACCCCCAATTTCTGACTAAAATGAGATTAGTTAATCCTCAATTCAAAAAGGTATGCTTTACTGTCTAATCCTTCAAGATTTGCAATCAAATATGAGTATTTCAGTCAATTCTTCATAAGAAATCTGAGGGAAGAAATAAAACCAGAACGCAAAACTGAATGAGATCGTACCCGTTTCTTCCCAGCTTCCAGATGGTCCTTGCGTGAAGAAGCGGCAGAATTTGGCTGGACCTGCGCCGAAGCCATGCCCAAACCCTGAGCGCCGCCCAATTTACCCCAAAATCTCCGATGCTTGCCTTAGCTCCAGCCCAAGGAATCCCTAGGATTCCAGCTCCGACGCTGCCCGGTGACGAATCTCAAAACAAATTAAAAAAAAATGTATAGTAAGAACGGGCAAGAAGCTCAGATCTCCCAAAAAAATATACGAATCGAAAGAGCAAAATAATCGAATCGTGGAACGAATTAAGCGACGAGATCTTAAGGAGGGGCAGAAGAGAGAGGTTGGGCGAGAAGGAAAAAAGCCCTAATTCCAGCAGGGATTTAACAAGAGCGCGAGAGTCCCTTGCAGATCTCTATCCCCTCCCATTCGCCCCTGCGTTTTAATTTTCGCATACTGCCGTTGCGTTTTCTTATAGAAGCTTCGGTTCTGTGTCCCGTGCGGTTGGTGGGTCAGCTCCAAAGTTAATTGACCGGACCGGAACGGCCGGGAAGATGACACCTGATTCGGTCTGAGATGAATATTGAACCGGATGACGAATTCGCCGCAAGTACGAAGGCACCTCCTTGTTTTGCTTACGCTTAGGCTCGGTTTCTTGGTTCGAAAATTTTATGAAAAATTGGTTAACTTACCAATTTATCCATGTTCTAAATTAGTTTTCAATGTATTAGATAAAATATATATCTTTTTTATCATGATCATAATTCTTTCTTTCATCTTATTTTTACTTTTGATATATTTTTAAAAAAATATATAATATTTTTATAAAAAATTTCTATAATTAAAATAAAAATATAATCTATATTCTATATAAAAAAATATAATACTATTTTATTTAATTAATAAATAGTAATTATAAAAATTTATTTTTATTTAAAAAATAAAATTTATATATGATTAATGTATATATTAAAAGTATGATTGAAAATATAGTTTGATAAGAAAAAATTGAGTATAGAGAAATAGTATATAATTAGTATGCAAAGTAAGCCTAATGGTGCAAAGGGTATTATAGAAAAATTAATAGATCTTAACAATTTATCGAAGAAAGTTATAATGTAAAAGAATATAAATAACAGATGCAAGAATTACTTTCTAATGTACAAAAGAATATGGATAAATTATTTTTCCATCTAAGTATTGCTTGAATAACACTTATTTAGGAAAATGTAATTTCCTGAGTAACTTTGATACCTCTCAAAGAAAAAAAACCTTGAGGGTCATTTAGCTTTATTAGGGCTACAACATGGAAGAAAAGGCGAACACTACCCAAAGTCTTTTGAAAAAGACTCAGAAGGTGATGCATGGCCGCTGCATTCAATATAACAATTTAGGAATGACGATGAGGTGGGACAACAATGAAGAGGCACTTCTTATTCTCATTTCTGCTATTATTTTAGCCTTCCATTTTCATCCCCATCTCCATCAATGAGGACGGAGACTTTCCCATCCTTATCCCCCTAAGGATCTTTATCCCTGTAAAGATCCTCATCCCAACCTATCTTGTTTTTAATAAGATTTCTATTTTTATTCTCATGAAAATCAAATCCACTCCAATCATATTTTTGATATTAAAATATTTATTTTTATATTTTGATTCTTACTTACTATATTTTAAAAATAAAAAATAAAGTATTGAATTTCATATAATAAATAAAATAGATTCAAATAAATTTATACAATTGCAAATTTTATATGCTAATTCATAAGTAATATATTAAGCTATAATTTCAAAAAGTATAATAACATAAGTTTATCATCATGAGCTACTTTATAAGAAACAAATACACTTAATCATAAGTCTTAATAATATAAAGAAGATAAGTACAAATAGTCTTAAGATATTTTAGGGTAATGTATGGGATTATATATGAAATTATATTTAGGATATTAAAATAATATAATAGCATTTATGTAATATAAAATACATAAAAACCTATGAGGTAGGGAGTACCCTTTTCGTCTCTGCCCCATCCTTATTTACAAAAATAAAATTTTCCCCGTCTCTATCACCACTTCATTTGTGGTGGGTCCCTATGGGAATATAAGAAAATAAAAAAATTTATCATTTCTATATAACATCATCATTATAGTTAGAAACCAAGAAAATGCCTTCTTAACACCCTACCAAGGTAACTCAATGGTTGATCTCTAGGCTCAATGAATACCCACTATGCCAACCTATTAAGATAAAAGATGGAATAGAATCAGTACCTCGAAAGAATTCTTTCTCACGAAAGGAAAGAAAGAACTCGTAGATGCCCTCCACTCAACCTTCGAAGAGAATCCATAGGCCCGATGCCTAAAAGATGGGAGAGGACCTAGAAACCCATCTTAATTACAAAAGATCAACCTACTCTAGGCAAAATCGACATTCACTCATAATTATTCTCTCATCTGAGCAAGCTACCTAGGTTTTAAAAGTGAGGAGTATATGATAGCGTTAAAGTATGCTAGCAACCAATTGACATCCTGTTATGGAACACATGGCCCTTAGGCCACATTACCGACACTTGTAATGACTATACAGTGTTTGAGGAATATGACTACGAAGCTCCTGATTATTCTACCAATGGGTTCACATATATGACAAGTCGATAATCAGGTTAACGAACATCCTTATGCTGGAAAGTGTGGCCTATGACAGGTAAAGCAATCCCATTTACTAACTAGTTCCAACATAATAAGGTACGTTACAATGGCATAGATAGCTCCAACACTCAACCCTATGCCTCCTATAAAAGAAGACTCTATCAAAAGGCATAGGGGTCCTTTTTTTCCACCTTTTTCTCTCTTTTCTTCACTTCACTTATAGTTAAGCTACAGAACACTCTACTCTTTTCAATCTACTTGCTCAGCAAAAAGGCTATAAAGTGTGCCTTTGTTTTCTTTTATCTCTTTTTCATACTAACTTGTGCGTTTGAAAGCTTTAGTTAAGCAACCTTTGATACCCATCATGCTTTTCTTCTGATCTTGTAGGAATGCCAATCGAGTATATAATTTTTTTTTATTGAATTGTTCGCTATCTCAATTTTTAACTCATCATTCATTTATGTTGGTATCTGAGGTCTCTTAGCTAGATTCCTAATATCATCACTTAGAGCTATTACCATATTCTCTTTTGCACGACGAAGTGTGATGTAGGATACTAATATTCTTCGATGACAAGATGTATAAGAAACTGAATTACTAGTTTTTTCTTCTTCTCTAAAAAATTTAGATGGTAAAATGGAAGAAACTGCACAAGAAAAAAAAAAAAAAAATGCTGTTTATTGACAGCCAGTACCTAGCCATTGTACAAATGCTCACAAACGTCGCTGGAGTGTGTGAATCCGATCTTCCCCACAAATAAACTCTTCGTTCAATAACTGGAGCACAAGTAACCGTGCATGGGTAGCATTTCATCATTTAGAATTACCATGAAAGGACATCACCATACATATCCAATATATACAAATATAGGGTGCTTGCAGAGCAAGCTTCTGAGAATAAATAAGTATCTCTCCAAAGCCCATCATCCGACGTCCCGACTTGTTATGCGAGACAAGATCAGATTAAGAAAGATGTCTCCAATCAGAAAGGATGCCAGTAACAACTAAGGTATGTTTTAAAACTGCATAACTTTCAAATTTAATAATAAAAAAATATCAAATTTTAAAAAGATGATGGGTTAGTCTTAACCCCACTAAAGCATCTATTTAGCATGCTATAAAATAAAGGTACGAAGAAAATTCTTAGTAATCTCAATGCGAAGCTATAGATCACAACAGTCAAGAATCAAGGTTTATAAGCCTTTCTCATTCTCGAAGCACCTATAATTTCTTGAACTCTAAAATTTAATCTCTATTGTCCACTAATCTTCTTCAGTTGATGCATCAATATAGAGGCCGAGTAGCAATGAAAAGTATGGTATGGAGTCTTACAAATTTATTAACCATTAAGGAGTCTTGAATCCCTTTTGGATTAGTACAAAAAGCTTTCATCTCTTTGTTCTCTATTTTTAAAATCCATTTTGGAATCTCTATCCAATTAGATGGGATTGAATGGACTATCTCGCACTAGCTCAAAGCTCTGATTTACGTAAAGGAAGAAGAATGTGCTAGCCAGGTATAAAAAAAAGTTGAATCAATTGGTTGTATCTTTTATATATATATACGGTATGTGTAAAAAAACAATAAAAATCTCAAAAATTTTTCTTTAACAAGACTTTGATCCTGCATAAGACCAATAACAACTTCACCGAATATTACAATCTTTCTTCCAAAAAGTGAGCAAAAACTCACAACAGACTTCGTTATCTTCTAATTTCCATTGTAAATCCGTCACCCTGGTAAACTTACTATATTAATAAATGCTGTGAGGAAAAGAATTCTTCCCTTTCGTTTTCCTTATTTAAAAAAAAAAAAGAAAAAAAAAGAGGGCGAGACCAAACAAGTATATGGAAAGAGATGTCAAATTTTACTCTCAACATTTTCTCAAAACAAGAGAGGATATATTTTATCCTCGTCAATGCCGGGAGACTTTAACCTCTTAACAACATCACAGAGAGTACGTTTGAAAGTGAGAAACCTTCTGATATCATGCATTCAATTGTGGGAAAAAGTTGATACTGTAGTCAGATTGGAGCTCTTCGTAAGAGGATTATTCAGATTTTGCTCATGAAAGTTAGTAAGCCTTCAAAAGTCCATGCCATAACCTGAATAATGGACTACAAAGCCAGCGCCATCATCAAGTTCCAATTCACAAATTAGGATATGCCCGAACAACATCCACAATTGGAGACCTGCAGATTGGACATTTCCCACTGGTCCACTGCAACTCATGAGCACACTTGAAACATGTACACATATGCCCACACCTGGAAAGAATGCACAAAGACTTGGGAGTCAGTCTGATGACTCAGAAGCATAATGCAGTAGTTCCCACTTAGTAGATTTGAACATGTATAGAACATTTGACCAGATAAGAAAGATTATTGGCAAGAAACCCCTTCCATAAGTTGTTCCTGAAATTTGACAGAGGACATCTCATATGGGCATCGAATGGTGTAGTGTAAATCTGGGAGAAGGATCAGCCATAATACATAAAATATTCATTTCTCAGTGAGTCCTTGCGTGGAAGGAACTATATACCTGTAAAGTAGTGAGTCAACTTGCATCCCGTAGCAGATGCAGCAACTACTTTTCCATTTTTTTTATTTTTATTATTTTCAGGATTTATGAGATATATGGATTTAAGAATGAAAGAGGTAATCAAATTTAAATATAGCAATATTTGAATATAGCCAGATATACCTTTATTTTATATATATAATATTATAATATATATTATGGAAATAAAATTTTAAAGTATTATTGATATTATATGTAAGATGGTGTTTTATTTTCATAATTTGTGGTTGCTGGTGAAGTTTGATTATTGAAATATTTCATGGTGATCCTTATCACTGTCATCCTATCATCAGTGATTGCATCGCAAGGGAAAACACTGGTTAACCGAACGGCCTCAGAGGTAAAATAAGATGTGGATTGTTAGGTTGTTTTAGCGCCTACTCAACCGCGTGAAGACGACATGAGAACCTACGCCAAAAATTAAGTGGGAATCTATCCATGAATCGTTCTTAAGAACGGCACTGCAACTCACCTGAAGCCGGCCACGATACAAGAACCGTGACACGGGCTGTTGTACGACCATCGCAGCGAGCTCCCTCCGCTGCTCCTGCTCCAGCTTCGCGAGGAAATCCTCCATCTCCCGCCGCCCTCTCACGCGCCGGAGACCCACACCTGAGGACCCTACGCTGCGGAGGCTCTGGGTCTCCTCGTGATCACAGACACCTGAACCCTCCCAGCTCAACGGCTCAACGTCCTCGCTCCCCGGCGTCGCGTTCGCCGTGCTCAGCATCTTCACGATGCTCTCCACCCGGCCCCGTTCGCTATCGCTTGTCGACGAATGCGCCGTCGTCATGGCGACATCCGATTCCCAGTCCCCAATGACGACCGAATCATCGCAGACATCGGGGCCGCCGGAGGGCTCCTTGGCTATGGTTGCGGCGAACCCCGAGTTGCTGCCGGCACTGGTGGTGTGGTTGTTGGGGGATATGCCGGCTTCGGCCTCGAGCTCCCTCCACATCTGGATCAGGGACGATGCCCGCAGGTTCGGCGGAAGGTCACTGCTGCTGCAGCCGCTGGCGCTGGAGGGTGCGGGGGGGGGGGGGGGGTCGGAGGCTGGGGCGGCAGAGGTGTCGGAGAGGGTGGGGGAGATGTCGCGGAAGAAGGAGGCGGCGCGGGCTGACACGGGCTGGGTGGTGGTGGTGAGGGCGGAGATCTCGGCCTCGTAGGCCTGGCGTTCGATGGTGGTGATCATCTCCCGGGCCTGGCGGGCCGCCCACCGGTCAAGTATCTGAGACTGCTGTTTCCGGCTCGTCAGGGAACCGGCGTCGTCGGCGATGGAGGAGGACGGCTCGGTCTTCCTTGGACTGACGGCGTCCTTGTCATCAATAACCGTAGGGGCGGAGGAGAAAGAGTGGGAGGAAGTAACGGCGACGCGGTCGGGGTCACGGTCGAGGACTTTCCTTAGGGGCTTGCCGAAGGGGTTGTGTGCGCGGGCGGCGAAGACGCCGGCGGCGAGCCGGTGGGGGTCGCGCCAGTCGTTGGCGGGCATTCTAGCCACCGAGGATGCCATCTGCGTTGAGAGAAAGGAGGAGATGGAAAGGTGGGATTTTTGGAGGGTGGGTTTTGTAGAATGGAGGTGGCAAATGGCCAAAAATTACCAAACTATTATAAGGGAAGGCTGGTTCCAAAGAAGTGATAAGGGGAATCGTTGCACCTGTGACGCGGAGGAGAGGAGAGGAGAGAAGAGAAGAGAAGAGTCTAATTTTAGGAAGGTCGGGTCCAACGGAATCCTTGGGGTGATTCGTTCGTGGCCTCATGCTTGGCTGAGATGGCTTGCGTCGGAAAGAGATATGGAGGGACTACGCAGCGCGGGAGGGTCCAACAGGGCGGAACGAAGGGATTCCGAGGAGGATGATGTCTGTTAGTGGGTTGAAATGGGTTGAAACTTTAAACCACCTGGAAATCAAACAAGGCGACAGGCGTGGGTGACTCCTCGGGTCAACGGAATAACAGGGTCATCGGGATTTACACAGAGCGCGATAACACGCCCGGGGGCGGGGCGCTCGCGCGGGTGGGTTTGACTTCTGGGTCAGACGGCGGGCCCGCCATGGAGCAGGGGAGGTGAGGATCCAACGTACCGGCTCGGACGGCGCTGTAGTGCCTGTACGTTGCCACATTATGGGTCGTTCGCAAAGCCAGGTCAGTCCGTTAAGTCAAGCCAACAGTTTGACAAGGGCTGGCTTCCGAAAACCAAAGATTCATCTTCGTACCCTTGTCCAACGAGGAATCCTAAACTAGGTGATGTTTTTTCTTTCTTTCTTTCTTTCTTTCTCTCTCTCTCTCTCTTTTATTTTTTTCCCTTCCTTCTGCCCATATAATGTGTGATAGGCCGACGAGATCTCGAGGCAAATCCAAAACACGGGTCGTCACGTTAAAACTAGTAGAATTCGTTACCCTAAGGTTTACTAAGTTCTACAATTGCTTCGTGGTGGAATGAACCGAACCTGAATAGGAGAAGAAGATCGCTCGGACCCATTACCCTTCGTGAATCAGAAAGGCTTCACCTTCTATACGAAATCTTATCAAATAACCAAAGCCTGAATGCCTGATGCTCTACTTTAAGTAAAGTGTTAAATCCAAGAATAAACTCGTAAAGGACTGGCTGTCCTTATCACAAGCCTATTTGGAAAACAGCACGCTAGATAAGTTCAAATTGTTTTTATGACTGGCTTTAAAGAATCTTTTCTGCACATGAGAGGTATTAACCAAAAATGATGGTCCATAATTATCACACCACGGAAATAAAATTCTGAGCCAGGACGTGACAGTGATAGCATACTCATAAGGCCTGATATCAAAACAAAAAACCTAAGCGGTAGAAATTTTTTAAAAAAATAAAGTTTCGACTTAATAATCTACATGTCCAAAATAAATCTTCAAAATTTGATGAAATCACTAATAACAAATATTTTCTAATGTTAAATAAATAAAAGTTAATTAAAGATTAATTCTAAATCGAGGTGACATTCATCTTCCATGGCTAATTACTCTCCTATTAGTATCCCATCAAAATTTATTTCTTTAGATCTAAAAGAGAAAAAAGAAGGTCAAGTAATTAGCTCGATAACTTAATAAGCAGTGAAATATATCTCTATGATAATAAAATTTTGTAATAAATTAAATAATTAAATAATAGTTCTACTAAATAATTTAAATAATTAATTAAATATATTTTCTTAAATAAAACTAAATATATTAGCCATTCAGCATATTTAATTAGGGAAATAATAAGAGTAACTTATACTTTGTAGATATATAATTCATGTTTATATCAACATATAGATCTATCACAAATATAGCGATCATGATCTTAAAATTGATCAAATGCCAACGCATAGCAATATTAGGAGAAATTTAGGTCAATGGGGTCAATGAAATAATATTTAATAACATTATTAAAAATTAAAAAATATAAAAATATCAATTTTCTCATATATAGTCGCCAATACTTAACATATATAAGAACCAACAACAAAAAGATAATACTATAAACTTTTGATAAATTTTCAATGTACAAATATTGATCATTTATTCTATCAATATCAACATTTAGCTACTATTTTACTTCTCACTCAAATTCTAATCTACAACCCAATTCTAAAAATTCAACGGCTCTAAAAAAACAAGTATAGGTGATATGAGCTATAGTTGAGTAAAAATCTCCTCGCATATTTTTTGACATAGATTTTGATATGTGTATATGTATTATATAAATACATGCCTTGATAATGCAAAGTTGTAGCAATATGTTGATTATCTGTGTAATATAAAATTAAAATATATTTTAACGTTTTAAGCATGATGGTATATTAAATTAATTAAAAATTAAAATCTAAGAAGTGAGATTCTAGGCAAGAGGTATTGAACTAGTTATGTTATCTTAGATTGCTAGTTTTTGGCTAAAGCATGACCATAAAATTTGCTAATCATATTCTAGAGCATAACCTTATGAATTATTAATATAGATTGAGGTGTAATCTTATTAATCATAGGCTGAAATGTAGTCTTCCAATCTACTAGTCATGGGTAAAAGTATGATCATGTCTAGTCTAAATTTGAAAGAATGACTTAATATTATTGTTCATCTTAAAAATGATGAATTTGACCTCGAATAAATTGCCTATGTTGAATTTCCTTTCAGAATTGTTAAATGGAATGGTTATGTTGCATGCGTGAGCCTATGCTAATATATATTTAGTTTTATATTAATTGTACATCAAATAGATTTGTATTTAGTCACATATTGACCTATGGCCTATATTGATGGGAGGACATTGAAGACAAGCTCATGGTATTTATAATTGAATTTGATTAGATTTGTATTTAAACTAGACTAATGAGGATCTAAGGCTTAAACATAGAAGAGAATGTGAGAACTTACATAAGCTTATGTTAGTGTCACATCAGTTATACATTGAGAAGATTTTGAAATGATTAGTTTTACACTAATAAATCTTGAATATTTATACAATACCAAAGAATTCAAATAATATAAGTACTGAGTTGTTACAATATATACATAAGCTAGCAACTCCAAATGCAACTTAGCCACAAATATTCATATTATTATTTTGGATGATATTTCTTTGCACAAAATCATAGAAGGTTGTCTTCACATGTTCACAT
Source organism: Metroxylon sagu (assembly GCA_017589505.3). Taxonomy (NCBI): domain Eukaryota; kingdom Viridiplantae; phylum Streptophyta; class Magnoliopsida; order Arecales; family Arecaceae; genus Metroxylon; species Metroxylon sagu. The sequence continues at coordinate 1,257,383 of JACVBY030000552.1, read as the reverse complement.
GAGATAGAGAGGAAGAAAAGGACATTTTCCACAACCCAGAATGTAGATTCATGACACCTCACTTATCACATCCACAATTTGCAGGCCTTGTGCATGGAAATTATACTCCGAAGGAAAAAAATAGTCTTTGTGCGAGACTCCATAATCCACATTTCCGATATGAAGCCCCTTGTCTTTGTGCAAGCAAATGATCTGTCTCATCCTATAATCCTCTGTTATATGGATACGTGTTTTTTTTATTCATCTCATTTAGATTCAATTTACCACCCGCATTTCTAAATTTATCACAACTTAATGCTAACAATTATCAATTTAGGAAGGAGATATCTAAGTCTAGAATTCACGGCAACAACTTGGTCCTCTTGGAACCTGATTCCATTTTAACCATATGAACTAGTAAAAACTTGCATGTAGTAAGAAGAAAAATAATACTCTACTGTGAAAGTGGACATTTCCTATCCCTCCTTTTTAGGTTTGTACGCCTTAAAGATTTCCTCTCTGAGGCACATACCGCAAGGATAAACATAACTGGAATGAATTTTGAGGTAGAAAACCACAATGGGAAGAACCAAGTTACAGACCCTGTTCTGTAATTATTATAAGTCAACAAAGCATATGGGAAGAACCCAACCAAAGCACCAGTTCAGAGCCTCCACTGCCGAGGTTTATCAGTCAACAGACCATAACCATATCAAAACTCCTCATTCTACTCGCAAAAACGAAGCAAGGTGTCACATTCCCCTGTCAGCAGACAAAGGAAGCACAAACATGATCGTCGCTGCAGTACAGACCAGGACGCTGCGTGTATCCTTCCTTGGCCAGCATCTCCCGAGCCCTCAAAACGAGTTGCCGATTCGAAATTTCGCCGTCGGTCTCCGCAAGAATTGCCTGAATCGCGTTGCTGAGAGCTCCATAAGCTCCATCTGGGCCGCTTGCGTCTGCCGATGTCTGATCGGTCTGGCAACCGCTGACCAGAATTCCGCGATCAGAAAATCCCCGCTTCTTTGCTCCTGCGTAAACGTCTTGAGCGCTGTAGACCTCCGTCTCTTGGGCTGGCTTCACGTAGTCTTCGTCATACTCCTCCAGCTTGTGCTTCAGAAACTTCTCTGCCAAACTGCCAACCATGCTCATGAAGCCACGATCTTCGCCGCGTTCCCTGGCTTGGAGCTTGTGCATGATGACCTTCATGAACTTCTTCACCTTAGGGGTGGCATCCTCACCGAAGACATCAAACAGGGTCGGCCTAATGGTTCCCACGTCAATGTCGTGCCTGCCCGTCTTCTGCCTCAAGACCTCGATCAATGTGGGGAGGGGGAGGGAGCGGTTCCTTATGCGACCATGCTCATTGTATTGTCTGCCGACATCATCCTCAGCTTCATGGTGGTGGTGGCGGCCTTCGTGGTGGATACCACGAGAATCGAAGATGTCATGGATTTGTTGCTTCAAGAAGGCCTTGAAGCCAGAGACTGTGTCGGATCCTTCGTTCTCTTGTTGAGTGCTATTGCCTATTTGCTCCTTGGATTCATCAATCAGGCCACCACTGTGGCAGGAATCTGACACAATGGTGATGCGGCAGCCCTCTGGGACTTTGTCAACGAACTCTCTGAAATCATCATCTGCACAAACAAAGAAACATATATGCATTCTACACTCCTACAAGAATAACATCAAGACATACGAGTCAAATAATACATAGACTCACTAAGAGAAGTTTTCTTCTTCTTTTTTTTTTTTTAATAAAAAGGAAAAGATGAAGAGATTTATCATGTCAAAATTTTAACCAAGCAAACTTTTAGATAGAATTTCTAATTCACATTGCACCAACACTGTAATCTGAATAAGTTCGATCCAGTTGCGCTTATTTGTGATTAAGCCAGTTAGCTAATTATGTTACGGAAACTCTAATCGAAGATCCGAGTTTTGTGCATATTCGATCTCATTCACACTGCAATCACAAGAGAGAAAACAGATTAAATATGTCTGCTGGAAAATTTTAGTGAATGGATGGTGGAGCAAAGGATCCCCTTCTGGATTGATCATCTTTACTAATCTGAAAAGATTATGCTGACCAACCAAACCAAACTTCGCATTTTCGTCATTCACCTATCTACATCGAGGAAAAGATGCGCAAGCCCATCAAATCCGTTTCATTCCATTCATCGGTACACACACGCAGATGTATGTGTGTACGTATGCATGCGTGCATGTATGCTTGTATGTACATGTATGTGTATTTATATAAAAAATCCAAACCAAGACGGGGAAAGAAAGATGGATGGGACCGACCGACCGGTGATGAGGTTCATGTCACTGGGAACGATGCACTCGTCGTAGCCGGTGTCGTCGTCGTCGCCGGTCTCGGCGGGGAGGCGGGTGCCGTGGCCGCTATAGTGTAAAAAGAGGTAGTCGCCGGGTTGGGCGGAGGCGACGAGTTTGGCGACGGCGCGGCGGATGTTGGCCCCCGTGGGTTTGGGGTAGGAGTCGTCGGTGTCGATGAGGATGGTGATGTCCCCCTCGGCGAATCCGTAGCGCTCTACGAGGCAGCGGTGCATCCGCCAGACGTCGTTGACGCACCCCTTCAGCTCCGCCTTCGTACCAGGGTAGTTGCACCCCACCAGTAAAGCCTTCTTCCCCATCTCCGATGCGGTCTCCTTCTCTGCCTTGCTTCGCCTCGAGTTGGTATGGATGACGTTTGGGTTGAACGGTTTTGGTCTAATTAATTTGACTTTATGGTGGTAGCGGGTGAAGTCTTTGCGGCTGGGCAAGCCGTCAAGCCCTACTTCGCATCAAATTAAGTATTATTTATTATACATTCAAATAGAGGTTCCGGTTTATGAAAATTTTTCCATGAACCATTACTAATCTACTCGATCATCATTAATATTTTTTTTTTTTTAGCAATATCGATATTAGTATGTTTGACAGCATTCAAATCCGTTACTTAATGCATGACAAATCTGGCTATTAAAATATTTTATTTATTATAATTTATTAATTATTATATTATATCTCAAAAAAAAATTTAAAAAAAGAAAAACCATAGTCCATCCATTGTATGATCCTATTATTAATGACATTAATGGTGAGAAGTTAAATTTATGCAGAATTCTTCTTATATGGATATCAATATTAATGATGAGAAATTTTATTTGATCATTATTATGATTTTAATGAAATATATAAAGAAAATATGACTATTAAAATTTTTTATTTACTATAATTTATTTTATTATTATATTATATTTCTAAAATAGTTAGAAATAAGAAAAAAAACTATACCTCATGCATTGTATGAGGCTGATATTAATGATGAAAGGCGAAGCTTATATAGAATTGTTTATTTAATGATAAGAATTTCTATACTATCATTATTAAAATTTAATATTTAATATGCAATAGAAATTTTAACTATTGAAACCTTATATTTTTTATAATTTGCTACATTGTTATGATATATACAAAGAACCATTGAGGGAAAAAAAATTGCACCCCATGCATTATACGAGATTGGTAAACTAAAAATTAAACTCATTTTTTGTTTACCCTCCTTTGGATTGCATAAAAAGTAAAGGCGTCAAGCCAAGCTATCTATTGAATTGAAAACAAGCTTAGCCAAATTGGGATTTTGACCATAAGACTTGGGCTCGAGAGCATCAATATTGAAGGAGCATTCAAGCTTGGCATGAGGTTAGCTACAAATGTTAAATTTGGCATATTCTCCAAATGACCATACTTAACAGTGATGAGGTTAAACATCCAACTACTTTTATGAGCTAGTAATTTTCTCTTCCTCCCTTCTTTCTAATATAAGCCATCAAATGAAGGTTGCATGGTCATAACGTCAAGCCAAGCCCAAGTTATCTTTTAATTGCTTAATTCATGCCTATGTGTGGAAAGGGCAGCAGAGGCATCGAATTCTCAACTTTTGAGTCATTTAATTGATCACTTTTCATTTAACTGGCTTGATATCTTTAAGGAAGCAAGTACATGTTGAAATTCTTTTGTGTGAAGAAACGAAACAAAAGATACATCATGCAACAAGTGCACCGCAACCAAATGCCCTGAAGTCATATTTGCAATTAGATTAAATACATGTACGTGATTTATAACCCAATGAATAATGCAATTAGGTTAAATACACGTACGTGATATGTAACCTACTAAGATAGCTATTGTGTAGGCTTAGAAAATTCTTGTTGTAGCCTAGCTAGCTTTCAAGCTAGGTTGGAAGTTTCAGATGTAATAATTTAGGATCTTTATTGAAAAAACTAGCTAAAAGGTATTATTTAAATTTCTTGAATTTATATAAGTATTCAAGATCTATCCGATATATAACCGATGTAGGATTAAATATATGTCAATATGGACTCTGACATAATCTCATTTTTAAGTCTTAGCATTCTTATCAGACTAAGATTCTAAATCTAAATCTAATCATAAATATCAACAACTCATCTATTATTCTTTAGTTCACATAGATCATGAGCTAAGTTTACTCGGATACTATTTGTAACAACCTAAGACCACTAGGAGGTATTATTTAAGTTTCTTAGTTTATATAAGTATTCAAGGTCTATCAATGCGCAATCCAACACCTAGGGTTGGAAGTAGGCTTGGGCTGGCCAAGGCCCATCGGACCAGGCTCAGGTCAAGGTTTTCTGAACTTCGAGCTGGTCTTAGGCTTAAAATTAAGGCCCATATTAATTTCAAACCGGGCTCGGGTAGATGATTGTTTCGGCCTAAATCCGAGCCCAATCTAGACCCAATTACGAAGCCCAAATCAGGCCCTATTATGAGGCCCTTTGTTAGATCGGTTGAGTTTTCATTTAGTTTTAATTTATACAAAATTGAATCTATGTATTTATTGTCTAAGCAAATAACCATTTTATATATAATAATTTAGTCTAAGCAAATGAGCAAATAGTTTTGTAAAACAAAATATCAAAATTGGACCAAAATTGAACCAAAATCAGGTCGGCTAAGTATTTTAGCCCAAATGGGCTAATTCGGATCGATCTAATGGGTTTCAGACCGGGCTCAGGCCTAAATTTGGCAAAAATTTTTGGGCTTTAACCTGACCTAAAACCTTAAAAAAAAAAAAATTCGGACTGGGCTTGGGTAAGGGTTTGGCCTAATCTGGCTTAATCCACTTATAGTCCTACGAACATGTAGACTTGTTGATAGGATGACACGTCAGTTATTTTATTTTATCAATTTTAACTAGCTTCATATAACAGAAAGTTATGAATGCAATATTCTTAAAATATAAAGGATTAAACTGTAACAACTGAAAGTTTGAGGATCAAAATCAAGAGTGAGTGGTAAGGAGAAGGAGCTTGAATATTCAGAGGCTAACAAGAATACCTTCGGGGGGTTGCATAGAGATCAACGATGCTCTTGGGCATTAGCCACTTATGGGGCATCTAAGAAATCAAAGTTTTGGGCATGTTATGGAGTAGAAAATTGAAAATCTTCAATAGATTGATGAAGTTCTTTAGTGAAGATATTTAGGAGGCTACATCTGAATCGCATCTGTCCTTGGCCAAAAGACTTGAACAGAATTACTTGGCTTCAACTTTGATGGAGAAGTGGAGACATGCAAGAGAAGTTAAGACTTTCTCGGTAGATAGTCACCATTTTATCTTTCGATTTCAGTGATAGGATGATCTTTCGAAGGTAACTACTAAAGGTTCTTGAATTATTGATGAACAATTTATGGCTATTGAACCACGAAGAAGACTTGATTTCAAGGTATATAAAGATCCTATCAGAAGAGTAACAATATAGATGAGATTGGAAAAACTGCCTATGAAGTAGAGCAGAAATAAATTATTAAAAATTCCTATTATTGTGGGCATATCATTTTGGCTTCATAACATGACTCGAAATCTAAAACTTCGTAACTTTGCTCACGTTTGTATTTTGGTGGATTTGGAGGAGCCAGTGGTGCTAAGAATGGATTTGCTAGGAATGGAGGGAGAAGACCCAATCTACCAGCTATTTACTTAGAAAGGGAGGATTTCATTGTTTTGTTATACCTATGGGAGAACTGGGTATGGTACTCTTTACTATGCATTCAACGAGTCTTCTGGATAGGTTGCTACTGTGAACAAAGCTAGTGTGCAAGATAGGTTATAGGGTACAATAGATTAGTAGATTGGTGATCCATCTAATATAATATATAGTTGAGGAAAAAGACTGAATGGCTATTTGAGCCTTGGTTAGCATCATACTCCTCAAAGGAGGGGTTCTAGCGCTCGCATGGGGAGGGGTGAGTAGCAAATGGGTGTGAGTTAGCTTGGAGGAACTTGGGTCAGGAATCGAAGTGGTCTATGAGTCAACCAGGTGAGATGACCCAGACCATAGCTGAGACTAAACGGTAGTTACCAACGAAAAAGGCAGCATTAAGGGGATGGCAACGACGTATTCTCCCGTGTATCCAACCAGCCTTTGGCTCTCGATTTCATACCCTTATGGAGGAGGATTTGGGAACCACTGTCATCACGAAGGAGATTAGCGGTTCTATATGAGACTTTTAAAATTCAAAATGAATTGGCTACGAGAACATTTCAGGTGGGAAGTGACAGATCAAAGAAGGGCAAATGGACCAGAATCCAAACATAAGATTCAAACTTAAATGAATCAAGTCCCAAACTCAAACAAAGGGCTAGGCCATGGGGCCTTAGATTAGGGGTGGAGAGGCCTACTCTTAAAGCTTGGGAACCTAAATCAAACCCCAAATGGCCAATCCCACCAACGAGTTGGGCCTCAATCAGGCAGCCACCAATTCGATTGTCGACCTCTAGCAAGCCATTAAGGGTTTGGCTCAAGAAGGGCAAAGGCAAGGTGAAGATCGATGGTGTAGCACGAAATGTGAATCGGATGCCAAAAGTGGAACATGAAGCACATGCGTCCAATTGGGTAGATGGAGAGAGAAGTCGATGGAGGACGAGGATTCGAGGGGTTACCAAGGAGATGGAGGATGACTTAGAGGTGAACCCGAGGAGCTTGTAAAAGTCGACGACGTTATCAGGAGCTCCTAGTTGACAAACCACAATACTAAGGTGATCGTAGTCAGGGATCAGAATCAGAGCAAAAGAGGCCTTCCCATGGATGAGGAGATGAAGCAGTAGTATACCGTGGACCTTCCATGGATGCTAAGCTATCTCCTTTGAAGATTATTAGCTTGGCTAGGCCATCACCAGAAAATTCTGGAACCAGCAAGAAGGTGGAATAATTGAGAGTCCCAAAATATCTCAAGCTAGGCAATAGTGATGAGGCAAGCTCTAGCGACCCAGAGGTAGTGGGCCGACCGTTAACCAAGCCTTTGAGGTCCATACCCCCCCCCTTTTCTTCCAATTAAATCATGAACATAGGTACATGGAACTGCAGAGGAATGGGCAAACTAACTTCCTTAGCAAATTGCAAGAGGTTTATCTTTCAGTACAATGTGGATGTGTTTTTTGTTGAAAACTAGACTTGTTGGTTTGGCCATAAATAAAATAAAGAAAAAAATTTGGTGGAATATTGTGCCATTAAGTCTTAGATATTGTCCGGTTGAATTATAACTCTATTAAAGAAATATTTGAATGATATTGACTTTACCTATGGCAGTAGCCAATGCATTTACGATGCACCCTCATTGAGGTCTTCTCAGAGATAGATATTAACTGCAGTATATGCTAGTACAAGTAGTCTTCTTTGATATTACGGATCTTGGTTATCTTTTATTGATACAATGTTTTGGATAATAGCTGACCTAAATAGATCCTAATGACCTTTATATCTAAAATTCTTTCTATAAATTTGATCCAAATAGTTTCAAGCCGATTCGATCCGATCAGTAAATGATTTGATTTCAGATACAAAATCGTGATCCGAATATAAAATTAGATCATATTGGAATCAAGCATGATCTAAACTAGCCTATTTGCAACTCTAATCGGTCTTGATTATAACCTTTTTCACGCTAAGCAATTTCGAAGCAAGGAGATTTGCACAAATATGGGATTGTTAGGCCAAAGATGGTCCTTCTTCTAAAAGGCTGCCACTCTGGTACATAGCAAAGTTCGGGAGCGAAGAGTTTCTGCAAATTAAAACTCAATTGAGATGTTCAACATCGTGTTGCACCGCATAAAGATTGGACATTATTTTTGCTGAATTGACGGGATGTTTCTCAAAGAGACATTAAGCATTAGAGGATATGATGCTTTTCGGATGGCAAGCCGTAATTGATGCCAAAGATTTGGCAACAGCATACAGGAGTATCGTAAATTTTTCGTCGACGGTAAAAGTTAACATCATTACGCCATCTTTGATTGCTCTTTTCTTCCGCTTTATCATCCCTCCGCCCTTGACCAACATTCTTGTCATGCTTATCGCAGCATGATGATTTCCTCTTAAATAAAGATAGTTTGCCCAAGTAAAAATTTTCAAACAATTACAAGGGAATAAATAGCCTACAGGGCAATTTTGGCCCAAAGAGAATTGCCTTGGAAAAATATTGTAAGGTGGACTCTAGTCAGCATCTAATAAATTTTATGGTGGTCTGTTTTGTTGTCGACAGTCAATAAATTTATTCATCATTATTATGCCATTTTTATGATTATTTGTAGCAAGCATCAAAACTCCATATGCGGTGAAATTGTAAAGCAGATAAACAGTATGATTCATCAAGAATCAACACAGCTGAGTTTCAAAATTCATTTTAACAGCACATCACATACATTCATGAGCCATATAAAGTTCATCTTAAAAATTTACCTGTTTGACTTTATCAGCCATTTTTCACAGACAAATCGAGGGCTGCCAGCAAATGTCTCTCACAAGCACGCCTTTTTTTTCTTTCAAAAATTTTTTTGAAAAAAACCCCCTCAGAACTCAAAACCGTTCGCACTGCCTCAGAACAATAAAAAAAAAAACTCCCCCAGTAACCAAGTTTATAAACACTAGCATTCGTTATATTATTTGTCACATTATGGGGGCGATCTCCATTCTCCACGCCATGGAGCTTCATAAAACCGTCCGGATTGGGCTACATGGGACTGAACGGTTGAAGGCTTGATTTTGGCACAGCAACCCCCAAGCTTCGAACTGGGCCGGGCTTTTAACTCCCAAACTGATTCAACCTCAATGTCTTCTATGCTATATAAAATAAAGATGAAAATATAACTTTAGGCCCTAAATTTTTTATTGTTATAGTTTAATTTCTAACATTACATTTTAAAATCGACGGATGACTGATATGTGATGTCAACTTATGTTGAGGACTAAAATTTATTTTAGCCCCTCATATTGCATTCTTGATATGCATTAGTTCTTCTATGAATTGTAAATGACTCAAACAACGAAATATTATGAATATGATACTCATTGATTAAATGATAACTAGAATGAATTTTGAGCAAAAGTTTGGGATTAGATCCGTTTGAGTATGGATGGATCCATATCTTGGAATCAACTTTAAATTGGACCTGAGACGATTCAAGTAGATATCAAACTGCACTTAGACTGACATACCACCGTAGCCGTAGGATGCATCTGTCACCTTTTCCGATGTGCCCGCATTTGCTCGGTCCGTGTCATGCAACGCCATGTATCAATCACATCGGGCATGGCTGCTACGAGCTTATCTCCAATTTGCCATAAGACACGACTTGTTTCTTCGAGGAAACAGCATTGGAGCATGTGACAATTTTGAGTTTTGACATGGGGGGAACAAGTAGGTTAGATGTAAAATTTAAATATAGAGGAAAAAATTACAAGCTAGAAAAGATTCAAATGGTTATAGCCAAGAAAATAAATAAGGAAGATTAAATTTTATGCATGCATGTGTGCATGAATACATGCATGTAGGCAAGCATGAATGTTAAGGTAATCATAAGAGTGATAAGAGTAATGAAGAAAATAAAAGCAAACATCATAGTTTCACAAAGATCAAACATAGATGTTAAGGTAATCATAAGAGTAATAAGAGTAATGAAGAAAATAAAAACAAACATCATAGTTTCACAAAGAACACTTCATTACATCATAGTTTCATAGCGTTCGTAATTCATTAATAAAATTGAGTGCATGCGGATAAATCATGAAAACTCCGATTAATGCATCACTAAGAATAACCTAAAGAAATATTTGATCAATAATTTGAAACATATCATTGCCGTAAGGATAAATTTTTCACTGTCGGTAGGATAAACACATGGTAGCACAGCTTATGATAATATTGCTCATAACTATGTTAGACCAAGCTATCCAAAAACTGAAGGATGATGTGCATTCGAATAAAGACGAACATAACCATCCTTTAACTAATAAAATCGCTCATATTCTATAATAAATGCTACCCATGGCATCAAGGATTGGCTCCTATTGACCTACCTCTATATCAAGCTATGTCATGCATTCTCAACTAACTACTTCGTTCTAATATCAGGATCAAACCACTTTATATAAGTCTAAAAAATACTTTTCTTCTAACTACTCATGGCATCAAGGTACTTCATGCTTTTCTTTTCAAAATGCTTTTCAAGTCCTTTTTTTCAAATTTCATTTTCTTTTTGAACCGTCTTAAGCATTGAAGGACCTTTATCGAATAGTTTCGATATTTTTCATGCTTCTTTTTTTTTATGCTCGCATGCACTTAAGCTATCAGGTGGGGAATCCCTTTTTGCTGGACCAACTACCACGTCAATTGCCAACTCGTCAACTTTATTAGTACTCAGAGTCTCTCTACATATCCTAAATTAAAATAAAATCCTCATGTACTAAAACAAAATCTTATATTAGTGTTCTCCGCATATTATACCTAGTATTTGCTAATATTATATATGGAATCTCTTTTTATTTCTATTTGCAAATAGATCTAAATAAATTTATATTTCTGTGCAAAATGAACTTTATGTTAGAATTACATTGGCAAACTTTAGAGAAACCATTTCTATTGATATTAGTAGGGTTTGTTGAGGGTTTAGGAGCCAAAATTCTTTATGAATTATTTCCTAAAAGGCGTAGAGTTTTTTAAAGCATTTCTCTATATTAGTGCATTCCATGCATTAGGATTTCTTCCCCTTTCTTTTCCACTCACGGCTTCTCCTTTTTCTATCTACTTCTCCATCCCTCTCTTTCTTTCTTTATTAGTGCTCCTCAGCAGCATTGTGTTAGACCAAGAGTACTTTCTTATAAAACAATTGTTTGATTTCTTTCTTTAAAGAAATTCTACAGAACAAACCATCAAAAGAATAGATCTATGCATTATGCATTGCTCCTCAAATCAATTGAACAAAAAAAAAAAACCTTAAATATCCATCAAAGAATTCTACCAAGAATGAGAGAGAGAGAGAGAGAGAGAGAGAGAGAGAGAGATCTATTAAAGAACACTACCAAGGCATTGTCACTTACTTTGTTTGGTCGATTGAATCCTTTACAACCTTGATGGTGAGTTAGAGGATACCGGTGGGTAGAACTTGACCGTGAAGACACATAGGAATTGAGTGAATCCTAAGCACTGAATCAGCAAATGAAATACACTAATCTCTAATCGATTAGATCTTTTCCATTTAACTGTTCATGATACAATCTAGTTGACGTTGACATGAGGGCATACTTATCGTTGAGTATTTCTGACCAAGTTAATTAGGGCTCACAATTGACAGTAAAGACGATAGGCCAATAGAAAGGACATATTGCAAACAAATATAATTTGTAAATAAGGATGAAAAAATTTTTACAAATTCAATAATAACAAAATCTTAGGTGCAATATATAAAATATTTTTTAAAATAATACTAATATCTGCAAATATGAATAGGTCGACTTTTTGATGGATAATTTGAAGGAAATTAAACCATTGAATTATGAATGATTGAATTAATTCCAAGGAAATAAGAGACAGAAATCCTAGCCTCAATCGGGAAGCGAGTTATTCCGGTGTTTTGCGACGCGTAATTTTGCGATATTCTCATCGAAATGCTCTAAGCTTGGACGGGCGTTTCCTATCTTTTTCTCTTTCTTTTCTTTTCTTTTCTTTTGGAGAAGAAAAAAAAAAAGAAAAAGTACAAGACGTAATAAAAGCGAGCCCCTGAAAACTGTTACCATCGTCAGAACGCACGATGATGCAACTAATAGCTATCGTATGTTCACATCAAATGAATGCGATAAAACTGCTGGAATAGCGGAGAAACGCGTGAGGTGACCTGAAATATATCTCAGCTAATGCGTACCTTATCAGAACCCCTTGCAGGATTGGAGGGACACATGTCACGTGTTAGACTGCTGGTCATGATCCATCATTGACAACTTAACCTACTCCAGTGGGATGCTCGACCCTTCCTTCAGAGCAAGCGGGCAGCTGGGGCCTGGGCTTGCCTTCTCCATAGCTTGGCACGTAATAATTGAGATGCTTCATGACGCATGCCGTGTTTCTCTCTACAGTTGAGAGAAAGTCTGTTGGGAAATGGATGGCGTTTGGAAGTGGGATGGGAGGCGATGTGAGTGATGCCAGTCAATGTAACTTCTTAGGTTGGTTCTGCGGTTGTTCACGGATTGCACGCAAGAGCCATCCGTGGCTGGGGCAGCTGGGCTTTCAACTTCCAGATAACATGAACCCAAAGAAAAGCAAAACCAAGGAAGAAATCTGACTCTAGTTGTTGCTAGTAATAGTTGGCTGGCTTGTAGAAAGGCAACGATGCCATGTGAGTTGTTCGTTTCACAGATCAGGTCAGTGGACAATAGTGGCCTATAGGTTTCTCAGAGAGGGGAGAGAAAGAGAGAGAGAGCAATGAGCTTTCCCTTGATACCCGAAATTCCTGACCTTAACACAACAAACATGGGATTCAATCCTGAGTATTTGATAAGAAGACATTTTCATCAACATTATCTCAATCTCTGTACAAGAAAAAGGAAAATTGGATTGCGATTCCTTTCGAAAGATTTTCAGTATTTTATTTTATTTTATTTTTGATAACAAAGAAGAAGGCCTAATGCCTTATAAATATAATCTCTTTGCCATTTGCAGCTCTGCAAATTGTGAAGACAAAAATATAGTTAAATAGGCATTTTTCTTTTGATGATGCAACCCAATTTATTAGAATGTATCCGATCTGATTTGCCTCTTTGTAAACATGTGAACATTCGAAGTAATGACATAATGGATATCCCTTATGAAAAGATATTCACAATCTAATTGACCATTAATTCATGATAATATAGTAAAAAAGTCACTCTCCAAAATAATTTTTAAGTTTTGATTCAAATCCATTGATGCACTTGATCCAAATTTGACCCTGCCAACTCTGTATTAGAGAGTAATGAAATTGTTAGGAGGAATGGCTAATGCAAGAAGGATCTTTTTTTTTTATGATCTCTTATTGTTACTCCTATTTCAGAAGTTTTAGAGAGTATAATGAACCATTAAAGTTTACCTTAATATTTCTTGATTGAGGGAGTTGCTAAGAATTAATTTTTTTAAGGAGATGGCACGCTATTGTATGTGAGAAAGCCCTGAATCTTCATGCCCATATCTTGGAAGTCAATGACAGGGCAAGCCAAAAAGCTTTGATTTTTTTTTTTTTTTTTTTTTTCTTTTGACATCTTCCGCAGCTGGCAAAAGAATTAGAGTAAAATTTTGCTACTCACTTATTTTGGATCATATATATGACAGCTAGTATTTACGTATAATTTTGTTATGTAACAAAATGTTCAGACCGTGCTTCTGTTTAGCTACACCAAAGTTGGCCCTTTTTTTATTAATATGATTTGGAGAGTTGATGTCAGGTTAAGACTTGACAGCATCTCATTCTCAAGTTCCAGTGATCCATAACTAGATTTCGCAAAGTGTGCTTGTTTGATTTAAATTAATCACTCCAAAATATGAGCCAATGCATGTATGAAGGTAGATCTATTGATGCTTCGATTTAAACCAAAAGTGGCACCTGAATGTATTGATGATAAAAAATAACTTGATGTGTCATAATCTGATCCAGTTCATGTATACCATGACAGGACCACTATTTATGAGTAATTGTTTACCGTGGAGTAGGTTGTGAATTTTAAGGGACTGGACCACTACTAGGGCTAAGAGACGAGTGACTCTCGACAGGGTTGGCTTCTAGGTATTAGGTCCACATGTGGGCTGGTCTCCCACCCCAATAGCACACCATCACGTAGGACCAAGGCTTCAACTTCCTTGCTAGCCTGAGGGTCCTAAGCTGTTGAAGGATTGATGTTTGGAAGAGCTGGAGCCAGCGGAAGCTCTGGCATTGAATTAGTTGCAGGAGAGGTGACTGCACTGCTGAAATAAAAGCAGAGCTACTCCTTGTCTTCTTAGAGCTAATGTCAGCATGATAGGTCTTATTCGACCTGGATATAATGAGTAAGGAAATTATCGGAAAAAGTTTTCATCAAGTACATTTTTCTCCTTCTTTGCCTTCAGGAAAGAGCTCTCATGGAATAATGTAACAATTAACTTGTCGTAGAGATGGGGCTTTTATACATACACCTAAATGGATCTCTGTTTTGTCTTTTTTGTTTGGGGTGCGATTGAAGTCTATATCAATGGAATATTATCATCCATACATAATGAATTGTATGGATTGTCATGATATATTCATACCATAACATATGAACAGTAAGAACAGAATTCTTATCGATACTCAGCTCATAAGAAAGAAAATGAATTTTTGGACGGAATCAAGTAGTATATACAGAAAAAATTATTCGGTTCTTGGGGAACAATAAATGTACTTCTAATGTATTAACCAAAATCTTAAATCCATAACTTTATTGCAATTATTGTGCCATGTTGTGAGTGCCGAAATATTTTTTGTTCAAAGAAAATCTGGAACAGTTACTAAAATAAAAAATTTTGCTTTATATCAAAAAAGATAGGATGATTATTTTACAAAGATTTCTTCACATGAGATTAGCAGGCACAGGAACCTAGTCTATCTGGCTATTTATAATCCTGTAAACAATCTTCTAATTGAAAGATAAGAAGCTTATGCTGCTCTCTGGTCTTCTTATGAGATATTCAGGATTTGCGTTATCACAAAACCTTCCACTCAACTTGTTCCCACAATTTCCATCATCATGTAAATTAATCATCCTATCTTAAAGGAATTAATTTCATAGCCAAGGTTTTCTATATAATGTTCCATATTTCTGCATCGATTAGTTATTCTAACCTACATGTATCCTAAAATAATATGCAATCAAGTTGCTCATATGATTCTTTCCGGTTGTTAAATGGTCATTATCAAAGCTATGCCCTAAACAGCAACCAGATTGCAGATATGAATATGCTGTGGGAGCCATCCATGTGTACCTGCACATGTCCTAAGAACTTGGAGGTTGGAGGGACTTGAGCCTCCCCTCAGAAGATAACAGCCACCTTCCCCACTTGCGGCAGCAGCAATAGCGGCACATCTATGGTGAACAATGGTAGCTATTCTCTCTTGTGGCTATCCTTAATGCAAACTTTATATCCATGACCAAACCAAGGAATCAAAGAATTGCCCCACAGCACAGCAACCTCCAAGAAAGTCCATATACACATACATTGCCACCTTATGGCTTGAGTAAAAGCCAAGAGGATAAGTTACTTAACCTGACTGTTATCACCAATTGAAATAATAATACCCTGCAAACACTTTATGAAGAGAAGCCAGGACCCTTGAGCTGCTGTGAAGTATATATAAATTATGACGCACCGCATCCCAACTGATCGATCCATCAATTAGAAGCTCAGCGCCCTCTCATTGGACGTACTTGATCCATCCATATCTTCCCTGGTTGGCATCAAAGAGATGCCAGCAATAATACAGTAACTAGATATACTTCAGCTACCCTACTCTAATCACTGGATGGGGGTCGATCTAACTTCCGATCACAAACGTGCGTGCGCCATCGAAAGAGAAGGGAGAGGATTTGGAACAAGATTCCTGCCAGCTAGAAAGAAAGTGGAGAATGATTGAGCCCTTCTCTTTGGCCTTTCCTTGTCCACCACTCCACACCTCCTCCAACCTTGTGAGGGCGAGTGGGCTCGCCCAACTTGTCCCATGGATGTGGCCTTGGGTCGGCCGTAAGTCCCACCCCAAGGAGAGACCAAGCCGGGCCACCGGTCCCTGTCGGGGCCTCGTGCCAAGGGGATCCCGAGCCCCAACCAAAAGGGACGCCGCCCCACACGAGCCTTGTGTGGCAGACTCCAACCCCTCCATGTTCCAACTCCCCCACACTTGCCTGTCCCCACGTTCCCCTCCCTCCTCTCCTTGCTATATATTTATATAAGCCCCCTCCCCTCTCCCATCTTTCCATCCCAACTCCAACCCAGAGAGCTGGTGTTCAGAGACCCTCCCTCATCCCTACTCCTCTCACAAACAGTTCTCTCTCAAGAGAAGAACATGTGCAACTCCAATGTCAAGTCGGGCCACGCGGCTGGCTTCGCGCCGGTGGCGCAAATTGATGGAAGAGCAGTCTTGCAGCCTGCTTGCAACCGTATCGCAACCTTGGAGGTCGGCAGGCCGCTGAAGAAGACTCTACAGAAGTCCATTTCTTTGCCTGCTTCCTTCGCCAGGACTAACACTAGTTCTGATTTTGATGCTAACGAAACGAAACTCATTGCTTCTTCGCCCAACCCTAAGT
The DNA here is from genome assembly GCA_017589505.3 of Metroxylon sagu. NCBI lineage: Eukaryota > Viridiplantae > Streptophyta > Magnoliopsida > Arecales > Arecaceae > Metroxylon > Metroxylon sagu. The sequence continues at coordinate 1,240,745 of JACVBY030000552.1, read as the reverse complement.
TCTCGCCGCCGGTGTCTCCCAAGGCGAAGCCCGCCAAGGTTGTGCTGAAGCGTGGCAATGACCCCAATGGTCTGGACTCGAGCAGCGAGAAGCCGGCGACACCCAAGTCCTCCACGAAGTCGACTCCGGTGGTGAGGAAGAAATCAAAGAAATCAGGCAGTGCTGGCCAAGGTGGCCTTTCGGTAGAATCATCCGTGTTTTCGAGCGACAGAGCTCCAGGTAGCATTGCAGCGGCTCAGAGGGAGCAGGCTAGCCTCATGCAGGCGCAGAGGAAGATGCGGATCGCTCATTACGGGCGGACAACATCAAAACTTGAAGGGAAGGTAGTCCCAGTGGACTCTTCCAGCAATGCTAGCCAAGAGGAGAAGAGATGCAGCTTCATAACATCCTATTCAGGTAATAGACATCTTTTAATGCAGTCTTTAAATATATTTTTCCTTGGAGCTTTTATGGTACAGATTTTTTTTTTAATCAATTACGATCATATTTAGCTACTCGTTTTCTAATTATGTGGCTCGTTATGATGAGTAGATCCACTCTATGTTACATACCATGATGAGGAGTGGGGAGTTCCAGTCCATGATGACAAGTGAGTTTGCAAATATTCCCCCCCCTCTCTCTCTCTTGCTCTGTTTCTCTCCATGTTTGGAGGCTAACTAGAGTTGCGGTGGGGTCTATTGCTGCAGGGTGCTGTTCGAATTGCTAGTGCTATCTGGTGCTCAGGTTGGGTTGGATTGGACCACCATATTGAGGAAAAGGAATGACTTCAGGTAGTATGAACTACGAAGTGATTGTTTTAGATAAAATTGGACGTCTCGGTCTGCCGTATAAATCACAATTCTCTTAGTTTAGGAAAAGGAAGCTGTTAAGATTGTTTTATTTTCTTTGTGTGTATCACTGCAGGGCAGCTTTTGCTGAATTTGATGCAGAAGTCGTTTCCAAGTTCACAGAGAGACTAATGACTTCCATCAGCACGGAATATGGGCTGGATCTGGGGAGGGTTCGGGGGACCGTAGACAACGCTAACCGAATCCTTGAGGTATCTGAACCAACCTTCTCCTCGTCACATGTCATTATTGGAGCAGAAAATGATGCATAAAAGTATAGAAGCACTTTGTTGCATGTATTGATATTAATCCATTCTTTAATAAGTTGGTCGTTAAACAAAGCCACTCTTAAGAATCCCATTTCTCAGCCTAGCAAGTCACAAAAAGAAAGGAGAAAAAAGAACAGAAACTAGGTAATCAATCTGGAAGTTCATTGGGTGCAAGGAAATCCCTGGCTGGAGAAAAGGTATCATATTGAATCTAAGCCAAAAGAAACTCGAATAAACAAAAGGACTTTCAAGTCACTTAAGAAACATTCGTATTAATGGGGTTTTTAAATAAACGCTCCCTTGTGACGGCAACCGATGGCAAGGAAGCAAACAGCTACCAACTGGTTTCTATAATTGATTTTAATACAGTTCAGCTGCACATGACTCATTATTCTGCCTTTCATCTGGACCGAGTTTTATAGAAACATTTATCAACGACTGATAATTAGATCTCAGTGATAGGGTGGTCATAATTCGGAAGCATCCTAATTATTGAGCGTCTGATGATCTGAGAAGTCAAAAGCGTGGCATAATCTTTCTTTTGCTCTGCAAGGATTATCACACAAGTTGGGGTTGTTTTTTAAACTGAGAAAGTTATTTGAAGAGTAAAAGTGACTTCACCCTCACAGAACCCCCTGGAAATTTGTGGCAATGATTGCACCTTAAAGGAAAGGCTTCTTTGCAACCAAAATGAAAGCTGACAAGACTTACCTAACTAATCTAAACCTTGTCTCTTATCCCGTCTTCTTTCCCTCCTATCACTGAATTATTTGTTAACTTTATCTTCTGAGTTCTGTTACTAGTGGGAACTAATCATGCAATGCATGTGACTGGTCCCGGAGCAGGTCAGGAAGGAGTTTGGGTCCTTCGACAAGTATCTATGGGGGTTCGTGAACTTCAAACCCATCTCCACCAATTACAAGGCATGCAGGAAGATCCCAGTCAAGACCTCCAAATCCGAGTCCATTAGCAAAGACATGGTCCGCCGGGGCTTCCGGTTCGTCGGTCCAACCGTCGTCCATTCCTTCATGCAGGCCGCTGGCCTCACCAACGACCACCTCACGACGTGCCCCCGCCACCTCCACTGCTCCTCCGTGGCCGCCGCCGCCGCCGCCGCCGCCACCACCCATTGACAATGCCAACCATCTTTGCCCTCTAATCTAATTAACCCCCACTATATGCTAGTATTAGCTTTAGCTTTCTTTGTTTGGTTCCGCAGAGAATCTAATGCGCAGTGATCACTTGATGTATAGTCCTTGTTGCCAAGCCTCTGTACACTCTTTCTCAATGATAGGGATGGATGAAGAGATGAGGAAGGAGAGAGACAAAGGATGGGGCGGGGAAGTGCATGTGGCGAGGGAACATAGCATGTGGGGGTGCAGGCAGATGCATGTTTGTGTGTCAGAGCTTTTCCCACTGGCCATGTGACCACAACACGCCTAATTATTCCCCATTGCCATCCCCCAGCTCGACTCTCCTTTACCAGGCTGTGCTGTGGGAGGAAGAGGAGGGGAATATTGCGCCAGGGCCCGCCACTTCCGTTCGCCATCAGCCATCCTTGGCTCATACTGTGTCATTGAGCTCGCTTCCTCTCTCTCTCTCTCTCTCTCTCTCTCTCTCTCTTTCTTGTTAAGTTGTGCTTTGCTTACATAGGTGGAAAAGAGCTGTGATATTTCCACCGGTCTAACTACTTTTTTGTCTTTTTTTTTTTTCGGCTTAAAGGAAATGAGCCCTCTCCCAAGTGGGATGGATGGGCTGTCTCTCAAAGTCCAGTGTGGGTTTTATATATTGTCATGTGGGTGTGCAGTTTGCTTAACAAATAGTGTATACTTTTTCTCTTTTTCTTTTTTTCCTTTTGACATCTCTACAAGAATCCTTCTCCATGTGCTCTCCCTTTACTTTTGGGTCACCTTTGCTCGTTGTAACCAATTATTGGTACGTGTTTAAGGTGGTGATGTCTCGAACAGCATGTTGCTGTTAGTTAGGAATTAACTCTCTTCCTAACAACGTGTAGACCTACCTTAGCTAGGCTGGATGGAGTTGGCATCATGGCATCGTCTCTTAACTTGCACTGTTGGCAAGCATATGCTTCGCCACATGCGTCACGTACATTGGCATATTAGTATAATATAATGTTGATCAAATATTCAAGACACAAGTCGCACATTATAATGCGATGAATGAGATTCTAGGAATGATCGTCAAGAAGAGCGAACCATCAGGATGACTCATTCAACGGGGAATACGAAGGTCTGCTCTAGAAAATATCATCAACTATTTATTATGCCCATCAACATAATTTCTCGCAGTGATTGCTATGTCTTCTGCAACGTCTCTAGACATTGTGCTATTTACGTAGGTTGATGGGATATTGGTGTGAATCTTAACAAGTTTATCTCGGCATGGGATGTGACCAGGCTTTGCATCATGGTGTATTGGAAAAGAATTGAGACAGACTCCTGGATATATGAGAGTTAAACACAATCTTGTGCTCTCCAGCATACAATTTCCTGCAAAATTGTCTCTACCATTTGTTTTCATTGTGGCGCCACTGGGACCAGACTTTAGGATTATAGTGTACTATATTGACATGAAAACCCTGATTGGTTTCAATCTCCATAATGCTGAACGTAATGAAGAGTATGATGAAATTAACTTTCTCACGATTTTGCAATGATATGGACATAATAACTGAAAAATTTGCTTGGAAAGTTCTGGTGTGGACGTTGGAGAAGACAATAACAGGAGCTGTGACAGGAATCTAGCAAGTCCAGTGGAAGGTCAGTCAAATGAGAAACGCTCATTGCTTCCGGAATTTCTTAAGTAGTTTCTGGTATCACGACAAAGAAGCTTGACAGAGAGAACATTAAATTCCCAATCAAATCTTGATATAATTGCACCTTATTTCCCAATCCGATCCCATGTGCATCAATCATGATCTTAATCATGTTACTTGTATCTTTAATACAATTTAAACAGATCAATTCGAATCCTGACTGGATCTTTAACAGCTGCTACTTCGTAGGCAACATTTGCAGCATGGTGGTGAATGAACACCCAATTCTGATGGCATTTGGGAAGGGCATTTCAACTTCCATTGCAGAGGGCAAATGGATGAATGTTAATAAACCAACTTCCTTACACATGACTTATTTATCAACTGCAAAAAAGCTAATCTGAACTCAAGGACTGGATGGACATAGCGGGCTTATACCATAGAGGATGCTAACATGACAGCAGTGGTGGTTGCAGAGCAGGTACAAAGAGAAGCAATGAGGAATAACCATAGGTACAGTCTAGCTTTCAATGGAGCTCACATGAATTGAAAGATATCTTCTTTTGAGCACAATAAATTTAAGCAGACAAGAAAAAAAGAAAATTGCAGGGATTGACAGGACGCAAAATTAAAAGCTGCTAGGCAACTGATCAAAACCTGCTGTAGTTGTTTACCATCAGCAATAAAAATTCATTGCAAGCCTATGTAAGCTTTAAAGCTTTTCAAGAACCCTAAGTCTCAAGCCCTTGGCTTGTGCCTCGCATTCTTTAATGATGTAACTCAGTTTCAAATCTATTTGAGCATTAGGACAAGGGCAAAAAATTTGGATTGGGTCATGTTGCTTGATTTTGGTAAGCTGTTAACGCTAAATACCGAAAACATAATAGAATGGAATGTGCTAATTAAAAAAAAGGGAGAATTTAAAAAAGAAAAGAAAAACAAAAAAAAAGAAAAGGAAAGCAGCCACTAATCGAATTTTGACCCAGTAGGATAACTTGACTTCTGATTTTGCTTGGCATGAGTGGAAATGTAGCGCTGGTCCATGGTTTGCTCTACTCAACCAGCATGTTAGGTTTACTAGGCCGAAATATAATTTAGTGGGTACCTAGAACTTCCACGCCAACTTGAAAGCCAGCTGGTCTAAAACAAGAATCTTATGAGCCAATAAATTGGCCAACCTGGCCCAATTGTTCAATAGGTTGCATCCCACATACATGTATTTAATAAACTCAAGGTGTGCTTGGTTCCTTCTAGACATCAAGGCAGTTCCCACAGGGCTTTAGTTCATGTATTGTATAGTATAAAATGAAAAGTAATCAACTAAATTCCTGCTAGGTTGAGGGTTCATTATGCTCAGGCTGCCCCTTGTACAACTACAAATGAACCAAGCAATTAACCAACAGCTTTTGGGCTTGGCTCGATGATAAGACCATTTGAGCTAGTTTGGGTAGGAAATTAACCTAGCTCAATTCCTCAGGAAAAAGAATATAACCTAGCTCAAGAGTTGATCTATTTAGTAACATCTCAGGGAAAAGTTAGAATCCTCTGGTAGGGTCAACATGATTTTTACCTTATGTAACTTTATTGCATGTTTGGTACCATGTTGATGTAACTAAATTCGTGTTCTTAAACTTTGCATTACCAAATTAGGATCCCTTATTGAACAAAGATAAATGCAAGAACTATGTTGATGATCAATTCTACCACAAATTTTACTAGTTTTAACATGATGATTCATCTTTTTAAACTTTGCATCACCTAATTTATGATCTCTCATTGAATAAAGATACATGCTAGTATGGTCTTTCATGCATCTTCTTATTCAATCTCTAACATCCTCTCCAAAATGATCACTTCGTTACAGGTCAGATTTATTTTTATATTATATATAATAATTCAAGATTTCACTTATAAAAGATCATATAAAAATCAAATCCCAAGTATATTAAGGGCTACCCTTAACATGGCAATGGAAGGATTTCACTTGTAAAAGCATACAAAAACTTTTTAATGTGACCAAATATGGAAATCAAATCCCAAGTATATTAAGGACTATCCTTAACATGGCAATGGCCTCTCCATATCCGCTGCAACAAGCACCTCATCTCCCATTTATCTTCCACAACACCTTTCGAATTACGTTCCCATCCTCCTCTCCCTTGTTTGGCCAGAACAACCTGCCCCTTCTTCTTATTTCATAGTTAATCCATCAAAACTTCATTATACCAGCTTATGACAATATTTGATTGCATATGTAACACTCAAAGCTCACTTATCGGTCCAATTAACTTATTAGTGAGTTAGAATCATGTGACTTTAAAAACTCAAGTATAAATTAATTGGTGATAGATGAACTTGAATTATAAGTCTTCAAACTCTTTTTTTTTTTTTTTTTTCTTTCCTTATGGAATTATTCTGAGGTATCATATACACATTGGCCATGGCCTTTATAATTTTAGCATTGTTTAGTGTTAGTCAATGCAGTGCTTACAACTCTACCACGGTACTTAGTCACTTTATAAGCTATGTGCTTGGTTCATTAAAAGAATTGATCAGATGGAAGGAACTTCAACATGAAAAGGGTTGGCCGCAACCGTTTAGGTTGTGCCTCTTGTAAACTGGATGATGGTATGCCCTAAGAAGCAAGAGGGAGATTTATGAATGAGAGATCTGGATTTGGCGAACAAATCTCATCTTGCAAGATTGGTTTGGCTTTTCCTCTATAAAGACCCATGCCCATGGAGAAGCCAGGTTTTATGGAAGCATCACGGAAGAATAAAACGATCCCCACTGGAAGCCAAGGAGAATGGGCTCATCTATTTGGTGGAACATAACTTGCATCTCTGCCACCTCCGTGGAACGGAGTGTAGTCCGCGTTTGGAAATTGGGAAGTTATTAGTCCTGGGTAAACTCGTGGCTGGTTGATAACAGCTCTTAGCTCTTAGATTTTTGTTCCCAAACCTTTATACGTCGTGCCTTAAACGAGAGTATAGCGAACTCTTACTCACTCCATTTGAATCAATTTTATAATAGCATTCAATTGAATCCTATCAATAAAATTGAATTGAAATAATTTTATAATAGAACTTACGCATATGGAATAAATTTTAAAATATTAGAATTTAACTAAATTCTATTATTTGGAATGGATGAAAGTGAATTGAATCTATATAAAGTTTTAATATTACCCTCTATATAGTTATCTCATTTTAATCTTGAAGATCCTTATTGTAATGTTTATGTCATTGCAATGATGCTCAGAAATAGTAAAATATAAATGCGGAAGAGAAAGGATAATAAATATCAAGAAGGGATATTTTAGTTTCTTCAAAATGGATCCCATTAAATGAAATCTAGCATGCTTAATCATACCAATAGAATTCATTCAGCTTAAAAAGCATTCCAAACAAAAAAAAAAAGTTACTTAAAAACAGAGGAATTCAGTTAAATTCTTCATTTTTAAGTGATCCAAATGGGTTGTCTGGATGGATGAAGATGGAAATGGAATATAAAGGCCGATTGCAATTAGGTAGATAAGCTTTTGAGAAGTTGAGGAATTTGTTAGATATTCTTATCAATATAAAACCTGCTTTGAAAAGAAGTGGTTCATTTATTATTATATCATTGAGCTGACTTATCTAGCACCTAGCATCAATTCATATTAATATTCTAGAAAATTTATCTTTGTTTAGCTACTGTTTGAAGTGAGAGGAATTAAATTTTCTTGATAATTCTTTATTTTTAAGAATCAAAGATCCTTAGAAATTAAAGATTCCGAGAAATAAAAAACTAATGCTTCTCTCCATATAAATCTTTTATTTCTAAAATTGAGGGCAAATGAGATTCTCAAAAATAATTTTTGCATTTCAAACATTGAAATTTTATATGCCGATCTTTCTTCTTCTTTTTTTTGTGAATTTGCATATAAATGTTCATCCCAAATTGCCTATTAGAGATCATAGTTTTTTTTTTTTGTTTTTTTCTTATTAGACTTCAAAAACAAGTTGAAGACTAAGAATGTTTTCATGAAAAAGCTTCACACAAAGTTGGCATGTTGCTGTCTTTGTGATTATCGTTCAGAAACTTTAGATCACATCATCTAGAATTGCCACATGATCAAATTCACCTCTGTCATAAGGTAAAACAGTGAGGAGAGCAATAAAGATAGGGGGTTGTCATTAATTGAAGTAATTATAATAAGAATAGCACTTCTCAATTACACCATGTCTTTTATGGTTATTTGGTATCATGAAGAACCAATTGATCGGTGAATCTTTTTCTCCGTAAGGATTATATGAGGTGAGGATCTTGAAGGTAAGAAGTAAAGTGGACTTTTATCATGCAAGCGAGTCCAAATGCTGAGAGACCAACTGCAACCAAGAAAGAGGTGGTGCACCAACGTTGTGGGAGGAAGTTCGACATTAAATTTTTCTATGTTGGCCATCCGGAAGGTGTTCTTTATGGGCATTTCCATTATAGGTTTATAGATATAGGTAATGAAGCCACCGTTTGACTTTCGTAACTCGAAACAGCTGGAAAGCTAACAAATAGCAGCAAGATAGCAATTTTACTCATTTTTGAATTCCTCGTGAATGGACATAGTTATAGTACATTTTGAAATTTTTTTTTTTTGATAACATAATAATATATTTTAATTGTTATCGAAGGATTACATCATGCCGGTGACATTCAAATTGGTGTTGAAACTTGTCTTTTTAAAGAAATTTATAAATCTATAAATTTATAAAGAAAAATTTGAGGGTGGGAGCAAGGTAAGACAAGAATCCTGCTGTAAGGCTGCCAAATAAATCATTTAAAAAAAAAAAAAAAAACAGACCGCTAATTATATCTACTCAACGAGTGTGTACCCTTTAATCTGAATCAGACTATAAAACTGAGATCCCTAATGGTACAAGAAGCTACGAAGACTTTATATTTGATTGCGATAAAATCCAATTCTAATTTAAATTTGCAAATTTAACCGTCAGTCTTTTATCCATTCTAGTGCCCTTCGAGGAGTTGGCAATGGTGTCTTCAAAATAACTTTATCTTAAATCTTCTTGTATATCACACACAGGCACCCATCTTAAAAAAAAAAAAGCTTGCATGATCTTATGGTCTTTTATTTATTTTAGCTATGCGAAAATATAGAATAGAAAGATAATAATTTCTATTGCTTGAAAGAGTAGATTTCTTTTGAATTTTATGAAAGGATGCTTCAAAAATAAGCCTGCTTCCTCTTGGATCTAAATCTAGGATTCTAAGCCTTGCATCATAAATTAATCCATATAAATTCTATATCTCTCAAATATTTCTTGAATAAATAGTACATTTGCATGCACACAAATATACACTTTTGTATATATACTAAATAATTTGTATATGAAGAAAAAAAATTTAAAAAAAAGAAGAAAATTACTCATAATTGGGTGGTAGCCTGTCCAGTGGTAAAATGTTTTGATAGCTATAATAGAGCTTGGAATTAAAGCCTAGCTTTTCTTCACATTGAATCAGTTAGAAATATCACGGCTACTATACTATGCACATAAATAAAAATAGAGTAACTTCTTTTTAAAAATAAAATTAAAATATTTCATAATTTAATAGGATTATAACCATATTCAAATTCTCCTTTCACTTGAAGTCATGCATCATGCTTGAATAGAATCACAAGAAAATTCAATACCAAACATTTCATATATAAAAGTAATCACAATCATTCATCAAGTATTTCTACCAATTTGATTTGATCATTTGAATTCTATGTAAGAGCAACAAGATTATGGGCCAGATTTTCTTCTCCATGGAGTCAAACATTTACAGTGCATATGATGATTAAATTGTGTTTTACTATCAATTTGAGTACCATTGTCCTTCTAGGACTCTTTGTCAATGCTAGCTACATATTTGATTCTAATATCCATTTTTTATGCACAATATATCTGCAGAGATAAAAGCACATGATGGATAACTATTATTTTATCAACACATTTTATCATGAGACTTGATTATCTCTCTAAGATTATAAGTATATGCTTTAGTTTACCAAATTGTTAAATTGGTTGACCTTCACCCTCCTTTCCTTTAGAAGGGTCCCAAGTTCATTCCTAATATGGCGAATAACTACTATATTATACAAAAATATTACACCCAATTTTGACTTATGTAAGCTTATTTCTACTTTTTTTTTTTTTTTTTTCCTCAAGTACTATTTTGAAAGGTTTGATAAGAAAAAGCTTCCTTGAAGGGATTCTTTATCTTTTTCTTATATCTCAAGTGAAAAGTTTATTTGAAAAATAGAACTTCCTATTTTTCAAAAATATCTAAGCTGTAGTTGCCTTTGTTCCTAAATTCCTTTATTTAAAAAAAATGCCTTGCTCTTAATTTTCTGCCCTCAAGTTAAATTTTAGAGAAAAATATGAAAACAATAATATTTTTTTTACCAAAATAAATTCACTGAAACTGGCTACTCCATCCAGCTGCTTCTTTTTTTGAGATTAAATTAAACCAACAGCACCTCCAGTGGCGATGCTCATCTTGAAACGATAGATTAGAAACAGAGGTCTCCAACAGAACCACTTGCAAAACAGAATAAAAATATTTGGACAGGAATCTTTTCCCCGGGAATGGCTGGAAGCTATTGATTTCCTTCTGCACCACCCAGGATAGGAGACAGAGATGACGAGAGTAACTGGTTGCTCTACAATGCCTTCGCAGATGAATGAAGATGAGACCACGATCGAAAGACAGGAAGGGCTTTAAGAAGAACAGAGTTTGAAGAAAAACTTTTAATCAGGAAAATCCCAGAATTTCTTTCAACTGAATAGCTGCACAAAGGATGGTCAGAGCTTGCAGGCAGGCCAATCCTTCTTAACCAATACTTTCCAGTGTGAAACCAGTTTCATACAGCTAACTAAAGAAAGGCCTTGTGCTTTGGAGGCATTATTACAGTTTTCTAAACTTGTTTATGAAATGGCCCAATTAATCTCTCATTATTTAAAATTTTATAAAAAAGGTTTACTGAAAAGATGCCTATACTGATGAGTTTCTATACTGAAGCGTCTGTAATTCTGGAAGGAGGAGTAACCAAGTTAGAGAGTCAAGAAAACTGCTTAGATTTTTTTTTTTTTGGTGAGAGGATCATAAATCTTGACGCACTGTTTCTTGATAACTTAGAAGCTGTTTGGTTTATAATAAATTATTTCAGTGATATAAAATTATTATGTAAATTATCATATTCAATAATTAGATATGATAACATGAGTTGTAATATTTAATTCTTGATAATTTAAAATTATCATAAATTATGATATCCAATTTTTATATGAAAAATTAATATTTAAAATTATCAAAATCTATTAATCTTAATTTATACTCTTGACTTTTATATAAATATTTAATAATACTTAATTTATGCTAAACAATATTTAAATATTTAATATTATATTTATATTAAAATTAAATATAATATTTTCTATTAATATCAAGTTTAATGTTAATATAATATTTTAAATACTATTATATATTTTTATAATAATATAAGCATATAAAATTTAAAATTATTAATATTTATGATCTTTTAGCATACTAAATTATTATATAAAATATTATTAAATATTTATATATTATATATTAATATATTATATATTATATATTTAAGTCAATTTACAAAGAATCTTGATTTTTATCAAGATATTTCATATTCTAGCAAAAAAAAGAGAGAGCCGATAAAAAATTATAATAATTTAAATAAAATTTAAAAATATGATAAATTGATTATCATATTTTATTTTTATTAAATAAATGTAATAATTTTTTATTTCTGAGAATCTAATTATCAAATATAAAATTATCAAAAATATAAGATTATAAAGTTTTCGATAATATTATATTATCGTAAATCAAAAAACACCTTAATGTGGAGACCATGTTAATCTCTTTTAAATCATAACAAATTAAGAAAGAATTGTTATAACTTTAAGAAGGGGTTTCCTTGATTTGTTAGGACTTACAAAAGGGATTAGTGTAACTTAGAGAAAGTCCAACATAGACTTACCATGATAGTTATGTGGACTAGAAGATTATTCTTTAATGAAGGTTTTCTTTGATATGTACGCTAGCTGTCACTATAAAGAATTTTCATATAGATATACACTGGCTAAGATTCTTTTCTGGTAAATCTAGCTAAAATTCTTTAATCTTCTATTTATAATTCTAAAATAGATTCACAATTCGTGCGTAAAAACCGTATTTGTATTAAATATAATTTTAGGGCACGTAATGGATGTATAATTTATTACAGACCTCCATCACTTTGAAAGTCTCGAAACGAATTCAACCGATGATGAGTTGTTCCAGTTACCGGAGGCTGGATGACCCACCGGACGGTGGGCCGCCGCCTCGTCGTTTTCTTTCCCTTGCAAACCTCCCACGTGGCTCCGCGGGAACCCACCACCCCGCGTCCCTGCCCTTTTTTTTTTTTTTTTGTTTGCCAGCCTGTTTTCGTTCCTTCTCCTCGCCTTTTCTTTCACGAAACGTATATATTAAAAAGAAAGAGAAAACTTTTATAGAAAAAGAGAGGAAAAAAAAAAGAAAAAAGAAAAAAAGAAGGAAAATAGAAGAAGTCCGTAGACCAAAGACGAACCCTGGTACCCAACTCAACTACTCCATTGCCCTTCCTTCCAGAACCTGAGCAGGGATCTCTCAGCCCCTCTTCCTTTCCGAGATTGAGAGTGAGAGCGAATTCCTCTTTAAAAGGAAGGCATCTGTCCGTCCACCTGTTCTTCCAGCCCAGCCAGCAGGCAGAGCTGCTGGGTTCTTTCTTTTCCTCTCGTCCCATCTTCTTCAACTTTTCTTCTTTCCAATCGTCACTTTCTCTTTTGTGGTGAGGGCCACCGGAGGCCAGAATGGCAAAGGACAGAGAGAAGGCGGGGGAGCGGAACGTGCTCGTCGGCGTGGTCTGGAACTGCGCCGACATGAAGCTCCTCCTCACCTCCCTCTTTTTCCTCTGCTCTCTCGCCGCCCTTGTCCAGCTCCTCCCCTCCTCTCTCGGCCTCTCTTCCGCCGATCTCCGCTCCTGCCTCTCTTCTAAGTTCTCCTCCTCCTCCCAATCTCCACTCTTAAATCTCTCCCCCTCCGCCTCGTCCTTGTCCTCGTCCTCGTCCTCGTCCTCGTCTCCGTCTCCGTCCTCTATGTCAAGTCCTCGCCCTCTGAGAAACGAGGAAGTAACCGCGGATTCCGTCGTGAAGAGGGCCTTCAGCGCCGTGGGTTCCGCCGCGTACCTCTTCGTCCAGATGGGCGCCTACCGCGGCGGTAACAACACCTTCGCAGTCATCGGACTCGCGTCCAAGCCGCTCCATGTCTTCGCCAAGCCCCGATTCACCTGCGAGTGGGTCCCCCACGACAACCCCAACGGTTCGATCACCGCCGCCGGTTACAAGATCCTCCCCGACTGGGGCTACGGTCGCGTGTACACCGTCGTCGTGGTGAATTGTACCTTCCCCACCGACGTCGGCGCCGACGGCTCCGGCGGCCGCCTGATCGTCAACGCCTCCACCGGCGGCGGCGGCGATCGCGCACTCGGCGTGGAGGAGAGATTTATCGCCCTGGAAGAGGCCCCTGGGAGCGTGAACGCCTCGATATTCTCCGCACCGCCGCAGTATGATTACCTCTACTGCGGGTCGTCGCTCTACGGGAATCTGAGTCCCCAGAGGGTGAGGGAGTGGATGGCGTACCATGCGAAGCTCTTCGGCGAGAAGTCCCACTTCGTAATCCACGACGCCGGTGGTGTCCACCGGGGCGTGATGGAGGTTCTCCAGCCTTGGATGGAGAAGGGGTTGGTAACACTGCAGGACATCAGGGAGCAGGAGAGGTTTGATGGCTACTACCACAACCAATTCCTAGTCGTGAATGATTGCTTGCATAGATACAGGTTCATGGCCAAGTGGATGTTCTTCTTCGATGTCGATGAGTTCATCTATGTCCAGCCTAAGACCACTCTCGAGTCGCTCCTCGCCTCCCTATCTGGCTACACTCAGTTCACCATCGAGCAGATGCCAATGTCTTGCAAGCTCTGTCTTTCGAGCGATGCCGGGAAAACGCCAAGGTGAGCTCTAATTAGTCCAGTTCAATCTACATTACCGTTTACGGTTTTCACTGCTTTTGAAATTGGTGTTGCTTTGATCTGGGCGTTCTTGTTATGCGCTAACTCGTAATTACGCACGCTGAATTAGATTTAAGTCCCTTTTTTTTTTTGGCCATAAGAATTGGAATTAATACTCATATGAATGATTTCGCAAGATTTCTGGTTCTCTTTTTAGGCCATGATTTCAGTCAATTAACTCTTTTCTTGCTGAAGTGTGTAAATGAACCAGAGCCTGTTTCTGATGGTGGGCACTTCTAACATCACCTTAATTAAGATCTTAATAGAAATAGTCAAAAGACTATTGGGACAAGAGAAGGCATTTTATCTTCATATTACTTGTAATTAATGTTTTGTCATTCAAGCTTGTGATTGGAATTAATGTTTATACAAACAATTTAGTAATATGTCCACTTCTCGAATATCTTCTTTTTTTTTCTTTTTTTCTTTTTTTTTTAATCTGAAATTGCTCTTCGGTGCTGTAGCCTAAACTGTCTCAAGTGTCCTTTCTGATGGAAGTTTTGAGAAAAGTTGATTAAGGATATAGAGATCCTGCATGCTATGTATTTAATTCATTATTATAGGACATACATGAGGAACTGAAAATATATTACCATTACCATTCATGATTGATTCAATATGATTGGTGGGAGAGGGTTAGAATAGTAGATCACGTGATGCCCCACCTGAAAGAGTGGCTGGCCAATACCCTGTTGCTTGCTTGGTGCATTTCAATTGTTCCTTTGTGGCATGTGATTGAATGGTCCTTATTCTCGGTCTGGGAACAACTTGAAGGAACTGATTCCTCTTCTTTCCAATGCGTTTAGGATGTGGGGCTTTGAGAAGCTGGTTTACAGGGATGTGAAGAGGGGAGTGAGAAGGGATCGAAAGTATGCGATCCAGCCTCGTTATGCCTTCGCCACTGGCGTGCACATGTCTCAGAATATAGCTGGGAGGAGCCTCCACAAGACCGAAGGCAGGATTAAGTACTTCCACTACCATGGCACCATTGCAGACAGAAGAGAGCCTTGCAAAGAATTTGTTAATGATACCGCCCTCACCTTCGAGGGCACGCCATACGTCCTCGATCCTTCTCTCCGCAAATTCGCTGGCTTGGTCAAGAGATTCGAGCTCAAGACCATTGGTTCCCGGCTCCAGCGCACGCGGCAATGATACCTGCATTGTTTGATTCTTTTCTTCTCATCTTATTATTATATACGCTTGAAATTTATTTGTTTGGTTTTGTTTTTGTTTTTTTTTTTTGTTGGTTGTATGATTAATATCGGAGGCTTCTAACATATAAAGCTGAGGTATAGGAATACTAATGGAATAGATTACGGCTATCTTTGGCTAATTAACTCCTCTAAGTACCTTCGTTTTCGAGAAAAAAAATGGCGAGAACTTTCTCGCTTTCCGTGTGATGATGGGCAGCGCGAGAAATGGCGATGGCTTCAGCTTGGGATGTCGGCAGTCGGGGACCGCGGGATAAAGACTTAACGACACATCCGCCCATGTGGAACGCCGCAGTTGCCGCGTGGTTGATGGGACACTCTCTTTTGAAATTTCTCGAGACGACGAAGAGAATCCAACAAAACGTTCAATGTTCACACAGTCTTATAGTACCCTAAAGCTGTAGGTTATCTGCCACGCGTTCGAACTTAATTCATCATGTCCCTGCCTCGAGCCTCGGTCATGGACGTTGTTCAAACTTGGATGCCACACCGGAGATTTGAACCGTAGCAAGAATAAGACAATGAAGATGCTTCTAGAAGCTTTGAATTCATATTTATGGAAGTAATGCCATTAGTACAATTCATGTTTTAATATAATATAAATAAAAAATATTAAATCAAGCCTTGTAGTTTTTTTTTTTTTTTCTCTCTCTCTCTCTCTCCTGAATCACGTAATACATTTTCTAAAATATTTAGTAAATACCTATTTTTTAAGTGTTATTTCATGGAATGATAACATATATTAGGAGAATAATAAGGTCCGTTGTTATTGTTTTGAGCTTCGTTCTTTCGTTGCTATTGTTTTGCTCACCCTTTATGAAGACAAGCCTGGCTGCTTCCTTTCCTTCAACCGGTGCCGTGAATCAAACTGCTGTTACTCTGTTCAAAGCTGATTAGAGACCCAAATTGATGTTGAGGTGATTGGAATCTCATTCCATCTTCTTTCTGTAGCTCCAAAATTTGGATATTTTACCTGTTTGTGCTGAACCAGAAATCCATAATCCGAACCGTATCATTGAAAAAAAATAAATAAAAAAATCATAATTTAGTGGAAACCTTTTATTTATAGATGGGAATTGATAATTGACATGAACTGGCACCCAAAGAGGGTAAAGGAAAGTAGATCACGCGTTTTTTCCCCTTAATTTATTTAAAGTCTTCAAAGAAGACTTCTTCCTACGCTTTTGGAACGCAAGGGCTGCCCCCTCAGGAGCCTCGCATAGCGACAATCTATTTATTTATTTGATGAAAAAAAAATTTAATAATTAGAGGAAGGTGGATGAGAGTAATTCTCTGCAGCTACCTGAGCCGATTTCATAAGTTTTAGTAGATAAAAGAAAAGCCATTCATTACCAAGTCACCGATGATATAGGTTATTCCGATTGCCATACATCAGACTGGCACGTGTAAAGTTTAGGCCAACCCTATAACTCCCAGTGCAACTAGGGCTTGAAGTGGGCTAACCCAAGTCGAGTTACGATCTAGTTTAAGCCTAATCCAATTTTTTTTTCAAGCTTTAGAGTGGATTTAGACTCAAATTTTTTTAAAAAAAAATTAGGTCCAAGCTTAATCCGAGCTCAAGTCTAGGCCCAATCTAAAATCCAATCAGACCGATGCATAACAACCTATTTTAGCCAAAATTTGAATAATAGAGCTAATTTCAATTTTTAAGTATTTACATAAAAATAAACAATATTTAAAATAATTACACCTAACCATCCTACAAAATTTTTTATAATACATAGAGAGTTATTTTCACATAATCTATAGTAAAATTAGTATAAAATTTAAAAGTCTCACCATATTTTAAGATTTTAGGATTAGGTTCGATCTAACTAAGAGCTAATGCTTTAAGTCTTCTTCAAGCTCAAGCTTCGGATCGAATTTAGACCGAACTAAATAATAGTTAGAGTTTAATCTAAAATTTTTTGAGCTCTAATTTTAAGTTCCAAATCCAAACTGAATTAGCCCAGATTCACCCATGACTCCTATCGAAATCCACCGTATAGACCTCGGCCAGTCTGACCCCCTTAAAGCTCTATTGGCAACCATGCTAAGCTTTGAAAAGTTGGCAATGTAACCGTTGTTCTTGTTCCGTGGCCACGCGGCGAGGAAACCATGAGAATTTTCAAGTGATGCACATATCGAACGTGAGGAAAAAGGCTTGCACTGGGGCAGATCTATGGGATAAAAGAATGAAATCTTGACCCTAAGCCACTTTGAGATCCCACCAAGGCAAATAATTTAGCGTGTGATATCTATACATCCAATTTACAAGAAATGTCAGGTAACTCTCAAAATAGAAGGCCAGGGAAAGAATCGAATCCAAGTCATTGGCTTCAAACTCTCTACCAATGTGGCCGATGAGTACTCGCTCACAATTAGAATTCTTCGTTAACCGTTCAGAAATAGATTTTTTATTTTTGATAGGCTTAGCTACTTACACTCTGCTTCATATCACTTTTATTATTTTTATTTTTAAACATAGAAACATAAAATCTAATGTTAAAAATATATCTAATCAAATTATTTTTATTTTTATTTTTAAAAGTAATATTATTACTTATAAAAAAACGAAAGTGAAATTTTTTTTTACTTCTATTTTTTTAAAGTAACTTTTTAAAAATTAAAATAACTTTATGAAAAAAAAAATAACTTCTCCAAAGCGCCTCCTATTGTATAAAAGAAATAAAAATAAAAAAAATAACAATAATTATCAAATATATTCTATTATTAAAATTATAAAAAATAAAAAGTAATGATGATCATCAAACATATTTTTATTATTGCAAATTTTAAAAAAATAAAAATAAAAATTACATTTTTATTTTTTTAAAAAATAACAACAACCCCAAACTACAGAGTCTTAGACAGACGTGGGAGGAGAATCGAATCCAACGCTCAGGAGGCAACCATGAGGCAAAGGATCCGACCGAAACAAAATCAAAAATAGGGCTGCCACTTGTCAGCCACCCTGTTTGAGGAAAGAGAGGAACAAGGGGAGGGGTCACGGCCCAGCCAGAGGTCGGTTGGCACTTAACCTTCCCCTAGCGATGGCCTATCAACTGATCTACCAGGAGCAAGCAAATGAGAAGGTCACCTTGGCCCTCACGTATTCCTTCTTTAGTGTGGCGACGCGTGCAACGATCATCAATAGTGCGTTGTCTTGGGTTTGTTCCTGCTCCAAAAGAGATCTAAGATTGATGATCATGGTCTCGTGCTCTAGTAGCTTGTCCTAACCTATTAAAGATCATTTCGTTAATCATCATGATAATTTTTTGTAATGATAAAATTATCAATGATAAAATTATTAGCGATCTAACATCATTCTATTTTGTATAAAATATTTTAATAATTAAATGTCACCAACGACCACAAATCATTATGTTTGATATATCATGAGGATGAAATATCATTACGCATACAATCCTTATAATACCTTTGAAAACTTATATGCATAACATATTATAATATCATATATTATATAACAATACTATTATTATAATATATTATGTATAAACTATATTTTATAATATAAAATTAATAATATTATTGTAATACCATAAATATATATATTATATATTATGCAATATAACAGTATACTATAGTAATATTATAATAATATTTATTATATATTTATTATATATTATACATATAAATAATAATATAATATTAATTGCTATATTCTAATAATTAATATTATTATATATTATATTAATATTATATTATTATCATAAATAATAGTATGGTTATACATGTGTGTGTAAGAGAGAGAGAGAGAGAGAGAGAGAGAGAGAGAGGGGGGGGGAGGACTTGGCTACATCAAATGTAACCAAGCTTAGATTTTGTCAATTCTTCTATATTTGGATCTATTCAGTTCATAAATATAAAAGATAAAAAAAAAGAAAAAAATGGGATGGCTTTGAGATTTATGTGAATTCAAAAATAAGAAAGATGTAGCAAGTTTATTTCTCTCTCTCTCTCTCTCTCTCTCTCTATATATATATATATATATATATATATATATATATATATATATAATAAGGAACAAGCTCTTAAAATATCTTATACTTGCGAGCATCATTGGTAAGAGAATACGAACACCATTTTTAGGCCGGTTCATGCTGGATCTTTAGATAGAATGTCAAACTCGTCGATGGTGCAGATCTCCCTTCATCACAAGTCTTGAATCCTATGAAGGGAGTTCCTTGTTGTAGGTTGAAGTAAGATGAGCTTTCGAGCGTTGGTGAGCCAGGGCATGGAGCCCAGGGCGGGGCTACCATGCTGGAAGTTTTCATTTTTTGAAGCTCTTCGTTGCAACTAGACCAGATTGTGGCGGCGAGAGAGCTAAACTTGGAAGGTTGCAGCTTATGAACTTGGGCTCTCCAGGTGCTGGCAAAGCCGATGGTGACTGTGATGTATGATCTCCCACCTTTGCCAGTTGCTTCAATGACGTAGGATCCACAAAGATTTGCTTCACCTTATTAGGTGGGAAATGAGAGCTATAAAGCCGGTAGGAAATTGAGCATTATTCGCAGCAAGATCTTACTCTTCTTCTTCTGTTTACATCCTTTTTTTTTCACTTCTTCCTCACAAGCTTCAAACCCTTCCATGCCGTGGGTACGGCATGTCAGAGAGGTATTTGACAAAAGAAATTATTGATGGTTTGGCGCATTTGAAGAATTAGATATTAGCCAAAGGAGCCATCGTATTTGAAGGCGTCATTAGGGAGAAGTTGGTGAGCACGGTCCACATAGTGTTGTGCATGTTCTTTTACGGTTGTTAAGCTACTGGCCAAACACAAAATCCAAAAAATAATTGTTAGCCATCACAACTTCATTTTATGAGCATAGCAACAGGGCTGCGTTTTCTAGTAATGTATTACAAGGACTATTATTTGTTCAGGTCATTTATAAAACACCATCGACTTGTGCTGTTGTCATTCATGCTACACCTGCAACGATGAATAGGATCAGTAATAGCATTAATTTCTGATCAAAAATTAAATAATACTTAATAAATCGTTCACGACGCTACGCTTTGGACGACCATCCTAGTAAACTGTTTAGATTATGGATGGGGGGTGGTATATATATATATATATATATATATATATGTTCTGCAAGAAGTAATGAATGATTTGGTAACCATTCCAGGGAGATCTGAGAAAAAACAAGGGCCATCAATCTGGCATAAAATTTGGCGCTATGATTTGAGCAGGATCGAACCTCAAAATGAGCAAATATTACTAGCTATCATTCAAGATAACATGATCTTAGTCGCCAACAAAAGTAGCTTGAGTTGTTCGAGTGAGAGATTTTAACAGGCATTTACAACTGTTCAATGACAAACTGACCCAAATGGAAGAGCAATTTCTATTCTTTATAGAAACTGACAACCTTAAGTACAAATTCAAACAAAATATTCCAGATAGAATAGACTAGTTGTAAATGAAATAGTGAAAATGCAATGTTGTGCATTTGGGCCATATTTTCAATTAGAGGGCCACATGACAAATAAAATGATAAAAATTATGACTACAACAGCATAAAATTGATCGTCAATTATAGTTTAGTTATAAAATTGGTGGCAGGGGCCTGCTGAAGGATATATTGAAAAATTTATCAGAGAAAAGCTTTACATATAAAAAATCGAAATGGTATATAAATTTGTCAAACTACTACTGGAGAAAATTGTATAATAGAATCAGTACTGAGAGTACAATTAGAACCGGCTAAGCTGTCACCAGGCAAAAAGCACCGTGTCCTGCATGCAGTTATGCAATGAGATATATCTGAAAACATGAATGAAGAGCAGGCAAGATCCCGAGGGGACAGCAAGATCGAATCCATCATACTATATTGGTTGTATGCTCATAGAAAAGGAATAAAGACAACAAATTGATGATGGTTTATGCCAATCAGTCAAGTGAAAATTGTGGGCAGGAAATGATACAACTCATAGTAGGACCAGAATGTTTCCTCTGCACCTAAAACCTCTGAAAAACAAAGGAAATACGGACTGTTGACACCGACCACAGAAGGGGGAACTATCTCATCATTCTCATCTCCAGGTTCAGTAACAGCAGTTGAATCCCAATCTATATTAAGTTTCTCCACAGCCACTTCTGGGTCAACCCCTGTGTCTGTAGTTTTTGTTTATAGAGATTTTCTAGGACGACTCCACTTTGGTGCTTCAACCTTCTCAAGGAAACAAAAGAAAAAAGAAGCGGGAATTGAAAACGTGCCAACCAGTCCTGTTGGATGGGAAAAAGATTCTCCTGGTAAGCAGCATCTGTGCAGGTTCAAGATATTTTGAATGATATAAGTAAATTAATGGCTTGGACATGGTTGAATTAAAGCAAAAATCTAATGTAATGTAATATTTATACGTAGATAATTGCAACAATGAAAGAATAATGCTTCTGTTTTTATTTTTATGGTGCAACACTTTATCCTGCTAATTTGTGCCCACAGAGGATGCAGATAGTTTGGACTTCGGTCAGCCTCTAACCAAGCAAGACCCATGCAGGAAGCACCTCAAAAAAATGACCCAGGGTGCGGTTTCAGTTACTTTGAGCAACAAACAATTGGTAGTCGGTTCTGCTACTGCTAGAAGAAAACCCCCGAGAGACTCCTTGCAACAGAAGAGAGCTAAGTCTGGTAACCGTAGAAGTCCCCACTGAAACTACATGGGTGTTGTCTCAATTAACATCTTGCAACATAAAAGCATCCATGGAAGCAAATGCGCATAACACCACAATGTAGATTGATTAAAATAGTTCAACGACCATGGCGAATTCGAGGAAAAGTAGAGGGGATATTGTAGATCAATCCATAGAAATAGAGACTGCACGCAGGTCAATTTATAATCCAGCAAATCCTACCGAGCTGCTGATGGATGGGGAATGATCACCTGGTTCTGCCCAAATTTGGAAGAAAGACAAATGATTGGTGCTTTAAACCACAGTGCCAATGTGAAATGCACCAACGCTGTAAACTGTGTCAATCCCTCCTCATGCCATGTGGCAGGCAGGTAGTACAGCACCTTTTTTTTCTTTTTCAGTACCAGGTTAGGCCCCATAGCTTTACTCTTTATAAAGTTTGTTGTTAATGGATACATTGAGGATATTTGGTATAGTTATACCAAATTAGGATTATTTAAAGCAGTATACCTTCAAGAGCAAGGTTTGCCATCTCAGTCCCATATCCTATACTAACAGCACATTGGTACAATGTCGGTACATTTGGCACATCAGTTAATATTGAGTTTCGGTTTAGCATTGATATAGTATGGTACCTTCAGTATAAGATGGAATATACCGGTACATCATACCATGTTCAAAAGTTTTGGAGTGCAATCTTTTCCATATTTTGTTAAAAAAGCAATTAGGGAATTCAATAGGCTGTTAGGATGTAAGAAATAACAAATATTGCCTATGGGCTTGCCCTTTAGGAGTTCAAGGATTCAAATCCTTGGTATTACTATAAAAGAAAAAAAGAGAAAAAAAGGTATCACCTCAAGATCAGGCCATTCAATCATCTCCTTAGCAAGCAACTAGAGAGTGACATAATTCTCTGGAATTCTCTCTTCATTCACCTATAAAAACATCAGCATTATTAGTACTGCTGATACATGATGCAAGATGTGAAATGACACTTTTTTCTCAAAGATGTTAAGTTATGTTAAACAGCAAATCTGATTACAGTGGATTTGCAAGCTTCATTACTTCATTGTTCATGAATATTGGCATGAAACATCAAGAATAAGTTATTCTTCCTCCAAAAGCCTCAAAGCCTGTATTTGCATTACAGCTCTCTCATCATATCTTAAATTCTGTTATCGGTTTGCGGGGACCATATCCGAAAGCTTGAATCAAGGAATCCAGTGTATGGGAGTAATAGCAATAGACTTATTTAAGCCTTATATCAGCACATTTCTTGTGAAGGATAAAATGACCCATCATTCGATATACAATCATGGTCTTGGTTTGTTACAAATCTTGAGAAAAGTTCATTTTTAGAGCTAAAAATTTCCACTAATGAGGATGGTTTATTAACTTGTTGGGCAGCCTGTAATGTGGTATTATAGTTGTACATCTAAAAAGAAATGTGGAATGTTGTTCTCAATGATTTTACTTGTCCTCTTCCAGAATAGCAGCTAATAAATCTATTTTAAAGCAGCAGGACAAAAAGGGTTAGCTTGTAAGTTATTGGCTATACTCTCAAGACCACTAATATTTTTTTCAGTCCCCAGGGCTTATATCCAGTTGCAAATACCAGATCAGGTGGTACAGAAGACTTGGAAGAAATGCCTTGCAAAATCCAAAGAGGGATTTCTACAAAAACACCTTTCTTTTTAGAAGGAACTCTAAGAAAACGCAATTTTGGCATGCAGATGGAATCAAATGGGGCACCTACAAGAACCCATGCTGCATCTCTGCCAGCTAGAGAAGTCTATCCTTAATTTGCAGGTGGAAAACACCTATCTGCCAGGTACTTCTATTTATTTGAGAGCAAATTATTGGTAAGCCATAAAAACTCCAGTTTTCTGTTACTAAAATTTCTCTCTTTGGGATCCAGTCCAATTGATCCATCATCATAAACGTTAATCAGATTAAAATTTAAAATGCTTTGTTTCTTTTTTTTTTTCTTTTCTTTTCTTTTCTTTTTTCTTTTTTTTTTTTTGCTACCAAGGTTTGGCAGTCATTAGAAGTGGATATTCCTATAGCTGTCCAACACCGATCGAACTGTATAAAGTACTTCTTGAGAAATCATGCTACATTATAGAGGTTAATCCATGCAAACTTGACAGTTCAGAACACTTCAGGAAAACAAATAAAAAAGAACAAGACTCATAATGATATTGAAGATAAAATACTGCACATTTTAGCAACCAATTAGAAGATACAAATTGATGCCCACAGATTAAGGTCATTATCAAACATATAGAAATGCATTTACTAGTTACAGGATCCGAAGTTAAGCATCTCACAGAACTGAAGCACATGTGCCTTCCAACGCTGCAACCAAGTTGTCCCTCATGACTCCATCAGCTCCTCAATGCCAACCAATCTTCCATGTTCAGCATCCCTAGGATCCTCAGTCATGATAGTTAACTTAATCTAACACTCTGAAAGAATGAACACTGAGCATGTGAATATGTCTCTAAAGCACCCGAGCAAAAGTACTAAAAAATTGTGTCTCCATAACCATGCTAAACATCTTGGAGAAACCACATGGAACATGAAGAGAAGATTATCCAGAAGTGGCATGAGGAAATATTGAAGAGTTTTGCATAATAAATAATACATACTGCATGAATCAATACATTGGCAAATCAAGGGTTAAATATCTTACTTGTTATGGTTGATGGTTTGAATATGTAGAAGAGAAAGCATCTAGATAAATAACAATCTATTTATATGAACTAACAAAACTTCTATCAAGAGAGGGGGAAAAAAAAAGAATTAACAAGTCTAAATCTGCTCCATTTTTTTTTTATAGCGTGTCCTGATTATTAACTAAAAATTCCCAGTTCTCTCAACCTATTGACTAGTATAAAATTCATGATGTAGTCTAAAGTTTCGATACCTAAATCTGGGGAAGATATCTTATTGGTCCTTAAGAAATATTTTGCAGATAGAAATAGAAAATACATATATTCTTTTTTATTATTAATATACGCAGTCGAATTCTCTTAAGGAAGCATTTGGTATGGAATAATTTGCCTAGAATTACTGACGATCCATGGGATGGTGATAGGATTATCCCGTTTGGTTGTATTAAAACAATCCTATATGCAGGCGATCCAAAATTATCCTCTTACGATGATCTAGGACTAAAGTTTATAGAACAAAATACCTCTTATTTATAATAAATATATTATAATAGCAATAATGTATATATAACATGATATATAAAATTAATAAATTATATTATTATATAATTATATTATACTACAATACAATATAATGCATTATATTATACTATTATGTATATTTTATATATTATAGTATAATATGATATCAATGTAATAATATTAAATTATATTATATTATACTATATTATATTATAATTTATCTATTATAATGTAATATAATACAATGTAATATGTCGTACTATATTATATTATGTATATAATAATATAATATAATTTATATATTATAATGTATGATATAATTTAATATATTTCATTATATGATAATGTATTATATATGTTATAGTAATATAATATAAATATAATAGTGATAATTTTGGTATTTTATGGTTAATAATCTTGGATATATCAAACATGATAATATTAGATCATCAGTGATCCTTGATCACTATGATATACCTGATCTTTGATCACTAGGGATCATATTAACTCAGGATTAGGATAATCAGTGATTCAAGATCACCAGGGCGATCCTACAATGGTCACCAAATGACCATAAATGTCATAAGGGAAAAAATACTAAGGTATAACTAGAAGGCATCATCATCTATGGAATTCCAATAGGTGGGTTATAATGAAAAGGCTAAAGTATTCTAATTTTTTACTTTCTTTAAAGGATAAAATACAAGATTCAGAAAAGTTAAATTAAAGAACATCGAAATGAAATCAAAGATAGAAATGACCTTACCTCGCTAAAGAGCATGCCTCTGTTCTTGCGGAGAAGCTCCAACACCCGCTAAATAGAAAAGAAGAATGAAATTGAAACTGAGATTTAAAAGTAGCCAACTGAGTGAAGATGATGCATGAGAGTAAGAGACCCTTTGGATTTGTTGTACGCATTCCAAATCCTTGAGGCTTGCATCCTTATGCTTCGCATCTATTTCTGAGACATTCTTAACAGCTCATGAAATTATTTTTCATTGTAGGAAAATGAAGGAGAAAGGCTTGATTTATAAAATTGATTTTGAAAAGGCATTTGATAATGTCAACTAGGGCTTCCTTTTTTACCTTCTCAAAGCCAAAGGCTTTCATCCTACCTTCTTAAGTTAGATCAAAGCATTAATATCCTTATCAACTATTACCCTTCTTATAGACAGATCTCAAGGAAGATGGATAAGGTGCAAAAAGGTCTCTACTAGGGAGATCCCCTTTTCCCAGTGCTAGTCATCCTAACGACAGATGTTTTGACAAGAATTCTCATCAAAGCTTCAAACCTGGGTATCTATCATTGAGGGAATTGTTGTCCATCCATACTTCAAATATATCCCAGTCTCCATTTTGCTAACGATGCCCTCATTTTTTGTGCTCCATACTTCAAATATATCCCAGTCTCCATTTTGCTAACGATGCCCTTATTTTTTGTGCTACTAAGGATTCTTCCCTTCTTTCTATCAAAGTCATTCTTTTGGGATTTGAAGGAGCTTCACGCCTTAAGGTAAACTTTCACAAGAGCTCAGTTACGAGTCTCAACATTCCTGAAATACAAGAAATCAGATTTGCAAAATTCTTCAATTGCAAGAGAAGCTCACTTCCAATTAGATATCTGGGACTCCCTCTAAGTGACAAGAAGCTTACCAAACAGGCTTGGACTCCTCTCTTAGAAAAGTTCCAATCTAGGTTAGCAGCTTGGAAAGGAAAGTGCTTATCTTTTGAAGGCCATCTTACCCTCATAAATGCAATTCTCTCTGTCTTTCCCTCTTACTATATGTCAGTCTTCTTGCTTCCAAAATGAGTCCGTAACAAGATTAACAAATATAAAAGAGCCTTCCTCTGGAAAGGTAAAGATTCAGTTCATGGTATTCATTGTCTACTTAACTAGAAAGTAGTTTATAAGCCTAAAAAAAGGAAGACTAGGTGTGAAAAATCTCAAAACCTTCAACAAACCAATGCTAGCAAAGTAGGTCTAGAAGGCCATCTCTTCTTATCACTCTAGCATCTAAAAAAACATCATAAAGCAGAATTATTCATACAAAAAGAAATTCTCTCTTAGGATAAAAAGACCTCCAGCCTCTGCATCTCCAGCTTAAAAAGGCATCACCTATGACCTCAATGGCTTTTTAAATTATACTTCATTCAAATTGGGAGATGGTACTTCTATCAAATTCTGCGAGGACCTGTAGTCGAGGAATGTTCCCCTATGCTGTATTTTCCCTGACTTATTTTATGCTAGCACTAAAACTAATGCCCCCATCTCCTCATTTTGGAAGATCAGGAATCGATCATGGAGCATCAACTTCTTTGGGCCACTATCTAGCTCTCATTTTTCTTAGAGAATGAAACTTGAATCCATTCTTTCTACGATTGCTCCAACTAATGATGAATATCTTCCTATCTGAAAACCATATAAGCATGCTCAGTACTCGGTCAACTCGTTTTACAAATTCTTGATTGGCGAAGGAGTGTCTTGGCCTTTTCACAAGGAGATCTAGAAGGCAAAAGTTTCTGAAAAAATCAAGATCTTCGCTTGGTTGGCACTTCGTAACAGGCTGCAGACTGGTGATGAACTAGCTCAAAAACGATGGAAGATCAATGTTGTTTGTCCTATGTGTGGAGTCCAGCCTAAGACAATCCATCATCTTCTCCTCTCTTGTCCTTTTCCCTCAAGCATTTTGACAACAATCCTAGATAGAACCAGCATACTCTCTCGGCCCCAGGACCTTCACCAGATGTGGACTAATTAGATGGTCAAGTCCATTTTGATATCAATCAGATTGGCATGGGATCAACTTTGCTTATCGTTCTAATGAATCATTTGGAAAGAAAGAAATTCAAGAATTTTTTGAGCGTCTTCGACTTCTACCATCTCTACTCCATGTAAAATCCTCTACACTATTGAATATTGGGAATCTCTCTTAAAAAAGAGATCCCACAAGGATGGATTCTCCCTCCTAAAAAATCTCTTCTCCTCTCTCTCTCTCTCCTTAATCCTTCTTTTATAAATACTTCCTTTGTGATGTTGTACATATGAATAAAGTAGGGGTTCACCCCTTCTCTCCCTAATCCTTCTTTTGTAAATACTTCCTTTGTGATGTTGTACATATTACTAAAGTAGGGGTTCACCCCTCTTCACAGTCAGTTAAAAAGAGAGATAGATAGAGAGAGAGAGAGAGAGAGAGACTCACGAAAGTAGAGCCAGAGGAGTTTGGCGATTGGGCTGGGTTGGGTGTTGAGATTGCCTGAAGAGCTTCTGGCCTTTGTTTGCAGCCATGAGACCACTTTGGCTTTAGTCTGCTTCAACTTTAGCTAACAAACGATTCTCGGATTCTGTCGTATAAAATGGAGCGTTCTTCCTTCAAAATAAAGTGGAGTACGAATATTTTCTCCTTTTTCCCAAGCCAACCTTCTCCGAAAGTGAACAGAACCCTAAGATAAAGTGTCATGTTCCGTCCAATCCATTGTTCTCTCCAAAAGAGGCTAGCTTAAAAATATGACAAGTGCTCGCCGAACAGGACTTGGGTTGGCTTGTGGAGAGGGAGTTTCTTGTTGCCGTATTTCCCAAGGGCAAGTAGACCTCTCTTATTCGTTGCTGTGGTAGCCTGAGTGAGCTCACTTGGACCACCAAATAACATTTATTAGCTAAGCAAACATGATGAGATGGAAGTCTAAATATTACAAGCCATTTTGGTTTGCCAATGATGATAGCTTGGTGAACAAGTTCGATTCTTCCTAGCCTACATATAACCGGACAAGATTCCATCACAGCACTACCAGAGGACAAAGGTGGCATCGTCTCCTGACAACTTTGTTGTTGTCTTTGGTCGTCGTCTTTGAGATAGTAAAAAGGGACCACCATACGTGCAGGCAAGCCTGATCACTTATTCTCATGCTGTGACACAACCCATAAAGCCATAATATTTAACCTACAGCGAAGACAAGAAGTCTTTTTCTGGTGCAACTTTGAGCTTCATCATAAAATGCCCACGAGTACTTGAACTCTATTTGTAACAATGAGAGTCTCACACATAAAAGTATAATTTAAATTTTTTTATTTTGTATGAATACCTAAAATTTTTTCAATACATAACCAATATCAAACTAAATATTCGTTAATATAGGTTCTCACATGTAAGTGGAATTGCTTCAATAAGAACCGGAGTGCTTGTCGAACCTACATTGTCACTAGTAACATTGGAGCATAAAAAGGTGCATCTGAGTAAAGCATTAGCAATGACAATTTTTCAAAATAGAACATAAATACATCTATGAGCATCTTTTTCATTTTCTTTGTTTCAATTTAAATATGATGCTTTTTTATTAATGGTACAAAGCATATTTCATGACAAGGACTTTACTAATTTAAAACCACTCATATTTTGTGATAATTAGGTCTGCTTGTTTTATTGTAGGATGGATTTGTTCAGCACCTCAAAGATTTATATGAAATGCTGGTGTTGACATCCAAATTTGATCTTCGCACGTCAACGGATAAGATTAGCTCTCACACAGTAGAGAACATTCTTAGCTAAATCACTCGCTTTCTTACACTCAAAGAGAAGGGCATTAGGGAGTCCTAGAGTTTTCATAAAGGAAAAATCCTTTGATGCTTAACTCAGCCAAAGATGGATAAGGGCTCTTTGATGAATTACATAGGACACAATATATATATATATATATATAAATCTATTTTACCTAAGGTGATTAGAGTTGTTTTTATAAACATCGGAAGGAGTTATTCTTAGAGTTAGACTCTTATATCGGATGGCCCTTGAGAATCCTACTTTTATAAGAGTCAGGCTCTTATATCGAAAGAAGTGGTACCATGAAAGAATATCTCTCGAATAGATTAGTTAATTTCTTTTCAAAATAGGTTTACATCAGATAAGAAAAGTTCTAATCAAATTAAAATAAGCTAGTTGTTATGGAGGGGTGTCCCTTTGTCATTAAGGTTGCATCTCTTCATATTGGTATCCCTTTGTCATTACAAGATTAGCTAGCCAATCTAACCACATCAGTTGAATTTTTTTCTCAAAATTTTGTAGTTTAACCATAGCCATTGTAAGGGTTACACATTCTACCTGTTAGGATCAAAAGTAATACTTTCTCTCATCAGTATGGATCTCCAACCAAAATATTTTAAAGACCATAGTACTTTTATTCAAGTATATAAAATATCATATAAGTTTATTAATTGATATCCAAGTGACTCTACCCATAAATATCTCATAGCTAGACACTAAGATATCTCCTTTCAAGAGTCTCACTCAACACTTGAAAAAAAGTTGATCTAAGCCATAACCCTATTTAGGCTACCCTTAAATTAAATATGTATTGCATATCAGCATACTCATATTTATATTCATTTTTATTTTATGAGCACAAATATAAATATGAATATTAATGAAATACTAAAATAAATATTCATATTCTTTGGATATACAAATTAAGATATCTTTGTATCCTTGTGCATATCCGATTGACTTTCACAACTATAGATTCAGATATGAATGTCAAACGGATGCTCAAATTAATTTATACCCATAATGGATTTCATTATTAGGTTAACTTTTAACTCTAGCCTAATCGCATGAGCTCAATGCAACCACTGGTTTGCAGGAACCTCCAAACTAAACCTCATCCAATAGTTGCACAACCAACTTAAGCATAAAGATTTGTTGCTCTTCCATTCAACGGGTATGCTTACTTTTTCTCAAAAGAAACTAATATTTAGGCATCCAAATGGATGGCAATAAGAAAATCGCGTGTTGGATTCTAAATCATACGAGTCCATGTCTCTTACGATACCCTATTTTACAAAACATGGTATCTTTTTCTTCAATCAAACCCATCTAATTGATCCGAACAGTTAAATTTCTAAAATTAGTTTGATTCTCTGTTGCATTACAACAAACATTTCGTTCCCCTATTAGCAATCTCAAATCACATTGATCTTAACTAACTTATAATGTAATGATGGCTTAGGATTAGAAGTGAGTTTGAGGCCCTAAATCTCTTGTAAAACCAAGCCGTAAGATAGGTTTAGTCTAAGCCAACCAAGGTTCACTAGATAATAGGCCAAATTATTGATGGGCAAAAAAAAAAAAATAGAGGAACGTAAACGTAAATAGAAACAAAGATCAAGAATAGACCGGATCTATGTTTCTCCTAAATAGGAAAGTAAAATCCCAATCTACCAAGGAAATTAAGGCTGGTGGACAAGGATTAGGATGATCTAATCCTCTATAAAGACATGAACCCTAAGTTCATCCAAGGGCATCGGGACAACCGAAAACAGGAAGAAGAAATAGGGTCAAAACAATGTGTTTCCTTGGGGCTCGTTTGGTTCACAGGAAGTGACTTACAGATATGAATAAAATATCTGCAAATTAGATTTTCAGGCATAAAATATCTGAACTATCACGTTTGGTTGATCATGGAAAACATGCATTTTCCTGAGAAAGAATGAAGCTGTCACGTTTGGTTAAACAGTTTCTTTCACAGGAAAATAGTATAGAATATCAATTATATCCTTTAGTTCTTAATTTTTTTTTTTTTTACCATCTAATTTTTTTAACTTCTATATGGGTTATAAAAAATGGTTAAGAAATTAAGATACCAAAATTTTAAATCAAGATAAAAAGTTTTAGATCAAGTTGATACCCGTAGATCTGAAGCGAAGCATTTTTTTCTCTCTTCTCGCTCGCTGATTTGGAAAAAAAAAGGTATACGATGAAACAGAAGGGTATGTTGGGAAGAAAAAGGAAGCACGTTGCGGTGGAAAAGTAAATCGCATAGTACCGATGGGATTTTATTTTTCATAAAATGCAAGAATTTAAATCACATAGGAATAGAGTATTTCCACGGACAGGCTTTGAAAGGGCGAACCAAACATTATAATTCACGAGAAACAAAATTTCGTGCTCTTTTTTACCGTGAATCAAACAAGCCCTTAAAGTTACAGGAGTAGGTTCATCAGATAGGTAAGCTCTTCCCCCTTTTCCTCATTAGTATGATTCATTTCCCTTCTTCCATCACCCAGCAAGCCATCGAAGGGCTATCGATGAGCCAGACTCTACAAAGGGCTAGATGCCCTATTTTAATCCCCTATTCAATGAATGTTTCGAATTACTACAGTGTTCCGATGAGGCCTTTTACCTAGCAAGATTTTAGGTTGGAGTGGTCTTTTGGGAGAGCCAAACCATGGGACGGAGTCAGGCCATGATCCTTTCTCTCCTAACTCCAGTAAATAGGGCCCCATGATTGGCCTAAGGACTTCTCGAGCCGTGTTGTAGTTGACCTAGGGAGAGAGCCGGGAGGGAAATAAATGGCCATCGGTTACACCAAAGCCAAGATAATTAATATCTTAGGTAGACAGTAGTGATCGACTAGGGGATTAGTAGGCATTCCGACTGGTTTAAGCATTGCTTCTTGTCCCTAGTTTCCAATTTTGGCATCAAAAATCAGATGATGTGGGCTAATCAAAAGCATAAGAAGGAATGAGGGCGATCGTCGGCTAATCGGGATGACTGTGTAAGGAACTTCGGCCAACGGGACACGATCGGAGGTGGAGATTTGGTGATGAAAATTAGAAGAATCAAGTCCTCTGTTTTTGAAGCCTAAAACTAATACCGTGCATGTCCCAAAGTCCGTAAAAGACTAGAATGTCCTTCCACTAACTAAAAAAACGCACATATCCTCTCTTTTAATCCAAAATTCATATCCTTTGGTGGCCAAAAAATTCAAAAGCCCCTTTCACAAAATCCTATGACTCGCATATCCTTCTTAAATGGGGAAATCTGGTCATATCCCTAGCTATCAAATGATCCAAATGCCCTTTTTAACCCATTTAAATAACGTGCCTATCTTTCTTTCATGCAAATGACACTGATATCCCTAATTAAATAACATTTGTGTCCTTAAGGATTTAAAGTTTAGAATAACCTGAAATAACTATTTCAGATTAGTTATTCCAAGGATAAATAATTGGAATAAGCTATTTTAGAAACAAATTCATGGGAAATGGCATCCAAAGTAATGGTTAAAGTAAATTAATGCACTAATCAATATTAAACCCTAACCTAAGAATACGACACATGTTTAGAATCGTTAAATAAGAGATATTTCTATTTTGATACAAAAAGAGACTTTAGGACCTAGTGAAATAAAATTCATAAATTGAATATGTGTTGATTTACTCTAAATTATATATTAAGTCTAAAAGAGGAACCTTGAGTTGAGATAACCGATCTATCTACATCTATCAGGTAAGTAGCGATTGGCTACTTCTAAAATTTATTTTTTTTTAAATAAATAAATACTTATTACCCTATAATGCTTAGTTTATGAATACTGCATGCTCTGCATATTAATCATAATTGTTATGATTATACTTAATATTGATTATTTATTATTCATGATGAATTGATAAAAATATTGGATTGATTCATGAATAAGAAGTTATAAGAAATGATTAAATTGAAATTAAAGATTCTAAACCTGTCTATGCTAAATGACTTGGATCCCCACCAGTGGGGGTTATATGCTATTAAAGCTCATGATCTTGAAAGATATACTCAGTTAATACCCTATATATCGGGATTAAATATTGGCGATAGTCTTAACCTTGGGGCTATACCTTGGTTGATACTCTACTTGTGGGCTAAAACACTAAGGATATGATATTCAGCATAATAGAATTAGATGACATGATATAATAAAAACTAAGAATATGATAAATATAGATTATGTATTTCAGCTGATAAATTGTATTTATTATTGTTATTATGTTATATTCTAAAAGACTAATCATTGCTTACCAAACTGTGAAGCTTCTTATATTTTATTTTAATTTTTTTTCAGATTCTACTCAATAGTTGCATGGGGATATTATTAAGAGAGTGCCTAAATATGCGAAAAGAATAATAAATTTTTATTGAATAGTTGATTGAGACTGTGTTCTTTTTTTTTTTAAGAATAATGATATTGTAATCAATGATTATTTTGTGACTTGAGAAACATTTTAAATTTATGATTGAAATTTTATATTTGATGATTTATGATATCATATGAGATGCTTTATATATTTGTAAGGAATCTTTCATTAGTATGCAGCCGTTATCATAGTTTTTAAGCTCAAAATTTGGGTTTGAAGCAAGACACCTCTGTAAGTAGCTTGGAACGAGAGAGCCAAGTTCTCCTCTTCTTATTCTTCTTCTTCTCCACCTCTCTCTTCCTCTTGTTCCTAGAGCTAGCCGGACTCTGCCCGAACCACGCCGAAGTTTAGAACGGCATCAGCAACAAGGTAAGATTTGGATTTAAGAACGCGATGAAAATCTCTGTTTTAAAATCCAAACCTCTGTTCCTCCTCTTCTCATTTCTTCTCTCTATTCTTCTATCCCTCTCTTCATGCCGCCGATCATCACTGCTGCACCTAGATTCCAGCCGAACGTTGCTACCGAATTCTTACCGCTGAACCGCCTCCTTCCTTCTCTCCGGTGAGTCAAGATCTCCATGTCTTCTCTGTTAAAGCTGCAGTGGTTAACTAGGAGAGGTTTTGGTTAGAGCTAGTGATCTGTGATCCTAGCTCGTCTAAGGTTATGGGTCTTGAATCCAAGATTTGATGGGTTCCTGGTTTAGTGTGATCAGAATGTTTAGGCAAAAGCCTCAAAGTCTTGGGGTAGATATTGTTAAACCACCGGCCATCTCCCTTGGATCTTGGATGATCACTAGGCTGGCACCACCGTGTGAAGCTGATGCCGCGCAAGATTGGTGATCAAAGATCGCCTGGTTTTCTTTGGCCAAGGTTAGTTGGGACAAGGATCTTCTTGAGAAATGTTATCCGGCTAACTGGGTTACTCGGGGATCAAACTTTGGAAAGGAGCCAAGGAAAAAGAAGAAGAAGGCTTTGGTGACAGGAAGAAGAAGAAGAAGGCAGAGCCTTCTTATCCTCGCTAACCAGCTCAAAACATTTGAGCTGAACCCATTCTGTTTAGATTGAGTTACTGCAGGCTAAGGTAATTCAAAACTATGGAATTGAACCAATCTGGTTCAATATAGTTAAAGTCAATTGGATTGAACCAGCAAATTAATCTAGGTTAACCCAATTTTGTGAATAACTTGAACCAGATCAGAACACCAAATTTAGCCTAGTTCATTGGAATAGAAATCAAATTAAGTCAAATTGAATGAACCTGAATAATTATTGGACCATAATGCTGAATGTGAATAATTAATGTGGGTTTAGACCAAAACACAATGGATTTGGTTTAAATAGGCTTTAATAAGTTAAACTAATTAATCTGAACTAGATTTGGATCTGGTTCAATTTCAGTTGAACCAGAAATTGATTGGATTAAGTATCTTGAACCAAAATTTGATTAATGAACTAAGTATTGTTATGTTTAGTTAATGAGAAACTAAGACAAATTATTTTGGAATTGATTTGATTAGGCTGAGAATAATTAAACAAATCAGAATTGAGGGAAATAAGGACCTAATTAAATTGCAAATGAGTTACCTAAGTTAATTAAGCTTAGGTAAATGTGGTAATTAAAGTAATTTGCTTGGGGTGTTTTAGTAGTTTAGTAATTGATGAATAAGAAAATAGTTAGATATTAACTTGTATCATTAGATAATAATTAAACTTTGAAGTAAAGATGGTTAAACATAGGTTAATGATCATTGACATAGAGGGGTCTAGTGATAATTTTATAAATGTGGGCTAGAAGGGCATAATGGAAATTCTTAGATTATAAATTTTAATAAATTGATTAATAGTTTATGTTTAATTATAAGCGATCAGTGACTAATTAATTTGATTAAGGAGATTAATTTGGATTAGCAATCCGAGGTAGGAGTTCTACACCTACTATTATATAATATGCTTCATGTCTTGCGTGCCTACATATATCATAAAATTATTATTGAAACTTTCAGCATGTTTTAATTATGTATGATGGTTTATTTATGGAGTTGTTATATATATTGTGGTATATTCTTTTGGTTATAAATTGGTTTTGGTTTTGATTTGAGATATATGAGTATGATATGTTGAAAAATATTATTTTAGTTATGGTATGGTTATGGCTTATGGCTTTGTTGGATATGAGATGTGATGATGTGGGCATCTGGACTAGTCACTGAAATATAAATCTGATATTTACTGTGGTACTAGTTCTAGTAGTATTTATATGATTTCTTACTGGTCCAAACCGATGGTATCGAAGAAGGGCTGAAAAATCGTGAGAGGCTAGTATAAAACCAATCATGGTTTATAGATATGACATGGCTAAATTTAATATGCTGGATACTAGTATGGAAACCAATCCATGTATGCGTATATCGCTAGGTTAGGTTGTTAAACATAGATTACTGGCATGAGGTTTGCCAGTATGTATCTTCAATATGCTAATGTATATGAGAGTGACTTGATCCAATGCCATAAATAGTTGGGATTGTAAATCTGATGCTCACTATTA
Source organism: Metroxylon sagu (assembly GCA_017589505.3). NCBI lineage: Eukaryota > Viridiplantae > Streptophyta > Magnoliopsida > Arecales > Arecaceae > Metroxylon > Metroxylon sagu. Next base: position 1,204,147 of record JACVBY030000552.1, on the reverse strand, counting down.
CCATAAATGGTTGAAATTATGAATTTGATATTCACTATTGATACATGGTACTAGTTCTGTCAGTATTGACGTGATTCCTTACTAGCTTAAACCAGTGGCATCAGAGAAGGGCTGAAGAACCGCGAGAGGCTGATCTAAAACTAGTCATAATCTGTAGATATGATGTGGCTGAATTTAATATGCCAAACACTAGTAGGGAAACCAATTTAGACGTGTGTATATCACCAAATTAGGTTGTTAGACGCAGATGACTAGCATAAGATTTATCAATATATATCTTCAGTATGCAGAAGATTGAGATGTGAATCTATAATTATGTTGATGATTTTAGTATTTGATTTGATTTATATTAGTATTTAGATATGATTAGTTTTAAGGTTTTACAGATTTTGTGGATAATGTTATTTTTTATAAAAATATATTTAATATACAATTCATTTTTTTGGTATATTCAAAATGGTATGTGTAGAATTTCTATTGAATTTTTAGCTCATTATCCGGTTACTATGTTTCAGAAGATGATGACGTTGTTTATCTGCTGGATCCAAACTTGAGCATGGGGCGTCAAAAGTGAGATTAGTGTTTAGTTTTTTATATCATCTGATATTGTAAATACTTTGACATGTATATAGAGATTAATATTCAGACTTTTATGTACTAGTATGATGATTTTATGATAGCACTTTGAAATTTAAAAAATTTAATTTTTACTGATATTATTATAATTTTTGTTATATTATATATTTTAAAATTTAGCAGATTTTATATGTTCTCTTAAGGCTTTTTTTAAAAGTATGCGATTGTGTTACAATGTTTTTGACCAAACTCTGGATTGAAGGTCGCAGCATTTCTACAGATGCGGAACTTCATTACTTAATACCGGACTTTGGATCGAAGGTCGCGACATTTCTACGCATGCGGAACTTCATTACTTATTAGCCGTTGCCATACCATCAGAGTAACATGTGCAGTCCAAACACTAGAGTCGAGGAAAAAGGGTGGCATGCCAACTCTCACACAGAACAATCTGCCGGTCATACCAGAGCACAATTAACCCAAGGCGTGGTAGAAAACAAGCACATGAAAACAAGGGCATGAGGTTTGAAGACCGGGCAGCAAGAGAAGGAAACAAAGCTGACATCTGAAAGGATCATCCCCTAGGTTACACCCTCCTCTCACAATTCTGCCTTCTAGATTAATCCAAGAAGGTCTCCATGATGTCTGAGTAAATTCCAGCCTCGGAGCTCCGGTATTCCATGGCTTGAGGTGTTGTTGCATGGTGATGATCCAAAGAAGACGATGACGAAGATGAAGTCATTCTTGCAGGCAATGTGAAGCTCCTCTTGAACTTGTTGTTCTCCATTTTCCTTAACTTGCTGGAATGGCTTTCCAAGCTCAAGTAGTCCTCTGTGTTGTTAGCACCAAGCGCCGCACTGGTTTCACCTCTGTTTCCCTGGCTTTGAAAGTTTGGAGCTTCGGTAACAGCCTTCACCTCATCGGTAATGTTCATAGGAGAACCAGCAGTTAGATTCTTCCCGGCCATCATAAGCGGGTGTTGTTGGGCTGGTGGCTTGTTACCCAAACCCTCGGTGCCAAAGAGAAGCTTTGCATCATCAGTTCTTCCGGTAAGAGCAGTGAAGAAAGACAACCCATTAGGCCATTTCAGGTCGGAGTCGTGGTCGGAGATCATGTCATCCACCGAGGGGGCCTCCGAGGAATGAGGGAGGAGGAAGAGCTGGGTGTCATCTTTGTTGCTTGGAAATCCAATCCTAGCTGAAGGGTGGAAAGCCGCGGGAGCGATCGGGGATGTGGAAGGGAGCGGCGGGTGGCTCCAATTAAAGATTGGCGGCGGAGGGCGAGTCGGAGTCTGTTTGAGTGGCGCAGATGATGAAGGTGAGCTGTTTCTGGTGGAGGAGAACAACTGAGAGAGGAAGAAACCAGACTGGTATCCCAGTGATTCGAACATGTGTCTCATTCTCAGCACAAAGTGCAAGTCCTCAGGTATCTGAGATGTATGAAAATTTGAACAGAGACAACCGTATTAAGATACGAGTCCTTGTGATGTCGCGAATCCATCCATAGAAGGCAAAGCAAAGGATAAAGGCAGCAGACTTACAATCTTACAAGAACCCAACTGTAGAAGCCCATGGCCAGCTTGAATCACGGCTATAGTCTGTTCGAAAGGACACCAACAAAACTTTTTTTTCAAAAAAAAATGAATCAACCCAATAAATTAGAGAAGTACATCAAAAGGGAGAGAGAACATGAGAGAAAGGAGAACGAGATTTGCCTGAATTCCAGATGCAAATTGGTCAGTCCATTCTGGAGGAAGCTGCAGTTGCATAGATAATGAAAGAGAAAATTCAGGAATAAAGTTTTACCACTGCGAATCTTCGGTCATTATTCTTGTAACTTACAAGTACTGTAATGATAGTTAAGGAAAAGGATAAGAAGTGTGAAGGCATCAAATTCTCTCTCTTTAGTGTACAGATCCGTGATGCAAGGACTGCAGGGGTGCTCAGAAACACCTCATCTCCCTCTCTCTCTCTCTCTCTCTCTCTCTCGCTCTGGTCAAAAAAAAAAAAAAAAAAAAAAAAAGCAAAGCAAAAGAAACAGTATTCGGCCACATACAGCATCAAAAGAGCTCTGCCAGTAGCTGGAGATGTTGGGTTCGCATTCAGAAGGTTCTTTGAAGACCCATTTGTGACACTTATCAGAAGCCACCTTACCCATCAATCTGTTCCAACCAATCAGTCAACCGTTCAGAATCAAGCCTTGCTAGGCAAAGGAAGTGTATATATTATAAAAAAAACCAACAACTTGTACCAACAAACAGCGCCCACTTAATAATAATTAGCTTAATCCAAAAGGATCTTCAAAGATGAACAATTTGTAAAGCAATTAAAAGATTTAAAAGGGCATAAAGAAAGGCAAAGTTAAAAATGAGATATTTGTAACAGTAAAAATACTTATTCCTCCTCCTCGAATGAAACTTAACAACACCTACCCAGTACCCACCCTTCTCCATAATTATACAGTTGGATGGACATCTTGCTGAAGGCCTTCCTGACCGGATCCTCACCGTCGATCTCCTCCAAGCAGTCCGCCACCCTCGACCGGCAGAACCCATCCTCCCACATCAACATCCTGTCACCACCCAAACAAACAAAACAATCAAACCCCCACTCGACAAAAAATTCCAACCTCTTTCAGTCTAATTCTAGCTAAAGAAGAGTTATAGACATAGAAAACAACTCACAAGCTGCCATTGTCGTCTCCCACCTTGCAGCCGTTCCCTCCCCTGCACCGCCTACAGAAACAACAAACAACATAGAACACAAACACAAGCTTTAGAAGACGAAACGGAATTAATGGAGAGTTAGAGAAGAGAGAGGGATGTGTACGGTCGAGGACGGATGGTCCAGAAGACGGAGTAAGTCCAGTCCGAGCTAAGGCAGACGTTCCTGAGGGCCTCGTGGAGAGCCATCATCCCCACCGCCTCTTTGCTCCTACCATCCCCTCCTGCGCCCGAGCCCACCATATTCTTTAAAACTTCCTTTCTCTCTCAAACTCTCTTTAAAACTCCCTTTCTCTCTCAAACTCTCACTCTTCGGCGTGCTTCCCTTTTCCCCCTATGGAACCGGCTCTTTTGATTTTTATCTCCTGCATCCACAGTAAACCAAACCCCACTCCCACGTTAGCAGCAGCAGGTAAAAGAGAACAGCCGGGGCCCTTGACTCTTCTCCCTTCTCTCTCTTTCTCTGCCGTCTATCTGTTATTCCCCATCCCCTTCCTTCGCTGCAATGGTTCACATCCACGCCCCAGCCTCAGCTTTTCCCTGTGACCCGACGGAGAGGGAAGGTGAGAAAGGAGACGGCTGAAGAGGAGTCTTTTTGGTGTAGGTTTTGGAGCGGTTTGATGTCTGGCTAATACTTTCAGACAATAAAAAAATGACATCTGGTGGATAGCTCTTTTCTTTTTCCCAATGGGTAAGTGGTCCTAACATTGTTCCTTTCACGTATAATTACGACAGCGCCAAAGGTTAACACGGAGGGTATGACAGGATGGCGTGGAGGACATTCCAGTAATTCCGGGAGGTTGGGGGGGGGGAGGGTGTGAAAAAAATAAAGTAAATGGGGTTAGGGAGAAGGATGGCTCACGTGCGCACGTGCCGTAGCAGTGGGGCGGTGCCTCGTTTGGCATAAAGAAGGAAAAGGAAACAGAGTTGAGGATGTTGAGCAATGATTTTTTTTAATCATTAATAATAATAAAATTTTTAAAGGACAATAGGTAGAGGGGGGAGAGATGTCGAGAGAGAAAGGGGGGGGGGGGAGGAGGAGGAGGAGGAGGAGCTGGGTTAGCGCACGAATTGCGGGTCTCTGTGCCCCGGGTCCGCGACACACTCCGTCTAAACAAATCTTCTCGCCTCCGCATTGACCGCCCACGCCCTCTGCCAACCCTGGCACGACCGTATCTGGGCCGAGCACTCCCTCCGACGGGGCCCGCACCCGGCTCGCCTCATCTAATCCATTCTAATCTAATCTCGGCTCCACCCGCGCGCGCCCTACTCTTGACTCCGGATATCGCGGCCCAAGCCTGCTGCTGACCCCCCCAACCGGCTCTATCCCCCGCCCACCGGTCTACCCGCAGATGGGAATCTGCATGATTATATCTACCTCCGCACGGTCTCCAAACTGCATTGGCTTTTTATTCTCTCCTTCTGAACACCGACGTGTGCGAGAGAAAAAGATGCCAAAAATGTTCCACACGCCATCCCCTAAGACGCGCTCCGGCACCTTGGGTCGCTGGAGGGGCTGTGTGGCTCAGGGTGTGGTTGGTGCTTTATTTTTCAAGACAGGGACTTCATTGTCATTTAGGAGCCGTCAATGGAAGTCAGTGGTTCATCTTTTCCGGCAGACCCACATGTAAAGTCTCGGACTCGATTTGCTCCCGTCCGCTGCCTCGGGACGGAATCAGAGAGTGTGCTGGCACCAGCCGTAGATTGGCGGAGCACGCCATTCTCTCGACACGTAGAAGATGGCAGCGTTCATCATTGTATTTGCTGCGGGATGGTACGTAACCGTTGCATGGTACCCAAAGTTCACCCTTGCGCAGAAGATGCGGTTCCCATACGTCAGCTGTAAGATGTGGGTCCGGGCACCGTGCATTATGTAGGCGGTGGGCTCAGTTTTTAGGTCACATACGAATAATGCAGTCAAAGCCGCATTCGTAGACATAATTAATCGACGGTGAGACCCCAGAGGAATCTCCTCGCATCCCGATGTAAGTTAGGATCTGGCATCGGATACAGTGGGTTGTCCATCCTATATGCGATCTTGTCTCCCCCAAAGCTAAGAGCTAGCAGGCTAATCGGAAATCGAAGCGGACGAGAGAGAAGAGAGAGAGAGAGAGAGAGAGCCACATCATTGCCAGTGCCTTGTCACGGAACTTGATATATCTTAATCCAAGTTAGCGCGTGATTTTTCAACAATATTTGAATTGCAGCATCGATGCTTTTGAGGAATCGTGTGGGATTTATCTTTAAACATCTGATCACGTTTTTTTTTTTTTTTGGAATTTCAAGAGACTCAAATTCAATTTTTTTCATAATACATGTTTAAGCCTAATCTGAGCTTAAAGCTCAGCTCGATGCCTAATCAAACCGTCTTATAATATCCTATTTGGATTCAAAATTAAATTGATAAAATTAATTTTAATTTAATTATGGTATTAATTGAAGTGATTAAATAAATAATTAATATGAAAGCATTTAATTCACTTGTAAGAAATCTTTACTTTGATACAATGAAAAATTTGATGAAGTGGTGCCGATCCTTTCATTGATGTATATCCATATATTTCTAATCATACAATATCATCATACTTTAAAGATATGTGAGATTTAATAAAATAAAATTAATGTATAACTGTGGTTGTTATTAAAAAAAAAAAAAAAAAAATTGTAGGAAAGTTACGATAGCCTTCTTATATATAATAAGAGTACATCTCATGCCGCCAATCTCATGCCATATTTATAATAACCATCCCACATCGTATTGGTCATCTCACGTAGCTCATAACGAGGACTAACGTTGCATAATAAAATAACTTTTAAACTTTAAATTTAAATTCAAAATTAGCTATCACATAAAATAGCAGTGCACGCTCACGATCATCCTAATCAGGGAACCTGAAATAATCGAAATTTGACGCTGCATTGTGGCCATCCCAGCATCTACTGTGAACACTCGCATCTTAAATAATTCTACTTTTCTTAAGTGTTTTTTGGCCGAGCCTCTACTTTTCCAAGGCCGATTCCAGAGCAAGAGCAGAGAAAAGTCGACGTTTGAATCTTGGAACTTGTCGCGTATCGATGCAGGGAGGCTTGACGTGGAAGCTTAATTTTTTTTTTAAAAAAAATGATGGTCGTTCACCTGCTCGACTCGCGGAGCTAAACACCGTATCATTCATGGCGGCCCCAGCGGCCGAACCCGAGTGCCGACGGAGCTTGAGTGCCTGGTTCAATGCGATCGACCTGGTCACGGCGACCTCACTTTTATCTCGCGGTCGTTCCCATTCCGAGCACGGCCAGAACGCAAGCAGAGCGCGTTGACCGGGCCTGGCGAAGAAATCATCTCGAGAATTCTTTGCTCCACCCCCCGACAAAAATAGCAACGGAGAAGGATAAATACGAAGGGTAATTTCCGGCAGCCTTCCGTTGGCTTGGATCCTTCATTTCTTCCATTCCCTCTCCGTTCCCTACCGCTGAGCGCCGAGGGAGAAAAAGAAGGAGAGGAAGGGAGAAACAAAAGGGGAGAGGAAAAGATGGAGCATCTTCTGGGCCTGCTTCGCGTGCGCGTGGTGAGAGGGGTGAACCTCGCCTACCGCGACACCAGGGGCAGCGATCCCTACGTCGTCCTCCGTATGGGCGGCCAGGTACTTTTCCTCTGCTCTCTTTACTTTTTTTTTTTTTTTTTTTTTTTTTTTTGAACTTTCCTTTTACGTTTTTGGTTTGGATCATTTTGGCTTTGATTTAGATTGTTTAAGATCGTTACATTTTGGCTCTACATGCTTTTTGAATTGATGCTGTGGGTAGAAGATGGATACGAGATTGACAGTTGCATAGAGAACATATTTTTGGAAATGTTTGGTTGGAAATTTGTCAGATTGGACTGGTATCGGGTGATTGTTTTCATTTTCGACCAAGAGTTCTAGTTTTCCGATTGTCTGTTGGGGTTATGGAGAAATTCTGGTATCCAATTTGATCTTGTTATTCATTTGCAAAATTCTGGTATCCAATTCGATCTCATTTGCAATTGTATTCAAGGGGAAAAGAAGAACACGCACACGCACACGCTCTTCTTAGGGTCTGTTTGGATGGGGGAGAACGGAGGGGAGGGAAGGGGAAGGATAATAAAAATTCTATTTAGAAGAGAGATGAAAAAAAAAAAAGAGAGAGAAAGGGCAAGGGGGATGAGAGTTACTTGTTCCTCTTCTTTCGTCCTTAACGGTTTAAAATTTTTTACCCCTTAAATTAGGGGCTAAAGAGAAAGAAAAAAATAATTTATAATTTTTTTCTTATCTTTTTACTTTTTTCCTAAAAAATTTTTTGATTTTTTATAATAAAATGTATACTTATGATTTACAAATATAACTTTTTCTTTCTCTTTACTTTTCTTCTAGTCAAATAAGATGGACTTAAATTATTCTCCTTTCTCCTTTGTTTTTTCTTATTAAAAATAAGAAAACGGTAATAATTCTCTCTTATCCTTCCCTTTCTTCTCTTTTCTTTTCCTTCCTTATCTTTCCCTTCCTTCCCCTTCAAAGATCCAAACAGATCCTTAAGCTAACATTCTTCAGTTTAGAGAGTGAAAAGTTCTTATGCTTGTTCAATTGGCTTTCATAAATATATTAAAAGCAGCATATGATGTTGTTAATAGCGTTAGATTTTCTAAGCTCCAGTATTTAATGGCAAGGCTATGTTTACTGGGCTATGATGTGTGCATAATTACGCATTTTCTCTGAGTAATATGAGTGTGTTACCTACTCAAGTTTTACACAAAACTGGCTATTATTATGCTGCCATAGTGAAAAGGATTTTAATATTTTGTAGTAGTAATTCTTGAGTCAAGGAATTTAATCCAACCTAAGCAATGGTATAGGGTTAGAGCCAAGTAAGATTTTTAATGCCGGTGGGACAGGGAGGCATCGCATCTTCCATCCGGATTGGGTACCATCCCAAGTGTTAGAATAGGACAAGTCAAGAAATGGAATAGGACAAGAGAGAGGACATCCACATTTCAGAAAGTTATGGAGCTTACTTTTCTAGAAAAAAACTAGGACAGCCCATGCCATATTTGAAATTTGAAGCTAAGTGTTCTCTTTCTTATGGAGGATTTCTTCGAAGGTTAATAAAATTTACATAGGGATTCATTCACCTCCTGTGGAGGTTAAACAAGCAGTTAAAGATATATCCTGTGTAAAACCTGACTCTATTTGGAATTTGAAGTTTAGAAAATCATTGATGTGAAAGTAGCATGTCTTCATGGGAGTACACTGTACTAAATACTGTTATGCAGTTACGTATATGTTTTTGTATGATAGCTCGATGATAACATTTTGTAGTCAAGAAATCCCTACCTTTCGCATTCTAATTTGACTTTAATGAAAGAGCATCGTAGAATCTACTTAATTTTTTTATTTCTTTATTGTTACTGCAAAGCTAATAGTTTATTATTGTTATCATATGACAATCTTACATTTTATAATTTTATTTCATGGTTAAATCTACTCTTCTCATTTATCCTTTTTATGGTGCAGAAATTGAAGACCAGTGTAAAAAAGAAGAATGTCAATCCAGAATGGAATCAAGACTTAACTCTCTCTGTTTCAGATCCCACTCAAACAATTAGGCTCGTACGTGTATCTTCTCCCTTAGAATATTTATGTCTTATGATTTAAATATTTTCAGATACTTGAGGATTTTCATACATTAGAATATTTACCATGCTATAAACAAAAATGTTGAAATATCTAGTCCAGAAATCCTTGAAATTTTAAACTTTTCTTTATAACGCATCAAGTGGTCAAAAAATAGCAGTTTTTATGGCTCATTGGCACTATACAGCATTTCGATTTAATGTATGATTTTGAAACATCCAAATCCTTTGTTGTTGTTTCCGCGCTTGATTTAACTCAAATTTTCAAAAGAAAATCGGCGGCAATATCTCCAAAAGAATTTCAGAAGAGAAACAAGGATATTTCAGAAGACCTGTCTTGCTATGTATTTGCTTGTACAATGTGTATGGAAGATATGCATAGGTACAAGTTGATTAATACATCATAAGATATATGATAGTAGGATGGTGCTTTAATATGCATTCTTGTACCATGCTGATGACCTAGTGGCACTGTACATATCATAATTTTGGTATGTTGTAGGATCGACACTTAATCCATGTTGTAATGATGAAACGCATTTTCAAGGATTATATAGTTCTTGATGGCCCAAAAGCTAGATAGGATGATTGAGCTTCATCATGAAACATAAACTTACAAATTAATGAAAGTATCGGGGGATTCCCAGTCATATGTATATAAATTAATAGGCATTATGCAGCATAAAGAGAGGTGCTTATGAACATAAAAATGATCACAATTACCTAGCATGAAGCAAGGTGGTAAAACTTCTCGAATCAGCAATGTAGGGGCTTGCTTGAAACCAAAAGTGGGAAAGATGGTAGATCAACTTGCTTGTGTACATAAGTGTGTCTAGAGAATATTGCATATAAATGTTGTCATTAGGATCCTTATGTGGGAAATTATTAATTTCATTGCAAGGCCAAACCATGACCTCAAAATTAATTGTTCGACCATTGCCATCGTCCTAGTGGAGTAAAAGCTCTATGTAAACTCCGTCACTCTTTATAATAGGGACTCAGTTTACTCATTGAGTTTTTTAATGTTTGATTCAATCGTCTAAGTGAGTTTAACATCAAAACTTTATGAAATAACTCCATTTTAACTCAGAGAAACAAGAACCCAAGTCTGCTTACCTTTATGAACCATTTCAGAGACATCCTAGAATTCAGGACTACTAGCAAGTAGCAACCTCACAGTGTGTGATTATTTCAGTACTGGATCTCACTGAGTAGCTACTGAAAAATAATTGGAAATAGGAAGAATAGGCTTCATCATACATAGAACTGTAAGCTAGCTCGACGTATTTGATCATAAGAGGGTAATGATATCCAAAGGGGAGCTACCATATGTGGGGATCTTAATACAAGGGATGAATAAGAATACTGCAAACCTGACAAGAGAACCTCGTCTGATGCATCAATTACATCCCAACAGTGATGAGAACAGAAAAATATGGACGAACAGAGACATGCAGAGGAAAGATAAGAGAAGGAGATGACCCTGGAACAGTGGTGACTAGAGAAATAAATCTACGGACAAGCAGAGACATGACCTATTATGCATACATGTATGGACTCATATGCTGAATGAAAACTTCATCACTGCACTGGGCATTTCTTATTGTAAGATTTTTTTTTCTAACATGCCATCAAATTGACAAAATTTTTTCTATAACAACCCATCAAAAAGTCAAGGATAATCTGGACCAAGATTTGCCACAATAATGATGGGCTGACCATGCAAAGAACATAAATCCATTGGTTGGATTAATGGGATGCCGAGAATAAAATAGATGATGCGAATTTTAGATGGTGGCCTAGGTTCAATGTCTAAATAATGAGTTAGGAAGATGCTAGCTGATGCAAGACCATGAGAAGAGGTCACCGGTGCAATGAGGCATTATTGCATCTGACAAGACAAGTTTGCAAACTCTTGTGCTTGGGCCAATTTCATTGCCCACATCACATATCCATAAGATATTATGAGCCTTGGCTTAAGACACATTCTTGAGCTTCAGATGCACATGATAAAATCACATAATATTCTAGAAGAACCTATCTTCTTGGTACTTGGTTCTGTTATGTTTTAGTCATTCTCCCCTTTCTTCTATGTATCTAGGAGGGCAAAGATGATGACACTGGGAAATATTTGGGCCTATGTGGGTTTCATTGTGATTTATATTTCAAAAATTTCTGCTTTCTTCATTCTGTATTGGTTCCTAGAATTATATATGTAACCTCTATGTTTTCATTCCTAAAACGGTAACCCACTGTACAAGGCTCTCAAAACCGCAAGGTCTGATGAGAGTCTGATGTTGGCAGCCTTATCCATGCATGTGGAGAGGCCTTTTCTCATTCTTAATTTTAATATTTAAGCACACCTTCATATATAGTTGATATTGCATCATCCATTCTGCACCTTGGCACCTACTCTTGAATATCTTTCTTTCGGGAGGATGTTTCAGGTCCTCACCTAATTCAATTTTAAAGTGGTGCAGGCTGGAAGCCATGTCACTGGTAACAACTTCCGTTCTGCAGCAACTTTAACCACTAGACCACATGATTCCCACTGCCTCTCAAATATTAATAATTAGTGCATCCATACATAGGACAGACCACTAAGATGATCAGTGCTATAAATTAAATAATTCAAAGGGCCTATTAGGCATTGCTCCAACATCAATTCATGCATGAAAATACTATGGAGTATCTATAAATCAAAATGTGGGGCCCTCTTTTCCAGGTCTACTTCCAAATCACTCCTTGTTATTATTAAAACATGATAAAATCTGTTTTCACTGAATGAAAGTCAATGACCATTCTGCACTTCAAAATAACAGAGGGGGTTTTATCATTTTCCAATAGTTTTTATTGTTTATTGTCTGTTTTAATTGGTTAGTTGTTTGAACTTGTATTTGTTTAACAGTAGATAGCCAGCTGACCTAGTTGTTTCAATTCTAGACACAATCAATACTGCATTGGAAATGCTCTTGAACATGGCATCTTGCAATTTTGATCCTAAATTTCTGAAACTGTTTGTATTGTTTCTTTTTTATCAAAGATGATGTGTTTACAATTGTGATTGTTGCGAAACTACTGATGGAAGATGAGTTGATCTGGAGGATCATGGGAGATCATATTACTTATGTGGCTGCGAGTAAGGTTCTAACCTTTAGTTTTTCTTCTGTAGGAAGTCTTTGACAAGGATACATTCAGCCGAGACGATAGAATGGGCGATGCAGAGTTTGAAATACAGCCATTTCTTGAGGCTGTGAGGATGGATCTGACCGGCCTTCCTAGTGGTACAATAATCATGACAGTGAGACCTGCAAGGAATAACTGCCTAGCAGGAGAGAGCCCCATTGTGTGGAAAGACGGCAGAATTTCTCAAGATCTTGTTCTTAGGCTGAGAAATGTGGAGAGTGGTGAGGTGGAACTGCAACTGCAATGGGTTAGCATTCCTCGTGCTGATATCCTATAGGGCATGCATGCTATGATAATGTTCGTATGTATGCGGCATGAAGGCACGAACGGATGCCATGCTTCTTGTTCCCTTGTCATGATTTTTATACAAATTATGGTATCTACATCAAAAAAAGAAAAAGAAAAAAAAAAAAAAAAAGAAATTATGGTATGATATGCCTACTGATGTGTACGTAACATCTGATTGCATGCAGCACCTTGTTCAGCCCCCGCGCACGCGCGCGCACACATAATTTTTATCTACTCTACATAGCAAATGGAAATATGAAACTTCTGTTTCTGATGAAGCTGATCCTTTGAGGTGTATTCTTGGTCATCTACTTTGTTGCTGCCCTAATTTTACTCTATGATTCCTGATGCCTTTGATGATTTCGTACTGAGCTGGTAGAATACTCTGGTCTGGTGAGGTTCAGTTCTTGCAGAACTTGTGCCTCCTTCAGGTGGTCTGCTTGGATTAAATCTTGGTTACAGTTGCGTGACTAGGTGACTTCTTTGCAACAGCCTTGTGTGAAATTTTTTCATCATGGATGTCCTGCCCTGTGTAGGCTACTGAAAGATGAAAAACTCCACAAAAGATTGAGAGGAAATACAAATATTCTTTTCCTTTGGTTAAATCTTAAATATTTAGGGAACCATGCCGCAAGTAAGCATTTGACGGAGGACATCGCACCACTGCAAACTATAGTCTAATTTTGCTATCAACTCTCTTTCTTTGTGTTTAGTTTCCTTTTTAAGTTCTCTCACCAACTTTATATATCACCTATGCTATATCTAGTAGTGGCAGTAGGACGTGCTTGGATAGAGAGTCACCCTTCATCCTCATCCCATAATTATTTTAATCTTTTTATCTTTATCTTCATTTTCATTTTTATTCTCTTTATAGGCGAAAAATTTCTCTATAGGAATTTTCATCCCTGCTTGCTTTATTTTTTTACAGGGTCACTATTTTTATTCCCATGAAAAATCTCCATCCAATTAGAGACTCCATTCCCACTAACTTCATTTTTAATATTAAAATATTTATTTTTTTAATTCTTATCTATTATATTTTAAAAATAAAAATAAAATATTGAGTTTCATATGATAAATAAAATAGTTTCAAATAGATTTATCGCAATTGTAAATTTTATAATTAATTCATAAAAAATATATTAAATCATAATTTTAAATAGCATAATAATATAAATTTATGATCGTGAGCTATTTTACTAGAAACAAATATATCTAATAGTAAATCTTAATGAATATAAAGAAAGTCAACATATATAATCTTAAGATATTTTAGGATTATATATAAGGTTATATTTAAGATATATAAATAATGTATTAATATTTAAGTAATATAAAATATATAAAAACTTCGTTTGGTAGAGATCGATGACTTTAATGAAAAGGGTAGCATCCTTTTCAGTTTCTATCCTATTCTCATTTATAGAGAGAGAATTTTATCCATTTTTATTTGATTCACCGTAGGTTTATTTGAGGATCCAAGAAAATAGAAAAAATTATTGTTTCTCTCATCACAATAATACCTTAAAATTTTGTTTAAACATCTGTGAGACTTAACGGACCCAGTCTTTTGAATTAAAAAGCAAATGGAAATCAAAAGCCCGTCTGGAATAATTTTCAGCAACTCATCAAGGTACGAGATCCTTTGACGACTCCAGAAACCTAGGTTCGTGCTTGAACGCATGGTGTCACCCAATACACGAGTATTCAAAATACTCTACGTTGATCATAAGAATTTGTTGGAAGGCATTTCCACTCTTCTTCCAAGACTTCGGAGAATAGAAGTTATGAGATTTGTCCCTTGCCGGAAATCATTATCCTACGAGTTCCGTCAATTCCAAACCTGTCCAAATTCTCGTTTGTTCACGGCTAGGGTTCGCAAAGCCGGAAGCGATATCCCCGCGTGGAATTAAGACCCAGACAGGCATTGATACGATGATCCCTTCGGTCCAAAATTTTCTATGCCACGTCAACCTATTCCACAACCATGCGTACGTTATGCCGGATAGAAGCCCCATCCCCACAGGGCCTCTGGGACCGGCGTTATTTATTATTTTAATGTCCTTGTCGGTGATTAGATCAGCGGCATGGGATATATGCCAGGAGCCGCTATCTCCTCGGGTCCGTCGCATGTTATTTTGTCCGGTGGGGACTGAGGGGTTGAAAGAGAGAGGGAAGAAGAAGAAGGTGAAGAAGGGATGGGGAGAATATTCACGGTGGAATTTGACGGCAGGGTCTACCGCTGCCGGTTTTGCCACACCCATCTGGCCATCGCCCAAGACCTCATCTCCCGGGTACGTATAAGGCTTATCCGCACTTAGACCCTCACCTCCATCCTTTCCTTTTTCTTTGGGTTTTTTTTTTTTTTTTTTCCTGCTTACTTCTCCCTTCTTGTTCTTGTGCCCAATTTCTCGGCCTCTCTTTGTGGCTGTTTTCTGACGCTATTCCCATGCCACAAAGGTTAGGTTTTCTGGCAATATTTCGGGAATTATAGTGCTTGAATTAACCTAGCTCTTGGGTGATGATTTTGGTTTTGAAGAAGTATTTTTAGAAGACTGAATTCAAATTTAGGGCAAATTGCAATCATGTAGAAGTTGTGCTGATTTGGGGAAACTAGAAATATTTTGTTTCTTAAATTTTACTTAAAAAGATTTTGTACATCTTGCTTACTATTCGTAAAGTATCAGAAGGTAACTGAAATTCGTGAAACGTATTACCTATTATTGTGAAAAAGAGGGTCAAGAAAACTTCCGTTGTTTTGGAATGAGTGATGCACTTCTTGAATAATTTATAGGGGTCAAAGAGGATCTCAGTATGGATCATAGCCTTGATTCATTCCCCAAGTCCCATACAGTGATCACAGCTGGCAACATAGATGTTTAGATGCAAAACCCTTTGGGGCAGTCAGCAAGCAAAAAATAAGAAAGCAAAGAAAAGAGGGAGATGAGGAATGAAGGAAGAATGAGGATAAAAGAAAAGAGAGTAAAATTATTGCGATGAACTGTGTGTGTGTTCAATGTGGCGTCAAACAAAGGTAACGAGAAAATAGTAAATAATAGATAAGATACAGAGATTTATGTGATGCAGCCTTTTCAGCCTACATCAACATGCAAAGACATGAAAAATTTCCACCATCGACGCATAAGGAATTGATACAAGTGTAAAAGATTGCTCTTGCAAAACTACAATCTCAAATATATCCTGCCTTTCTCTTTGTTTGAAATAAAGAGAATATATATATATATATATATATATAGAGAGAGAGAGAGAGAGAGAGAAGGTGGACTTGGCTACATTCGAATGTAGTCAAGTTCAAGATCCAATCATCTTTTTCATCCTTAAATCCATATGGATCTCGGAGCTATCTCATCTTATCCATTTTTTTTATATTTGAAATTCATGAACTGTGTAGATTCAAGAGTGAAAGAGATGATCGGATCTAAACTTGACTACGTTTGAATATAACCAAGTCTACTTGCATACATAAACATACATACATATACATACATAGATATATAAAGAGAGTTGGATCCATATTGTGGAGGCTCTGCCTCCCGCAATCTTAGAAGAGTTAATCCAAGCCCTTCGATTCCACCGCATTCCTTAAAAAAGTTTCCTATTGATTTTTTTTTTTTGTTTCAAATTTATTGAGCTGAATCGTTAAGTGGGGCAAATCAAGAAATTTAGGACACGCTTAACAAAAATAGTTGAAGGAGTAGAAGGGGGTGACCATATGACTATGATGCAAGATCTGTGCAAAGTTTCTGGTCATGGTAAAAGCTCTGCTGGCAATGTGGGGATTCATGTGATTCCACATCATATATATTAATAGCTATGGTTAAATGCATGGATCATGGTAATTGGAGTTTAAGGTTTTATTTGCACTATTATTCATGATGTGAAGATCCCTTTTAAATTTTCCTCTAAAGAGTGTTACAGAGATAAACTCTGAGCGTCTGTTTTACTGGAGAAGATGTTGCTCTCACTTCTTGTTAGAAGCTAGCGGAAACAATCAATTGATATCCTTGGGTAAAACAAATTCAATTATAGGTTGTTAAAGTTACCCATAATGAAGGTCTGAAGACTTAGATTGCTTGCTGTAAGTGGCCAATCACTTATATTAATTCCACATGTTTCATGCCATAATTTTGAACTCTGTTACCATGAGAAGTGACTGATCACTTAGGAGATGAGCATTGACTATAATTTGCATCATAAGTGGTTGATCTTGTACATCAATTATGCATGTTTTAGGCCTTAACTTTGAGCCAAATTACAATGAAAGATTACTGCTTGTCATAGTGCCCTCATAGGTGGCTGATTACGTATTTATTGATTAGACAATTTAGGTGTTAACTTCGAGCCTTGGTACGATGAAAATTTAAGAGAAAGTACAAAGATGTTAATGCAGCTAGTCACACCAATAAACCTTGAATTAATTTTTGGATCTTCAGCACATGATGAAAAAGAATTCACCATTGTTATACAAATCAAATTGATTTGTCTTTCTTCTTTATCTTTTATGTTTAATGGAAGAATCAAGAGCTTGTATCATGCTCTGCAGATGCACAACGATGATGAGATTAAATTCCTAAGTCAGACCTTGTTAGATTTTAAAGAAGCATAGAAGAACATATTTAATACAAAACCCCTTATGAAGTTGATACATCCCAAAGGAAACCTGTATCATACCTGATCCAAATGACATTCCTAAAATTAAGATTATGGAATTAAGAAGTACTTAAAGAACATTGTTGTAAAACTGCTTCAGAAATATGTTTGAGAAGGTTGCAATTGTAGCTTATATGTTTTTTTCTTTGAAAGGGGAAAAACTGGACGGGTTGAAAACTCCTGATGTTTCTTTTTAATTGAAGAACTTATGTGTGCGGAACATACAAAATTAAATATTCATATTACATAACCAATTACATTCCGCAAAACTATGAATGGATCTTAAATTTTGTGTATTTTTCATGAGTCAGTCATTTTAAGTTGGATGGATGGGTTTTTTGAATGTATGGTGAAAATTGTGGTGAAGGTAAGATGCCTTGATGATTGCAGTTGATTCCTTCAACAATACAACTGTTAAAGTTCATGGGCAGAACAACTCATTCTCATCTTTTTGATTATTAATTATTCTAGTTGTCTGTATTACTTCTCCCCATCCCTTATTCATTGAAAAGAAATAAAATTTTGAACATCAATCTTTGTTCTGCTCTTTTTTGTTGTCACATTTTAATTACTGCATAGGTGTCTTTTGTTTAAAAGTTAAATCTTATTTGGATTTGTCGCTAATCTGCTCCTTCTACGATTTGTGCCAGGCTTTTCAATGCCACCATGGAAAAGCGTATCTTTTTAGTAGTGTGTAAGTTTTTTATTTGTAAAAATTTATTAATTTCTCAGATTTCCGCTAGCGTCAATCTTATTTTAGAAATTTCATCTAAACATTCTTTTTTTATCCGTAGGCAAGAGTTACTGCTACATATAAATGAACCGATCCTTTAACCTGATGGCTATTTACTTTATTTGACTTTGCTCTTAGATAAACACCTCATTCTACCCTTTTAAGTAGTTCAAAGGCTTCCAAGTGGAATCTGTTCAAACATATGATAACCCATGAAGATTTATTTTCCATATCCACCATTATGCTTAGTTACTCACCTGAGCCATGTAATATTCTTCCAGAACTGCAAGTCATTCAGCTTAAGCTGGACTTCCCAGCCATTATGCTTGAGATAATTATCTTGCAGTTATACTCCATAAATTGCGATCATTGCAAGCCAAGAACCAAAACCACCTCAGAAATTGTGCGCCATCCTGCATTACCTGGACTCTCGCATCCACTTCAAAGAATTGTTGTGTACGCATGGACAAGTTTGGTATGTTTTAAAATCTTATATGCCTAACAAAGTATTTAGTTGTAGGTTTTAGAGATTGGTGGAGGGTTGGCCTTTCTAACATTGTGCTTGACCCACCACAATGACATTGTAAGTAGGTTTTCCTGGTTCTGGAATCTTGCTCATGTATCTAGGTGCTCTCTGAAATGTCATGCTTCTTGTATCCTTGTGCTAATATTACTGTTGGGATGAAAAGCATGCATATTGAAACGCTTAAATAAATGATATATTTTAATTTTTTTTACTATAAATTTTTAAAAAACTGAATTACATATTATATAATTTGTTAAAATTATTATTTTTTTCCTGTGTTCTTGTACCACCTTTTTCTTTTCTCCTTTTCAATTTAGACACTTGCCTACATGCTAAAGTGGTTTCTCCTGTCCATCTTTGCATCCATGCGAGACCAACATTGTGCGATTCCATTTTCAAACCATCTTAATTGGAAGAGCATGTAGTTTTCACCCAAAAGGTGTCCCCTGTCACTTTGTCGCTATCATCAGCAAAACAACCTTGAATATCTAGAAGGAGAGTTTGGTGTGAGAGAAATTTTCTGTTGTTAGGGACTGTTTTATCCTTTAACTAATTCAATTGTTTTAAGTATTCCAGTGCAAATGTCTCAGTTAGAGATAGAGAGGATAGAATGATGCTTTCTGGAATGCATGCTGTAGCTGACTTATTCTGCTGCTTCTGTGGGCAAAACGTGGGTTGGAAATACGTAAGTTTCCTTTCCTGAATCTAAAACAACCATGGAATGAGCATATTTGCACCACTTGATCTCATTTTTGGGGCCCTATCTCTCTCTCTCTCTCTGGATCAAAGCATCAACACCTATTGGATTGGAACCAGTAGTAAGCACAACTCACTGGTAGTCTTACCGTGTTCCTTTCAGGAGGTGGCGCATGAAAGAAATCAAAAGTACAAAGAGGGCAAATTCGTTTTGGAAAAGGTGGTTGTTGGAAACTTTATTGTTCCATTATATGTATAGGCATGACTACCATGACCTTATTTTGCAGGGGTAAAATAGTAGATGGAATTGACGTAGAGTTCTATTTCGGTACCCGCCCAGGTGGAAGCGATGCTGATGAAAGTTCGCCCCTCTCTCTCTCTCTCTCTCTCTTTCTCACACACGCATACATCCTGTCATCTGTATGAATTCTGCCAAAAATGAAGCAAGAACATTAAGCAGCGTTGCAAGTTGAAGGAATTTGCTCGGATTGTTATTAAATATTCTCGACATAAGGAATTTGCTCGGCTTGTTATTAAGCATTCTAAATATTTTCAGCTGCTGGCTATTTTTATCCTTCTCTATCATGCTGTTTAGAGCCTGGGTTTAAACAATGTTCAGAAACAATTGATTTTTAAAAATATTTTTATTTTTCTTTGTAAAAATAACTTTTATTTTATATTTTTGATTTTTTTATAAATATGTCATAAGTAAAAATAATTTAACTATTTTAAAATTTGTTATTTTGAAATTATATATTTTCATTTACAATCATATTTTTGCAAGTATTTTTCATTTTTTTAAGACAAAAAAAAGAAGCTTTTTTTTATTTTTTTTATAAAATTAAAAATAAAAAAAATAAAATTATTTTCATAAATCAAAAGGAGGGGAGGAAAATTTAAAAAAATATATGATACGTTGCGGTTCTAAATCAAAAATGATGAAATCAACTTTAAATTATTTTCGACTATTCTTAAAAGCAAACATGCTATAAATTTCTGCTCCAAAGTTTTATACGGGCAACCAATTTGCCCTCCTTGAGCTACATGCGTATGGCGCACAGCCGGTTTGACGCCCCTCTCCTGCATAAAGTGTGACCAATGCAAACTTCTGAAGCCCAAATACCTGATAAAACAATAATCAACATAAAGCTTTCAACAAACCAGTCGCTTGACACGAAAATAACTGACTCTTTCCCCTAATGGGACATCATGAACCTGATTCAACAATCCATCAAAGGGGTCTTTGTTTTGCAAAACTCTAGAGTAACATAATGGACCAGCAATATCCCAAAAAAAAACAAAAAAAAACAAAACTAGCAACCAGCAACTAAAAAGATCAGCGGAACAAATCGAGCATGAGAAAGGCAGCATCAGCATAGAAGAGATCTAATGGTGGAACGCTGACAGGAAGATTACTTGAAGCACTTGGCATCTAACAATGCTTCACCCTCGAAGGGCTCCTGGTCCTCGATCATAGCATTTACGCGCTCCTTTTGTGCTTCATCAGTTATGTCCACCTTGGTCCAATCGTAAAGCTCCATGTCATAACACTCATCAAGTACAAACTGTGGGATCTCCTTTCCACGGAAGAGCCACAGCCCCTTGACCTTATACGGTGGCTCAGAGCCTATAACAAGCATCTTACCAAATGCATACTTGCGTGCCAAGTCCATACGCTGCAGGAATCCGCTAACCTTATTTAAGGTCACAAACGATACGGTGTTCTCATCATTGTATTTGTAGTCAGAGAACCATAAAGAGTAGCCCTCTGGATCATACATGTCCCAGAAACCTGAAACAGCACAGAAGGTTAGCATGACATCTCAAGTACAAACAGTGAGTGCGTGTGCACCCCCAAACCCTGGAGAAAGGCAAGATTTGATCAAAAATTATAATATTTGAAATATTAAAATTATTATTAACAAATGTCTCCTAGCAGTGTAAAGCTCGTTTACTTTTCTCCTAAAATCTCACAGCATCATAAATCCTTTATTGGATCCCACTGCCTCAATAAGAATTCATCTGCTTTGCAAATTAAACTGACCACAGACCATGCATCAGGTATCAAGCACTGATTTTTTTCAATGCCCAAATTATTCCAAAAAATATTCCCCAGAAAAAATATATCATAAATTATTTACTGAAAAATGTTATGGTTTCCACAAGACCTGTTAAAGATGAGACCCAATGAATTAAACGTTGATGATGTTTAGTTGAAACTGGGAGGTAGCAGTGGCTATTGCTGATTATTCTTGCCTCTCGTGCTTGAATCCCTTTTTGTTAAAAATAACAAAAGTTATAGCAACTTCCATTTATTCAAAATAATTAAAATAATTTTGATTTTGTGTGACATCGTTTTTCCAATTCCAAATATTTACCGATTGTGCCTAACTGAATTGTTCCCAAACACGAAAAATGACAGAAATTAAATAAATTAGCCCCTCTAGGACAATTGGCAGTGTTAGAAGATAGCAATTCATAATATAATAACCCAATGAAAACAAGTTGGATCGGCACCCAGTATGTCTGCCTCTATTCATCCAAATACTGATCTCCTGCATATGGCATATGGTAGAGGGGAAAAAAAGAAAGAAAAGCTTTACAAAAACTAGATCTTTTGCTGTCACTTACATCTGATAAACTTGACAAATTTACTGGCTACCCCGACTTTACAAACATGTGCTTAAGCCAAGCCTCAAATATATTAATAATATGAAAGGCGTTATTATCATCATTAATGTTTTTATTCATTATGAAATACTAATAAGGAAAAGCAAAAATAAACATCTGTCTAAAGATTAGATGTACATTAATGTGCATGGGATTGCTCAAAAAATGTGCCATGCAAGAGAGGGCATGCAAATTGCTTCTGATGCCAAAAAGATTTGCTGTCATGAAAGATTACAGTCTTGATATAAGCAGAACGTTTTACTATTGAATTTAGTTAAATCATTTTTACCATAGGTCAAGTTGTGGCATTGTGGCTACCTTCTGAAGTTATTACATGTGACTGCAATGGTATCTAGTGTGTGCGCGCACACACGTGTCACACACACGTGCACGCGTGTCACATATACACACACAACACACACACAGTTCCAGTAACTGGACTTGTAAACACTTCAGTTGCATGCAACCAAAACCACACTAAAAGAGGTAGAGCAAAAGGAGTACCTTTAATGGCAACCTCACGAAAGTTGGTCTTTGTATTCGAATACAGTCTCTTCCACTCATCTAAAATCATCTTACTCGGGGGCAGCAGGTCAAGAGGATTTTTTGGCTTGGGCTTAGGTGCCTCTTCTTCCTCTGCAGGCTCCACTACTTTAGGTTTCGCAGGCTCTTTCTTGGATTCTTTCTTATCTTCCTTTGGCTTAGACTCTTTAGGTTGAGCAGGCTTCTTCTGTGACTGAAGAGGTGGAACTGAATCTGTCTGCTTTACCTCGCCCAATATCTTGGAGAAATTTGGTTGATTAACCATAGTCCAGAAGTATCTCTCAACATGAGGAAATTCCAAAGTAAAACTCTTTGTCATGATTCGAGTGAATCCAATGTAAAGATTGCATGTCATGATGATATCAGCCAAAGTCACAGAATGGCCAACAAGGTAAGTATTTGTGGCAAGATGAGTGTTTAGAGCACCTAAAGACCTCTTCAAAGCTGAAATTGCAGATTCCTCAACCTGTACAATGACAATTCTTTAACATGCAAAGATAACATGTTATAGAAGCAGATAACAAAATATGAGGATTCAAAACAAACCGCAGCAGCAAATGGTAAGAATCCTATTCTCGGATATAACCATCGTCCAATATTTACATCAATCTCCACCGCTGCAAAGTCAATCCATTGCTCAATTCGGGCCTGAAACCGCATTTCGAAACATAATAACTGACACAGGCATTGTGATCAGTCTGAAATGCTAGCAGATAGAAAACTTACATATTCGATAAGTGAAGAACCATAAAGAGGATTGTCAGCCTTCAGGCGGGTAACTGGTGAGGAAAAAAAGACAAATAATTACTATCATATGAGATTTCATAAAAAACACAGTAGTGTTGGATCCTTCCATACCATAGCGTGCTATTGCATTACTCTCAAAAATGGGACCATCAGGTGTCTCCAGTACAGGAACCTGCATTATCATAAATCATTTTATTGCATTATCATACAGCTGCACAACCATTATCCTAAGGATCTTTCTATGGAGACTTACTGCATACCTTCCCTAGGGGGTTCATCTTAAGAAACTCGGGAGTTATATTTGAAACACCCATTTCAAAATTCTTGACCAGTTCAACCTGTACCCCACTGTATTCTGCTGCAATTAGTGCCTTGAAAGCATTCTTGTTTGTGTTGCCAGCATGCAAAATCTGTAAGATACAGTTATCAATGCATCATTTTTAATATACAAAACAACTAAAATCAAAATTTTAACATATCAAACAAGCTTCCAAGAGGTTTTCAAATGAAAAAGACAGATAAAACAACAAAAGATTTATTTAACTGTTATGTAATGCATATAATGGTATAATGAAATTAGAAGCAGATGGCAAATAGGGGAATAATGAAATTGACAAATTTCCAAGTAAATCGCCATTCACCACATATATTTTCAAAAGTTGAGATATTATGATGTTCCTTATCAATAAATTAGAAATTCACCATCATTTTATGTCCCCGCATATCCCAACTCTAACAGCCAGTTCACCACTCTCCACACCCAAGAGACCATCTAACAACCTCAAGGGAATGACTGGGCCCTGTTGAATCTAGACAATGCTTATGTTGCAAAGAGACCATCTCAATGATCTCTTTGAAGCTTCAAGAAATCAACCAAAAGGCTTCTCATGGTTGGCATCACCCAAAAAAGAGAACTATCACAAAGCAATTTGAAAAATAACTGCTAAACCTTAGCACAATACAAATAATATCAAAAACCATAAGTTAACAGATAACAGAAAGATTCCCTTTTTTTTAAAATAAAAAGAAGCTTAAAGACACTGGCATACAAAATGGCCATAAGTTAATCTGTGCCTCAGACAGTTTCTAGAGATGAGGATTCCCATCCAACTAGTCACCGAAGCAAAGTGAGATCCCTAAGCTTCTATACAAGGAAACTGCCTTTAAGACAAATCTGATGATGATACCAAAAACTAAGCATCAATTACCACATACAAAATCCATTAAACCAACAACTCAACTTTGTGTTGAAACCCTAAACAAAACTCTAAATCACCAGTTTTCCAAGACAAAATAGAATGCCAAATTCTTAGCAGAAAACATGATGAATATATGGGAGGAAAAAAAAAAAAAAAAAAGTAGATTACTGTCAAGCAAACGAAGTTCGGACCATTAGACAAATAATACAAACTTGCCAACAAAGACAGCACACGACTATGATTACGGGAACACAAATGCTATAAACAAAAATTACAATTTTGAATCAAAAAATAGCCATCTAACCATCTTATTCTCTTCGTTTTTTCCTCTATTGAGAGGAAAATATACATTAAAAAAGAAAAAGAAAATCTTTTAGACCCTAAAACCCTAATAACACCAAAAAGGAAAATAAATAAAGATCAAGAAGAAGAAGAAGAAATACTAGCAACAACTGTTATCATAAGAAGAACTCACCAGCGCCATGGAGCCGATGGAATGCCTCTGCCTTGATTTCGAATCTAAACAAACCGCAAAACACAAAAAAAAAAAAGAAGTTCAGAAAGGAAAATCCAACGGATCTACTTGTGAATCGATAACAGGAGAAGAGCAAAGAATCAAGGTCGGATCGGAGAATTCAAAAGTGACAGAAGGGAAGAACGATACCGAAAGAGGAACGAGGCCGGCCGGCGCCGTAAACCAGATAAGGGCCGCGAGGAGTAACAACGAAGATGCTTTTATCCCCTCGGCCGCCCACCCAACCGGATATATAAGCCCTTCTCTCACTAGGGCAAGCGGTGGCTTCAGTCTGCGTTTAAATCTCGCATAAAAATATTTATGCGAAAATAGAACTTGCCGCTATTTAGAATGCTATTAAGTGCATCTGGTCCCTTCATTGGTAGCGTCAGGTGAAAGCGTACGTCGCGTTGAGTTCGCCCAGCCTGGACCATATAGAGTGTCGGTGGGTTGGGTTGGGTTGGGTTGGGTTGGGCTGGGCCACATTGAGTTGTGTGTGTGTGTGTATATATAAATGCATTAGGTTAGATGACTCGTGAGTCGAACAAATTTTTAACCAGCCCCGTACGGGAGGCTGCCTTAAAGCATTCAACTGTTGACAACCAAACATGCGCAATGTTTTTTTCTTAAAAAGAAGAAAACCTAGCATATGAAATAAATTATGATTAAAAGCAGATTTTCACTTAAAATTTCAAATTTCATTGATGTTAGATATTTTTCACTGTTTCTTACTATAATATAAAACAGAAGGTTGGCCGACTGGCTTGCTTAATCCTTTGGATAAATGTAAGTCTTGGTTGAAGAGCTACTCATCCCTTTTGGCATGGCGCGGTAACTTCAAAATGGTTTAACATCCAATGGAAAAATAAAAAGTTTAAAAAAATTATAACTTAAATGTATTTACTATTAATTAATTTTTATTTAAATTTTTAAGATCACATGTTTTTATCGCATTAATAGATTAATTAATGAGCTTGAAATGTTACAAATGATATCAAAAGCTGATCCAAAAGTTAATGAGCGGAAAAAAAAAAAAAAAAAAAAAAAAAGAGATTTATTCATAGAATAGTGCTAAAGTCTCCTTATAGCATAGAGCTACCCTAACCCAACTCAAAATAAATTTTAGCTACTTTGCAACGTGCAATGAGTATTCAAAAATAGTATCATATTGGATAAAAAAAATTATTAATTAACTTACGCTCAAATTTTTAGGGTTATATATTTTTAGCTCGCTAATAAATTAATTTGACTATAAATGAGCTTGGAGTATAATAAAACATGCTATCAAAAGTGACATTAATATCTTATTGATCCATTACCAGCCCAACGTGCTCCTTCGATGAAGTTTTCAGGCAATTAGCATGGACAACCACCACCATTTCATATGTATGGCCCACACAAACAAAATCAGGGGAAAATTCGAACAATAGGTTACCATCCAATCTCCCCACTAACAAGCCAGCAATAGTCCCAGGTCAATGAAACTCGAAGCGGTTATCTTAAAAACCATAAAACTTGTTTTCAGATCTAATATTATTAAAAATATTAAATATACTCAAGCACAAAAGACTCTTTCAAAAATAATTTATATAAACAAGATTTATAATATATAGTAAAAAAATATAAAAAATCATAATAGTACTATATTTAGCATATTAACTTAATTAAAAAATCTTCTCTTTTTGAACTGAAATATATAGTCTTATTATATTTTTCCTTCTCTTTTTCAGATGGTAACATAATTTTTGATATCCCATCTCTTGCTCTTTCTATTTTTAGTTTCTTTTACAAAATAATAAAATAATTGTATATGAAAAGATGCATTATAAAGTCAATACAATCTAAATATGAAACTTTAAAAAAATATAATAAATATAATTTATTAAAAAAAAAACTTACATCTCAAATCAAAAAAATATAAGCTTTTTTTACTTTATGTACACCTAAATAAAAACGCCTTATCTATAACATAAAAAATGTCTAATCCTTAACGCTTTGAGTCATATGCCTTACGTATGCTTAAGATGTGCCTTTGACGATATTATCCAGTTATCTTGGATGCTTAACCCAACAATCAACGTCTATTGACATATCTACTTCAACAACACTGTCCAGCTATCTTGGATGCTTAACCCAACAACCAACATCTATTGACATATCTTCCTCGTACTCAAACGTAGGTTTACCTACTGCATGCTGACAAATATTTAACAATAATTTCTAAATATTTTCTGCACATCAAAAGCAAATTCGATGAAGGCATGTACATGTCAGCACAATTTTTGGAGGAAAAGATGCACACAAGTAACTATTATCACATATTTTAACATTCATCAAGCATTTCCCTGTACATAATTTTATAGAAAAGATTCTGGAAATCTACAACCATGTGGACATGCAACTAAGGTTGCTTAGACTTCAAAGACCATGACAAGTCTTCCTGTGATGGTTACGAGACCCAAAGAACCCAAGATTTCAACTGGTGTCGCGTGAATGATCTGGAAGGCCAAGGCACACCTGAGCACAGTCAATCACTTTTTAACCTCGCGATGTATTTGTCATAGAATTCTGCAGCTCGCTCAAGCTCTCCAAGCTCAACGTACGAGTCAGCTATCGCTCCATAAGCCTCTGTACTACCAGAATCCTCACCTACTCGCTTGGATATCTCCAAAATTTTGGAATAGTACTCTATAGCTTCCCTGTATTTTCCTTGCCTCTGTAGGGATGCACCTGAATTGAGGGCGGGGGGGAAAAAAAAACATGAGGAACAGGGTATATGATCCTGAGACCTACGTAATAAAAACTTTTAGGTCTAGCACAGAACCTATTTGTGAAACTAGGATGGTCCCTGCTAAAGCTATAAACATCAAGCAACCATGATCTGATGGAACAGTAGTACCATTCTCACCATTTTCAGCATTTCAGAAACCCCACCCCAACCCCACCTCCTCCCCCTCCCTGCAGAATTTTTAATCACTGCATTTCAGAAAAGCTTTTTTCTTGATTGTATTTCAGTCTGCACCACTGTAAACCATGGCAACATTGTAATTTGATCTTAATCCTATATGTCAAGAACTGGAACATGGAATGCATATGTATGTTTGTGCGCGCACGCGCATATACTAGGATAATCTAATATTTGATCAAAGACATCAATTACTGCAAATACACATGCCAAAACGTACTGAAAATTTATATTTTATTTATAAACTTAGTAGTAGGTTGACAATATACTGATAAAAAGAAATAAATAACCTTCAGCGATCATGTAATGGTGGTCCAACATGGGCATTATCCATTGAAACAGTAAACAAACATAATCAACCATAAAATTCATCACCACCAAGAATTAATATCAATACATGGATGGTGTATGTTAATTGAACACTTTAAAAGTCTGGCAAGGGTCACAACTGACATTCAGTAACTGGGCACAATTTATAATTTCTTCAAAAACAACCTTCACCACAGATGAAAACTTCATTGATGTGAATCATGTGATTGTGAAAGCATAGTGGAACCTATGTCTGAGCCAAAAAAAAGGGTCGTATTTTCCTATCTAGGTAGGATACCAATCATCCCACCATACCATTCTTACCTCCAAGGCTTTGTAAATATAAAGCAAGATAGGCCTCTAAGATCGAGACAAATTTTCAGGTCATTGCAAATGAATAAAAACATACTGGCACTTTGGATATCTTAAAATCATAAAAAAAGAAAAAAAAAAAAGATATTTTAAAAAAAGAACAAGAGAACCAGTTATGCAGTTATGTACTTAGTCTAATTTACCCAATTACACTAAGATGCAAACGTAAATAACAGACCACATGAAAAAAAAAAATCAAACCTAATCCTCTTGCAGCCTTCTTTTCCTCTACGTGATCTCCCAAACTCTGTGCAAGATCAAAAGCTACCTTAAACTCCACAGATGCTTTCTCTAGATCTTGATTCCTCAAAAAACTCTTCCCTGTTCTCAAAATGGTAATAAGTTGCTGCTTCCTAGAGTCCACAATGACTTCAGACTTTGGGACTCTACCAACTCGTGCGTAACTCAAGCTGGGAGCATAAGATTCTATCCTTGCTTGTCTTCTTAGCGCTGCATTGATCTGGCGCAGCTGCTCATTCAAGCGCTCCAGTTCCCCTCTTCTCTGCCATGCAAGTGATCCTACAAAGCATAGTATTTCATTTAAAACAACTAAAGAAAAATAAACTAGGCCAATTTAGCCACATGATATCATTTCCCTTCACCAATTATATTATTGAAAAATTACATAAGTTTGAAGAATATAGTACCTAGATACATGATAAATTTCAATGGGCTATAATCAACATAACTTACACTTGTCAAGAGATAGCCAAAATACAGACTTCAGTCAATTTGCATTATAAGCATGATATGGAGTCCATAACCATCAGATTTTGTCTCAAATTTGGCAAGTTATAACAATTAATCAAGAGTAAATTTAGTTAATCAATTGTTTGAATTACATGCCAATTAATATGGGTGGCTTTCCTATTTATAAGACAAACATAAAAAAACTAGTTGTTACGCAATTGATGCATATGCCATCCCCATGAAACTTATTTTTGAGCAGGCAAAAGGTTCCCATTTTAGAAGTCTATATGATGATGGAATAATGAAGAATTGATTGACATGGAATGCATATGTTCGGTGAAGAAAATGTTACGTTCACTCATAATTGTGTCAAGTAAGGAACTAAAAAGATCAGGACAGCAATTGCAAGGAAGGATTTGAAATGGCAGGCTCTGATAGACAATTTGGCTCTTGTTAGGGACAAATGGCAAACAAGGATTCGCACAACTGATCCTAAATAGGCAAGGGAAAGTTTGCAGGCAGTTCATGATGGCTATAATCAACATACAGTGATTAGCATGAGTACAACCATAAATAGACAGAAATAAAACAGCATGAAATTTAACTTATCTTCAACTTCATGAAGGAAAATAAAATATCTTAAAGTATTCAAAACGTATGCTCATATATCACTAGCTGTATACAGGAAAAATCCAGAATCAACTATAAAAGACATCTCATAACTTATGCATTCAAGGTCTGAGAAGCAATCTCTTTATGTTTAGATATGAATAGAGATTTGCATAAAATACTTTCAAAACCAGTAATCAATCAAAAAGAATGGAACAATCAGACACAATGGTATTCTGAAATTCCAAGGCATCTAAATTCTACGTCCAACAGAAAACATCAGTATTATCTCTTACCCCCGACAGTAGCCCCTATAAGGGCTATAGCAAAAAGTAGAGGCATCTCAGTTAATGGATTGCGTGCCACACATGTTTCAGCCAAGACTCTGAGAGGCAGAATCAGCATCAATGAATTTGCAAGAATAACCGCTTCTGGCAACTTGTATGGCATCACCTTCTGCAGAAGTCAATTTATCAAATGGCAGAACCTGATAATCACACCAGGGAACTGCTGGACCCAATGATGAAATGCTTATAATTGCAAATAAATAAAACCAGTATAACCCCAAAAAGATGAATAAATGGACAAACAGAACTGGCAGAGTGCAAACATAACAGGTTTTTTCATCTCCATAAATGGCATATGGAAAACTAATCCACAGCAAGCCACCCTTGCTCCTCCCTTCACTAATACAATCTTGCATCAGATATGTTGAGCTGATAATCTGGCAATACCAAGCAATCAAATTCACAAAATTCTGTTTTGATGCTTCCAATTCTTTTACCCAAAAAAAGTGATCCTTTTTCTGGTCTACAAGGCAATAACACCTCAGCAGACAACTACCTGGGCCGTTCAGATTACAAGATTAAAGTGCCAATATTATTTGGACATTTCAACACAACCTAACCCATCAATTTTCAAACTTCTTGTCTCAGAATGTTACCCCTACCTAACAAATTTAATTAAAATGAACTACGTTTACATCAATTTGTTGTATACCATAAAACTAAGAATCCTTGAATATTTTGAAAATAAATTGACTGAAACACTTAAATAACTTTTGGATGTAGTCGTCCATTTTCTTGCTGAAAGTCAATATTTTGCATAATTTACAAATGAACATAAATTTAACTCTTACACAAGTGCCTTGTGTTTGTATCTCCTAATGCATTTTGTGCTCTGAACTACATAAATTTAACTCTTACACAAGTGCCTTGTGTTTGCATCTCCTAATGCATTTTGCGCTCAAAGTTCAGATTATGAAGTTGCAACCATAGGAGTAAAGTTAAACATGGAGACTCACCATCATACCTGATGAATGGATATGCATTCCATGACTACAAGCCATAGTTTTGATAGTTTCCCATCTATAGCTCCTGACCTAACCCTTTGGAGACCATTAGGACATGAAAACTTGCAACTTGACAACCTTTGACCTTTCCTAAGTGGAACCTGAAGTTTCATCGAAAACGTCACCGCCTTTTCCTTTCTTAATGGGAGAAACACCAATCCTCCTGGTTTTAAAGAAGTTCTGATATTAGCAGAATGAGGAAGGGGACAACTTTGACTTGAAATAAATATTAAAGCTACTGAAAATGTGACATAAAATGGCAACATGAAATAAATGAAAACCTGCATTCTGCATCAGACATTTTTAATCATCTGGAATCATAGAATGTAAAGTCCATCCAAACATGCAGTGCCCAATGAAAAGAAGAGTTTAGCATACAAGTGGTTTGCATGCATTGTAACAATACATAAGAAAATGGCATCTATATGAACTTGTGAATAAAGCAAATTGCTTGCACAATCTTGTACCTGCAAAATTGACTTAAAAAGCTTATAATTGAATATTAGTGATTCGGTCATATACCTAAACTCTAATAAAGATATAAAAAGGCCCAAGAATTAAACTGCATATCATTAATATTTCATAACTATCATAAGATATACCCATCACCTATATAGAAATAAAAAAACCACCAAGCCATATTATCATGGAATTTCTAATTGACATGCTCCAAAGCTAATAATGCTTGAAAAGAAAAACACAAAAAAAAAGGATTGCATTTTATATGCTCCCTTTCTAACAACAATTATCATCAGATACCCCACTTTGCTACAATCTGCAGTCCTAGACCAATGCAAATAAAATCGAACGTCCTGAAAACAAAGTGTTTAGGATATTGCAAGACTTATGGCCATCAACAGATCCAAGTAAGGGAAGCTGAAGAACAGAAGAATTACTGTAGCTGCCATGCCGTCCGCCAATATTCTGCATACTGCCACCATACTACACTTTTATTGTTCATCACCGAGATTAGTTCATATGCCTCACTTCTCATGCACATCATGCCTTTTCAAATCACTCTATTCCTTCCTTAAGGGAGAAATCCTAACTGAATGTTTCTTAATAAACTTGCTGAAATCATCCATAAATCACAATGTTCTGTCATTGATTTTAAGTTACGGGACAAAGTTAATGTCTTCAGCTAAATCTTCAATTCTTTGATTAGATGGATGTCTCGATCAGCAAGATGATTAACAAAAGAATTTCTCAAGAGCTAAGAAAACATTACCGAGATAAAGATCCGAGCCGACATTTTCTATATGCTAGCAAGGGGCTCTAAACTGCAACTGAGAACTCCAAAAATAAAAGGCAAGAAAGAAATTCATAAAAGTCGTAATCTTATTTATGAGAGAAAATAACGATTAAGTAATGCTAAATAAAAAGAGTCCCGGAAGGGCCATCACTATCGTGCTTTCTGATGCAACGGAACCTAGATTCTAAAATCCTAAGTCCAATAAACCGTGACCTTAAGACCCTAACCGGAAATCAAATTTCAAGCAACACTATCAGTCCCTGAATCTGTAACTAAGAGAACAATCCTAGAAATAATTTCCGCGTAACAATCTAGCGCCTATCTTATTTCATGTAAGATCGAACTCACGAAATAATCCAGATATATAATATATCAAGTTTTTTTTTTTTTCAAAAAAATGCTATGTACAACGGAATTCGGCCAAGAAAGACGGGAAGTACTCACCGGTGGCAGGAATTCGACCAGATGAGAGGACCCGCCGGAAAATCTCGCCGGACTTCGGGCGGCAAGGTGACTGGAACAGCATCGCCATTTCCGTCTCCGGTTAGCCCTTTTTTGTTTTTATCGCCCACCTTCATTTAAATTTTTTTCTTTTTTTCAGTTCACAAAAAGGATCGGGTGCAAAGCGGACTCCCCGTTCGCCGGTTTGCCCGACCGCTGAATTCGCGATCCGCGGCTTGCAGCGGTATTGCATTTCCCAGCATATATAATTAATATCTAATAACAACTTTATATTCACGTAAATCTTATATATATATATATATATATAACATTTCGTTTTGTATATATGTCAAGACGTTATGCTAATAATAATATTAATAATTTACAACAATATACACAAAAAATAAATCTAAAAAGATGTATGTATAATTTTAGATTTTTATAAAAGTACACATCTAAGAAATTGATATTTTTAATTTGTTCATATTTATATTATGCAGATATGATATTAAATAGGTGCAAAAACTAATATCTATATCTATTTTATAATTGTAATTCAAATATTGAAAGTGAATATATAAATATAGATAAAGTTAAATAATTAAACTTTTCTATAAAAATCATGAATGTTATATAAGATGAAATAAGGTAATAAATACTATCTGGATTAAATTCTGGTAGTTGCCTGTTTATATATGTATTTTTTTACAAATATAAATAAAGATATTGATTTGCCGATTTTTCAAGCTTACATCTTTGCTCAATAGTGTTTAATGGATGAATATGAATTCAGATTGATATGTTTTCAATCAATTTTTACCTTTATTTTCTTATAATAAAAGTTCAAGCAAATAAAATGGACCAACAAAATAAAAGAGTATATTTTTAAAGATCAAATATTCAATAAATATTTATAGTTGACAATTGAATGAAGACATTTTTTTTTTACTCATTTATATATGAAAAGAGAATTGGACTTGGCTATACTCGTATGCAGCCAAATAAGATTCAATCATCTTTTCTATTCATACAAATCACAAAATATAGCTCTTTAAGGTGAAAAAAATGGAATGGCTTTCAGATTTATGTGGATTCAAGAGTGGAAAGGACATCAGACCTAAGATTTGATTATATGTGAATATAACTAAGCCCAACTTTCTCTATATATAAGAATGTATGTATATCTGTGTATAGAATTATGCTCATTTTGCTCTAAGTTGAATGCCTTGGATGAATAGATAATATTTGGATTGTGTTAGAGTAGTTGATATACTCATGTAGGATTTGATTATTTAAATTTAACAATGAATCTTATATGCTTAGAATAGTAATGTACTAACATATTTTTTCATGTTTATTTAAAATGTTGGGAAAAGTAAACATCAATTGATCCGTTGGTTGCACATACACATTTTGATGGGAGGTGTACCTATAATTTGAAGGTCTTAAAAAAAAAATTTTTACTAGATTTGATTGCTAATTCATGGAAGTTAATTCTTTTTAGTACTCATTATTCGATGAAAAGAAAAAAGGGCATGGGAAAATAATATTAACTTTTCTGTGATATGTATTTTATGATCAAGGGAGAAATGGTGTATAGAACCCATACATTATTTTTTTTTCATCTTTCAATCAATCATGAAAAAATAAGGATAAAAAAAAATTCTATCCCCATTTTTTTTCTAATCAAATGATCCTTTATTCTTGTTGTCACTTTAACAATAAATTATGCTTTGCCTCCTTCTAAATTTGGCTGTACTTTGTTAAATATAAAGCCTATTTAGATTAGTTATTAATCAATAATTACTTAAAGATGCTCCAATAACTAATTTGAACAGGTCATAATCTACTTTGCGGATATAAAGATTGCTATATTGGCAGCATCTCTGATTTTAATGATATGGGATTCTAGATTGATAACTAATGATATGGAATTTTAATAAGTTTGTGTGATGAAGACACATGCACAAAATTATAGTAAAAATAAAATATTTAATTAACTAAATCATAACAGAATTCAGTTAAGCAAGACAAAATGATTCGCTGAAGATTCATAAGAAAATGATAGGTCACTCAATTTCAAAAAGGCCTACCTCAAGTTAATATAATTAACTCATTGCCATCATCTATATATACACTATCCAAAGCTTTTAAAAACAAGACTAAAAAGAACTGATTCAAGGTTCTCTCCTTAATTTCTCTCCCTAATCACTCTCTTGCCATTCCTTTATTTTTTTGATATAATTGAGGACTGAGTTTAACATTAGAGGGACTCTCAAGGAAGAAATCTTAGCTTGTTGGAAGTGGTTGTAGATAATTTTCTTTCTCCTCTTAATTTCTTAAAGATTAATTCTTAGCTTTTTGAGTAAAGATTTTCATCTACAAGGAATTTTTAAAATAAAAGCTGAGTTCAAATTTTATTTCTAAATAAATCTCATCTGCGATCTCATAAGCCAAAAACCAGCGTAACAACTTTACATAATCTCATATGGAATGGAGCTCCAAAGATCAAAATAAATTTCAAGAGTCCCAACCCATTGACGGTGAAGGCTTATCATCTGTGGAAACTCCTCACCTATCGGTATATTTGTAAATATTTTAATATCTTAAATAAATTGAGGGGTCCTCCCTCCTCTTACGTGTCAATATATATATATATATATATATATATATATCATCCGTGGAAACTTTAGTCCCATTGACAATTGAATGGAAACGGTTTTGGAAAATCAACTGCGGTGAATGAGGCTACGACTCTCAAAGTGCAGCTGGTTTTCGCTGGTCCGCACGCCTCAAATGCCATAAAATGGGCTACCAGCTCTAAAGGAGGAGCTAACTTCTGACGGTCAAAAGCGGACACTTGTGGTCACATTTTCTGGATCCTTCCTTTCTTCTCCCCACCCCCTTTTCTCTTTGCTGTTCAAATCTTTAATGGAAATTTCATTCAATGCATGGTGATAAGGCATGGGTTGCATGCCCTTAGGAGAGGTTGTCAGCTCTATTGGCGGATTCCTTCTGTTGTTGTTTTTGCGATTGCGTCGTAAGAGCCCAAATTTAACTTTCTTTTGTAATCAATGGATGAAATTATTAATTAAATATGTACAAATTAGTGTTCACCATCCTAGTTTTAACTTTTAAATCCTACAAGCTTTTATATATATATAATTAAAATTACATGTATACTCTTACAAAATTATAATTGATTTATATAGCATGTATATTCTCATAAATATCTAATATTATACATGTATCATAACGATGTATTATTTATGCATATATCCTTATAAATTATTGTGTTCATCTATATATCATCATAAATATAAACATATAAATAGTAAATTTGACAGAATATATATTCAAATAGAAATAATTTAGGATGCATGGGTAAACAGTAAGTTTTAGAAAGCATATCTATAATTTTAAAAACCTTTAAAGATATGTAAGTAAAAGATATAATTTATATTCTGTTTACTCATACATCATAAATTATTTCTGTTCGAATATATATGAATATAAATAATAAATTTGATAGGATATATATTCAAACAAAAATAATTTATAATGCACGGATAAACAGTAAGTTTCAGAAAGGTTATATATAATTTTAAAAATTTATAAAAATATATAAGTAAAAAAATAATAATTTATAAAAATATTGGTTAGAGTGTGTGTGTATATATAATTTTACTTATTTATAAGAATACATTCATAAAAATACTTATGCTTTTAAAAAGAGGTATGCTATCACTGGGCACTTCATATCATAATTTTTTTTTTTTAAAAAAAAAGGAGAAAATTAAACCTAAGCGAACTGGGCGAAGATTATAGCGAGAACGGTTTCATTAATCGTATAGAATTGGATGATTGGAGTGACATGGGATTCTAATTTAATCCTGTGAGAGTCAGAAGCATATGGGAGGAGATTGGTTTATCATTTCATACAATATCGCTGAAATGATGGGCTTCAGAAATTATTTTTTTATATTTTAAACGTTATATTGAATTGGATTGGGCTAAACGTTATGCGTCAAAGGTTATATGGAAATCCGCTGCTACGTACAATGGTAAAACATTTTTTTTTTAATGCTTTTTAATGACCTTCCATGCTATCACGTGCATCACCCACGGGTGAGCATAAGCTGTAAATAACGTGACGAGTGACGGTCGAGCTGTCCTCTGCGACAGACGTAATTTCTCGTTTCATTCCCCTGGGTCTTGAATCGGACGTTGAGTTGTTTCCTAAACGAGGGCACGGAAGAACGCATGCCATGTGCCGCTCGTCTGTTGCTTTGCCGACATCGTCGCCACCTCCTTGATTCGCGGCTGCTCCATTTAATCACCGCCGGACGCGACCTCACGACTTGAAGGCCAATAAAGCTATGAGATGACACGATATTTATAATTAATTAAAATTTATTATTACATATCAGAGTCAATATATTTTATACATTATTGCATTATTTTATGATTCTAACTGAGGGATGGACGCTCTCCAATTAAAGTGGAGCTCTAACTTAAAATAAATATTATTTTCTAAACCCCAATGGTAGTTTTACGATCGCACCTCCAACTTAAAAGAAAGAAAAGAAAAAAAAAAAAAAGAAAGGGAGATGCAGCCATTATTGTAATATTATTCTCCATTAATTTGTATTAACGCCATGAACACTTGCTCCAACAGTTTGATTAAACTTGAAATATAAATAAATAAAACTAAAAAATTTACATATGTGCACTCTCATGAATATGATTCATTGGGTATTTATATTTTAAAAAATTATTATATATATAAAGAGAGAGAGAAGAGAATAAATTTGACTATATCTGAATGAAACTAAGTCTATATCTGATCACTTTTCTCATCCTTTAATCTATATTATAAGTTTTAGAGATAAAAAAATAAAAAAAATAAGTGACTATAATTTATGTGGATTTAAAGATGAAAAAAATGATCAAATTCTAAATTTAGCTATATTCAAATATAGCTCAATTTATCTCTCTCTCTCTCTCTCTCTCTCTATATATATATATATATATATATATATATATATATATATATATATATATATATAACATTCAATTTTTATATAGATATCCATTTTTAAGCTAACAATATTAATAAATAATTATTTTGAATATGATTTGACACTATTATCTTTTACACTAACATTCTTTAAAGAAATGATATTTGATTTATATTGAAAAGACCTTTTATTTTAAATTATTAGTAGTAAATATTTTTACATTTTTTTTAAATAGCTATTTATTAATATCATCAATTTAAAAGTCAAACATAAGGATATCTAGCTTTTTATCCCTCTATATATGTGATGCATATATAAAATAAATTATAGTTTATAAAAATTTAAAAAAAAATATTATTTTGTAATATTATTTGAATATAGAATATCTAGCTTGCATAATTATAAAATCATCAACTTTCAATGGGTTCAACTACAATGTCTTTTAACCATTTTTTAATAAAGTTATTTTTGGATGGACCTAATCTACCATGTGTTTGGTAGGCTAAGCCTATCAATGATCATGATACCATGGCTTCCACCTAGACATTGTTTTGGCTTCCATCAATCTGCATGCATTAATAAGTCTTTTCTATTGATCATATGGTAAATCAAGTCCGTTTAAAAATAACTCTCTTCAATGGGTGGCAAGAATCTCAGTCCTTGATTTCCTTAATCACCCTCACCCCTAAGCATATGAAAAAAAATTGAAAGTTATACAATGAATATCAACTTTTGATTTTTTTAATCCTTATAAAATGAGGGAATTAAGAAAGTAAAATATTATAACATGTCCTTATATAAAAATTTAATAAACATTAGAGATGTGAAATAAGCTAAATGGCCCATGATACCATTTAATCTGCTAGGGCACGGACTGTTCCAAGCATGACATGGCTGCTATAGTAACCATGTTAAGGAAAGCATGACTCGTAAGTTAGTACAACCTCGATACATGATCTAGCTCAGCACCCAATGAGTCGTCATCTGCGATCTATTTGCATATTTTTACATTTTTGCCTGCTTATAACGTCCAAAGAGCTAGTTCGAAGAGGTATTTTAGTCTATTTTTTTTTTATTTAAAACAAACCATTTTATCCTTTCCAACCATTAAAATCAATTTCAAAATTTTATAAAAATTATCTAAAGTGCTGGCGGGTCAAACCGAGCCTGAGCCGTGGGCCGATACGTGGGTTTGGTTGACAGGCCCGTGATAAGAGCCGGCCATCCGACCCCTTTAAACGTGCCGTGTCGCCTCTCAGAAAACGTCGAGTTCTAACTAAATGGAAGGCGAACGGCGCCGTTAACTTTGACCAGCAACCGGGGGGGGGGGATGGAGGATGGCCGGTCCTGACAGTTGGCAAGCCTCGCATTACACGCTACCAAGGAGACGGCCGTCGTCATCCCGATGGGACGGGTCGAGACTCCAGTTTCCGAGCCGTGA
This sequence comes from Metroxylon sagu, assembly GCA_017589505.3. Lineage (NCBI taxonomy): Eukaryota > Viridiplantae > Streptophyta > Magnoliopsida > Arecales > Arecaceae > Metroxylon > Metroxylon sagu. The sequence continues at coordinate 1,164,984 of JACVBY030000552.1, read as the reverse complement.
GGTGGGACTCCTTGGGGGTGGGGATCCGGCCGGGTTTGGGAGTTCCCGAGTCGCACGCCATCCGGCTTAGGTTAGGTTTACAACTTTTATGCCCACTTTGGTGTACGAACACGACTATAGGACACGCAATAATCGGTGACGCCTAACTACACGTGTCCCACAGAACACGGCTAGCAGCTGCCTGGACGAACGAATGAGAGAGCTGGACAATGATCCTTTCATCTCAACTGACCGGGCGCGTGGCTGTCTACCGTTCATCTCATTGGTCAGCCATTCGATGACTGAGTACAGTAATGGAGGTCGGTATTAGCATGGAATTAAATTGCAGTACTGTCTTGTAGAAAATAATCGATAAACTTCTTATCAGCAATAACCCATCATCATATATCCGAGGGGTCAAAAGAAAAAAATCTACGAAAGAGAACTTTTGCCATCAGAGAGAGAGAGAGAGAGATCAAACCTGCACGAAATAAGGCAAGGCAAGGCAAGCCCTATTTTGGCCAGGAAAAAACTTTAGCTCGAAATAATGATATCACCGCTCGGTTCACCGAAGGATGCAGAAGCCAACTGGAGGGCGCAATCCCATTAGCGTAATCTCTTTCTAGGAATGCCTTTAAGCTATAGAAATGCCGTATAAAAATACGAGAACCAGGGCAGAAGAGGGCAACGGCCAAATTCTTGCTGGTGCTTGACCGGTAGAACACAAATTTTCACATGCCACCCAACTCCCAGAGCTCACTTATGTCATCCTTCAATGTCACTTTCATGACTTTTAAGCCCATCAACAAGCCATTTTTTCAAAAGATAACACGCAGATGATGAAGACGATGATCCATGACGAGTGCTTTGGAAAATAATCGTTTAAGTCTTCAAAAAAATAAACCCAACCTATAAAAGAATAATGGTGCGGAGAGAAATCAACAAAGTTAACACACTGATCCCTTAAGTAAATTTCATTACATGGATGACTGGGGTTTGTTTAATTTTTTCCTCTACAAGTAAATTATATTATAAGATCTTAAGAAGTCTACACTGACTTCCCTCCCAGAAATCATCGCACGGGTGCAGATGAGTTCTTTTTCATTTGCACCTTCAGTATGCTTTTTAGTTAATTCAATTTAACGAACCTACATTCTCGAGTATAGCCTCTGCAGTCTTCGTATTGTTCCATAAATTCATCATTGAATTTCTTGAAACTAGCCATGATTGCAGGCATGTCTTCCTCTGCTGGCAAGATGGTTGTTCTTAGATGGAAAACCCTGCTCCAACAGGGAAAAGATGGGTAATTAATGATTTTTTTTGTTGAAACCAATTGGGAGAAATAAAAAGGAGAATTTTGTTTAACTAATAATTATTGCCATGTATCAAATACAGTTAAGCTCCTAGACATTAAAAAGGTATCAATTAGGCAAATAGTATTGCATATGAAAGATCACATCAAACATATTCAATCAATAAGTTTGTTGCGATCCCCGATCCCCGATCCGAAGCCTGGTTCAGGGACAATGCACACGACTGCATACTCTTAAGCGAGAACCTAAGAGAACACAAAGCCTACTAAACTTCATCGTAAGCATTATAATAATAAACATTAATATCAGTAGAAACAAAATCCATAGATCTTGTAATGCTATCGCAAATCACCAAATTAGTATACAAATGTATGTATGTTAACCTCAATGTACATATTAATATATGTACAATATCAAATAATATAGTAAACCATATACTATTCTCACTTCTAATGCCCTACTCTCAGTTCTAGATCTAACAAATATGTGTCGTCATCATCCTCTAAAGGTAAAGAGGGTAATAAGCTAAAAATCTAATAGAAATTCTACCCATATCATCATAAATATGCCAAAAAAACTAAAACAGAATATATCGAAATATATTTTTATAGAAAGTAGCATAACATATCCACAAACCAGCTGTAAAACTTTTAAGTCAACCACATACAAATACCAAAAATAAGTCAAATTAAATATCAAAATCATCAACATAACCATTTCTCCATATCACAATATTCTGCATATTAAAAATATATACTAATAAACCATATGCTAGTAGTCCGTGTCTAATAACCTAATATGGTGATATACACGCGCACAAGTTGGTTCCCATATTAGTGCCCAGCGCATTAAACTCAGCCACGTCATATCCACAGATCATGGCTGGCTCTATAGTGACTTCTCGCATTCCTTATGTTCTTTCCCGATGCCGCCGATATCAATACTACCCGAACTAATATCACGTATCAATAGTAAACATCAGATCCACAATCTCAACCATCCTTGATACTGGACCAAGTCACTCTATATATTAAAGATACATACTAATAAACCTTATGCCAGTAGTCCGTATTAAGCAACCTAACCTGATGATATATGTACGCACGCACAGGTTGATTTCCATACTAGTGTCCAGCATATTAAACTCAGTCATATCATATTCACAGACTATAACTAGTTTTACACTGGACTCTCACGACTATTCAACCCTTTCCTCGTGCTGCTGATTTAGGCCAGTAAGAAATCACATCAATACTATCTGAACTAGTATTACGTATTAACAATATCATATACACATCTCAATAACTAGTCCATATGCCCACAAAGCCATAACCATATCAAAATCAAAATAACATATCTCAACATATCATACTCATATATCTCAAACCAAAGCTATAACCATTTTATAACCAAAATAATGTATTACAATATATATACAACTCCAAAAATAAACCATCGTGTATAGTTAAAACATGCTGAGAAATCTAATAATGAATCCATAATGTATACAAGCATGCAAGATATAAAACATATTGCATAATAATAGGTGTAAAACTTCTGTCTTGATCACTAATCCCAAGTAATCTCCTTAATCAAATCAATTAGTCACTAATTACCTATAATTAAACATGAATAATTAATTAATTCACTAAAATTTATAATTCAAAAAATTATCATTTTGCCTTTCTAACCCATATTTTGAAAATTATAACTATACCCCTTTATCTCAATGATTGCTAACCCATGCTTAACTATCTTCACTTAAGATTTATTTAGTTTCTAATTTTACTAGTTACTTATCGATGTACTAAAATTATGAAAATGCCCTTGTTAAGCTTGCCTCCCTAAGCTTAAGTAAACTTAAGGTTAAATCAATTCTTAATTAAAATGATAACTTTTAACCTATGTTTATCACCCATTAATAAATCTTAATTAACTCTACATTATTTTAATTAGATTAACTACATCCTAAACGGGTTTCTAATTTCCTTAATTAGATTTAGTTAGACTAACCCATCATAATTTGACTCGAACCTACATCAATTAATCTTAACTCAACATTTTGGTTCACTTATTGGGGTCAATTTAGGGTCTGGTCCACCAAATTAAATCTAAATTTAAATTATGGTTCAAGAGATTAGACTTAATTTGAAAGTTGGTTCATTGAACCAGCTTGAATTGGATCTAAATTCTAACTTACACAAGTTAATATAATTGATTTCTGGTTCCCAGGAATTGAATCAAATCCAAATAAGTTGTCCTCTGATTCACTGATCCAGCCATATAAAGGGTCAAATGTTCCGGGCTCAATTTTAAAAACTAGTTTAACTCAAATGAATACAGACTTAAGTTGAGCTGGGTCCAATTGGAATTAAATTGAATTGATCTCCTTGGATTGAACCGGACTCTGTTTACTGAATCGGTTCAATCTCTTTATTAAACCCACCCAACCCATCGTCTTCAACCTCCAGACAAACACCTGATACCCATTTCACTGACCAAACTAGAACTACTTTATCGTTTGATTTTCAATGGCGGCGATCGAAGGCAGCTAATTATTCTCCAAACTCTGGCAAGCCTATCTCTCTTCCTCCGATTGATCTAAGCAAACGCCTAACGATCGGATCATCCTAGATTATATAAAACAGGGAATTAGAGCTTGAAACAGGGGATCACATGGAAGAATAAAGAACTCTATCGTATTTGATTCTTTCTTGATACCCTTGTGCCGACACTACTCCAAGCTTCGGCGAGGGCCGGCTAGGCTCCAAGAACCAGAGAGGGTGAAGAAGAAGAAGAAAAGAAGAAGAAGAAGAGGGTTTCAAGTTATTAGAGTTTGTTAGCTGGTTAGAGAGTTTGTTAATTAGTAGAGGGAAGATTCGAGAATTTAGTAGAAACGAAAGGAAAAAGTTGATGATTTGAAATTAAAATGATGATGAAATCAAACTAATTCTTAACACTGTTCAAGTTTATTTGAATTAAAACAATAGTTTAGATTAACTTAAACTGGTTGGTTTGATTTTAAGTTAATAAGCTTAGGAATCAAATTAAGCCGGTTTAATTAAACCAAACTAATTACAAAGTTTTTGCCCCAGCAGGCTGAAAGGCTAGATGAACAATCAGTGGTTAATATGAGGTACAGATGTTAGAAAACTTAATGAACAGGAGAGTTCTGACTCGCAAGATGTTAAGCAGGTGCAAGTAGGAAATCCTGATGTGTCCAATGGTCTTTTTCCTATTGAATGGAATCATTGAGAGTTATCAATTTAAGTGTTTCAATTAGATAAATAAATTGCAACAATACAACAGAAAATACAAGAACTTGTAAGACATAGGACTCAAGTCGCAAGCCAACACAGGATGCTCAACTTGGATTCCTCACATCATCTTTAAAGGAAAGCACGCTGATGGTTTTTCATCATATATATGGTGGTTCCAATGAAGGCAATCAACATGAGAAAGCAAAGCTAGGGTGCATGACAAACCAAAGCCGTGCAGGTTACCATTGATATATGGTGCAGATTTGCAGGATATCAATCATGGCCATAACTACATAAAATGCAGTTTACATCATCATCAATTTATCACCAACCACACATACATATATAAATGGATACATGTGTATCTTCGCGTGTGGAGATATGATATATATGAATCTATGCATGTACATGCGTGCGTACGTAATGTATTTTGTATATAGATATACACTTCCATCTATAATTTCATTATCTAAAAACTATAAGATACAACATAATTTCATAATGTATCTTTGTGTGTGGAGAAATGATATATATGAATCTATGCATGTACATGTGTGTTTACATAATGTATTTTGCAGATAGATATACACTTCCATCCATAATTTCATTATCTAAGAACTATAAAATACATTTCATTATCTAAAAACTATAAAATGCAACAAAACTGATATGATGAAGAAATAAAAGAAATTTTAGAGCAATTACCCTTCCTTCTGGCCGAAACCTGAGCCTGGAACAGTGGAAATGCTAGTTGCTTCCAAGAGTTTGAGGCAATAGAAAACATCAGGAGCTTTGCCAGCCTCTCTGGCAGCTTCAATTGCTTTCAGCGGTAAGCGTATTTGTGGGAATGAATACATGGCTCCTGAGACCAACTTTCACATGAGCAGCCAAGTTCATGTTGATGGAAATTTGGAGAATAATCAAAGAGAGTACAATACTAGTATGTATTACCTTCTGTAAAATTGCAAACCACATTTCTGCAACTATTAAAACCATCAGTCATTATATATGCTCTTCTCCTCAAGGACTCGAGAACAGCCTTGCTGCAGAATAATAGAATATCATGTTATACCCTGCAGATGACAATGTTCAAGAATGGAATAGTATATACTGAGTCAGCTTGTCAATATAACAGCCATACGATACAACAAATTTTCCTACATTCACATTTCAGTGAGCCAAAAAGTAACAAGCCTTGATCTTTGATTTCTATTATGATGACAGCACAGCTATAGCAAATCACCAAAGCTGGAGGTATCAAATGTATATTTGGACGTGACAAATAGACAAGGATCATTGATAACAGTGGCATCGGCATTGCATAAGGTAGGTACATACCCTGCTGGGGACAATGTACCTTGTGTCAACCCTACCACTTCAATACATTGCAATGATAACATCATCATATGGATGAGTCAAATAAAATGCTCATACTGTATGTATGTATATGTGTGTGTGTGTGTGTGTGTGTGTGTGTGTGTGTGTGTGTGTGTAATGTTCAAATAACAATATATCACAAAAATGCAGCAAGAAACTTACTTTGTACTGCCATAAAAAATATAATTCATATTGTTGCAATAACAGTTAAAAATTTGAAAATCAATCATTGAAATAAAACTTATTTACTTACAAAGATCTGCCCAGGAACATTCCGACTGAGTGAAACAGATTCTACCTTGTAGATCTCATCTACCATCTGTGCCAGATTCAAAGAAGGAAACACAAGCATAAGCTTTTTAAGTTGTGCAACAAATTAAAAGCATATTTCTACGGGATCTGGCTACAAATAAATCAGACAAAGTACAAATAAATTGATATATGTACTAAAATGATTCCTCATATATCTCTGAGCCAATTATTCATCACCATGAGAAAAGAATCCATTATTTCTCATTTTCCTTGTCACATATATGCTCAATTTTTTCAATGTTGGTGCTAACTAAAATGCACGTTTTGCATTATAGATGGTTCAAAGAAGATGGCGTACTGGTCTAATGTCCAGTAGTAAAAACAGTACACTTCAGTATAGATTGAAAATTGTTTTAACTTCCAAATTATTCGACAGCTGCTCTAAGAGAATATTAGTAGAAAACATCAAAAAAAAATACTGAATTGGAAACTACATGGAATATTAAGAAATTATACTTGTAGTTTTTTTACCTTTTTTGGAAATTCTAAGATGATAATTAAGTTTCTAGCAGTTCTCAGATCATGGCAAAACATTATAGAGAGGAGGAAATACGTGCGGTCAAAGAATCCTGTAACATACCACTGACCCTTAATTTATAGGAAAGAAAAGGACATTTGACTGAACCAAAAATACCTGAGACGGAAGATTAGTCATCTCAAAGTATCCTCCATGTTGTCCACATTCTCCCCAATATCCTTTCGGCACAGTGTGGAAAGGCACAAGTTGGACCTCCTTGCTTATAAGTGGACCCATGTCGAACAATGTCTTTAAGTATTAAAGAGCGATTATGTCGCAACGCTCGATCCGAAACCCGATTCAGGAACATCACAATACGGCCGTATACTCTTAAGTGAACTCTAAGAGCATGCAAGGTCTATTAAATCTCAACATAAACAATATAATGGCAATCAATAATATCAGCAAAAACTAAATCTCATAAATCTTATAAGGCTGTCACAAAGTCATCAATCTAATATATAAAAATTGTCAATATCATTATACTATCAATATATTTACAATGTCAAATGATATATTAAACTATATGATACTCTCACCCTTGATGCCCAACTCCTATATTCAGATCCAACAAATAGGCATCGTCATTATCCTCTGAAATATGATAAAGGGCTAATAAGCTAAGCTAAAAGCTGAGTAGAAATTCTATACATACCATCATAAATATAACAAGAAAACTAAAATGAATGATATAACAAAATATATTTTTATAACAAGTAATATAACATATCTACAAACCAGCTGGAAAACCTTTAAACCAACCATGTTCAAATACCAACACAAGTCAAATTAAAATACCGAAATCATCCACATAACCATATATCCATATCACAATCTTCTATATACTGAAGATACATACTAATAGTCCGTGCCTAACAACCTAATCTGACGATATTTGTACGCATAGTTTGATTCCTATACTAGTACTCAGCATATTAAACTCAGCCACGTCATATCCACAAAGTATGACTGATTCTATATCGACCTCTCGCGATCCTCACGGCTGCATATAAGATACTTTTAATTTAGCTTTTTTTTTTTTTAACCCTTTTCCTCACTAATTTCCCCTACAATTCCAATTTGGTGTTCAGAAGTCCCAATTGTTCATGCTTTGTCAAATAGCTATACATCACTAAAATATGACACCTGACGGCCTCCTTTCTGATTATTAGCAGATAATTGATCCTATAACAAGGCGAGGGCTTAAAAGAGTAGTCCTGGCACTTAATTTATCACATTATCCACCTAGATAAAGGAACTCTGAAGGACATGTGAGGACACCTGAATAGGTACTGTTAGTAAACAAAACCAGGAAAGAAACTTGAAATGCCGTAACCCAAATGCTATAGAAACTGGTAACTTCTCATACATGGAACCAGATAATTTAACAATACACAGCATAGGCTATCAATGAAGTTACATGACAATGATAGCCTTCACTTAGGATTCCAAAAGATATATATACCCATGCCTTCAGGGGTTACATATTTCATCATTGACATGATCACTCATAAACGTTTCGTAAATTTGCATGTAATTTGCCGTGGATATTTATGACTATTATTACTCTTGTTACTATTAGTGCCATACGACTGTTATTTTTGTGTGACCACCAAATAAAAAGTACTGCAATTCGACTATCAGAAAAAGCCATAGGTAGGAAGGAACAGACCTTCTTCCCTTCCTTCTTCAGCTCGGAAGCCCGTAGATAAAGCTCTCCTCTGACAGCGTATGGGACCTTCTTCACATTCTCGTTCAGCGACTCGGTCCCACGGTCTCGGCGACATCGCTACTTAGTTGATGGTCTCAGGAGAGAGAGAGAGAGAGAGAGGGGGGGAGCAGCGGGAGTATATGCTTCTGCCGGACGATAGCAATATTAAACTCGATCAGATGCAAATTAAAATGAATCATTTAATCACACGGATGGCTAATGTTAAAATGTAATTGGCAATCTCAAAACACAAAGGATGGGGAGAATAGGAAGGGAGAACGCACCCCTGATATTACCTCCGGAGAGGAAAAGAGGGAGTGAGACGTCGGCCGGTCGGGGCAGGGCTCAGAAGAGCGGTAAAGAAACAGGGAGCGGAATACCGGGCCTCGCGGGATACATGTCCGTTTTCGATCGTCGCTCGGGGCGCTGATGCGTGACACGGCATCCGTTCCCTTTTTTTTTTTTTTTGGTTTATTTCCTTATATTAAAATAGAATATGCGCCTCTGCCGGCCGTCAGAGTCCGAAGGGGCACGAGGGAAGGATAAATGGAGGAGGGGAGGGGGCGGAGATCCACGACCACAGATTCATCAATAAAGAAGAAGAAGAAGAGGGAGGGAGGGAGGGAGGGAGGGAAAGGCGGGAGAAAGAGGTTATCAGGATCGAGAGATGGCTTCGGAATTTGGTGCGTGATTCCTTGTCGTGTAGCACTTTGCAACGCATTCCAGCCCAGAACGGCCGACGGGGCCTCCCACAGATTTGGTATATCGGTCAGCTCAGGTGGGTCCGCCTCTGCCTTCGCCTTCGCCTCCGCCTCCGCCTCATTTTTGATGCAGGGTGGGCGCTTGCTGAGGAAAGGAGAGAGCTGTAATTTTGCGACGGTGGAGAGGGTCGCCGTTGGTGTTTTGTTTTTTTGCGCGCAGGCAGGCCCTGGAGGCGTTCGAATCGGGGCAAGGCGGGGCATTCAGGCTGGGGGAGGAAAGCTGCCAGCTGACCCTGCGTGCTGGCTGGCACATGCGCCACCTGTGCGCGCTTACAGGCATCGGCATCCCCGCGCGGTGTTATTAGCCTCACAGATATATGGAGGGAAGACCTGCCCAAACTTCAATATTTGTGGTATATATATTCCTGATGGTTAAATTGATAAAGATCAAATTCTAAAATAATTTTAAGATAAATTTGAAAAAAAAATGTAAATTACAAATTAGTGTAATTTGTTAAAGTCATAACAATCTGAAATCAATGACAAAGTGTCAGGTTTCTCCCTTGCTAAATTTTGATATGGTTTTTTTCTTACTCAATTCTTAAAATTACTTTCTAATTTTTTTAAAAAAAAATTAAATTTAGCATGATATCTTAATTCATCTCCTTATTTTCATCTTGTTCGTATTTAAGCTTTTCTTTCTGGATGTTTGGTGTTACTTTTTTTTTTTTTGTTAAAAAAAATGCTATTACCTTTAAAAGTAATGTAATTTTTTAAAATAAAAAATATTTAATGGCATAATTTGAAAACTATTTCTAGGGGAAGAAAAATTTTAAAAATAAATATTTCTGGCTAAAGAACAAAATTTTGATTAAAACAAAAGCAATACAAAGTACATCCAACACTTGTTTTGTTCTTTAAAAAAAATATGATCCAACTTTACATAGAAAAAAAAAAAAAAAAAACTTATAGCACTTTTGAGATTCCAAAAGGAAAAAATGAAAAATATTTTTTTAATACTTATTCGATTTTGACTTATTAAAACTAAGGTAGAGAGGTTAAATAATTTTACTTGATTAATAATGAATAGGTATTTATTTTAATAAGTTTATTCAAATATAGTTCGAGTAAATTATTTAGAAAAAAGGATTTTAAATAATTTTGATAGGTGGGAAGGAGAAAAATAAATTATTTCTACTAAAAGAAAAGGTTTGCTATAGCAAATGCTTTGAGGCATTATGATAAAGAGAATAAATTTGATGAACTGCACCAATCTCTTATATTACATGGTATCAAAATTGTTCATCTTAAAAGAAGCCTCATTATGTTACTCATTTTTCATTAGCCATTGATCTACTATAATTCTATATTTATTATGTTTAGTTAATTGAACTTTTCATCATTGATATACTCCTAGTGATTATACATTTTCTAATTTGAAAGTTAATAACTTGAGTTTTCCCAACCTGCTTCCTAGGATGCATGGATGGCTCTTAATATTCTAAGGGGAAGGAAGAATTGAGTTGAATTATTTACAATTTTTTTTTTTTATTGTCTTAGAAGGATGATAGAAAAGAATTTTAGAAAATGATAATTATTTTGCAATTGAACTATCATCTTATTTTTAGGTACATATTAGAGAACTTTTATTAGTACAACATATGAAAGAATTATGGTGGACAAGTGTGGCAAAGAAGATGCGGAGGGTTTCTTATAGTCCACTACATCCAATTACATATAATTCAATAACTTCCATCACTAACTTCTTTTATTTATTGATTTATTTTTTGCAGCCTCAAAATAATAGTCTTTGCTACTTGATCAAGAAACAAATATATTATTAATCATATATTTTTGGAATATATGAAGGATAGTCTTTGCAACTTGATTCAGAAACAAATATATTAATCATCCATTTTTGGAATACAGGAAGGAGAGGTTCCTTTGGAAAATTAAAGCATTACTAAGTGCTACAATCTAAAAATATCTGAATAGAATATTAAAAATATAAAAATTAAATTAGCATGATATATCAAGATTCAACGCAATTCATCCAAAATCCTGGCTACATTCGATAGTTACACTATAATAACTAAAGTATATAAGTTTTACAAATCTTTTTTTTTTTTTTTCAACAAAAAAATAATATAATAAGATATCTTATCGGGAAATTTAAAATAGAAGAAGCCAGACATGCCGAGATGTAGATAAAATTTTGAGAAGAATATTTTTCTCTCCCCTTTCTTTCTCATCTCTCTCTTCCTCTCTTTTTCCTTGTGATCTTTTTCTCATCCACTCAGAAGTGCCACGGAACCAATTGCCTTGCACCACTTAAGTGTCTTTCTTTTAGTAATTTAAGAGAGCTCTCCTATTTGCAGCTTATCAATCTGAGGCCCAGCGAAGAGAGTCCCAAGCGAACTCTGTTTTTAAGCGTTGCCTGATGCCTTGATGTTATACACTTAAAATATATATTTGGAGGGATCTTCTTTAAGCTAATTTTGCTACACATTTCTTCATCCTTTCCTATGCTTATAGATGTTTCCACTAAGCGAGAAGGAAGGCTATTTTTTGGGGTCTACTCAAGCGAGATACCCCAGCACACTGTGGCCATGATCATATCATATAATGCAAATGATCCAATGAGGCACAGCTTCCTCGAAAATTCCTCTCATGTCAAACATCACATGCTCATACTCGAGTAAAGGAAGCATCGGCATACATGTGACTGGCAACACATCATGCACCTAAAAGAAACATAGCCACGTACGGTGACTAGCTAGCTCTTGTAATGTTCCACCCCGCTGTCATAAAGCAGTCCAGCCACAACAATAATAAGAGCATCCAACGTCTCATCATGTTCTGAGTAAAGAAAACGGAAGAAATCCGAAGATAGAAAACAACACCACCGATGGCTTAAGTCATTAAAGCCATGGCTTATTGTTACATGCTACTACTTCGACTAATAATACATCTACCGTTAATGGCTAGAAGTAGACCACCAACTTAGATCACGTCAAGATACAGTGAACTCTTGCGTTCTGGGTCATGAATGGACGAGTGGGCACTCGTTGTCGAGCTAAAATATGAAGAGGTTTGGAAAGCATGGAAGATAATGAGCCAGGCGAAGGCCTTCCGGACCAAGCTTTTCCCACTGAGAAAATGATTGCTGGGTCCGATCTTCCAAGGAACAGCACGAGCGGTTAGCCAATTAACGATCTCTCAAAACGGTACACGTGTGACACAACATGTAGGCGATTTGTGGCTCCCGACTCGGGATATCAAAGTGGGCCAAAGCCGGGTGGGCCCACGGTGGCGTGTCCTTGCTCCTTTTTTTTTCCCCCATAATTCGCATCCATCCAGCGTACATCCACGGTCCAACATGCGGCGTAGCGTACACGCGTGCATCCCGTGCCCCTTTACCTAAATCTCATCTCGTACCCATAAACACCGCATCTCTTTTCTCATTTCCCCACCCTTCCTCTACCCACATCCCCTCCTCACCACACAACACCACGCACGATAACTCACGCAGCCCAGGCAAGTCCAAGCGGATAAAATCTAGGTCCTGCCACGTGCCACGAAGCAGAAGGTACCGGTGGAAAAGGAGTTAGTGTACGGTGTTGTGTTATTTGAGGGTGGGTTGGCGTGTTGGTGGGCAATAAAAGTGGGGAGGGAGGCGGGGGAATCGTCGCAGACAACGACCCCACCGTCCAAGGAACGGAGCGCTGCTTTGGTTTTGGTTGTCAAAAGCGGCGAGAGGGAGGGGGCGCCCACACGCGTCACGCGGCCGAGCTGCTCCCCGCCCCACGACACGACACCGCTGCCCTCCACGTGGGCGTCAGCCAGACCGCAGTACTCCCAGACGCAGCAGCACTCGCCGCTCGACACGAGGCCCTCCTCCAGTCCTCCCCCCTACTACCACTCCTACTGTTACTGTTACTCCGAGTCCTTTGCGCTCCTTTCTTTATTCCGTTCGCTTTATCTGACGACTGACCACAGAAAGAAAGAGAGAGAGAGAGAGAGAGAGAGAGAGAAGAGGAGCCAAAAGGGCAAAGAAAAAGATTAAAAAAAAAAAAAAAAAAAGTTTATAAAAATCCAAGCGGAGGGAGGAGAGGGAGGGAAAATGATGGCAGGCGCCGCTCGTCAGTCCGTACAGCAGGTGGGGTGCGGTAGGGCTGACGTCACGGCCTCAGGTTTGGGTTTCGGGCGGGTCACATGAGGGCGCCTGCGGGTCTCCCACTCGTCCCTTTGGACAGCAGAGAAGACGATCGAACTTTGAAGAGAGAGAGAGAGAGAGAGGAGTGAAACCAGATAGAAGCCGACCGGCTCTCTTTTCCCTTCTCTTTGAAATCGCCCACCACCGTTGCCGCCAATGGGTCCCACCTTATAATTGCTTATTATATACACACTCTTATCCCACCACGAGTCCCTACCTCTTCGTCGTCGTCGTCTCCTTTTCCTCTCCTCTCTTTTTTTTTTTTTTTTTTTTTTCATTTCTTTTCTTGAAGAAAACAGACAAATGGGAAGCCGAGGAGAGGGGCACTACCGTGGGGTTCGGAAGAGGCCGTGGGGGAGGTACGCGGCGGAGATACGGGACCCATGGAAGAAGACGCGGGTGTGGCTGGGGACCTTCGACACACCCGAGGAGGCCGCGCTCGCCTACGACCAGGCCGCCCGCTCTCTCCGCGGCGCCAAGGCCAAGACCAACTTCCCCCTCCCACCGCTCCCGCCGCCCCATCTCAGCCTCGATCTCAACCTCCCCTGCCACCTCTGGATGGGCCCGCCGGCGCCGCCACCTCCGCCGAGGCCGGTGGCCGCGGCGATGGGGTCTCGCCCGCCGTCGACGACATTGATGCTAGGGGGGTTCGGGGGCGGCGGTGCTTGCCCGGCTGGAATGGGGAGGGTGGCGGCGATGGAGTCGCCGCCGGCGGGGGAGGCGTCCTTTTTCGGCACGGTGAGAAGAGGTCTACCTTTCGATCTCAACGAGCCGCCGCCTGCCTCGTCCCTTTTGCTCGGTTGAACGATCTGCTGCTCTCTAATGTCCGCTCTTGCCCTGCCGCTGGTTTCTCTCTTTTTTTTCTTTTTTTTTTTTGCGTTTTTGTTATTTTTCTTTTTCTCTCTGACCTTTTTTTGCTGCAGTGGGACTACTATAGAGTAGTAGCAACAGTCGATCGGCTCTGGTGTACATGATATTATGTAATATAAAAAAAAAAAAAATCTTTTCTCGAAAGCCCAAGGGTCTTTATTTATTTTATCTTATTTTTTTGGTGAGTTGATATGAAAGTAGAGTAGGCCTTTGTCAAAGCGTTGCACTGGAACGCTACATGCATGGCGGAAAGCTGGAAATTTTTGAAGCAAAAGAAGAAGCGGCCGACGACGGCGCTTCGTGATAGACTTAAAGAGCCATCGGTCATCCTCGGAGCGAGGGAGGTGCCAGGGGCTTGTAATTTTGATGCACCGCAGTTGCCGATACTTTCGGCTGCATGGTCTTCATTTGTTTGTCAGTAAGGAGGCATGGATCGCTCACCATGTGCATGTGAATGGAAATCAGGAAATGGACCGACCGGTTTAGCTTCAGTGCATTATGAGGCGTATGGGTGATAGCTTTGCACCGAAATTCAACAGTTCCTTGAATCGCGGACTCATCTCCGGCATACCTCGTTGTTAGCTGTGAAAGCGAACGCGCTCGTATTTCTCTTGATGCAACGTCATCGAGTTATCATTTAAAATTTATCGTGCCGGCTCAAAACTTAGTCAAATCGATGTGACTCCACAAATTTTCGAGTTGAGTCAGTAGTAAGAAAGGATTTGCGGAAAAGCCATGTTTTTGATAGTCTCTACTCAAATCCGTTTCATTCAATTAAGCCATAAATACTAACTACAATCTATTGTAATGCTATATTTCTCTAGATTTTCATCCAAATTAAGTGATCGAGACATATCTTTTAATATATTTAATATAAAAATATATAAGTGCAAATGAAATATGAAGGGTTGTATCTTCTACCCCTTCACTCGTTCCAGAAACCCAACATTTGCTTTTTCACACTTGATGCCAATATACAACTAATAATTAATAACAAATCAAAATTACTATTGATATCTCTCGATATTTTAATTTTTATTGTTAAATTAATATATTGATTATATGATAATAATAAGAGTTAGTTTCTATGTGCTCAGGTAAATAAATATCTTTTTTATGTTCTTAAATATTAGTATCTAATAGGTATATACTCGCGCGGTGCACAAATAATGTTATGATTAAAAAAAGTAGATTTATATATTTTTAATTTAATATTATTTAATTCAAAAATATAAAATTTAAAATTAAGGATAATATATATATATATATATATATATATTATGATTAATTATCTTTAAATTTTAAAAAAACTTAAATTAACTTGAAACTATAGATTTAAAAATAGATGCAATATTTTTAAGTTTTTTTAAATAAAAATATAATCAAAATAAAATAAAATTCTTTGTGATAGAGGTGTGATTATTATGAAAATTATTATTATAATCCTAAGAGAACTTCTCACTATGGTGCCATCCTTGGATAGTATTTTGATTTCATAATTAAATAATATTACAAATGTTGGTATGATTAATAAATTAAAAAATAAATAAATTTATATATTTTTTTAATTTTATATTATTAAATTTAAATTATAAAATTTAAAATTTAAAATAAAAGATAAGATAAATAGAATATGTGTATTATATTAAATTATTTTTAAATTTTATGAAAATATAATTGATTAAAAATTATAGATTAAGAAATAGATGGTTATTTTTAAGTCTCTTAAAAAAAGAATAAAAATATAATTAGAATTAAATAAAATTTACAGTAGAGGCATAATTATTATAAAAATTGCTAGTGTTGTCCTAAGAAAACTTCTTACTACAATGCTATCCTTAGCTAATATTTTGATTTTACATTGTATAAAAAGAAAAGAGTTGATTTTCGGACCATTTCATTATCTATTATTTATTTATCATATTTTTCTATATTATTCTTTTTGTTTTCAAATAACAAAATATAATTCAATATTCAATATTAAATATATATATTTAATAATATAATATAATATAATATAATATAAATTCTTAGGAGCATAGACCAAGCTTTCTTGCTTATCAAGTGGGAGAAAAATTTTAATTATAGGAATTTACTTTTTATAAAATAAAAGAAAAAAATAAGAAAAAAAAAAAAAGTCAAACATGAGTTGAAATAAAAAAGATAAACTTTAGTTTTTGTTTCATTTTAGTCCTTATCGTTAAAAAATTTTGACGTCGTAAATCCAACACTGTTGTGTCGAAAGATCAGAAATTGTTCATCGCTTAATCTGATTCAGAGCTAACAAAAATAGGATTGCTGGCAAGATCTAATATGAGAGAGGCCAATGTTGAAATTGGCCAAGAGACAATGGAAGGAATGCATGCATGATAGATAAAAAGACCTTGAAGATATTTTGATTTTGTGGATGAGAACAATAATTTTACTCCTTGCTTCCTTGGAGTTGGGGGGGGGGGGCGAGTAGATTCAATAAAGGTAGGAAAAGTGTGGTTTGTGGAACTACTAGTAAGGCAAAGATCACTTTAGAAGCTGTTGCGAAGGAGGCCTTAAAGGTGGATCTGAAAGAACATTTGCATACGAATAAAATTAGAAGCTCAAAATGCCAAGCACCTGTTGTTCAAAATGCCAAGCTCAAAATGCGAAAAGTCCTACTCTCTAGTACTGAATGAAAAGTGAAAAGGCTTTAATTCTCCTTCAACAAATTTTTCGGTCACATCCCTGACAACCACCCCTTCTTCTTCAAGCTCCCCCCTTCGATGATCTCAAGGGAAACCCCACCCCTTTGTTTCGCCTATTCTCTCTCTAGCATGAAGGTGGCAAAGGCCCAATATGATGCCTAGACGAACACCCGCGTAGCCATCGTGATGCTTCTTTTTGCAACCGTTGCGTTACTTGCAGCGGCAACTCTAATCTTCATCAACCAGATCGGGCATGCGGTTTCAGGTGCGAGGATGAGGATGACGACATATTTTGCTGCCATGGGAGGTGATATACTGTGCAAGATTTAACATTTAACATAACGTAGTAACACTAATCAAAACTTCAATCAAAATACCTTATTAGCCAAATAGGGTGCAAACTTAACATTCTCTATCATGTAAGCGTGCCACATCAGCAAAGGATTTATGGTGCCAAAATTTTTTAATGATAAAGGTTAAAATGAAATAAAAACTAAAGTTTAAGAATATATTTGAATTTTTTTTTTGTATTATAAAAAAGGAAAGTGAAATATCTTTTAAAGTTTAAAGGTTAGATATGTACTTTACTCAAAATATTATAATGGAGGGCATAAATCTATCCCTCTAGATTGGGCATGCAATTATTCAGAAATGGATATTTAGTGGATGGGTGCGGTCTGAAAGATTGAGGGCATGACTTTTTTTTTTTTTTAAAAAAAAATATATATATATATATATATATATATATATATATATATATAAATACGTGCACACAATTTGGCCCATTCTTCTGTCAGGAAGCCTTTATTTGAAGAAAATTATGGGTATTAATATAATAATCAAAAAAAGAAAATTATGGGAAGGTCTGAAGCACTATAGCCAAATTGACACATCGAGATGGAGGTTGGATACGGACTAAACGGACGGTCACGGATCTTTCAAAGTCAAAAGGTAACCCAACCCGACCTGAGCTGCTTCAATAATTCCTTACGGTCACCTGATTCATGAACAAACCTAGCGATGAGCAGCCCAGGTCTGGCCATAATTTCTGGCAGGAGCTCCAGGTCCGAGCTAAAGCCCTGTCAGCCGCTGGACTGTCCTTAGCTCAGGCCTGAGTCCAGGTGACCGTGCCCAATTCCTCTTATAACCTAAGCTGACGGAACAAGTCGGACCATCGGAATCACCGCAACAAAGTCATGAGGATCTGTCGATGGCCAGTGCATTACCTTTAAGATTGTTTTCTTTTAGTGTTGGCTGGCTTGCGACACAAAACCTTTCAGGCTGATCACATGGCTTTGGACAGTTTATGCCAGACTGTAATAACCAGGCTAATGGTTGAAGACAATTCTCAAGAAAATAGCGCACTGTAATTGTTTTCTCCTGTTTTGTTCATAAATTCTTTTAATGATACAAAAAAAAAAAAAAAAAAAAGAGAGAGAGGAAAATATCCTTAAATATAAGGACCATGAATTTATGTCTCGGGCTTTTGCTCCATGCTCTGTTCCTCTTTTTTCAATTTCTCTATGAAATCGAGGTTGATGGGTAGGGAACTTAGATGCTGATACAAGGCTGCAGTATAGTGGCAATAAAGTTATCATTACATCGATCATGATTTTATTTGTTGATTAATTTGTTTTTTTAAAACCATCTGCCAAGATCTGGCATGAAAAAAGGGGTAAAAAATTAGCTCATTATGTATTTTCTAGAATTTTATTTGATTGCTACTACATCTCAGATTTTTACAGTGACTCGAGAAAATGGTGGAATTTCCAAGTGCCACTGTTCTGTTTTATTTTTCAAGGACCAGAAGGGACTAATCCTCATTTGCAATCCATGACCATCCCACCAACCCAGGCCAAAGCCTCGGTCTCTCAGCAAATTCAGTCGAAGCTCAAAAAATGAGAGCAACTCATAATCACATGCAAGCGCTCGGTGCTTCCAGTGATTTGAAGTTAAGATTAGGCTACGCTCTAAGTCATACAATTGGAAATATGTATGGCCACCCAATGGTTTTGAAGTTTTGAATTGGTTCTGTTGCTACTTTTAAGCCGAGTTCTGATGTCACACCTCTCTTCCTTTAAAATTAGAGGTCATGTATCACTGAATATTGGGTCGTGGGTAGTTGAGTGGCGTTGGTCCCCCTTCCTTTTTCTCGAAAAGAAGTACTGCTTCCTTCCTGTTAAAGCAAATATAAGCAGGACTAGTCATGTAGCTGATATGAAATTTTTTAATTGCCCTTTGCCTTCGCTACAGCAACAACTATATCGCCGTGCATGAAAGCTGTGCCCCCCTCTCGCCGTCTCCAATTTATCTGAGCTGAAATAAATTCCACGACCAGCGTTGCCATTGAAGAATGCGAATTAGAGTAAATTCTTGGATATTGAGGAAAACATTTTCATTTGATTCACGTAGAGCACCGATGAGAGTGGCATGGTGCGGTGATGGTGCGATCCTAAACGTCGAAGTCTAAGTGCCGAGAAGATGGTTTATCGATGTAGAGCTGATAGCCATTTCACTGCCAAGCATGCTTCCTCCTCCTTCTTCTGTAGCAAAACATCCCATTCCATTCACACAACCAGGCTAACGCTACGCGCCAAGGTTCGTTCCTTAGGAAGGAATACTCCAGAATTCCTCTGTCCATATGACACACAGCACTGCTGTGGTCCATTGACTACAAGGTGGACTTAATGGTTTCTTGAGTTTGAAGCAGCTTTCCTCTCTCCTCCGCCGTATTCCTCTTGAGTAGCGATCGTTGGTCTCAGCATTCCCATTACAACGCAGACAGCCTTGATTAGACCCAACCATTTTGACGAAGGTGTGAATCCGTCCCTTTGAAACCAGCCCTGCGAAGACCTGGACTTTCACAGGGGCATTTGCTGCCCGCTTTGTTATCAATTCTACGCCCACTTTTTGTTGTCTCTGCATCTGCCGTAGGTCTTGACTCGTTTTACGTTCTTCAGGACTTCATAGAGAACTTTGCACCCGACTAGGTAGCAGCTAGTAACAGGCACAGTAACGTCCAGATTTCAAGTTTCATTTTGTCCATCCCACGGCTGTGCTATATATCCTCCTTTCTTCGAATTAGCCAAATGGCAATCAGATGCCTTTCCATAGCAAGGAGATCTCTATGTGCTTCCACCGTAGCTTGCATGCCATGTTCTTTCAGTAATTATGTAATACATTAAAAATAATTTTATATTAAATAAATTTTTTTTTAAAATTACTATCAATTAATTTACACTTAAATTTTTAGAATCATATAGTTTCGATCTGTTAACGGATTAATTGGATCAACTAATGATCTGAAGCATTACAAATTTAAAGGACAAAACATAGTATTTCGGATCTTAATGTGCAATGAAGCCAGCAAACAACAGCATACAGAATGACAGAAATATTTTTTACGCTTAGTTAAGCTTCAATCTTGACCAAGTCGCATGTTGAAGTCGCTATAAAGAAAGACTTTAATCGATCCATATCTCATTTACTCGTCACTTGGCAGGTCTAGACTGGGTCAGGCCTCTTTTACGGTCAGATATGGCTTGAGTCTAGTCTTATTTTAAAAGTTGGACTTGGAATTTTTTAATTAATTGATGATGGGTTGTATCGTCTGCGTTTGAATCTGACTGGATCGTCACTTACTTTGCAGTTCCAAATCTGAACCACTTCGAGATAAGGTTTTGAATGGGACTGATGTTTATTTTTACGGTCTTTGTTATGGATCCATAATTCCGTGTCTTAGGGAACAAACTTAGCATATAATAATTATAATCATATTTTGGTTAGCTAACAAAATATTAATAATGACTTATGGATATATTATTTCCGTTGAGTCCATTCATATACTATGGAGAGCATGCCGATTACTAGATCTCTAAGTTGTGCTTGGAAGCAAATCTCCTCCGCTTCTTCTTCTTGTTCTTCTTCTTTGTTTTTTTTAAAAGACTATTTAGAAATACATCTATTTAACCGTTAAGAGTACTGTTTAGAAATATATAGGTAACCATCATAAGTTATTTTTATGTCCATGGAGAAAATAATTTTACCTCTTTATTTATTAACTATACATTTGCACGTGAATTTTGAGTGAGGCTATGTAGCGCATACAAGCTCTCAAAAACAATGTTTTTCTCCTTGATTTTAGCTTTGCTTCTACGATCTGGTTGTATGAAGCTTTACATGGGTAGCAAAACATAGAGCCTTTATTTATTTAAACATAGTGTAAAATATTTTATGCTTAAATTTTTCACATTTATAATTCATGCAGTGTGTGCTGGTGGCATATTGGAGATTAAGAAAGCAGTGTTATGTGTGTGAAGGAATCACTGCATTTGCTCTTTAAAAAAGAAAGTCCTAATTGAAAGTAACTTTTATTAAAAACATCATTCAATCTGAAAATAAATCTTATTAAAGATGTAAATTGCTTTGAAAAAGGAGACAATACTCAATTCAAAAAAAAATCCTACAGTTATATTCAGAAGAAACTCCACTAAAGTATTACTACATCCAGGAAAAGGGATCATCAAAATTGTTTACCAATATATAGCTTAATTTAAGAGAAATTTTATTGCAACGCCAATAAAAATAGTCTTAAATTATATATAAAAAAAACTTCAATATTTAACTTCAAAAGCCTTAAAGCATTGAGATTTAAAGGTTTTCTTTATCTTTTGACTACATTTTGTACTGATCTAAGCATCAAAGGATTTTTAGAAATAATTTTTATATCTTCATAAATTTTTTTTTTTTTCCTGTATAAGTATACATTGAGTCATTAGAAAGTTCTCTATACCTCAGCTAAGATCCATCTCGTCCATTAGGGTTCCACTTTCGAACATTAATAATATTTAAGACTATGTAAAGGATATTGAGTGAGTGTTGTATTTGAATGCTTGGTACTAAAAAGTTGGTTTAAATTTTAATCTAAACATTTTTTTTTTTTTTGTGTGGATAATTCCTTCTATCTTGGGTTTAAAAAGTATATAAAATAAGAGAAATTGTTATGATGTTGAATAATAAAGTAACACACGGTAAATACCCTTGGTAAGTTTTTGAATCTTGGAAATCCACATCATTTAGGAGGGGAGTAGGTTCCGAACCATATAATTTGTATTTTGAAACGTTAGAACCGAATGTGACAGAAGGGGGTTCTAACCTAAAATATCTGCCAAAATCCGTAAATGGCACTGCGACCACAGAACGAAATACTATTGGCGACCGCCGAGAGCCGAAAGGTTGGGAACCAAACCCCAGCCCAATGCCAGACTCGCATCGCGGCCCCGATCCAATCCTGCCCGCACACCCGCTGGTGGGAACAGCTGGGACCCACAGTCAACGTGCGCCGCGTTTCACTCCGAGGCGTTGCTTCCAATCAATTCCCACCGCTCTGCTGCCACTCCCGAGGGAGAGAGAGAGAGAGAGAGAGAGAGAGAGAGAGAGAGAGACGGGGACGCTGTGCGTGCGTGTGGGGGACCCCGGCGCTCCGCAAAAGGCGTCGATTCCCGGCGCCTAAAAGCAGGTCGGTCGCCCCGTGCGCAACGTCTGCACTCCCATCGTTCGTGCGTGCGGTTGCGGTCGCTCAAGCATAACAAATTCCGCTTTCAAATCCGACCCCAAATCTCTCTCTCTCTCTCTCTCTCTCTCTCTCTCTCTTTCCCCCCACTCTCCCTCCTGGATGCCGGTTGCTTTCCCCTCGCTGGCTCCCTCTGTCGTTCTCATTGATGACCCAGTAATTATTTATTAAATAATAAAGAAGCCGGAGGCACCGCGGGAAACGTGGCAGAGCTGCAGCCCGTGGGCCCCACCACCCGACGCCGACGCCCACCGCAACCGCCTGTCCTCCCTTCCAACGTCATCACCCGTCAGTCACCACACACCCGCCCCCACACCCCCCCCCCCCCCCCCCCCCCACTCCGCCGTACTGCCACCGGGCCCCACCTCGCCCGATGCCCCCTCCGTGCACGCACATCGCACGCCCCCACGCCCACCTCGCCCCACCAGCAAAGCACGGCGATTTATTTTACTAATAAATAATAATTATTTAATATTAAGGGAAAAAATTTCGAAAAAGAGGAACGAAAGGGGCGAAATCTTCTCCGTAGATTCCGACGACGAAGACCGGGGCCCACCAAAAGCGGCCGCCGCGCAACCACTGCACCCGGATGCCCGCCTGCCCGCGGCGGGGTCCCACCTCTGTCGGCTCGTTCGAACCCCCAGTCTCCGCGAACCACTCCGCATCTGGGCGATCCGCCGTCCGCATCAACCAGTGAAAACATCGCATCCGTCCATTCGCGTGCGACACGACGGTTTGGTAGGACGGACGGCAGATCCGGATATTGACGTGTCCTCGCTGGGCCGGCTCCCCTCGCGTACGCGAAAGAGAAACAGAGAGGGAAAGGAGGAAGGAAAGAAGGGGACGGGCCGGCTTTAAGACCAGGATGCTAGCAAGGGTACACGTGTCTCGTTTTCTTTGCGGATCTCGAGACAGACGTCGTCAACACGCTTACTCCACACACTCGGCGTCAAGGGGGGGAAAAGAGAGAGAGAGAGAGAGAGAGAGAGAGAGAGAGGTGGATGGTGCCCCCACGAAGCGGCAACGCGTGACTCGGTCGTACCCGCGGGCCGCGGATGGACGGGCGACGGATCCACCGCTTTGATCTACTATTTTTTTAATGGAATTCAATCTATCATTAATTTTTAATATATTCTATTATTTACTATTATCGGGAAAGATAAAAGAAGCCAACAGGAAGGCGGAAAAGGATGGGAGGAAATTGAGGGCGAAGAAGACGACGAAATGCTGCCGACTACCCGCGCAGCACCCACGCAGACTTAGCAGCGGCCGGCGCCCTCTCCGTCCCTGCAGTACCACACATCTTTATTATTATTATTATTATTATTATTATATTCAGAAAATATATGACGACGAAAAGAGAAATCAGAACAATTTATTTAAAACGAAAGAAAAAAAAAGAAGGTAATTCCAGATATACTCCATTAATGAAAGATAAACTGAGAGAAATTACAACACCGACTTCAGGGATCTCCGGATCTGATCTCGAACTCAAAAGATCGGAGAGACAGACTTCCATCTCGGTGGGAAAAAAAAAAAAAAAAAAAAAGGAAGGGAAAGTAAAGTATTTACATGAGTTTCTCTCAGATTCGCTCTCTAGAAAAAAGTACAAGGAAATTAAAAAAAAAGAAAAGTAATTTCCTCTTCTCTCCCTAAAAAGAAACCAAATAAAAAGGTTACGAGCAGCCACCGGCGGTGGACGATCGATCAGGCGACCTCCGGGGGAGGAGGGAGGTTGAGATCCAGATCCAAAGGCAGCATCTTGGGCGGCGGGGAAGAGGGGTGGTGGGGATGCAAATCCACGACGGACGAGTCCGAGTCGCTCTGGACGCCGCCAGCGAGAGTGGCATGGAAATCGGTCAGGATCATCGGGGTGCCCATCGGCAGACGTTGGTGGTTCGCCGCCGCCGCCGCCGCCTTGTCCGATCTGACAAACGCGTCGAAGAAGAAGAACGGATGAACGACCCCGGTGGCGGGGACGGCTGTCGGGTAGGGCTGGAAGGGGAACCGCGCGCCGCGGTGCTGGAGGAGATCGAGATCCCGGGAGGGAGGGAGGGGATGGGCCATCGGCGGTACGGCTGCCTCCCTGCTGGAGGACTCGACGGTGCTGCTCTGGCTGCTAGGGCTGCCGGCTGCTCCGCCGCCGCCGCCTCCACCGCCGCCGCTGGGACTCTGGTAAGCGTCCGGGTAGGGAAAGTTGGTCTTCGCCTTGGATCCGCGGAATTCCCGGGCGGCGGTGTCGTATGCCCTGGCGGCCTCCTCCGCGGTGTCGAACGTACCCAGCCAGACCCGGCTCTTCTTCCCCGGGTCCCGTATCTCCGCCGCGTACCTCCCCCACGGCCTCTTCCTCACACCCCGGAAATGCGCCTCCTTCCCTCCTCCCCCCGCCGCACCCCCACTCCCGAGGCCTCTTCCTCCGCCGCCGGCGCTAGCCTTCTCTCTGGGCGCCATGCCAAGAATCCGTATACCTCTCTTTTTATCTTCTCTATCCTTTCTGGTTCGTTTGCCTTGCTTAGCTCTCGCAAATAAAGGGTTACGAAGGAGGACAGAAGAGGAGTGGGTTAAAGAAAGGCGAAGGGGGCATCTGATTTATAGAAGGAGAGGGCGTTTGATGGACGGACGGATGGGGTGAGAGAGGGGGTGGTGTGGTGAGGGGAAGGGAGTGGAGGGGCGGAGAAATTGAAAATATTCGGCGCAGTCAACGAGCGGTTTGACTGTCCTTGGCCGCCGCCCTCGTCCTAAGCGTGGCGGGATTTAATGAGGGTAGAATGCTCACCCATAGCAGCGCCCTCTTACAAGCAACCGCATCATAAACCGGCGGGTCCCCCTCAGATAAGCGAATCAGCGAAGCCCACAGGTACTGGGATTCTTTCGCTCGGTCGCTTTTCCGGGTGGTTGTCAGGGCATCCAAAAAGTGCCGTTAGTTTAATAATATTAAAGATTTTGTGAATTTTGATGGGATCCTCGCGTACGTGGCCCTCTGCTCAGCGAGACACGCGCACCGCGGCAGACTTGGGGCGGCTCTTTCGCCCTTTATCTTTTCCCTTTCCATGTAACGGCCGTCAATTGGGGAAAGCGGGCGGCTGCCAGCCGCGGGGTTTGACGGGGACGGCGGTGGGGCAGGGAAACAGACGGCGGTAACGGCGCGTCCTGGTTGCGTCTTCGCCCCCGCTGGGGCCCGCTCATACCATCTGTCGGCATCGACCGCTCCCTCGCCGTGTAACTTGGATCACGGAGCCGGGCGGTAGGGGCGCGTGGCCCACCGCCCCTCTTGAACCGCTCCGTCGGACCGACCCACTCCCCAAGCGACGCGTGGAGGCCCGGCGGGCCCCGCCCTGTGCGCCCGACGGAAGTCCCCCGCGTGGGGGGAACGCAATTATTGTGGTTATCTATGCACCGTGGAGGTGGGTGGACGGCCGTGGGATCGCGGAACGGACGCTCGATATGGGACGGTGAGGCCGAAGCCGAGGCCGCGGCGGAGTAAAGGAAATAGATGCGGGGATTGACCGCGCTGGCGCGTGACAGCCTTTACGTGCCGCCTATTTAAATTCCCGCGATGGCGTGTGCGTCGGTGGCAGCCCGTGGGAAGGCGACACGTATGGATTCACACGAGGTGGGCGTCGGGCGGGGCGGGGCGGGGCGGGGCGCGGGTGGGGGTGGGGACCGACAGCGTCGCAGCGCGCGCAGTGGCTTGCCGTGGCGGAAAGGTGCGCCCGGTTCTCTGGCAGGCTATCTCTTGCACGTGTGGGCCCAACGTGTCAAAGGTAGATGATCAAGGTTGGATGCGGTGTACCGGAAGGATCTGAACCGTTGGCACATGCGGTTGTGTGTTGGACTCGGATTTCGCTAGCGGGAAATTAGCGGGAGGCTTGGTTGGTGGAATTGCGTGACAGCAAGCAACTTCGACGGCTGATGGTGGGAAACTCGGCCGCTGGTTTTGGCTTGGACGCTTCATTTGGTGATGACCGGAAAATATGGATGTTCCCGCGAATGTGTTACGTTGTCACGGACCCATAAATGCGATTAACTAATCGCACCGCAAGAGGACACGAAATTTGAATGAATAATGGCTTGGGGACGTGGCATCAGCCAGATGCCGTCGCTATTGACGGTGACATTTTCCCATTAGATATCTTTGAGGACCGATTGTTAAATGTAATTTCTATGTAGCTTAAACAAAATGGATTTGATTAGCTTTTCTTGCCTACGTGCTGCTAATATGGTTTTTTTTTTTTGGACTGCTGAAGCTGACGGATTGGAAGTTTTGAGGCTAAAAAAACTTCGAGCGACCGCAGGAAACTAGATTTTAAGCATACAAAGAAAAAAAGTTTGCCTTCTTCTATCTACCAATCAGCTGAATGCGGCAAGTATTATGTGGTCCTGCAAGTTAGGTGATGTTGCACTGCATTCGAACCTTGCACTTAACTGCAGTTGATCCCGCGAAGCAAGCAACGCGAAGGCTATTCAAATGTGGACCGGAAATGGGCCATCTTGCTTCTTATGGCATACACTGGTGTAAATATAAAAGCCCAATTCTCGTTGATAAATTCAAATTATATTGCCAATCGTGTATACAAAATTTATTTTGCTGTTCGGTTGATGGATGCTAGAGTCCGAGGGTTTGAGGTTTGAGCACAAAAATTCAAATTTATGAGATATGTGAAATTTTTAAATCAAAGAATAATAACAAAAAAAAAATTACTCAATTTTATGAGATCACTTGTGAAAAAATGTTTCTCTCTTCCTAAAGTTGAACATTAAACTATGAGGGGGGATATATTTCATTTTATGGATGTCTATATCCCTGGTTTTTAAATTGAAAGATTTGAAAATTCAATTTTATGACGTATTATGCGAAGATATA
Organism: Metroxylon sagu; assembly: GCA_017589505.3. NCBI lineage: Eukaryota > Viridiplantae > Streptophyta > Magnoliopsida > Arecales > Arecaceae > Metroxylon > Metroxylon sagu. Next base: position 1,137,614 of record JACVBY030000552.1, on the reverse strand, counting down.
TTGTTTTGTTCCCAAAGTCAACTACTAAAATATGTAGGGTATGCATATCATTTTATGGGCGTCCAGTTAGATGGGTTTAAATAGAAATTTAAAAGCTTACGAACGTAAAATCTCATTAGCATCCATTTTAAATTTCTAATATACAACCAAAACTCCCAAGCGGGTTTATGAGGCTATTAAACTGATTTACCACGTTTAATTAAGGATAGGAACATCAAATCACATTTGGGATCATGTCCATTTACCACGTTTACAGCATCTCTTACGTGCATCATGCCACCATATTCTTTATCCCCTCGGCTCTAACTTTCAGATCAGATTTTACAAAAATTATTCAGAAATCAAAGGAAATTTTACAAAAATAATCAGAAGTCAAAGGAGTTGCACACATATAACCTGTTATAAAATCTGAATTTACGAATGAATCTTTAACCTGTGCTTAGAGCCAACAGCCGTTATTTTTACCTACCTCTATACGTGTATATATATATATACAAGTTGCAAGTTTCAAATCGTATATTATAGTAAATTAATAATATTAGATTTTGATAAATTATTATGATAGTGGCGTAATATATTAGAAAAAATTTTGATATTATATGATTAGTAATTTTTAATTTTCATGGCATATCGAATAACTTAATCAAAAATTTTTAAAAATCTTTAATCAATAAAATATAACATAGCAAACATGTTGATTTTATATTATGAGGGAAAAGATGCTTCGGGCTAAGATCATCAATGAACTAAAATCATTATTGCAATCCCATTTCAATTAGCAAACGCGTCCACCAGTTTGTTTCATGGAATTACTAACGTTCGTGTTACAAGCCCCTCATCTGTTTACCGACCAAATAACCGATGCAACCCGTGGCCGATAGATCTTGACTCGGTCCGGCTAGAAACTAAAAGAACATCAGTGCAAATAGAACCCAATCATGCCCGTTCTTTTAAACTCGACATTTTGTTGCACCAGGGACCTTCTGATCAAGGAGTACTACGATGCGTGTAATAACAGCAACAAGACTACAACGAGAGTGGGTTCAAAATGTTTTAAGATGTGCGACGCAGTTGCATCAAATGGCTGACCACATTGACTTGTTCCCATGTGTTCCATCCCAGCTTTCCAGCTCCCTATCGTATGTATTTAAAAGATGAATCAAGGCCGATGTGAGGGTTGTGCTCTTGCTAGCATTCATCCTTTTCGACAGCAGCTAATAATTAGTCCCATGAATTGGGAGGAAGTGAGGCCACACAAAAAGTAGAGTCGAGGAATTTGAGGATGCCGATGGCCAAAGGTGAAATAAAAAATCCTAAGCAAACAACCCTGTATATGTTAATAAGGTAAGAAGGAGCGAAAAAGATGGTACTGAGGTGTGCCATGTTGATAACACTCAATTTAGATGGAGACTAATTACAGGATGCCGAGGGAGCAGAAGTGCAAAGGTGTGGCTGAACGACACGATCGAAACTCGGGACTTGGTCACGCAGGGGAAAACAAAGGCCCGCACATTCAACCTGGGCTTGCACCACGGCAGTTATCACGATTCCTGCGAACCGTAGCAAATGGAGCAGCAGCAAGTGCGGGATGCCTCTTATCGGTTCTGAAGCAGGACAAAATTGTTCAAAAGATGGCCCTCGACAAAAAGCGGATCCAAGAACAAGGAGTACCTGGAGGGCAATGAAACTAAATCTTGGTTCCAATCTTTTAGATAAAGTCACGACTTGCTCATTATTATATATAGGCCACAAGGAATGGTATTTCAAGGTGTTAGATGAACCGCAATTGGTTTCCCTATGCTTACTTTGCTTGTGATAAGCATGAGTGCTATCGAACAAATAGAATTACAACAACCATAATGTAGGAAGCACTTAAAAGTGTGACATCTAAATCTAAAGAAAAAAAAAAATGACAGTCAAATAATCCTAGCTATAAAATGACTCCTACCACCACTTAAACCTCAGTAATGGAGTTTAAAAAGGAAAGACGTAGTTTTATTCAGCTGCCTACGGAATCCGACCCAACTCAATTTGAGCTTGGGCCATGTTCAGTCTTTTTTAATAATAATAATAAAAAATCCATGCCAATGTAGAGCCAGGTTATATATTTTTGCTGCAAATGTTCTGATGTTCACATCCTAGAATACTATTTAGATTTGAGCATGAAATTCCCTAAAGCATGACACATTTCTATGCCATTCAGATCTCCACATATCACGAAATTCCCACACCATGGCAAAATTATAACCTTACAAAGCCTTAAATACAAGCTTGACAAGCCGAAACCACGTAAACATTGGTGTATAAATTGTACATAAGAACATGAAGAGAGACAAAAACATCCCACATGGAAGAAAATTAAGTGATCTTATCCAACCTGTTGTCTCGACAACTTGCATGATGTAAATGACAACTTATATGTTGCAAAGTCAAATCTGCGCAAAACTGCACAGGATGAAACCTAAATCTTTAAACATTATCATAAAATAGCTCCAGATATATCTTTCTAAATTTTACATTGCTTCAAATAAAGCTACATTTTCTTTTTTTCCTGATTAACATACACTAATTACTGCAGCAACAAGAAGAAATAGAAGAAATTACTAATACATATTGCAGTCTTGAAATGTAACCTTTATCTCAGGTCCCCCTAATTTCTCCACAAATTGAACAACCATCTTATTCAGGATTTCAGAAACAGTAACGCCTCACTAATTTGATTAAGCTAAACCAACCTACAATTTTAGAAGTCCCTTTAATAAGGTAAGGTAACCCATGTAGCAACGATTCCCAGAAGAAAATTTGCTGGCCCCCATGTAAAGAAGCTTGTCTCTGCTATGAGGAGGTCTCTAGCAAGCCTACAAAATGTATAGGTAAGATCCACAAGCAGAAGCAGATATTTTATCTGTACAGAAATTAAAACCATGTCGATATTGGCGGCTCAGTACTTGGTATACTTGTCCATATAAGCCTGACAATGGAAAAAAAAATGCATAAAAATATCAGGAAAAATAAAATAAAATAAAATAAAAAACACAAGGGTCCTTAAAGAATAGCAGCCGTAACCTAGAATTTATGCACTTACCTCCACAAGTTTAAAAAGTTTTGTTTGGGACAAGGATAGGTAATGATTGATAGACTCTGCAGTGCTCGGAATTTGATGGGGTTGCAGTGAACTAATGACCTTTTCAACTGCTTTCTTAACTATCGTCTTGTGGGCATCCTTACTCAAGTGACCCTCACGCCAAAATGGTTTTATCAACTCCTTCACAAAGTCCACCAAAGCAGCACGAAAGTTTCTTACCACTTTTGATTCCCTGTCATTTTGGGCCTTATCCACTTGATTGCTTGTGTTACCACCAAGATCTGCCTCATTGACCTTTTCACCATCAGTCTCATGAGGTGCCCAGCGCTTCTCATCTTTAGGCATAGAACTTTTTCCTCCAGCTGCTTCTGGTCCAGGAACAGCTACTGGGGTGATATGCCCACTAAATTGATGTGCTGACGTGCTCTCATCAAATATGCCTTTGGTGGAGTGATGGAGAGAATTCAGAAGCTTCTGGGAGCTGTATTCTGGGGCATGACCACTTAAAATAGGATCAACATTTATGTGCTGACTTGACACATTGTGGATAATGGCGGTTGAAGAAGTTTGGGTAGTCACATTTCCTGCTTTGGGAGGCTCGACGCTATCAATTAGTGGATCATATTGATTTCCAGAAGATGATTTACTTGCAGGTGCATAAAATGAAGATTGAAAACGTTCAGAAGGCTTCCAAGAATCCATTTGCATTTTCAATGGAGCAGAGGGTCGGATATCCTGTAGAATACCTTGCTGTGTACTGCTTTCTATTTCTGGTCTTGAGTAGCATGGTGAAGAATTTCTTGGAAGTGAAGCAGACCTAGAACCATAATATCCTCTATCAAAATCGAGTGGTCTTTTGCTATCAAGGTGCTCAGCAATAAATGGTGCAGATCCACTAGTTGATGATGCTCCTATTTGAGCAAGTGTCTGAACTGAAGGTGAACCATGGAGAGGATGAAGAGAATTGTCAAACTTTGAGTTCAATGAGTTGCTTAGACTATAAGAACAGTATTTTGGATCAGGAGGTGGAAAGCGGCTTTGCTGACATCCAATAACAACATCCTCTGTCATTTTGCCATAAGAATATGGATTGTTGCTATTCTGTTGCAGACCAGTTGCTGCAGAGGATTGATCTGAATGATATCCGCACTCAAGAATTAACGGATTCCCTGACAAAGGCAATGCTTTTGAAAATGTTGCATCATTCAGAAACTCCCCTTTAGGCATTTCCTGGTGAAGCTTTACTTCATCTAGGTACCTTCTGGAGAGGAATTCTCCACTAACTGAATGCTTCTCATACATGGAGTCAACATAAGGGCTTACCCCAATGGGTTTTTGATATCCTTCTCGAACCAATGATGCCTGTGTTAACTCATTCACTGGAAGATTCGATGCCCCACTGCTTCCAGAAATGTCAAATCTAAAATGCTCTTCTGCAGGAATCTTGGATGAGTGCTTATTATAGTCATCATGGAACTGGGTTAATCCATGGCTCTCTCCACCATATGCACGGACAAGGGCTCTTTGTAAATCCAACTTCGATGAATTGTCAAATTTTAACGAGTCCAGGGGCTCATGTGAACTGGATAGCTTAAATCTCTGAGCTTCTTGTCTCGAACCTGGAGACATGATGAGGGAGTGATTAGCAACTTTTCATATCATAGATACTCTTTAATGCAAATTCGTTAGAAGATAATAAGGATACCTGTATGATCCACAGAATCGTACTTGATCCTTGGCTCAGCTATATTCTCTTTGGACCACTGGCTGCTTCTGACGTCCTCCTCTTTCAGGTGAAGGAAACTACAAGAATTCCCCCTGATGCACCATCCTTTCTTAAAAAATTCACATATCATTGCAGGCCGTTTTCCTAAAATCTCAGGTGGTGCACCAGGAGATGAACTCCTAGGTCTCCTTTGCGGAAAATGCATGCTGAAAATATATTGATTAGTCAAAATTTAACCCAGGAAGTGGTGGCAGAACAAAGAAAGAAAAGATTCTAGCTCACAAATCCAAGTTCAGAGGACTTTGAATTACCGCTAAGAACTTTATAGCTTAAAGAATTGCCATACCTTGATATACCGGAGTCCTCTGGGGGCTGCAAGTTGATTTTTGCGCAGGGATTCGGTGCATCCTTTTCTATAAGACCATCTGTCTTCCCATATCTAGAGCCACTTTTTATCATGCTCTCCAATTTGTTCTCATTAACATGCAAGACTCTGGTATCCTTAACGCCAATAAAACTGCTGGAGCTTAAATGAGACTTATGACTGCCATGAGTTTCAATATTGTATCTTCTAACATCTTTTGAAGCTTCAGTAGAAGTTTCCTTTTCCAACAAAACCTTGTTACCTCTGTCAGCTAGATGAGATATAGGAAATTTATTCTCTTCAGAAGACATGATACATTTATCCTGAACTGCAGACCTGGTGTCCGGGTAATTTATAGCAGATGCCTTCTTGCTATCCGTTGCTACCAACTTAGCTGAAGGATCAAAGGCAGAAAAGTTGCCGATATCATCATGGCCATGCACAGTTGGTGTTTGAATGATGCCAGATCTCTCATAGATGGAAGAACCTGACTTCAGGCCCTTACCACTGCCCCCAGACTCTATTTTTTCACTGGCATCTAAATAGAGAAAAAGGGGAGGGAATAATCAATTTATGATCAAGGAAACTGCATGCCAGGAAAAGGAATTCTTTGACTACAAAAGTAAAACCTCAAATTATAAACCATTGAAGAAGATTCAGTATGCTGCAAAAGTATCCTCAATTTATAGGACATAATAATCAAGTAAAAATGGTACTATACTTTAGCAAATGCCATCAGCATGCTGGTATCATGTGAATGAAGAACAGGCTGCTAAAGATGCAATTTTCCTGCTTCAGTCTTGACCAACCAATCTATTCACCCATAACAGCATTTCTTAATCATACAGACAGCATGACGCAAGACCTTGAGACCAATAAACTCAACGTTGGAGATCTAACAGAATTGATTTATTAGCAACACACATTGGATGGTATTTGGAGGAAAGCTGCCATACCACAATACCAAGAAGGATGGTACCCCTCCATGACTACCCAGAACATCTAGTTCATTGTTAACTTAATAAAAGGAGAGGATTTAATCGACACATGCAATACATGAATAATTAAACAGATGAAAGCACATGTATGCCCATGAACAGCAGATCTGCATGAGAAAACCATCAGCTATTTGCATGGAAAAAATAATTTTATCATGCATACCCATGCAGCCATTAATCATAAAGACTCACCTAACCCTAGATTGCAGCAATATACAACACTAACTCTTTTAGTTACAAGGAAGCAATTAGAAAATTACATGCTACCTATACTAGTAATATTTATTTATTTATTTATTTATTTTTGTTGTTTTAGTGTCTACAGTTAAAGTTCTATGAAATAATTATTAATATTAGTGTTATAACTTTCACTGAACACATCAAACAAGAAAAAACATTGAAGTACTTGGAATCAAGACAAGCATCAACATGGAGCCAAAGAAATAGTTATCACTTGACAACAAGAGAAATAATTTGCCAGTTATACAGAAAATAAACAATCATAACATTATTATCATTTCTTTATTTGTACTGTGTAAACTATATAATAAAAACTTTTCATTAGTACACAAATTTTTTTTCTTTGTTTTCTTATACCTCCTTTATCCATATTGCCAGATCAAACACTCAGAGTACACATTCAAATTTGACTCTCATGTTCAAGATCCCGCATATGAACATGAACTTATATTTCCATTAGATTGCATAAAAAAAGACTTCGAAGCAATTAAAAAGAAGAATGAGAAGACACAGAGTTATCTGTATCTCAGAGAGTGGATGGACCTCCATAGATTTTCTAAACAATCACAAACAATAGAGACCTAATGGACAGTTTTTTATCTCCAGAAATAAGTCTGATGATAGAACCTATAATAGATGAGAGCAATGAGAAAGACATCTGGTATAACTTGGAGAAAAATTAGAATGCATATTAAAGGAAAATGCTAGAGCAGAAGTAATTGAGAGTAGATATGGCAAGTGAGATTTTAGGTGTTGATCTTGGGTGTGTGTCAAGGGGGCAGGAGAAATAAAAATGAAAGAAGACCAAAGTTGACTACAGAATTTTCAACCTTGCATAAACAAATAAGGCAGCCCTACTAGAATAAATGAAGGCATCACCAACTCAATCCAAAGTAACGCTAGTCGGTCATGACCAGTTTTTCATGATAAGGATATATATTGTGGTTTAGAATCACACACTAAGAAATTTCAGAAACAAAAATTAAAAAAGATATATAAGACCCTGACAGCAGCGAATCATCCATGAACTTACGGTGAAGATCACTGTTTTATCGACAGGAATGAACCGCTGAGGATTTCATTCTCCACAAGGACAGACTAAAATGTTTCATGAAGATCCCTGTATGCTTCAGATAAAGAATAAAGCAAGTTCCTACTTTTATCTCTAAGAAAGATGAGTTTGTGACTAAAGTGAATTGCATGGAAGAACTTCTATAAGTACTGATGCTCTCTTTTTAGCTGAAACATGAACTCAAGTGATTGCTTCAGTTTAGAAAGTCATATACACAATAATATGTTCTTCCTGTATAATTATGATAAGATTAACATCATTTTTTCATTCTGGTAGATGAGCAGAAAGCATGCAAACTTTTGCAGATATGGTCTTTTCCAATGCCATTTTCTGAGTTAGGATGTTCATTTTTTAATCTGGTCTCATTCTAATCATTTAATCTTACTTTGCAGATATTATCCAAAATTTATGAAATACAACCTCTTTCCCTCTGTTGAGTGCCCTCCTCAGAGTACCACATGCTCCTGATCATTTTTTTGGTTGACGCGACGGGGGGGCAGACCCAAACATATGCTCCTCATCATGTTTGCAATAGGTCTGGAGTAATTAGATGCCTTAAATAATGGAAACAGACTTATAAATAGTGTAACTCTACCACCAAGAAATATTCAGTCTTCAGCCTTTTGGCTTTCGAGTTCTGAAGGGTAATCCACGATATAGATGAGGGACATGGATACTCTACATTCCATATCGCATTGTACCCTTCACATTTTTTCTTACTAAGGTTTTAAATCCCGTAGGACGAAGCCCTCCCAATTTTTTCATGGAACAAGATGTGCCACCATTCTGCCCCATCCCAACACTTGGGATAGGAGGTATCCCAAGAAGTGCCGATTGGGATGTTAGGATGATGGTGCGATAGTTTTGTCCCGATACATGGGATGGCAACCTGTCCTATTATTCCACGGGACGTCCTGCTAGGAGCTGAAACCATGTCTATGGCCATTTTAGTTCTACAATTGAACTGATAAAATCAAAAACCCCCATTCCTAATCTCAGTTTGTAACAACCAAGAACACATTTAGGGCTGAAATATGGTTTCCATATGCTACAAACATGTCAGATATGTTAGTGCTTGCTTATAATTAAGAATTTTTTTCTACATCCTAGAGCAAATTCACTTCAACGAAATACTTTTGCAGCATTCTATAAAAATTATCAATAGTCTAATAAAATGAGTAGGAAAAACATAGAAATGAAAGACTAGAAATGATTTTGTTCCCCCTCACACAACTCCTGTTTCAATCAACCCACTCAAAAAGAATCCTGTGGCACTTAAATCAGGATTTATCTCAATCTAATAACTCAAGATTTTGGCCCATGACTTTGCAGAGAATTTATCAAATTAAAAGCCACAACATTATAGTAGTGATTGCATAAAATTGTTCAGAAAAAGCAGTCGCACTGAAAATCCCCTATAATTATTATTTTTTAAACTTCCTGAATGGGAACCAACCCCATATCCTGGAAGTCTTCAAAACTTTAAAGAAATTATCTATCTCAATCTGGCAAGTGTATTCAGGGAATTCATATGGTCTCATATATTTCTCACTCTCCATCAATTCCTAGACCTACTTTCTAATAAACTCAATAATCAAACTATTTTCTCTGTCCATAGAAAACAATCCATCAATCAGATCGACATCAACATTTATGAAGGAAATCTACAAATAAGGGATTGTGATTATTAATTTGCAATGCAACCTTATCAAAATATATATTGTTAAATAAAGATCTTTGTAAAATTGCCCTTCATTTACTGTTGGACATGCTATGCATGAATTTTGTTTTATTTTCTCCTTTCAAACCAAAACATGCCTCTATCAACCCTCTTCTTCAGCAATTGCCTACTAAATACTTTATCTTTTTTGTTCAAAAAAAAGGACTCCTCTATTGCCTGATTCTCTAAATTTTGTGAAACTAAGCACTTCCTAAAGATTCTAGTGTCGTCTTGTCCCAGTTCTTTGATCGCCTTGATCAACTCAAGCGATTTTTTCTTTGTCCAGTTGCTATAAATATCAACGCTTTGAGGTTCAAAGGAAGGCACACCTAACTTTTATCTATGAGAAATATACAGAAACAGAAGAACCATCAGTCAGGAGTAGAACCAGAAAAGAGTATCCTCACAAAGAATAATGTTCTATCACTATGATTTTCCACCTTTTTATTAATTTCTTAAAGGATTTAAAAATCAATGCTAAACCTTTTCTATGCAATTTAAAAGTTATGTCCTAATTTCTTTGTCCAATGATGATTGTTTGGATGAAGAAGCTAGGTCATGCCACCTTCTACTCTAAAGGATTTCACACGCCGCTTTGACTGTATCCAATTGTTCACCTAGAAATTTCCCTTAATGCTTTATAGAAAGTTTATGATGTTAAACAAATGTTTTATGCATCTACATAGCAGATAATCAAGTGAAGAACCACATTTGGCTCCTTGCAGGTTAAACCCTATGTACAATAAGTGACTCACCCATTAATTTAACTGAGCATTTCTTCCATAAACCATATTTTAACTTCTAAAGCAATTTTGCAGAAAAGAGAACAAACTACTCAAAGAAGTCAGAATGCTTTCTCCATTTGAAGACTCTTTGGGCCTAGGGCACCAAGATCACTCCAATACACTCCTCTTAGTCAATCACTCCAGCATCCTTTGGCAGGCACTTGAGTTCAAATCCACACCATTCCAAAAGCTAGTTCATAACTTTTTCCAAATTTAGAAGGATGTTAGTTTTCTAAATTTTCCCCTAGATGATAAATGGTAAGATTACTGTTAGAGTAGAAACAAATTAGAAAAGAAAATCTTTCTCATTGCCCAAATTACAGTCATCTCTTGATAAGGTTGTGTTTGTAATCTTAATTCTTCCATTATTTACCTTTGATTATTTATTCAAAATTTCCGCTCAGATTAACTGAGTGAGTGCCACCACCAATTGTGCATTTCCCCAGCCAAAAGTGGGTTCTCACAAAGTTCTTCCAAACACTTGTAGCCATCAAGAAGACTGATCATTGGACAAGATTAACATAAATACAATTTCCAACAGCAGTGCAAAATTTTGTTTTCCATAATTTCTTTTTGAGAACTAGGACAGGGAATCCTAATGCAAAATTGAGGCAAAGGTAAGACCTGAAACCAGGTCCTTGCTTCCAAATTTCATTGTAACAATAAAATGATTGTACTCAAAATATCATGCTTGTTTTTCTCAACTAAAGAGAACTGTATAGATAGAAACATCTAATTCTATTCAAACCACATCGTGATTGAAGCAAGGAGCCATCGCCCTAATATAGTGGTCACCTAGTTTCCACCAAGTGACTCTTTAATAAATGATAAGCATCATCTAATAATTCTAAATCAACATAGCAAATTCTAGGCATAATTCCATAGAAAAGCCTTTTGCATCTCTTGTCAAAGAAGCATCCATAAATATGCACTTGATGGCCTCTATGAGGAAGAATATACCAATGATGATGTGAAACAAACTAAATATCATGATTCCATGGTTGATGCACTGCAATATAAGAATACAATTTGATGTATCTAACCACATGTACGATGGAGATTGGGCATAAGCTAGGCCTTATTGAGGATGGTCTTGAACCGAACTGATTAAAATTTTGGATTCACAATGCTTCATTTCTCTTGCCTAAATTGAACTCAAGAAAAGTACAGGCTTAGCTTGGTCCAAGCCCTATATAACATAATACGTAAGAAATTTCAATACAATATAACATAGTATTATATGATATAACATAATATATGCCATCTAAAATTTCATTATGACTTGAGATCCCAAATCCTCACCCTTTTTACCCCTCTTGTAGGGTAAAAGATGGATCCGAATATCTGAAATCCTTTCCATTCCATTTAGCCTCATAAAGCTCTCATATAACCCAAATCAACATGTTTTCCATTTAATCATCTTTCCATGTACTGATATGTTTAATTTGGTGGATTGCATCCTTAAAGGTCAGCCTTTTAATTCCAAACATGCAACTTAGCAAAAACATCAAATTCTAACAAAAGAGTCATGTAATTAAGTGGATATGGTTATTCCTTGTTGTTTTCCATGTGATCATTTGTTTCTTTTAGAAGAATGACAAAAGAAAGTTGAGAGGCTTTTATACTTATTGAGTTAATAAAACATAAAGTGAAATAATATACTACCGACAACGTGTAACTATTCTCCTCTCTCTCTCTCTCTCTACATACACACACACACACATTTATATCCTTGTTTTCAAAATCTAATTCATATCCATAGTCATTTAATATAAATATGGAGATCAATCTTAGTATCTGATAAATACATGTGTCTGTATTTGTATTTGCCAAATAAAAAACTTAACACCATAAAAGTGGCTTAAGTCCCAACTTCTCAATTCTCGTAAAAATATGATTAGATTTCTCTCTTAGAAGTTCATATCATTCATGTCCAAACTCCAAAGAAAAAAATTCTAGCATTGATGGACGCTAAGTAGAAGTCACCCAAGAAACAATTTCCTTAAGTTGGGATTTCCTTTCTTTTCTTTTAGCATGATAAAAGTCACATGTCCTCCAAAATCCAAATTGATAGTGATTTGTTAGTCATGGAAAACCTTAAGTTTATTTATATTGAGAATGTAATATAAAGCAAATCTTAAATAATTTCATAAGCAATGTATATTAATGCTCAAACCTTTTTTTCCAAATTTGGTCATATATCTAAAATTTTTAGTCATAGCCACGTGCATTTGCATGTGCATTATAACCAGTAGATACAAGTATATGGATATAATAGTTTTTATATTGCTCCAATTCAATTTTAGTCTTACCCTCTTGTGGTCTTTTTCACTTATTGCTCTCTTTTTCCTCTTTATCTTCCTATGATCTTTACTCCCTTCTTCTCCTCTCTGATCCACTAGCCACCATCATGTGCTAACTGCAGCTCCAAGACAAACTATGGCCTTGAACTGCTTGCTCTCTCCAACTGTCCCAGTAATTGCAACAGTCAGAACCACCCATGTAAGCCCAAACCCCATTTCCTTGCATGAAGATCAAGCCCAAGAAGGCCAGGTTCACGCTTAGACATGAGAAAATTCATATGGATATTGCCCAAGCATAACCAAAGATTTTTAATCCTGGTAGGGAAAGGGTTGGCTTTGCCTGAGCTTGGTCTGTTATCAACCCTACATTTACACAACATAACCAAAATAGGCTTCCATTGTTATTTTAATTTATTTTCTATAAGGATAATGTGTTTCCAAATCTATTTTTTGCTGCAATTTTATCCTTATGTAAGTCAAGCATTGATGTCAGTCCATCTTTCAGAGATTGTTGTAGTGTCATGCTTGTGCATCATGATAATTAAATATTAAGAATTAAAGCACGTGCACTTAAGCGCAAAGGACTCTTGGAACCTAGAGATAAAGCACAAAGCACAGGTGCATGCCTAAGCGAAGTGAGGTGCACATTTTTGAAATAAATGATAGAATAGTTTATATAAGTAAGCTTTATAACACATAATAGAAAAAGATAACAAAAACATAATAATAATATATATTTAGCCTATTAGCTCAATGAAAAGTCTCTTCTTTCTTAACTGAAATATATAGTTTCTTAATATCTTTCCTTCTCTTTCTCATATGATAACATAATTTTTAGTGTTCCATCTCTTTGTCTTGCAATTTTTTTTTATAAGCTAAGAAAAATAATTGTGAATGAGATGGTGTATTATAAAGTCAACATAGTCAAATAAATATTATAGATTTTTAAAAAAAATATTACAAATATAGCTTATGAAGAAAGGTATATTTTTCTTGCATCTCAAATCAAATCAAAAGTGCATGCTTTTTTCATCTCATATGTGCTTAGATGAAGGTCTCTCGCTTATGGTATAAGAAGCGTCTTGTGCTAAGATACGTCTTAGAGTACAAGCGCCTGACCTTTGGCGCCTTTACATCTCATGCCCTAGGCGCGCCTTAGACAAAACTGAATTAAAGCATGCCATTTTAAGATATATTAATATCCCTCCGTTTACTTTAAATGGTTTAACGACAAAATAAAAGGTCTAGCTTTCTGTACAATATTCATATAATTCTAAAACTGTTTCTCAAGTCCAATTTCTGAGATATACAATACAGCTCACTATGAAACACAACTTGAAATTCAACAAAATATGAGGGTCTGAGACATAAGGCAATCACAGATACTATGATAAAGAAGATAACAATAAATAGAATTGGATAGAGAACAGATTAAGCAATTTACAATAGCTCGTACAAGACTCAGGAAGGACTGCATGCAGTAGCATTCATTTTGAATTTATAACATCATGCATGACCCAAATTGTTGACTAATGCCATATTGCTTTTAAGCTAAGATAAAAGCCTTGAGACAGAGTCACACATGCATCAAGGAGAACAAAAAGGTGTTTTGAATCATGCCTCAACATTATTCCTCCATCACGGAGGTGGTTCTTAAAATAAATATAGAGCAGCTAAAGTACCATATGCAGGTCAATGGAAGCTGCAGTGCCCAAATCCTTGCATATGGCAATATCTAGAGAAATAATAGTCACTTCAACTGCCGTTTATATGTTTCCCAGATCAACTTGTCGCCATTCTCTAAAAAATCACAGCTTGTACCAATGCAATCAGCCCTCCCCCAAGAAATCATCAAATAGTAGCATCACATGTTGAAATCTTAATAACGGTATCAAAAAACGACATGAATCAAAATCTACTTTAGACGAGTACGACAATCAAGGCCACAATGACCAAAAACGACATGAATCAAAATCTACTTTCGACAAAAACCGACAATCAAGACCACAATGCCCATGCCAAAACCCCAAACTTGTTGGCCAAAACCAACATTCCCCTATTCTTTCTGTATTTATTTACCATTTCATTTATAGCCTAGAGCTAGCTCCTTTCTCCTTGATCTAAAGCCCATATGGAATGAGGTTGTTCTTTAAATAAATATATATGCAGGTGTTGTTCTTCAAATAAATACATATGCAGGTAATGTACCTTATACATGTAAACATAAGTTCCAGTGCCCAATTCCTCCTATATGGCAATATCTAGAGACATAATAGTCACTTCACCAGTCGTTAATAAGCTTCCCAATTCTACTTGTCACCATTCTCTAAAATCACATCTTGTGCCAAAACGATCAGCCCTCCCCTCAAAAAATCACCTAATTAATCGCGTCACGTATCGAAAATCTCATAACAGTAATGAAAACAACATGAATCAAAATTTACTTTCGACAAGCACGAAAATCAAGATCACAATGCCCATGTAAAACCCCAAAGTTGCTGTCCGAAACCTATATTTCCCGATCAATCTGTACCTCTCTAACATTTCTTCTACAACCAAAAGTTAACTCCTTTCTCAATCAAAGCCCATAGAGAATCAGATAAACAGCAAAAGCAATGGCAACAAGAAACAATATTTCAGACCGATAGCAAAACAGGATCGTTCCAGATGGATGAAACGCATTATTGAATACAAGGGAAGGACGGTGGGGGGAAGAGACAAACCATGGGCATCGCCCGGAGGAGCCTTGGCGTTAGAAGAATCCCCACTCTCCTCTCCCTCTCCCTGCGATCCTTTTTTTCCCTCGTTGCCGTCGTCCTCCTCCTCCTCTTTCACTATCTCCTCCACCTCGTCTTCTTCGTCGACGTCTTGTTCTTCTTCGGGGGATTCCTCGCCATCGCCGCCGCCCGGGGGGCAATCGGCCATGGCGGAGCGGGAATCGGGGTAGGGCGCCGCACGCTTCGGCATCTCCAATGCTACGGCGGCGGGCGAGGACGAGGGTAAAAGGCAAGGAGAAGAGGAGGTATAAAAAGGCAAAAGGGTGGAGGTGAAGCGGAAGAGAAGAGCCGAAGGTGTCACTCTGTAGTGCGTTTAGGTGCCGGTCGGACGTTCTCCCCTCTTGCCAGTTGCCACTTCACTCTGGTGTCCTCTTCCTCCTCTGCTTCCCCCCCCTTATATTGTCATTCCCTCCGCCGGTTTTTTATTTATTTATTTATTTATATTATATAAATCTTTTCTTTTTCCTTTTGCCTTTACAAAGCGTCGATTGAGATCATCAGATATGATAGCCCTAGGTCAGGTAATATTCACACAGCATAATAGAGTAGCAAGTTGTTTTGAGGACTAAATAAAAGCGTTGCCAAAATGCTATGAGCTAGAAAAATAATTATATATATATATATATTATTAATTCTCTAGATTTTACTTAAATTTTATTTATCTATATTTTTATTCTTTTTAACCACATTCTATACCATCCTTTGCCCTATCCATCATATAGCACAATACTATCTTAAATAATAAAAAATACTTTTAATAATGATAGAACTTCGAAAAATAGGTATTATCATTAAAATTAGTAAAAATTTAATGCAATACCATTTCATTAAGTATTTAATTTTTATATTGAGTCTTTTCCTTTTCGTGCACCCTAAAACCTTTGCCCTCATGCATATTATATTCTTTTCCTCCGAGCTAGAGGCATTATCTCTATCATGACCTTTTCAGATATTGACTTGTACTTACTGCCTTTTTTACGTGAAAAAAGCAAGAGAAGTAGCTCCAGTCGAATGACAAAGTTACAAAGGTAAAAGAGAGAGCATTAGGTCAATTAGTTGATGATCTAGTCGATCAGTTCATTAATTTTGCAGTTGGTTAAGCTAACGACGAGTCAATTAAACAATTATGTGAAGAGTAGATGATTAAAACTTTCTGTAATCAGAACAAAAAGACTATCTTTTTTAATGGATGGTTTCTGATACTACAGATAAAAGCTAGCTAATAAGGGCACTTTAGCCTTAGGAAGAATACCAACAATTTCTTTGAGCTACTACAGGGACCATATCAAAGCATCATCTAACTTCCTATTTATGATCTAGTTTCTTAAGTTCTTGCCCCACTCTCTACTTGTCATCTTCCTCTCCCCTACTCCCAGTGTGGTCAATCGTCATGTCCAACCATTCCTAAGTCGACATATAAGTAATAAATTAAATAGTGACATGGTAACCACCATTGATATGAACGTTGGCGCCATAACTATTAATATTCTTGGAGTTATTCATGGTAAGCTCTTATTTGAGGATGATGAACATATTATACTTGAACATATCTAGAAAGAATCATCTTGTATCACTACATGATGGAGAGTATCAAAATAGGAGGTTCATGAGGTCATCATCCCTGGCATAGGTGACCATATTAGAAGCATTCATTTTGAAAAAAAAAAAAATGATAGCCAAGTGGTGATTAATTAATAAATTGCTTCATATAAAACACATAATTATTGTGCCCTTATTAGCATACTGGAGGCTAGCATCAAATTCAAATATATTTAAATTGTTGGAACAAACTTTTTGATGGGACCTAAGTTGTATAGGTAATAGATCAATTAGAATGATAAGTTATAATTTTATCATCAATGCTAAATTTCATAAAGACTTGCTTGATCATTCTTATATGGGCATGATGATACAAAAGCACATACTAGAAGTAATCATGCATATCATATCATTTCTAATATACAATTCTTGTATATAACTTTGTATGGCAATTTAATATAAATAAATAATATTATAACAAAAAGCTTGTTAATATTTCTACCTTAAAAAAAAGCTAAATGCATGCACCATGTAATATATTATGATTGCCACCTTAGTTTATTAGATACGTATAATCAATGGCATTGCATTCAAACTTATTGTGTGAGAGGCTGATATGGAGGGGTTATTTATTATTTATATGGAGTTGAAAAAGAACTTTCTTATGAGTTAAGGGAGGTGGTTAAAGAGAGAGGGAGAGAAGTAGTAGCTATAGTGGATTTTGATAAACACAAATGTACTGAAAGGATGGTGAGAGATAATGAAGAGAAAAGAAGGAGGACTGGGGTTGTGGATGATGTGTGTGAGCCAATAGTTGTACTGTCAAGATAGATATTAGAGCACGATGATGAATTTGGTGGTAGAGGATAGATGATGAATTTGGTGATAGAGGATACTAGATAAACCGATATAGGAGAGATATTTTTGCTAAATGATGCCAAGGATATTTTAGTTCTAAAATTTTTTAAATTGTTATGTGATTATCATGTACTGCAATTTTTATTGATTTGATTAATGAAGATAGATAGAAGAATCACATTAAGTTATTCAAGTAACTTGAAAAATCTAATTAAAATTTTTTGAACAATAAGGGTGTAAGTGTATCCTAGGCAAAGTTAAAGAGGTAAAGAGTATCTATTATTCTAGGGATAAGCATCAAAAGAAATATAGAGGAATCAAAAGTTCTACTAGTCAAGACTCTATTTCAATTGATAAATGTTAACTTTGTATTAATCCCCCCATGATTTCCTTCATCATGAACACAGTGGATGATAAGCTAGGTATTTTCATTCTTATGCTTATTATAATCTTCTTTTTTTAAAAAAATAATTTTTAGGAAGGAGCAGGAAGGGGGGAGGATGTCGAAGTCTTAGAATAACCATGAGAAATATATATAAAAAAAGTTCTCTTTGAATTGTTAATGCATACCATATATAATAAGTTAGTATAAAAATATATGACTTTTTGAGTTACTCAAAAAACAAACCTTCATTTGTAAGTTGGCTAGTAAATTCATTTTACTCTCTAAAACCATATAAAATAAGAGTGAAGGGAGAACATACTATGTCAAATGGCTTCTCTTTAATGAAGCAATAACAACAATAATAAAGTCTTGATAAAGCAACCATCAATATTTATTAGTTTTTCTTATCACTTATTTATTTATTTTTTTCTTAATTACTCGTATTTATTCCATTTAAAGATATTCAAACTCAGAGGGGTAAAAGATAAGTGATCATATTAGGAGGCCTATAAGAGGCTAGATTATGTTAATACAAGAAGATGGATGAGTCTATTTATTAGTGAGAAAGGATGATACATGCTAAGAGAGCATGTTGGCTATTGGTGTAAAGAGAATGAATATGAAATGATTTATTGCAGAGGTTGTAGGGAAAAAGCGATCCATGTTCTCTCTATTTTATTACTAATCACCCTCTTATTTTCATTAATTTTTTGTATTTGCCCTATGAAAATATATGCTTGAAATCAACAATGAGTATGCATTTTGTTTACTATCCTATCATTTCCTCTTTTAATGATCGGTGATTATTTATCATTCAAGAGGAATGCATAAGTTTTTTTTAAGCAGTGTAGCAAAATGCACAAAATATATAGTGAACTTTAAGTAATCAGTAATCCATAAACTTGATATAGTTACGACAACTGAATTATGCGTATGTATGTACATACATATATACACACATATATATATATATATACATATATACATATATACATACAAACATGCACACACACATACATATATATACATACACACACATATATATGTGTAGACTTGGCTACATTCAAATTTAGCCAAGAATAAATCCAATCACCTCTCTATCCTTGAATCTACGTAGTTTATGAATCCCAAAAATGAAAAAAGTAAAAAAAAAAGGATGGCTTCGTAACCCATATAGATTTAAGGATGAAAAAGGGAACTGAATTTTAAACTTGGCTATATTTAAAATGTAACCAAGTCTACCTCTCTTTCTCTCTCTCTCTCTCTCTCTCTCTCTCTCTATATATATATATATATATATATATATATAGTGAACTATTAAGCAATCAATAATCCATAAACTTGACATAGCTATCACAATTGGAGTACACACATATATGTATATATATGTTTATTGATATACATACACACACATATGCTAGGTATCTGCCTAGGATCATGTCTTCTTAGGTCTATTTAAATGTATAATGCAATTTCCATAGTCATTTTCCATTTTAGTTGGAAAATGCAAATGGATGTTTAGGGTATTATAAGTGATCAAGGGATAATAATTTATACCGCAGGACGAAACTTTGCACAGAATTCATATATATATATATATATATATATGAAAAAAGTTACTTTGGTTTTTAATATTGCTTTAGTTACCTTTTAATAGCTAAAGGTTTTAATTTTTTAATTTAAATTATGTTAATAGAAAGTTCTCACTATTTTAGTTTATCATCTTTTTTTGATGCTAAGTAAGCGAAAGGGATTAGTTAATATGAATTTATAATTTTCCATTAAAAGAAAGAGTGTCTGCAACTGTTAGGTTTGATGTTTAAGATAAGGCTATCCCACTTTATGGAGGGATGTAGACAATTCTTTTAATAATGCACATCAGAATTCATAAAAAATATAAGAGTATAATAGTACTAGTACAAGTAGAGATATCAAAGGATTTGCTAGTTGTTAAACATTTCTAATGAAACTTTAATTGATTGTGGTATTGTAAATTTAGATAGAAAATAGTAAATGAAATGGCTTAATGAATGATCACTTTTCTTTTATAGTTTTGTTAATTATATGGGAAGAAAGGCTAACTAGTTTTGGTTTTGGATTTATGGTGTTTACAAACTGAAGAAATCAATATTTGGGTATGCCATTTCTTTTCAATTACATGAGTATCAAACAACTTAAATAACTTCAAAACAAAATATATTAAAAGGTGCAAAAGGATAAAAAGAGATTATATTATTTCGCAATTAATTTCTAGGCCTAATATGGCATTTTATTTGGGTGTCACTTGGTTTGGTTCAGACTGAGTTTGATCCAAATCCAAATCCAAGCTAGTTAACCCAGCATTGGACCTGAACAATTGGGTATCAGGCCAAGTTTTAGATAGAAATTGATGAGATCACCATATTTTTCGATTATTGTTTCAAACAATAATCATCTAAAATTCTATCTCATAGATGATGAAATATAAAAAGTGATGATGTAGGAATATTAAAAAATTCTGCTTAAAAGAAACCATCTAAACATTCACAAAACTGTGGGATGACAATAATCCTGCAATAGTAAAGCTCAATACAAATTTTAAATCACTGCATGCATGCCATAAAAGACTGATTTTTTGACATAACATACATATTATAGGGAAAGATCTTTTATTTTCCAGTATAATCTAGATCCAGACCCAACCCAAAAAAGATTTGGGTCTAAGTATGGAATCCAAATCCAATACAGTAATATATTAGATTTATTTGACATAGCCAAATTGAATATTTTAAAGTCGGTTTTTGATCTGGTGAGAAGATTATGGTCGTTTTCAACACCCCTATATTAAGCTCCATACACCCTACATGCTTGGACGATATCATGTGAAGCAATCTAGCATGAAAGCAAAGCTTTCTTTCTTTAATAGACCTTTATGGCTCCTGCAAGTTGGCCACCATCTTGGCACAAAAGGAAATGCATGCTCATGGTATAAGTATCCAATCGGAACCATCCTCCCCTGCTTAAGAGCACTAAATGCCTGCTCTATCCTAGTTCTAAGCCATTCAGTGAAAAGCAAGACCCATGGTCTTTAATTCCAATCCCACAAAAACATCAACTTGGTAACAAAATACATCAACTTGGTAAAGCCTTTAATAGCTGCACTAAATAAGTGGAATCGAATCTTGCCTTCATTAGGATTCAGTAAGTTGAAAGTATGTGGAAGAGTAATCCCCGCTGTGTAACTCATTGCCCATGTGCCTGTCATGCAGGGAGGAAAAGGGTAGAGCTTTCTTATCCCAGTAGTCCAGACCCATTATAGGGCCTGTGAAGATGGTGATGGACCAATTTCCTGCTGTCAAATAGCAGGGAATATAAGACCAAAGATAAGTCAAGCAAAAGAGAGGGACCTCAGGTAGCCATACAAAGATGAAAAGTTAGGAAACAATAATAGCCTATCATATAAGTGCATTTTTCAGACATTATCAGACCAAATTGAGGGTGCAATTAGCCTAGTTCATACAGAGACCTGCATCTGATCCTGCCCCATCCAGATATTCATCTGAGCTTCCATGCATCCCAGTTCTCCCGAAAAATAAGTAAAAATCTTGCCAAATAGGAACAGCAGCAATGCCCCAGAGAACTTAAAAGTTCATGCATAACTACACTAACTTTACAGAAGCTGCATTATAATTCTTCATCACACAGAAATTTGCACTGCTTTGGAGGTCAGAGAAAGAGGTAGGAATTGGTTAATTCAATGAAGCCATATACTGGGTATAACGGTAGATACTGAATCAGCAAACAGGGAAAAAAAAGTCTTGTTAGATCAGTATTTCCAAGTATGGCTGCAAAAGATGTAAATATAACCATGCCTGAGAAAAGGGGCAACGTGTACATACAAGGACATCTTATTTACCATTTGCCTTACCAAGATTCTGCTGTATGATTTCTTCAATTTAATCAATGGAAAGTTATGACTTATTTTAATTAAGTCGACAATATGATCTTTTGCCTTCATACCTTCAACAAAGGGAAAAGGAATACCAGCTGCAACACAACTGCAGCATGAGAAATCATTTTCCCAGGTTGAACACATGCTCTAAACAATAAAGGGAAAAAGGTAAAGAAAAAACAATAAAGGAAGCAATATAAACAAGCAATATCAATTGACTGGCCCACTCTCGGTGGGATTTCGAGAGTGGTCATGCACACGATGATTCTTGGTCATTTGCACATCACGCGTGAAGTGAGTCCTTGCTTTTGCATATGGAGCTTCCCTTGCTGCAGGACCGGAAGACCATTTTGAGTCATAGAAAGTGTAATAAAGAAGTCATGTAATCTTTCTTCTATGAAACTTTCAATATGTCCTAGCTTCTTACCAGCAGCAATCTTCTGGGCTCGGAGGATGTTCTGCCTCCTTTTCCACCAGCATGCTAGACAGACAAGTAGAAGTAAAAGGGCAACGAAACCCCCAAACGCAATGCCAACCTTAGCAGCAGCAGACATATGAGGCCCACATGTTGGTAGCCCAGGAATTCCACATAGACCTGCATTGCCAGTAAAGCTGCACTTGCCACAGTAAACATCTAGATTACGTAGAGAATACTCGGACTGCATTGAAGATCAAAACACCAGCATAAAGAACTGATGCATTAATTAAGAAACAAGCACACAAATATATGGGGTTAATTTTAGTATTATGTCCAAGTAATCAATATAGAGCAAGATTAATAACAGGATAATTCACCACATTGTAATTAAAACTGGAACTGCACAAGTGGGATACATACAATTGTCTAAATCTATTGCGATTTATGAGATTAGAGTGAATTATTATGAATGACTAGTTCCAGAATTTTATTGATCATTCATGAGCGACAAGGGCTTTGATGTAGGGTACATCTAATGCATTTTTGAGTGATCCAGATTTATGGTGATACGTGAACATATACATACATACATACATACATACATACATACATATATATATATATATATATATATAGAGAGAGAGAGAGAGAGAGAGAGAGAGAGAGAGATGTCACCTCTCTAGGAGGGCTGTTGAATCTTGGAGAAACATGAGGTTTGCTGAAGGGCTAAACTATAGGAAATTGTGGTGTAACAGAAGAATAAAGGAATTTGAACTTCCGTGACCAATCAGAACATGACAAAATTTTGGGCCTTGATGATGTGGTGTTTATATTTGTATGTTTTCATTATTGTTATCATAAACTACTTCCTTCCTGATGCAATCTCATCAAGTCTTCTAGTAATCTCTTAAGAGAACCTTGGATATAAGTGTTTCATAAGTTGTAAATTGGACCACAGGAGGGAGGTCATGGGCAGTCAGCTCACTTCTACATTGATCAGTGAGAAGTGATCCAACCTGAATTTGAGGGGTTAAGGTATATCTCATATTCAAAGACAATCAACAGGTAACATTGAAGTGCATATGATTGGAAGAACAATAGTACCATATTTGGCATATCAAACTGATGCTAGTATTCTCAGCTCATCAAAATCTTATAAACTAAATAAAGGAAATACAATAAACATTTTCACAAATTCAACTAACAATTGTTTTACATAATTGATGATCTTTACCAACTGAAAAAAAGGTCATCACCATTTCTATATTAACTATAAGAGGCAACTTAGACTAAGATGAAGAGGGACTAAATAAGTGATCCTCAAGATCAGAGTTAGTTTTTGGCTGCACATCGACGTGAAGTTGGTCATAGAGCATTAAATAATGTTGAACTACTTTGCAGCACACCATATGTCTACTGTTATATTTCATTGGAGCATCTTACACATGACTTAGATGCACAGAAGGCAATAGCTATTGTCATAAGAAAAACTTCTTACTTGAAACTAGCCCTGTGAAGAGGTCTTCCTCCAAGATCCGCAGGAACTTTTCCAGATAGAAAATTTTCATTGAGATTTCTGAAAACAACTGGTTAGTGCTTCTATTCAATCCAGTACCATGTCCAAAAGAATATATTATTAAGCATTTCTCCTTACAGTATTTGTAATGATGTCAGCTGACCAAGGCTATCTGGAATTGAGCCATTGAGTTGGTTGTATGAGAGATCCCTGTAAAACAATTCTGTATACTGTCAATACTCACATGCAAGATTTGTTTGATGTATAAAGGCTAGGATAAAGTAAAATTCAAAAATAAAAGTAATTGAAATGGCTCAGAAATATGCTCATTCATCCTAAAACACAAATTACATGAATCTAATCTTCTCTCTGTCCAAATAGTTATATACCAAGAGTAAATGAAGATCTAGGTTTTAGGTAATTTATTGGAACTTAAGAATTATAAAGTGGGTGACCAACCTCGAGTTTGACCTGAGAAATAAAATGAATCCATGGGAATAGGAACATGAGATATTCCTGATGAATAAAAGCCAATCCTGAACGCAGAATTACAAACAGGCTCTCATATTTGATCAAGTTGATTTGAAGAACCTGAGAATTATTGATCTCAGACTGGCCCTGAAAATGGGAGAGGACACCAATATATACAATCTAAGAACCTAGATGTTTTTCTCTCATATTTTACTATCATCAAAGGGCTACATGAGTAATCAGCACTGATTAGCTTTGATTTCAGTATAATGAAGCCAACATCACAGGTTTGAATATTCTAGTTGAGGTTAACTTCTCTGTTCCTATAGCGGTCAAATGATTTATCTAGCCATGAAAATGGCAGAATTTGCTTGTACTAGTAGAACAACAGTCTGATGACTTACATGGCTCCATGGAATCCAAGGATTTCCTTCTTGCAAGTCAAAGAACTTTCAAGACTTAGCTGGCTAGCAAAATGAAAAGGCTTTGGAACTAACGCTAAGCAGCGTTGTCCAGCCATTACTGTGGCTTATTATTACATGTGTTCTTTGTAATATTGTAATACTACAAAGATAGAGTTCTTGCTCTCTATCTTCTTTTTAAGCAGTCAGGTATTCCAGAAACTAAACCATAATCAGTGTTTGGGTAAGCTTCGTCACCATTCTCTTGTATTTTATAGCCGTTACCACAATCCTATCATTATTGCATTTGCTGGTGGTTTCTGTTTTATTATCAACTTCTTTTCTATTATGTTTTACAACTCACAAAAATAGATTCTTGATCGCAAAGTCTGCCCCAAGGAGGATGGTGAAGAATGTTTTTTTCAGGACTAATTTTTATCTTGCATGTCAGATGCATGAAACATTACTTATGACAACATTACTTAATTTTTGTGATTGCTAATGGAATCAAACTGTGACATCTCATGTCATATGACAACATTACTGGC
This sequence comes from Metroxylon sagu, assembly GCA_017589505.3. NCBI lineage: Eukaryota > Viridiplantae > Streptophyta > Magnoliopsida > Arecales > Arecaceae > Metroxylon > Metroxylon sagu. The sequence continues at coordinate 1,112,477 of JACVBY030000552.1, read as the reverse complement.
CAACAAAAGATTTTTTCCTCCTCTGTTTTTTATTTTAATATTTCAAGGTACCAACTTACTTCATTTACACCTTTTCCCCAGACATTTCATTTCCATTCAAGTCAGGCAATTTTTTGTATGAACCTTTGAAATTCTACTTTTAACGGGTTTTAAATGTCTTAATTTGAAGTTGTCTTACTCCATTAATTAATAATTTGAACTGTATCCAGGTGCTGTTGCATGCAGTAGGTATATAAGTGGTATTACAAAATACTAATTTTTTCCTATGTAAGTTAACTGGTAAAAATGCACAGGCAAAAGCACATGTAAAATGAAAAAAGCAAAATAACTTGGTGCTTCTTATCATAGTGGTTTGTCACGTGTAAGAATAAATTAAAAGTAATGGAAGCAATTTTCTTTAGAATCCAGGTCCTCAAATTTCTGTACAACTACTTCTGTGTTATTATTCTTTAAAAAGCTTGTGCTGAGAAAAAAAAATGAAAGTAGCCCAAAAAAACCTATGTCTCAAGGAAAGTATCAATATTTTCACAGTTATTCACAATGTAATTTGGTAATCTGTAATCGGCTCAAGCTCAACAGGAAGAGACAGCACATATATTTGCATTAGGATCTAGCATGTATCAACCCTTCCATTATTCAACAATCATTTAACTATTAGACAATATATAATAGCATCGCAACATGATAGCCATGGCATGCAGTAATATGCATTAACTTACAATACTTCCAATCCAGCAATACTACCAAGAGAGGATGGAATGACACCATGGATGCTATTGCCGCTCAAGTTTCTGTTAAGGAAAAAAAAATTGAAGAAATTATGCTATTGAAACATTAATGAAGGTCAACTATTATAATTAAACAAAATGCACAGACAAGTAGTTTGTTATATATTCAAGTAAGGTTAAGCAATCTAACTCCATGATGATACTTATTATACTGAAAATTCATATAACAATTCTGTGAATGTAGGAGCCATTTAGCAATAAAGTGACAGCCATAAGGCATGTATGTCACCAATTAAATAGCATGAATATCATTAGGCAGGTTTTATGTGCTGGGGTGCAACAATATGAAGAACCTACATGCTTTGCAAATGCTGCAGTTTAGCTATGTCATTCGGCAAGAAACCCTTCAAACCCTGGTTGTCCAGGCCTCTGCATATTCAGGAAATAATCTGCATTTACTCAAATGATCAAATATAAATATGCCAAATATTTGAATGTTTAAACCTAAAGTTGCATAAAAGTATAGCCATTGTGCATTGATGTGAATAGCAATATATATGTATAGGTGTTTTTTGAGCATGAGTGTGTAGATTTTTATAGAGATAGAAAGATACATGTGCACATCAGTCTACAAATACTAGATGGTGTCTCATCTTCCAGTTATCCAAAACAATGAGATATTTTGAGTACCAACTTCAGAGGCTGGTAGTTTGATTCAAAAGTTAAAAGTGGCAACAACTCAAAATTGCTGTAAGCTAGAAATCAAGGTGCTCCATTTCTCCATATCCTTTCGATTTTTCCTCATTCAATAAATTTAAAGCATGCTTTTCTTAATTCAAATTAAATGTGGAAATTAGGGAAATTATACCATAAGATACCTAGGACGTTCCTCCAAGAGACATCCTAATGTCATTTTAAGGTTATCTGTGGCAGCTTCTAAATGATTTAGATGGGAATGACATCTACCAGTAATGGTATGCCATAGGTCATGAAGCATTCCAATCGGCATTATCATATAAGCGTAATTCTCACTTAAAGACATTGAATACCTGTTATATTTGTTACATCAGCATACTTTTCATTGTTGATCATAGTGGAATCTAGCATCCAAAGACTCAAGCATCCAAAGACTCATATAGGGGGGCAGTCTATGGCCAGCATGCCAGATGAATAATATAACCTTGCTTAAAAATACTGCAGTAAGTTTCATGACACCCGAACTGGCAGTAGTGTTTCATATTTACAATTATACTTTAGAGCACACAGAGTGCAAGAGACAGAGACATGCTAAAATATAAGCTTCCCAGAATATCAGCATAACGTGTACAACATCAACAATGTTTTGAAGCACATCTCTAGTGTTTACTAATGGACACCTTATAAGCCTAGACCTATATTAGAGAGAGATAAAAATAAGTAAATTGCAATAACAAAAAGGGGAGAGTGCATGTACAATGTAAAAACCTCATTATGGACATTTACTTGAGGTTCTGATGCTCACTTCTACAAATGCACCTAATCAAATCTTAATCATATAACCAGTTGATGGATTATGGCCAACCTGGCTTAGCCAACCATCAGCCTCCTCCCTCTTGAATTTACATGGCTTGCAGGTGTAGCATGCAAGTGTATACATGCACAGCCCTGCACATATTATGCAAGCACACACGAGACCACATATATAACCACGAAGCCTTAGTGGTGTCTTGCAAAGAGGGCCTGTCATTTACAATTGAATGGAAATGGCTCCATGCCTCAACAATTATACTGATTTCAATGCTTGCTCCTAAAGTTTCCAATAAGCAGATAAACAAGAGCTAATTTGTCAGCTACTGAACAAAACAATTTTAAGAGGTATATGGTACTTTTGATGCACTTTATAATATGTGGTTCATTTCTAGAAAATAGATCTAAAATTCCAAATCTTATTCAGTTTTAAGATTTTGGCTAGCAAGCTACAACATCTAGCCCTGTTGAGCTGTCAACACTGCTTTTTACCATAAGAAAAGAAGTGAAGCAATATCTAGTTATACTAAACAATTTTAAGTTTGAGAAAGTACAGTCCATCTATGACCCATTGGCCAGCTTTGATGTCAAATTGGCAGTCCACTCCACTCCAAGGATGTTGTTGGGGAACACACGGGTCACCATTCCAGCCAAAACGAAGTGGGAGCCCCAGTGAGCTCTTCAAATTTTGCAAAGCTCTAACTATGAAAGGCCATGTTGAAATGAATTAGACACAATTTACCAAAATAATGAATCATATTAAGCCTAACAAAACATCAAAGATGAGATAAACAACACACAATAAGAACTCTTGTGAAGGTATTTTCTCTAATACTACATTTTCAGAATGGCAAACAGTGACAGGAACCATCTAAAACAGAATTAGTAACAACGCATTACATTTACTAGAAATAATAATAAATAGCTGACGTTGGCAATGCCTCCAATAGTTAGGAACAATAGGAAAAGGAGAAAACCAGCTAACTGCAGTTCAGCGTGACTGCACTTAGAGGCTTTCTAGCTTATATAAAATAAGCAAGCAAGAAATATTAAATCGAACCTGATAAAACATTTCGTTTACATTTCTCTAGGGACACCCAAATCTTCCCAACTTGTATTCATCCTAGTGGTGTGCGAACTTTTCTTTTCCAATGGAGTATTTTTAACAAAATTTTAGCATAACTATATCAATATGAATTTAGGATAACATCTGAAAAATTATAGGATCAGAATCTTATCTGAGATGGCTTCTTTCCATAAATTTCCTGCACAAGACCCTGGCATAAATGTTTATGTTTATTTGTTGACCGGCCTACACTATTAGGGTGGCACCAGAATCAAAAGTCCATCTCAAATCTCAGTTCAAACATAGACCAATGACCTTTGCATTCCTAGTAAAAGTAACAAGTAATATATTTAGATAGTAATTAATAAAAAAAATAAAATGTTTCATGCACAGTGATGAATATCTGCCTCATGAACAAGTGGACAAAACATAGAACTGAAGAAAGAAAACAGAATGATGAAAATAACTCTGCATAACTTTTAGGTCAGAATTGCATGTCAAAGAAAAATATCTAAAGAATTAGCATGATGAGATGTCCATGCAAATTTTTTCAATGCATAAAATTCATCAAGTCAATGCAAAAGAAAAGGCTAATCTTTTACATGTGTGGCACACCTACCTTCTTCTGCTGCAGTTTTTTGCTCTGCTGCAATGATCTCAAAGACCTCAATTGCATTGATGATGGCATGACTTCGAGTTCTAGGTTGCAAGGTTATTGTTAGAGTCCTCCCATTAACAGCAACAGTTCTATTCAGCACAAGAGCTGTATAACTTTCCCCAGTCATGTGAATAATATCAACACTTTTCAATGCAACATCACCATTTACCAGTACATCAAAGACCCTATCTCCAGTGCCTTTTATTCTGGGATCAATTTCAGCAAAGTGAAGCCATATTGAATAATTTTTGTTTGGATCCACCTCCATTTGAAATGATAAATCAGGCTTCATATCAGTTCCCACAATTGCTGACTGATAAAGCTTTTCAGGGTAAAAGTTTGGCGAAATTGATGCTTGGGCAATTTTTTTTTCTGTTGATATATGTTCATCAGAGCCTGCATCGAAAGTTGACATTTGTAACCAAAATCTATCACCACCCCAAGGATCGCCACTATAATCTTCATCAAATGCTGGCTTCCCTGAACCACAAGTCAATCTTTTAGCTGTTCTAAGTACTGTTTCCTTACCCCATGATGGACCAAAATAATATGCTTTGTCATCAACTTGAAGAATTTCAATTGAAAGGATAGATGGATCTCCATGACCAGTGCTATGGAAACAAGCAGATACAGATGTATCTGTAACAAAAACTAGAGCTTCAGCAAAGGACTGGTCATCATGGGTGCTCCAGCCTGACCTCAGAGAATAAATTTGGGTGCCCTCAACAGATATATCGAAAAGAGGTTCTCTCTCAAGATTAGGATCTTGAACAAGAGCAAAGAAAAATCTCAGTGCATAGTGTCCTTGAGGAATAGGGCCGATGTTATAGCAATTCTCAGGGCCATCAGAGAGAGGAAAATATCTAAGAGTGGTAAGCGGAGGAGTGATGGAACTTGGTCTAGTTGCATTTGCAACTCTTCCTCCAGTATAACCGAAGTCCTTATACCATGATGCATTTGTAGGCTGCGTTCGAATATCCTCATGAGCTCCACAGCTTATGCGAATTGCAAATTGTTCTGCAGAGAAGATGCACTAAATCCCAGTTCTAATCTAAGAGGAAATATATGTAACAGTAAACAATTTAACTCTAAGCAACGCTCCTTTTGTGACTTCTTCTTTATATACTAAATATATTATCAAAACAATTTGATTGACTAGTCAATATTCTCAAAAAAGTTGGATGAACTTTTGCCAGGTCCGCAAAAACAACCAGAAGATGGTAATGGTTCCAAAAAACTTGTATTAGTAGCAGTAATAATAGTAGTTACTCAAGGGAAACACATCAATAGTCATGTAATCATAAAAATAAAAATAAACACTAAGAGTTAAAACATGTAATTGTGATATCCAGATACCTATACTTTAAAAAATGAAATAACAAATCATACAAGGCCAAGCTATTCAATTTGGCAAGGGTCGAGTGGCCAACACACCACCTCATTTTGCTGTGCGGCCTTGGACCTATCAAATTTCACAAGCAATCTCAGCTTTGCTTCACTTAGTTACATTTCAGCCTGTTCCAATTTCTGAGCTACGGTCTTCACCAAATATCTGGTGAACTTATACATAGGGATGACAATAGGGCAGAGCTGGGTAGAGTTGGGACAAGGATCCCAATCTCTATTTTCATTTTCACCCAAGAAAATAATCCTTATTATTGCCCCATCCTCGTAAAAAGGAATTTTTTTCATCTCAATTCCCATCCCATGGAGAATGGTAAAACCCTTTCCCCTTCCCCTTCCCCTTCCCCTTCCCTCCTCTTCCTTCCTCTCTCTCTCCTAATAACATATACGAAATTTTAGTAAAAACTATGAAATTAGTAATACAGCTAGAAAAATTCTCATTAAGCATATTAATAAATTTAACATTGATTTCTTAAATTTATATTTATCATTAAAATAATTAAAAAAAATAAATTAAACTAAAAACTAAACATCATCTAAATTATATATGAAGATATATAAGGATAGTGTACTATTTAAGTATACCACGGAGGCAGGATAGGATGAAGATATATTTAATCTCCATCCCCATCGGCCACAAACGGCAAGGAATCCCGTCTCCAATAGGACGGGGCGGGAAGGATCCCCGCTTTACAATTTGAAATTGCCATCCCTATTTATACAACACCACATCTAGGCGTTGCAATTCTATCGAAGAAGGAAGCAGCTCAAGAGAAGCCTTCTATGAGGTTTCTAACAGTAGCAGCACGAGTACGAGGAGGCACAACACGAAAAGATAATTTGCGACAAATACAAGAGGAGGAAGGGAAAGAAGCGAGGAAGAAAGCTCCTTCGAATCGACAATGAGGGTAAAAAATTCTTGATATGGCACTCAACGCAGCAGTAATTTTGGGCAGAATTATTCATTCAAGCTTAAATGCGTAAAGCCGCACGCGCCCATGTCTTCTACTTCGATAACTAGCAAAGGAAATACAAAGGAACGACGGAAGTGAGGTTCACCTTTATCGGTGGCCGCCGAAGCGCAATGAGCAGTGGCCGATAGAGCAATGTGGAGCAGAAACAGCTGGAGAATGGAGGATCTGAGCATTTTGCTCTCTCTCTCTCTCTCTGTGGTGCTTGAATGAGCGAAGAAAGGCTCGGGATCGACGAAGTAAAAGTTGGGGCGATTAAGGGGGCTTGGCGGCAGCAACGGTACACGAGCCGTGCGGTTTAAATTAAATTTCGGTGAGAGGACTTTAAGCAGAGAAACAATTGCAAATCTGGAGGCCAGAGGGACTGAAAGCAAGTGGGATTCTTATTTTAAGCTTTGTTTTTTTGTTTTACTCGAAAATAAGTGGGCACGAGAGACGTTTCTAATTTTTCTTTTCTGAATTCTGATGGGATAGAAAGGGACCGGAGCTTTGGAGTTTGGGTGTGCGTGTTCGGTGGTCTCGAGGAGTCGCTAATCACGGGGCAAATTGACGGTTGATGGTGCTTGAAAAGGAGTGGAAATGAAGTACTCACCACCCCCCCCATCGCGGCGGGTTGACTGGAGAGTCTCTGAAAAGGGGAAAACTTAGTTGTGCTCCCACGAATCCGAGGAGTTGACCATTAAATATTTGAAAGACTTGTCCTTGAATGTTCGATCGTCAACACTTTATTTGACGATTCAACACGGTTCTAGTTCTCTCCCGTCATGTTTTTTTTTTTTTTTAAAAAAAAAAAATAGAGAGAAAATAACTTATCCACACCTGAATCCTCTCCAAAATTTAGATCTGAAACTGTGTTTCTATTGGAGCACATCAATTTCTGCTCCCTAGTTGTTGCTCGTAAATCTAATTGGTGTTCCGATAAAGAGGTTCGCCTCTTCCTTCTCTTTCCCCCAACACCCTCAACAAAAAAAAAAAGGAAAGAAAAAAAAAAAAAAAAGGAAGCTGAATCACAACCTAGCTTGAGACATTTAAGTAAATGGTCTTTAAAATAATGGATGAAAATACACAAAAAAAAAAAAAAAAACTTCATGACAAATGCTATTTACTATCTACGATGATAACCTAATTTGAATCCAAATTATAATCTTATCTTACCTAAAGTCTATATAAAATAGTAAAATGCTCTTAAATTTCTACAAAAACCTTGACTAGATGTTTGCATCCATAAAAATAAGATTTTAACATTGCTAGATGTTGAGAACAAAGTCTATGATAGAAACTCTACCAAATTATAATTATATAATTCAATATATAATAAGCACCTTATGTCCCTGCAAGTCTTAATTCGTTATGATTTATCTATCCTAGTAAAACAAAAATTTATTGAGATCAAGAAGATAACGTGACGAACGAATTCTAAATAATCTATGAAAAAAGAGCATTAGTATCTAATCTATGCTCAAATAACAACATTTACATATAAAATTTTTAGCAACCACATGGATTATAGCTGCTTAGTTGTCACGTTTAGTTTTCAAAAAAAGTTGCATTAAATTGCTCACCCGTCTAGTTTTGCCATTAAGGTTCATCATTTCGATGTCAAATTTTGTTTTATTATTATATTAATATAGTGTTGATACATCCAACACGTGATTTGGTTCAACGTATAGAGGCACGATACACTTCTATATTAATTCTTGGTTTAGTATCGATATGATATAGTATACTTATATGAGGCGGTGCACATTGGTACGACATATTACATTTGTCATTTTTTCAAACCCATAAAAATTTTCATTAAACCTTTTCTACCTTATTTTCTTCCTAATGTAATCTAATACTATAATTAAATCAACCTTTGGCTTAGTCCTCCCCATTCGGCTTAGCCCTTGCATCACCATCCCAAAACCCTCCACATGCACAAGCGAACCAATGTAATATTACTGGATAGGTGCCAAAACACTTATACTATGCTTAGTTTTTAGAAAAGAAAAGAAATCAGCATGGGAATAAAATGAAATATGAATGGAAGGTAGAGAATTAGAATCATGATTTCCATTACAACATGGGAAAAAAAAAAAAAGCAACCCAATGTTAATATTAAATTTAACTATTATTTGTAATTATATCATTAATTAAGTAATAAATGTAATTTTATAATAATGATTGCTATAATTTCTTTTTTCTTTTTGTTTTGAGGGGGGAGGGGGTTTCTATTATTTTTTATACTTTTGTTTTGATTATTATGACAAATTTAGACTTTTTATTTTCTATTTCTATATTTTTTATTATGTTACTTTTTAGATCTATTTTAGTTTTAATTTTAATTATTTATTTTTAGATATTTTTACTTATATATATGATTCACCTTTTAGTTTTATTTAATATATCTTATTATATTTTTCATAATTTTGATACTTATTTGATATATATTATTCTATTTTATGTTTTAATTTATTTCATTTTTTTTTAAACATGCCTTACCCAATGTCTATTTGCTCTCTTATTATACATAATAAATTTTTATCTACCTTTTTTTCACTTTTTTTTGGAAAGAATATATTTTTTTAAAATTAAAATACTAATTTATTATGTAATAATTGAAGATTATTGTCCTATATATTATAAATATCTTTAATAAGTTCATTACGAAGTACATGTTTCATTTTAATTTTCATAGAAATGGCCATGAAATTGTTATTCAAATGAAGAAATCATGGCTCCAAAAAAAAAAAGAAAAGATTTCATTGCCATATCAAATATGAGAATAGGATCAAGAGTGGAATCCCTATTCATTCCACTATTTCATTCTACTGAAGTAAACATAAAGGATATTTGCTAACTCAAATAGGATTATCACAGTAATCTTAGATCAATAGTGATACTTATATTGAGATGATCTAATCTTTGGTGATCTAAAATCGTCACGCTTGGTATGATATATGCTAATGATTAAAGAATTTCAATGATTTCAGATCATCGTATTTATTATGTTATTGGAATCTTGGATCTTCAACTATAAAATATCAAAATGATCTTTTAGAATGAGCTCTAATATCAAACTAACTAAAAAAGCATGGACATTAGTGGCTCACCTTTTTCTTTCTAACATAACCCGAGCATCTGTAATACTATCTTCATTTAGAACTTCTACAACTTTCGGCATTCATCAAATCAAGCCTCCTGCCCATAGCCCCCATCATCAATGCTCTTTGCCAATAAGTCCTAAGTAGCTCGGATGCATGCTAGAAACCCCTATAACTTTATCAGACCTTTGAACACAGTTCCGAAAGCCCTTGTCCCATAAAACCTCTGGTTCGCTTTCTAAACACAATAAAAGAAGTGGGGAAGCCTTACACCTAGAATCCAAGTTCGCACCAAAGCAAACATATAATCTTTTTATGTAAATCCTCACTAACTCTCACCACCTCGCTGAGAGCCAATTTGGGATAGCCGTTAGCCAAAGCTATTGATCTACAGTTATATTATATAATTGTAAAAAATTAACTACTTAAAAGCATTCGTTCAGCCAATCCAAATAAGGCTTAATAATTCTAATAAGAAAAATTACTAGCCCTCTTCTCTCCCCCACCACCAAATATAGCAACCATTTTTCTCAACCCCTTTTCTTTTTATCCTTTTCTGCCATCATTTTCCTCGATGTTGCACACTTTTTTCAAGATTTTCTTTAAATAATATTTTTTTCAAAACTTTACCAAGTCAAAATATTTTCAAACTATTTTCTAAAGTAAAATATTTTTTTTATCAATCAAAAGAACACGACATCAAGTTGGCCACGAGGTGCAGTTCATAATGAAATCATCAATTAAACTAAAGATTTCATCCATAAAGAAATCATAACTTCAATTGTCAATTTCATCTACAAAGAAATCATTAATTCAATTAACAATTTTCTTTATATATTTTTTTTAAATTTCAAGAGAAATTGTTGCTCAAAGCGATGGTTTTCTTAGGGATGAAATTACTGGTTCAACTAATGATTTTATTTTACTTGTTTCTTTGAAATCAGTAATGAACTAAAAAATAATATATTTTAAAAAAATAAAAATAAATTTATATTAAAAAATCTATATTAATACCTTAAAATAATTATATTTAAAAATTACATACATATACATACATAATTACACATATATTACTATATTCTTTTATAATAATTAAAATATATTTTTTATTTTTAAATTGCTCATTGTTTAATATTAACTTTTAGTTATCAAATTATTTAGAGAAATTTTTAAAATTAATAGGACCTATCGGATTACAATATTTTTATTTTTTTCATTTTAATGATAAAATTTTGATTTTTATAGTTACTTTCTTCTACATGTCAAAATATTTAGAAAAATTTAAATAATGAAATTTGCAAGATTTAAATAGATTTTTAAAAACTTAAAAACTTATAGGACCATATTAGTAGTCACATTTAATATTTTTTTTACTTTTAGTCACCAAATTATCCAAATAATTTTTTAAAAATAATAAGTCCTACTAACTTCCCAAAATTTGAGTTTTTTAATTTTAATGATAAAATTTTAACTCAAATTTTATATTTTTATATTTTTTTAATTATAATAATATTATTTAAAAATTTAAAAATAATTATATTTTTAAATATTATTAGTAGATTTAAATATATTATTTAAAAATTATATTAATTGCTTTACCAACTGAGTTAAGAGAAAGAATGTAATATTGAATTGTAATATATCTTATTTTAGTTTATTGCTGACCTTAAAGCCAATATATACATATCTTCAGTTGAACTAACAATTTTCCCTTAAAATTCATATTAAAAAAAAGAAAAGAAAAGGACAGCTCAGTCAGTCGAACTAAAGATTCCCTCCTACATTTCATTTTCAGCCCCGGCCCATGCCCACACCATAGAGATGGGGACAGAAAGATGTCATGAGGCGGAATCCCATCAAGGCTCTAAAAACAGACCTCAATAGCTCCTTTTGGAGATTTAAAAAAAAAAAAAAAAAAAAAAAATCCATGGCACCTCCCAACACAATTATACGTACCTGTTTTCATATGATCAATTACTTTACCCTGACCCCACCACTTAAATTAAAAAATTAAAATAAAAAAAATTAAAAAAGAGTCAAGACTAAATATGCTCTTTACAATAATTCCAACATGAAAACAGCATACGGAAGAAACAAAGCAAATTATAGAATGCAAGAATTAGATAGATTTCCATGAGATATCGCCGCAACTTGCATGTCTCCCATCAAAATCATCTAACTATTTTACACGGATCTTTAGAATATCGAATTTATACAGAACCTAACCCTTTTTTTAATGTCGGTACACCAAGGGTGCGGTAATGCGTAACGAACCTAGCTCAAGCTGCTTTTCAAATAGTTTTTGTCCAACATTAACGTACAGCAGCGCACTGGGATGAGGCCGCGCCAGCACATGATACAAGACTGCATATATTACTAGAACCACGCCAAATGCGTCTGACTGTGGCAGCTATATCTATTTTTTCTTTCCTCTGTATAAAATGGTTCTCCAGCCATGAGCATTTTAACTAATCCAAGATTTTTTTTCCCCTCCAAATTTTCATCCCGACCAGAAGGATCTAGCAGGTGGGAGAAAGACCAAAAGATGATGAAACAAGATTCTGACACTCCAATTATTCCCATGTGATTTCTTCCTCAGTTGGCAATGTGCTTGATTGCACCCATATATAAATCAGGGTCCATCCTATGTTGGGGGCAGAGAACGCCTGCAAGTTGGGCATTCCATCTTTATATCCATCCATCTTTGTAAGCATCCTGAATGGAAGAAATGATCACAAGGTGTCACCTGCAGGATGAAAAGCCTAATGAGCCCAACTTTCTTCCAGAAAACAAGAACATAAAGAGTTAGATTTTTGCATGTCTGACAAATTGAAGACAAAAGGTTCCAAAGTACCATGTAGTCATTTGACCACCGTGCAAGGTCAATTGCAGTCATGCAGATGACGCAATCAGTTGTTTGAGTTGTATCACTCTCAAGCCTCCTGTAGTAGCTGTATTTCTCAGGTAGAATCTGCCAATAGTTGACAATGAGATTAAAATAATAATTAAAAAATAGTAATGCATTAGAATTTCATGCTTTCCACACACTAAGCAATAACGATGCAAGTGCATTATCGAAGCTGTACAAAACTAGAAAATGCAGTTCTTAATTTTCCATCAATGAACGTATCAACCATATCTGATAACCTTTCAGGCTGTGCATTTGTGTTAAGAACAGGTTTCTTTTCGAGGTCAGTTCTATCATTTGTCATATCAATATTGTCTTAAGCGCTACCTAGTTCTACTGAGCTGCAATGAAATTGATCAATAATTATATCTCTTTGGCATAAGCATGTGCATTCCAAATCCCAAATCCAACAGAATAACAAGAAAACTCAGACCTGACGAGGAATAAACCATCGAGAGCCAAGGTAATGTTGAAGGAGGAGAACTGATGCTTGCAATCCCAAGAATACTCCCAAAGATATGCACCAATATGTGTCAACCTCAATACGCAAGAAGTTGCTTGGGCAGCCAAATATGTATAATGGAACAACCAGCCGACTGAGAGTCATGCCTAATATATAATGAGGGTGTAGGGGTTTTCTTGTATCCCGAATGACATTAGTAATTATCTGGGGTATCCAGAAGGAATACATAATGAAAATAATAGGACGCAAGAAATTGTGCAACTCATACATGACAAGGATGCCTCCTAAAAGAATGCCATCTGCAAAGCATAACAACTTGGTTAGTTGTGCAATGACCACAAGTAGGCGCACATCTTTTCATATAAAGAAATATATGACTGCTGCAGGGATTATGACTAGTTGAATCAAGTTCACAGTTCATGTAAGGGTAAGTCGTCACCAAAATTATCTAGCCTTGAAGACCAAGCCATCAATATGGAATTAAGTAATAACCAATTCATTGCCCCAAGAAAAAAAAGAAATGCCCATGCGTATGAATCAGAATGCATATATTCAATCAAGTAGGACACAGTTTTTCCTATTATTCAATCACACTTCAACTTTACGATAAATCAGAATAAATGAAGCTTAAATTTGTGATGCACATCCATTATTTTGTGATCTATCAATCTTGTAACTGAAAAATCATTCTCCTATTTGTCTGGTGCAAAATATTTCAAACTGTCTAGAGACGAGAATCTCCTGTTCATTAATATTTGTATCAACAATAAGACTCCCATAATGGTTAAAAAACATGTGATGTACATATTTTAAGAATATTAGTTTTTAGGGGTACAACTTGACAAAAGATAAACAAAGACCATTGTATTAATGAATCAACCATGCTGTCTGATAAATTATTATATCCAAAGGGTAAAACTTGGCAAATATTAGCCAACACAGATACATGACCATATCTCCTTAAAGCCCCCCCTTAAAGCAGAGGCTGAACAAAAAAATCGAAATAAATCCAAGCACATCTATATCCCCAATTTTGAAAAACCTTGTGTTATTAATTTTTAAAGACAAAATTAAGCCTGGACTTCATTCTTTAATGTGATATATTAAAATGACAATTCATCTTTCAACAAACCTCTCTAGCCAAAAGAAATATAAAATTAGTTTGTGCTTGAGTCTTACGTTAGGCTCAATGCACTCATTTCTTTTACTTGTGTCAGTTTGTGCAAAAAATCTGCATATTGATTAAAATGCCTCACCTGATATAGTTCAAGATAAATGGTGGCATTGCAGCAAACTGCTAACTACATGAACACTAAAGAGAATCAAAAAGCTAGAAGTTGAGTTATTTTGTGCATTCATTGTTATTTTGTGCATCTATTAAGTTAGCAACAAAAAATGTAATTGATATTATATAAAATAAAAATGCAGACTGAGTACTTACAGAAACGGCTATAAAGCACAGAGAGCTCGCGCCTCATTGTCTCCCAACCTTCACCATTATTCATAGGCCTACTGGCCTTCCAGATAGCAAGAAGATATCTCATCTCGAAAATGGAAAAAACGACAAATTTGAAGAAGGCGGCCGTTGCAAAAGCATTAAATAGGGACTCTGTAAGCATGAACCAACCAAATTAGTCTATTAACATATATAAGTGCATAAGGCTGGCCACAAGTTCATATAAGGTCAATGAGTAGGTAAAATGTTATATGTTAAAAAGAAAAAGAAAAATAAAAAAAAGAATAATGTAGAGATCATAACACTGTCAAGTGCAACTCAGTTGAAATCCTAATGTCAGCAAACAAAAGCTTTCCTAATGTTGATTTAGAAGCTACAAAAGGCAAGCATGTTAAAGTCTTGGGCAAGAAATTTATTCCCACACAATTGCGTGTTCCTTCACACATGCATGCCATATTGCTGGCCTGCCGCATGTACCATACAGTTTTAACAAGAAAAGGAAAACAGGAAATGATACCTAATATCATAATGAAAATCTGAGTTCGGTGTCCTGTGGAATTATCAGTCAGTGAGATTTATGTTGCCATCCAGTTGATCTAAAATTCAGCATTACAAAAAAAAAAAAAAAAAAAAAAAAAACCCTCCAGACCACCTAAATATTCATAGAAATCATGGTCTCTTTCCCTTGACATTTAAAGAATTTCTAAGTTGGCCATGGATTGTTTCCTTGTCCTCTTGTCAAAAGAAAGTATCTAGGTGGTCTTTTCTTGAAGTTTACAGTAAAAATACAAGAGAGATCATTCTGCAAGATTTTATTTCACCTTGGCTCTAACCTGAGAAAGAGATTCAGAAATCAGCATGCATGCACAAATGCATACATGTGTGTGTGTGTACAAATCACACACATCTACATATATCCCGTAACAGTAACAAAAAAATTGGCAGTGGTAACATGAACGGCACATCACCTGGGTGATTTGAAAGCCTTCAAAACAAGTTGATGTTTTTAGCATTCAAATCAAGTCAGCAATTTTAAAAGTTACATGTATAAAACTTACAAAACAGAATTACTATGATATCACTTAGAAAAGAAAGTCTAGGAATTGCACATGAAATGCGCCAATTTGGAAATTTAAGAAATCACTATGAAGCCTCCACAGCTGCACAAATTTGTTTCATACAAACATAAAATACATTCATACCAACTAAATCATCATAATCAACCAAACCAAAATGCATCTATACATCTTTTGCTGATAGTATATGATATTAGAGAACAAGCAGGACACTACTCATAATTTTAGAAGCTACAGCCACAATTCCATTACTTGCAGTATATGCAATATTTCTGTGTTGATATGCCTCAACTACTAGGTAAGCTTCTAGGCTCATCATGATAGCAACAATACCATACAATGAGTTTGCCCACAACCATTGATGTGGAAGTTAGTTACCAAGTTTGATGTTCACTGTGATCAGTGGGAAAAGTAAGCGACGGTAAGAAGAATAGACATATTCTTACTGACAGATTACCAGTGTAGAAATGAAAGCTTATGAATGTCATAATTATTCATTACAGATCACTTGTGTAGAAGCGAAAGCTTATGAATGTGGTAATTATTCACTGCTCAGCCACACTCAAATAAACCCCCAAGAACAGGTCTGATACCATCCAAAGGTTTACTAGAAAGATGCACAGGTTTTTTTGTAAAAAAGGTCAAAGTACCCAGGATTCTGTTGATGGCTCATAATTTCTAACAGGAAGCCCAAGCAGAATAGAACTTGTTAGCAACAATGTGCCGTTTGATATCTCCAGTAACAAAGATGGTCCAAGAATAAGATGAAAGTGATAGAGAAGTAGAGATAGAAACTTTTATGTGATTGTGCAGGACAACTAGTAAGAAAGGCTAGAGAGAGGATTAGATTAATTCACTAGCCAAAAAAGTGGGAGTTGCATCGGTTAAGGACAGATTGTTGGTGAATCAACTCAGATAATTTCAGCATGTCCAGTAAACATGAGATGGGACAGTGATTTATGTTGAAGAACCAAGACAAGGCCCAGAAGACCAAAGATGACACAAATAAAAGTTTTTTAAGTGGGATAGGAAAGCAGATGCAGCCCTTAAAGAAATGGCAAAGAATGACTATAGCTGATTGCAAGTATTGGGGATAAGGCATGACAATTGTGTTGATGATTGGATTATGACTTATGCTTGTCTTATCAAAGCTAATCAAGAGATATGCCACTGTAAACAACTCTAAATTAAAAATAAATGTCCACTAAGGATATCAAATTGAATAACATGGAAAAGAACACTTAAAAAATGGCATGCAAGATTTTAAATCCCATGAGATAAGGCCATTCTAGTTTTTCCATGGAAATAGATGCGTCACAGTCCCACCTCATCCCGACATTTGAGATTGGGGATGTCCTAAGATGCACCAATTGGGACATTGGGATGACAGTCTTGTTCTAACACCGAGTACAATAACGCATCCTGGCATCCCATAGCACTGTAACTTGTCTAGACGTCCCATCAGGATTTAAAACTATGATGACAAATTTATGACTTCAAATTGTTGGGAGCAACTTCTAATATAGGTTCTAATGGTAGAAGCATAGAACATTTAGCTGTTTCTCTAAAGCTGTATTCCAGAAAATACTTCCATTATGATACCAAGTACATGACACTCACCAACTAATATCCCAGCTGTCAAATGTAAAAGACACAAATAAGCATCCATAATAGCTTGTTGCCCAATCATTAGAATAGACACTTTAGCAGCACCCTGTGAAAAGGATAAAAGTTTTTAGTATTAGGAATAAATACCGAAACAACAGACAAAAAGAAAAAAACATAAAACAGATATAACCCATATATTTGGGATATGTATGGTGGATATACTATGTACCATCTAATTCTAGATATGAAATGGGTTTTTCAATAAGAAACCAGAAGAAGATCTTACAGATTGGGTATTGCTATGCTCCATCTGCCTTATCAGCAGCAGAACTTGGAGAAAAGATGTCTAGTGTGCAAAAATGTCAAGGCTCTCAAAGAGAAAAGTGCAGTTAAAAAAAAAGGCAAGAAAAAAAAAAAAGAAGAACTAAGACATGAGTTCCTTGTTCATGAAGGATACAAATGTGACCATCAGTGTATAATTAACTGCTTTGTTATAGTAGACCTCAATGTTCAGTGAGGTGGCATTTAATAGTATGGGTGAGAAGCATTCTCCATCATCATCCACAGATGGACTCTCCATTAACCCCTCCAAATGATAACGCTCATGATCTCCATCTGCTACCAAGAAAAGTTTCCAGCAGATAAAGCCAAACAAAAAGTTGAGCACAGTGTTAAAGAAAAGATGAAACCAAATCATCATATAAATTAAAAATGAAAAATTAACTACTACTGACTTGTTTCATCATATATGACAAAACACAAGTCTGCAAAGAGATTGAGAGACTTTACTGTTCATGCACCAGGTGTTGGTTCAGCAAAGGACTCAGAGTCCTAGAATGTTGTGGATTTAAATACAAAATTTCATGTGCAACACGAACATCTAAATGGTTTTCAAGATTCAATTTGAAGACATAAAAAAAGGCATAAAATTCAGAAAAAAGAAATAAATAGAAAAAGGGGACGTAAGACATCCCAAATGGTAGAGCATCAGCCATGTCAGGATAGTTTCAGTTCTTGTTTCCCCATCACCATATTGGCATAGCACGCCTCTCTGATGGAAGTATCAGCTTACCAAATTGACAGTCTCTTCATGGTTGCAACAGAGATGGGTTAAAATCCCACCTTCACTAGTGATTTTTGGGTACATGTGTTTGCTTCTTGTTCTATAGTCCATTGCCCATGGGTCTCTTCTACAAAAAATGGACATCTCTCCAATACATCCAACACAACCAGCCAGAACTTCCAGGCTCAGATTATCCTAACATCACTATTATCCTAAGAAAATGACAAATGCTTCCTATCTTTCTCTACTCCATCACACTTTTACTAAACATAAAACAAAAATACCAGAAGGGAAAAAGGATAAACAAGATCATCTGACCTTTCCTGAAGTAACTTGACCATAAAAAAGAAGCTCTACTAATATTACGATAAGCACTTCCAAATCATTTGTCCACTTCATGAATTAATTTCTGATACCATCAGTAAACAGTACAATTCTGTGCCAACAGGGCAGTAGCATGGACCAATATAGGCCCACACAAACCCAATGTTGCCATCAAGCCCTGGTACATAGTCAGCACATGATGAACATGGCTTAGAATGCATGTCATGTTACGTAACATGGCAGCCAGCTTGTGACTAGTGCAAACATAGCAAACAGTACTTAGATCCTTGATATACTCTTTCTTGATCCTTCAGCACAAAATGAACTCCAGTCTCCTTAGGGACGCATCCATGAGGTCTTAGCTGCAAAAGCCCACATAATCATAGTTGATTCTAAAATATGTTGCATATCATAGCCTATCGGTATGAGGTAAAATACACTGTAGATAATTTTCCATTACCTTCAAAAATGAGAAGGGTCAAATTTTTAGCCTATGATATTTCTTTTAAAATACAATGTTTGAATTATGGTATGCAATATAATGACTAAATGTAAGCTTGTAAAAGTTAATGCTACAGTAGTAAGTATGGACTATGTTATTTTCTGATAGCCCACTATGCTTTATGGATGCTTTTCTTATATACATAGATATGCATTTTTGTGTAAGTATGCATTTTATATACGCATGCATGCATGCATGCATGCATATATGTATATTTCTTAATGTATTCTAGCTGTATCATATCCTCATTTTTTTCAAGATCTATCAATATCGGTGCATCCATATCATACTGTATTTGTGTCCCATATCCATATCCATCCTTCATAGCTTGAAATACCAAGGTGACACAAAAGTCTGCTGTCTTGGTATCGGACTCGATGCTAGTACCACACCGTACAGTATCGATAAGCCTGGTATATGGGTTGGTTTAGCGTACTGAGACTCGACACGCACCCTCCGTATCGAGTCTCATTTCAATACCACTACAAGATGGTATGCATAGTTACGACATACCATGGTGGTCGACCAATCCTATCCAACATGCCCAAGAGACAAGCTTAGTAAAAGCCTCTTAATGATTCATTGATTTAACTGTTTCATTTGTACCAACATATTTGTGTTATTTTAATAAATTAACATTACACCATACCTTATGGCACATAGTAGAGCTAGCATACAACTGAGGAAGCACTTTAGGCAGCATGCATGATGATGCGCTTCCAAAAAGTTGGGAAAGTCCATACTTTCTTATAAGCCTTAAGCCAAGTATTTGGGTAGGCTTTACGAATATACCTTTTTAAGGCTGTCACTAATGTTACTTGAAATAAAGGAAGGCATGACCTTGACTTTTAACTTGACATGCTTTTTTTTTTTGACTGGTTGTCAATCTATCATCAGCTGACCAACATTTGTAATCGAGAGCTTAGGACCAGGGTGTTCTCTTAGAAACCATTTAACCTACCCAAAATTATCATATATGGATTGTTGATGTCTATTTCTATCTACAATATAGCAACATAAAAATTGCCAAAAGCTATATTTAGAAGAATTTGATAGGATGAAGAAATAACGACCTGGAACAATTTTCATTTATATTTAGATGTAGAGAATGAATTGGCAATTATTTGACTGCCATGGCATGATTCATATTTTTGAGTGGTACTTTACACATCTAATTTATCATTGGACTTGACTTCGTGGAATTTGGACATTCGTCGAATCACAAACTAACTTTTGAAGTTTTCAGCACTTTAATATGATGATGCCACCCCATGCACTGTTCAAAGTCTCACATTACCTTCAGATGCTATTGTATCATAAGTAATATGCGATATGGATATGACATTAAAAAAACGACAAAGGACTAACAGATCGGATGGTAGTATATTTAAGAAGAATTGGTATCAATTCTAGTAATTTCTGATTTTGGCAACAAGTTAAATTTTGCAAAGGAAAACAGAATGTTCTCTGTTACTCTCACTGAGATAATTGAGAAGAAACAGATTAACATGAAAATGATTGTTCTAAAAATAAAACATACCAGCATCATATTCTATTTTAAAAATAAATTAATGATATGAAAATTACAATTATGAAATAATATAAGAAAACAATGGGAACAAATGATATAAAAGGAGTCAGGTACCATTTTGGCTAGATGAGACTCGCGAAACCTGAGCAGCTATCTCTATGTTACAATGTTTCTCCATGTCATAAGTGAATGCTGATAGGAGTGTAGGCACAAGATTAAGTAAATATTAAGATTTAGAATACAAGCTTTTTTTTTTTTTTTCGGGGGGGGGGGGGGGGGGAGACCTTACATTTTTTTCTCCGAATTTTATCCCGAGGTGATTCTTGAAACACTTGAGAGGAGAATATTCCAAGCTGTTAGGCAAAAAATGCCATTGAAATCTAATTACTTATATGTTGGACAATAACCATAAAGGGCTAATGCCCTTGGTAAACAGAAATCTTGAAAATGTTGATGTATGAAAATGCATAGGAGTAAATCAGAGCATGCATAAGTGGGATCAAACAATTGATACCCAAGCAAAGACATTTCTTTTTGAGCTCATCTATGTAGATGTATCTCACCTAAAAAGAATGCAAAAATGCAAATGGCTATGCACAGAGACTATATCCCCCCATAAGCAGGATAGAACCCATGCCATGCTACTTACACTAGGGAAAAAATAAAGGAACAACTTCCATAAAAAGTTAATAAATATTTAACAACTGCAAAGAATACAGGAAATTATCTTTGATAGCATTGATATTTAAGCAGTGCCTTTTCTTTTGGCGATCTGTTCTGATGTAGCCTACCAGATGTCAACTATTATCAGAACTTAAGAGTGAAAGGAGAACTGATGTGGTAAAACCCTTAGTCAGGCCTTCATGGAAACCATGAACTGTATTGTTTATTAAGATCTGAGTTTTGTTAACAAAATCTGCAATTTCAGAATTTTTCTGGACCCTGTAGCCAATGAGAACGTTTTGGTGTTCCAGAGGTCTTGCATTCAACCTCAAGACAATGGAGAACAGCAAAAAGTAAAACTAGTACAATCATATATCTTCCTTTCTAGCCCAGAGCTGACCTAAATTAGATTCTGTGGACTCTAAGACTTGTAGACAATCCAATGAACAAAAAATAAAGACGATAAAGTATTAAAGATTGCATCACAGGCAATGGTCAAAGCAACAATACCAATTAGGTTGGCAGGGCTTCATGATTATGATGTAAAACCCTTGATCAGACTTTCATGGAAACCCTGAACCAAATTGTTTGCTAAGATAAGTGTTTTGTTAACAAAATCTACAAATTTCAGCATTTTTCTAAACACTTCAGCCAATGAGAACATTTTGATATTCCAGAGGTCTTACAGTCAACCCCGAGCCAATGAAGAACAGCAAAACCTAAAACTCGCACAATCATATATCTCCCTTTATAGCCCAGAGCTGACCTAAATTAGATTCTATGGTCTCTAGGACCTGGACACAATCCATTGGACAAAAAAAAAGATGATGCTATATTAAAGACTGCATCACAGACAATGTTCAAAGTGGCAATACCAAGTAGGTGGATAGGGCTTCATAATTATATTAACAATTAGGAACTAAACAAGTTGTTCCAAGATTTTAAAGAATGGCACCAAACCCTGAACCCCGTACTGTTTTTCCATAGAAATGATATTGTATGGGTACAATATCAGTGCCAATTCAATGTACGGGATCTGACAGCTTTCAAAATATAGAAAAACCATCAATACTGACCAGTACAGTTATGATGGTACCATTGGTACATACCAGTACAGACCGGTACAGATTGGTATAGTCAGTACACACATGTATGGCAGTTTCAGCATTCCGGCACCCATACCAATGCTGGTTTCATAACAGAATGATACTGGTCATATTTTCTCATTTCAGCAGTTTTTAAAACATGAGTAGGTCTATGGTGGCTGGTGAGATTCAGTTATGGTGCAAAGCAAGCAGTTAGAAACTAAATCGACCAGGGCATCAGCACCGGTTTAGATGCGGACAACTTGTCAACATCTTCACTGGATCTTCACGATCGTAGCATCGCTGTAGCAAAATCACCACTTCCAAGCATTACTGACCATCATAAATTATACTTGCTGTTGCCAAGTATTAGCATGCAGCTCTACCAAGAGTTACTTATAAATATGAAACCATGCAAAAGAATAAAAGATAAGCTTTACTTTTAACACCAAGAATTTTCTTGATAGCACAATAATGATGACTAGCAGAAATGTTCTCAATAAAGCTACATGTTTAACTCGTACGGATGATATGCCATGAATCCTCTTATACATGTAATGATATATCTTATAAACATCATCTGAAGCATATATACCACACTCTGTTACAACTCCAAGACACAAACATTACATTGGGATAACATTATGAAGAGGAACCATAACCAGAAACAGATTTTTATTTTCAGTGATACAAGATAAGTATGCATATCAAGGCTAGTATGTCTTAAGATTGAAGTTGTAATATATAAACAAGTTGGTATTCTACTAGTTTCATAGATAAGTATTGACTTGATATTAAGCATCAATCATGTAAAATAATAATATTATTACAGATTATAGTCTGTGCAAATTAGAATTTGCATGTTTTAGTGCTAATTATATTATTGTATTTGCTATGTAATTTTATCAGCATACACAATCTTGTTGATCATAATTGAAACTGCTCCTTGGGATTGGCTTTGGGCCTTTCCTGTGCAACTTAGGTGGAAGGCGAAGAAGGCCTCCTTTCGAAGGAGGCTGAGCTATCAGTGAGATACCACTCTGGAAGAGCTAGAATTCTAACCTCATGTCAGGACCTACAGGCCAAGGGACAGTCTTACTGTCAATAGATAATCATGTATTATATATCTACGGGACAAAAGAGATATATACTAATAAAATTGTTTTTGGACATTCTCTGATCTCGGCCATGCAATCTACAAATCATTTATTGGCTATTCATCATATGGAATATGTATTCAAAGACCCAAAGAGCTGTTTCATAAATACACCAAATTGATTCCAATTATCTGATCAATGGATTAGCAGTTTGATAAGACAAGTCTTCATATCAATTTAATGGTCGTATAGCACTTGACTGAATTTTTTAATATATCTTCAGAGGTCAGACTGATTGATACAATCAAATCAAAAGTATCTAGATGTTTATGCTTCCCATTTAAACAAAGTAACCAATTTCAAAGTTATTATCATCGTATGGTAAATTAGTAATGTAAACTGGATAGTAATCCCCACAATATTCATTTCTATGGATTTATGATTAGGTAACTAATTGTAGTCATTTTACTGTGCAAGTAATTGAATTCTAAGTGACAAGACAAAACTATATATCAAACACATCAGACTGTTTCTATGTGCATATTTTAGCGTTTTTGTTTTCTGATAGAGGGTAGTAATTGACTCATCATTTAAGTATGTAGCATAGATCCAATAAGAAAAATACTTGGTGACATTCAAATATACGAGTAGGATTTACTTGTGCACAAATTGCTCTTATAGAAGTTGTTTACGCCTGCATACATTGTTAGAAAAAAGAGATTTTCTGCCACTGCATATCATAATATGAGCAACTTGATACAGTACGAAACTATATTTGATACCAAATAAACAGAAGCACTTAGGAACTGCAGGTCAATAGCACAGCAGTCGGTTCAACAAAAGAAAAAAGAAGAAAAAAGAAAAAAATGAGAGAGTCAGACATCTGGTAATACCTATAAGACAAGATTTCAGCATGAATCCATAATAGATAATCATGTAACAACAAAAATATAAATGCACAATGTCCATTAATGTCAACAGGAACTATCAACACAAGCATGAGGTCAAAATTCTAAGAAGAATCTTTTAGAGAAATGAAAAGCAGCATACTTGTAAACTACATGATTTTCCATCCATTATCCACATTCTGAATAGTCCAATAAAGAAGCAAGCATAGAAAGATCTTCTGCAATGTCTTAGAAGATCATGCATTTTATACTAAATTAGTCCATACAGAAAGCACTACATTAGTTTCTTCATGAGCAATCAAATTCAACAAACAAAATATAGCTCAACCACTCTAAATAACAAGAAATAACAGAGAAGGGAAAGTCATACATGGAGTCACCAATGTGGATGCGTCCAAACGTATACAAATTAAAACACGCAATTGTCAATTTAAACAAAAAACTGATGGCAATGAAAACCTTGATGCTTTGAAATTATTTACTGGTTACCAAATGATAGGGATTGGACGAGAAGTAATCCTCTTCTTGAAGTAGCTCACCATCTGCTCTACTGCACATGTATAAATTTATGTTGCATTAGATCCAGTCTTAAAAAATGATAAAATGCCAAATTAAGTACATGGCAACAGATAAATTTTGGCTGCTTGCAAGGCTCCTACATAAAACAAAGTACACCAAAGAATGCAAACAAATTTAGAAAATGTTTTCTAAAGCATTCAGAATGCATGCACACTCACGTGCATATGTGTGCCCGCCCGCACTCACACACGCACCCACCAGCACACGCATGCACAGACAGACATGAGAGAGAAAGATTTAGTTGCAATAATAAAAGAATGATTAAGGTACTGATGGTTATTCCATCTACTACGTATCTAGTGATGCAAAAAAAGGTACCATAAAAATACCAAAAGTGAAAGTCCATGACCTAACATATGAAAGCTAGTGCAACAGTAAGCAAGCAAAGGGTCACCAAAAGTGAAAAATTAGAAACTTCAAGTGGCTGAATGAATGGCTCTAACTCACTTTTCCCTAAAAAAAAATGATTGCAGCAACTAAAAATTGTATTGAATAGCAAATTCCATCAATAGAGATGCCCCCAACCACCACCACCCCACACACGCGCACGCACCCAAAAAAAAAGGCATGAACACACACAATTAGAAAATAAGACAAGAAAAACCAACCTCAACAAAGAATCATATAAAAAATGAGGAGTCTCCAAATTACATCATTCATCCATGAGAAGATTTTAGTCAGCCAGCTTTTTTTCCAGATAAAAACAATCATTTTGTTCAATTATGGAACCATGTCAAGGATTCCTTGTTCAAAATATTTCCAAGGCCCCACACAAATGAGAAAATGACAGAAAAAAAGTGCAGCCAAGCATAGCTAGTTTACCTGTTGGCTACCATTCGAAGTTGCCTGAAGGGCCATATATATACACCTTCTACTCTCATCTGAGCAACTCCATTTTCATTGTCAAATACATCATGAAAAGTTACTGTTCCCTGTAGTCATAAAAGCTATGGAAAGTTATATTCATTTTGTCAAAATAGAAAAAAGTAATAAAGCCAAATTTGTGGATCCAAATGTAATAATTGTAATCTAAACTCTAAAGTATGCCCATCGAAGACCAAAAGAGAAAGAAAATCATCAAAGACCAAAAAAGAAAGAAAATCACCAATCGCAAACTGACATCTAAATAACCTAGAAGCCTAGGAGTTGTTTTCAAACTTATAAATAATAAGTACGCACTAACTTCACTGGCACAACCTTTATACCAATAGCCTTGCCCAGATGAAGAAAATCACAAATCACAAACTAGCATCAATCAAAGAAGAAGCGCTTATGGTTTGGCAGTTTATGTGCGCACGCGCATGCGCATGCACACACACATAATCAGTAGCTCCAAACTGGAATCCAATTAAAGTAAAAGCACTGGTGGTTCTATTCCACCTTAGGTAACAAACACCCATCAATTTCACTAGCATTACCTTCAGCCATAGCTTATGCCTCTGATTACACTCTATCGCATATGAGTACCACTCACAGAACACAACTACCTTACACACTTCACAACCCTCTACTGCATATGTTTATTGATAGTGAACAAGCAAACATGCTATGATCATATAAGGCTCTGATACCAGACACCAAATCCATATAACTGCATTCTCAGCATGCTGCTCTCATATTATCAACTGGTAGACAGACAAAGAAGTCACTTCTGTATCTCCATTTTTCATCTTAATGATGACCTGATAAACAGTGGATGCTTGCACAACATGCTGATAGACAATACCATTTCCATTACTGATATTCACTTCCAAACTAATGGAAATCGCTCATGTCAAAACATGAAATGACTAATCTCAAATGTAAGAATTAATAGATAGGAAGTTCACACTTAGAGTAGCAATTGGAAAAGAGGTGTGGCAGAGTGAAGCCAGATAATGCAATATGAAAGATAAATGAGATAATTTAGTCCAGCGATTACATATGGAAAACAAGATGTGGGTCCCTACTGGCATTGCTTTTGAAGGACCAAAAGCGCTTTGAGATTTTGAGGTGTTTGGTAAAAATTTTAAAACTTTCCACCTCCTCTAGAAATTGAAAAAAGTCTACTAAGGATATACTCCACTTGGAAGCTTTTGGATAAAAGTTTTATTTGAGACACATTGGGAAGCTATTTTCATTGGACTTGAGGTCATGGTTTGAAACACGAAAATTATCATATTTAATATCCAAATATAATAATAATATAATACTATAATATATGATAATTATAATATAATATAATAAGCTAGACTTGGCTACATTCAAATATAGCCAAGCCTAAATCCAATCACCTCCCCCACCCTTAGATCCACACAGTTCACGGATGAAAAAAGTGAAAAAGGTGGGGTGGCCTCAAAATCCGTGTAGATTCAAGGGTCGAGAAGGTGACTGGATTCTGGACTTCACTACATTCGAACTCTAATATAATTATGTTATGTTATGTTATATTAAAATATTATTATAATAATATTTACTATAATATTATCATATCTAAAATATGTTTATTAAAAAAGTACTACAATATATTATGATATTTATATTTTATTATATTATAATAAATGTTATATGAAAATATAGTTATAATATTATTTTAATAGAAATAATAAAATGCAATATAATATTATTATATTTTAAGTATAATATATTTTTATACTATAATAATATTAATATAATATAATGATATTACAAAAATTATTATATCTTTATAAGATATATAAAATTTATTATTTATTATACTACTTAGATTAAAACATCAAAATAAAAGTTTATAAATTAAGAAAGCATTAAAATAATTGTTTTTGATATAAACCATTAGACAATTGAAAGGTAATGCAATGGCCTTTTTTATCATTTTTTATAAATGCTTTTCAGTTTGCTTGCCAAACAAATATTAAAGTTCTACAGTACTTTAAAAATGCAATCATTAAACAGCAAACAACTTTTTATTAAAGGTTTTATTAACGAATGCCTTAAGGGCGCTTGTTAAGGGATTTTTAATGTCCCAATTGTTGAGCCCTTTATGGAAAAGAGGAAACAAAGAAGGGACATTTAAAGGCACCATTCCCACTCCCCTCTCTCTCTCTTTCATTTTTAAGCATTTTGCTTTTTTTTATTTCTTTTGAGCAAATGGCAAAGTGGTGTTTTTCCTTGGAGCTGCAGCATCTGAAATCTAACAGAAGAGATGCTAGTACAAAAAATTGACAAACAGTTGCCAGACAATATAATTATATGCAGGGTTTTGTTAACAAAGGCCCCAAAAGAGTGGCCTTAAAAGAAATGAAAAAGAAATAAAAAAAGGAATTGCTCAAACAACAGTTAATCCATTCTTAAGAATCGTATTGGTCAAATCAAAGAATTGGTCAAATAAGAATCTCAAGTCGGACTTGGTGAATCAGGTAGAAGACAGAAGCCAACTTGCCCAAAAGACATGTCCACTTTGCCGTTTGCTCAAAAGAAATTAAAAAAAAAAAAAAAAATAGAGTGCTTGAAAATGAAAGAGAGAGAGAGAGGGTAGAAAGAAAGTGGTGCCTTTAAATGTCCCTCATTTTTTTCTCCTTTTCCATGAAGGGCTCGATAATTGGAACATTACATGTCCCTTAATGAGTGCCCCCGACGCATTCATTTACAAAACCCTTTTATTAAAAGATCTACAAGAAAAAGCTCTACTACCTACAACAATGCCAAACAGGGCCTTACATGGAGAGGAAAAAGGTGAAAATAATGTCATTTGATAATCTAATCAGAATGATAACAGAAAAAAAAAAAAAGCACAAGATAACTAAGTTTACTTTCTTAACCAGATAGACAAAGAAGATATTGATCAAAATAGATTATGTGCTGCCACAAAATAATTAACAATAATAACTATATCAACAAAGATGACAATGATGGCTTAAAAATGAACACTTTTATTACCTGAACATAGTGTACACCACTTATCTTTGTTGGGGTACTCACTAACTCCAAGATAGATGCACCATTAGATTTCCCAAATTCTAGAAACCTAGAAGAGCCATTTGTGGTCCCTACAAAGTTCCACCTTCCTGCTCCTCAAATATTACCATCAGAATAATCAGAAAATACGATATATGGAACCCTAGCAGAACATGACTAATAAGCACCATTTTATGTGGCAGAGTTCCTTTTTCCAAGTCATATAAATTCAAGCTACAATTTAGAAGAAAGATGTAATAGAACCTCTACCAGTCCAACTAAAAAATCAATTAATTTTCCAATACATCTCTTACAATGTTAGTTATTATAACAAGGTAAATGAAATGAACCTTCAGCATACCGACTCAAAAATTTGTACTTAACAATTATTTGCAGTCAGATACAAAAAAAACTGTTAAACAAGCATTCTAGTTTGAACAAGTATTTTCACATGATACATCCACTAAATTTACAACCATCAAAATTCCAGCAAGGCATAGCAGTTTCTCACCCAGCCAGATGACACTTCAGAGAGGTACAACATGTATAAGTATTAAATCAACAAATCCTTACATGGTAACTAGAAGATAAAGCCAACTATTCCTATAAGCATCAAAGCAAACATCCATAGAAAAACATCACCTTCCTAGGCTACAACAAAAAAGTGACTATTCACCACTTTGTCCCAGCAGGTATCATCATGTAGTTTTACATTTTTCAGTAGGTATTCCCAGCAAACTGTTATAAATAACTACAGCTATTCCATCACTTTTGGAATAAGCCTGAATACCAAATTGAGTAGATGTATCTCTATCTTTGGCTTGAATGGTCATACAGAAATACACTTGGGTTGCATTAATGGACTATGAAACACCCAGCACCAAGTACTGACAGTCCATGTTGCTCTGTTTGTGTAATTTCATTCATGATTATTGTAGCTTAGATTCTTGATCAGAAATACCAGCACAAGAAATTTTGCTTCGCAGGCACTTGTCAATTCTTGGGCAAATGAGGCAACATATTGAATTGGTTCAACGTGATTTCTACTGTTTATTTTGATATTTCAAATTCAAATATGGTTGACAAAAACTTCATCAAAGCATGTTATACTGGAGGTTATCGAAGGAGGGGGGGGGTTTGGTTTCCAAAATTACTCAAAATTCAGAACCAAAGCCCTCTGTCAGAGCTCGCATCCTTCTTCAAGTTATTTACATTTGGACTATGTGTGATCCTACTCACTCTATTGTTTCTGTCAATTAATCAGTTGGTGTTTTCTGAACACAAGAAATAAACAAAATAGTCGATGATCTCAAATATCCAAATATGTGAAAAGTCAGTTATTAGCAGACCAACAGAGAATAGCATGATTGACAATAAAGGCAATAGACAACAACATGGACAAACTACAGACAAAAATAACATTCAACAAAAAAAGATGCTTGATTCTCAATAAACTCACTAGTAAGTAATAATCATCCAGTAAGTTTTAACCATGGCTATCAACATGAAAAATTACAGAGAAACAAAAGGACAAATAACTTGAAAGGCCCGTTGAGATGTATATAGAATCAAATCTAGAGCTACTTCGGAGCAGTAGCTAAATAAAGGAGCTTCTAGACTCTTAGTAAATCCTCGAATAAGAGAATGAGAAGAAAGAAAGAAAGAAAGGAACCAAACCTCTGTATGTTCCTGTAATATTCCAAGGAGAATAAGAATTCATGTCACTGTCATCCCTTCTAAGGTAAAGCCTCTGTATGAAGAAACAGTCAATAAACAAAAATCAATCAGAAATAAGTAATTGCATATAAGCTTCTCATCATGGCCCAGAAATATGAAATGAATAAAGGCATTTATGTTAACTCAAAAATGGCACATACATTCATCTTAAGTTAAACAAATAACAGGAATTTGCTAATAGGTGTTCATCCCTCACAATATGGTATTGTGAAAGGACAGGAAGACAAATAAAGCACCAGTCCATAAAGACAACAGCTAAATATTAAGAACTAACAATAAATAGAACTTCATATCTCTCGCATTACAAGTACAGAAAATTTCTAAGAATCCTCATCAGTTTCTTATGAAAGGAGAATATAAAAAGAAATGGACGATGGTTCGATTGGGGTAATGGAAGGATTTCCTGTAACCCACTCAACTTGAATCTCTGAAATAAAATAATAAATAACAAAAATTTTGGAAAGTGGAGATCTAAGCCCTTTACTTTCATTAATCTTTTTGCGATCCACAAATTGTAGAACATATCATGGTAGAAAGCAGAGTCTCTTCCTTTTGCTTGCACTTCTTCTATTCCCATTCTAAAACTATAATAGAGACATCCTCCTTATTTGAGTCAGATTCTTCTTATAACTAAAAGGGTAGAATGATGTAGCACCAGGTGCAACCAACAACTATTATGACTAGTTGAACCATGCCAAGCCTCCCAAGAGCTAGTGGATTTGCAAGCAAAGATTTCAACAACGAAATATTTGATTTTATTAGATATTTTCATCAAATTTTCTTATAAGTTTTTCTTTGGAAATAGAATTGAATTTTAGTTGAGTTACCATAATTGCACTCAAATATTTCTAGCATATTTCCTCATTACAGATTCCTACTTCCAATATGATTTTATACTAGGTTTAGTACCTGAATTAGGATGAGGGGCTATGGTCTCTATATACTTCTAATACATTGCATGAAGGCGAACTTTCTCCGCTATTATATTGATGCCCACTCTGATTTGAATTCCTCCTCAAGTTAGAATAGATGAACTGCTCACCCCTTATGCTAGTGAAGTCTAATCCAAATTGGATTGGATTTCTCTCCTAATTAAAAGAAGACACAAAATAATAAAAATATTTTAAAAATATTCAAATTTAGGTTGAAGTTGACTCTTGACTCCTACATCAATTTTGTTTCCAATCGCAATTCCAAATTCTTTCCAGATTAAAAGTTATGGCTCTTCGAAACTTCAATACTTGATTGAGTCTTGAATAATGATGAATTTTGCCTTTGAAGCTTGTCCAAACCTATCCAAAATGGCTCGTTTGGTCCACGGTAGGCCAACTGATCCTCCTAGATCAGACAAGCACCAGAGTTATCTAGATCGATTATGCGTCTATCATTGTCACTAATGGTGGCCAATTCAAGATCAGTTCCTCCACTAAATGGACAACATAAGGTATAATCTTATCTATGACCAAATTTTATACCATTACAAGCGTTATATACATGTGTACGTCTCCTAGATAGGTGCATATATAGAATTTCAGATATATAACCTATACATCAGCCAGCTAAAATAGTTCCACAGCAATTACATGAGATCATAACAGGTTTAATACCTAATTAATTTGTGATGTGCCACCATGATTGCAGCCCACCAAAAGATGAGACCACAGATACCATAACAAGAATCTACAGTTTCACTAATCTAATAATTCCTTGCTTGTTTCTTAATTATTCCATGTTTTTCTTGTTTCCAAGTTCATGTTAGCATGAATGAAATACTTGTGATATTTAAACATTATAACCTAGAACCCTGGAGGAGACCATCTCAAGAAACCATAATCACCTTGTCTCAAGAACATAGACAAGGATTAGGAAGTTAAAAAAGACAAGATGGTCTGACACAAACAATTCCATGGATTAAGAGAAAAGATAAGTAAAAAAAAGGAAAGAAAAGGAGAGAGTTAAGTTGCCAGTACAAGGAGCATTATCTTTAAGGAATAATATTGACAAAAGATCGTCCATCAAGAAACATCTAGATTTAGATGGGTTACCAAAAAATTAAGTTGCGCAACAAAGAATAGAATTGCAGTGGCAAGCAAAATTTTTTTGAACAGAAAAGCTAAAAGAAAAGACAGAAAGTAATAAAAAAAGAGGGGAAAAAATTGGTCATAAACGAACAAGAATTATAGAAGCCAAGGCCTTGCGATGCCTGCCACAATATACAACAATACTGAATGACTAAGAAATGCGATGCCTGTGCCTCCTCTTCAGATCCTGTAACTTGAACCTAAGAGAACAATTTCTTAGGGAATCAACAAGAATGAAATTTCTTGAAAGAAGAGAAAATGAACTATGAAAACACAAACTACCCAAATTCACCATAGATAGGCAATGGCTCATGATCAATGTGCTTTATGCCAATCAAATCATCTAATAGTATCCTAACATCATGAACCTATGTCAAAATTCTTCAAGTAAAGTCAACTAAACTGTAATGACATATTGCATAGCTACAACTATCCCCAAAGGTTTTCCACATTATAAAATCATGAACCTAAACCAATTTAAAAGGCAATAAAACCCAACTTTTTAACCATCAAGACAAAGTGCACTTATAATTCAGCAAATCAAGAAAAGACAAAAGAAAAGGCAACAAAGAGCGAGAAAGCTCCAATACGTAGGCACAAGCTCACAAGCAACGTGTTACGAATTTATCAAACCAATCAATTTTAGTAGTGTCCTAGCATCATTCAACCCATTAAGGCTGTTGAAGTAAAGTCGGATGGCTAAACATGTCCCTGAGGCTACTTCTAGTGTTCTTTAGTTATAAAACTCGAAAATTGGTCCAACTTAACATGCAGGGGGGGGAACCAAATTTTTGATCATCAAAACAATGCAAACTTCAAATTCAGTGAAAACAAGAAAGGAAAAAAGAAGATGCCTTGAAAGAGAGAGAAAGACCCAATTCACAAACAATGGCACACGATCAACATGTTGTGAATTAACCAAACTAATCATTTTTGATAGCATCCAGTCATCACTAAATCCCCTAAACCTTGTGCAAGTCAACTGTACTCTTACCACAATGCACTAAGCTACAACTGTCGCCAAAGCCAGTTCTAGGATTTTTTGGTTACAGAATTCTGCACCCATGGCAGCTTAAAATGCAGGGGGGTGGGGGAACCAGCCTCACACTTGAAATTCAGCAAAAGCAAGAAAATTTAAAAGAAAAGTAAACAAATAGCAAGAAACAATACATACACAACCGCTCATGATCAAGGTCTCATGTATTTGCCAAACCAATCTATTCATGAATAGCATCCTAGCATCACTCAACCAACTCATCATGAATTCCTGACATCTTCAAGTAGGGTAACTGGAGTCTGATCGCAATTCTAAATACCCATAAGAGTTTTTCAAAGCCAAACTAGGGCTTTCCCGTTCATATAACTCAGAATACCCAAAAACACCCCGACTTCTTGATCCATCAGAACAAAACACACCAACAAACGGCGAAGAAAACTCAAAATATGATCTTGCATAAAAAAAGAAAGAAAGAAAAAGGAGGAGCAAGAAAAAACCTCATCGCCCCAAGATCCCGTAGCAGTAGAAGCCCTCTCCCTGAGAGGCCTCAGAGCGGTCGAAACCCCAAGAAACCCAAGCAGCAGCAGCAGCAAAACTACGCTCTTTACTAACCCCTCTTCGCCACTCCGCCCACCCATTGCCGCCATACACCACCTCAGAATTCAGCTCCAAACATTATCGAAGATAAGGGCGATTTCTTGGAGATTACGCCCCGATTAGATGATGAGATCACCAAGAAAAGATTGCTTCAATTCGAGTCAACTACCAACCCACCCAAAAGAAAATATCCGAGGGAAAGAAAGAAAGAAAGAAAGAAAGAAAGAAAGGGAGAGCTCAACGAACTGATACCAAACCTGACTTCCCACCAACACAACTACGCGCACAGAGAAAGGAACAGGAATGATAGGCATGGAATAGAAGAAGTATAAGCGATGAAATTTATTCGTAGGGATAGAGAGAGGCCAAGGTAGAAGAGGCGTGGAGAAATTTCTCGCGTTGGAATTCTTGCGGTGAGAACGAGGGTTGAAGTCGGGCGGGCGAGCGGAGACCGGGTCCCGGGAGCCGGGTTGGTCGGGTGCTCCCGCTGGACCAAGGCCGTTTGGGGCCGGCGGCAGCCCTTATGACAACCTCCCCATCTTACGTTAATTTTTATTGATAGTTTATTACATGTAACCATAAGTCGATAATTATTAGTTCTTTATAAATTTATATTATTATATTAAAAGAAATTACATATATTTTTTATAAATATATAAAATTAGGTACATATCCTTCCAAATTTGCTACATGCGTACAAGTTCATGTAATTAATCTTTTTTCGTATATACCTTTATAACTAATCAAAATTATGAATGTATTTTCAATGATTTTCTATTTAAAATTATTATTTTTATGTATATATTCATAAATTTATTATTTTTATGTACATTCTTATAAATTATTTCTTTTTACCTTATTTTTTTTAATAAGTTTGGAATATACATGCGATCAAATAATTTTAGATATTTATAAAAGGGTCTATAAAGAAATAATTCTAAGGATATGTATGTAAGTAGGAAGTTTGTAAGAATATACATGCTATTTTAATTATTTATAAGGACATATTTATCAAAAAAATACTATTAGAAAATAGTCCGATGTACTATATAGGATCTATTCTTAAAAGATGTAGGTCTTGTTATCCCAAAATATATAAATAAAGTTTTACTGATACATATGAACTAGCCTCTTGCCCAGAAAAATAAATGGGTTAGAAATATAGGCTTGTTTATGAGGCTAAATGTTTACTTTTTGCTATTAAAAGTTATTTATAATTATATAAAATGTGAAAAGAATATGCTTATTATCATCAATGATTACTAATGGTCATACGAAATATAAGAAAGATAAATCCCATCAATATAAGAAGGATAGGATTAAATAGTTGATAAAAAATTAATGCTTTTTTGTTGCATATAAAGAATTAAAATTATGAACATTAAAACACATGAATTAAGTTAGAATCTAATAATAATTTTATTAAAGAATATAAGTTAAAATGTCTTAACACAATAAATTTAACTTTCGCAAATTATTGCAATTATTAGTTTTTCAATATTGATCGGCTCCGAATCATATCTACCAAGCAAATTCGGAATATTTATTTGCTATTAAAAGAAATAATATACAAAAATTTTGAGGATATTACTCTTGTTATGGGTTATGAATTTCTTTAGCATGCTTTAAAAGTCATTTTTATCTAAATATAATATATACGTACCTTAGTATCTTAATCTTAAACTTTCTTTTCTCTGCACAAGTTAGAAGCAAAAGGAAAAGAATCAAACCTCTATATTGTGAGGATTTTGGTAGGCATCTATTTAATCTCATATCAGTTGTATGCAAGAAAGATGTTATATACACATAAATGATCAAGAAACTTAAACAATATTTTTAACAAGCTTTTTGGGATAAAGCCTTATGTTGTTAATAAAATGTATCGGAATAGACTCAGCCTATGATCCTATATAAACTAGGTAACATTATAACTAAGCCCTTTAGAATTGATTATGAGTAAATCATAGTATTCGTGATCAAATCTGAATCTTTTATTTGATAAAGATATCAGAACTTAAGAAGATAATTCAAAATGGATCATAATGATTTGAGTCTTAATACGATGAAGAAAAGATATGGCTGAAATGTTGCAGAAGAAGATAATGGGCCACTTGGAATAAGTTTATTAATTCCTTTCACCTACAAAAAAATAATCCTGCAAAAGCTTTTAAGTGTTATCATACCAAATAGAAGAATTTTTGAAGTCATATTCAAAGGATGCGTTGATAAGATGGGTTTATAGATATCAAGAAGTCGATCAATTTTTGATCCACTGTAACACATCATAGTCCAGAAGAAGGAAACTCATCCATTGTAATACTTGGCCTTCTCTGAACCCAGCAGAAGATTTAAACATGGGTGATAAAATTCCAGTTCCATCAGAGAAAAGATGGGAAATTGATGCAGGCCTTTTACTCCATCAGTTATGAAAAAAGAATGCAGGCTAATACAGATATTTGAAGTATGCAATGAGCTTAAAAACAAGATTTTGGACAACCATTTGCAAAACAAATTTTCCTTCAAGCAAAAATTATAAGTAACTCATGTTAGCAAGATGTTACTCCATTATCTTGATCTCTATGTTCTCTATTCCCTCATTAGCTACAGGTATGCATTTTAATCCTCTGGAATTAAAGGGAATATCTAACATTTTCTGATCTCACTCCCAGTCAATCGTGTATTATATCATTCGGATCTTTTGTATCCTAATTGTTTATTTAATTATCTTAATTATTATTTTAACTTAAAAAATATATATTATGCATAACATATATTATCTATTCTTTTTTCTATTAATTTAATTTTTTAGATCCATCGATTAAAATATCTATCACTTGTAGCAAGTCAAATTAGTTCGTCCAAATATCTATCAGGTGACAGCAGTGATTCATATATTGCTACTTGTATACAGATGGGATCTGAATGCCCTTCAATTCAGGCAGACTCAGAGTAACCCAGCTATCTTTGAGTGATATCTGTGATCTCTCCAGCCAACGCACAGGAGAAGAAAAACTGGAAACTAAGTAGTTAAATTGGACAGTGACACCACACCATACATCACACCAGCCATAAATTTTCTTTCCGTTGTTTTTCTCCAATGGAAACCCAGCCAAAGCAATTGAAAATGAAGCAACGAACCACGCAGTTCAACTAAAATCTTTTATTGCTTGTTTGAGTGCAGCTACCATGGGACACTGGCATTTCGCGGAAATTAGATAAGGTTTTTTGGTAAGCGAATTAGATGAGATTCAAATTGACAATTTAGTCGTGATTGAGCCTACAATGATATATAAGACAACGAAAGCCATTTAAGGATCCTAATCATGGATGACCGCAGGCGAAAGACAATGTCATTTCCAATCCAAGTCATGAAAGAAAATTTCACTGGGTAAGATACAAATTAGGTGGTCAATCTCCGTTATTTATAATACATTATATCACTCTCGGTAAGAACAGATGGACTCGTAAATGGCTGCTTGACATAACAAATCAAGTCCAATATAGATTTAGAAGATTAGCATATCCTACCCATATTTATGGCCAGATAACGAACCCAAGACAGCTAAGATTGGTCAAAATTTTGCTCATGGAGCTGGCCGTACAAGGGTTTCAGGTGTTTTGCAAAAATTCAGCTTGATTGTTGACCAAAGTGCTACAATAGTTGTTCCAACAGTTCTACTCATGATTATATAACCACTTTTTCTCAGTTGCTTTTGCTAGCTTCTCATTTAAATTTTAAGTTTAAGTCAGCCTAAAATTAAATGTAATATTTGGATTCAAAATGTTATAGAGTAGAGAGAAAAAAAATATTTATACAGCCAACTTCAATTAGTTTAAGATTAAGACTTTATTATTAAGATAGTATTTACTTTAAAAAAAAATGTACTTTTCTAAGATAGAAAGAGCAGAGCTTCACTAAGCTACATCAAGATCATAAAGAAAGTATAATGAGGTGGGAAAGAGAGCATCCACTGGTAAGTTAACTGATTGTCTCACTGATGTTCTTTATAAAGTTTTTAATACAAGTTTCTGCAAATTTGTTTCCAAAATTTTTTATATTTGTATATTAATTCAAGTCTCCTTTTATACAAGTCAATCCTTTAACCATATTTTCTGGACTCAAAAAATAACGTTAGCCAAGATTACAAAAGGAGAAAGATATCTTTGATTTAATAGTAAATGAGGCTTGATGCGTGGCTTCATCTTGCTTAGTTCCCAGCTTAAAACTTGGTTGCTAGGGGACCAACGATGCAGGGGCATGAATTAAGAAATCAACTAAGTGAGAATATTAAAGATAAAAATATCAAGAAAATGTGAGATTAAACTGTTAGAAAATTATTTCACTATCATCCAGTTAATCAGAAGGATGCACACACACACACTAGTGGAGAATACATGTCCTCTAGGTTTCTCCGGAATCAAGATGATAACATGAGAGACATCTCTAGCTCTGCATACAAACAAAATTGGTCGAATCATCAGATTAATCAGTCGAGATACCTATCATCTAATTTGAAATTTTCTGTTCTTCATCTTCTTTTATCCAAGATCAAGTCGTTGTTTATCCTTCGCAGATAGGTCCAGCTTTTTCCACTCTCTCTGAAGAGTAATCACCAGGAGGGTGCAAGCTTGACAAAGGAGACCGCATAGCAATCCAATCCATAAGCCCTGCACCAAAAGAAAAATCAACCATAAAGAGAGAGAGAGAGAGAGAGAGAGAGAGAGAGAGAGAGTTGCAGATTTTTTTCGCATCATATGACAACATAATAAGCAAATTCACAAGTTCTACTTTGATAAAAATCACTGGATATCATGAAACACATGAACCCAATTAGAAAATAATATAGAAAGTAAGTTACGATTAGAATTCAATGGATGATTATAGAAGTATAGGAGAAGTTAATTAACTCAAACTAGCATTTGTTTTAAGAAAGAAGTGCAACTAGACAAAATGACTTGCATTGCCACAATGACGCATCTTAATTTTGAGAGCTTAGATGTTAAAATAAGAGATAATATGTTCTCTGGTTTCTGCATCCATGTGGTAGCAAAAGGAAAATGCTGCAAACCTTAACACGAAGTTTAAACTTGAATCCAAAGAGAAGAGCCAATTGCATGCCAACTAAGTAGAATGTTGCCAAGTTAGTCCATGCTGCCAAGTGTTGCCAGCCACATCCTCGACACACTCCTGCATATCGTTCTTCATATACTGCAATAGAAAACTTATGAAATCTAAATTTGAGAAGAAACCAAATCATTATGTTCACCTGTCAAAACTGCCAGTCCTGAGTCAAGTAATATAGACATTGTGAGCAGGGGAGTCATGCATGCAAAGTCTCTCATGATTGTAGGACTGCTGCTGAAAAGGCTTGCCCAGAAATTGTGACCGATGGCAAGTAGAAGAACTACTGCAAAAGCGAGAAAGGCTGAGAGCTTTAGAGAGACAGCAGCAGCATTCTTAGCCTTCTCGGTATTTCTAGCACCGATCTCATTCGACACACGGGTGCTGTTATGAATTTTAATTTCAGTGATTAGGAGGGGGAAGTTAAGAAAATAAAATTTTGATTGATGAACCTCAGGCTATACTACTAAGTCACACCTTACAGCTGCACTGAATCCATAAGTGATCATGTAGGCCACATCCTCTGTATTCACACTACAACACAAAATAAAATAAAATAAAATGCTGAACTATGATTGCCTACCATTGGCATCATATCTCTAACTTTAGCCATATTCATAATTGAGAAAGTAGAAGTTCAAAAGAAGGTGAAGGATCCACACCACATTGCAATCAGTGATGTACTCCTCTCTGAATTGGGCATCAGTCCAGCCAGCAAAACCAAAAGCTCAAAAGCCCAATATTCCAAGCTGTACATTAGTATAGAGCATCATGAGTTTGGTCTATAATTCATTTGGTACCAACGCCAAATATGACAGAAATCAGCATGTTGGAAGGGTACAAGAATAGATCAACATACTCAAAACATTAAGTTTTGCATTTGTCTTTCTCATAGACTAGGCTTTATCTGTGCGAATATAGACAGAATATGATGATGGAGTTTCTTGGGTAATATTCCATGAACCGTGGCACTCCCCACTCTCAGACGCTTCCCTGCTTTTTATCTCTCTCACACAAATAAAATAAACATAACACCATCCACATTTATTCAAAATATTAAAAGAATTCAAGATCTAAAATTTTGAATGAGATTTCTAAAAGGAATTACTTGTGAAATGTTGATTGTTTTCAAATTAATTCGTCTTAACATTTCCCTCATTCTTTTGCATTCCTGGAAACCATACTACGTCGGGGCATTCTGTCTGAACTAAAGCATCTAGGAACTTAAGTTGCTTTACAAATTACAATTACAATTACAGTTTTCAGTGGAATATCGAAAATTATCAGAGGAAAAGTAAAGTGACAATCACAAAGCTTGATGATTAGAAAAGAGAACCAACAACCAAATCTACTTCATCGATGAAACAAAATGAAGTTTTGGTCACTAACCAGACCATCAAAGCAGATGGCAAAGCCAACTTCATGTTAGGAATCACAAGCCTAAATGCTTCCATGCAGAGCCCTTCCCAGGTATCCCTGAATTTTGAAGAGTAACAGACATAGAGTGCTAAAATGAGAAATGATATCCACAATGATATTGAAGCCGATAGCGACGAGCCCTTAAATCCGAGGCCAAAGCCATGAACCAATGCGTAAGTTAAACCAATGTGGAGAACCAGTGGTATTACGGAGCAAATGACTAGAGGCATCACCACTGTTTGTGCCTGGAGGAACCTCAGAATGCACTGTAGGAGGCCAAAAGAAAATAATCCTGGAATCAGATGCTTCAAATAAAGCGCTGCCAGTTTTGATACTTGGGGATCTTGATGCAGCCAGATCAAAAGTGGCTCTGAATAACACCATAAAACAGAGAGCAATGCAGAAAAAATTATAGATATGACCATTGATGATTGAAGGTAAATCCCTAACATTTTGTACATCTTTGCACCGTATGCTTGACCACATAATGTTTCAAGAGCACCACTCAGACCAGTCTGAAACAGTAAAGGTAAGACAGCAGAAGAGTTAGTTTAAACCAAGATTGCTTTGGAGGTCAGACACTGAATGCTAAAAGAGCCACAGTTAAGCTAAAGATTGAGGATCTTAAGAACCTCTGCTAAGGAAAATAATACAAATTGTTAACACGGCTAGAAAGAATGACAATAGTTGTGAACCAACGGCTATTGGCAATGCTGATTTAAAGGTGCGAAGCGTGTGATAAAGGAGAAAACCCTTCAAGCTGAAGTAGGTTAACACCTAGTATCATAATAGTTCTGTGTGCATATTTAGAACATCGAGAAGCTCTACAAACCCTCTTGGACTGTTTCCAAACAAAATAAATTGGTCCTAACGGTAAGTATGAGATCCTGAAATTTTCTCTAAGATGGTAGATGTGCCGAATACCGTGGAGTATCGGGTGACAGCAAATTATTGATCAAGCCTGGACAATTGGCTTACCATTTGAATTGAGTGAAGTCAAAAAGTTAGGGTGTTTTATAAAAAAATATTTATAAAAATATATTTAATGAATAAAAATGAAAACAAATTTTTAAAAAATATAAAGAAAATTAAAAGTAATTTAAAGATGCTTTCGTTGTTTTTCTTCAAAAGAAAGAAAAATAAATAAATAAATAAAAAATAAAGTTTGAAGGCTTGAAACATAGAAGTTGGCGATGGTAACGTTTATAATAGAAAAATAAAAAATAAAAAATATTTAAAAATAAAATAAAAAAATATTCTCATGAACCAAGCACTGTCTTGATATCCACAACCATGGCCCATTCTCGGCCCAAGGTTATACCGGGCTGGGATGCCTTGATTCAAAACCCATGCCCAAATGGCAAAATCAAAATCAAACCCAAAACTAAACCAACCTTGAGTTGGGAACCAAGATCCAACTCGATTGATTAGTACCACTAATTTAAACGAAACCGCGGGACCACGCCACTTGACGGACCTTCCAGCAGCGGTCGGGGAGTTCTAAACAACCAAACAATTAATAATATAGTGGTGACCCGAGACGGATCAAATCTTCAACTTGTGTCAGACCAATAGCAATATAAATTTCATGGATGGTGCGGATGTGGTTGCCGATCTGAGCATGGAAGAAGAAAAGTGGGCATACCATGAGCGCTAACCCGGTAACGGTCCCCCATGAGTTGCCAAGGGTGGCGCCGGCAAGCTCGGCCTCCCCAAGATGGCCGGCGAACATGACCGAGACGAGGGTGATGGAGTAGTAGGACACACTGGTCAGTATCATGGGGACCGAGAACAGCACCTGGGTCTTGGCCTCCTCCGCATCCAAAATGAAAAACCTCCTCCAGTACCAACCCTCTCTCCTTTCTCGTCCTCCAGACTCTAGTAAGGGAGTTGAAGACATGGCTGTGCTCCTCCCTTCTTCTCCTCCTTTTCCGCACCCAGACGGAAGAGAACGCAGTTTTGGGATTGAAAGCGTGAGTTGTGACGAGGAGGATGGGGATGTTTGACCTCAGACCTCCATCTCTTTTTATAAGCAAACCTAGCGTCAGTGCGATTGATTTAATTGGAATTTATGCATAAAATACCAAACCGCGCTTTTCACATCACAAGCCAAAATATTTGATGCTCGAGATCGGGCCCTGGGGCATTCTACTTGCTCATGGTTGCGAGGTTGGTGTTTAAAGTAATCAGACGAGACTTAACCACATTATAATAATAATAATAATAATAATAAAAAAGTAGCCAGAAGATGATTAGATAATTTTATTCTGATTGAATTAATTTTATAAGGAAAAAATTAAAAAAAAATGCACGGCTTTATCCGTTCACTGCACCTATCAGGATCACCTCATCAAGGCCAATAATAAGAGCCTAATATCCAACAATGTTTCAATTGTAATTTAAAATTTAAATTAAATAAAAAGTAAATATAACTAAATAAAGAACTTTGCTAAAGGCTCGATGATTCATCACTTCTTTCTATCGTTTGAAGTACTTATTTCTATTTTTTTTATTTATAATTTATCAATTTTTTGGATCGTTATAAGAAAAAATAATGAATTTTCTTGATACACAAAATCTAATATAACATATAATTGAAATATATGAAGCATAGTTAAAGAAAAAAAATTGATTCGAGTTGATTTCCTATATTGCACCTTCTTTTAGTGATTCGTAAAAGATCGCATGTCATTTTAATTTATTCTTCTTTTTCTTTAGAGCTTTGCATTTATTTCATTTCTTTATTTACATAGAAGGATTTTTGTTTGAATGTGTACTTATAGATCTTTGATTTTTTCTTGAATGCTTCGTCCTAATTTTTGTTTAATGGTACAAGCTATTCATCGGAATAT
The DNA here is from genome assembly GCA_017589505.3 of Metroxylon sagu. Lineage (NCBI taxonomy): Eukaryota > Viridiplantae > Streptophyta > Magnoliopsida > Arecales > Arecaceae > Metroxylon > Metroxylon sagu. The sequence continues at coordinate 1,069,075 of JACVBY030000552.1, read as the reverse complement.
TAGACTGGTATCTGATTAGCCAATCTCTCTCTTATCTAATTGAATAAAATTAGGCAATGCTCTCATACTTTATATCATATTGTTATACTTTTAGAGTTGCTGTTGTTTACAATAACACCTTACAAATGAAAAAAAAAAAAAAAAAAGTGTTATAGGATTGTCAAATAAAGTATTGCTTTGGGCACGTGCCAAGCTGATCTCTTTAATTGGAGTGACAGCTAATGCGGATGGGTAATCGAGCGATTATAAAAATGCTGCTCATCGCGCAATGTGGCGCGTCTGCCAGTGGATGACACACGAGGACTTTTCTATTGGTAAATAAGTAAATAATTATTGCCTTAGGCAGGCTAATCTATTTAGTTGGAATAATCTATTCTTAAGTGGGCTGTGCCCATGTGAGACGGAGGCTAAAAATCCAACAAATAGTGGACTCTTTTTTTAATGTATGGATGATTTGTAATTAAATATTAGACTTTTAATTTGTGTTAAATTTTTAGTAAATAGACCCGAGCAGAAATGATTGGTTCATTGTCTATTCCTAAGTTGAAGAGAAGCAAACCCAGTGCTCTAGGAGAGAGAGAGAGAGAAAAAAAAAAAAAAAAAAAAAACCTCCTTTTAACAAACATAATTATAGATATTACAAGATTGCAGGAATTTAAGCATGAATTTAAAATCACATAACTCCATGTAAATTTTATATTTTTTCAAACTTTCTTCTTCTTGGTATTGAGTAGCTTTGTTGTGCAAATTATACGTATTACAGTTGATTAGGCTACTCGAGCTCTGAACGAGGCTAAGCTAATTTGAAACCAGTCCAATGATTTTTTTTTTTCCGCCTTTGTTCAAACCAAGTAAATTAACATCAATGTTAGCCGAACACAATCAAAATTGGACCTGATTGAGTCCGAATAACTTAGGCTAGTTGCACTCATATTCCAAATAAGACATGCAATGGATGAATGAGAAGGCTAATTGAATCTGAAGTTATCCAGCAATAAAAGTAAAATGGAAAACATGAAGGAAACTTTATGATCGTTAAGCCATCTTATTTCCAACCGCATAGATTGTCCTCACCTGGCAAATAGCGCCTTAGTTTATGGCATTCCTCTCTGCGGCTGGCGCTCGAGGAACCACGGGATAGCACGTCCATTGGCGGTGTTAAGAAGTACAGGTCAAATGAAATGATGCTATGGAGGATGACGCATGGGATGATGCTAGCCTTCTCTATTAGTTCTTATGTTAGTATTAGTGTACATTTTGTTCGAATTTGCTTTAATAACGTCTCAATCGAGGGTCAAATGCATGGCGAGCTTGTTGGCATTGTCTTGTAGTGCTGGGTCCATGCGTCACCTTGTGAATACGCCTGCCCTTATCCTATTAAATTAAATCGGATGATTGCTCGTTATAAGCTTATAGCCGACCTCAGAAGACAACACCTTTAACATACATTTAATAAACTTTCCAACGCTTTGAACAATTTTTTAGAAGTATTTTAACCATATTTTTTATTAGGCGCCGGGTTGCTTCCACCTCCACCGCCACCTCCGACCCCTCCACCGCCTCATCCTCTAGAGCCAGGGAAGGGCAAGTGTAAGAATGATGGAGGAGGTGGTGGTAGTGGTGGCGGCGGCGGCTTTCGAGGTGATGTACATGCAAGCCAAGTTTGAGAGAGAGAGAGAGAGAGAGAGAGAGAGAGGGTGGTGGGGAGCACGGACTCTGAAGCATTCTACGTGATAAGCCCGGACGGTGGTGGTTCTGAGCTCAGCATCTTCCTACTTATGGATGTAGGAGGATATAGTGTGAGGTTAATTGTCGACTTATTTTCAAACCCGGGTTGCTGGAGTGTGGACTGAAGTCTGTGTAGATTCTTCGTCGTTGAATTCAGTATGCAAATTTTTTAAGTAACAATAGAGAAGACTTCAGTTCGAGTTTACATCCTGTTATGCACGTACGTAATGCCATGAGAGTGGACGGCATAGGTTCGGTGGTTGCATTAAAGATCTATATGAGATCAATTAATCCAGTCTTGAAGGGCTTTAAGCTCTTAGATTGGCCATGCGCATTGCACGTGCCAATATTGTGCAATGCAAATCGTCCACACTTGCATATAGGATAAGTTACCAACGTTAATGTTAGCAAATGGACAAGGGGACTCCGCGCATGTTACCTGCGAGCCATTTCACGAAAGCTGGGATCCGTGACTTAGGGTTCGGCTTCTCGTATCGCTGACGGGCAAACAGATAGCAGGCAAGACTTTTGGAATTCCCGTGGTTAATTTTTATGATCGCTTCGACTCGACTCGAGATGTCAGATATGGACAGCGATTCTTCTGAGGCTTGAACTTCGAAATGCGCAGAAGTGCAGGCCTCGGCCATAGAGGAGACGCAAAGCCCGCAACGCTGCCCCTAACGATAAGACTGGGGGTCGGGCTGGATACAGTCACGTTCAGTCGTAGCTTAGGTTAAAATTTTTATTAAATTTAGAGTTAAGCTTAAAATCAAAATTTTTTTTTTTTGGAATCTTAAAATGAGCCTGATCTAATTCTAAGTTTGAACTTGGCTCAAAATTTAATCGAATCAATTCATAACAAATCCATTAGGCTTAGACTGATATGATTAATTTTTAGTTTTTAGTTATTTATATAACAATAAATAATATTTAAAATAGTTATATTTAATCACTCAACAAATTTTTTTTTTTTTTAATGATGTGGAGAGTTATATTGTCATAAAATATTCATCTTTCAATGCTTTCTTTGGAAAGTGCGCTGATGCTAGTCCCATGGGTGCCTACATTCTGAAATCTGTGGCATAGAAGCTTAGGCTTGGAATTGCTGAAAAGGAAAGAAAGTGTGACGGCATGGATTAATTTGACCTGCAAATAAAATGCTACAATCACTTCAGAAAGTTAAGAAAGCATGGTTTTGATTTATTAATAGAATTTTTTAAACTAAATATTAAAAAAAATGATGAAAGACCCTGTGAGGAAGAAATGAAGGAAGATGTAATAAAAAAAAAAAAAAAAAAAAGAAAGGAAGAGGAGGAAAATCATTACTGCGAAGAAAGCCCAAATTCCTCCCTTCTTTATAGCTGAAGTTTCCTACAAGATAAAGGGGAAGCAGAGCTTTGTGGATCCTGCATCGCTGAAGTAATTGGGAGAGATGGAAGATCACTTCAACTTACAATATAACAACCCCACCATGTCCAATCTCTAGCTCATTGGCATTCCAAAGCTCCATCTCACTTCAGCTTACAACAATGAATTGCCTTTCACAGGAGCATGTCTTATGGTGACGGGAGATCTTCTGCAACATCAAATGACTTGGATATCTTATCTAGAAGACCTAGCATGAAGCTACTCAAATTGGTATAAATGTTCTGCATGATTGCACCAATGATGCTGCCTATAAGAGATCCACCTAAATCTTTTGTTATCTTTGATTCTTGCATTCTTTCCGCTCCAATAACATGGAAGCTTTTACGGAAAACATTGTTGGAGCAATCCTTTTTCAGGTAGCTTCAAGTTGGAGTGGCGACGAGTGTCTTATTTATAGACCGAAGATTTGGCTGATGTATAATTGCTAATCTCCTCTACAACTATTGATTAGAAAATCATTCATTATTTCTTGCAAAAAATATACTGTCCTCATCCATAATCAAATGGTTTTATCTCAAAGCCTTTGAAAGTGTGGCAGCATAAATTGTTTATTAAGTATAATTCAAATTTTGGTAAGAAATTGATACTATTAGTGCTTCTATTAATCATTGTAGGCATGCTATGAATGATAATAACGAAAAGTCAATGCTGTTTTATATGATGGCCCAAAGAAGTAATAAACTTTAGATTACAATGGAGAATAATAAAATATGTTATAGTCATATGTCCAAAAGAAAAAATCATTCCAACATAAAAATAATGTGGGAGAATTAACCATTGCTATTCTTAGCATAGTACTAATACATCTCTTTCTTTATTATATAATTATACATAATGCATATGCTATAGAACATGGGTCCGATCATAATAACATACAAACTAAAAACTAAATATGTGCATTTAAAGATAAATATAAGATCGAGAGATTTGGGTGGATGTGTATCCTGATAAATATTTTGGATAGCGACAGTAATGAGCATCTTTAGCGCTTTTTCTTTTCATTTCTCTAACCCTTACAATCGTTAGAACAATGAGAAACATGATAATGAGAATTATAACCATCAAAATTCTCTTCATTTGTTTTCCTTTGCATTGAAGTAGGTGAGAGCTCTCACTTATTTATAAGTCTAAGGTTTGATTATTAATATCATGACTGATGTCATAATTGATGCCTCACAAGCTTAGTCCTAACCCCATCCCCACTTTTTTGATTCTTCATCACACTCACTTAAGAATGGAGGCTAAAAGATATTGTGATTTTTTAGTTCTTCAACAAAAGAAATGAGTTATTGCCAAGCCATGCAAGATGATTATAAGGAAAAGGAATAGATAAGATGATGCTCCTTCTTTCGATAGGCCATTCTATCTTTGATAACTAGGATGTCTCATTGTCTCTATTTGTTTCTTTACAAGGTGTTATTATTTAGGAGCGCATTCAAGTTCACAATAAATTATAGATCAATTATATATTCTAGTGAGGCATTGAATGGAAGCATGATTTTAACATATGTATTAGTATCAATATTTTACAATGGAGAATAATGAGATACGTTGTGGTCACATAGCCAAAAGAACCTTCTAACACCATGATTTTAACATATGTATTAGTATCAATATTTGACAATGGAGAATAATGAGATACGTTGCGGTCACATAGCCAAAAGAACCTTCTAACACAAAGTTGCATTTGCTTCCTATCCCATAAGCTCTGTCCCCTCATAACATGCAATTCCCTCGCCCCACCCATGGTTTCTCTTCTTTCTCATTACTTTATCCATTCATATCATAAAGAAAAGTTCACGAACAAAGTGCTACAAAAACTATACACTAAGCAATCGCTTTCTGCATGATTCTTTACTAAACTAATAAATCATATAACTTAATCATAATGGTATCAATGGGCAAAAGAATTCATAAAAAAGTAATATTGAATTATTTTCTATTTATTGAACATGAAACCACATTCTTAGGTATTATTTTCTCACTACCTAGTGGAAATAAAATGTTCAACTTCGATAAAATATAATTTATAAAGCAAACATGAATGTCATTAAGTAAAAGTGGGAAATTCATGGTCTATTTTTATTCTTGCTTTTGTGTTTTTGTTTCCCAACAAACTTATGAAATATCACATGGAAAGAAAAGGCACAATGAAAGCGGGGCCCTATAGAATCTTTAGCTATTCATGTGGAGAATTAAATGGTTCATAACTTCTATAGTTCTAGTCGAGACGGTTTGAGGTTGGAGAGAGATGTAAAGGGAGTTTTGGTGAAGTTACAAAGAAAAGAATAGGTGACATGATGGATTAATTTGACCTACAAATAAAATGTCACAATCATTTTAGAAAAGTTAGAGAAGTTTGACTTTGATTTATTAATAGAATCCTATTAACTTATTATTAAAAAAAATGATGGAAGGCTCTAAAACCTTTAAGGAGAAGTAAAAGAAGATGAAGAAAAGGAAGATCTTTACTACGAAGAGAAATCAAGTTTCTCATTAAACAAGGAGAAATAAATCTTTGTGGATCCCACATCATTTAAGTAATTGGCAAAGTTAGAAGATCATTCAACTTATAGCATAGCAACCCCACCTTATACTCTGCTCCCTAGCTAGCCAATACTCCAAAACTTCATCTCACTTCAACTTGCAATAAAAAATTTTCTTTTATCAGAGCAAGTCTTATAGTAAGGGGTGATCTTATGATTACATCAATAGCATGGAAGCTTTTATGTGCAATATCAATAGTGCAATCATTTTTCAAGCAGCTTCATATTGGGATAGTAATAAGTATCCTATTTATAAACTGAAGGTCTAGCTACTAGCATAATTATTAATCTTAGTTATAATAGAATGGTTAGTAAATCATTCATTATTTCTTACAAACAATATACTACCCTTATCCATAGCCAAATGATTTAATAAGATAGTATCTAAAAGTGTGGCAATATGAACTATTTATTAAGTATTATTCAAATTTTGTTGAGAAATCGATGCTATTAGTGCTTCTATTAATTGTTATAAGCATGGCATCAATGATAACAACAAAAAATCAATGGTGTTTTATATGATGACCTGAACAAATAATAGTCTTTAGATCAGAATGGAGAATAATGAGAAATGTTGTAGTCATATATCCAAAAGAAAAAGTCTTTGTCTAATGTGGGAGAACCAATCATAGCATAGTACTAATCCAACTATCTCTTTATTATGTAATTATACATAACACATATATCATGGAACATTGTTCTTATTTATGATATTATACAACTTAAAAACTAACGATGCATACTTAAAGATACATAGGAGATAGAAAGAGATTTGGATAGATGTGCATTCTACCCAATCAAATAGCATGATAAATCTTTTGAGTAATAGTGATGACAAGAATCTTCAATACTTTCTCCTTCTATTTCTCTAGCCATTGAGATTATTAGAACAATAAAAAACATAATAATAAGGATTATAACCATCAAAAATCTCTTCTTTTTTTCTTTGGATTGAAGTAGGAGGGAGCTTCTACTTATTTATAAGCTAAAAGTTTAACTGCTAATGTCTTGATTGGTGCATCACATACTTAGTCCTAACTCTATTCCTACTTTTTTGGTTTCTCAATAGGGATGGTGTGTTGTGGCCAAGCAACATGGGACGATCATGAGGGAAAAGGAATAAACAAGATGATGTCTATCCTTCTAGTAGACTATCCTGCCTTAAATAAATAGGATGACTCATTTCTTTATTTGTTTCTTTGTAAGGTATAATTCTTTAGGAGGAGGCGTAGGTCTACAACAAATTATAGATCAATTACATGCTCTACTAAGATGTTTAATGAAAATATAGATTTAATACTGGAATTGATATCAATATTTGGCAATGAAGAGTAATGAGCTACGTTATGGTCACATGGCCAAAAAGAAAAGTCCTAACATACAAAGATGCATTTGCTTGCTAGCTACATGCTTTGTTCCACCGTTTTATGCGATTTCACCCACACCCTTAGTCTCTCTTTCTTCATTGCTTTGTTCATCTGCATCGCTGAAAAAAGTTCGCAAATACTGTGCAACGAAGACTATACACTAAGTGGTTACTTCTCACTAAATTTCTTATTAAACTAATCAATCATGCAACCTCACTATAAGCTGGTATCAATGGGTGAAAGAGTTCATTGAAAGTAATATTTGAATTATTTTCTATTCACTGAATATAAGACTATTTTCATAAAGTGAACATGAATATTACGAGTAAAAGTGAGAAATCTAAATCTTTATTTTTATTATTGCTTATGTATTTTTGTTTTTCTATAATTTAGGGCCTTGAAATTGACTTTTTCTTTGAATGCTGATGCATAAGTAATTATAGACTTCTTGTCTTCCTTCTCAATCTATCAACTTCTTGTCTTCCTTCTCAATCTATCAACTGCAACAATTAAAGACTATTTGATTGTAGAATTTGCAGGTTAATTCTTAATTGAAAGCTTATCTTCAGTCAACTTTCGTCTTAATAGTAATAGAAAGTAATTTTTGAGGAAATAATGTGAAATCTATTCCTTATATCTTTTTAAGTGCATGTATTATCTCTGAGTGACATATTTATCATATATCCAAGGATGATCAAATAGAATATGTTGACAGTCCTAGGAATAACATCACACCAAACCATATCAATATAGTTTTAATCTTATGGAGAGTGATAAAGCACTTTTTACTTATATAAGTAGTAGTAGAATCATCATGCAAAAAGAATTTATAAGGTTTTTTGGGTGGCCTAACCTTAAATTTTGTTCCACAATATCCTACATTCATACTACGACTTTCCAGCTGCTGCCAATCTTCCTCCAATCCCTCCAATCTCCTCGCCAGTCAAGACGACTTTTGTTTTGATAGGGGATTTGGCCCTGAACAATCTCCCTCCAATCTCTCCGATCTATTCGCCAGTCAAGACGACTTTGATTTTTGATAGAGAATTTGGCCCCGAAGAGATTGCATGAAGCATCGAATGATCATGTTGGATTTTCTATGTCGCCCCATTCTTGTATCCAACAGTCTCCTACCGCTGCATCACCCCGCGATTGCCCCGGCTAGAGAGGAATTCGGTGCATCTTTAGAAGCGCAAGGTTCGTGGGTTTTCATGCTTATTTCTTATGATCATAACTTATATTTAAAATAAAAAATAAAAATACAGGCACTGGTATTCAATTATGACTTCCCTGTTCAGAGGTGTGAGGTTTTTAAGATTGCATCTCACATCTATCTTTTGCTTATAAACACGATAATATAACTTCTAAAATTATTTTGTTAATTTATGCATACATGTCAGAGACCATCCCTTTCATACGTCTGCTCTTCTTATATTGCGAATCATTGATCGATGGGGGACCCATCATCTGTAACTAATTTCTAATGGGAAAGGAATCCAAACCCCTTTTGCAGTGTGCTTGCACCACTCAGCATCTTTCGTTGAGAGGTTTACTGGTGGAGATCGTGCATCAGAGGTGGCAGAAATTTCTTTAGCTGCGGATTGCATCAAGCGTGCCTGACCTTGTGGATATCAATTTTTATTTATTCCCAATATTTTAGAAAATTTGGGTCAGCCGACCAAAAACTTGCAAGCTCTTCCTGCTATTCTGACATATTCGACTCATGGCATCAGAGCCTTGCCTACATCAACCTGACTGAAACTTTATAGCGCTAACAAGCCTCATGAGATCTTATTGTGCAAGATACAAACAGGCATAACAATCTACGATTGATTCTCTCATCCTCCCTATTTACACATGACAATATAACGAGAAAAAGTATCCATGACTAGTATAACTAGAATAGCTATTGAATGAAACGTGCAAAACACCGGTTCTCTTGCAAAAAGAGAATGAGTAGAGAAGGAATTGCTTTGAATCATGACTACTTGACTCGGACCTGTTCTGAAAAAGTCAATGTGTTTTGAAAGATGCAATCAGAGCTTATATTAGTCTACAGTAATCTGTTTCACAGAAAAGAATTTGATTTAACTAATCTATTAGGAGATTTTTTTTAAAAAAAAAACCCACTGCAAGACATAATACAAAGCAATATACATGGAAGGAACTAGATGTTCCAAGTTTAAAGACCTCTCTTTTCCCGTGGGAAGAATACTGGATCCTGCTGAAAAACCTCAGGAAGGCCAAAGGCATACATTGCGTTACCGTCCACCGCAGGGAACAATTATTTTTTCCTTTTTCACAAAAAAGAAAGAAAGAAAGAACTATTTGTTATCAATAAAGGCCCTACCCAGTATTTCCCAAAATTTCCCATCTTTCAGTCATCTCCGCTGTCTTCTTCTTCTTCTTCTTCTTCTTGTAGTTCTGCAGCATTTCATTCCGTTCCCAATGTGATGCAGATAGCAACCACTTGCTAAATTCAAGCTCCCCCATACCCATATACTGGGCAATGCATCGAAATTCCTTTCTTTTCTGCTCCCTGGAAAAAGGTTTTCCATTCTTGGAGACATCTGTTGTGACCAAGCGTTTGTCTGTCTCCTTGATTAAAGTCTTCATGGTATCGTCTTCATGCGTAATTGTTGCATCATTTTTTCCTTTAAATCCGGGCCCCATGTTGACAACTTCTTCATTACGATGAGCATATAATATGCCTGTGAAAATGAACTGAGTTTTATTTTATTTTGTTTCTTCTTCAGCTATATTATTAAAAAAAACACAAAGTAAAATGACTACTGGATGAACTTGATCATGATAATTATTAAAAAAAAATCCATAACACGCCTCGTTATAAATCCTAATCACTTGAAATGACAGGATTTTAGAAACATAATATGAGTGTCTGCATGAAGATTAATAGAAATATCTTTATTTTTTGATTCAACATAATGACAAAAATGCCTATGAAAGAGTTTTCTCATAAAGCATCTGCAGTCAAATTCTAAGGTAAGTTATTTCATATTAAGTGACCCCTTGACAGCATCAGGCAAGGAAATAAATGTCATTATCCCCCTAAATATAAAAAACCTTTTATACAACATCTTAATAGTGACTTAACTAGTCTGCTTAAGACTCTTTAGGAATTTGTATTTTTTAGTATCATGAGCTATTCGCATATAAAAATGAGACTGAGAGATTTGAGTTACAACTCAGGTCCTTGAAAACAGGTATTGTATGGGCATCATATCCACTTTACTTTTGAGAGCAAATCTGAATCTATATGGCACAAGATTATGAAACATTTAACAGCAGGGATGCATAGTGGCTGGGTTGGACTGGGCCAACCCACGCTTGCTTCATCCAGCAATCAATTTAAGCAGGTCAGGCAATATCTTCATGGATTGATATAAAGCCTGCATTCTGGATTCCTGACCCAACTAGGAATTCTAGGCCAGAGGTTTGCAAGCCTGATAGATCAGCTTGGCCTAGCCTGATTTACAAAATGTGCATGCATCATGAATACATAGCATAAATACAATTCTAAATCTTGCCTATAATATAAGCAACAATGAGCAGTCATTTTGCAGATCATTTTTTTGCAGATCATTTTTCTAATCACATGCCCCATGTAAATTGCTGAAGCAATTTTCATATTACACAATAGTGGTTGAAGAGGGGGATGAGAGAATTCCTCATACATCTTTGAGATGTTAACAGGAAAAAAGGTTCCAAACTAACTTGGGCTAGCCCAATTTCAGCTCAATATGGTTCATTAAGCTGAGCTTGGGTGGGTTGACTGCAGGTGCAGCTAAGCCTGAGCTAGGTGTCTATCGTGAAGCTTGAGACAACCTTCAGCCTGGCCCAACTTGTGCACACCCAACCCCCCACTATATATATATATATATATATATAATAAAACAACCAGCCTGCACGTGCAGGTCAAAACCAATAGATATGCCAAAACAGAATATTCATCAAATTATATGCTGCTTAGCAAATATAGAAGGTTTAGGATTGTAAATCATGGGCTTACCCAAGTTATCAAGCTTTCTTACATCTTGCATGGCACTTCCAGCCACAGAAAACTTGCCTGAGCGTGTTACTTCATGTACTTCCTCAAGAGAAGAATCATCATTAATCTTTGGTTTGTTTACACTGGTCTGATTTGCTTGATACTTTCCTTGTTTCTCATGCATTTCGATGATCTCGCTTGTAAAAAGCTTATCAGATAGGTCACGGAACAGATTGCAAATTCCAAAAAGTTCACCCTGAAATTCCTTGCAGTCCTGTGATGAAGCAAAAAAATAGCAAAGAAAAACAAAACTTAGAATTATATAATTACATGATCAACAAAGCAATTAAGAAACAAGTTAGGCACTGTCAATACCTGCACACCTTCAAAATAACGTGTCTCCATTTTCCCTGAAACAGCAATATTTGAAAGCTGCTGTTTATATACTTGGCGAGAATATACAAGTTCTTCAAGAGAACCAGCTGCAAGAAGACGAAATACTACAACATGGCGTTTCTGGCCATAACGAAATGATCTATCCTGGGCCTGCAAGTCTTGTGCAGGATTCCAATTTGGGTCAAAAATTACAACACGATTAGCACTGACCAGATTCAGACCTAGCCCACCAGCTCTAGTAGATATAAGGAATACCTGTAATAAAATGGGGAAGATTCCATCAGTTGATGGAATGCACATGCAAATTCACTATTCAGATAAAGTACTAGTTACCTGTTTACTTGGACTTCTATTGAATTCATCAACAAGTGACTGGCGTGAGCTCATTGGAGTTGAACCATCAAGTCTGGAAAAGCAATAGCCTTTTCGTATGAGAAACTTCTCCAGTATGTCCAGCATCCTGCTAACAAACATCAACTTAATTGTAAAATATACACATAAGCAAAAAAAATCCACATGTACAGCTGCAAATGATCACAAACTAATATGCAAAATAATGACTTAACCAATTTTAGGGAATGACAGAATACATCAGACATACAGTCCAAAAAAAAAAAAAAAAAGACAAAATGCATCAGACCACGATACAAACCTTGCTTATCTAGAACAAAAAAGTCACTACAATTTGATGATTGATATACATTAGTTCAACACTGAATGAGTTATCTATATAAATGAGGACAGTGTCTTCTCAACCGTAGTTGACAGCATCATATATTGACAACAGTGATCAACATGGAATGCTCAAAGTCCTGCAAAGGTTCTTCTTTCCTTCTAACTTTTTTTCCTTCTTTCAAACTTGGAAAAAAAAATCTAGAAAATTGAGTTACGAGTCTGACCAAATGAAACATTGATATCTTGGTTACTGTGAAAATGTATTTTGGGTCATAGATTCAAATTATCAAATTATAGGATAGGTGAGTTGAATATATTCTTTCTTGTAGACAAATTTATTCACAAAGTTCCATTTGTTTTTGTGGATGGTTGTGTGATAGATGGAGTTAGTGCGGCACATTGTTTTCCTTGCCATTTGTTTTTTTTTTTTTTTTTTTTGCTGAATTTCCCTGAAGTTTGTTACCAATATCAAGCGAACTGAGCCATATAGCTGCTCTATGACCACCTTCCTATCATAATGCATCTCAGGATCCTACAAGGAAAATATCATAATGCAGTGACAAAATTTTAAATCCTGTAGGATAGGGTCATCCCGATTTTTTCGTAGGACACATCATTATCCTAACCTATCCCGACATTTAGAAAAAGTAATATCCCAAGACACATCGATTGGAATGCTAGGATGATGGCAAGATAGTCCTCTCTCAACATTTAAGATAGTGACCTATTCCCATTGGGACTTGAAACCATGGTTAGTGACGTAGAAGGACCAAGTTACATTCAAAGGCTATTGGTGCCACTCGTGGCTCCACCTTTTCTCTCTAATGGTCCTATTGCCACACATCACTTGTTCTCCAAGTCAAGAAGTTCCAGCATTGTCTTCAATTGCAAAACTCAAAATTCTGAAATCTAGCATAGCATTATTGGTGTACTTTTTCATCTGAGGCCAAGGTTCATTGTCTCAGTATCATATCCCATACCTATACCACAACTAATATAATGGCGGTACTCCCAATACATGGGTCAGTTCGGCATACCGAGACTTCATATGCCCTGGTAACGAGTCTTAATTTAGTAGTAGCATGATACAATATAATCACTACGGGGTAGTATGCACTGGCATGGCATACCATGTCTGTGGCATGGTGATGCTCCATTTGCTTAATATCCAAGGTAAAAATTTAGTTGCAAAAGTCAAATTAATCTTAAAATTTAGTAAAGTTCATTCAAATGCTTGAGAACTTTACATCTTCAACATTATTGGTTTTCAATATTATATTATTTCATCATATCTTGTCAATGGTTATTACTGTATGACTAACTTGATGAATGGTTATTCTCAAATTTTTTCATGTAAATCACTGTACTCAATACGAGACCATCCCGCTATCATCTCAACATTTCAATCAAATTGTCCTGGGACAACCTTCATCTTAAGTGTTGGGACAAGACGGAATAGCAGCATGTCTCATTCTATAGAAAAACCAAGATAACCCCATCCTGCAAGATTCGAAAGCTTGAGCTTAATATCTTTGAATCTAATATTATTGCTACAGAGGTGGAAAGAAGACATTGTCAAAAGTTCCTCATATTATAGACAAATATTTCCAAATCCCAATGAACTGGCTTTTTCCTGACAGAATGTTATTTAACTAAATAAATGCCATTAATGTTTTTTATGTTTAACTTCATAAAAAGTGTTGTCTTCAGAATTCACAATTTTCATGATTTCCTCCCAAAACATACACTTGTGCTAGCTTTTAATATGTTCTAGATCCAATAAATGACCAGTTAGATGAGGGTGCTCAAACTTAATAAAAGAAGAAAAAGAAGAAGAAGAAGAAGAAGAAGGATGATGCTTATCTCAACTCTGAATATGTTGTGTGCCAACATTAACTTCTTTGAATCTTGTTCCTATTATTCAATTAATCAACTCAAGCAATGCAGCTTGTAAGTCGACTTATGTCCCGTTGCTTCCATTGCTTTGCTCATAAATATTGTGCCTCCTTTTGCTCCAGTACTACCCACAAAAGTGTATGTCAAGTGGAAGAAATGTGCAGATGATGCTAAGGAACCGCAAGAATAGTGTGCAACCAAAAACCTCCTCATCTAGGTTCTAAGCCTGCAAGTCTTGAAGATTTTGATCTTCTTATAGCTCAAAGGAAAGGTTAATCTAATTGGTTTTTGGAACTAGTAAATCTCCAAGAAGATGATATTTTAAATGATAGTGGCAAAATCATATATTCGGTAAAACCAGTTACCATGAGTTACTCAACAAAATGAAAATGAGTAAAAAACCAAGCAACTGAAATACCATTCATATATACAAAGGGTAGGATAATTTAACGAATGAAATATACCTGACAGAGTAGCTGAACAAAAGAATCTTGTCACCGTGAGCAGTCCATGACAATAATAGCTTTTCCAATGCTTGCATTTTCCCACAATGTTCTACATCACTAAGCCCCATAAAACTTTCAATTTGTGCACTACCTCCAACCAAGCCAACATCAGCGCCAAACAAAGCAGATGCTAGCTCAGAATCCTTCTTTTGTTTCTCCACCTCATCTTTAGGGTTAGGCTTTATCAGCTCCAGATGATTACTGATCTGCAAGAATCACATCTACAAGTTTATAACTAAAAAAAGGATCCCAAACAGGGGAAAGATTGTGAAAGATACAAAATACCTGCTGGAGTTTGATGAGACAAGGAAGAACAAGGCAGAAAGGGCATGAGTCACAGCCTTCAGGGTTGTCCCTGTGAAGATAAGACCAAATAATACCATCAGGAACTATCCTCTTGCAACATTCAACCTGAGTTAAAGGACTCCCACAGCTACAAGGAAGATCCTTATTTATAAGACATTGGATATCAGGCTGTTCCAGCATCCTCTTGTAAACACGCTTTTGCAACTCGCTCATTGCACAAAAAACAACATTGTCTTCTTTCCCCAGCATAAGATGCCCGATGGTCTCCTCCTTGGTCCTCCTTAGCAAATATTTCTGCAAAACTGCAACAAGGTGCTGCTTGCGCTCATCAGCAACTTGAATAAACTTTTCAGGAGCACTTAACCTCTGACCATGCTTTAAGGGTTCATCATAGAAATCTCGAAAATGTTCCCGAGTTCCCAAGGACCCAGGTGCAACCCAATCAAACAGATTAAACAACTCCAAAATCTTGTTCTGCATTATTGTTCCAGTCAGACCAAATCGTTTTCTGGTTTTTATTCCTAAGCATGATCTATATAGTTGAGACTTTTCATTCTTCAGACGGTGCGCTTCATCAACAATGACAATGTCCCAGGGAATCTCAGATAAAATTTTATCATGAATTCTGAAAGTGTCAAAACTAGTTATAAGTATCTCCACACCTTGAGTTTCAAGTTTCTCAAGAATCAATTCACGATTAGGTCCATGATAAACAACAACACTAAAGTCTCCCCACTCAGAAAATTCATTTTCCCAGTTATGGATAACAGAAGTAGGACAGACAATCAGTACAGGACCCTTCTTGATCACATGGTCCTTCCTGTCCATCTGATGGCCCCCATGTTCAGTGTCCTTTCCAATCACAGCAGCCAGAAAAGCAATAGTCTGGATCGTTTTCCCCAAACCCCTAGTTCAGGGTAAAATAAAAAGTCAACGTCAGAATAATGACAAGATCAATTGCCAGCATTGTGTCTGTAATAACAAAATGAGATGATTATAGAATACTGAAGAAAAAAGTTTACATATCATCTCCAAGTACGCCTCCATGGTTTTTCTTGTACAGACCATGTAGAAACCTCACGCCATCTCTTTGATGTTCAAGGAGCCTACAATTGATGGACGCAGGAACCTGCAAGGAAGAGTTACACCTACTAGTTTAACATGCGAAAAATATACTAGCAAATGGTGTGCAAAAAGCTTCCTAGATGAGAAATCATAGTCTAACTACTAAGAATGGACTTTCAAACTAAACAAGGATCCCACTGGAAACTTGAACATGTTTTGGCAAAATCATACTGCATATCAAAATTCCCTCTAGCACTATAGCTAAACAAAATTACCTAAAGACTTGACCCTCTAGTCCAAGTAAGTATATCTGAGAAAGTTCTGACAAGCAAGTGGTGTTCTTGTCACATGATAAGTTATGACTGATCAAAAATGTTTAGAAAGTAACATCACATGTTAATATGAATCAACCTAGATTTAACACTTGGAAGTCAAACATAAATTTGCATTGAGGGTGATGTAAATCATTGTCAACATTTTAAAGAATTCAAGCAAAGATTTTATTGAGGATGTCCCAGGGGAAATTTCACGTAAGGACTACAACAATATAAAGAGATGCAAACATGTTGATGTCGTACCAGGAGAAAAGAAGGCATCATTGCTCACAAAATCATGTTTTCAGTACGTTCAAAAGAAAACTTCTTCACACAGAGTTCTGAGAGTTGTTTGGTTGGTTACCATGGTTGAGGCAGGCACTGTTGATTGTTGACATTGATACATGGAAGCAAGATGGCAATGTCCAAACAAGACAAGGCGAATAAACTTGGCCGGCACTGTACTTGACTCAATATAAAGGTGGACTGCAAGACTATGTTGCTTTAAATTTTCAACAATTTACACCAATATATTTTCTTTCCATATTTGAAATCGGTTTCGCCAGCAGATGTTCAGCTTGAATACATAAACTTGGCCGGCACTGTACTTGACTCAATATAAAGGTGGACTGCAAGACTATGTTGCTTTAAATTTTCAACAATTTACACCAATATATTTTCTTTCCATATTTGAAATCGATTTCGCCAGCAGATGTTCAGCTTGAATACATAAACTTGGCCGGCACTGTACTTGACTCAATATAAAGGTGGACTGCAAGACTATGTTGCTTTAAATTTTCAACAATTTACACCAATATATTTTCTTTCCATATTTGAAATCGGTTAACATCAAGGATGAAATAAACTTGTCTCTGACAGAATTCAGGTTGTTGCAAATCTTTGCTTCCGAAGGCTAAGATCTAACTAGATATTATTCAACTACAAAACACATGATGAATAGGACTGAAAAAGTATTTGAAATTGAGAGCTTGTTAATTTGAAAATGATATTACTAAATATTAAGTGAGCAGGATTTGACTTTGGTAAGAAGGTTTATTTCCAACTACAGAACTCTACTAAAAGTATTTGAGTAAAAGAGTTGAAATGGATGTCTTTTTTGTTTGACCAAAAGTATGATTAGAAAATGATGTCTATTTTGTTAATGAGCTGTAAGTTGCAACACGTGAAACGATGAGAAGAAAAATTGAAATTCGGATGTTAATTCTAGTCTGTATGGAGCATAGACAACTAGGCAACTATGGACTTAACCCTTCTTCAGCCAATGAAAATGTATCATAATTTGACCTCTTAGGTCTCAAAGGAGAATTTATCATAAAATTTTCTATCAAAAAAAAAGGGACAGATCAAGAAGGAACTTATAGGATAAGAAACCAAAAGAGGATTATGCCAACCATAAAGAGACGATCGCAGCCAAAAGTGCCAAGAATGGTTGCAGACAACATGAATCATTAAATTATAACTAGCGATGCTCAGTTCCTTCACAAAGCATTAATTGTTGGTTTTTCCAGATCTCCAATCCAAATCCATCATCATAATTACCCAAATCCTTTGTTTATAACCAGCTGTCAACTTCACGTTGACTCTGTAGAGGACGCACGCTAGATTCCTGGCAAAATTCCTCCCTAAACTCGGAAGAAGATTGGACGAAGAGGGAAGATGGCAAGATTTACCATGAGAAACTCCATATTAGACTCTGAAAGCGATAGCATTGTTCGCGACTAGGTATCACAGGCTGCTCTTGGATAAAGCTAGTCAAGTCTCTTGAAAAGCGAAACAGGGGAAAAGGAAACAGCGGGCGATCTAAGGTTGAGGAAAGAAAAGACGGAGGAATATATACCTGAACGACGGGGGTTTCGCCGGGAGAGGAGAGGACCAAAGGCTCGTATGGCCCTCTGACCTCCGAAGTGAAGGGCTGGGGAAGAAGAGTCTCTCGATTAAGGCGAGCAGGGGGAGGGGAGCTTTCTCCATCCCCATCTTCCTCCTCCTCCTCTCCTCCTCCTCCTCCTCCTGCTCTTGCTTTCCTTCCTTCTCTTTCTTTGATGTCTCGCGAAAGCGGGAGTTCGTCGAGGCGCTGGAGTTGCTGGGAGAGGGAGGACTTGGGAGGCTTCCTCAAAGGAAGAGGGGCTTGGGATGAGGAATCCGAATGGGAAGAAGAGGAGGCGGAGGCGGTGGAGGAGGAAAAGTTGGAGCACGGGCGGAGCGTCTCCTTGAAGCGGTTCAACCACATTGGGCGGAGAGGAAGGGCGCGATTTCTCCCTCTCCAGCCCTTGCTCATGGTTTTCATCACGGCCGATACGTCGGTTCGCATGGGCCCAGGCCCAGGCCCGGGCCCGGGACCTGCCGCACAGTCACCGATCCAATAGCCCGGGGCCTGCGATGCGGTCGTCAATCCAAAATATCGCAAATTTTCTCTGCTGCCGCCGGCCGATAGAAAGCTTACGTCTCATAAAATGCCCGGGCCCTGCGATGCGGTCATCAATCCAAAATGTAGTAAATTTTCGTTGCCGTCGCCGGCCGATACAAAACTAGCGCGTATAGGACGCGAACGCATCTCCTTGTGTTTTCTTAGTTCTTCCTTTTTTCTTTTTTTTTTCTTTTTCTTTGTAATGAATGTCATGAAACGTACACTTAATTTTAAAATTTTTGTATTAACTAATATCCAGACATTTTGGTGACTTGATTTTCAAATATGTTAATTTTTGGGTCCAGTTAAGCATATCACCACTACTAAATATCTTATATATCAAGCATATTTCGAAAAAATAAAACATGAATTAAGTGTTCATATCTCATCCTGGTGAAATTGCTTTGATTTACTTCGTTTTGATCTAAAATGTTTTTTTCCACAAGAAAGAATTTGATTTAATTGTGCTTCTATCGAAATTAAGAAATTTGAAAATATAAATGCTTTTACCTAGCGGCAAGATTTGATCGTAGCTCAACTAATTTGTTTATAAAATATTTTAAATCACTCAAGAAAAGCTTGACTCGGATCTCATGACAACGGTTAGTATAAGAAGAAAAAATAGGATGATGATGATAATGCTGAAGTCAAGAAAACTTCTAGCGGACAAAACAAGAAGATAGAGAACAGATTTGTGATGATAATTAGCTTGCACTCATCATCCTTCATTAGATAACCTTTTTATATGTATGAGTAAAAGCCATCTTTCATCAAATGTCTTCTTGTTTGCTCTATTTCTAAACTCTCAGCTCTTCCTTCCCTGTGCAGTAAATACTGCTGGTGATTATCTCCATTTACATCTTTATTACGTATGGTAAGCATATTAGACTAGACCAAGCAAGGAGGTATATCGGACAAGCTTAGTTAATGAGTTGTCATACGGTGTCCTATTGCATTATTTTTTATTTTTATTTTTATTTTTGTGGGGTGGCTGTCATATGTTGCATTAGTTTTGACTCTAAGCGCAATTAGAACTTCGTTTCCACGTTCAGTTTCCCGTGCAATGCCATCAAATGCGGTGCAAGTTGTAAAAAATGATTTTATTTGACATGCAATAGCTCATGCCTTCGTGTTAGTTGGATGGACCTGGCAGTTCATCAGGAACGCTAGAACGAAGTTCACAGCTTCTGGAGAATGATTCGAATCAACGGCAAGATCTCCTTCCCTGCACACGGGGGTGGAGGTATTTATTAGTATAATTTGGTACCAATCATACTGAATCATATCGTACCAAGCTGATATCAACTCAGATAATCGAAAAGCTTCAATTCATGAACTACTCAAACCGAATTAATTCCTATGGTTCAGTATGATACATTATAATTTAATATATTTCAAAGTTAGCATAAAATAATTCGGAGTGATGCAGAATGATACAGAGTAGTTAGACTCTAGTATCAAATTGAATCGATTATATCGGTTTTGACATGGTTTGGTATAGCTCTTCCCAACTATCAAGTTCGGCCATACTTATTTCTAATAGGTTATGTTTCATTGTTTGCTGTTTTTAATTTATGTGGGATATAGCTCTAAACCATGAAGCCCTTCTATTTCTTTGTCATGGTAGAATCTTGTGCTTTCTTGAGTTCCAACGGAATAAAGCAAGAGGACTTGTTTTTATTTGCCGCTCAACCTAAAGGACAGGGTGCCATCTCGGGGTTGGGCTGCTCTGCTTCCAACTGGAACTGATCTTGGACCATGCTCTTCTCTTGATTTGTGTTCGTGTTGCTTTTGACCCAGTTTAATGTCTCATGGGTTGATAAATAAGCCAGAAGACCAATGCAAGTTGTCCAAATGGAGATCGATTAGTATTGGCTTAAATACGCTTGACTCAATCAAACATGGATTGGATTAGGGGTCTGATCTTGGACCATGCTCTTATCTTGATTTGTGTTCGTGTTGCTTTTGACCCAGTTTAATGTCTGATGGGTTGATAAATAAGCCAGAAGACCAATGCAAGTTGTCTAAATGGAGATCGATTAGTATTGGCTTAAATACACTTGACCCAATCAAACATGGATTGGATTAGGGGTCGCCAATCTCTAATGCAAACCCAACCTACTGGCGTCACAGGTAGGTTATTAATTCGCTGTGTTTTTGAGAGCATGGACGGTGCAATGGTTGACCAGGTCTATGGATGTTCCTCGTAGTCCCGTAATCAATCATGCGGCCGCTGACGGGCCTCCGGCCAATTCAGGCCCATTTTGGTATAGCAGTGGAGTACGGCCGCAAACAGGTCGGATTGGATTGGATCGGATCGGATTTGATCATGATTTAATCCGATTTTATATTCAAGTCTTAATTTTGGATTTGAATTTAGTCCAATTATTGATCGAATTGAGTGGAGTCTATGAAATTTTTTTTTTGAATCCAACGGATCATTTGAATCTATTCAGATTCAATACAAAATATTGTATTTGAGTTAAGTATCTAATATCTAATTATTATTTTATTACTAATATTTAATAATTAATAATTAAATATAGATCAATTCAAAAATTTATTTGAGATTAAAAAGAATCAATTTAAACTTAAATCTTTATTAATAACTCTTGATTTTATTTAAGTAAATGGTTACCTTAGGTTTATAAATTATGATTTTTAAAATATTTATAATATACTTAAAAGCATTATAAATAAGGATCTACTAAAATAAATAATAAAATATAAATATTTAGATATAATTAGAGAAAAAAGATGGGAGAAAATCTAGTTGTTAAGATGAGAAAGAGAATTAGTTTAAATTATAATTTATTCGATGAATTTATAAAGATAATTAGAGTAAAAAAATAAAATTTATATAATTAAAGTTTATGGATTGGAATAAATTGAGTTTGGATCGGGTTAGGTTAAAAAATAGAAGACTTATACCTGGCTCGAAAGTTAGATTGGATTTAATTTTTATACTTAATGCAGTCCATAAGTCTCTAAATACGGATCGAATCTAATCAGATCAAAACATTATCGGATGATATATTGACTTGATCCTTTTTGTAACCTTACAACGGAGGAAGATCGAATGGCTAGGAAAGAGTCTAAATCTTGGGCCGAGGTAGCTGAACGAGGAGATTTGTGTCTTCAAAAGTTCTTTATGACTGTATCTTCTCACATTAAGAGATGGATAGAGCATATTGTAAGCGAAAGAAATACAAAATTAAGAAATTTCTTGGAAGGAGATTGGAGCTAAAATTTGTGGAGAAAGAGTTGAGGATCCAATAGAATTTAGAGAAATTCAAATTTGAGATTGAGAAAGCATAGGCCAATTATAGGCAAACAGCCATGATAGACTTTGGAATTGAGAACCGATAACTAAATTTTCAATTAAGTAAAAGTTGTATTTAATTTGCTTCCATCTAGAAAGTTATCCAACGCTAAAGAAATGTAACAACTAAATAGTTTTTTATTAATAAAAGCTCTGCTACTTAAAGTTTTATGACAAAAGCTTTCACTCAAAGTTCTACTTATAACAGTATCAAATTAGGCCCAAGTTTAATCAAGGAAACACTTAAATTTCACTTATATTAGGAGATATCTAATGGTTCTTAAATTATCATCCAAATCTTTGGATAAGGTAACCAATTAGCTGATTGTTTAGTATTATATGTATGGGTAAATTTGGCTACATTCAAATATAGTCAAATTCAAAGTTTTATAACCTTTCTTATTCTTGAATTCATATGAATCATGAAGCCATCTCATCTTTTTTCACTTTTATATCCTTCAAATTTATGAATTATATAGATTTAAGGATGAAGAATATGATCTAATTTAAACTTGACTGCATTTGAATGCAACTAAGTTTATCATCTCTCTATATATATGTATGTATGTATATATATAACAAAAAAAAAATCTAACATCTTATGAAGATAATTGCCATGCATCTGAAGAGGCAATCTATGCAAATTATGAATGAAAGGATTTTATTCAACAAGCTTTTTTTTCTTCTTATCATTGTCAATTTGCTGGCAAATCAGCTGCTTGTTTAGCTTATATGTATGTGTGTGTGAGAGCGCTCAATCCCTTGGGTAGAAAAGATGACTTGATACATATCTCTTGTGCAGGAATGTTGATGGATAGAAAAGACTGGTTGGTTAGTTAATAGAGGTACTAATGATGATATTATATATATATACAATAACTTTTTATTTTATTCGAGTTGAACATGCTAATGTTTATGAACATGTATTCACATATTTCTTTCATTTTATTATATTTTATGATCCGAACCAATCCTCCTCCTCCACCCTCTTCAGAAACACCAATGTTTAAGGATATATGAATGTGTATTCATCAAAGTATTATATTTCCTTAATTTTATTATATTTAATAATCCGAACCAACCTCCCTCCTCCAGCGTCTTCACAAAAAGAGCCAAGTGTTCAAATCGCAAGGTACTGGTCTTTAGCAATGAATTGTTAGTAAATCACGCTAGCGATCTAATGTTCTAATGCATACATATAAATCTATATCATGAGCAAAATCTTAGACTGCCATGCTTTTTTTTTTTTTTTAATCTTCATACCTTCATCCAAATACAAGTATGCAACCATTCTCGTCTATAAATATTTTATTATAATATTAACTCTTGGTTCGAGTCCACCTGTGCTTTTTGACCACTATTTCAATTTTACTTCAAATACTGTATTTTTAAAATCAGCCTTTAAGCGCTTCGGAATGCAAACTCTCTCGTGCGTGCTTTCCATGCAATGTTACGGCGAAGATACGTGGCCAGTACCATGCGAACATATCCATAACATATAACAAGAAAGAGTTTTTAAATCCGGTTATAAAAATAACAAAAAAATTTAAATCGAATCTGAAGGTGGCATCCATCCGAACTCTCTCATGTGCATCGTTCTAATAATCATCATGTACATGACACAGGACCAGGATCAAGCATACGAAGAAATCGTCACAGTCACCGTTATTTTACAGTCACGCGCCAGAAGGGCAATGGTCAAACCGCGTTCTCCTTCTGGGCTCGCCAGGCCCGGCCGGTTCACCTGTTCCTCTGCTTCACGCGGTCCCCACGCCCACCCGCCAGTCCCAGCGGCCGGAACCCAGGTGCCTCTAAACCGGCGTTGCGTCCTATTCCCAATTTATTTATTTTTTTAAAATTAAAAGTGGGTAAGAAATAAGGGGAAAAAAAAAATAAAGGAGCGGAAGAGAAATAGGTGCGCCGCTGCATGTGCTTTGTCGCCTAAATGTGATCGATAAATCCGGTCAGAACGCGAGCGCTCCCCCCCTCCCCACCTCCTCCCGAGCTCCCCACAACTTCCCACCCCTTGGCCCTCCTCTCCTTCTCTTCCCCGGTTCCCTCCCAACCCCCACACTCTTCATCTCGTCCTCCCCTCACTAGCACGCAACCACCGCCGCCCCCGCTACCCCCTCCCCCCCACCCCACTCCGCGAGGGAAACCACCGCCTGTAACCCACCCCAACCAAAACGAAGGGAGGAGCGTCGGAGCTCCTCCACCCTCCTCTGTCCCACCTCGTACCCTCCCAAGACACCAAGAAGAAAAAGGAGGAGAGAAAACATGCCTGCCCAGAAGCGCCCCCTCCCTCCGCCCTCCGACCACCTCGGCGGCTCCACCGACTCCCCTCCCTTGCCTCCTCCGCCACCGTCCCACCAGCAGCACCAGCAGCAGCTGCCGCAGGCCGACGGCGAGCAGCCGCCGCAGCCCAATCCACCGCTGGAGCTTCCAAAGGAACAAGATGGCGGTAAAGATGACAACCTCTCCCTTTCTCCGTCTCTTTTTTCTCCCACCTGCCGCTTGATCTCACCGTCTTTCCGTCTTCAGATTCCGATGGCGAAGGTGGCAGCCAATCTTCCGCTGACGCGGCCGACAAAGAAGAGTAGGTTCCCCTTCTTCCTTTTCCTCTATATCTCTCGCTCCATCGCTCTTCTCTCTGTTATCGTCGTGATTCCTTGCCGTCTTTCTGATCGGGACCGGCGAGGTGGTGGAATGCTATTTTTTGTGAGGATGGAAGGTGGGGGTAAGCTGGGTTTTCGCCTTGTTCTTCTCACCTCGCGCGGATGAAGATGATGGATGATGGCCGTCTCTCGGCCTCGTGCATGTTATTTGCGTTCGTGTTCGTGGGTTTGTTCGGTAGATCCGACCTCATGGGTCGTGGCTGGTTTCCATCTTGTTTTTTCGACATCTTGTTTTCTTGTATTCTTCCTGTTTTATACTCATGTGTTCTTTATAGTAGTCATCTGCATGAGCTTTGACGCCCTTTTGTATGCGTGATGGTGTAGTTTTTCTATCCTTTTCCTTTTTCTTCTTCTTTTTGAGAGTAGTGTGATGGTATGTATTCGTGATTGCTTCCTCGTGTTGGTGATCCTGATGGTCGTTGGAAGGCTGGGGCGGGAACAGTGGAAGGGTGATGTGAACAAGATGGCGTGCTGGGAGTTGGGAAACCCAGTATGACGTGCCAGCTAATTTAATTTAGGATACGCAGAGCATTGCATTAGCAGACGATGCACGAGTTGAATCGAACGAGAAGCGAAGGTGGATAGTGTAGCGGACCTTCACCAGATACGACAGGGCTTGAAAACTATTATCGTTAGTACAACTAGTTCTCTGTTGATCATCTTTTGAGTGATGATTTTTCTTATAGTTTCTAATATATTTCATGTGGTCGGTTAGTGCTGCCTGCGGGCTTTTCAATTTTAGAGTTGCAGGGTAGAATATGGTCATCTTTTGTCAAATATTACTGTGATTATTCATGGCTGTGAAGTTATAGTCAAGCAGATGGATATGTTTTTTGTTTGACGTTTTATTTGTACTGATATGCTTCAATCTTGCTTCTGCTCCCTCATCGTATTCCTAAAACTTCAAACTCGTTTTTTTTTTCCCAAAAAAAATTAAGAATTATTTTTTGTTATTGCTTGCTGCCAATAGTAAACTTTTTTCAATTGAAGTCATGATTCTTGATGTTTTATCAATTTTCTATTCCATGGATTATTTATATCACAAGAGAAAAAGAGAGCACAGAAAAATATAAACATAATAAAATGAGGGTAATCCATCTGATTTCTTCAGGGTAGATTCTACATGTTCCACTTATGCATTATTTCATATTCAAAGGCAAGGTTCTCTGAAGTCAATATATCTATAATGCACTACTAATTCCTTCTAATTCTTCTTTATCACTGCTCCTTTGAAGCCTTTTTTGAGTAACATGCATGAGTTCCCACCACTTTGAATGATTGCTTACTTTACCTGCCATTCATATCACATATAAACAACATTTTGGTCTTCCCATTGTCAACTTTGTTCTTCCTTGTTTCACTGCACGCCCATCCTAGCATCCTTATCTCCCCATTCTTCACAAAACCACTATGGGAATGTGAAATGTACACGATTTAACTAGATGGTCTGTGATATCTGATTATAATCATACAAACAATTCTTAGATGCTCCATCTCTTTAAACTTTTTATATCACTTTTCTTCCCTTTGTTGGATCTGAACTATTTGTTCCAGCCACTCTGTATTCAAGCTTCATGGTACCACTGAGAACCTCTTAAATGACTTAGAATGGTTGGGCTAGTGTAGCAATTTGTAAATTATTAAAGAATTACTTCACTCTCTATCCTGAATTGAGGTGATAACTCTGTGAACAATTTCTTGGTAGATAGTTTAACAATTTTCATGGCTTTTTCTTATGCCACCTTTCATTTGTGTAGTGAGGCAGATGTACTTATGAACATCAGAATGCTCCATGCTTTTATTATCTTTGGGGTTCAAAACTTTTATTTGTTGGAAATCTCAAATCAGTACGTAATATCGATAAAGGACTCAGAGTTGTTAGATCAATATGTTATAGTGTGTTGTGCATGTCTCATATTTTGACTTATTATTCTTCTTTTGGTGTTTTAACTATGCTGGTGACCGGACCTTGTTATGTTTACCCTAGATGAGGATATACATTTCTATGTCTCAGAACTGTAAATTTGCATATAATGTATATGCATCTGATATCTCCAGGTCCTTGCCCTCAAGCTTTTCTTGTTACTTCTATATTTTTCCCCCAACATGCATTATTGTGCATGGGGTTGGCAGTGGCCTGGGTCTGATTGGGCTTAGGTTTGGTCAAAAAGAACCTCTCAACCCATACAGAACCATTTATAACTGGATTGAAAATAATAGAATCATTACCTTACAGATTTTATTTTATATATTCCCACAATCAACTTGTCAACCTGATTACGATTTCACTTGTCAGTCATAGTCCTCAAGGATTGAAAATGACATGGCCAAGAAGAGGGGATTTAGAGTTGGTCAGAGAGAGAGAGAGAGAGAGAGAGAGAGAGAGAGAGAGGAATTTAATGTGGAGCTCATGTGATATACGCTAACTCCTATCAGCTCTACATTTCCATATAATTTGTTTGTTCTTTCTCTTAACCATGAATTATAGGGCATTCCCAAACACTTGAACCAAGCCTTGACTAGCCCGTAGCCCATTGCTTTACCACCACTATTGTAAGTTGGGTTTCGAAGGCTTGTTCAGGCTATGGTGATGTTGGGTTTTGGGTTGAAACCCATTCACAACCCAATAATCGGGTGGTCTTAAGTGACTAATTATTAAAAACCCCATATTGAAATCCATTTAATTTGACAAACTCAGGTGGGTTGGTGGGTTCGGTTCAGAAATTGTCATCCTGTGATCATATTTTTGTTTACACCAAGGAGCCTTATGGTGAATATGGATTGAGGTATCATGTGCTTGCATGGTGCCATTAGTGCCCATGATTGGCACACACTGGCACTGCAACGTGCTAACTGATGATGCAGCTAGGATTGTGCCTTATTGAATGTTTTGATTGGAACCATAGATTCAAGTGCCCAGTGCCAATTGTCAATGATAAGTAAAAAATAATAATTACAAATTATTATTGCAAATAATAATAATAAAAATATTAAAGAAGCACTGATTATTTTTCATCTATATTGGTTATCTCAATTGTATGGAATTCATTTGTAAGCTGTAGATTTCTTTAGCATGCTGTGAAACTAATTAGTCTGCATAAAATTTTTCATTCACCTATGCATGCCCATGTATCTGCAAGATTTATATTGCAAGATGTTTTTATGGTGATGTGTCATATGGGACTAATTTTTTACCTGCTTCCTTCCTCCACAGATTTATCCAAGTGAAATTAGCGGACATACGCAAAGAGGTCCAATGCCCTATATGCTTAGGTATGAATATTTGCTAGAATATTTGTTAAAACTTATACTGTTATTTAATAATACACGCTACAATGGCAAATTATTTCATGAAATTCTGTAGTAAAATGTTTTCAGTGCTATGGTTTATGCAATGATTAGTTAATATTTGGCTTTTCCTTAATATTGATGATCATATTAAGTTGAATCCTTTATTTATCTAGATGATGGGGCATAAGATACAACTTGTTACTGTGAATGTCATATCGTAGGCACTTCAGTTTTGTACATGTTTTTTTTAATAGTCTTCGAATGCAAATAAATACATACATTGCATATAGAGTCAACTTGTACATTGTTTCCAATATATGCCACACCTTTAACTATACAACTACTTGTTCTGGGGGGATAGAATTCAGACGCAGAAGACACCAGTAGAGAAAAAGAAAAATCAAAATAAATCAGAAATTCATCTAAATTCATTATTGTATAGTTTTGCAATTCTCCAGTGTAAGTGCTAATGATGTTTCTATACTTGAAAGGATATAATAGCCACCTGTGGAATAATATCCTACCTAATGGAGGACAAAGTGCCATTAGAAAAATAGCCCTTAAAACTAGAACAGAAATTGCTAGAAAATATAAAATATGTAACCTGCTCCAAAAAGATTTGAACAAAACATATAAGATTTGATAAAAAAGTAAATTATGTTAAACATAAAAGCCAAAGTAAAAATAACTGAACAAAATCCTAATCTGAGTGCAAGGTCACATCCTATATCGTTACATATGTATATAAATTGTAAATAGAATTTTCTATTCTAAGCCCTCTAGCTCTTCGAACTGTGATGTCAAGCTCTGTGTTGTCTTTGGTGTCCCCTTGGCTTTTGGTTCAACCATTTCTAGTTGGAGATTCATGCAACATTTGATAGCATTTGCACAGGAATTCAACTTGATTTAATTGAATCTTCAGCAAGCTTTTGACTCTTTCTTTTCCCCCTGAATCCTAAAATCCCATTATTTTGTTGAGATAGTCATCTTCATCAGGAGCTGCAGTAGCCTTGTGTTATCTTCAGATTTTCCCCCACTTCTTTGGTGCATCGAATTGTACCATGTCCACTCCAAATATGGTTCAGGAAAATCACCAGTTATGGGATTCATATTGGGTAATGTTGCCTATAATGGGTTTTTCTATGCACTGTTTTGGATGGAATATACCCTACTTATAGACTATGTTGTAAGCTTAGATCTAAAGTGTTATTGGGGATAGTTATTTTTCCACACGTTTAGAGAGAGAGAGAGAGAGA
This sequence comes from Metroxylon sagu, assembly GCA_017589505.3. Lineage (NCBI taxonomy): Eukaryota > Viridiplantae > Streptophyta > Magnoliopsida > Arecales > Arecaceae > Metroxylon > Metroxylon sagu. Next base: position 1,039,870 of record JACVBY030000552.1, on the reverse strand, counting down.
GAGAGAGAGAGAGAGAGGTGCATGTGACTATGATCATTGAAAGTGGGCTTTCTTGTGATGTTAGAACACCACACTATAAAACTAAACTAGATTCTTTTGTACCAATGAGAATCTTAAGGAAGGTGCTTTCAAGGTTTTTTCAGTCCCGATGGAATGGGGGGCGTCTTAGCCATCTTGTTCTATTGTTGTTGGAAAATAGAATTGAAATAGGCATTGAAATCCAACCATGTAGGGAAAGAAGAAGGAAGAGGAAAGAAAGAAAGAAAGAAAAGAAGAAGAAAAAGAATGGAAGGACAGAAGAAGAAAAAAGAAAGGAAAAAAAAGGAACAGAGAACAAAGAAAGGAAGACAAAAGGAAAGAAAGGAAGACAGAAAGAAGGAAAGAAGAGGGAAAATAAAGAAGAAGAATGAGGAAAGAAAAAAAGAGAGAAAGGAAGACAAAAAAAAAAGGAAAGAAGGAAAGAAGGAAGAAAGGAAAAAGAATAAAGAAAAGAAATAAAGGATAATTGAAGGGGAGATGGGCAAGGGTACAGGGATGGCCATTGGACATGGTGGAACAGCGGAGCATTCTATTCCATAGGAAAATTGGGATACCTCTGTGTCATGGAATTTAAAACCTTGGGTGTTTCAATGTGCATGAAAGTACATGTATGCTTTTCATATACCATTAGAATAAAAAAAAAGGATTTCTAAATGCTGAAAATGTTCATATATAAGCATAACAGTAGCAAGCCATATGAATTACCATATTAATCTTAGACTTGTTAATTGCTGGCTGTTTGTAAATGAAACTCTTTTACGTTTATGTTTCTAATTTTTCTTGTTTTTCTTGTTTTCCTGTTTTCTTAATCTAAATTTCAGTTACTGTTATTCCCAATAAAATTATGACATGTTGACTTGTAGGGTGTATACTATTCAAGATAATCATGGTAACCGATTTCAACGAATCCTTATACAATATTGATGCTGCAAATATCTCTTAAATTTGTTCAATGTCCAACATGGTTTCTAGCATTCAGTTTTGGAAAATTTTTGTGCACATTTCTTTTGGATACCTTTTGTTGCAAATCAAATCGAAACATGTTGAAGAAATTTTTTGTACATTCTGCTACACCAAACTATGTGCCAGCTCATTTGCTAGCATTCTGCTCGCCAAGTACAAGGTAGTTTTAGACCTAGCAATAAGGCATCCCTTAACGTTGTGGAAGCGCCATTTTTCCACAACTAGGGCAAATGAGAGAATTCCTGCAGAGTTCTTGACTAAAGATGTTGGTTCTTCAAGAGGAGCTACCCTTGTAACTTGCAGGTAGAAATTTTAACGCTAGATCAGAGGTAAATACCTGTTCTAAGAATAACTATGATTAGAAGTCTGATATCCCTAGTAAAGAGAAAAGAAAGGTCATTATTTCAGAGGGCAAGGGAAAGAGTTTTGCATTGTTGTATAAAGTATCTAAGATTGAGTCTACAACAAAATTGAACTGTGCTGGGGATTTTCGTTGTTGCCAACAATCCTGACCGGGAGGAGGAAGTTTAGCTTCCTTGCTTTGTCGTTTTCCACCATTAGGAATTATTTGAAGTTCAACAATTTATATAACGCTTGTGTCAACTCGTAAGCTCCAGACTCGACAATTTGTGGGCCACCACTGACTTGTGCAACAACCCATCAATTCAATGAGAATCTAAGAAAAAGTTTAGATATATCATGTCCTCACTATAGATCTAAGTGTTGGCCTCAATGGCAATGGCTTCTCTGTATGGAAGGTTGTATTTGATCATGGTATTTTCATATCTTTCCATTGAGAATTTTGACCATCCGATTTGATAACTGCAAAATCTTGTTCTGCTATTGATTAATGCAAACCAAGCTCTGGGTTGTAATTTCAGGATTGAGTTGGAGTTTGCAGGGCTTGTCTGTTTTCTGTGTAATGCTGTATATGCAATTCGTCAGAATGGTGATAAATTTACAGCTTTTTTTTTTTGTAAAATATGAGATACTTTAAGACATTGAGATGTGGTTTTCAATCAGATTTATTATTTCAGTACTATCACATCTGAATGAGTTAGATAGACATGGTCACATGATGGAGTAAAAGGTGGTGAGTAGAACAAATTTTGAGAGATGACTCTGGAAATTTATAAAGAGAAAAAAAGAAGATGAAAATGGAGGGAGCAGGGAAGTTAGACGCTTTCTAGATGTTGATATGAATCAAATTAAAATTAGATATCCGTATATATACATGCGCATGAACACATACACATTCATTTATACACACATGAGATGAAGAACATAAAGGGAGAGAGTAGAAAAGAAATGAAAAGATCAATCTTTATCTGAGATCATCATAATTATAAATATGTAAAAATAAAAAATAAGATGAAGATGAACCAAGGAATAAAGATGGGTGATTTTTGCTAGACCCCAATACTGCTTTTTGTTCAGTGAATTTCCATCAAATTAAAACTTATAATTGTATGCCTCATCTGACTACTCTAAAATCACTTGGCTCCTAGCAAGATATTTAAAATGCCGCTATAAAGTGATGCAAACTTGAGTATTAATGGCTATACTACTCAATTCAACAATAATTATTAGATGGGTTTGTATGACACTTGCCTTCCTATAAGGCAATCGGAGGAAGGCTTGAGATGGGTGTCTAGTGGAGTTTGGATTGCAAACATAGCATGGATTATAGTACAAGTTTTGAGGATTGTAGAAGCTGCCCATGTATGAGGCACACATGCGGACCTGAATATAGTTAAATTGCTAAATTACCTTTTACATTTTTCATTTTTCACTTTTTTTGTATTATTGTCATTAGGTTTCACAAGTTTGATGCTTTCCTGCTTCACTCTTTTTAAACTTAAGCATCACTTAATAAACTTGATCTCGTAGCAGTTGGACCTATAGTCTAAAAGCTCTGTATCATGTAAACAGGAATGAGATTTTCCTATGATTAGTTTCTAAAGATTTGTGGAAAGGCTTCAACTACGTGGGGTTATAAATTAAAAATTTTTCATTGATTTTTATAATCAAATGAGATCTATGTTTAGAAAAAAAAGAGGAAATTTTAGTGGCTACCCAGGTTTATTGAGCTGGTTACTAGTACTGTATTAGTGATTCGGGTCAGTACACCCTTATTTTTCAATTTATTTTTAATTTTTTTCTAAGTTTCTCAATTTATTTTTCTCATAGTTTCTCAATTTATTTTTCTTTTTTTATATGATATATGAGGATGAAAGCCTTCCATGAGTTCTCATCCACTCTTCTCTCTCTTATTTGTATTTAAAATTATTTAAGTAAATGTTATTTACTTAAAATTCCTTATATAAATAAGGAAAATATCCTCCATTTAAATTCAAGAAAAGTATAAGCAAAATTGAATTCCTTAAGAATAAAAATAAAAAGTCAATTATCTCTCTCAAGAACAAATTCAAAGAATTTTAACAAATATCAGTTTAGTAAAATCAAGTTAGAGTACTTTTACCGTAGATAAAAATTATAGAAAATTAATTTAACTTAAAAATGATGAAAAAATAAAATATCGACAAAAATTTTAAAATACAATTTGTAAGGCTTTGGTCAACACTTGGTCAAATTTATAGGGTTTCGAAATTTGGACAAAATTGCAATAACGATGAACCTCACATTGATTTATGCTGACTTGATTTACAGCTTTTCAAAATAAAAAATTAAAGTTGCCATAAAATTTTAAGGTGAAAACACATCTCTTAAGGTTTAAACTATGCTGTGTCAAACTATCAGTAAAATAGAGGTTGAGATGTTACATCCTCTCTATTAAAAAAAAAAAACCCTAACCTTCGGACTAGTGACATGTCATAGTTTGAATCTTAAGAAATACATTTTAACCTTAAGATTTTATAGCAAGTTTAATTTTATTATTTTAATGAACTATGGATCGAGTCGGCATAGGTCAGCGTAAGGTTCATTATTACTGTAATTTTGTTCGAGTCTGAAAACTCTGTAAGTTTGACCAAATGTTAATTAAAACCTTACAAATTATATTTTAAGATAAATTTTTCTAATATTTTATTTTCTTATCATTTTTATGTCAAATTGATTTTTTGAGATTTTTATTTAGAATAGAAGTATTCTAACTTAATATTTGCTAAACTGAGATTTCCTAAAATTTTTCGAATTTGTTTTTAAGAGGGAGAGTTGACTTTTTGTTTTTAAGAAATTTAATTTTTCTGATATTTTTGTTCAATTCAAAGGTGAGGTATTTTCTTTATTTGCATTAGAAATTTTAAGTAAATGAAAAGAAAGAGGAGAGAGGATGAGAGCCTTCCTCTCTCTATTTAAGTGAGCTTACAAGAGTTCGCATTGCATCTAACCCACCCCTAAATCATCCCACATCCAAATCGGCCTAAACTGGGTTATTTGGCATGGTTCGAACTTAGAACTTAATTGAAAAGTGATTTCGAACCGGTTTTTATTCGGTTCGATCTAGGTGGTTTGGTTCAGTCATGGCTTCCTTGGTTGCTACATCAAAAGCATGGAAAATTCACATGATGCTGACTAAATTGTGGCAATAGCTATTTTTTAAGTCTGAAGCTGAGTAAAACTCCTGAACAAATCATGGTCAGTAGGTATATAGTTTGCTGAACTGGTCGTGCAATTGATGAACGCTAGTTGATGTTCACATATACTATATATGACTGCAGAAAACAAAAAAAGTGGAATCGGCCAGCACCTCCTTTGCTTTTATTGTGTGATGTGAAGAAGAGCCTATATTGATTACCTTCTTGTAAAGTGTCAATTTTCTTAGGACATTTGGACATACTTTTTAAACAAACTCAATGTCCAAGGCCTTCTTAGACTTGAAGATCTGAACTCTCATTGGTTAAATTGGAAAGACCATAAGTGTAAAAAGAGTTGGACTTGTTAATGATCTTGGGTTGCTACTTGCTGCTACTCATTAGTCAATCTGTTTGGAAAACAATAAGAGAATTTTTTTGGGTAGCAGAAACAATTAAATGGAAGTCTTGGAGAATACATCATTTATGTCAAAGGATTGGACTACCTTAGGCTTGTTTAGTTGTGGAAAATTGAGGATGTTTTTCGGAATTTTTTTCCACATAGAACAGAAAATAGGGTTTTGTGTTCAAATCTAATATTTTTCCAAATAGAAAACTGAAAAACTATGTTTTCTAGTTTTTCAAATGTACATTAGGTTTGAAAAACATCTTTGGATTATTTTTTATTATTCTTCCTTCAAATTGAAGCAGTAGTTTCTTCGTATTTTTCACCATCATGCCTTTACCATCGACCACCACCACCCATTATTTTTCGCCACCACCACTATTCCTCCACCACCCACCACTAGGGCTATGACCATCACTACCACGATACTTCCACCATTGCCACCCCCTGTACCATTCATCACTATATCTCCACTACCACCATCATCCACTATCTACTATCACTATACCTCCACTACCACCACCACTATACCTCTACTACTGCCACCTCCACCTTCACTACCCACTGCCATTGCCATCTCTTTCCACTACCAACCATATCTCAATTACCAACCACGCTCCTTAACCCACCTTTTTTTAATTTTTTTAATTGATAAATGATTTCAGATTTTCAACAAATGAACACATTTTTCAGATTTTCTATAGAGAAGGAAAATTTGAAATAGAGATGAAAACTGGATATAGGAATGGAAAATTGTTTTTCACAACTAAACAGGCCCTTGGCTTCTTAAATGGTGAAATAGAACCATTGTTCAGTGCTGTTGGGTTTCTTTGTTTTTAGGCTTTTTAGAGCTAGTTGGTTACCTTCCTGTACAAGGTTCCCCACTTTTATCCCTATCTGCTGTTTTTAATTTCCTATTTCCTCTCTTATCCTTTTATTCCTTTGCTATGTCTTCTGTCCAATATTTTTCTTTGCTTGTCATGCAATCCTTCTGGCATCATAGCCCATCTTTGATACTCAAAACTTTGAAAAGCCTTAATCAGATATTCAAATTTTATCTTTTGGCCATTTTATTGAGAGAAAACATGATCTATGGAATGATATTTATTTTGGGCTGGATTGTTCCTCTCGGATGGTTAAACAACATATAGAGATGTTGTCTTTGTTGTTCATGCTGGGTGATAGGTGTTCTATTTACATAATAGGTGTGCTTTCAAACTTTTTGTTTGAGATATCTTAACACATTGAATTAACTTGAAATTCATTGTCTACTTGCAGTTAGATTTGAAGTAGGTATATCTTCATTTTACTGTCTCCTTACAAATGCCTGCTGTTCACATCTTGAACTCCAGTCTGCAAAGTATGCTTATTGCCTTCAGAGGTTTCAAATACCCACCCAATAGTTTCTAACATAACTTGTGTAATGGTATGCATATGAATTCTTCCTTATTTACATCTAGGCACATGATTTCATGAAATTGTAGGAGCATCGTGCATGATGCATATTAGACTTTGCTTATATTTTTGTTGAATGGTTATCGCAATGTACATAAAGATGCAGATACGTGCATTGAGCTTAAACTCTAAGCTCAGCGATAAGCAGGTAAACTATGAAAAAGGTGATGGGTAAAAACATGCTTCTGAATACCATTTTCTATGTTAAAATTAGTGCATTTTGTTGATCTCCGTGATCCTGTTTTTCATAATTTTAGAATTCTTTTAGCCATTTCGTAAGTATTTTCATATGTTCTGCTGGTGGCGTTCTGGGTAAGTAGGAAAACAGTACTTACATCCAATACAAATACCCCTTGAACCATTCATATGCTTCTACTAGTTATTCCAAAGAAAAGTTCCTCTCTTACTGAGCCCCTTTTGTGCACCAGGAATAATAAGGAAGACGAGAACAGTTATGGAATGCCTGCATCGCTTTTGCAGGGAATGTATTGACAAATCAATGCGGCTTGGGTATGGTGTAAAATAAAACTATCTTATCTCTTTGATTATACATGAACATAATTTTCCATGTAATTTGCATTATGTGAGAAAAATAAATGCTAACTGATTGATTTTTTATATCCATCATTGTTTGGACATGTGACTAACAATTTAGCTGCTAAATGTTCCTTCAGGAATAATGAATGTCCAGCATGCCGGACACACTGTGCTAGTCGGCGCTCTTTGAGGGATGATCCAAATTATGATGCCCTGATTGCAGCTTTATATCCGGATATTGACAAGTATGAGGAAGAGGTAAGCAAGTCAACAGAATTTATTATTGTTCAGATCTCTCAATTGTATGCACTGGTTATATTTTCTATTCCTTTGCTTTCCATGCAGTGTTTGACTTTAGCTTCATTCTCTATTTGCAGGAACTGGCTTTCCATGAAGAAGAGAAAACTCGCAATAAGAAGGTAGTGTTATACTGTTATCTAGTAGACTTCTTATATCTTATATAAAGAACCTACAAGTGTAAGAATGTGTGTGTGCATGTGTCCTCATCTGGCATCATCTTTTTATCTGATATATCATCTGTAATTGATCTCTCATTTATATTAGATTCAAGCATCCATAGCTGAGACATTTCGGCGACAATCAGAAGCTCTTGGTAGGAAAAAGTCGGCAAAAGCCACTGCTGAAGTTTTTGTAAGAAGATCAAGGGGGAATTTTCGAGCTCATGGACAGAACAGTTATCTGCGTGGCAGAGGTAGAAGTGGTGGTCGGGATAGTGCTGATGATGACGATGAAGAGGAAGTAAATGGTAATGATGGTAGCAAAGATTCCTCTTCTGCCGAGGATCGTTCTCCTGATGTAAGGCAGAAGAGATTCAAAAGATGGGGAATGCCGCGGTCTTCACCAGCGAGAACAGTAGGTAATGGTGATGGTGAGGAAAATGATGACATGGAAGCTACCCGTGAAAACCTGCACACATCACCTTTGAGAGCAGGAAATAGAGAGATGCTTGCTTGGGGTAAGAATGGTGCACGAAGTCAAACCAGGCATGGTAATACTAGCGGCTCAAATGGTAGACTTGTCAGGGGTGGGCGCATGACCAAGTTCGCAGACCACATTCGTAATTTAGATGAAACTGATGCTGAGGTATGATAACAACAAGGAAAATCGTTTGGCTTTTGCTACTTTATGACACACCAAAACTTTGGCAAAACATTATTAGTGCTTTATGATTTTATATTTCAGTTTGATGTACACCTGACCCTGCTCCCTTTGGACAAACGAAGTATGCCAGATTTGGAGCAACCATATCTTTGCTGCAGTCCAACCTTGTGCATTGGACACCTTTGCCGAGTGATTCCTTTCTTCCTAGCAACTCTTTTGGTTTACATCACTTAATGTGTGAAGATCTTACCAGTAAAAACTAATCATGAATGCACATATATGCAGTTCATTGCTCTTCAGACATCTGTACGAGCTGAAGAAGTTGAAATATATTTAAGAAAGACTAAAGTTGGAGCTCTGGCCATCAACTCCACCGTGGTGGACAACACAGAATCTGATTCCTCAGAGGGACTGCATACATTGGAAGCACAAGAATCTCTTGCTAAGCTTCATGCTTCTTTTCCTGCCAAACAAAGGGAGCTGGTGAGCCATTGCAACCAATAAAATTGCTAACAAGTTTCTGCTTCTGTGGTGCTGCGCTATTATAAAATTATCTTTCTTCTCTTGTTTTCAGGTATTGGTGTATGGTTTAAAAATGCAAAGCTAGAGAACAGCACAACATGTGGTCTATTTTCTTTTTCTTTTTCTTTTTCCCCCTTTATTGTGAGGATGCAACAGCGGTCAGCCAACTGCTATTTGTTAACTGGAGGATGTATATAACGGTGACATACATATTGAAAGATCAGAGGTCAATGAAGTTCTAGTCATGACATCAACGTCAGATGCACTAAAGATCTTGTAAAGAATCAAGAGCCTAGGGAGTAAAGGTTTATTGGCTGTTGATTGAAGCTGGAGAGCCAAGCATACTGACCTTGTTCGCTAATGGAAGTATTATGTTCTGCTCTTGCTGTTATTAAGGTTTGAAATTGTAGAATCTTGCCTTCGTAACTCATCATTGGAAACAGTAAAAGGAACCAGTCGTGTCTTAGACCTGCTGTTCTTTTTTGTATTATTGACATACATTTTCTATTTTTGCTGCTGCTTTAGTTGTGTTTTTGGTGAATGCTGCTTTAGTTGTTTACCAAAAACTAATTACCATTTTAGTGAATTGTGATTTTGTACGCTACATGATGTTTAGTTTGCCAATGATATATTTGGCTTAAATTGAGTGCTTTGCTGGACTTTTCTAAATGGTTCTAACATTGGCTATCACAAAGATGGTTGTTCCGAAGCCTGAATTGAAGGGAGTGCGAGGACTGGTGCAATTTTGTAGATAAAATCATGACGTCACCTCAGTATCAGTTCGGCATATTGATGTTCAATATGTCTATCATATCAATTGGGCATGATGATGATGAATATGTCTATCATATGTAGTATTTGTTTGGTATCAGTACGATATGATTTGCCTGTTTCATGCGACTACAGGTAATTTAATGTTGACAAAGAATCTTGAAGATTGTTACTGCTTTAGCGTATGCATATGTTATTGTTTTCTTTGAAGGGAAAATTAGGATGCAAAAATCGGTAGCTCCGAGCACTTCAACTCTGATAATTTCACTTGCTTTTGTTAATTATCTCATCACTTACAAAATTAAACAAACCAGAAGAGGGAAGGAAGATGTTCACAGTAGCTGGTATCTGTTTGTTTGGCTGTCCTATTTCACTACAGCAATCTAGTGGAAGATGGCGTTGCCTGGGATATCTGACAGTTTATAGAGGTCTCTAGGATGGTATCTCACTTGGTTGATGGCATGGTCAAAATTTGCGCCTGGCTGGATGCTAGAACTGAACAATATTATACAGAATAAAATGAAAGGCTGAATTTATTGAGTTGCAGTTATCGTTAGATCAATTTTTCTATTTCATACAAGCCGCTGGATTCGTAAAGGATGGAATTTTTATCATATGAAGAAGTTAATCATATTAAGTAATATCAGCTTCAAATTCTTCACTCTAATTGCCTTGGGATGGTCTCTTATCTGAAAAGGTCCTATGAGTCTATGACGTTGTTTAAAAATATATTTTTTAAGAAAAGGTCAATAAAAGGTGTATAATATAAGCAAAAAATCACATAAAATATATAAAATAAGAACAGTTGTAGAAATATATTAGTAGTGTAATATATAGAACTCATATAGAAATAATCAGAATTAATATATAGGTTTCATAAAAGTTATACATACACACATACATACATACATATTCAAGGATATCTAAGAAATATGACAACAAAAGATCCTAATGCCTTTGTTTGAATACTTAATAACTTTCTTTTTTTTTTTTTTTGGGTGGGGGATAATAACACTTATGAGCACTTTGAGGGCTTGGCTAATGCTAAACAACATGATCATCATGCAACATTATGATCTGTTTGGTTGCTTAAGAAGGGCTCTGAAATGTAAGCTATCATAAGAAAATGAGTTTTTCAGTTCTTTGGATGATCAAAAGACAAATAATATAGGAGTTGATTTTCCAACATTGACTAGATATTCTTGATTGGAAAATCTGTCTTTTCCTTTTTCCTTTTTTCTTTTACCATGTTTATTGAACAACTTAAAGTATTCTCTTGACAAAGAGCATGCTCCAATGATCAAAGGCCATTAGGCTGTTCCATACTTCCATGTTGTTACCCTTTTGACATGCCCCTGCACATAGATCAATGACATGACACCATATGTGCTAACCAGAGTGTGAACGAACCAAGTTGCTCCAGAGTAGCCCAGTCTTGGCTTACCGTAAGATCATTTGAGCTTGGTTTGATTGGGAAATGAGCCAAACTCAAACATATTTTAGAGCTCACCTCATAAATGAGCCAAGCATGAGCATTGGTTTTGTTCAAATACATCAGAAAAAGTTTGGCCCAGCTTAATTAAATCTCGGTACAAAGCTTAGCCAAGTCACATTTGAGCAAGTTATGAGCTCAACTCAAGTTCGAGCTGAGCTCAAACAACCTGTTTATAAACAGAGCTGAGCCTGAGCATCCTGACGGTCGGCTCTTGTCATAAATGGCATCTAAGTGCCTGGGTTCACAGTTAAGTTAACATGCAAAATTTTTAATGCAGGCTGGAGATGGCAGATTGCTTTTATGTTTTAAGATCTATAACCTCATTTCTTTCCTCATATGTGAAGACACCTCAAGCTAGACATTTTTCTTGTAATAAGCTACAGACCAGAACTGTGATACCACCCAGCAAATCATGCTTCATTTCTGAAAGATGCTACAGAATACATACAGATGGTTGTCAGATCATGTGAAACAACATGGTGCAGCATATGGCTACCAGATGTAGCTGTGAATATTTAATGTCCTGTTCCTTGCAACAATTTCTCAACCAGCTCTGCACTGGGAAAAATGGAATCCGTGCATTAAGAGGGCATCTCATTGTACAAGACTCCCGTGATTGTACTGTTTCTATGTTTTGAACCTGTGATACCTAGACTATAAGGATGCAATCTTACCACTGCAACAAGGCCTACCCTCAAAAATAGAATCCATAAATTAGACTATAAAAGCTGTCCAATCTCTGATATGATTGTTGTAATTTCTCCATTCATGGCAGATTGTCATACGGCACACTGCATGCAGTGTTTGCACTTATTTTCACGGGTCTAGATTTCTGAATTAACCAAACTACATTTTACTCTTAGCAAAGTCACATAGGGTACCAACAGCCCCAGTGATGGAAACAGTAAACTAAAAAGAAATAGCGCTGGGTATCAACCATGTAACCATCTGCGTTTTTTCTCTACCAGAACATAAGAGTCAGTTTCAACTACAAAATCATCCCATAACCTTCCATTACTCATGCTCAAAACAAAGTTCTCCCCTGCTACTCCAAATTCAAGCTCATCAAGGAACCATTGGAATGAACTGATTGAGATTGCACTTCCTCAGAGCTAACTTGTCTATTTTTACTAATACATCTCATGTGACTTCTATTAGCTTGCTTCCAAGTTCGACATGTATCTAGGCATCAATTTTTCACTTCAGTTGGTGGTGGCATGCTACGCCAGATTCCAGCTAAAAGACTACCATAGACTGAATGGCAAACGCTAGACACGGCACAGGGAACTGCAGTAAGAGGATTACCAAAATGCTGGCCAGCAAGCACCACCCCAAGCACTGAATTCTGCGCATTCAAAAAGGATAACAAACTGATTGATAATGATACCACCATTGTCCTCCATCTAATAGTTAGAGAACAAAAATTTACCTGCATGCCAACCTCAATGGATATCGTGCGTGAAGAAGAGACATCAATTCCAAGCATCCTCGATAACAAATAACCAAAGGAAAAGCCTAAGCCATGAAGTAAACAAACAGCAAGCACCACTTGCAACCCGGATGAAAGAATTGCTGAGGCATTTTGAGCAACAGCACTACCACATAGAATTGCTACAGTTGCAACAGCAATGAATGGCATCAAGGGGGAAACAAACTCAACCAAACTTCTGCAGTACTGGTTCAGAAGAGCACCCAGTAGTACTGGGGCAAGCACAACCTGTATTCACAAAGAAACTGCAGCAGGATGTGCATAGCAGGAATACAAATAAAATCAGCAAAAGACAACTGATGCCATACCTGAACTGTTGACATGAACAGCCCAGCCGGATCTACTGCAACAAATTGACCAGCGAGTTTGGATGTAAGAATAGGAGTCATTATCTGCAATTAACAAAAAACTTATGAAAGGTTATTCTTGATTGGAATTCATTAAGCATGGCAAATAGATGATGACATGGAAGTGTTTTCATTACCACGGCAGCAAAGGTGCTTGCTGCTGTCATCAACACTGAAAGGGCTACATTTCCACTAAAAGACAACGAAAACAATATATTAACTTTCTTTTTAATATAATTAAAGGACAACCAGCATATTTGTTTGTTACCGTGCTAAATAGGTGACAATGTTGCTTGCTGTTCCTGCAGAGATAACAGAGCATATTTAGTTGGACACATGGAAGTAGTCGCACTAACAAGCAAAAGAGGAGAATGCACAGAGACACCTCCAGGGCAGCAAGCAACCAGTACTAAACCAGCAGCATAATGTGAAGGCAACTTTAACAGCTTGCTCACAAAGAATCCTGACAATGGCATCACCTGAAACCAAACCACCCATTCTTTATTATGTTTGAGGAAACAAAACTAGACTCAAGATTTTTTCCCTTAAGTGTTAATGTTAAAAACATAAAAGCTGTTTCTTGCTACAACATCTCAATCATTAATCTAATATAATGTCTGGAATTAAGTCATCTAAAGCAAGGATGTGGCCACATAATTATTAAAGAAAAAGATGTTACATGGCTTTAAAAACATAATGATTTATACTTTAAACCCTAAAACAGCTTTTCAAAATCAATGCTATATTAAACTTCATGGTAAAATATTGGCATCTAGTAAAAATGGTGTCTGTTTTGTTCTCTTAAATCAACTGGTCATTTAAAGATTGATGTGTTGTCTCATAGCAACAAATTAGTCATCCTAATGTACAGTATGCCCGTAGATCCTGCACATGTTTCGGTTACACACCACTACTCAATTATTTGACAGAGTACCAACTTCCTCTAGCTATTTCAAAATGGATTAAGGCTCCACCACCATGAAAAGTCATTCCACACAAATGATCCAAAAGTGTGTGCCCTATTGCTGTCAACATCAAATTGATTCTGTAAATTTAGTTTGTTTCTTGGTGGCTACCAACAGGATGCATGGTGGAAGGTCAGTCGGGTTGAGCAAATTTCCACAAGTTGCAATTCATTGATAATGATGGCTGCCCCCTGTCTGGGCAGCTTCCATGTGTGTTTGGGTTGCACCCTTACAACTGGCATTCAATAACACACCAACTTTCTCTAGCTATCCCTAGCACTAGGTAGGATTTGATATTCTTGCACTGACCAGAAAAAGACTGGTCACAAATGTATAATGCCAGTCCAACAAATGATTCAACACAAAGACTTTAGTTTTGATTTTCCAATCATCAAATTTTCAGAAAATTCCTTTGCAAGAAAGGGGAGGCGTGACAGCTGGTGGGTTAAAATCATCATGAAAATGAATGAACATTTTTTTTTTTTTTTTTCACAATATACGTCCCTTAGTAGACAACAACAAAAAAAGTATCAGTTGTCCCTTAGTAGACAGGAGTAAATAATAGTGTTTTATCGCAATTTTCATTATAACTTCTAAATTTGTTGGTGTGGTTGCTAGTTAACCCCATGCATAAGCCACTAAAACAAATCATGGGGCAAAAAATATCAGTTGTCAAAGAGGATATCTAGCACACTAACATAATCAGGATCATACTAGAACCACCAACATAAACCATAAATATCATGAATTCCTAGCCTAACCGTGTTACCAGACTTTGGCTCAAATTTTAAGGGGACCGCATGACAGAATTTGATACTTCAAAGAAGGTAATGATGCGGGACTTATAACCTAAATCATGCCTCCAAATAGGCAGTTGATGTGCCCTTATCCAATAACTGACTTGTTGGCATCATAGACTATTAAACTTCTAATAATAGAAATCAAAAGAAAATCCCAGCACAATCCAGATAAAAAAGGACATCTAAAACCATTAGAAGCAGAACTTTGATCATATCAGAGTTGCCTCTGCTAAGCAGTGGGTCTCAACTAGGCTGACATATATCATATCACTTAAAATATTGGTGTCTTGCAAATCAGTATGATTCAAATAGCTGTTGTGGGAAGGTCAGTGAGATCACAATTCCAAATCAAGCTAGATTGAGAGTTCAAGGTTGTTTGATAGACTGAGATTTCAGAGTTCAGGCACTAGGAAATGAGATGTGAGGGGTGCCCAAGGGGCATGAGAAATGGGGGAAAGAGATCCCAAGATGCCTCAAGTTAAAAGATCAAAACTAATTTAGAAAAGAAACTATGTAAATCTCATATAAAGCTAAATACTGAACAGACTTCAATCTCCATCAAATGTATCGTTGCTCTATATTATTGATCAAAGGTTTCTAACTTTTCTTATTCAAAATTTGTAATTTGAGCAAGTTTCTAATAGCCATTTAACCAAATAATTTTTTTAAAAAATATTCCAATATTTATGAATGTATTTTCTAATCCCACCCCCATCGAAGCAGGTTCATTGGCAAACAGTAAACTTTGAGTTGCAAACCCAAATATGTATCTAGTGAACCAAAGTACTAGGAAAAGGTGGTCTCAATCAAGCTCAGTGGATGGATAATCCATGTAAGCATGCACCATACACATGGCAGCAACAAGACAAAAACCAACACAACCCAAATTGGATTCTAGCTCAAACTAGCGTGCTAAGACTTCTTAGGGTCACATATCTAATAAATTTGCTTCAATCCACAGCAGCTAAGCTGAAGAAATCAACATAAATTCAGATCCATGAAATGTGATAAGACAGAATAAAGTGGCACAATGACTAGGTCAACTTTCAGGAGTACATAGATGAGTTCGTCAAACCCCTACACATTGACCTACATACACATTGACCTATCAACAACTAGGCAAGAGCAAGCAAAGAGAATGAAGATAGAAGAATGCCTCTTCCAAAAGGTTAATTCTCTTCAGGAGTACATATAGGATCTTTGATCTCCACTTGAGGTCCATATGGAACAACTCAGAAGATGATCCCCAAGGTAGAGCTGGTTTTCTAGATGAACATTTGTTCAGTCCTAAAAGACTGTTAATTTCTTCCTTATAACAGCATTGCAAATTTGTTAGGAGCCTGAGAAAATGCAATAACATGAAATTTGATAGTTATTTTATTTCTTTTGCAAAGGCATTCATAGGTGGAAGAGATCTTCAATACAAGGCTGACATCCAAGGTGAGACAAACAAATATGATCAAACAACAGCAAGATTACCAATCCTTAAAATTCACATCCTATATAACTTTTCTTGCTCTTCATTTTTTAGCTGCAAGAATGAAGCTAATAGTTTTGGCTAATCTGGAGGAATAAAGTAATGGCACAGATAAAAGGACCATAAGGACTATGGAAACTGATGAGTGATAAGTCTCATGGTTTTAGTTAGTGTCCTTGCATGAGATGTAATCAAAAAGACAAAAACATTAGGAATCCATGGAGAAAGACCATTGGATGGTTCAATGCCCCTAAAATGATTTGGCATAACAGCAGTTTTCCTGTTAGGCTGCTCATTTATTTCAGTAAATTCAAGCTTAATGCCATAACGGAAGAGGGTTCAACTAGTCCTGCCAATCAGAAAAGAGCTACAGCGGTGATGCCATTGGGTTTGGAAAGGGCTAATGCAAGTTTCAATGAAAAGATGACTATGCTAATTCCTTTGAGATCATTCTAGAAACAACTGTATCATGGAAGCAAACCATTCCAAAAACTTAGCGAAAAAAAAAAAAAAAAACAAGTTTTTTCAATCCTCTGTTGTTGGGTAACGGTGAGTACTATGAGCGGGCTAAGGATCAAGATACCGCTGGCCATGAGATCCACCCTCACGAGAACCGATGAACAATACGAGGAAATTGAAGCAAAGTTGTCGGTCGCTTGGTTTAGAGAAAGGGTGGCTGAATTCAGACTATTATGCCTGTCCTCAAACATACATCAGTAACAAGAAAGATTTCAAAAGTTACAAAGATCCGATCATAGCACGGAAACGACAAAAAGAAATCAGATTTCCACACTGCGTTCCTCCAATTTATTCTTGATTTCAGAAACTAAAACCATCATTTTCTAATAAGAAACAACGAAGGGAAGAAGTTTGGGGAAGTGACCGTGTACTGGAGAACGAACCCAGCGGTCAGCTCCCTAGGCATCAAGAAGGCAGTTCTCAGATCATCGAGCGTCAGGGTCATGCCCATGCCTACATCAAAGAAAGATCACTGATCAACTATCTCTTCCAAGAAGGAAGGAAGGAAGAAAGAAAGAACGGAAGGGGAAAAGAGGGGAGACCGAGCATGGTGAGAGTGAGGCCAGAGATCTGCCAGTTGCGGTCAACCCAGAGGAAGGAGGAGGGCCGCCACAAGGCGACGACGCACGCGGATCCCACCCAGAGCGGGAACGCCATCGACAGCGCCTCTCCTACCCGCATGACGAGCTGGCGGAAACTGAGACAGCTGCCGCTGCCTTCGTCGCCGGCGGCCGGGTGATTGCTCGCGGCGCAAAGAGGAGCCAGCGATGGCCTGCCCGTCCATCTTCTTCTTCCGGTGGCGGCTCTTGAAGCGCGGGTGTGAGCGTCTGTGGCGAGGAATCGGACCCCACGGTGGTTGGACTTGGAGGAGGTGGGGAGGGAGGGTTTGGAGAAAGAGTGGGCTTTGATAGTGAGTCGGAAGCCGCTTCTTCGAGCAATGAGGGAGGAAGGCGGCGGCGGCGGCGGCGGCGGCCGCTGGAGGATCATCGCCGGCATCTGTGGATCTTCTCAACGGCTCTACTTGTGTTCGACTTGACGCCCGACGAGCGCAGTGAGCCAGTGATGGACGGCGTCGAGCAGGCGTCGCTCGGACCGGCCCCCGAGCAGGTCGTTTTGGCGATGTGCGGCTGGTCGCGGAAATCCAAAGAACTGGCTTTGGACTCACATCGCCGGGTCGCGGCAATCTAACGATGAACTGGTCTGGACTAAGATTGGGGCAATTACGTGAAGGTCCGTCCAATTCAGGTCCAGTTGCAGAACCTGATGGGATTAAAGATTAAATCCACCTTGGAAGAGGAAAAAAAAAAAGCCTGAGATGGGGGAGGGAGCAAACACGAATATCAAAGCTAACCACATATGTACATTAGAGAATGGATGAATTTATTATATATAACTAAAATAAAATTTCAACTTATACTAAACTCTTTATTTTCTCTATGATATGTAAAATTATTAATTAAAATATACATATACATTGGCATGCACAACACCTTTGGTTTAAATGCTTGATGATTGAATTGGCAAACTACTTATTTCTCCACTTCAATCGAATTTATAGTCCTCTTGATGTTGAATATCTTGACCATTTTTGGAGCAAACTTTTAATCTGTATTTTATTTCAAATCCTGGTTTGCTTTCTGATTTAAATCAGCAAGGCAGCCTCTCGCATTCTATGATTTTATCGTTTCGACCTAAAATTTTTATCAAGATAAAATAATAGAATGTTGTCCTCCAATCATAGAAGGTATCTATTTTATTACCATGAAATGTATATATAATAATTATATATACTCAAGACATGAAGTCAGGACAATGCATTCCAACTCAAAAATTGCGGATATAGAAGAGTTGGAAGCAAGAAAGATATCGCATTGAGATTTATAAATTAATAAATATATTCAAAAAAAATTGTATCTCACATGACTGTAGATTATATGCTAATAATATTTTGGCTATATGAGAGAAATGAATTGTGCCAACAAAATTCTGCCTTTTCTTGCGAGATTTTATTATCCAAGCCCCAATAAAAGATAGAAGGGAATAGGATTAGCTCGCTATTGGTCCCAAGCACACAACTTCAAAGGAGTAGTGATTGAAGAACACACGTGAAAGGATGTGCGTACACCACACAATTAGCACCTACCTTTGCGGGAAAAGAAATTAAATAAATTTACATCTTGAAACATTGGACGAGATACTCAAAATTTGAGCAGCTTAGGGCGCACAAATTTTGTATAGGTGCATTGCATTTGAAGTGAATTTGTACGATTCAATATATAAGCAAAACGAGATGGCATGCAAGCGTAATATAGATGAAATATTGCGCATTGATCTTCAGCAAATGTGAGCAACCATTCTCAAGCTTGAGATGCTTTGAAAACCCCCTGAGAAAGAAAGAGGATTGCGCAACCTCAACAGGCTCGGCCTAACCTTGACCCACCCCCGCACGGCCCAACGCAATCTCATTGGTCGATGTGGTCTCAGCCGGACCGCAAGTTGTAATCAGGCTGGGCCACATTTCAGATGCAACTCTTGTCGTTTCTTTACATTTTAGAATTTAGATTGGGCCATGAGAATCCAGTGGTGTTACCTCCATTGGGCCAAGCAACCAAGGGCCGCTGTTAAGTCCGAGAACTCCGGCACTGAACCTTTGTACCTTTACTTACCCAGGGGCGGCGCACCCATGTCGCGAAGTTCGCCGTCCCCTCATCTCCCTCGCCTCCTCCCCAGCGCTCGACCATCCCTTCCCTTCCTCTCTCACCGTCACTTTGTCCCCTTATTCTTTCACTGCCGTCTGAGGATTTCCGCGCCGGCGAAAGAAGTGGAAGCCAACAAGAAGAGTAGCGTCCCTATGAGCAATTGGTGGCAGCGGGCGTTGGGCCAGCGCCTCAACTCGGCGGGCGTGGCCTCCTTCGCAAGCGTGGTGGCACGGGAGCCCCACCTCGCCCTTCCCCACATCGCTGTCCCGGACATTCGCTGGATCGACTGGGCCGAGCTGGAGCGCCTCGGCTTCCGCGGCGTCGTCTTCGACAAGGATAACACCCTCACAGCACCTTACTCCCTCTCCCTCTGGCCTCCTCTCTCCCACTCCCTCCACCTCTGCCGCTCCGCCTTTCCCGGCAAGATTGCCATCTTCAGCAACTCCGCAGGTGAATGTCTTCTTCTTCTTCTTCTTCTTCTAGCTGTTCTTTTTATGTGCTTGTTTTGTTTATCTTGCCATTGGCTTTTGCTGGTGAATGGATTGGGCTTTGGCCAGGACTTCGGCAGTATGATCCGGATGGCTTAGAAGCTAGAGCTCTAGAGGACTCGATTGGAGGCATTCATGTTATAAGGCATGGCAAGTGCATGCTATCTCTCTAATTTTCCATATGGTTTGCGTCATGGCGTACTTTTGCATTGATATTTTGCACAAATACCTCACTACTGCAGCTTTATTTGGATAATTCCTTCTCTGTTGCATGTTTGCTGTGGGCTGGACGAGCGCTTAAGAGCTACCTTTAGTAAAATTGACAGTGGATGTGTACAATGGGGGGGGAGGTTGGGTGCTTTACTTATTTTCCAAATGAATTTGGATTTGGGTGATAAGTTAGTCTGTATTGGAACTAAAGAGACCTCTCAGATAGAGATTGGAACTAAAGAGACCTTTCAGAGAGAAATATCAAACTGTACTCTAATAAGCCACATAAGCATCCTCAAGGTGAGATTATAAGACTTAATTTCCTTTTTCAAACACTAGGTAATGTCTCTTTGTCCATAAAGAACTTTAATTTGTGCAGTGTTTTAGCGGTGATCAAGTAAGATCAAGATGTAAGTTGCATTTTGAGGATATTGTGGTGCTGATTTGGTTTTGTTGACGGTTCATCTTTACTCCCCAGAACATTAAGGAATTTAGATGGACGGTATGATACTTATGTACCAAATAACATTCTATAAAACATAAATGCCTAATTGTTTGGATCTTTCCAAAACTTTACATGGATTCTACCTTTTCACCAAAACTAGTGTAATCTCGTGTGCAACTTCAACGAAGTTCTTTTGTCACGTTCAAAGTGGCCACCTAGGTGATGACCATGGAAATCTACAATCGCATGCTGCTCAATACTTTTCTAAAGAATAGTGATTTTTTTGAGGAAAGAAAACACTCTTTTACATGCTGCAAGCTGTGCTGTCAACTTTCAAAACGTGGTCCATTCCTACATTCATTAGTCATCCTATTCTAATAATTTCTTAAGGCGCAAGTGTTGCCCACCTTTGCTGTTGATCATTGCTTTAAAGCACTTCTTCTTAATGAATTTCCTTTACATGTGCATCACATAGTGTTCTATCTATTTTTTCCTCATATTCATTGCACTTATGCCCTTCATTTTTTTTTTTTTTAAAATTCAGATAGTAGTGATTTGTGATTTAGCAGTGATCCACAATAGTAAGGATTCAAAAAATGAGGCATAGGGGCGTACCAATCTTTCTATGGTATGCCTCATGTACTATCCTATGTCTTAATGCTTGGCATAAGGGTGTGTCTTGATCAAACCATGCTCAGGTTTTCAATGGACTGCAGGGGGTAAAATGGTCATCAGAGCCCCAGTAAACTATTCTATCCTGCTTGTATCATGCATGAAATCCAGTTTGGTGCTAATTTTAGGTGCACGATGCAAAGGAGGAACCCTTACTTCCCCTCCCTTTAGCTACAGCCACTCCCCAGCCCTCCTCCCCCCCTTTCCTCCCTTCTTGCGCAACCCACTCCTTCCCCTGTTTGGCCCAGAGGTAGGAGTGTTCCACTATTGTTTGGACCCCACGACCTCCTCCACCTTCTTCAATGCCACCCTGCCCTTGTTTTGCTTGATTTGGCATCCTGCCACCATCTCCTCCTCAAGTGTTGCCCACTTCTGTTCTTCTCATTTCAATGTCTTAGTGCCAATATCAGTGCCAGTCGCGTTGGAATGGATATGGTTCTGATGGTACCATTTCATTCCACCTATTTTTAAATCTCTGCACAATATTATAGATTTTGTCAATAAAATATCAACTTATTGATACTACCAAGCACCAAAAGCTTTATCCAATTTATTTGGTGCGGTAAGACTTGATATCTGATGTGATTTAGAGCATTGTGGAGCATGTGAAATTTTGTAACGACCTACTCCTTTACTAACACTTTTTGACTTTTTGAGAGCCATTATTGATGGGCTTTGAACTTTTGGGATTGTTTATGAGGTTCGGTTTTGATGGAATGTGGTGCTTGATCTCTCCAAACCCGTTGTTGATTGGCTTTGAACTTCTTGAATTGTTTATGAGATTCGAGCCTAATGGAATGTGGTGCTTGATCTCTCCAAACCCATTGTTGATTGGCTTCGGGCTTCTTGTATTGTTTATGGGGTTCGGGCCTGATGGAACGTGGTGCTTAATCTCTCCAAATCTGTTGCCGATCAGCTTTGGACTTCTTGGATTGTTTATGGGGGTTGGGCCTGATGGAGCGTGATGCTTGATCTCTCCAAACCCATTGTTTATTGACTTTGGGCTTCTTGGATTGTTTATAGGGTTTGGGCTTGATGGAAGGTGGTGCTTGATCTCTCCAAACCCATTGTCGATCATTGGAATGTCATGCTCGATCTGTCCAAACCCATTATTTATCAAATTCAAGCCTATCGGAATGTGATGCTTAATCTCTCCAAGAGTCCAAATTCAATTGAACCTATCATAATATGTATTAAAGGATAAGCTGATGTTTGGTGTCCTAAAAAAGTGTAACTTAGAGATATATCAAATAAAGAGAGTGTGTGTATCTATAGTAAAGAAAAAGTCTATCAAAGCATGGAAGAGGGAAAGATAGAGAGAGGGAGTGAGTATTTTGAAAGTTTTGCAAGTTCATACCTCCAAGAAGGTGCCTATTCGCACCCCCAATTTTTATGCTAAAAGCATTGCCAAGAAACAACACGTGCACCCGTATAAGCAAAAATGCATCCCTTGCACCATGGCACTAATGTCTCTCAGAATTTCGTGGTCAAGATCTCTGTGACTTGTAGTAGAACAATTCTACCATATTTCATTGATGAAATCTCCTATATTTATGAAGATTACACATCCGAAATATGCAAATTGACAAAATCTTTTTCTAGATATGATGGATATGTTGAAGTATGGTTAATAGAAATGCCAAGTGTGAGGGTAAAAGTATCTTATTTTTTCTAATATCTTGGCATCTATATTTACCAAGATTTAGCATATCCATCATATCTAGAAAAAAATATGGTCAACTTGCATATTTGGGAAGTTTAGTCTTTAATAAATAGAGGCATTAATGCCATGGTACTAATGCTTTTATGTATCAAAGAACGTAAATTTTGAATATCATCCCTCACACCATGGCATTCATGCCTCTCAAAGTATGGTACTAATGCTTTTATTTGTGAGGTTATCATCCCTCACACCATGGCACTGATGCTTTTATGTTCTATCCTCCATCAAAAAATTTTGAGAGGCATTACGCCGTGGTGTGAGGGATGATACTTTCACTTATGGTGGTTGTCATGCCTCAACCCAGCTCCTGGTTTGATATGTAACAAGGTTGTATATCCTGTAAGGTGTGGCCTTAGAGAACTTGCAAGACCGTTTTTTATCAGTTTTTCACTATAAGTCACAATATGATATCTTGAAGTTTATAAGCTGTATATCATCTTAAAAATAAAGTCTTGTGCTATTATCATGTTTCTGTTTCTAGGATTGAAGGAATAAGCTACAGCACAAAGTAAGCGGTGATATTGATCTTTCAATCTTTTCTTAGTGATGTATGAGCTTGAGCATTTGTTGTAAACCTCCACCGTCTTATTAATAGTTGGCACAATTTATTCCATCCACGGTTTCAGGTCCCTTTAGGATGTTTCGTGAGAAGCCAGGATAGATTGATGTCCCAAATGTTGGGATGGGACCGTCTTGCTATCATCCTAGTGTCCCAATCAACGTGTTTTGGAATACCTCTTGTGTCGAGATGGGACAGAATGGCAGGGCATCTTGTTCCATGAAAAAATCACAATGGCTCCATCCCACGAGATTTAAAACCTTAATTCCATCATTAGTAAGATGGAAGGAGGTTTCCTATGTTTATCCATTGTCCCTATAGTCCTATGCTGAAATAAAGTTGCTATAAACAATATACGATATAACAACATAACTCTTCATCTCAAAGGAACCTCAACTAGAATCCTGAAGCTCTCTCTTGTAGACCATTTATTTGAGCTACTTTCACACAAATCTATTCCAAAGGGGAACCCATAAGACCTTTCCCATCTATATGCTCCCTCTCTGTTGTTATCAAATTCAAAAGTCAAGTGCGGTTGCAAATGAGTTATCTTTTGCCTCTTTCCATGATATTTTTATGTTTTATTCATCTTACAAAGTCCATTAAAAAAGTGAAAATCAAGATATGCACTTGATATGGCCCCAGAACATGCTTCTCCTGTCCGCTTCTCCACTGCTTAATCAAAATAGAAAATTAAGTTTCAAAGGAGCTTTTACAAAACTGGGTCCTGAATGTAAAGGCCAACCATGTACGTCCTACTTTTATTACCAAAGAAATCATTTTATATTTAAGCATATATGAAAATGAAGTTCTCATGAGATATTTAGACATCTTGTCTTGACTTGCAGAGATAAAAAAACCAGGTGGAATGGCTAAAGACATAGAAAATTACTTTGGTTGCTCAGCCTCGCTTCTTGTAATGGTAGGGACCAATATAACCTGGAAAAGCTGTTCTCTTCCATTGACATTTTACCATGGTTCAAATTTGTAATCACACCAGGTGGGGGATCGGCATTTCACAGATGTTGTCTATGGAAACAGACATGGCTTTTTAACTATCTTAACAGAACCGCTAAGTCTTTCTGCGGAGCCTTTCATTGTCAAGCAGGTGCATATGTTCAACACCTTTTTTTCTTCTCTGTTCTATATTTAATTCTGAAACAACTGGACAAATGACAATCACACATTATAGTTTCTTCTTCTTCTTCTTCTTCTATTGCTTCTGTTGATGAATGTTTGCTTGTTCAAGCCTGAACTATGTTAAGTCTTAATTAGCCTGTTTAAGCCTGATGTAGGATGGTTTACACGGACAAGAGGGCAAAGGTGGCTTTATGGTGATGCAAAGCACTTAATGATTGATAGCATATGCAGAATTTTTCTATCCTGTTGACTGGCATCACCTCTCCTTCCAATATTGTGATGCTTTTAATATTGAGCTTCTCAAGACTGATTTCAAACTTCGTAATGGTTAAGAGATGCAAGGATTAATATTTGGAAGTGGAAGATCAACTTGAAACTGCACATAGATGTATATCCATAAAGCCTAGGTGTTGCTGATTATCCCTTTTGCACTGGACAGTTGTTTTGACTTTTGTATGGGCAAAAGCAACTAGGTAACTTGATGGGAGACTGCAAAGGCAGTCTTTGCAGTTAAGGGCTCGAGATTGCCTTCTTAACTTCCGATTTGATACTTGGACCAATTTCTATAACTCTTAATGGTCAGTGGAGAGATGATGAAGATGAAAACAGTCCACTCAGTGCCATCTTGTGGCTGTAAGTAAATTATAAGGGCACTTTTCACCATCCATGGCATTCACAACTTTACAATGAGGAGCAAGGACCTTGCAGGTTCCCATAGTATACTATCAGTTTCTTATTTGTAGGTATTCAACACTTCTTGGCAATGAATATTTCTGAAGTATGAAAATGATGTCTGGAATTTTCTCTGTATATATTTGACCCAGGATAGTGTTTTCTTTTGTTACCTCCAAGAAGATAGAATATGACTATAATTTTTAGATTTACATGAAGCAAGATAAATATGTAAATATGCAAAGGAGATCAATAAATTTAATTTCACTAAATCATTGGCAGTTAAATGAATAGTAAAGGAGACATCTTTCTGTTATTATATTAAGATATTGTTGTAAAATGTGAGGGTTGTAGGGACAGACGGGAAAAGAAATTCGAAGTTAATCGATAGTTGCTGTAAAGATAATTTGTTTCTGTTAATGAGATTCCAAATTACCAGTTAACAATATATTCCATTAATTAAAGGAAAAGGATTCAAAGGGCTGTTTTTTATGCCCTACAAATTGCTGCCTTTGCTGGAGGAAATTCATCTATTTGGAATAAGGAAAATCTTGATTCATTTATGAGATAAAGAGCTGTTATCATATCCATTGATTTTCTGAAATTTGGAAAAATGTTTTATTTGAATTCTCTGACATTCTTGGTCGTTTTAAGGCATTGTTCATTCTACAGCTTTAGTCAGAACATATCCAAGTTGTGTTCCTTTTGAATGACCATAAAATACACTAAAATAACAAAAAAATACACTAAGCATAACAAAAAATATGGAAAGATGCATTAGCTTCAGTTGCTGGATGACACATGGAGCAGTTAGCTTTTGCCATTTTATGAAATTTAAGGATGTATTTGTATGTTAAGGATTGATTTATTTAAAAGTAAATTAGTTGGTCAGTGCCATTGCATTTAATTGTTATATCAGGAGGTTGTCTAGGGACATTATGATGTATGGGTTCCACTTGAGGAGAGTATACAATGTTGACTAGGTTTGATGGAGTTTTAGTATGCAATGTGACAGATTATTTGATGGCAGAGGTTAGGTCACATGAGTGGTCGGGATTCTGGACTATAAAGGAATTCTATTTCTAGATTTCCTTAGTCTCTCTATATCGGTTTACTAATTTACTAGTAATTACATTCTTAAATGATCCCAAAATGAGCACGATTGTCATCAAGCAATAGAATGTTACATAATGCTGGCAAAGGATATTGCAGTTTTGAAAAAAATTATAATTTTTTTTGGATAGCTTAGGTACGAAAAGAGGCTTCAGGGATGGGATTCCAATGTAAACTATCCACAATGCTTTTCCTTTTTTTCTTTCCCTTTTTCTTTTGTGTGCTTGCTTGAACGACATGAGCAAATATGTGGTTTTCGAGCGGTCCTTGAATTTTTGGTCACAGCTCAATCCATTAAACAGTCTGATATTTCTTACTGATTCTCACATACTTAAATGGAAAAGAGGGCTTGGGCACCCAAGTGAAGCGAGAAGAAAAGGATTAGATCTCAGCGAGAGTGTGGTATTCTTAGTACTTATCATGACTTTAATTGGTCTTATTTTCTATTTGCCAGTAGTTTGGTTGCCATGTGCTGTCATTGTTTGCTATCCTTAGTAGCACATGGATATTGGATACTGGCTTCTTCTAAGTTCTCAAAATTGCAAATGTTTCAGGTCAGGAAATTGGAAAACCTTCTTGTCAATCGCTGGTGCAAGCAAGGACTGAAACCAGCCAACCACGGTCTCCTATCAGAAGCTAATCAGTGCATAAAAGTTCCATCTTATGAGAAATGTTTGTAACAGTAAAAAGATCATCGATTCTTTTCACCTCTGTGAAGCTCTGTTGTAATGCTCATGTCACGCTTACATAGGCAGGAATACGCATTAAAGCTGGCTCCAATACATGCTTTATCGGTCACATCCAAACCCACATTCCTGTATCATTCAACGTGACATGAATGCATTTCAAATTTTCTCAGCTGCATGTTCTTTACTCAGTATGGTAACTGGATGAGAACTTAGTGCATGAATTTTGATAGATTTTCATTTGAATCCCTTGTCACTGCATAATTCTAGTACTTGTGAACATAACTTTCAAGTATTATCTGGACTGCTCGAGCCTTTTTATTGTGGCATTGCATCGCAGGGAGGGACCAAGCTTTGTGATTGGAAGGACTGTGCTTTGCTTCTGTTCGCACAAATTAAGAAAACACGAGCGTCAAGGCTTGAACATTCCTTCTCAAGGATCAACTTTATGTTTCTTGCTACTTTAGTCATGGGGCTTTGTAGAAATTTCTGTAGTCAGATGAGTGCCATTTTAGATACATATTATTCACTTGCAAAGGCCATAAATATCTAATGATGCTTACAAGCAAAACCCAACTTTACAATTGAATAATCAATGGAACTCTCACTAGAGTTTTGAGGCATTTAACCAGGAAAATCCCTAGGAGTGCGTATCAACCATCTTATTTCTTTTGATCAGGTAAATACAGGATTCCAGGTTTTGGAGAGAGAAAACTAGATATCCATCAACTCCGTTACGACAACCGAGCCCCCCTCGTCGTCCGAGATCTTATGCGAAGCGTTGGCCCGTGTGGTGGGCCTTATAAAAGGCCAGAATCTCGTGTCTCATTACTCGAGGGCCCATTCCTAAAGAGACAACGGCCCGCTGCAGCCTGCGGCGATCTGGACCGGGGAGAGAGAGAGAGAGAGAGGGGGAGAAAGACCCTATCTGGCATAAAGCTGAAACGAAAGCGTCCAATATAAGCATGGTGCTGTTTTATTTTTGAAGACTAGCCTAAAAAGAAGGGAAGGACGATGGATGCTGGCGACGCCGCCAAGGAATACGCTGCCAGGCGGCGTCGCCACGGTTATCACCGATCATCCTTTTGATACAGTAAAGGTCAGTGCTTTCTCCTATGTTGTATATTCACTGCCCATCCCTTCTTTTCTCGCTTTTATCAATATACAGTTCTATTCATTTCTAAATAGTAGTGCCCTAGATTTCGCAAAAGGCCGTCCGATATATCTAGAATCTTCTACCATAATTAGTTTGTTTTTCTTGTTCTTCAAGTCTTTTACTTCTCCAGTTGAGAACTTCATTTCCATTTAAATATGTGAACTGTTGTTGCATAAAAAATAAAAAATAAAAAATTGCCACGAGCTGTTGGCATCCTATTTCCTGGGAGGAGGTTGATAGGGTACCTACCGTGTTTGGTTTATATTAGCATCGATGGATCATTTACAAAAAGAAAAATTAATAAGATGCCTCTGTTTGGACTGACAGGAAACCAGAACATTTGGCATAAGATCGAGTTGATTACCAAACAAGTCACCGTCTGTCAACT
This sequence comes from Metroxylon sagu, assembly GCA_017589505.3. Classification (NCBI taxonomy): domain Eukaryota; kingdom Viridiplantae; phylum Streptophyta; class Magnoliopsida; order Arecales; family Arecaceae; genus Metroxylon; species Metroxylon sagu. Next base: position 1,011,479 of record JACVBY030000552.1, on the reverse strand, counting down.
CATTCTAAATTGTGGGCCGAGGGAGCTATGCATTGTCAACCATCTGAGCTAATTCGACAATGACATACGTTATAAGTTATAGCTTTTATTATGTTTTGTCTGTGAGTTTACTATGGATTTTGCAAATCAAAACATATCGATACTAAATCACTAAAAAGTGGATATAAAAATATTCATTGCACAAAACTTGTGGCATTTTGGAACAGTGCAGAATTTTTTAGTACAGTTGAAGTCCTTGATTGAATGATGATTGGATTACTCATACTAAGTTGCTTGTGTGGCCGCTTTGATGGTTCGGCAGCTGAAAGGATAAGCATTGATGCCAGGGTAAAAAAATCTGCATCCTCTATAGTTAAACATATTTGAACATCTGAATTTATAATGTTGAAATAGATATTTTTACTTCTCCTTTTGGTATATACTTTCTTTTCTATCGTGGATATGATTTTAACATTGTGATATGATTGCCACTTTTTGCATCAACTATTTAAACTTGCGTCGTAATGCTTATTTTATGTTATCCTAATTTAAGAAGGTTATATGATGATAGGTGTGTTCTTTTTGCTGCTCATATTTTAAAATTTCTGGGATTCTTTTTATGAGTATTGAAGCTTATAATATTCATTATGACAGGTGAAATTGCAAGCTCAGAACACTAAAACATGAGTAAAAGAGTACAAGAATGCGTTACATTGCACCAGACGGATCTTGATTAATGGAGTATGTTGTTGAACTGTTTTTATTTCATGGAAATAATGTGGATCCATGTTATGGTGTGATGAAAAGATTCTAATTAAATAAATAGCAAAATATGTATTCATGAAAAGCTGATGTGCAGGGAGCAACTCTATATTTCTCTTGCGTGAACAATTCTCCCTTATGTTGCTGTTTTAAACACAGGAGCATTACCAAGTCTTAGGGGTAGCTGTGTTAAGGCAAAAGATTACGGTGGGCATAACTAGTAGTTGTTCTTTGAACGAACTTCCTTACCATTGCTCAAGAGAGCCACAATTTATATCATTTGTAGATAAATTAGTGTTACATAGAAAATGATGACATTGATGCTAAATCAGTGTGTGGTTGAAAAAGTTGAGGACTGGGATAAATATAACAGGATAGACTACCAAATAAATAAATAAATAAAACGGCTATTTTGATGTAAAAAAAATGAGAATAAAGTTTAGTTATTTTCACTTTGTTGAATCAATTACAGTAGAGAATGGACAGACAGAAAACAATAAATTAAATAGTTATTTTGGTTTAAATGAAGTATTACTTGGGTGTGGTGATTGCCACATGCATTTAAGACCTTGAGGAATGCTAGATTTTACAAAATTATGTCACACAAGGCAGAATACATGGCATCTAAGAGGATTTAGAAAACTGAAATGAACAAGAGAAAGATCCAAAACTCCTTCCAAAACATAAAGAAAGTAGAAAAGTAAACTTGAGATCCTCCAAATCAATAAAACATATAGCAACAAGGTCCATGTAGAATCCTTTTTGATTTTATAAATATATTTTTTTATGATTGCACAAATAGGTAAAAGGTTGATAGCAGATAATATCTAATTCTTTTAATTATTAAACTAGGTTGAAAACCTTAGCTTCATGTGTGAGAGTCCATACTAGTAATTGTTTAGTTCTAAATCAGTTATATACTGGGAAGATCTTGGGTACTTATATAAGATCAAAGAGTTCAAATAATACATTTTTGGCTAGTTTTTTTTGGGTGAGGTCTCAGATTGGTACAAATGATATTAGAGTGAACTCAGTGGACTAAAGAATACTGCAGATGAGCTTGATGTATGTATGATTGGATTTGGATGTAGATTTAGATATGGACTCTTAGCTTGGCGAGAACATTAGGGCTTGAACGAGTGGAGTATGCAAGAGTTCATATTGGTGAGTGTTTAATACCATGCTTGTTGTATATTAGAAAGATTCTGAGTACATATACAGATCAAAGGGCCCGAATAATATATCTTTTTAGCTAATGTTTTTGGATGAGGCCTTGAGTTGTTACATCATGCTGAAACTTCCATCATAAGGGAAACTATGGATGCAAACAGTGTAAAAACAATGCTAATCAACTCAGATGAAGCATATCGCAATAAAAAGAAGTTAGTAGCCAAAATTTGAAATGGAATGGCCATAATGGGGAAAAAGGTTCCCATGATGGATGAGAAGTTTCATGCTGATCAAACAATTCATCCTAAGATGGGCACAAACGAAGTCAAGTAGAATATATTCTAAGTATTCTATGGGGTCTGATTGGTGGTGCGTTCATGGGTAGTCTATGGCTCTATGCAAGATCAAGTCAAGGTCAAATGTCCAGAAAGATCAAAATCAACAAGACTACAATTAAGATACAATCAGTTTTCAATCAAATTTTGCACCCCTAGACTTCTGGAGGAACAGAATAGAGGGCAAGATGGGAGATGGCTATAAAATAAAGTGTCAGCTTGTAGCAATTATGTTTCTGTTTTCATGTTGTTGAATTCTAGAGACAATCCAGTGAAGGCTTTGGAGAGGGAATGATGGTGAATATGTTGTGACCATTTTATCCAATGATAGTGATTTGCAATGGATGGCAAATCTAACACTGTCTTTTAAAAAACTCATGATGGTCTTTGCTTTACAGTCTCTTGCTTGGGTTCCATGTAACTTAATGACTAAGCATAGGAGTCGATGCTTTGAGTGAGCCTAGTTAATAATCGGTTGAGACACTTGCATTTCACTTTTTTATTAATAAACTCTGTAACTTTGGCAAATTGTCCTCTATTTGGTTGTGCAATTCAAATTGCTGCACCATGATTGCTCTTTTTCCTATATGCAACTAGTTGTAAAAAATCACTCTCTTTCTCTCTTTTCTAATCCTGGCAGGTAAGAGGACTATATAGGGGTGCATCATCATCCTTTGTTGGGATGGCATTTGAGAGTTCACTTATTTTTGGAATTTATTCTCGAACAAAACAGTTATTACAGGTTCCAAAACCATTGAGAGTTAAAATTATGAAGTTCTAGCTTAGTGGCATGAATCCACTCATCCCAAGCGGTAGGATGGTGATGTTCTTGCATGCAAGATGTTATTGATCTAGACATCATTACTCTCTTTTATGATAAGTTGCTCTCTTGCTGTATGTTTTACATGCAGGGAGAAGCTCAGAGCTGTACGCCACAGCTCCAGGTAATCATTCCTTCAGCAGCACATGGTGGAGAAATAATCAGCTTTATACTGGTGTCCAGCTGAGCTAGTAAAGGTGTGTTGGCTTTTAGCAGTCTCTTGTTTCAGTGTTTTCTTCCTTACATTTTGAACTAATCTTCAATCATTCTGTTTCTAACATGCCATGCTAAGGTTCTTCCAGTGTAGAATATAAGTTCAGGGAAAGGATGCATCAATGACCGTCAAATACAGCGGCCCTCTAGATTGTGCTCTCAAGGCCATGGAGAATGAAGGGGTAAGCTTATTGTTTAATTTTTTTCTTAACTATTATATTACGTATCACTGTGTTGATAAACCATTACTTTCTCAGGTTAGAGGTATATTTCATGGTGGCTTAACAACTTTACTCAGAGAATCAATTGGCAATGCAGTTTTCTTCAGCGCTTACAAGTTTAGTCGGTTATTACATGCATAAGCAGTGGAATTCTGCTTCATCTGCCCACAGCCACCAGTCAAAAGGTTTTAATGGATGAAGAGGTTGGCATCATTGGTGCTGGACTTGGTGGAATTGCTGTTAAGTATGGATAAGTTGGGCCTCTCAGAATCAGACTAAACTATACCTTGTTTGAGAGTTTGATTTTGCCTGGACAGTTCATTGGATGTTGCAAAACCTGTAATCCAGACTGCATCTGATCCTTATACCAGCTGTAATCCTTTTCATACACTAAGTTCGGTACGTCTTTAGCATTTCTGCCCTTTTCCTTCCTCTCACTCGACAGGAAGTTTATTGTGTTCCACTATTGTAGATATACGGGTGAGTGGGATCAAGGGGATGCTATGTTGATAAGGGCATTTCCTGCTAATGCTGCTGCCATTGTAACCTAGGAACTTACTGCTAAACTTCCAGGGTCAAGCGTCTCTATTGAGGTTTTTGTTATTGTCTTCTCTGGACTGCAAGAAATCCTGCTTCCAGGGTCAAGCGTCTCTATTGAGGTTTTTGTTATTGGCATCTCTGGACTGCAAGAAATCCTGCGTCCTCGGTAAAATTTTTCGTTGTGTTTTCCTTTCCTCCTCTCCAGAAAATTTCAGATGCCTGTGATTCTTTCTGTTCTTTTTATCAGAATCAAAATTTACAGAGGACAAATGCGACCACTGGCCGTTTGCCTTACGAAGAGGGTTTTGTTGGGGTGTCAACATTTCAACTTCATTACAGAAGAATCTGAAAGGCTACTTGACATGGTTGCAACAGTTCTTTCTTTCCAAAATATCGTTTGATGCTACATGTGAGCAATTTCTCACCCGGCCTTTTGCTGCATTTTTGCCCTTGGCTGGGGATAGTGCTGAATAATGCTGGATTCTTTAATTATCCCAAGTTTTGTAATTCCATGATTTATTGATTGCAGCGTTGCAGTTCATGCTCTGGACCGATGTGGACGTATCTTTGGGACCACATCTTTTGTGCTGTAAGTTGTCTCTGTACCCTATTTCTGACGTTTTTGTGGTGAATTAATTGATCTTTGCTGAACTAAATTTCCTTAATGCTTGTGGTTTAATTAATTTAATTAGTTGATGATCATATGTTTAGTTTTTTTTTTTTAATTTTAATGTTGCTGTCGAGTGCAAAGTTCTATCCAAGCCATCTTGTGTTACCTCACATGGAAGAAGTCGTCCAGTAAGACAGACCCTTGAATATGACCTCGCAGTCCGGAAACGTATAAAGAAAATAAGAAATCTTTAAAACCTCTGCCCTAGCTGGAAATAGTGCGTTGCTTTGACAAGATTAGAAGCTGATGACCACAGCCATGACATCATCTGATGTAGAGTTCGATCTTTCACAGTTTAGAGACAATTCATGATAGCCTCTGTTAGGTGGTGCCTTAAATTCCTGTATCCGATTCATCAATGCATGCTCCAATCCAATGTTTTCTAAAAAAAATTTGAGTAAAAAATATTGGTAAAGCCAGTAGCAAACACATTGAGGTACAGAAGCGGAGCACTCGCGGCAGGAATCTATTGCTTTATTATTTTTTTATAAAAATATATATTTTAGATAATTATCGAGAGAGAAGCTACTATTATATTTTATACTTCATTTTTTCACGGTAAAGTTTTCTGTCAGTTCTTTCCTCTTTTCTTTTCTTTTTCAGTTCTTTATTTTCATTTGTATCTCATGTATTATGCTATACTTGAGCTCTCTTTTTTTTTTTTTTTTTTTTCTTTTTCTGGACTACAGAGTCGTGAGTCGTTAAAGACCACAAAGTTGGATGAATGTCTGGTTCTATTGCTTTAATGTATCTCCAAATGGAGGTCCTTGGGTGGATTCCAGTGTCCATCTTTAGATGGCATATATACGGTCGGAGAGGCTTATTTATACTGTGAGACGGCGCATGCCACCTCGAAATTTTTAATAAATTTTGTTTAAAATCTATGCATCGAACAACATCCACCGCACCCAGGTGCCATTAACACTTCAAAATGTATCAATTCCTCGATAAAATCGACCCACTCAAGAACAAACTAGCTTCTAATTTTATGTGCCCGGATTTGAGACTCGCACGAATCCAACGAGGCTTAACCCTGGCTTTAGGCCTAGAGCAACCCAATGCCGCACTGATTTATTAGCTAACTAGATGACGAACTGATTTCCATATGACTTGGTCAAATAATAACAAATTAAAAATTACATGAATGCTAATTAAAAATAACAAATTGCCTTCTTCCAAAATAATAATAATAAGCTGCCCGTATTAAGGGCCGGCCCCATCTGTCCTATTTGCTGATGCGAGATGGGGACATCCACCTTATCCAGTACTAATAATTTAGAATTGCTTGTTACCTAACCTTATCATTCCCTCACTCCCTAGTCCACATTGATTGCTTAAATATAATACAAAAATCTAGAATGATTATCTTGTGCTGCTGGCCGATGTGACTCGTTCACGTGATGCTGTCCCCTGACGGCCCCCGGTATACGCTCAGAACACAGTTAGATTTACTTATTCCAATTGTTATTATCGGATGGAAAGAATAATGCTGCATCCACCATGCCAAGCTATCGTTTTCTTGCGCGTTACATCCTACCAAATTCTTAACATGAAAAGTCCTACCAAAAATATCTCGGTAAAATTAGCAACCTTTATTCGAGAAAACAAAAAAAAAAAATCTTGCTAATTTAGTTCAGAGCCATGGTTTACGATTACTCTTGCTATAGCTTCTTAACAAGAAAGACCGAAATCAACACCAAATACGTGCTCATATATTTACACATAAACAAGACACTCCTTACCACCTTTCTTGCCCATAGATTAGCCACTCATACTGTAGCTACTTAGAACGACAAAAAGGAAAGATAACCACTTGAACCAACAAACACGATAGCAAGCACTCCATCCTTAGAAGCCCAGCCTATGTACATCCTCACCACTCCCCCCCACAAGCCGAGATCCCCTTTCTCGGCACAAAAGTCCATTCAACGGTGGGTGCTCCTTGTCTCACCGCTGTACAGCCTGCGCTCCCAAAAACCCATAACATCAGCCAAGCAATCAAACGCCGCAACAGCAACAAGGAAAAATAATAATAATAATAATAATAATCAAATGAGATATTTCTTAAAACAAGAGAAGTGGAGAGGGCTATACTAATTACCAGTCGTAAACGCTGGGGGAGTTGGGCTGCGGCTTGTCAAAATAGTTGGCACCAACGGTCTTGGTGGCGGGGTTGCTCCCCGGGTTGAACACGCTCCGCCACACGTTCGCCTTGCGCGCAGAGGAGGGTGTCGTCGGCGTCGCCGGCGTCGCCGGAGTCGTCGGTGTGCCTGGGGTCGTCGGTGTTGGTGGCATCGACAACGACCTCTGGTACTTGCTGCTCTCCCCTTCCCCCTCTTCACGAACCAATCAACCAACAATAAACCCCACTTTAATAAAGTTATACAGGCAAAATTATGCTGACCAAGAACAAAATTTTGGTAAATAATCAAAGAAAATATTAAATCTGTGAAGAGGCCACCTGAGGGACTTTTGATGACCAGATTCTTGGTGGAAACCTTCCTTAGCTTGCCGAGGCCCTTGTCCGGCTGAGGCCCGGCAACCACGTCGTCCCACAGCTTCTCAAGGAGCACCATCCTCTCTCTCTCTCTCTCTCTCTTTTGTCAATCTGCAACCATGGTGCTTAGCATCATTTATAATACCGACATGAATCCTATCACCGCTAGGTGTCCTCAACTCTGTGCGACACAGATGTGTCGTGGTTCCCACGTGTGATGATAGGGATAATGGTGACTGAGGGTATGCTGACGGGTGGTAATGGGAACTTGGTAGTTGAAATGATGACCATGGTTAAACCGACCAGTCCGATTATTGTGTCTTGGAGACGAGGTTAGAAGCGGTGCGGACGTGGCGGATAAGGATGACTTTGGAGTCCGCTCTCTCGCCCGCCGACGCCCACTGTTGGCTCACGTGATTGACGCTAGGAATTCATCCCTGCATTGATTGTAGTGTGGCAGAAGGAAATCCCGACCAAAAAAACAAAAAAAAATAATCATTTTGATTATTAATCCCGTCCCTTCAGCCTTAACCTATTCAACACTTCCAAGTGGGAAAGACGCGTAGGCCGAACATTTGCCGTCGGAAGAAAAAAAAAAAAATAATAATAATAAATAAATAAATGAAAATAAATAAAAGGAAGGAAAAAAAAAAAAAAACCACAAGATTTCGTGTATTCTGAAGCTGTTGCTTTCGAATAAAATATCACTTGGAAACCAAATTTCCTAGGGCGGACGTACAACGAGACAAGCATCTTCAGCTAGTAAGAAAACGGAGTACACAGCATTTCTATCTTCAGCTAGTAAGAGAACAGAGTACAGCAATTCTATTCATGATCCAGTCTTCGCTTAAACCTTGCCTATTATTTCGTCCATCAGCCGATGTAAATATGCATAAGATGACCCCCCTTTTCCTAAGGCCTTTCTGCTTGCCAATCTCATCTCCTCAACCTTCGCCCGTACTTTCTTTCCCTCCTCAGAGTTCCCCATCAAACACTTCACTCCCCTCTCCAATTCCTCTGCTTCGACGAATCCTCCACGTTTCCTGTCGACTTTGAGCTTCACGGCCACACCAATATCTGTCACCATCTCAAATGCATTCAGGTGCTGCTCGGCATAGAGCGGCCATCCGAGCATCGGCACCCCAAACCACAAGCTCTCCAGGACCGAATTCCACCCGCAATGAGTCACAAATCCTCCCACCGCCGGGTGAGCTAGGATCTCCTTCTGGGGCGCCCAAGACGGCCACACCAATCCCCTCTCTTGTGTCCTTTCCAAGAACCGCTCTGGTAGTATTTCCTCCAGGTTGGCATCGACCGGCTGCTGAAATTTTCCCGTTGAAGGCGTGCGGACGCACCACAAGAAGCGGTGTCCGCTTTTCTCCAGTCCAATAGCCATCTCTTGCACCTGTGGAGCGCGGAAGGTGCCGAAGCTCCCGAAGCACAAGAAGACCACTGAAGCCGGTGGCTGCTCATCCAACCACTTCAAGCACTCGTGCCGCTCTGAGTTGGCTTTATTTGTATCATCTCCAAGAGCAAGCACCGGCCCTATTGGATAAATGGCCGGCGGTGGCCGGCCTGGCACAAAGTTGCCATCCATCATTGCCTTCAGCGGCTTTGGCTCCATCTCCATGAACGTGTTCACTATTATGCCTTTAGCCTCCAGATACCGTTTGGCGTGGTAGACGAACCACGTATAGTTTCCGCTCTTCTTGTTCATGAAAGGAGTCGGCAACGATAGCGGTGGTATGGGAGAAACTCCCGGGACGTCGATGTCGCTTTCCAGTTCCTCGAATTCTACCAGAATCTTGTCATGGAGAATTGGGAGATGGAGTGTGAGGGCGAGCATGGCTGCTGTGGAGGTGAAAACGATGTACGCCGGGATGCCGAAATCTGCGGCCACATCGATAATAGTGGTGGCAAAAAGATCAATGAATAAAGCAGCGACGGGAGTGGAGGATTGGCTGAGAGCGGCCTTGACATGGGGCCTGTGGTTTTGGATGTAGAGGGAGACGAAGTCCTCTATGCCGTCGGTCTCGATAGGGGTGTCGACGGGCGGGAGGTCTTGGAAGTGGATGTTGATACCAGAGTTAGTGACGGATTGGACATAGGAGGACAAGGTGGAGCTCGATGCCGGATCGGGGGGTTGCATGAGGAGGACGGTGATGGAGAAGAGGTTCTTCTCATGGGGGGCCTCTTCTTGGTGCCACAGAATGCGTTTGGCCGTTTCCACCATGGCAGCCAGGTGGCCAGCGCCCCAGGCCGGCAGGAACACAAGCCCGGTCTCTCCCATCTTCTCCGTCCCTCGGGCGTTTACAAGGGGATAAGGCTTCGCGATTTATGGGCAGGCCACCGTAGCTTTTAAGAGCGGAGAAGAAGAAGACTCCAAATTGGTGACTCGGCTTTTGCGTCCTATGGCTCGCGGCCTCGTGTTTGATTGGCCCAGTGACACGAAAGCAGCAACCTTCGCCTCTTCGATTTTTTTTCCCCTGAGATAATCTTTAGAAAACAATTCGAACTGGAAAATGCTCCAAGATCCATAAAATTGCAGAACTGCATCACAGACGAATTCCATTTAGCACTGGTTCGTCTCTAATGCACGCAATCTGCATTGAGTGATGGATGATACGTGTCCTACAAATAATCCAGAGCAGGATGATAAAGTGTGGGTATCATATTATGACCGACTAGTTACATAGAAAGTGCGATTTTAATGCAGCTTGTTAAATTTAATTATTAAAGATTTATTCAAGTCAGAATATGATGATAAGAACTCAATTGCCTTTAATTATACCAATGTTGACTCATGTCAACAAACAGCACAAGCTATCTAAGGCATCACACAGCAAATTTCATCTTTTATTTCTCTATAAATCCACTCTCAAGGGCAGCTTAAAAATTAGACATAAGGCGTGTTTTAGTTATACAGAAATCTCATTCAAAATAGTTAAGATAAATTATCTGTAATTTTTTGATTATTCTTAATTGTAAACAGCTCTATTTTAGTTTGATAGATGAGATTTTTGTGTCAGTACAGTTAACAGAACTTCTACATGCATATTAGGCCATGGCTTGGACAACTCAAGGGGCAATATGATGGCTCACCATATAAATTAAATTTGTTTATGTCACTGGATGTTGACTGTGGACCTAACCAAATTGGTGGAAAGGGCATCTCAAAAGGAATTTGATATAAAAGTTGGGAGACATATCTGTCATGAAAAGCTCTTATCACCAAATGTGATTTCCCAGAAATTTTATATGGTCACATGGATCCACAGATTACAATCCTTTAAATATTAGTTCATAATTTCTTGAAGCTCCATCTATCTACCTATAAGATTTGATGGGTTGAGAATTCTTCTAATTTCTTTATGATGACCTTCTCTTCTCAGTAAAGTTGCATGAAAAATTATGCTTCACCATCTTCTCTTTTAGTTAGAAGTCTCAGAGCTAAATGTAAATTTAATAGCTCATGAATTGATACAAACCATTAAGATCTTCCTCCCCACTTTGGAAGGCTATCTCCAGATCTTCTACTCTCATAGCTTAGAGATTATAGATGGTCAGTTGGGAATGCTAAGTCTGTTCAATGGGATGTCAATCCATGGATTTGTGGAGAGCTTTTAATTTGACTGTTATTCATCTTTCGATTTTTTTTGTTCATCCTCTGATTCTCCTTTAAATCTCTCATTTCTCCAAATGGGAATTGGAATTGTAAGAGGAATGCTTCTATATTTCTTTCTCCATTTTTTGATGATATTCTGTCTATGCCTTGTGGGGGAGCAGATTTGGATGATATTCTAACTTGAAGCAAGGGATATTATGATCTCATTATTGTTTGAGATGTTTGTTGTTCTAATGTTAGCCATCCTCCCAGCTTTATTATGCACTTAGCAGCTCAGGTATGAAAGTTGAATGTCACTTCAGGGTGTTATGTTTTCTTTGAAGAATCATTAGAGATGAGCTTCCTACAACTACTCTTTTAGTAGGTTGGCTTTTTTTTATTTCTCCTTTTTGCCCCAAATGCTAGCATGAGCATGAATCATTGGACCATTTGTTTCTTGCTTGCCACAACTTGTGTGTGGTTTGGTCTCTTTTGGGAGATTCGTTTAAATCATATCTTCAGTCTATGGAAATGTTAATTGATTTTTTATGCAGTATTGCCTTTTCTATGGACTAGCAAATTATGAAATAACTGTGCTTTATGCTCTGTGGTGCTTATGGCTAGGGAGGAATGGAGAGATCTTCCAAGGTTCTCAAAATAATCCTTTAACCATTTGGCTGCATGCTGAGACTATCACGCAGAGTTTTTTTAGGGTCATTCCCTTCATTCAGTCTGTTCTTCAAGAATCTAGGAACACCCTTCTCTTACTTTAGTGGGATCTTTATCAATGTCTGCTATAGTATGGTGTTAAACTAAGTTTTGATAGCTCAATTCTATCATCTGTGGTAGGTACGAACTTTATTATTCAAGATGAATTGCGTCATTTCTTGACAGGGGGATCAATCCTAATCCATACAAACTCTATTCCCTGGGTTAAATTAATTGTAGCATAATATGGTATTAAACAACTAATCTTTAATGAAGCAATTAGTTATATCATTGAAGGGAATTCTAGCACTGCGGTTGGATGGATAAAAAATTCTTCTTAGTGCTTTCATCCGTTGCTTCAATCCATCAAGAAGTTATTGTTGCTTTTCAAAAGTTTTTGGTAGTATGTCATATTTTCAAAGGGACTAATCAAGCTCTTGATATTACTCATCACTTTAAAGTAAAGAAGCATGATTAGAGTCGTAGTAATCTATATAAATGGAGAGGCTACACAATCGTGCAATGGGCCTAGTGGCAACAACCTAAAATTGGTTATCAAAAAAGACATAAATTTAAAATTTTCTAATACGATTAAAGCATCAAAAGAAGAAATGGTTATCATTTATTATACTTTTTTTCTTAATATCCTTTAATTATTAACATAAAACTTCATTTACATATAAAGTTTTATAAATGGTAGGTTCTAAACTCAGACAAAAGAAGATTGCGATAAATTATAGTCACACTTATGAATATGAAACAGATAAAAAAAAAAAATATCATAAAGAAAAATATTCATATAGTTGATCCGAACTAGTTAGAGAATGATTACATTATTGTTGTTGTTATTTGATCATTAATAATACAAAACTCTGGCCGATTGAAAGTTCTTTGTTGGATCAATTTCTTTGGACGAAATAGAAAACCAGAAGGTTGGGCTTACTTTCGTAGTTTTACCTTCTATTTTGGTAGGTGGGTTGGGGGCGAATTGGAAGACTAGGGACGCTCTACTAGATAATACCTAATATTTTCAATCAGTACATTCTTGCGGTCAAAAAAAAAAATAGATTGCCAATTGTATCATTTTCTTCATAAGAGCGAACCAATCCTATCATGAATGACTGACCCCACACCATCTTCGCGCATATAGTGTATATAGTGTCTAATTCTACGATAATAAAGTATGTACCTTCTTAGATATATATATATATATCTATTTCTTCTGAAAGCGGGTTGGATTGGCTACATGGATAAGCCAAAATTGAATTTTGCACTGATCGTGGATATGATTCATGTCTTGAAACTAATACAGCCATTGTGCATTTGGTAATGCCCAATACATTTAAAGGCAGGTTGAACGGTATATAAACGGGGCCAATGGGAATTCACTAATCTCATCTGGCGAGCCAAGAAAATAGACACTTCACCAGGCAACATCATATTACATTTGGTAGCAACTAAGATGATCTCTATATAGCTTGTTCAACAACCATTAAGAGAGATCTTAGAGGAAAGAATACAGCATCTTCATACCTGATTAATGTTTGTTTGAAACCCCTCCTTTGCTTATGTCCTCTACTGGTTGCTCCAAATAAACATAAGATGACCCTTCTTTCCCCATGGCATTCTTGATTGCCAGTCTCATCTCTTCAGCCTTGGCCCTCACTTTCTTCCCCTCCTCAGAGTCCCCCCATCAAACACCTAATTCCTCTTTCCAACTCCTCCGCTCCAAGGAAGCCCCCGCCATTTCTGTCGACCTTGAGCTGCTCGACCACCCCAGACATCGTCTCCATCTCAAGAGCATTGAGGTGCTGCTCGGCATACAGCGGCCATCCAAGCATTGGCACCCCCAACCACAAATTCTTCTCATGATCAATTTTCGCTTGGAACCTTGCCTATTATTTCCTCCATCAGCCGATGTAAATATGTATAAGAAGACCCCCCTTTTCCTAGGGCCTTTCTGCTTGCCAATCTCATCTCCTCAACCTTCGCCCGTGCTTTCTTTCCCTCCTCAGAGTTCCCCATCAAACACTTCACTCCCCTCTCCAGTTCCTCTGCGTCGACGAATCCCCCACGTTTCCTGTCGACTTTGAGCTTCACGGCCACCCCAATATCTCTCACTATCTCAAAGGCATTCACGTGCTGCTCGGCATAAAGCGGCCACCCGAGCATCGGCACCCCAAACCACAAGCTCTCCAAGACCGAATTCCACCCGCAATGAGTCACAAATCCTCCCACCGCCGGGTGAGCTAGGATCTCCTTCTGGGGCGCCCAAGACGGCCACACCAATCCCCTCTCTTTGGTCCTTTCCAAGAACCGCTCTGGTAGTATTTCCTCTAGGTTGGCGTCGACCGGATGCTGAAATTTTCCCATTGAAGGCGCGCGGACACACCACAAGAAGCGGTGTCCGCTTTTCTCCAGTCCAATAGCCATCTCTTGCACCTGTGGAGCGCGGAAGGTGCCGAAGCTCCCGAAGCACAAGAAGACCACTGAAGCCGGTGGCTGCCCATCCAACCACTTCAAGCACTCGTGCCGCTCTGAGTTGGCTTTATTTGTGTCATCTCCAAGAGCAAGCACCGGCCCTATTGGATAAATGCCCGGCGGGGGCCGGCCTGGCACAGAGTCGCCATCCATCATTGCCTTCAGTGGCTCTGGCTCCATCTCCATGAACGTGTTCACTATGATGCCGTTAGCCTCCAGAAGCCGTTTGGCGTGGTAGACGATCCAGGTATAGATTGCGCTCTTCCTGTTCATGAAAGGAGTCGGCAACGATAGCGGTGGGATGGGAGAAACTCCCGGGACGTCGATGTCGCTTTCCAATTCCTCGAATTCTACCAGAATCTTGTCATGGAGAATTGGGAGATGGAGTGTGAGGGCGAGCATGGCCGCTGCGGAGGTGAAAAAGATGTACGCCGGGATGCCGATCTCTGCGGCCACGTCGATAATAGTGGTGGCGAAGAAATCAAGGAATAAAGCGGCGACGGGGGTGGAGGATTGGGTGAGGGCGTCCTTGATGTGGGGCCTGTGGTTCTGGATGTAGAGGGAAACGAAGTCCTCTATGCCGTCGGTCTCGGTAGGGTGGTGGTCGAGGGGCGGGAGGTCTTGGAAGTGGATCTTGGTGCCAGAGGCAGTGACGGATTGGACATAGGAGGACAAGGTGGACCTCGATGCCGGATCAGGGGGTTGGATGAGTAGGACGGTGATGGAGAAGAGCTTCTTCTCATGAGGGGCCTCTTCTTGGTGCCGCAGAAAGCGTTTGGCCGCTTCCACCATGACAGCCAGGTGGCCGGCGCTCCAGCCCGGCAGGAACGCAAGCCCTGTCTCTCCCATCTTCTCCGTTCCCCGGCGTTCGCAGAGGATTACGTTTCGCGATTTATGGACCGTGTAGGGTTGACTGTGTAGGGTGAGCCCTAGAGTCAAGAGTGGAAACAAGTCACGGGCACGTATTATTTTTAAATATTAATTATATTTTTATAATATAATCTTTTTAAAATTGAAGAAAAAATATTTATTATTAATAATAATTAAAACCATTTTATATTTTTAGAGACATTTCCATAATTCTATTATGACTAGCATAGATACGTTTTTTTTTTTTTGAACTTCTTCGCTTCAAACCTATTCTAAAATGAGTTTTATGTCCGCTTTTTAATGAAAATTTAATAATTATTATTATATATATATATAATATTTATTTAAAATTTTTTAATAATAATTCAGTCACATATAAATTTTTTTTAGAGACCAATTAGTTGAGTAAGTTATTTTTTTCATGATTTTTAAAAAAATATATTTTAAAATAATATATTTTTTAGAAAAAGAAAAAAAGAAAAAAAAATATTCATCTAGTTAGCTCACTTTTTTTTAAAAAAAAAAAGTGCCTAAGAAAGTATGTTACGTGTAATCCTTCTTTTTAATTAAAAAAATTATTTTCAATATTTGCTAGAAAAGATAAATATAACTAATAAATACTCTTAAGATTCAAACGGGAGCATGTTCAACGAAGTCCCTCCCCATCCTTTTGGAAGCCTCGTGAAACTTTCGGCCACCACCCCACGCGTCCAAATACCGGTCTAATGGCCATCGTGCGATCCGTACCAACTCCTCAACAAATCGAAGAACCCCTTCTCCAATCTCTGTAAATGGAAACCAAGCCTCCTCTTCCTCCTCTCTTTTTCTCTTCTCCTCTCTCTGATCTTCATCACTAGGAGGGAGCTTGCCAAAGCCTTGCTGCTGCCATCGTAATCGGACAAAGCCTTGCTTGATTCGGCGGAGCTTCTTGTTGATCGGGCGGGGTTGTGGTTTGGGTTCATGGTTGTGGTCGGAAGAAGCCATCGCCACTGCAGCACACTTGGTGGAGGTGTTGTCGAGCCCAACTCTTCTTCTCTGGTGCTGGCGACAAGACGATCAAACCAGGTTAAACTTATGACCCAATCCTCCGTTCCACTTTCAAATTCTCTGTTTTGATCTAGATTCATTTAATTGAGCCACCAAATCTTTTAATTGGGACAATTAGAGGCTTGAGAAGGTTCGCCGGAGGCCCCTGCTCACTTTGTTATCACCGTCACTGACAGCTATCGACGGCCACCAGGTAACCAATTCCTCTGTTCTGATTTTTTATTTTTTTTAATTTTTTCCTTGTTCCGACTGAATTCCAAGTTAGCCATGGTGACCGGGTCCCATCGGAGTCGAGAAGAAGAAGAACCAGTCTTTTTAAAATAATATGGAAGCTGGACGCCCCGAGCCTTGGGTGGACGTCCCATGGGTAATGACCAGTGACAGGAAAGTGTTTAGAATTTTTCTATGGTCAGCGATTTTAATTTTATAAAATTAATTAAATAAATTTATTTAATATTTATATTGATAAATGTAATTCATATGATTTGATCCTGATCATATCTCTATTGGATGATGAGTGGTTGATAGTTTATATGAATTTGAAACATAATAATATTTCATATAAAGGAGCCTACTGTTATAAATAGGCTAAATATACTTAAAATAGATTTAATTTTTTTCTTGTGATTAATTTTTTTCATCAAGAATACTATATAGGAAGGAAAAAAAATTTAAATCAACGCATGAAATAACATAACATAATCTAAAGTAAAGAAGTATGATTGGTTTCTTGGTGATCAAAGGGGAAGGCTACGCGATCGTGCAATGGCCTCCCAGCAGCGACATCAACCTGGATTTGGCTCTAAAGAAGGACACGCACAGAACCAAAACGTTGAAAAGAGGAAATGCTCGTCATTTATTACTCTTTTTTCTTAAACATCATTTAATCGTTAATAACATAAAATTCCGTTTACTTGGTTGATTCAAGGTTCTTTCTTGGATTACTTGCTTTCGACGAAACAGAGGACGGGGAAGGATTGGCTTACCTTCGTGGTTTCGACTTCTTCTTTAGTTGGCTGGGTTTGGGGGCCGGAATGCAAGGCTGGGATGCTCTACAAGAGACAACTTAATATTTCTAATCGACACACATTCTTACGGTCAAAAAGATGGATCGCAAATTTTATCATTTTCGAACCTATTGGAGCACGAATGACCGTCCCCACACCATCTTCATGCGTAGAGGCAATTGATACTCTCTGGTCCTAAGATAATAAGAGTATGAACTTTCATAAATATACGTAACTATTTACTTCTTAAGACGTGTTGGCTTGGCTACATCGAATGGCGAAAACTGAAACTCGCTCTGATCATTGATATGATTCATGTCTTGAGACCAACACATCCATAGTGTTCTTGGTAATACCCAATGCATTTAAAGAGAAGGTTGAACGGTACATGTAATTGGGGGGGGGCAATGCGATTCACTAATCTCATTTGACAAGCCAAGGCAACAGACATTTCACCAGGCAACATCACGTTACATGTGGTGGCACCTAAGATGATCTAGTGCTTATTCAACAACCTGATTTATAGCTTATTCAACAACCATCAAGAGAGAGATCTCAGAGGAAAGAGTACAGCATCTTCATTCCTCGTTAATGTTTGTTTGAAGCCCCTCCTCCTTTGCTGATGATGTCCTCTACCAGTTGCTCCAAATGAGCGTAAGATGACCCTGCTTTCCCCATGGTATTCTTGATTGCCAGTCTCATCTCTTCAGCCTTGGCCCTCACTTTCTTTCCCTCCTCAGAGTCCCCCATCAAACACCTAATTCCCCTTTCCAACTCCGCCGCTCCAACGAATCCCCCGCCCTTTCTGTCCACCTTGAGCTGCACGACCACCCCAGCCATCGTCTCCATCTCAAAAGCATTCAGGTGCTGCTCGGCATACAGCGGCCATCCAAGCATTGGCACACCGAACCACAGGCTCTCCAGGATCGAGTTCCACCCGCAGTGCGTCACGAATCCCCAGACCGCCTCATGAGCCAATATCTCCTTCTGCGGCGCCCAAGTTGGCCACACCAATCCCCTTTCTCTGGTCCTCTCCAAGAACCCCTCAGGCAACACTTCCTCCAAATTAGCGTCGACCGGCAGCCGGATTTTCCCCGTCGAAGGTGTCCGGAGACACCACAGGAACCGGTGCCCGCTTCGCTCCAGCCCGATGGCCATCTCCCGCACCTGCGGAGCGTCGAAGCAACCCATGCTCCCAAAGCACAAGAAGAGCACCGACGCCGGCGGTTGCCCATCCAGCCACTCTATGCACTCGTGCCGCTCTGAATTAGCCTTATCAGTGTCATCCCCAAGACCGATGAATGGTCCTACTGGATAGATGGCCGGTGTGGGGTGACTCGGCACGCAGCGGCCCCCCATTAATGCCTCGAGCGGTCCCGGCTCTAGCTCCATGAACGTGTTCACTATAAGTCCTTTAGCTTTCAGAAATCCTTTGCCGTGGGAGACAAACCAAGCGTAGACCCGTTTCTTCTTGTTCATGAAGGGAGTCGGCATCAAGAGCGGTGGAATGGGAGAAATTCCTGGGACCTCTATCTCGCTTTCCAATTCCCCAAATTCGACCGGAATCCTGTCGTGGAGAATCGGGAGATGCAGATTGAGAGCGAGCATGGCCGCGGTGGAGGTGAAGAAGATGTAGGCCGGGACACCGAGCTCGTCAGCCACATCAATAATCATTGTGGCAAAGAAATCGAGGACCAGAGCGGCGACGGGGATGGTGGATCGGGTGAGTGCGTCCTTGACGTGAGGCTTGTGGCTCTGGATGTAGCGGCAGAGGAAGTCCTCCAGGCCGTCGCTTTCGGTTGGGAGATCGACGGGTGGGAGGGTTTCGAAGTGAATGTCGACGCCGGAGGAAGCGACGGACTGGAGGTAGGAGGAGAAGGTGGTGGCTAACGTCGGGTCGGGGGGTCGGATGATGAGGATGGTGATGGAGAAGATGTTCTCCTCTTGCTGGAGCCGGAGGAGGCGTTTGGCCGCCTCCACCGTGGGCGCCAGATGTCCGGCTTCCCAGAAAGAGAGAAACACCAGACCCACCTTTCCCATCCTCTCTGTTTCCCGGCGTTTTCAGCGATTCGAATGGATGAACTCGCGACGGACGGGGGCCGGCTTTTCCACTGTTATATTCCTCGAATCAACTCATTTTGCTAGAGAGGTGGACGAGGAAACGAAGGATTATTATGCCAAGGAATGGAAGGTAATTTATTCATTCTATTATTTGGCAACTTCAGATTCATTCAATTATGTCCAGATATGAAAGAAAATTTATGTCCCCAACCAGATAATAATAATAATAATAATAACAACAACAACAATAATAATAATAATAATAATAATGTTGTGTAAGAAAGTATTTTTGTTGGAAAGTTGATTGAATAATAGAAAATGAAATCTGTATACTAAATTAATGCTTTTTGATAAGATAGTGCATGTCAATTTGGGTATCAATATTTTTTTCAAGCAGATATATCATATAATTTTAATGTAAATATATTCAAATAAATTAAAAGCCATAAGATTTTAGACTTAGGAGAGAACATCTAGCCTTGAATATTTATAAAATATCATCATGAAATGAAGATGACCATTTAGTCGATTATCTTATATATCATCAACCTTAATAGCATGTTAGATAATTAGCAGCCTTGATGAGATGAAGTATGAGGATAACTTAATTGAATAGTTTTTTAAATTTGATAGAACCGACTTAGTGGTTATATATTTTAATTTTATTTATTTAAAAAATCTTATTCAAGTTGCAAATGTTCAGTGATATATCACTTGTCTCCCATTTGTCTTTCTTTAAAAAAATTTAAAATAATAATTAGCTTAAATAAAAGTACCGTTCATTCTGCATGAATTCTAGAGCTGTATTTTTTTTCTTTTTGTTTAGTCCATTCAAGATTTTTAAGTTCCCATATATTAATTATTTCAATAAACATTCTAGATCAAGATCTTGATTTATTTCAACTAGTATAATAAATAAAATAATTTCAAGGAATCAAGATTTTTTGAAATTTCAGTTGATATTTCAAGGTCCAAAATATTCAAATCTTGACCGGTAAGATAACGTTGAGATTACCAATCGAAGTACTGACTTCAAAATTTATTAGTTAAAAATATACTTAAAAAAAAAAGGTAAAATACTAGTGGCCGATATCTATGGTTTTATTAGATTATACTAGCTAAGATGATAGAATAAGTTTTCTGCATATTATAAAATAGAGAAAAATTGCCCTATGAGAATCTTCTTTACGTGCTGTCATTTTATTCTCAAAAGTATTTTATTTTATTTAAATTATTAATTTTAGTTTTTAAAGTAATATTCCTTTTTAGATTATATATATATATTAAAAACACTTTCATCTCTTAGATTAAAAAACTTTGTTCCTCTCTTAGGTCTATGAAGACTCCATACAGGATGGAGTTATTTTTATTAAAATTTATGTGACATGTATGGTTTAAACAACTCAGGACTTATGACAATCCATTTAGATTTAGTATTTGTATATTATATTTTAGTATAGATCTTATCTAAAATAGAAAAAAAAAGTTAAGAAATAAATAGTAATTAATCAATTTATAAAATTAATCTATAAACAATATTTCTCAAATTTTTAATTTTTAATTTTTAATTTTATTTTTTAAAAAAATTAAAATTAAAGTAGTGCTGATGCATCGTATAAACATAAACCTAGTATAATCTAGTAAAGCTAAGTTATTCTTGACTTCATTTTCCTCTTACATCGTGTGTATGCCTACATTAAATAGCTCGTAAGGTAAAGAATTTTTCCTCATCTGAAATAATTTTCCCTCCATATGCTCTCTTATATATCCATTTGGTGTAGTGGTTTTATAGCATGTTTCTATAGTATTAGCAATGGTTCAACCATATAGCATGGAATTGAAATTTGGAATCTTTATTTTTATAATAATCATACCTTTATCACAACAAAATTTTATTTCATTTTGATTACACTTTTTATTTTTAAAAAATTTAAAAAAATTTAATTTATTTTCAATCACAGTTTCATATCTATTTTCTTGAAATTTAAAAATAAGTTAATCTAATGCATATATTCTATTTATCTTATCTTTAATTTTAAATTTAAAAATTTAAATTTTATAATTTAGATTTAATATTATAAAATTTAAAAATATATAAATTTATTTTTTGCTAGTAACAGTAAAGCTAAAAGGTTCTTAACTTTTCTTCCTCTTATACCATACATAAATTTACATTAAATAACATTTAATATTGAGAGTTTTCCTTCATCTAAAATTTTTTTCTTCTACAAACCATCTCATAAGCTGCATAATGATGCCATAGTTTTTTTTTTTTTTTTTTCTTATCATTTTTCTTTACCAGTGAGGAAGGAGGTAAGGGTAGATCCTTAAAATAATTTTTTTATTTTTCTTAACTTTTTCTAAAAGGAAAGGAGTTTTGTGCATAATTTTTATTTTACATCAAATTATTATTATTATTATTTATCAAAAATAATTTAATCTAATATATATATATATATATATATATATATATATATATATATATATATACACACACATATATATATATTTTATTTATCTAATCTTTAAATTATAATTTAAAATAATAATTTTAATATTTTATTTTAATAATATAAAATTTAATTATTATATAAATTTTTAATTTCACTGATCTTGTTTCATTCAAAAATTGGGAGAGACCTGATGCATGTGAAAAGCACTTATCATCAAGCGTGCTTCTCAAGAAGAGGATGCGGGCCACTTCGTCAATTTTATATGGTTACGGGAACCTGCTGCCCTTTAAACATTAGCCCAAAGCTGTCAACCGATGCATATTTTTGAATGAAAAAAAAAAAATAAAACAAAGAAGAAGCTGAGATAATATATCATACTCAATCTAAAGTAAAGAAGCATGATGGGTGCGTCGGTGATCAAAGGGGAAGGCTGCACAATCGAGCAATGGCCTCCCAGCAGCAACATCAACCTGGATTTGGCTCTAAAGAAGGACACCAACTAAGATTTTTCTAACACAAAACCAAAACGTTGAAAGAGAAGATGCTCTTGATTTATGACCGTAAGGTCCAACCCTTTTAAGCTAACTCACTTAAAATTAAATTATAATTAAATTAAATTAAATTATAAAAATTATAAAAAATAATATAATTAAAATTTTTGATTGAATTTATACTCATAATGTTCAATATTAAGTTAGCTTTTTAATGTATATTAAATCACTTAAATTGGAGTTCAATTGAGAAAACTATGATTAATTTAATGAACATCTATCGATCCTAATGAACTTCAAATAAAATACAAAAATACCACTGATGATAATTAAGGATGATTTTTGGTGTTTCTATCGGAATTTTTATATCTTAAAAATTATGTTGGATAAATTAGAAGTTAGTTTTGAGTCAAAATCTATTTTTAAATTTTTAAATTGATATTTATCTTTTTAGGTTTGGATTCTAGAAGTTTATTTGTTTTATGAAATTGGTATCTTTTAAAGACTAACTTTATAAGAAATCTATTGCTTTATTAGTTAAGAATCTATTTTTAAATATTTAATGGATATTTATCTCTTTGGTTTTCTTAAAAGAAATCAATGTCCTACAAGAAAAGTTCATTTATTTTAGCAGATTGATATCTTATGAAAAGTAAGAAACCTATTTACTTTAAAAAATCTTTATATAAATAGGGTTCAATGAATGCCATTTGATATCAATTAATAGTTCATAAGGATGATGAAGGTGAAGGTTGAAGAATGGAGAAGGTGAAGGTTGAAGGATGAAAAAGATTGATGAAACCCTTGAGTATTAGAAATTGAGGATTAGTTTCTAGTGATTTTATCTAAAAAGATAAGTACTGATTGGCCACTTCTAGAATTTACAATGCTTTTAAATAAATAAATATTTACCAAGGATTAGTTTCTAATAGTTTTATTTAGAAATATAAGTAATAACTGACCACTTCTAAAACTTACCATATTTTAAATAAATAAATATTTATTAACGTTTAGTTTCTAGTAGTTTTATTCAAAAAGGTAAGTAGTGATTGGCCACTTCTAGAACTTATCATGTTTTTAAATAAATAAATATTTATTGAGGATTAGCTTTTAGTAGTTTTATGTAGAAAGGTAAGTAGTGATTGGTCACTTCTAAAACTTATCATTTTTTTAAATAAATAAATATTTATTAAAGATTAGCTTCTAGTAGCTTTATGTAAAAAGATAAGTAGTGATTAGTCACTTTTAGAACTTACTATATTTTTAAATAAATAAATATTTATCACTCTATCATACTTATTTTATGAATATTGCATATTTGCGTATTGATCATGATTGCTATGATTATATTTGATATTGATTATTTATTATTCATGATGAATTGATAAAGATGTTGGATTGATCATGAATAAGATTTAATGACAGAAGATGAAACTGAATTAAATATTCTAAATCTAATTATGCTGGATGATTTGGATACCCTACCAGTGGGGCTATACGCTAGAAAAACCCATGACCAGTGGGGCTATACGCTATTTTAAGGAATATACTCGGTTGATACCCTATCAGTGAGGTCATATGCTAAAAAAATTCATGACCTTGGGGGATATACTAAAGTTGATATCCTACATATGGGAATTATATACTCAATTAAGAACCTTGGGGACTATACCTTAGTTGATACCCTCTGCGGTGAAATACTGGTAATATGATTCCAGCATAATAGAATTAGAGGACATGACACAATGAGAATTAAGATTAAATGATATGATATAATGAAAACTAAGAATGTAATAATTACATATTATTTGTTTTATCTGATAAATTATATCTGTATATTAGTATTATATTACATTTTAAAAGGCTAATCATTGCTTACTATAATATGGGGCTCGTTACATGTTACTTCTTTTTTTTTTTAAAAAAAAAAAGATACTGCATAGTAGTTTCATGGAGATACTATTGGGAGAGTCCTTAGATTTGCGACAAGAATAAAAAAATTTTTATGAGTTAGTTGTTGAAACCTTATATCTTTTTACAATAATAGTTTTGCAATCGATGTTTATTTTACCTGAGAATACTTTTTAAATTTATGATTGAAACTTTATATTGCTGATTGTGATGTCATGTGTGTTGCCTTGCATATTCATAAAGAACTAGTTATGGATATGTGATAATTATTGTAGCTTTCAGCTCGGATCTTAGGTTAGAAGCATGACAATTATTTTTTTTAATAGCATAAAAATCCGTTTACATGGTTAATTGAAAGTTCTTTCTTGGATTACTTGCTTGACGTCGATTAGAGGACGGGGAAGGATTATTTTTGACTTCTTTAGTTGGCTGGGTTTGGTGGCCGGATTGCAAGGCTGGGATGCTCTACAAGAAACAACTTAGTATTTCTAATCGACACGCATTCTTACGGTCAAAAAGACGACAGATCGCAAATTTTATCATTTTCTTCGCACGAGCGAACCCATCCGAGCACGAATGACTGTCCCCACACCATCTTCATGCGTAGAGGCAATTGATACTCTCTAGTCCTAAGATAATAATAAGAGTATGAACTTTCATAAATATACATCCCTATTTACTTTCTAAAAACGAGCTGGCTTGGCTATATCGAATGGCGAAAACTGAAGCTCGCTCTGATCGTGGATATGATTCATGTCTTGAGACCAACACATCCATTGTGTTCTTGGTAATACCCAATGCATTTAAAGAGAAGGTTGAACGGTACATGTATGGCGGGGGGGGGCAATGCGATTCACTAATCTCATTTGACAAGGCCAAGGCAACAGAC
The DNA here is from genome assembly GCA_017589505.3 of Metroxylon sagu. Taxonomy (NCBI): domain Eukaryota; kingdom Viridiplantae; phylum Streptophyta; class Magnoliopsida; order Arecales; family Arecaceae; genus Metroxylon; species Metroxylon sagu. Next base: position 986,750 of record JACVBY030000552.1, on the reverse strand, counting down.
ATTTCACCAGGCAACATCACGTTACATGTGGTGGCACCTAAGATAATCTAGTGCTTATTCAACAACCATTAAGAGAGATCCTATCTCGGAGGAGGAGAGAGTACAGCATCTTCATTCCTCGTTAATGTTTGTTTGAAGCCCCTCCTCCTTTGCTGATGATGTCCTCTACCAGTTGCTCCAAATGAGCGTAAGATGACCCTGCTTTCCCCATGGTATTCTTGATTGCCAGTCTCATCTCTTCAGCCTTGGCCCTCACCTTCTTTCCCTCCTCAGAGTCCCCCATCAAACACCTAATTCCTCTTTCCAACTCCTCCGCTCCGACGAATCCACCGCCCTTTCGGTCCACCTTGAGCTGCATGACCACCCCAGCCATCGTCTCCATCTCAAAAGCATTCAGGTGCTGCTCGGCATACAGCGGCCATCCAAGCATTGGCAACCCAAACCACAAGCTCTCCAGGATCGAGTTCCATCCGCAGTGCGTCACGAATCCCCCGACCGCCTCATGAGCCAGTATCTCCTTCTGCGGCGCCCAAGTTGGCCACACCAATCCCCTTTCTCTGGTCCTCTCCAAGAACCCCTCAGGCAACACTTCCTCCAAATCAGCGTCGACCGGCAGCCGGATTTTCCCCGTCGAAGGTGCCCGGAGACACCACAGGAACCGGTGCCCGCTTCGCTCCAGCCCGATGGCCATCTCTCGCACCTGTGGAGCGCCGAAGCAGCCCTTGCTCCCGAAGCACAAGAAGAGCACCGACGCCGGCGGTTGCCCATCCAGCCACTTTATGCACTGGTGCCACTCTGAATTAGCCTTATCAGTGTCATCCCCAAGAGCGATGACCGGTCCTACTGGATAGATGGCCGGAGTGGGGTGGCTTGGCACGCAGCGGCCCTCCATTAATGCCTCGAGTGGTCCCGGCTCTAGCTCCATGAACGTGTTCACTATAAGTCCTTTTGCTTTCAGAAACCCTTTGCCGTGGAAGACAAACCAAGTGTAGCCCCGGCTCTTCTTGTTCATGAAGGGAGTCGGCATCGAGAGCGGTGGAATGGGAGAAATTCCTGGGACCTCTATCTCGCTTTCCAATTCCCCAAATTCGACCGGAATCTTGTCGTGGAGAATCGGGAGATGCAGATTGAGAGCGAGCATGGCCGCGGTGGAGGCGAAGAAGATGTAGGCCGGGACACCGAGCTCGTCAGCCACATCAATAATCGTTGTGGCAAAGAAATCGAGGACCAGAGCGGCGACAGGGATGGTGGATCGGGTGAGTGCGGCCTTGACCTGAGGCTTGTGGCTCTGGATGTAGAAGGAGATGAAGTCCTCGGGGCCGTCGGAGTCGGTTGGGGGATCGACTGGTGGGAGGGTTTCGAAGTGAATGTCGAGGCCGGAGGAAGCGACGGACCGGAGGTAGGAGGAGAAGGTGGAGGCTGTCGCTGGGTCGGGGGGTTGGATGAGGAGGACGGTGATGGAGAAGAGGTTCTCCTCTTGCTGGATCCGGAGGAGGCGTTTGGCCGCCTCCACCATGGGCACCAGATGCCCGGCGCCCCAAAGAGGCATGAACACCAGACCCAGCCTTCCCATCCTCTCCGTTTCCGGGCCTCTTCAGGGATTCGAATGGATGAACTCGCAATGGAGAGGGGCCGGCTGTTCCACGGTTTGAGTCGGGACAGGGGAAGGGTGCGATGACCGAGGTGAATACATAATTGAGACAACGAATGTGTGTATTCTTTATTCCTCGTCAGTCTAAATAGCCTCTATGGTGCCAAATTAGAAAGGAAAAAGCATGAACGTTAAACGACAATTATAGTTATTTGTGCAAGATTTGTCTATATGCTATGTTAGCATTGTTTTACAAACTATTGCAGGTTTATTAGTTCCAGGCCCTCATAACTTTGCAAGCATGACAGTCCCTCATAGTTTGAAATCCGCTTGTTCCCAGACAAAAATGAACCAAATCTAATTGGTATAAATGGAATCTTAAAAGGAATCTGATGCAAGAGTAGTTTAGAAGCCATTCTGAAGGAGCTGTTTTTCTGATTGGGGGTAAAAAAATATTTTTTTAATAAATTCAGGGTGGAAATGAAATTTTTTGTAAAAATGATGTTAAAGTAAAGAATGTTTTTCAAGCCAAAAATCAGTCCCACTAACGACATGGTGAAGGGCAAGTGGCGTTTCTGAAAACGCCAGATGGTATGGCGTTTCTAGAAACATCACACAAAGTGGCATTTTTAGAAACATCACTTTGTGTGATGTTTTGGAACTGAAAACGCTACAGCGTTTTTTAGTTAAAAACGTCACATCACTTTATATGACATTTTTGAATTAAAAATGCTACAGTATTTTTTAAGCCAAAAACGCCACATGGGGCTTGGGAAGGTGGGGTGGGGACCGGGCCTTCGGAGGGGATAGGGGGCTCGGCCGGGAGGGGGGTTGCAGGGAGGGGACGAGGGACCCGTGGGGGGAGGGGATGAAATTAGTTTTGGTCTGAAAAATATTATTTGAAATGATATTTTTTATTTTAACACTATTCTTATAAAAAATTTTGTTTTCACTTTGAATTTATTAAAAAAATATTTTTTTAACCCAATAAGAAAAACAGGCCCATTTTGAAGTGCAACAAAACTCATGTCACTTTCCGTGCCATCTAACAAAATGATATCTTTGGAATGCACAATATCTAGGTATTAATTTAAAAAAAACGCTAAAATAACATATTATCTCATAAACAACTCCAAAGCGACCTAGTCAGTGTACTACTAGAGTTAAGGTCTCATAGCTACATGATGGGTTTGCATTGTCAGGCTAAAATATCAGAGTTGTTTCTTCTCATGATGCTCATGGGAGTTCTTTCATGGAAGGTTTAAAGAGAAAAAAAAAAAAAAAAAAAAAAAGGCGCCATACAACATTAAAAGAGTGGATCCGTATCACCTCTTTCTCCTTTTTTTTTTTTTTTTTTTTTCCGTATTATTTTACCTTTTAATGGACAATATGGACAATTCCTTTTATGAGGTTGATTTAAGACACTTTGTAGGATGACTTTGATTCGGTTCTTGTAGTTTTGTCTTCCTCAATAGTCATTGTAATAAATTATTAAAGTATGCTGAAGTATGCTAATTTACCAGAGTTGCCTTACATTCTTGCGGTCAAGGATAAGATCACTTATTTTATCATTTTCTTCATAAAAGCAAACTGCTACTGATGGCAGACCCCGCACCATATCCATGCACAGAGGCAATTGATACTTTTTGCTCCTCAATAATAGATTTGTAACTTTAAAAAATATGCACCTATTTATTCTTAAGATGAGTTAGCTATGTTGGCCAGCGAAAAATTTTCATCCACCATACATAATAATTTTTGAGTTACCGAGAATTTTTCTTTATTTTTTTTTTTTGAGCCGAGAGTTACTTGATATTGATAACTTTTTCTTTTCAAGAATCAAAATACTCTTGCCGTGAACGTAAGATATTGATAAACTTTTCTTTTCTAGAATAAAAAATATCACGGTAGTCCTTATCTCTCTCTCTCTCTCTCTCTCTGTGCTTACCTAATAATTGGACTTCCCTGACATGTCATTGTCCGCTAACAATGACCCTTTTTGAGGGGAAGAAAAACACCTCTTTAAGAACTTAGTGTCTCAAACCATACAGCAGCTTGATCAAGAAATTAGAATCCCAAACAAAAATTACAGCCCAAACTTGACTTTTATGCCAGTCAATCAGCAGTTTGATTTGTTTTACAACAACCGTAAATAGCCGAGAAACAAGACTTTTCAGAAAAATATCAAATGTCTCGTGGAGAAGGAAGATAAAGAGTTTTGGCCCTATTCTTCAAATTGATCAGAGAAGCTACTGGAACAAAATCTCCTCAATCTATAGACCATCAGCATTAAAATGAGAAATCATGCCAAGTAATCATCAGCAAAAGGAACGGAGTATTGAGACAAGCAAAAACTGGCCTGTTTTGTTATGAGGTGGATTTGCATTAACGTAGTTTTTATGCAAATCAAAAACTCATGGAACAGTATAAGAAATTTCACGCATGAGTTGAACTTACATGGCCTGATGACTCAATATTGTTAAAGATTTTTGTCTGTTATCGAGCATGGACTTACATTTGTGATTTGTGCAATATTACATATATATTATTTTTGAATCTTGCTAAATTGCAATAACTTTTTGATTATTGAACAAGCCTGATAATTTAACTTCATTGCTCAAAAATACGGTAAGGAGAAGCTTATTGATTTAAAAACATAACAAGACAGCAAATATCTATTCACTAAAGAATTTGATCACAATATACTTGATCTTGACCATCACTCTAGATGCTATAGGCAATAAATAAGAGTGACCTAGTGTGAGAGCCTATGGTAACGAATGTTTAGTCTTATATCAAACATTTAATGGAAAGATTCATGGTACTTATACATGATCAAGAAGTTCAAGTAATATTTTTCAACTAATCTTTTTGAATGAGGTCTTATGTCGTGACAAATGGCATCAGAATAAATCTAACGCATGACTCATGTGGATAAAAAATATTGCAAATGAGCTCTATATGTTTATGACTGAATTTAATTAGATTTAAATATGAACTTTTAATATGACGAGCCAAAATTTGAATGAGAAAAATATGTAAAAGCACATACTAGTGAGTATTAGACCTACATCAGCTCTGTATCAAGAAAATTCTAAACATTTATATATGATCAAGAAGTTCAAATAACATTCTTTTTCCTTCTCTCTCTAGAGCTTTACATGAAATATTTCATATTCTCGAGTCTAACACTTAGATCTGCATTTCAAACAAAAAAAGATAAAAAGAAACCCAAAATCTGGCTCTAAATTTGGTTTACATCAAATAATAAGAGAGGGCCTTCTATTATGCCTTAATTGAGCAACCCAAACCAATTCAGCTTGTTTTCAAATACTCTGACAAGTTTCGGAGGGCATCACCCCTCATTTACTACGGGGTTCTCTCTAATAAATGCATATAGTTGAGTTTCATATTTTTACTTGCAACATCACCTTTGAATTATTTAATCCCGTAAGTATCATGCGTTGATTTTAACTCGAGTTCCAGCCTAGGATGTGAACTCGTGTCAGTAATAAGGAACTATCATCTGTAGTTAAAAGGACTAGTGCCATCACATCATGATCGTTGTGATTCTCATAGGCAAGGAACATCAATTACACTCGCTTGCCAACTCTACCTTGACCTGAAATAACCTGCCGAATAGCTTTCTAGTAAAATTTCGTGGAATTTATATCAAAGCCTGGGGACAGAATCATGCCTTCATTGGGTTAAGACTAGCTGGTATGATAAACATCATCATGAAGGAAGACACAGGCAATAATTTTACCCCTTAACCTTGGCCACTTTGTCGAGAGGCACTTGTAGAGAAATAGAAAGTAGAAACATCCAAGTCGGTTTTCTACCTTACAGAAGGAACTCCACGTTCAAGGAAGCGAAAACGAATAGCTCGAAATGATTGGTCTCATCTTTCGTTCTGTCAATTCCCGAGTTGGAATTGATGAAGCAATTATGATGTAAGTAATTTATAAATAGTTGCAAATCAAATGAAATTTTATTCCTTCTAGCAATGACTTGAACTTCGTTCATATCAGAAATTATACCAAGAGTCTTCTTGAAATATTCCACACCATATATTCTTTTAATGGATTATGATCCATATAATTACATGTTCCTGAAATAAATTGAAGAGGTCATTTTCTTTACAAGTTGCCATATTTATTTTTTAAAAAAAGGGCTTAAATGGTGGTTTCTTTCGGTTGAAAACATATCCTAGGCTTATGGTCAACTACTATTAGTTTCCTACCAATCTCCTGAATGCCCTTAGCATGCAAGAGGCGTGACAAATGTGATCAGTGGTGCAACTAAAACACACATGGTTTGCAAGCACAAGCAACTTAGTAAAGTGTCATACAAAGATTAACTAGAATAGAATTTTAGTCAATTGTTCAGCCATTCTAGTTGTTTTGCCATGAAGAAAACGGATGAGGCAGCACGGCGTTAAGCTGTCTCACACCATCAAACGTTCAATCAGCATGAAATAATATATCCAGGAACATTAAACGAGGGTCCGTGGAAGGATGTAATTTTCCTATTTTTCACCTTTTAGATTTATATCCAGGGCCTGCTAGCGAGGGGTCGCACTGGCATTTTTTTTTTGAAAGAAAAATTGAATTAATTCTATCACATCCGAACCAACTTGGTGTAGGTTTTGTGAGAGATTCTGGTGCGGATTCTGACCAATGAGTGCCTTTACCTTGAAAATGAGCGACCAAGGAACAACCCAGGCTTGACAAATCGACGGCCGAACCCAACTTTAAGCTTACGCGGAGCAAATTATCGAGACCAATGTGAGAATGACGGAACCAGTGGTGACCTTCGCGTGCATAAAAAAAGGGACCGACTCACAAATACTGACACGCAACTCGAGATGACTAAAAATGCCGACCTAGGATGATAGAAACCATGCATTATCTCTGGGACCATTACGTCTGAAATGACATGCTTCATGTCACTTTCAGACGAACAGTCCATAGAAATAATTACTCTCTCTCTCTCTCTCTCTCTCTCTCTCTTTCTCTTCCTCTCTTTCACACACAGCCACAACAATATGGGTTCTATCAACTAGCAAGACTAATGAACTGCCAGACAAACAATCCTATTCATCAAAGAAAATAAACATTATTGGCCAGAGCTCTCATGTGGACAGTACTGTAGGGCAACTCCTGACACGCAGAAGTTCCAATAAATGTATTATAGTGAACTCTGTGCAACATCTAACCTAAGTGCCAACCCACTGATCGCTACCACAAATGCTAAAGATGTAGAGCAATATTAATGAATTTTTATGATTTCAGAAAACGTGTTATACATTGATTTAGAAGGACTTGGAAGACAAACAACTGTTAACAAAGGGGATGACACCAATGACAAGGTCAAAATGATGACGCAACAGTTGTAAGAAATGTCCTGGACTTGTAGCCCTAAGATATTTGATGCAAATAACAGGTCTTCTTGCTGGAGCCGCCGGATAGTCAATTGTAGAGAACGGAACAGAGAGGTGCTACCAAATTATAGCATTGTGGGAAAAAGAAAAATGGTCTCAAGTCAGGAGTTTTAAATAATGAAATAATAATAATAATATATTAGAAATCCTCAAACAACTTTTTCTGAACCATATAGATAGGATATAGTGACAACCTAATAAATGGCTGCAATTTGCCGAAGCATGGTAACAAAAGAAAACCTTAGATATCTCAAATTAAAAAAAAAAAAAAAGCAATATTCATCTGACAGTGTAAAGACTTCAGAAATATGGCTGGCTTAAATGAACCGGGAACATGAATTGAAGTCATAATAACTATAGTGCAATACAAATTTTGCAATATTAAAACAAGGTAGGGGTTAACCTGATTATTTGCTAAAGTCAAAATGCATAATCACATGCATGCTAATGCTTTTCTTATGAAAACAATGGTCCTGTAGTCCTGTTGTCTGCACTTATAATAAAAGAATAATTAAAGAGATAATGTGACAAAAATATTAAAAGAGAAATGCATTGTGAATCCACAATCAATCAGGTCATGGGATAGCTGCATACCATAAAGCAACTTAAGCACTTGCCTTTTGGCTCATATATGCCTCGTTAAACAATCAAATGAGGTCAGAATCCCCATGTCTCACATTATTTTACATCCTATGGACCTGGATACTGTAAAAGCAAACCTTTAGAAAACCACCAGAATATGAGAAAGATGTCTCTTGGATGGTCTATGACTCTAAAGCAACATATACTAGATGCTTCTAGCCCTCCTATTTGAAAGTGATGGGCATTTGTCTTGACAACTGGTACGCACCAATTGCAAGTCTGAGGGGAGAAAAAAAAAAAAGAGAGAAAGAAAGGACAGGATGAAATACAGGCACTTGCAGTGGCAATCTGCCTTCAGGCTACTCGGATCATTACACTTGTAGGTACGAAGCAGAAGGCCAAATTGCGTCAAATCTGACACCCAGATTTATCAAGTAGATACAATTGTCAGTTGCAAGCATCACGGGCTTTTAACAGGGGCTAATGAGATCCATTCAGGAACCCTATTAGAGTATACACACGACGCCACATAGCTTTAAGTATGTTATAGAATAGACAACACTCTGCCAACTAGAACATAAAGAAAACCACAAGTGTACGCCATTAATCTCAAGTGAAAAAAACACACGTTAAACAGCTTAACCATATATGTAATTACAATTACTAAAGTCTCACAGCCAAAATATGGCTACAGCAGCGACACTAAGCTTGAAATACCAAAATACATTTCTTCTACACAGATTGATAGAGAAAGCTAGCATTAGTTAGTACGGAAGCCATTGCATGACAGAAGAGAGAGAGCATGCATGAATGGGAATAACGGGTAGCTTATCTGATCTGGAAATGCTTGTAGGTGGGATTTCCAGGGAGGCTTATCTGAATCCTCCCGTCTTGATCTGCCTGCCTGCAGTGGCTTGAACCCTCTCCCTGTGCTTCAGAAGAACTCTTTCTGCGCCGCTCATTGTGGCCCGCCAGGCGTCTCCGGCAGCTCCTTTTAGAGTCATCAAACTCCGATAGCTCATGGAACCTGCAAGAGAGAGCATATTATAAGGGCTAACCACAAAAAAAATCTTGAAATACTGGAGAAGCATAACATTGGCCAGTCACCAACCGCTGAACGAGTATAGATACAAGTATTGAATCAACCTAAATATAGAGATTTAGAATGAACAAACTTATGAAACATGTCTACAGAATTAGGTGACATATATCTAGAAGCCAGCTACTTCAGTTTTTCTAATGTAGCAAGTGTAGTAGTAGTGTTAATTTTATGTCACACATCAACTATTTTATTCTTTTTTTTTCTATTTTTTTTTCCTATTATATCAACTACTTTTTTCCCCCTTTTTAGAATCAACTGCTTTAATTTTTTTTTTTTTTTTTTGGAAAAACAAAGTAACTATCAGATATAAGGAGTTAGTTGTCTCAATTTTAAAATAATATAGTTTAAATACCGCAAACGATTCTAGAAGGACAAAAGTAAAGTAGATAGACAAGATGATTAGCCATTCATCACTCAGATACTTGGTGGCAACTGTCCCCAAACTTGGGTTTCTTTTAAAAATAGGATTTTGGACAACTCCATTTTTGACACTACATATGTAATCCCCCTGCAAACAATGTTTTTTTTTTTTTTTTCAAACTAAATTTTCATAGATCCACCTTAAATCTGCCAACAGCGCAGAAAAAAAATTAATCATAGAATGACTAGCATTTCGAGAGGATACACTCGTGATGAGATCAAAATCATGACATCGGTCCACATTAACCAGTAGTATAGAAATCTTCTGAACTGCCACAATAAATCACGGCAATAACTCTAAAATTCGTTAACAGTTAAGAAAAGTCGACAGTGGTGGTCGGCCATCGGTTCTGTATCCTCCAAACCAAGACAACGGCAAACAAGAAATGCGCCCTCCAGCTGAAATGCTCCAAATATACGCCTAAATCCTGTGTAGTTCCGTACCATTACACTTTGTGTCACAGTTAACATGATCTGAGCAGCTCAAGAACTAGAAGAACAAAAGAAATCAACATAGCAGGCCCAAAATCAGCAGTCGATTATTTATGTAACATTGAAGTGTTCTCCAGTAGAAACAAAATCCAGCAGCAATTGTTGTCGATCCATAGGAAACACAAGAAGAAAACAGAGCAGAGCTTTCATGAACATTAACAAGACATCAATATATGAGATTAAAGTACCACAATTCTATATACTTAATCAAACAGCATAACTAACAGCTAATATCAGCCAAAAATGAGACAAAATTGGGTCTAAGTAGTAATATAAGAGCTACAAGCTCCAGCTCTTCGGGAGAAAGTTAAGTTGATAAGAAGAAAGAAAGAAAGAAAGAAGAGCAACTTGGATGACAATCATGAAAGCTATTGAGATCGGCTCTGCATCAAAATACCCCTGAAAGTCAATTATGGTTCACAGTGACGCGTCAGTCCTTTCTTTTGTTTTTCTTTATGTATTTGTGGATGGAAAAGTTTGGCAACAAGATTCCCCAGAAATTAACGGAATTGGAGGAGAAAAAGAGAAGGGAGGAAGAGGTAGCGTGGAGGAAAGGGGACCTGCTGCATTGCTGGCAGAAGCGTTGGCGAAGGCCGGCGACGATGACGACGGGGGCCTTGAAGTGGGCCTCGCACACCTTGTGCCGCCGGTGGTATCGCTTGGCCTCCGTCAGATCGGCGGTGCACTTCTCCGCCTGGCAGCACGGCTGCGACGCCCCCCCGGCGCCCGATCCCCGCCGGGCAGCCGAGGAAGGAGGGGCGGGGGGCCGCCTCTTCTTGTCCTCCTCCTCCCCGGCCGCGACCTCCTCCTCCTCCTCGTCGCCGTCGTCGTCCATGGCGACCGCCGCCGCGTCCTTCCGGGGCTTCTCCTTGCCGCTCCGCTTGGGCTCTGCCGGCGGCCGTCGCTCCATGGGGGGTGGGGGGGTCGTCGGGTGGTGGGGGAGGGGGGATGTGGGGAGGGGATCGGGGGTGTGAGCAAAAGGCGAAGGGGAAAAGGAGGAGAGGGGCCGCGGGTTTGTGAGGACCACATACCCCCCGGTCACCCCTTCTCCATATTTTTTTGCCCCCTCTCTGTCAGTAGATCGCTAGGTGAAGAGACGAGGGGGGGGGGGGGGGGGGGGGTAAGTAAGCACAAAGAAGATAAAAAGGGTTAACCGGCAAGGTTTCCTTGACGCCGTCATCCAGTTCGAGCGGGCCGGCCATCCGATTACCGTCATTGACTCGTATATTACAAGGTAACGGCAATTATAAGCCCTGGAATCTATACCCGACTGTTTTGGAAATTGGAATCCAACGACCATTCCATGATTATCACCACGTTCGGAAGAGAAGGGGGAAGGTTGGCTCCTCCTCCTCCTCTCCATTTCATTATCAAAATAACAATTGCAGCAATAATAATAATGATAAATAACAATATATTATTTTATAATAATATTAACATCTGATTACATATTTTATAATATTTTGTAATAATTTTAAACTTCATATATATATATATATATATATATATGTATAAACCAATATCTCTGATAGCATCAAAGTAATTTTTCATTTCTAAGTGAAGAGGATCCCATTTAAGAAACTATTACTTTGTTTGATCCATGGGAAATATCAGATACAAGCAGACCTTGTACCAGAATATGGAAGACGGTCACTGAAGTAATGGACCGAATCATACCATTATAATTTGAGTAGCATTGAAGGTTGCCTGTTATTTTTATTGTAGAGTTATTTTATTATAATAAAATAAAATAAATAATAGTTGTCACTAGCGAAGATAAAATAATATGAACAAAAAAAAAATTACCCAAAATGATCCTGCACTTTGAGAAAACAATACAAGCGCTATTAGACTGAATAATTATTCATATATATTTATAATAATAACAAAATAGAAATAAAATCTGATATTTTACGTTCATGTGATTTAAAAAAATCAAATAAATTCCATGCCGATGGCCGTCGTAACGGCCGTTATAATATCATAACGGTCGCTGTTGCGTGTTATGACACTCGGAATTGAGTCACCAAGACGACTCGGTAGAAAGAGACGCACAGAGGAAGTTTAAAGCACCAAGAAACCAAGCAACGAATAAATCGTGTTGTTATGCGAGTTAACCAACTCGCGATCGAGGAGAGAGTCATGGGGAGAGATGGGACGACGTATGGGTATGGACGGACAAACACCTTTACAATTGCCGCATAGGAACATCGATACGGGAATCTCGGACCCATCGGTGGGATTGGGAGTGGTGGTGGTGGTGGTGGTGGTGGGTGGGTGGCGCACGAGCAGGCCTCCCCCACCTTAGAGCTTGAGAGCGACCGGAGCGACTTTAATTCCAGAGGCCTTCTTCCAGGATACGGGGGAGGCAGCGCGACTGGAGCAGCACGGATCTGCGGCACCCCGCGTGAGAGCACTGACTCGGCTTGCGCCACTGAGCCACCGACACGTTACTTTTCGTGCATCGCAGGCGTGCCCACTCCCTTTAATGCGCCCACGTACGGGCTCTCTCTGATGCCCTCCGCGCCCTCTCCCCCCCTTTCCTCCGCTTTAACGTCCCACTCTTTAACCCCCAGTCCTCTGCTGCTGGCTTTTTATCGCCGTCAAAGCTGCTGTCATGCGCTGTGAAATCTTTCTTTTGCGCGCAAAACTCTCCGCGCAAGCGAAGTTCCGAGCCCCGGTTTTAAAATTCGAAGAGCCGGGCTTCGCTCCACGCCTGCAAAATAATCCAGCGAAAATAATGGGCGTGAAAAATGGCGAGGGCGTGGTAGAAATAAAAAGCGCATGGGCGCCATCGTACTTGCCGGCACGTTCTGTCCGATGTTTCTGCGATGCAGTCTTCTTTTCCTTTCTCTCTTCCTTTTGTACCGCCTCCTTTAACAAAGCTTTCAACAGCCTGGCAGCTGCACTGCACGTGATCCGAGGGGAATGGGACGCTGCCACACCGGCAGCACCAACCGTAAAAGTTTCTCGAGCGCTTGCTCTTTTCTCGCTGCGCGTGTTTCCCCGTGACCGGTGTTGGCCGACCGGTTACCGCTGGAGCTTGATGGAGCGCACGGCTCGCAAAGATTCCCATCAACGTGGCCAGTGGAATTCCAAAATGGGAACGTTCGGAAAGAAACAAGTATTTCTTATAAAAAAATAAAAATAATAAATATTGTAATTGATCACACTGAGGATTAAAGATATATGCATATATTATCGGTGGCATCCCATGTGCAAAGTTGCTAATCTACCATTGTCCATCTAAAATATATGTACTCGCCGGCACATGTTGCTTCTTCTGAAGGGATAAGGATTTTTGCTTTTGAGAAGTTCGAGATTCTAAGCAATTATATATATATATAACACTCTTTTCTTGTGTATGTTTCGTGATGTGTTGCAAGTCAGGATTAAGATGATCATTCATGGATGAAGAGAGCCCATTTTCGAACATAAAATGGTGAATTGGTGCCGTCATTAGTCATATCCTTCCAACGGCTACGTAGTAGTTACAGGGCATCAAAAGAGGTGAAAGTATTGGAAGGAGCTTAAAAAGGTGGAAAGGTAAAAGCTATTGATGAATGATGTGGACAAGTACATATCATGTTTGACAGCTCAAGTTACGGGATGCATTGGTAAGCATGTTGGATGGGTCCCACTTGAAAATATGATGGGCATCAGAACTATAGAGGATGGGCATGCGTGTGTGGTTCTTGGCCACCCAATATCAAAGTCTACCAATAATAGAGAATCAAAATCGCTTATGTAGGCAAACTTTTTCTATTTTTCTTTTTCGTTGGAGTGGTAAACAAGTTTTACTGGACTTGTACGAGTACACGCACCTAAGCCGTCTCTTTCTTGGTCCCTGGGCTGGTCGTTGTCCCTGTACTATATTGATCTTTGTGGCCCAAAATGGGACACGTAAATTGTGCCAAATTAACCACATGTACAGCTAAATCGTGTGCTCGGATTGTGCTTGACCAGACTTGAAATACCAAAAAAAAATTGGTGCTTAACAATACCAGTTTTGTTTGTTGAGAGCATGAGGAAAACAAAGTGCTTAACAATGCAGGAGATGGTGCCACTTAATTATGCATGACTTCGACACAGGATCCCAACGCTCAGTTCTCTCTTGAATGATTACGAACGGCAACCATCATGCCACCTGTTGCCATCCGTTGGCGGATGATCTGATTTTGATCAGATCAACGTTGGCGTAAGCCAAAGCGGTTGAGTTGATTTCCCACTATCTACTTTCAATATTGCTCTAAAGTGGAAATATGTTCAAAAAATAAAGAATGAAAAGAAAATAAAAATATTTCATGCATAAATATGTTAAAATTTAAGAATCATATATGTGTAATTGGAACATTAAATAGTAAAAATAATCATACGTATATGTGCCGTAACGAGAAAAGTGTAGAAGCTTCAAAAAAAAAAAAAATCTAAGACTTTCTTTTCTTACTCTTTCTTTAGGCGATATTTCAATAAAAAAATAAATCATAGATTTAAGAAGAGAAGAAAGGACCTAACTTATTTAAAGAAATTCTAATGGATCCTTTCATCATGGGTCATTATTGGACTTTAAGCTTACACAAACTGTCTACCATATCACCTAATAGAAGCATTCAAACCCAAAGCATATGAATCACAATTTTAACCAATAGTAATCTCATCCGGCTTGTATCATCGAACCAAATTCATTCAATTAGTTTTACAAAATTAAAATCACAACAATTAATGACAATCTACATATAAAAAATTTTCAACAGAATAATCTCATATTAGATGAAAAAGAATAGTTTGAAGAGTTGTAACTCAAATTCACTTGCAATTAAGTTTTTAAAGCCATATAAATTCGATTTGCTAATAGGTTAATTAGATTAGCAAGTAAGTTTAGAATGTTATAAAAACTCTATTTGAAGTAGAACCTTTCCATTCACTATCCTTAGAACTTTTGCATTCACTATCAACAAGGGGGTAGTATAAGCATGAATCTAATTTTCTCTTTTGACAATACTGATGTTTAGAATGAGGTAGGGATGGCAATTTTGGACACAACCCATGAACACAACGTAAATCTAACATAAAGTTAATAAATTTGGGTTGAGCATAAATAGATTCATATCAAAATCGAGTTGATCCATTATACATAATTAATAAATAAATCAGGTTTTGGATTAACCCGCTAACCTAAAATTGATCCAACTCACTAACCCAACACAACCCCTTAAACATATTTATTCAAGTTGATGTCATCTTTTAATTAATTATGATTTTATTATCATATGGGATCTAGTGGTTGGATGGATATGGATTGGGGACAATTAAAATTATACTATGTGGACATATAATTACTTTAGTTATGATTTTAAATATATAATTACTTTATTATTGAATTGGTATAACAGGTTACATAGATTATATGGGTTACATGGCTCATACAAATCATATATTCATGTCAAACGGATTACACAAGTAATATAAGTTACACAGATCGAACAGGTTATACGGTTAGTATCATATAACTCGTGCAATATATAGTTTGGGTTTGAGTTTAGATTTTTAACCCAATTAATATATAGATTGGATTTGAATTGATTCATTTATTATTAAAAGTTACAGACACATTGAATATAAGAAGTTGCGACCAAAGGGAAGCCCTCCGATTCTTAAACTTCCGCATCTACGTAATCTGTTTACCTTAGGTTCCCTTCGTCATTCAACCGTGATGGATTGGATTCTACCGAAGGAGGTAGATGTCAAACCACCTTATCGGAGCATTGTTAACACTTCATCGGACCTGAGAAATTATACAATTGCCTGAAAAAGTCTAAAAACTTCGGTGTTGAGCAGAATCTCATTAATTTGAAGTTTCTGTTTACTGGCTTCATTAAATTTCGGTAATATTTATCGAACCCTCGGTTATAGTAACATTTTTCATGGCACGTGTAATACTGGGAATTGAGGAGTCGAAACAATGGTCTCAGCATATGTTACGATGGGAACAATTGGTTATACTTGACACGAATACAGTTTTACCATGATCGTAGTCTTTATACTCAACATTCAAGCTTGAAAATCCCTTCTTATTTTCTTTAGGTTCTAGTTCTAAACGCTTGGGTTTGGTATTACTGGAACCAGAAAGCTTCTCATTCGTAGGAAACGTGTAGCTGCAAAATATATTCAGCCAGACGTTGATCTTTGACATTTACATAGGAAAGCTATTATGTCCCAAACTGTCTTGTTGCCTCGACTTTTTATTGCCCACCTTCCCGGATGGTTCACTTGAAGGGAGACGGTTCCATTCTACTTGGAATTTGCCCACGAGTGGAAATGGGTATGAGAGAGAGAAAGGTGGGATTTAAGCCCTACTAAGCTAATTTCAATACAATATACAAGGTAATGTGTTACACAACACAGGGCAGCCCAACATGAAGGCAAGATTCTAACAGGCTAGGCATTTTGTTCAAGGAAATATTGTATGCTTGGAAAATGACGTCCACATGAGCATGGCTTTAATTTTTTTCCTTCTTGTGTTTTGCTTTTTTCATCATAAGTTTAGAAAAACACAGTTGCGATTTTTCTTTTCTTTTTTTTTTTTTTGGGTGTCATGCTCCACTTCTTTCATCATTATGTAGCTAATTTGGATGACAAAGAATGGTACAAGCATCTTTTTTTATTAAAAAAAAAAAAAAAAAAAAAAAAAACCTTGCAACCCTCTGCTTTTACCAGTCAAGTGTCTGAAAAACAAGAGAGCAGGCTTGATTATACTTGCAATGAAGGAACTATTTTTAATTTATATATAGCTAAATTTTCATTTCTATTTCATCTCTTTGGCGTTGGGATGAGGCCTAGGTGCAGTCTAGGTGCAATCGGTATAACAGCATCCTTCTGCTTGACACCCATTGCTGAAACATGCCCCCTGAAATTAACGGAACTAGCTGGTGGTCACTCCCAAATTTCGGAGGACGTAACAGCAATGAAGATTGATAATAAAGACATCAAGCTGAAATTCACAAAGCTTTAACATGACACTGTCAAACTCGTCACAACTAGCTCATTTCTTGCATGGCCTACAAGTCACAACGCATGATTTCTGTTCACACAATTGAAATAACAGCTTAGCATATTTCCCAAAACCGGCAATAGAACCATGAACGCTACACCACTCACAACAGAGCAAGTTGACTGATAACACTTGGCGTATGACCGTACTACAAATTAATTACACGACAACAAAGCTGCCTGCCATGCTTTTATTTAAATCTTTCTTGCAGCACTCCAGAGCAGCAAAGGAGGATCCTCCATTCCTCCCTCAGTTCCTCTTAAATGACCCTCCTGCGCGCCACCTTCATCTCCCCAGACCTTGCTCTCTCCCTCTTGCCTTCCTCACCATCCTCCATAAGCACCTCACCACTCTCCACATCATCTGAGCTCACAAATCCTCCATCACCATGATCTAACGTCAGCCCCAGTGCCGGATCAATTCCCTCAACAGCCCGTAGGCATGCTGCTCGGCATGAAGTAGACACCCAAGAATTGGCACCCCAAAACACCCGCTCTCCAGGAATGAGTTCCCCCCACAATGGGTCATGAATCCCCCCACTGCCTTGTGACACCTCCATCTGAGGCACTCAAGATGGCCAGATCAGTCTCCACCCTACAGTCCTCTTTAAGAACCCTCAGGCAATACCTCATCAAGGCTGGCATCGGCATCTTTAATGTGGATGGAGTGCACAATGCCCACAAGAACTGGTGCCCACTCCGCTCCAACCCAAAAGCCATCTCCCTCACTTGTGGAGAATTAAAGCAGCCCAAGCTTTCCATGGCACAAGAACAGGGACTGATCCTGTTAGCTGCCTGACGAGTCATTCAATGCACCTGCACTGCTCCAGGCCAGCCTTGTTGGACCCAAGTGCTAGCGGTTGTCCGGGCAAGATTGGTGGCGTAAGGTGATCTGGTAGACAATGGCCATTTGTCAAGGACACAAGTGTTCTTGGCTCTGAATTGGCAAAAGTGTTCACTATTATATCTTTGGCCTCCTGGTCTGTGGTCAACGCATGTGGTGCAACCTTCATCATTCTTGTTTTTCAAGAACAGAGGAATAGAGTTGGGTGGCGGCAGGAGGCATGGAACATTGACATCCCCTTCATTGTCCTATGCTTGTGACAAGAACTTTGGGTGGAGAATAGGGAGACAGATCACGAGGCTGAGCATAGCAGCATTTGAGGTGAATTAGATGTAAGATGGGACAGAGATCCGATGAATCTGAACCTCGATGAAGTGAGTAATAAAGTCTCACCTTTCTAATTCTCCATGTGGAAAGGTACAACTTGAGGGAGCTCCTCAAAGAAAATATCCAAGCCTGAGGAGACGACAAAGTCAATGGAGGTGGTGGTGGCAGAGGACCAAGCAAGGACTAGATGAATAATGAGAACAGAGATGGAGAAGTGGCAGTCTGGACCATCTACAAATCATTCAACTAGCTTGACAATGGTCAAATGCCAAATTCTCGGTGTCAATAAGAAGATGACCCCTTTTGCCATACTTCCTCACCATGCAATACTACTTACAGGCATGCTGATAACTGGAGTTGCAGGCAGTCATCGGAATTGGCAGGTTCAACTAGAACGGTTCATATAAAAGATGCCATAACCAAACGATCCTTCAGGTTAACCCATCTACATGGCTGTGTTGGATAAGGACAGAAAACACTCCAACCAACTTCACAAGGAAGTGCCAACACATCACTGAAAACAGGCCTTCTAAAAGGAACTAAAAGAGGAAGACAACAGCTTCGGAACTATGCCTCTATAATCGGAGTCTTCAATGGAGATGCCCTGTAAAATAAGTCAATAGTCGAGAAACTCAGGGAGCAATAGAAGATATGCCATGTTGTCAGCATTAATAGTGACAAACAATATGGGACAGGAAAAAGAAAATATGGAAGCAACACTGTATGACAACCTTCTGAGGATCAGGGTTTGCAAATATGCAGAACCCAAAGTAGATGCTTTGATGTTCATGCACGGTTAGCTACCTCTATTAGAACATAGAAGCAATGATTTCAGTCTTAGCCAGATGGAGGCCATCTCGGCCGTCCCGTCCCATTTCCAATAGATTTTAGGGCCAATCTCGGTTGTCCATTCTATCCCATGACTATAATACATTATAGTATCAATTTTAAATAGATATAATTTATCATAAAAATATAACTTTTAAAGTTCAAATATATTTAAAAATCAAATAAAACACTAAAGCTTCACAAATAAATTTTTTTAAGACAAAAAGTATCTCAAATAAGCATCGAAATACTTGACCGAGTCAGGGATCAAGACAGAACAAGACGCCATGCCTAACCAAGTCGGCGATCAAGATAGGACAAAAGGCGGAGCATCTCATTTTGTAAAAAAATCGAGATTCCTCTGTCTCATAAGATTTAAAACTTTGCCTAGAAGCATGCATAGATAAATATAGTTTCTCAAGGTTATAAAAGGTAATGTGATTGATTCAAGTCGACAGTCTGAGACTTGAGATGGTTTCATTCTTGAATAATCACATACTTTAAGTTAAAATATCCCTGAATATGGATGGTTTCATTCTTGAACAATCACATATTGTTACGTTCAAATGTCACTGAATCTGGGGTAAAAATTTGGAACAAAGTAATGGGCAAGGATCCTTGTAAAATAGCCACACATATGCCATAGTCAACAAAACCTATTTCATCTATTTGCGGACTGTTTTATGTGCAATTTTCTGGACCAAGCTCAGTTGAATAAAATGGAAAACTACTAAGAGACCAGCTAAAACAAGCGATTTTAGCCTCTTAAAAGCATTATTGGACTACAAACTGAACTAATGATTCCAAAATCAATATCGAGCCATCCAAATCAAAGATCCATGCAGTTAATTAAGATGTACACCTGTACAAATTCCTTGGAATAGAATATGTGGATCACCCTCTGATTAAAAGTGCCAAGCACTTTTCTTGACCCAAGAGGATGATCATTGGATGTTGATCCTTTGGATGATCAGAAACACTTCGATACGAAATCAACTGTCTATAAAACAAAAGCAGAAAACAAGATATGCCGCCTTGGCAAAAGAAAATGCAACTAATCAGGGTGCGCATGATGATTAGGTGGGGAAAATTGACAAGTGAAAGAGGATAGAAAATGCAAATGCCAACAATCCTAGCAAAAACTAACAAAATAAGTACTCGAGGAAAAAAAAATCAGCCTTTTGGTAACACATCTTAAAGATTTTTGTAAACAGAATTAAAACTTACAGGATTAAAGATGTGCATGCTGTCCTCAGCAAACAAGTGCTCAAAAAAGCGCTGACTCCCATACCCTTTCCATTCTAGTTATATGCACCTATCATTCAAAAGCAGAAGATAAACATATCAGGAAAAAAAAGCCAAAAAAGGAAACAATCTAACCCACAACAAAATATAGAAGATATTGAAACATGAGTCAGTAACATCGAGTACAAGACTTGGCAAGGGGGCCAAAAGAACAGAAAAAAATAATTGTTTGGAAAGCAACATAACAATGAGAACACATGGAAACTGGAAATAATATATAGAAAAGCATAGATTATTGCCTGATCATATTTCTCCACTTATCCTTCAAATCAACCTGTTCAATGACACAAGGAATCCTTATTAATGATTTCCACTAGTAAAGAAGAAAAATCAGGTTAAGGCTAATAATGCTAACATGTCAATACCTCTGTTCTTCCTTTGAAAATTTCAGGATGACAACTTTTAATGAACTTCCAGTTTCCTACTCCATGTCTTCGCATTTGTATTAGAAACATGCAATAGAAAGAATATCAATATTGCTCAAAATATTCAAATTAAAAATAATTCAGAGATCATAGAGAAATTTGCAGCTCAAATTATGCAACTGGTATTGTCAATTGTCAATAAATGTTAAGGATGAAAAACATCATATGGAACTTTACATGACATATTTCCGTAATCACCAGATGATTATATCAAAACTAATATATATATATATATATATATATATATATATATATATATATATATATATATATCATACCTCTCAACAGCTTTCCTCAAAGTCTCCTCTTCTAGTGAACTCCATTTCCTTTTCTTTCTACGCTTGATGAATGCTTTATTGTCTTCTGATTGTAAAGAAGTTTCTCTTCTTTTTACCCTTGGGGAGTGAAGTTTATTTGATGGATTTGAATTTTCAGATGGAGATTCCATGGAATCTCCATCCCACTGCAGAAAAAGAAATACTTTGAGGGAAAGCTGATTATAAATATTCCACACATGATAACTTAAAATTGCATTAATGATGCACATGTTTTACAAATTTATACTCTAACATTCGCAAATGAGAAAAAAAAATCCATGTATCAAAACAACAATAAATTAAGAGGGGAAAAATTGATTAATATTGCTCAAAAAGAAACATGTTTATGTTTCCAAACTACCCATTTTTCCTTCCAGAATGGAAATATCACGTTTAGTTATAAGGCCAAACATGTTAAACAGATCGTTCATATTAAAAGTGATGAGCCAGACATGCATGTCACATAAGTCGTACATGATATAGAAAAACAGTCAAAGAAAAGAATAAGAACATGAATAAAATATAAAAAGCAAAAAATGAATCTTTGCATTGTGTTGTAAATACATTTACTGTCCTGTTATCCTAATCTTAACCATAACAAGAAGCTCAACTGCCAAGTCTACCAAAAATCGGGTTCATGGATCCTCCTTCACCAATCGTTCAACTTGAGGGCTACTTTTGTCAACACAAACATATTTTAAGTACATTCTCACACCATCCATTTAAGTGATCTTATGTCCTCTTCACAACTGTTTGACACAAACTCAAGAATCACTTCAAATCAAGTCCCTTTTAGAGTACCAATCAACATGGTTGGACCATCCTGATCAATTTTCCATCTTTTTGTTTCTAGATTGGCACAATTTCTGTACTTCCTCTTATGTTTCCATTCCCCACTATGCCTTTTATCTACTTTATTATCCATATTTTGAAAAATATAGCATTGCAGGACCTAGAGTCATTGCAATAAATTGTTAGGTCTCAAAAGTATTTGTCAATCACGAAAGAACTTAGACAACACAACCCATTTTATCAATCTTTCTATGTTGTCATATACCAATTTTGTATTCAAGCTTATCCATGTACTGTAAATTGACACAGTCTTGCAGCATGAGGCCTCTATCTGATATGGATATCAATAATTTGTTCATCAATGACAGGCATAGAGCGATTTAGGCTTAGTATCAATCCATGGTGCAAGCTAATCATACTACAATCCGCTCATTTTTCATTCAAGTATAAGCATTTGACTTTGGTCTTTAATACATGGTCTTGCAACTCAAATACCACATTTAAGCACACCTTTCATTGTTCAGGCTCACCAAACTTAAGTACACTCCAATGCTTCTCAAGATACTCCTTTATATGCTTTCTCCAAGTTACTAAAGAAAATGTGTAGAATATTATTCTTCACTCCATCTTTCACCAGTTGCCTAAGATAAACTAGCCTCCACTGCAGACCTATCTGGAATGAAGCCAAGTAACTTGAGATTAGAATAGATTACTCCACACGATGGAAAAGGTTGATCCATGTATGTAATTGGCTCCAAGAAATAAGAAAAGCTATTCACTAAGCAGGAGCCAAGTGAAAGCAAACTATCATTGCTATTTTCTATGCACCATTTGAGACCCACTTCTTAATCTATATGTCAGATTATGATAAATAGCAACTTATGAAGCCTGCTGAACTATAATGAACCTAAGCATATAAATCTCAAGGGTCATCTTAAATGGATGATAGATGCATTCCTTGTATAGATTGAAAACCACTTCTACTAAATGGAAGATCATCAATTATTAACAAGATAGCATCATTATATTAATAAAAAAGAGAAGTTCCTAGACTAGTCATGCATTGAAAAAATAAAATGATTCTGTGTAATATTACACCAACAGAATACAAGATATTTTGCTATCATATCATATCTTTTATGTCTAGACATTGCCACCAAAGCATTACAACATCAATGTTACATTAGAAAAACTCCAATCCACAACATACAATAGCACCACCAACGTTCTAATGGCAAATGTAAAAGCATTCAAACCACCTCGCTGGACCAATCAGTTCATCCAGTTTGACCTTGATTTCACTATAAAATGACAGCCAACCCACTCTATCCCTTCCTCTAGCACTCAACTTGCCACTATCCCAACACCCTGTCTTTCCTCAGCCAGAATTCACCCCCAACATGGTGGCAATACATATTTTCCAAGTCCTTACCTGGGCTGCAGACCTAAAGAACCTGCTCGAAAACATCAGGTTTAGAGTGTATTTTTGAAAATCTTCAACTTAACTGGACCAAAACCTATGCACCCCCTCATATCAGACAGGCCAGACAATCCAATCAGGCTTACAAATATTGATGTTAGTAGAACAGTTTTCCATCAGTACAGTCCTATGTTATCAGAAACTTATAGAACCAGTTTATAGTAAATCTAACAATATATGATACTTCCGATATATATTACTTAGACATGCAAATTACTGTGATCTGCATACCTAAAAGTAGGTTAAGCTAGGGTTTTAGGTCTCAGTGGAATGTCCCGTGGGATGATGAGAGAGGTTGCTGTCCCAAGCATTAGGATGCAACCGTACTGTCATCGTTCCAGCGTCCCAATCGGAATGTCTTGGATACTCCCTGTTCCAAGTGTTAGAACTGGACGAGATGGTGATGTGTCCAGTTCCATGAAAAAACTAGATCTACTCCATCCCACAAGATTTAAAACCTTGGGTCAAGGAAGCTCCTTGAAAATGGTTCCATGCACACCGGGGCAACCAAACAAAATTAGGTTCATTTAGGTATTATAAAATTCATTTAGAAATAATAATAGGTCAGCAAAATAACTGGTGGGAAACCATCACCTCAAATGTATGGGCAGTTGGGTTCCAATCCATTAAACTTGGCTTCTGTACTCCAGCACAATCCCTGTTGTCCCTTAGTGTACTGGCACCAGGATTACCATCTTTAATAGCCTTGTCAGCAAAACAAAAAGATGCCCTTTCTTCCCCATGCTTCAGGTCGGATGGTTCTCGATTCAAAAGATTGGGATGAGCCATTGCATCATGATCATGGTTGGGCCCTTTACCAGCACCACTATTGACAGAAAACGCTGGATTTAAGTCCATTTGATTTTGGTTTTCTTCCATATTATCTAAATTAGTAGGTAAAACATTTGATGCAGACAAATATTTCACTTTCATAACTTCAGCAGCAGAGGCAGGCAAGTGCACAAATTCGTCAGCAGAGCATCCACCTTGTTCAGGTGCATCCTTGTCCCTACCCAGCACACTCTTCTCATGCTTGTCTACCAAATAAACAAATACGAGAATTTATTTAACAACAAAATCATCACAATTCAGTAAAATTTAGAAAGCATGGTGAGTATGGAGAATAGCAAACATTATGTGTTCTCAAAAGTGGATACAAAGCTTGCAATGAACTAACCTTTTGAGCTAATTCAATGAATTAATTCAAGGGAAAACAGAAAACTAACCAAATTCCAGCAATCCAGATGATTTGGCTCTATCACGATCAGGTAGAGCTTCGCATCTCCCACCTTCCCCCCGACCGGCCAATGGATTTCGCAACATTTCATACAATTCCACCACAGAGCCGTCAGTCCCAGTTCCTGAACTCCTCCTCCACTCCTCGCCGACCGCTTCCGCCATGCGCTCAAGATAAGGAGGTCCCATCTCCTTCTCGGCCTCCTCCAAATAAACCCTAACCGCGTCCAAAGCCGCCTTCTTGGTGTCCCTCCCCATAAGACCGACCCTCACGATAGGGTTCACGACGGCCTCCTCCATCTCCCTCCTCGCCTCCCTCAGCGCAAGCGAGACGAGACCGGCGGCCTCCGACCGCTCGAGATCGGCTACCCGGCAGTTCCAGATCCGGTTGACGGCGTCGAGGAAGTCCTCGCCGTGGTCGTCTTGGGAGCGCTCGCGGAGGAAGCGGGCAGTGCACTCGACAGCGACGGCGGCATAGGCGGCGACGAGGGAGTCAGAGGGGGCGTCGGCGCCGGTGGAGCGATCGAGCTCCTCGATGAGCTCGAGGGAGAGGAGGGTGCGTCCGGAGAGGGAGGGGCGGGTGAGGTCGGAGGAGAGGCGGCGGAGGAGGAGAGTTTTCTTGAGATGAGGGAGGAGAGGGGAGGGAACGGGGAGGGCGAAGAGCAGCTCGTTCGCCACCCAATCCTCGGTGGACTGGCGGAGGACGAACTCGAGGATCCACGAGGCTATCTGCGGGTCAATCATCGCGGGTTGAGAGGCGAGGGAGGGCAAAGGGAGTGGCTTTGAAGGGGCTCTTTGTTAATCGCAAAATGAGGATCTAGCTTTCAAGGGAAGCGAGGAGGCTCCGGTTTAAATAAATAATAAACGAAATAATTGTAAGGGACTCTTGGTTAATTTTTCAAATTCCACTTTGTTCAGTGGCTCTTCAGGCACGCATGGATGTCAAACTTTATTAACCGATCCCTGCCCGAATTACCGATTATTTCTTGGTACTTAATGATCGCGACAGAGGGAGAAAGGCTTCTAGCTTGCCCAAGAAGCGAGTGGCTCTGTCGCAGGCTTCTAGCTTGCCCAAGAAGCTAAGTGGTCGCGCATGCGACTTGTTGATGCGATGAGCGATGATTGACGAGGGAACCGTAGAAAATTTCTAATTCAGACTCACCGACCGTTTATGGGGCGTACCCGCACCAACCGTGAATGATGGAATTGATCTCTCCAATATGGAGGGATTTGGATCCCCTCGCGTCCCTACCTGACTGAAAAGAGCCTATCTACTATTAATAACCGACTTAACGGTCCATAAATTCGTCATAAGCTCCTTTCAAGGTTCTAGTGTATTGCAGAGATTGAGACAAGCTGAGATACCTTTCAAGGTTCAAATGTCAAATGCCTAAAAATATAGCTGAAAAAGATGGTATTTATACCTTCATATTATACATGGACAAAGAAATACGAGTACCTCTTCTTTTGCCCTCTCCTTTTGTTTTGATTGCTCTCAATAGGTAAAGGTGAGTGGTGACTTTGCCATTTTGAGCAGATCTAACACACCATAACCACTCAATATATTTCTTATCAACCATCATAAGGTTATAACTGTTGCTCGACTAAAAACCTGAAATTTGAAGCCCAAGATTTATTATCCACAATAGATAACATAATTAAAGAAGGTATATAGTAGAACTTTTTATTATCATACAATACGCACCGCTTGGTGAAGAAAGAAGAGATATTTCTCAAAAATTTTAAATTCTGATCCTTTTTTTCTGATGGTTCAATTTTCTTAAATTTGTCTGGATAATGTTTCAGAATCTTAAGCGAGACAAAAAGATAGTATGTATGATCTACAATGTACAAGTCTATAATTATAAATTCCTAGAATGTGATAAGCGAACAGAAGTTAGTTGCTTGCATCAGTACTATAGGAGTGGTATGATGTGATAACAACTGAAAATGCATTTGATAGACAGAATGTAAACTTACACATAAAAAGAATCTATATTTCAGACTGTTGTTATAGGTTCAGCATCTAAATATATCTGCATGACGTGATCATATCTGGTCAGATTGTTTTTAGTTGCATACAAATAGACAAATAAGAGAAATCATGCATGTGGCTAAGAAAGTTATTGTTCCAAACATTAATACTTTACCAGCAACTAATTATGCTTTACATCTGTCATTGGTGTACACTCTCGTGTCATTTGCAAGAAGCATTGTAATAGTTTATGGAAGATCCTAAGTAAGTATCAGTATGGTAGCTTGCTACGTTACTTCATTTCTTTCATATGGGCAACAAGACTCGCTAGAGCTAAGCTGCAAAAATAAAATAAGCAGTTGGTGACCTGGCATCATGGTTGAATATTCTGCAGTGAAATAGGTGCTGAACCACATCATGCCCGTTGTAGCCTCTGTGTAGGATGCAAAAGATCACTTGTAATTTCGCATATGCTGAAAGCAATATGATAAGAAATAGGCCAATGCTGGTCAATTCACACCAATGCATGCCAGAAAATATTAGCATCCTCATGTCGTTCTGGTAATTGTGCTGCATGATGTGTGTCATAAGGTCTGGTATGATGCATGGTGGCATTTCAATTCTCAACAGTGACAAAAGTTGGCATATAAGGTGCTTGGAGCTTTTAAAATAATGTCATCTCTTCTTGTGGTCATGCAGTGATCTTCAGTGCAGGATCCTTCAAAAAGGGAGAAATTTCAGATGTTTTTTTAGCAGTATGTGAAAGAAAAATCATAGTGGTTCAACTTTCACAAACTAAGGGGATGTTAGATAGAATTAGCAAATGCAACAATGTAGACCTGGCAAGCAAACATGGCATATGATAGATTCAGAAAAACAAACATGGTTGCATGGACTCTTGTGATAGCAAAATAATTTTTTCATGACATGTTTGACAAGATAGTATAAATATTTGCTCTAACGAAGCTCAACAGTATGGCAACTTGCTCCACATGCTTGAAGTCTGAAGTTATGGTACAAGGTAGTGCTATTGGGTCATGGAGAAAATTATCCCATAATGATGAGTCAAAACAAAAATATACATGGGAAAAGATAATCACTCAACACGGAGAAAATATACAGTAATTTATGCACTGCTCAGTCAACAAAATATTTAAAAGAGATGTATGACTAGGAGTTGGGAACAAATTATATCATGACGAGAAGTTTTCACGCACCCTAATAGTAATATGCTAGGTCCATAACCAATGATTTAAGTCTCAGCGAGAGAGGGTCTAAAACAATTAAGACATCTTGTCTCAGAGAGATTCTGAGATCGATCCCTGCCGTCCCATCCCGTCCCATTTCATCTCGGTCATAATATATTATAGTATCAATTTTAAATAAATCTAATTTATCATAAAGATATAACATTTGAAGTTCAAATATGTTTAAAAATTGAATAAAATACTCAAGTTTCACAAATAATTTTTTTTAAGAAAAAAGCATTCAAAGCAAGCACTAGATCACCTAACCGGATCGGGGATTAAGACATAAGACGTCTCGTTCCATAGAAAAATCGGAACACCTTTATCCCACGATATTTAAAACCTTGTTCCTAACTATACTGTAGCCAGTAAAGACCACCATTTATCTTTTAGTTGGCCATCTGTATATGAAGTAGAAAGCACTGATGATTTGGCTCATCAAGCAACTCACATACACCGGTAAGTTGATGGATCTGATTTTATATTATGGAAGAAGTAGAAGTATAGAATCATGGTATATACAAAAGAGTACGATGTGTTGCAAATAATAGCTTCAGTGAATCTGATAGGCTTATCCATATAACATCAACAGATAATTATGTTGCAACAATATAGTTACTCAACAAATTTTACACATAGCATAATAAAGATGCACAAAAACATATAAATGTTGCATAATGCAAATACCTACATAAACATATCTTGATGTTCTCCAAATTAAGGATAAAAGAATTTACCAAACATAATTGTTCATATTACATGCTGGTTTATAGTCTACATAAAATGCGACATTAACCATGAAGTAATTTGCAAGGCACTGTTAATGTTGAATTCCTTCAGGAGTGACCACTAATAGTCTGAAATCGGCATTACTCAATCAGAAAATTAAAGTTTATCACATATTCAGGTTTTAGAGGAAATCACCATCCACTTTATTTCCAATCCAGAAATGAACACCAAAGGATCTCAAAGAACCTGCGAAATTTTAGAGAAATATCATCATTAAGATGAAGGGAGAGTAAATTCAAGTGATTTGTAGTTGATACAACTCAGATATACATGCCTGAACAAATCAATTAAGACTCCTTATAAGTGAAGATGACTTTG
This sequence comes from Metroxylon sagu, assembly GCA_017589505.3. Taxonomy (NCBI): domain Eukaryota; kingdom Viridiplantae; phylum Streptophyta; class Magnoliopsida; order Arecales; family Arecaceae; genus Metroxylon; species Metroxylon sagu. Next base: position 958,187 of record JACVBY030000552.1, on the reverse strand, counting down.
CCTCCATTTTCATCACTCGCAGGGAGACCCTGACCATGCTCCAAATCTATACTTCACTGAACCCATTTTCAACAAAATTCCTTCTATTACTTCTGTATCTACGTTAGAAAATGCAAGCCTTTGCTTAATCTTGAACCAATCTGCAAAGCAACATCTACAATTCTGCCCTTGTAAGTCATGAACTAATCTCAACCATGCTCCAACCAGGCACTTTTTTTAGTCTCGTTTTGTCAACTTTTCTTCTGATTTTAGATGCATCAGTCCATCTTCCAGCCTCCACACACATGTTTGACAATAATATGTAGTATCCACAATTCGAAGGATCCAACTCAAACAGCTTTTTAGCTGCTGCCAGCGCGACGTCCAGGTTTCCTTGAATCCGGCAAGCCCCCAGTAATGCACCCCAAGCATCTACCCCTAGATTTACCGGCATTTTGCCCAAAGCTTCATATGCCTCCTTAATTAGACTGCCACGGCCAAGAAGGTCGATAAAGGCAGCATAATGCTCTCTTTGTGGCAAGAATGAGTACACACGGGTCATCAGATCAAAATAGTGTTGGCCCTTCTCTACATCTCCAGCATGGCTACAGGCTGATATAAGGAGGAGAAAGGTAACCATAGTAGGATGTAGCCCAGACTGCTGCATTTCAGAAAAGAGTTTGCTAACTTCCCCCACATGTCCATGCATGCCATAGCCCCGAATCATGGAATTCCAAGATACTTCTGTCTTAGAGCTCATGTTGTCAAATATTAGCCTAGCCGTGCTTAAGTCACCACATTTTGCATATACATCTAGCAGCGAAGTTCCAACGAATATATCAGATTCATACCCAGCTTTAATCATGATTGTGTGAATCCACATAATGCAATTCAATGAACCAAGACTAGCAGAGGCCCGAAGAACACACAGCAGTGTAATCGAGTCTGGTGCCACATTGTTTAGCTTCATTGCATGAAAAACTGATATAGCCTCGTCCACTAGGCCATGAGAAGAATACTCTGCAATCATGGTATTCCAGGTAGCTGTGCCAACTTTGCTAGCTCTATTAAACACGGCACTTGCCTTGTCAAAATCACCTAATCTTGCATGCATAGCTATAAGGGAATTAGCAACAAACTCATCCCTACTGAGACCAGCTTCAATTGCAAATTTGTGAATGTAGTTCCTTTCACTCTCATGCCCTCTCTGAGCAATGGCCCCTATAACTCCCACAACAGTTGTTGCATCTGGCATGGGACCATCATGCTGCTGCATAAGATGGAAAAGCTGCAATGATGCCCTAGGAAAGCCATTCTCCTGACAACCATGTATCATCGTGTTCCATGTCACTATATTTTGACATGGCATCTTCAAAAACAACCAGCAAGCAACATTTAAAAGTCCACACTTAACATACAACTCTATTAACGTTGTGGCAACAAAAACGTCAGACTCAAACTTATTCCTGATTATATAGCCATGAACAGCTTTGCCCAAGGCCAAATTTAATTGTTGGGTGCAAACAGACAGTGTACTCACAAGGGTGACGGCATCTAACATGCATTCCTTGTTCAACATGCAGCCAAGGAGTTCTATAGCTTCAGATAAATAACCATGGCGAGCATATAATGAGAGCATGGTGTTCCAGCAAACAGTGGCATCACTCCTTTCAGATACCACACAATCTAAGATTCTGTGAGCAGAATCAAGTTCAGAGCAGTCACCATAAGCAGCAATAAGGGAACTAGAGACAAAAATATCAGAATCAAATCCCATAACTATAATGAGGCAATGGAAACACATAACATGTTTTATGAACCCTCGTAATAGCCTGATAGCTTGTAAAGCACTCACCAAGAGTTCAGAATTTAATTCAAGCTCGATAAAACGCAGGCAGCGTATCAATGCCAGAGCTTTCTCAGGGCACTTGGTCCGAACATAACCATTCACTAGAATATTCCAGGAGACAACATTTCTGTCTTGCATCTTATCAAACAAAGACTGTCCTGACTCCACCTTTCCACATTTGCAGTACATGAGAAGCAGATTATTCTCAGCATAAACATCCATGACGTTTCCCATCTTAACCAAAAGTGCATGGATCAACTGCCCATCATTGATAGCATCTTCTCCTATCTGAGCACATGCCTGCAGTGTTGTCTCAAGGGTGACAAGGTCTGGACAGAGCCCTTGCTCCCTCAGTAGATGAAACACTTCGAGAGCTCTCCATCCATTTCCACTTTGCACATAGCCGGATATCATTGCATTCCAAGACACAATGTCTCTTCGTAGCATTCTATCAAAAAGCCTCTGAGAAATCTGAAACTCACCAGCCTTGTTATAGTAAACAATAAGAGAATTCCCCAGGAAACAGTCAGCAAGCTCAAGCTGCCGAACAGCATAAGCATGAACGGACCTCCCCAGCCTCTCATCTCCAAACCCGCAGCACACCTGAAGCAAAATGGACAGCGTCAGTGAATTGGGCTTCGTGCCACAACAACCCATGCAGGAAAACAAAGACAGCACCCCACCCGCATACCCATTGCGAGCATAACCTGATAGCATCGCATTCCAAGCTCCAACATCTCTTTGGGGAATTTGATCAAACAGCTTGCGGGCGCCTCCGACATCCATGCACCTAGAGAGCGCGTCGACTAAGGCCGTGGCGATCAAGATATCGTCTTGGAAGCCGGATTTGAGGATGTGGCCGTGGAGGGAGAGTCCGAGAGGATGGGAGGGGAGGGCGGCCGATGCCTTGAGGAGGAGGAGGTAGGTGGGTCTGTCGGGCTTCAGGGCTTGCTCTCTGGAAATCTGGACGAAGAGAGAGAGCACGCTTGAGTAATCTCCGGCCTGAGAGCGGGCTCTCAATTGGGAGTAGATGGGGAATGCAATGTGAGAGCATTGGATTGAAGAAGAGAAGAAGGAAGAAAGAGTGGGCCACCGGCGAAGGTGGATCGGTCGGAGGCGGCTGGAGAATGTGGCGTTCATGCCCAGGCTATTAACGGTTAGCTGCCAAGCTGAGACTAGAGCTGCCATGCATGGATGCTCTTGTCAAGAAGAGATCACCCCATCACGCTTCGAGACAACTCCTTGCCCTCAAGCGGAGGATTTAAGACTCCATACCAACTTTTATCTGTAATAATAAATATAAACAATCATAATGAAATCATGATGAAACTTATTAAAACAAGTTCGAAGGAGCGCCTATGCCTATACCTATACCTGGCTGTCTGAATTATGATTGGCATAAAGGGATTTCCGTAGCACAATTTATGGAACACTATTTCAAAAAAAATATTATAAATAAGTGTAAAATTAAATAATAGAAGAAATTTAGAAGGGGTGCCTCAAACGACATGTGCATGCATAATAATAATATCTTTTCTTCTCGTGCAAGTATCCAGCAGCAGCGTCTTTAGAATACAATAAATATGATTGTGGTCAATTCAAGGAATGCTTGCGAGAACTTAAAAGGTGATGCATAAGTTCAGTTCATCAATTTGGTAAAATATTGAAGTATAAATTTTGGCTACGTGAGACTAGGCTACTGCACATTTCTATGCATGTTCAAGATAAAGATGCAGAAGAGCTAGCCTTATTATGTGGCATGCTATGCATGAGTTTTGGAACAAAATCTACACGCATCATATGACAAATGATATTAAAGCATGATTGATGGAGTCAATGATCGATTGTGATGTTTAATGATTGATTTTGGTATATATGATATCAGATTGGATGATTGAATATTTCAAAGCAAGAGTGTACCAAGATATGGTTAGCTGTGAATTTATGGTCTTGATCGAAAAGATGCAGCAGCATCAAAATCTAGTATCAGAGCATCGTGAATAATTGGATATTTCAGTACAAGAGTGTATCGAAACATAATTAGCTGTAAATGTAGGGTTTTAGTTGAGAAAGATGTAGCAGCATCAAAATCTAGTATTAAAATTATTATGAGCATCAATGACTCAATGGAAAAGTATGTTGTAAAGGCGGCAAACTTAATTCAAAAGGCTACAAATTGCTTATTTGAGAAAAAATTAACTATTGAGGAATAATCAATCATTCGAGCTATTATACTTAAGATAACACAGATAAAAAAGGCTACCTATTTTTTAAGCCATCTCCTGCTCTCTTTATTCTTCACTTGTCTATTATTTTTCATGATATTTCTACTTAGTTTCTCCTACATTTTGTATAATTTCAAAGTAATTATTTTAGGCAACTGAAGAAATTGATGTGGCCAAGTCTTCCATGTGAATTGGGCGAACTGAAGATCAAATATACCTTGGAAGCATTAGAGCCATCAACCATATACAAGAGGAGCAATAATGCTGTTAGGGCAATGTTTATGATCGCACTTACATTCATATTCCTAGATTTTCTAAACTTTTATTTGTAAATTATTTATTTCTAATTTTATTCATGTCGATATTGATATTGTTTTACGAATCTCCAAGTGACCCAACAAATCAGGAAGAAGGGTATTTAAAATTTCATATACGGAAAGATAATACAATAGCAATAACAAATTTTATATCAAGCAAAGTAAAGTTCCATCATGTTCATATGAGCTTCTAAACTCGAATAATATTTCCTACATCTTTCTAACTTTTCTATGCCTTATATGGTTTGATTATTTATTTTAAAAATTATGATTATAAATTAATAAAAGGAACAACTTATGCTACGGATTTTGTGGAACAACAATGAAATGATGGAGAAAAGTTATATAAAACTATTGCCAATATAACCACTTCAACTTTTTATAATCACTAAAAATGAGCTTTTCAGAGAGCGGAAACAAAACAAATAAGTTATGCTTGCTTAGGTACGTTGGATTTTCTTCATTCTTTTATTTTATTGATTCTTAATTTTATATCATCTATTTTTATTTTTATTTTTACATAATTTTTATTAAAATTTTTATCAATTAAGGTTGTAAATAATATAATGTTCTACTTCAAATACATTTATATTGAAGACTTAATCTCAAGGTTGGTAGTTAATTAGAACATTCAATCATTTATTAATTTTATCAAAATATTGGTACAGTTATAATTATCTTATTGAGTAATGATATGTGGCTTCTACTATTTATGCAAGAATAATTCTTTTTCCACATGGCAAGAGTGAATTAGAGCAGCTTGTAAAAATTTTTTGCTAACCATAGTAATCTATTTGATTCTAAAGTTGGCGAATTATGAATTATGAATCCAATGAACTTCTCGTATACTCGTAATGAGTACTTTAAAATATTTTTCTATCTTATCAAAGTGATTTAGCTAAAATATTAATTATATTGAATTTGTTAAGCTCATGATTTTTAGAGAATGAGATCAAACTAATATAAGCATAATTTGTATTATATGCAAAATCAAATAGTTTGTAACCAAGTAATTAATATAACTATTGTCCATTTATTTTATAACATACTATTGCTATTTGATTTTACCCTTATCCAACCATGACTTGCATCGATTTAAATTTTACCTTACATAAAGAATAGCTCAAAATGACTCATCATTTGCAATATCTTATGTCATTCAAATAAAGTATCACTTCTAAGGTGATTAGAAAAATTATGTGCCTCCCAAAAATGCATCAATCATAAGGAAGATATTATATAAAGTGTCCATAAACTTAGCTCAAAATATGATTTGGTTAATTGAAAACAAGTGTTCTATCAATATTGAGACTCAAATATGGTTTTCTTTGGTTCTTCTCAATCAAAATTGTACATTTATGATATCAAAATTATTATCTAATTATCTACTATCAATAACTTAATTATAGGTGATGAGATTTAGAATCAGCATCTTTTGGATCAATTTTTCCTACTTATATAATGAAAAAATTGTAAATACATCAATTAGAGGCTCAAACCATAAAAATGTGCTCTATTGGGGAAATAGATATAAATTAGAAATTTCAATCAAATAGATCTATATCGCTATGGGATTGGACGAAAACGATACATCACAGTTAAGTGCTAAGTGCATCAAAGAGTTTTATATTCTTCTGAAAATTATAGTCTGTGGCCTCTAAATCTCTTATTTTTTGGCTTATAGAATATCATCAATCCTACTGACTTGTAAAAGATGCAATCATAATGATGAAACTCTTGATTATCTCTTCTTCCAATGTTAGAAATCTATGATGAGACTTCTAATCATCTTTTCTTTCAATATCAAAAATCTAGATTAGTTTTGGATGCTCTCAATCATTAGGTTTCCTTTTCCTATATCCAATCTGTTCAACAAGCTTTAAAATTCCTTCTCAAAAGTCTTGTTGATAAGCATATGAGTAAAAATCAATTTCTTCTAGAGGAAGAAGAATGAGTTGTATTATCAAAATAAGTCATTTAACTCAATTTAGATGACCGACAAGATATTGATTAAACTATAAAACTCATCTAATTTGAAGGAATCCGGCACTTGAAGTCGCCCCTTCACAATAATATATTGAAACTTCTCTCAACCTAATTTCTTAATTACCTCCTCAATCAAGTTTTGTTAAGGTGAATCTTGATAGATTAAATCATCCAAGGATAATTAATGCTAAAGCTATCGTTTGAGATCATTGTGAACATATTCTGCTTACTTTAGTTATTCTCCTTTCAACTTTAATCATAAGTGCAGAACTAACTTTAATCAATGATCAAATTAATTGTCAATATCTTTATTCAGGGACCATAAGACGATTATTCAATCTATTTTTTGTTAGATTGCTTAGGAATTGGATAGCAACACGGAAGGAGTCAGACTATAGATTTTTTTACTTCAATTTACTCATCTTCTTTGCACTGAGGTTCAAAGAATTGCGTGCCGATGGTCTTCACCTTTCTCTCTTTGTTACCAACATGGATGGATACTTTTTTTTTTTTTTTTTTTAAATTTATATAAATTTATATTTTATAAAAAAATATAGATAATTGAAATAGAGGATGATTCGCGATGGCGTTCATCAGCAGATGAAATAAGAAGATGATCTACCCTAATTTCAATGTAGATAAATAAATATCTTAAAAAAAGTTTATATATATATATAAACAAAAGCACGCGAGCCGAATCCACCTCCGGTAACTTTCCAATGCGCAGCGCATCCACTGTATGCCCTCCTTTAAATCCGAAGGGCGAAGGGCGTCTCGATGTGGAAATCCTGTTTCCGCTTTTGTGCCTCGCCCTCCGCTGCGGCAATCTATCCGAATTAGGGCTCCCAACTGAACGAGCGTAACGCACCATCCTCCGATCGTCGCCTCACGGTAACCTTCGTCCACTCCTCTCTCTCTCTCTTCCTTCCCCCTTTCTCCATCTCTTCCCCTCTCTCTTCTTCTTTTCTTTCTATCGCAGGTCCTTCCAGGCGTCGCCGTCCCATGAGGCCCGGCATCTCCTCCAAGCATTCCAAAAGGAACTCCGATGAGGTTCCCCCTCCGCCTCGCTCTCCTCCCATCTTTTTCTTTAGCTCCCAATTCCTTCTAACCCTCAATTGCTGGCTTCATCCTTAACCAGGAGCGGAGCAAAAAGAAAAAGGTGAAATCTAACAAGCGCCGCCGCCATGACTCCGCATCATCGTCTTCTTATTCCTCCGGCTCGGAGATCGATGCCCGCTCTCGGAGGAAGAGCACCCGGCGGGAAGCCAAGAGGCCGGAGAGGACGAGGAAGCAATCCAAGAAGCGGGTAAAAAAGAAGAGCCGCAAGGCCCGCTACCGCAGGGAAGCCAGCGTTAGTTCTTCGAGCCGCAGCTGCTCGACCTGTCGGGGCCGGAGCAGCTCCTCCGGGGGGAGTGAGAGCGACTCCGGGAGGTCGAGGAGCCCCGTCCGTGGCAGCAATAAAAGGGTGAAATTGAGGGAGAGGAGTAGGTCGAGGAGTCCTCCGCGCGCTGATCGGAAGGCGAAATTGAGGGGGAGGAGCAGGTCGGTGAACCCTCCGGCTCGTTCTGATAGGAGGGTGAAATCGAGGGAGAGAAGCAGGTCGAAGGTAAGGGAACGGGGGAGAAGTGGGAGGAGTTCGAGGAGGATGAGCTATGAACGGGATGGCTGGAGGCATCGGTCTCGGAGCTGCTCGTCTTGCGACAGGAGTAAGAGTCGTAGCAGCAGGAGTTACACAGAGAGTCGGAGTTATAGTGAGGGGAAAGGTAAAGAAGTGGATCAGCCAAGACGGCTTAAATCAGCGCTTGTGGTAACCAAAGAGTCCGAGGAGATGGAAGAAGGATTTGGTTCTAGGGATAAGATCGTTCGGGCTTATGACGATTTGGGGAGGAGTTTTGATGCTTATGAGCAAGCATCGGAGGATAGGCAATTAGGGTTAGGTGGGGAAAAGCGTGCTACTGATACTTGGGTTGAGGAAGGAGCTTATGCTAAGGGAGATGAGTGTGTTTTGGCCAATCTCGATACTGAACCTGCCAAGAATGCTGACGCTGGCACTTATGATTCCACAAGGAAGAACAGTGGAGATGCAGTGAATGCTGGTAGTTCAGAGTCTGAGGATTTGGAGCTGCTGTTGAGACAGAGGGCATTAGAGAACTTCAAGAAGTTCCGAGGTGGACTCTTGGCCGAAAAGAGCGCCAGCGGTGATCAGAAAGATGAATCCGTCCAGATAGAACCCCGCAAGGATGCTGGTGGATTTGTCGAGGCAGAATGCCCTATTGCTTCACCAAAATACAAGTCCACTAGTTCTCTTGAACTTCAAGGAAGCATTCAAGGGGGGCCTCCTACGATTCAACCCAGAATTAGATCTATTGTGAATATTCCGACAGAAAATGATGATGAAAATTCAGTCATTAGACGCCAAAATGCTAGTGAGAGTTCAAGACCAGCTGTGAACCCTATCATTACTAGCACTGCTGATGGCCAAACCAGTCCGAATCATTTAAAGAACATAGAAGAGCCTTTGGATAAAGTCTCCTCAGGGAAAACCCTGTTGGCCAAAGATCTCCAGTATAAGACGGCAGCCACTGAACCTGGAAGTAGCACCACTATTGGGGCTGAATTAAAAATAGCAGATGAGTCAGCTTCAGGGGCTTCTGCTTGCCTTAATGTGGAGAGTGGAAATAAACCCACAGAGGAGGATACAACTGGGTCTCGTTTTGAGCAAAAGTCATTTTCTAGAATGCATGATGGGGAAATGGTGCAGGTGAGTTAGGTGCTTTATGATCAATTCAATTGCTCGAATGCGTGGATCAACCTGTGTAAAAGGCATTTCCTTCTCTTTGCTTAGATCTGATTATATTTATGTGTGTGGTATAGGTGAGCTACAAGGTTTACATTCCAAAGAAAAGCCCAGCCTTGGCAAGAAGGCAACTGCAGCGGTGAAGAGTGTGCAATAATTATGTCTGTGTGTGTTGCTCTTGAGTTCTGGAGCAGTAAACAGAGATTTGATTTTTTTTCCCCCCTCTTTATAGATATTTCAAGATGCATTAGTAGATAGCAGATGATGATATGTTTTATCTCTCAGGGAGTATTATTTTATCTTTGATGCTTTTATTTCAAGCTTATAATCTATTTTACTCATTGTATGCTTGCATCAAACAATTTGGCACTTTTGCTTATCCATACAAATGCGGAGTTCCTGTGCTGTCTTGTCTGTGTAGTGTGGAATGCTAATTTCTGTTGGACTTGCAGTGATCAGTTCCAAAATTATGATTCATAGTATTACCTTACATTTTAATGAGAAGTAGTTCTGCTTGCCAGAGTTACTGCGCTGTAGTGCATTATTTTTTTTCCTGAGATTGAAGGGTGTCCTGGCTTGTTTGAGAGCAAGGAATTACGGAAATTAAGTCTCAAATAGGTTTCTGGGTCCTTAGTATCATGACATTATCTTAGTGAAATATCTTTGCTTGGGTTTTGTCAATTAATTATTAGTTGAGAATTCTTCTCTACCAGAGTTGCTTCATAAAGGTTGAACAAAGATGTACATGACTTCCCTGGGCACCACTGCTTAAGGTTAGCCTTGTTCTGTTTTAGATTATGTTCATCAGACATAAGTAATTTCTTCTGATAAATGGCTGTATATCTCTGTTGCTGTCTAGGTTTCCTGTAGTTTGTTTGTTGTTTCTATTTGTTATATCTTTGGAACAAAATAACCCATGCCAAATTGATGGGAAAATTTCTCTTGTTAAAGTGAAACGTAGCTCATATGATAATCTACATCTTCGGAGTTAGCCATCCGACTCTACCATGGTTATAACTTTTTGATATGTTTTATACGGTTGCAAGATGCTTAACTTACAGCTGTTACCTTCCAAAAAGTAGAACGAGCAGTTCGTATTACTTTGCAATTTTGATGTAAATGATAAACAGATATGCTAACTAAAATCAGAGTAGCTGAAAGAAAGGACACATCTGGTCTGATTAATGACTACAGTATCATGTGATAACACCAAAGAGTAATGATAGCACAATAAACAAGGCTGTTGTGGTATGAATCAAAAATCAATAATTAATATTATGCTTTGACGGTTACAATTTCTGTTTTTAACTCATTGCCTGGTTACTGTTAAATCAGTGAACAATCTTAATGCTATGACTTTGAAGTTTAGAATGCAGAATTAAGTTGTGAATGGATCTAAGGTTTCTGATTAATTTGAGCTCCTCGTGTCATTATGTAGAATGGTTTTGGGCAGTATCTCATACATTGGCCAAGATGATTATAGGTAGAGAGGTATTGGAGAGGTTCTGACATGGATTCTTTGGTCAGAGCCAATTTAGAAGTCAGATCTGAGAAATTAATACTCAAGAATATAGCAACTTAAACTGGAAGGCTCCTATGAAAATACACTGTATATGGGATTTCAAATAAATGGATGATTTATGTTATGTCCATTACTATTTTTCTTCTTTGTCATTAATGAGGCTCCTTAAAACCGTTAGGGTTATTGGGAATTGAAATATGTGGTACATATTTCCTTCTATTTTATTTAACTCTAGCAGAAGAATAATTTCATGTGCCATATACTCATATTGGCAACCTTGACTGTGCATCCTGTACTATCCAAAGCAAGAATTTAGGTGCTGTATCAGCTTGTGTCACATGCTATGTGCTATGTTGGCCAACTGATGTGCACCATATAGAGGGTAACTCGATCATGGTTATTAATCTATATCACTTTGAGCCAGCCCATGCCATTGACTGGGGCCCTTTTTAATGATAGAAAGTGCCTGTAGGCAATGGGCTACACAACAGGGGTACCTGTCTCCTAGATACCCCTAACCACCAAACCCTGGTGAAGGCAGGATTCTTTCCTAGCCCTTTTGGTACAATTGCAGAAGACTTTACTAGCTTAACAATTTGGCACCTTTGTCTCAGGCCCTTTTTCCTCCTCACTTTTCAAGGTTTTTCACGCTGTTTACAAATGGTGTTGGGGCATGCAGTCAATTTTGGTAATGGCTCTTTGCTGGGCATAGTGCAACTTGAGATTGTGAAGAGGATGCTGTTATCATGAATTTCAAACGATGTAAATCCATAATTTCCTAGGCATTGGTATGTTTGTGAAAACAGACTGGTCTGTAATGTTGACTCTTGTTTGCAAAGTAGGTAACTCTCATAGGGAAATGTTAACACTGTCCATGGTTGTCTCTACTGCTGACATTGTTTGTAAAGATTTGGTTGTAGGATAACCTTGAATACAGAATTCTATTCAGTACATGAATGTCTTAGATATTTTGGCTGGTAGACATGTCTTGTGACCTCTCCTATGGGAGATGTGCTAACAGGGCCTTGTTGTGATACTACAAGATCTGGAGATGAATGGGGCACATATATTTCTTGGTCAGCCAATGTTATATGTTCCCACATTTAATCATAGTGGTCCTGAAAAGATCTGTGCAACCAAGTTCAGTGATTCAATCACATCATATTCATTTCTGCAGAATTGTATAAGCAAGCACCGATCTACTTGATAAAGTTGGATGCCATAATCATATTGAAGTTGCCCCCATATTATTGTACAGGAAAGCACCTGTTCCTAAGATGACTCAAACTTAAATTGGATGAGTCATTTTCTTCATCCAAGTCCATGAGAAAATATTCTCAAATCCAATAGGATCATGGACTCAGAGGAAGGATTTCAGTTAACAATGGTGTTCAAAACAACAACAACAACAACAACAACAAAAAGGAAAGAAAAGGATGTAGAGTGCACCTGGGAGTGCAGAAGCAGCTAAATCAATGATCTTCTGTCATTGCCACAACTAGAGGACAGGTTCTACCATATGAAAAGCAGGGTTGGAAGATGTTAAAACAGTGTGGACGAAGAAAAAGCTCCTGATATTGGACTAAACTGCTATGACATCTGTAATTGGTGCTTGTCAGATGCCAGCCACATTCACAGTGTCAGCTTGTGGGAAGATTGTACTTTTGTTACGTTTCAGTGAAGTTGTATTGAACTAGTTTACTGGAGCATTGGTGATTTTTTATGTTTGTTGCTTTAAGTATTTTTAGGATAACTTTATTTTTCAACTATGTTTTTATTTAATCGTTGAAGTCACGTAAGTCTCCTCATATGAAGCTGAGGTCACTGTTATCTTTGTGACGTCTTTAATATTGAATCACTAACGAAGCCAAGATTAAAGTTATTTCATAAGATGTTGAATGTTGAAGCACAAAGCTTTTCCTTCCTCCTGGAAAAACTTATATGTTGTGCTGAGTAGTTGCAAAATTAAGAGTGCCTTATCCCTGCTCTTCTCTTGATTTGCTCATATAATTTTCTGTCATCTTTGTGGCTCACCATGATTTTCATCTACCATTCCATAATAAACTCCAATGTAATTACTTACTAATTTAACATTGATATTTTGCATCTGGTAACTGGTATAACTGTAGTTCCCCAGGTTATTTTTGTTGGTTGGTTAAATGATCCTTCATCACCCACCAATTGCTGCCACCACTTTGCATGTCACTTTTGACTGCCGGCATCCTCTTTCATGTTTGCTACCACTGTCTTCCACTACTGCCAACACCACCATCTCGACTACCCCCCACTCTCTACCTCTGACACTTCTTTGCTGTAACCAATCACTACAATCCTTTGCTGTGACTTGCTCAATCTAATGGCCATTATGTTGGTGCTTGAAAGCTTCTGCGGGTATGCGGGACATCAATAAGTAGAGACCATCACTGGCTACGGTTTTATTTTTTGAAATGAGATGTGATATAGCAATATTGTTAGCTTCTCAAATTTAAATAATTCTACAGGAAATGATGTTTATAAGACATATACTCTGCTGTCATTCTGTATTGCCAACTTCTGTCACTTGATTGGGGATCTAATCCAAGTGACTGATGAAATGATGCAATAAACTTAATGTAGGTGATAATATCTTTATTGGGATTTATATTTATGCAACTTTTTGCATCAACTGAAATTTTTGAATCTTACAAGTCTCAAAATGTAAAATCCATTGATTATGTTGAAATTACTATTTGAAGGGATTAATTCTCTTTAAAGTTTTAGTTTGAAGAACACCCTTTGAAGGAGAATTGGTGCTGTAATCTCAGAATATCTGTTTTATCAGCGTGACAGTTATTATGACTTCAACCAGGGAACCACAAGTAAAAAGTTACTTAAAACTCTTTAATTGCTTCAGCAATTCAGACGTTACCAGTTTCTGAGAGCTTTCAGCTTGTTAGTCAAATCTTATTATTTTATTTTTTGCATGTTAATTTTCACACATAATCACCTTGGGGTCCAGTATTGCTGGAAAAAAACAATGGATCCAAATGCATGAAAGTGATACTGCCCGCGATGAACTGGACGTGTGAGAGGGAGCCTCCTGTATTAGAAGCAAGCCTCTGTTTTTAAGGCCTTGACTGCTGTTAAATTCCTTTGATTCAAAAATATCATGGATTGGGATCATTCACACATAAGCATCAGTAGTTTGTCATGCTATTGTCATGCCTGATGATATCTGAAGTTAGTTTCCTCATGCCATTTGTCATCTCGTTCCATCTGGATCGAGAGTATAGGATTCATGAGGCACAAAATACTTTTGCCGCATGTAACAGCTGGAAGGGTATATTGCGGTGCTCACCAAAACGACCGTTGTGAAAAATATGATCAAGAAAGGGTATAAACAGCTGGTTACCTAAATTTTTGACATTTAGGCTAGCATACCTTGCATGCTTTTGCACGGTGGCATGTGGCATAATCTGCGGTATTTGACGAGCAGAAACTGTTCTTATAGCACAAAAGAAATGGTGGATAAGAGCGAGCTAATAAATTGACTCCGATAATGATCTATCAAAGCTCTAAGGTTGCAGCTCACACTATCAATACGGTTCCACAATTTTCTTGCATACGTCCTAAAGCTCAGCTAACATAATTTGAATGAACCTTGGACTGACAAGGATACATGAAAAAGAATATAGAAACCATGTCATCTGGTAACTCTAAACCCTTTTTTTTTTTGCGGTTCCTCTGGTCTTGTATGACCACTGCCAGATTGATCTGGCGAATGCCTCTTGCAAGAGGAAAAGTGGAGGTTGGGTTAGGTTTGTTTCCCCGTGAGATGGTTTTATAATCACAACCCAGACAAGCGATTCATTGATACGCGAGGAATACCATAGCAAGTCTGGCGTTCACGAGAAGTTCGGCTTATATTCTTTTGTGAATTAATTCTAGAGTTTGTAAATCATCGAAGAATTCTCAATGAATTACATTTGAAGTTTTTAATGATTGGTAGCTTGGTGCCGTCCTTATTGTCTGTGGTCTGGATGAGCGTTCACATCTGAACTTCAATATGCCCAAAAAGACTTCATTCTATTTGATTAGATAATTTTTTTTTAAAAAAAAGGGAAGAAGTTTTATGGTACTGCGGCGGTTGGATGGCGGCAATTGGAGGAGCATTTTATATGATGCAATCCAGTTTAAAAATGGACAATGGAATTGGATTCAGAAGTTATTACATTAAACGGGCACTTAACAAGCTCAAGCAATCGACGCCGACGCCGCATCAAACAACCTGACTGACTAATTTCGAATCAGATTTGGATCAATATCCGATCATTAACAAGCCTCAATGAACGACCTTGGCTGCATCGCACCTTATCAAATACGATTCATGTTAGCCTTATGCCAGAGATTGCCGGGGCGTCAGCAACGAGCGTGGGTTTTCGAGGGATCCAAACTCGCATCGCGTATCAAAGCAGTTAATAGACCGGGTTAGAAGTGGGTACGTGAATCCACAGCCGATCCCATTTTCTTTTCCTCGGATCCACACCACACTACGGAGTCGGCACGAATCCATCCACTATCCAAACGGACTCCACCGACTTTCCAGGCCAATATCCGTGCGGATACTACTACGAACCGGGCCAAAGGCGCACCTCCGGCCCCTGTGCCCCGCGCGCCAGGTGTCCCCTCCCCTTCCCGAAGTTGCAACCGCGAGCGCCATTTGTACGGAACTGGTACGCCGAGGACGCCGCGCACCTACTCGCCCCCAACGCCAAAGCGAGCCGATAACCAGCGAGCCCAAGACGAAGAGGCGCTGAAGTCGGTGAGGCCCGCGACTCCGATCCCAGGCTCTGAATCCCAAGGCATGGCTTGTCCTGACACGTACGCACCTTGGCATGCTGCCTCCAAAGCTCGCCTCCACGCTCTGCTCGCCTCCCCGACCTCCCCTCTCTGCACCCATTCCCACGCCTCGTCCGCATTTATTGCGTGAATTCACCCCCCTCTCTTTACTGACCCTCCTTCGCCTCCCCGTCCACCACTCCTACCTATCTTAACCGCCTCCTCGCTTTCCTCGTTCTCCAACTCTCACCATTCCTGCTGCTGTTCTTTTCTGATCCTTCCATCTACTCTCCTCTTCTTTTCCTCCTCATCTATCCCCAAGAAAAAGAAAAAAAAAAAAAAGAAGGAGAAGGAGAAGAAGAAGATGTCTACCGTTTGCACTCAGCAGCAGCAGCAGCAGCTACTCTACTACAGAAAAAACGCTATGCTTGATCTCGATGTCCCTCCAAGAAAGCTCCTCCATCGCCCTGGCTTTACCATACACGTACCCGACGACGACCAAGACCAAGAACCGAAGCTTAACGAAGAAGAGAATGAGTTAGACGAAGAGCAAGAAGGGGAGGAAGACGAAGAAGTGGATGCTTATTCGTGCGACGAGTTCAGGATGTACGAGTTCAAGGTGCGTAGGTGCGTGCGGGCGCGGAGCCACGACTGGACGGACTGCCCCTTCGCCCACCCGGGCGAGAAGGCGCGGCGGCGGGACCCAAGGCGGTACCACTACTCCGGCGCCATCTGCCCGGATTTCCGGCGGTCCGGGGCGTGCCCCCGCGGGGACTCCTGCGAGTTCGCCCACGGCGTGTTCGAGTGCTGGCTCCACCCCGCCCGCTACCGCACCATGCCCTGCAAGGACGGCCGCCGCTGCCGCCGCAAGGTCTGCTTCTTCGCCCACTCCCCCCATCAGCTCCGCCGCCTCCCCTCCCCAGCCTCCGCCGCCGCCGCCACCTCTCCCATCCCCTCCCCCCGTTCGCCTCACAAGCCCTCCTGCTGTGCCGTTTGGCCCGCCGCCTCGTCGCCAACTTCCACACTCATGGGTTTCTCTCCACCTATATCTCCACCGGTTTCCCCATCTGATGGAGCGTTTCACTTCTCTAGATATACTGCTGCTGGCCATAATAAGAGCAAAAATAACACTACCACTGGTAGTGCTTACAACGGGTGCGGAGGGTTGTTTTCTGGTGGGGAGATGGGCTACGATTCGCTGTATGAGGAGTTGATGAGTTCTTTGGAAGCGATGGAGCTTTCTGGAACTACTACTACTACGACGACTTCTTCTGGGTTTAATGGAAATGCTGGTCCCTCTTCTTCGAGTTTTTTTACTTCGAGTTTTAGCGGTCCGATGGAGGAGAAGGATTTGGCGGAGGAGCAGAGCAGCAGCAGCAGTTGTGCACCGGATCTGGAATGGGTGAACGAGCTGGTGATGTAGTGGCTAGTGATGATGTGATCACAGCCATTGGATCGGTAGAATTTTAAATCGTACGGGAGAGGGGGAATTTTCTTATCTGTTTTTTTTTTTTTTTTTTTAATTCTTCTTTCGCTGGCTTTGTTGTTTGTTATGTGTTTACTTTTGGGATTTTTGTGCGTTAACGGTTTGGTTTATGTATTGTCTTTCGTCCAGAACGAAATCCTTGAAATCTTGCACCGTAAATTACCGGACATGTTCTAAGGTCTGTAATGCACAACTGTGACATCTAATAATTTTTTTTCTTCTTTTTTTTATTTTTTTATAAATATATTACAATCATCCATGCATGAAATAGGACGCATGGAGACCATCTAGATATCCACGGTATTACCGTAGAGAATCCGTGTGCTCTGTTATTAATTATTTTGTTAAGAGCCATACGAATGCGAGCTCAGTTTTCTTCAATTTCGAAAGCTTTCTTTGTTTTAGAAGATCACGGGAAATCCTAACAAGCTTGGAGAGAGAGAGAGAGAGAGAGAGAGAGAGAGAGAGAAAGAGGCAGAAGAAACGGGTTATTCCACTACCTCCCACTGGTCTCCGGTCGCTGGTCACCACCTCGCTGGTCGCCAGTCGATTAACTAACTACAAATTAGCCCCTAGTAATCGATTCAAGGTCACGATAGAAAGCCACAGAGTTTAGTTTCTCGTTAGATTAATATAATATGTTGATTACGTAAGGAGGTAGAGAGATCAAATGCATCACAAGTGTAGAACTTTTCTCTTTTAAAAGATATCGAATTACTCAACAATTAAAAGGTTTATGTAATGTATAGGAGGATCGTGCGTGGACTCGTTTGGGACTTCAACTTTCTTCGTCTTATGCTTTGCGATATATGTTGGATCTGGTTGGATTTTGGTCTGAGTTTAGGTTAAAAGAAACTTATCAGCTCATATGAACTATTTGGTCGGTTTGAATAAAAATAAAAAATAAAATAAAATAAAATAAAATTCAGACACATTATTTATTCAAATCCATATCCAACCTATGATTCCAATTAACCTCAAATTAGACCAGAATAAGCTAGAATAAGCTCAAATAAGCGGATCTGGAGTCGAGCATTCAGATTGAAGGTTTCTTAAAAAAATGGGAAGGAAAATATGACAAATTCTAAACATATTCTCCTCTACTTTTCTTTATATATATATTTATTCTTTATTTATCGTTGATTCTGTAGTTTTCCTGATCATCAAAACTAACCCTTTGATTGAGCCATAACTTATATCACGATTACTAAAGGATGGGGGATTGATTTTAAGATTTTATTTAATTCATGGTGACTTAGTGAATGAATACTAATTCCGCATTCAACCCATTTATTATTTCGTAGATCTTGGATTATCATAAAAAAGTTATCAACTAAATTTATTTATTTTGAGTAGGTTGTCGTTGGAAATTGTTGCCTTCATCTTTTTTATTTATATAAGAAATAAATTGGACTAGATTTTGGTTGGGTTAGGCTTAAAACTTTACTCAAACTTTCACATTAAAATATATAGAGGCAACCAAAGTTCACAAGGCTAACTTATTAATACAACCCATTATACAAAATTATTTTGATTGAGAGAGAGATCGACCATTGACTGTTTGAAAGTGCTTGTTAGCTAACTTTAAGAATAGATATTTAGGGTTAGTACTGGGTGGATTAAGTGAGGTCAGGTCAATTAAGGACTACACCATACTAACTTTGACCCATACCCAGGTCAAGATCTCTTTCACCCATACCTACCCATAGGTCTTTATGGGTCACTCATTTTACCTCAATATAATTTATTTTGTAAGGCTCAATCCTTAATAAATCTACATTAATCAAATCCAAATCTACAATTTTTACTGCTTAATTTCCATAGTGATTTCAGCAGTTGTTACCAAGAAAAAAAAGACTAATTACTCAAAAGCTCTTATCCAAGATTAAATAGAACTTTAATCTCATGATGCAAGTTGAATCCAAGCTTTGACCCATACTCGACCGTTTAATGTTTAGGCTGACCTATATCCGTTCCGAAACTAATCGAAATGATATTTGTTTTCAAGAGTACGAGGCAGATGGGATGCATGGTTGGGCAGAGAACTCTATCCTCAGTGATTGAAGTAATTGAACCTGTGGAGAAATGCGTTACAAAATTAAATTTGATCAAAATTAAAACATGCGTTACAAAATTAATAAACGGAATGAATGCTTATGAACGGGTTCTCTTCGTAAGACGAAACGGACCATAGCCTGATGCATGGTAAACTCTGCTATCAATGGATGCTTCTCAATAACTGAAATCCATTCTAAAATAAATTACAGAACTGGAACACTCTGGAAAACATTCATTATAAGATTAAATAGGACTCAGAATTGGAGTAATTTAATAAATATACGTTGCAAACTTAAATTGAAGAAAAGATTAGAGCATTCGAGAAACAAACTTCTACAAAATGTGACTGCCTACAAATGCTCAAAGTAAGGGGGTCGGTTAGTATCTGAACTAGTCTATCTTCCATCACCATCCCCTATATTTGATTTTTTTTTAAAAAAAAAAAACATTTTCATGGCCTTCCTCTCTCTCTCTCTCTCTAGAATGCAGCTCTCCTCTCGCTTACTATGTTATACTATCTCCTCTGATCATCCTATTTTTTGGTTAGCAATCATCTCTGTGCTAACTTACGTTCTTTGACCAATCATACTGCCCACTGGGTGGAACAACCTTAAGATCATTTTTTGATTTCCTCTCTTTGGCAAACTAGGAATGAATGCATATTGAAATTAGAGTAAGAGAGAGAAGAAAGAAAAAAAAAAAAGAGAGGAGGAAACCAGAGCTATTATTTATAATGGGCCCATTATTTTTATTTGTCCCGTATCATCCATAGCTAAATAGATACCTTGTAACAAAGAGATTGGCTATGGGGAGTATGACACCATGGCTATCTTGTTGCTGCTTCAGAAGGTGCTTTTGGGTACACTGGGGTCAACAATTAATGAAGCTAAAAATAGAACTTCTCTCGCTTCTGTCCTTCGTAGATGAGCTCTTAACTGGAGGGCAAAAGGTTGAAGGTGAGGATGAACATGAACGTAGACCAGCCTGCAGAAAATAGCAGTAGAATCTACCATCTTCAACGACTTTCCGGACAGTGGGATCAAATGGAGCTCTTCATCTCCAGCTGCTACAATTGCACTCAACCGGAGCAATGCCACCTACTCTACCTCAAAGGAAAGGGGCAAATTCAAAATTCAACGGAGCTTTGACTGTTTGTCGATGGTGCCCTAAATAATAATAATTTCAAAAACTATGAGTATTGTATAAAAATATAAGGACGTTGTATGGTAGGTTGAAGAATGGTTAGGATTGGAATTCTATTTCTAAAAAATGGATAAAAAGTATGATAGTTGAACTAAAATTAGGACATTAAGGCTTCATCAGGACAACTGCAGGGATAATCACCATCAACTACATGAGAAAGATGTTCTCCTAAACCGCTTTGGATTATTGTAATATAAAAATTTAATATTATAATATTACCACTATATTTTGAGCATGAAAGCTTGATGAATTCTTATTACTTATACAATTGATTGTTTTCTTAAAAAAGCTTTGCTTCTTATTTTTTTTTCGAACGATGCACATGCGCACGCGCATACATACACATATATATAGTGCATAGAAGTAGATCTATGTGTATTTAAAGATGAGCAATTGTCCCCCTCCTTAAGTGTCCTATTGGGTCATTAGATTTTAATCTCATAATGGGACTTGTTCTAATTAAGAGTCCCAAAAAAAATTTCTTTCCAATGAAATATATTTTTTAAAAAAAGAAAATTGATAAGAGTAAACAATGTAATAATTAAGCCAAGAGAAAGCAAGGTAACTTAAAGAAAGCAATACTGAGTTTCTTCCTTTCAACAACCCAATCAACAGTGATCCATTATCCAACAATGTACATCATGAGCCATTGGTGTCCAATCACATAGTGAGTACTTTAACATGGGGACATGGGCATGATAAGCCCATGTTAGGTACCAGAAAAGATATCTTTTTATCTCCTATGATCTCCATCATTTGCGTGCACTAATTAAAAAATTATTCTTTTGAGAAAAAAAAATGATTCCCTTTTCCTCAAGCAACAAAAGGTCCTAACGCCACAACTGCGCATGTATATTTATATATTATGCTTATGTATATATATATATATGTATACATACATATATATATATTATGCATGCATATACAACTAATAATCTTTGGGAGACAAATCTTTTTCCTTTTTCTTAAAAAAAAAAAAGGTTAAAACTAATGTAATGCAACTGCACAAAAGCGAGTCTCTTGAGTCAGATTAAATTTTGACAGGATGAGCTCATGCTCTTGATGTACTTGAGCAGAAGACAAATATTAGTTTTAACGTTTTCATTAGAAAGTGATGCATCTATATATTTTTTCTAAAAAAAACATATGTAATGTATTATATTCTTCATTTTTATATATATAAAAAGAGAGAGTTGGATTTTGTTATATTCGTACGTGCTAAGTTTCAAATTCAATCATTTTTTCATTCTTAAATTTATATGAATCTTAAAACCATCTCATCATTTTTATTTTTAAAATTTATAATTTTTATTTATCTAAAGATAAAAAAAATTAAAATTGAGCTTAACTACATGTAAATATAATCAAATTCAACTTTATATTTATTTATTTATTATAATTTAAAATTTATTTATTTATTTATTTTGTGGCCTCTGAAAGCTTTTTGGAGCCTGGGGCTTCTTTGTGGACCCCTCTTTTGAGGGGACATGTCACGGTTTTTCTCCTAGCCACTGGATCAGCTTTTGAATGCTTGGTGAGCGTGCAGCTAATTTTCTTGGGTCTTTCCTTTCCAGACAGGATCTATCCGTAATATTCAGTGCGTTGACCAGCAATAGTGCTTTCATTTGGCCTCTATGCCTTTTATTCAATTTTCCAACTTGTGTCCGTTCAATGGGTAGACAGAACAAACTTACACATCAAACGAAATGATGGACATTAATGTACCTGGTTCCCATTAGGTGGAAATTGTATGAGCTTACCGAATGGTATGTCCACTTAAGATTCTCGAGTACGAAAATTTGTTTCAGCTTGCTGACCTTCAGAGATTATGTGATGGTTTTTTCTTTTCCAAGAATTGTCTTGGAGTAATTGCTGAAGTGGATCATCCATCTGCATAAGAGCATGATAGACTTGGATAAAAGCTTTTGGAGATAGTTTAATACGGCTCACCTAACTTCAAGCTATTTATACAATTAAAGAAAGGCTTAATCTTTGAAAATATCACACTTGATCGCTGATTGAATAGGAAAGCAGGCCTTATTGTTTGGCTAGGATTTGAAATTTTAGTTGAACAAATAGGTTTGACACGATGGATTTCTTCTTGTCATTTCTTTCAATTTCAAGCAAAGTTTTGTTGTTGTTATTTACCTTTTATCAGCATTTTGGCATCGGCGAGACTCCTAATGAAAGCACAAATCTATAAGTTATTTTATAGTAAATGATGGTGGCACTGCTGGTTGTTCTATGAAAAATAACTTGAATCCTTGAGGAAACTTCTTCCGTGGTTTGAATCCGAAACTCTTTCCAATGGAAATAGAAAAATTATTCGGACAAAATAAATTTTCGGCTTTGCCTTAACTATAAAATTATAAAATATAAGAATCTTGTGTCCTTGACCAATCTCAACTCTTTGAAAAGCGGTAAAGATGGGTCTGCAACCATGAGACTTTGGAACATATTGCAGGCTGGATCACCCTTAAATACTCCTTTTTATTGGATTAAAGCCTAAAAAATATCTTATGATCTTGATTCCAGAGGAAAAAGTCTAATAATCATCGGGCACATTATGGTCTTTGCTGGTCATCAATGCTTTTTTTAAGGGCATCAGTTGCTTAGGCCTCCTATTGAAATCAGCAAGCATCTTCTAGTTCTTAAACATCAAACAGAAACTAGAAAAAAACACTTTATAAAATTGCCATCACATCAGAACATAATCCTAACAGATACTTATTTGACAATGTACGTATTGTATTGTGCAAACATGATTGATATCAACATGAATTATTCTCAAGCAAGCAGGTTACAAACTTATCTGAAAGCCAACATATAAATACATGTCCACAAAATATTTAATTCCAGAAAAAGAGCTACTGAAATTTTACAACAATACAAGAGATGTCATCTGAACTCTTCCGGGCAACAGCTAACTCTGTCAGATGCTTGGCTGCTGCCTGAGGGTCCTTTATATCTTTGATTGCATCCGCTGCCTCTTGGTTGGACATCACCTGCACCAATATAAGCATTGTGAAGTTATCATCATTATCACTTCAGTGAGTTTTCTTAAGTCTGAATCCATTATTTTGAATATAATATACTAGAGTTTGACAGGTGATGCCAGTGGAGGCTCATCCTTGCACTTGGGAATTCAAGTTTTAATAGAAGAATGCTTAGTAATGTCCAGTGACACAAGAATCTATCTCAGATCAACAAACTTGAGTTTACCTTCCATAAACCGTCACTTGCAAGGATTAGCACCTCCGTGTCATCATATATCGTCTCTTGAACCACATCTGGTTCAGAACTTAGGTGAACCTTCAGGCTGCGGTCTCCAAAGGCTCTTGCCACTGCCAGCTGCCCATCCACACGTGGCACGTCTCCTGAATCAAACAGACATGACAAATTAAATTATCATTTGCGGCTAGATAATATTCAATTGGTGCAATTTCATAAGTATATGAATTTTATTATGGTAAGCTGCATGAATTTTTATATGATATCCACTTTTATGTGATTGCACATGTTAATCCAGGATATCATATGAGCTAGTGCTGCGAGGTTGTGATAATGCAATAAAATCCACTATTAGGACAACAAAAATATATACCTACACCAGGCCATAACCTTCCATGTATGATTCATGATATCCATAAACCCGTTGTATTAACACAGCCATATATAACGTCCAATTCTCTCACGCATATGTACGCCAGGTCATGATCCACAGCATATGAAAGAGATATGATGCCTTTTAAGCGTATGGACGGATGGAACCATAAAAGGAGTCTTTTTCTTTATCAGCACTAAGTGCACTGTGTATATTGGGTGTTTTTGACGCTTCCATGTATAAACAAGACTACAGGTTGACGGTAAATTAAAATCATCAAGCTGACTATTAAATGGATTAAATGGGGACCAGGACCACATGTGATAGACCGAATGATACTTTCTTTTGCCATTGATACTCTGCCCAAAATCAAAAATACTTTAGAATGAAGAGGTGTATGAGTTGGCAGAGAGAGATGCACGCAGATTTTTGGAAGCAATAGTAAGATAGGGAGATGAAAGAAGGAATAAAAAAAAAAAACAAAGGCACAAACAAGCAAAAATACATCCGAACATGTCAATGAGATGAAGTCCCATGAGAACATCCATATCAGAGATAAATTGCTCAAAAAAATAAACTTGAGATATTGCTTAAGGGTTTATATAGAAAATACTGAAAGGTATCTATGATGAAGCATTCATATTTTTTGGCCAAAAAAAGGCAGATAGGATTTTTTTTTTTTTTTTTCTTTGATCAAATAGCCATTTTGCAAGTATCATTGACAGGAAGGAAAGAGGAACATCACATAGCAGACTGTCTACTACTTTCTGTATGTTATGAATTTACTAGATCATGAGCTCTTCAAAGAAATGAATGTTGTCTTCAATCATCTATTCAAAGTCAGCTTTGAAAGCTTTGCTGGATTAGAATGAAGTTTGGCAGCAAAGTACAATTTCATAAGGGCCAGTAAGAATCACATCCAAAGGTGAAGAGTATAAAGGGTAAGGTTCATCTTTGTACCAGACCTTGCACCGGTACCATACTGTTATAATGTCGGTACGCTCAGTTTGCAGACCGAGACTTAGGATGCATTGGTACCATGACTCAATTTAGTACCTGTATAGTACAGTATGGTGATATAGGACAGTAGACATCAGTATGGTATATCATGAATCATATCATGCGCCGAAGATAATTCCTGGATTTATAATGTCCTAAAATCAAATGTATGGACGAATAGGCCAAACATGCATCCTTTTAATAAGCCACAAACTTACATATGCTACAAGGTGAAATTTACCTTGAGCTCTGTACAGAACACAGTCCATTTCCCTAACATACATGACTCAATGAGGCCTGGCCTACAAATAAACTAACAAAATTGGACTAAATAATGGAATATTTTTAGTACACAGAGAAAAATAAATATGAGTCCATGCATCTGTTTATTATGCAAGCAGAAAAATCTAACATGTTACAGTGCACCTCTAATTAATTAGCGCACAAATCAGCTTACTAGTTGCAAGAAGTTTAAAAGGATGCAAGTAAGTCCTTGCAAGTTTTAGATGCACCTAATAGAGAAAAGGCCAATATATATTATCTGAGAAGAAATTGATAGACATAAAATCAATGATCAAAGAATGATGATAGAGAATTATTAAGCAATGCTGTCAAAAGCTGCTTATTATTTGTTGTAATAGAGAATTATTAATATACATTACCATTTAATATATACAAAAATTTTGGAGTATATTTATAATGCAATCCCTTCTCTGCATGCTCGCTACATTTGAGTTGCTTAAGCAAGTATCCTCTAATAATTCAGATTAAAATAAAGAAGATATTTTGCTGCAGCTTTCTAAGACACTCTCAATATTTGCTTTTGACTGGTGAAATAGAAGAGGATGTAAATCACAAAGGGAAGTGAAAATATAAAATTTGAAAGTGAAACATCTAGTTTTTCATGGGAGGTACCACTCTCTGGGTAATAATTCTTTTTTCATTGTGACTGAAACAACATCAAGCCTCATCCCATTATTCTAGGGTTGCTTTTGTGGGTCCTACTTCATCTTGGTTCTTTTCCAAACTAGGTTCCTCAAGATTGAAAGCATTATAAATCCCTTCCCACCACTTCCACCTTTAGTTGCCTGAATATGGAATGGATGAACAAGGTTGCTGAGATGTCAAAGATGTAATAGGAAGCATCTGCATAAATAATATCATTTACTATATAATTTTTTCTACTGGTTGTTGTATTAAGAAAATAACATATAATTTAATTGTGATTGAACTAAGGATGATTTCAATAAAACATTCTTGAGATAAGAGGGAACTGAAACATTAGTAGTCTGTGAGAGCCTCATCCTTCTCAACTGTTCAACAATTCTTTCCTGATTTCATCCTCCACTAGAGCTGTTCCAATGATCCCTCATTTTTTCTTCACTAGAGGCTCTTCCACCATTTTCTTCTACATAGCTGTCAACCTGACATCGGATCCTCCATAGCTTGATGTCAAATTCTTGATAAAATCACCTGGCCAGTAGGGAGGGCCTGCCTTAATTTATTTTATGCCAGATCCCTGAAAAAAGTTGTTTTTGGCTATTTACAATATGAAGATTCTTTGATAAATGCAACATTTTTTGAGGGAAAAGAAGGGGAGACTAACTCATACTACAATTTTTAGCAAAAAGATGTGCCATTGCCCAGAACCAGAGACCGTTAATTAGTGTGTTAAATTGACATTATAACCAGCTACACCATGACACCGCATGTCCACCTGCACTATAATTTCCTAGAATGCAAGACTTAGGGATGCACTATCCAAGATTCGAATTGAGAACCTCTGGTTGCTAAGTAAAAGGGTATGACCACTAGGCAAATTCCAGCTTATTTTAACAATATTTATATTTGAACATGTACAAAATGGTTCAAGCTGAATTGCAAAATGGCAGATCTGAGTTTGTCTAATAATAATGGTAATCACTTAGATGGGTGGACTGATAGGATCCAACATGAGATTGATACTTGGATAACATAATTGCTCACTGTTGCTATAATGTTAACTAAAACAGTATAGTAAAAAATTTTATATACTGCATGATATCTTGATGTTTATTAGCAACTATATACATAAAACATTAAAGGCACTTAGTTACCAGGAATATTTGACACAAAACCACCCTTGTTCTCAATTGTTTGGCGCTCCCTGTTTGGTTCATGATCAATAGAAAGTTGTGTAGCAACACCATTCCTGCAAATCACTGCTCGTGAATCTCCAACATTGGCTACCACAAGCTTCACACCATCTATCAATATAGCTGTAACGGCAGTAGAACCCCCTCTTCCGAGCTCAACTGCTTTCTCCAATATTTTACTGTCAGTTATTCTATATGCTTTCCTAATGGCACCTTCTGTGTCACTCCAAAATTCAGGCTGCAGCAACACCAAATGTTCCAAAGATTAAACAACAAAATTATACAATTTAGTGACAGCTGTGAAAAATCTCCAACAAGATGATTGAGATACATTAAGAAAATAATTCTAGTTCAAATGCATCATCTACATAGTTTGATGGAAAGAACAGAAAACTACAGGCGTGCACCCTACCTCTTTCAAGATGTTTTCAAACAGATGAGAGCGCAGGTAATTTGGAACGTCATGGCCCAAGTGACCATCAAAAATAGCAAACAAGCCCAACTCATTATCACCCACTTTTTTAAATTCTGCCACTAGATAGTCCTCCATTGGGTGACTTGATTTCCCCTTCACCAAGTGATATCCATGTCTGATATGCTTGCCTGACATCTTGCACTTCCCTTTTCCAGTTTCGGATGTAGATGAACCAAACCCAGCCTTAACCTGAAAGAATAATACAAACCCCTAAGTAAATCATACTTCCCATCCATAAGAAAATTTAAGGATTAAAACTTTGAAAATATCAGAAAATAACATATGAGCACACCTACAATAGCATATATATATATATATATATATATGCTCCAAGTAAGATTTTACACACTACTATGAATACATTAAACATCCTGAATCATATTTATAAGCAATAATTAGCATGGAACAGAACAGTGAACGGTTTGTCAAGACCATAACATGCTAGAAGGACCCTTTTTTCTGGAAGGACCATACATTAAAAATTGTGATATCACAACTTCCAAACTCATAAGAAGGACCCTTTTTTCTGGAATACAAAATAAAAAAACGTAGAGCGTACTTCCTTTACATACACAAACAGAACTTAAAGAGAAACACATCTTGAGGACCTTCTACTTTGTGGAGCAGTCTACGGAGAAGAGGGGAAAGTTTGAGGAGAGGAATAAGAAGAAGAGAGGGAACCTCATCATGGCACACTGGAGCAGTAATTGAATCTGCACTTGGCTCCCATAAGTTATGACAGCAGGAAATGTTATATTGACACAATGAGTCTTCTTCTCGTTTCTTGTGTAACACCTAACCTTCATTGGGCACAACTAATATATGGGCTAGAGATTCAGTTCAGAATTGTCTCATATCAGTTTGCACGAAAGCATGCTGCACCAGAATGTTGTCATAACTTACAACACTATTGTTTATCCTTTAATGAAAATGGATCTAAAGCCATGTGAACTATTTGCCTTAAGTAGAAATAGTCAAAGCACAACAATTTATCCTTTGATGACAGTTCTGCTGCTTTAACCGAAATAAATCACCACCTCTACACAACCATAAATGAACTGTGTTTTATTTCCATTCTTTTCCAAGATGCATAAGGAATATAGGCTTTGGCAAGTCAGGACAACAATAGTTCACAGAAAATCTTACAGGAATCAATTCCCCATATCTGCCTAACAATTGACAATGATAGGTTCAGCTATTTAAAACTTCAGAAACAAGCAAACACAGAAGGTGCAAAGAACTGCATTTTCTTAGTACAGTTTCTAGTCAAAGACTGAGCGTGACATTCAATTTAATTGTGTAGATATATAGATTCTTGTAGGTTTCAAAATTGCAAGCTCTGACAGACCATGCTCTAGTTGGTTGTAGTTCTCTTCATTTTCCCAATGAAATGGGTGAGCTCCCCCCTTCCCTTTTCTTGGAGGAAAAAAAAAAAAAAAAAAAGAGAATGGTTAAATCTATAGGATCTTAACTTTTGCTGCTTTTGTGATTCATATTTCCTAACTATCAAGCAACTGAACCATGGCGGCAGCAAACCCCAGCATGCAATAACCCTTTGTTGACCGATCGGTCAACAGACAACTTCTCTTGGTGCTTCATCAAGCAATTCCATCAAGCAGCTGTGGTGAGTTTAATTCTCAAAAACTTTTGACACGTTCCCCTCCGTTATTCTGTAACATTATTTTCACATATAATTTTATCATGTCAGGATCTCAAAGATAAGAGAGGCAAAAGAGGGGAAAAACGAATAAAGGCGACCGACTCCAAAGCTTAAACCTATTTAAAATCTATCAAAAGAAAGAAAGCCCCAATTTTTTATTTTTGAAAGAAAAACGTAAAAAGAACTCCCTGCTCATTCCAATACAAGAAGAACGCACAAAGATACATAAACCTAGATCAGAAAATAAACAATCTACTTAAAAGTCTTAAGAGAATAGATGGAGGATTAATGATAATTAATCAACGTACTTTCATCTTGTGCAATATCTCCCTTCCCGTCATTATGATTAACGATTCCTCCCGCTGCTACCGCTGTTCGATGTAAAGAGTAAATTAAACACCAAATTCTTGCTCGCTAAAATTAAACACAAGAAGTCAGGCAAGAAGAAGAACCTTACATTGTTGAGAGAGATGTAGTGGGAAAAAGAAAGACCCCCGTGTGGATTGGATGATTAAAAAAGAGATGTGGTTCGTGGTCTTCCGAGGGGACGGTGGCCGCTTTTTGTGAACAGAGCTGGATTAGCAAAATCACCGGATACCGACACGTCGCTTGCTTCGTCCTTTTGTTCTAATCTTTATTATTATTATTATTATTATTGCTGGGTTTTGATCGAGTCTACGGCGTGCGGGGAGGGCCGCTACCGAGTGACGACCGGGAGAACGACGTCACCGACTCGCCGGGCCGCGGACTCCGCGTGGTTGGACCAGACCCCAATAATTGGACGTGGTCGATTGACTCATTGCCAAGAGCTTAACCCGAGTCGCATCAAGATGCTGGCATCCATCAACGCGAGTTTCGCATGAATCTTCCACGATGGACGGCCATGATGCGTCCGGTGTGAAATAACACGACTCTTAAAGCACGTGTACGTCAACTAATTGAAGCCTATGTATTATTATAAAATTGTTTTTTTTTTTTTTTTTTTTAACCTAGCTGTACTCTTCAGCAACCGCGGGTCTTTATATTTTAGACCACACTATATTTTCTCATCTCAGTCTCAACAAGTTAAATAAATAAATAAAGCCTGTTCCCAGCTGTCATACATTAGGCATCTTGGAATTAAAATAATTCATAATGTCATACCTTAACATCTGGGAATTAAAATAATTCATATTCGTAACAAGCGAACTTCCATGGAATTATTGTCATACCAGCATGATGCAAACTGGCTACGCTTCACGTGATTATCTGAAGAGCTCTGATTAACTTTTATTCTTAAACTACTTATAATCCGGCGTGTCCTCCCACTGAGTTCATGTTTTTCTGTTGTTAAAAAAAAAAAAACAAAAAACAAAAAATAGAGAACAAGTATGATGCCAAATTTGCTCTCAACTTTCTCTGTCTTGTTTACAAAGAAAAGATTCTAGTTACACATTGTGGACAACAAGTTAGACTGGTTCAAGCAGTCTTGAACAAATATTACAAGCAATCATCTCATATGGAGGGCATGCCGCCTTGCTCCTCTCCGATTCACGCGCAGCTCTGGTGACTTTGGCTTTGTTGTTTCCTTCGCTGACCTGCCAATTGAAAAAACAAAAAAACATGACGCCAACGCATGATCATCATCATAGTTATATATATAAAAAAAAAGACAAGATAAATGCTGCATGAATATATTGACTTCATAAACAAGACTGCTCACCTTTGTGGAAGGAATGGATTGTCAAACTTTGGAAGTGGCCTTGCATGGGGCACCATTGTCCTCCTCAACTGTTTCACCGCCTTCTCTTCTTCAATCTACGCCAGTTGCAACCATTTTTTAACAGCAAACATTGCCATCATGAATCAAAGCACCAAGCAAACACGAGGAAATCTAACAATTTTTGAAATTCTTACCATTTTTGCTGTTTCATATTCCTCTCTCATTCTCTTATACATCATTTGTTTCTCCTTTATCTGCATCAAGAGTAGAAGAAATATTGAGATCGGAATAAGCATTACCCTTGAGCATCAATAAATTTGCAAGGCAACACACCTAAAATAAATAAGAAATGAGAGCGTAGACATTTACTGTTTACATAAACAAATGCAAATCGTTCCATAAATGTTCTATACCTTCTTATCAAACTCTGATCTCTGCACAGCCCTATCATCTGCATGTAATACAAACCCCTGGACTTCAGTCAGAGGCTTCCTCTCTCTTTCTGCTAGTGGAATAGGGTCACTGCCGCAACATTACAAACAAGAATTCAGTTTTTCTTTCCAACGCATGCATGAAAAACTGAAGATGAAATTACTGGTATTCATTTTTCTCAAAAAAAATGCTGATATTTACTCTCTCATGATCGGTTGTGCTTTAAAGACTCTCTTTTGTGCTTCTTCTCTTTTCATCCGTTCCTCATCTTCCAGCTTCCTCTGCATCTCCTCTTCATGCCTCACTAAGCTCTCCAATTGAAAAGCCTCAGGCTTTGTGCACTGCTTAGGCTCTGGTTTTGAGGGTATCTAAATATATAAAAGAAGATAAATAAATACATGAAAAACAAATAGGCACTGTGTAGAAAACTGCTTGCAAGGCATCAGACAAAGATTATGTTCTTTACCACTGGATAGTCTGTAGTGTACGGATATGGGTTAGCCTTGGGAATCCTGGCTCTCTCCTCTTCCAACTGTTTCTGAAAAATCTGAACTGCAAATTGCCTCTGTTTTTCACATCCTCGCTCCTAAAAGAAATGCAAAACAATAGCAAGGTGAGTTGTCACTTGAATTCAAAATGAGAATACAAACAGTAAGAATAATGCACATTCCCACGCACCTCTGTTTTAAGATGAAAAGGATTTGGTATTGTGATTCTATTAACTTCTTGTTTGTCATGGTGAGAAGATTCGGAATGCAGTGAGAGCTGAAAGAAAGAGTTGTATAATCAACTAAAAAAAAAGGATGAAAAATCCTTCCATATATAGCAAGTGTAACTTGGAAACACTGATGTCTACCTTGTCAAAGAGATCCGCCACACTTGCAGAAGGACCCAACCTGTCATTCGTTGCAAAATGGAATTCTTGGGGGGTTGTTATTTGGGGCATTGGATTGGAAAGCAAGCCAATATCCCCTCTGCTCTCAAGTATCTGCACGATTTTTTTTGGATAATGGTTAGTGAACAACTTGCTTATAAATACATGAATGAATATAGAACAGCAATTAAAGACCTTTTTATTAAGTGACCGGGCCTTGAACTTTGGAATCCTTTCAAGTTCCTCCAGCTCCAATTCCTGAGAACTTTTGACTCTGTAATAGACGAAACGTTTTGAGAATATGCACTAGATATGACATGACTAAAAGTTTCTGATTAGCAGAAAATCAAAATTCAATAGTAAACCAACTGTGAAAAGGAAAATAATGCATACTTTGGAGGCCGTGCTCGTAGTGATGTTTCAAGAAGGGGTGGCCTTGGTTCGGTAAGTTTCAAGGGTTTGCTCTGATTCTGTCACATAAAAATGGTATTTTTTTTCTGTAATCTTGGAAAACTTAATGGCTAAACAATCATGACTGTGAAACGCAATAGTTCTACCTCGGTGGAAGCATCTACTGAGGAGACTGTTGATGACGTTTCAGCATGCTGATTCTTTCTCTCCATTGTCTTCAAATGGAATTCCTGTGCAAAAGAGAGAGAGAATGAGTGTGCTAGGATAACTGGCTTCTTAGCAGCCAATGGGCCATCAAGCAATATAGTCACCTGAAACTCAGGTGGTTGGGGAACCGTTCTGGGCAATGCAGGGAGTGAAGGTGCCTCTAGAATCTGCCAAGTGAAAAATAAAAATGTAAGAATAATCTTCAGAGACCATAATAGCAAAACAAATGAATAGAAATAATGAAGCCAAGCCAACCTTCTTGTTTACAGGCCTAGCTTTGAACTTAGGAATCTTTGCCAACATCTCTTCCTCTAGCTCTGCAGAGCTCTTCACCCTCACTGCACGAACTCGGTGTGCTGTCTCAAGTGCTGGCTCCTTTGGCCTTGTCAAGGTAAGTTTAGCCCTCCTTTGAATCATTGAAGCTGTGTCATCCTGTACAGTCCAAGCATATAAAATTATAAGCTTCCATTGAGACAATAGCTACTGAGATCATCTAAATATTCAGCTGGAAGTACAAACGAATGGCATTTAGCTTAATATGAGGGAACTTAAAGCATCAAAGATATGTTTTCTCTAAAGGTCCACTGCAGGATATTCGTCATGCCAAAAAGACTCAGATTAGTGCACACTTTGGGAACCATGAGACATAATTAAAATTGTAACTCCCAACCCCAACCCCCCCTGGGGAAGGGGAAAAAAAGAGAAAAAGGCACGGTATACTTTAACTCAGTAATATAGTTCTTAAGGAAAAAGAATAAAAAAAGCACAAGGGATAAACAGTTACTGCTATAATCAATGGCAATATAAGAAAGGCTATTCGTTTTCATCCATAATCACTGCCAAAGAATCCATACAAAACGACAATGGAGAAAATCTATAGACTCATAAGAGATGGAGTTGGTGAACGTTTCAGTCAATTTACCGGCTTGCCAAAAGTTCCAGTCAGTGGCAACTAGAATAACGCCTAAATGATAGTAATAAACTTAACACGATACAACATTTTCAGTTATGAATACTTTCAAAATATGTCCAACATATTTTGGATAAATTAATTAAAAAATAGAGATTAAGTATGCAGTTACCTCTTATGTGCACAATATTTATCTCAAATGACCAAAAAAAAAAAAAAAAAAGCGAGAAAACATGACCCAAAAAAGGAGAAAAGGGGGGAAAAGATCAACTGTGATCTGACATGGTTGTTAAAAGCTGATAAAGATAAATAACAAGGAGGAAGCAAAATTAATCTAGTTAAGTTAGGTTACTTGAAATGAAGATGTCCTACAAAGCTTTTATATTTAAAACAAATTAATTTTAAAAGATAAGGCAAAGTTGAAAACTAACATGTGAAAGTGATCTATTCTGAGGGAGATCTAAGTCTCTAGTCCTTGACTGGAACTTTTTAACCAACTCTGCTGCAGACAGGAATGGAGTCACTTCCTGTTTCAAAAATATACATAACTGTCAGTTCAAAGTTCAAAGTAGTACTGCATCATCAGGCTGTGCCTGCAGATTGACGTGTTACATGTTACAAAAATAAGTCATATCAACATACCTTCCGTAGTGATGGGTCTTCATGACTCCCTCTAGCGGCAGCTGAAAATATGTCAGTGGTAGCAGTTGAACCTGGTCTTGATTTGTGGGGCAACGCTTTGGTTTTGACATTGAGTATCTGAGGATTACAGCATTAAAACTAAATTCTCATCAACAAGAGAGTGAAAAACTGAAAGTTCCAAAGTTGATAGAAAAGGTAGTCAAAATAACTACCTTTCTGGATCTTCCATCATCCAGCTTTTGCCTCTTTATGGCTTGATTTTCTTGAGCAATATCAGTAGCTATGACATTCTTCTTGGCAACACTACCGAGACACCTACTCAGAAAAAAAAAAAGAATAGGAAAATCTAACTATAGAGCCTCACAAACAAAAATATTTTTGTATGTTATGTGTGCAGACTGAACACTCACTTTGTTACACTTTTTGGTTTGGTGCATTTTGAAGATTGGACTGAAGGCGATTTGGTTTTTGGCTTTGCTGCAGAGGGCTGTTTGACCAAACTTGCTATTTTCTTAGCCATCAAATTCTTTGTACTGATGGCTGCTGATCCCTTTACAGAAACCATCTGTACTTTCGGAGTGCAAGCTTCAATAGTTACTTGGTTCTTTACACTGGTCGGTGCTATTCCTTTTGTAGGAACCTTCTGTTCTTTTGGGGTGGAAGCTTCAATAGCTGTATGCAAAGTTAGTATAAGAGATTAATCAATATGGAAGTATCACAATTACTGGTGAAGAAAGATGGGAAAACGAAAGATTGTCTAAAAGCTATGGTTATTTCTACCTCTAAGAGATTAATCAATATGGAAGTATCACAATTACTGGTGAAGAAAGATAGGAAAACGAAAGATTATCTAAAAGCTATGGTTATTTCTACCTCTAACTCTTGCCCCATTTGACAAAGGAGGAACGGGGAACTCAAAAGAAGGGATTTCTTCCTTGCTCAAACTTGCCGCTGGAGCTAAGGAGGCAGTGCTCTCATCACCCAGGGGTAAACTGTAACCAGTAAATAAAATAGTGAAATTAAGTTAGACTGGTTTGGAATTTTGAGTTGGGAATAGTAAATTAGATTGGAGAATGCATGGAAACAAGAACCTTTTCTCTTCTTGAGGGAGACTGCTATCTTCACTAGGCTTAACCTCAGAAATCTGAAAGCCATGATAGTCATTTAAATTCAAAACTAGAATGTAAAATTTAATCTCTTTAAAAGCAAACTTCCAACTTACAAACTCAAGGGAGTTCTTTCCATTCTCTACTTCTTGCTGTTGGCTTGCTTTAACTTCTGTAGAGATATCTAGCTCCTGCTCATGTCTGGACAGATGAAAAGAAGAGAAATTGCAGGTTAAGATAGGATAGATCAAGAGTAATAGGGAGAGAAAGGGAGAGCTTGTCTATAAACATCAAATAATGATACCCTAAAAACTGAAGGTAAAACTAGCCCACCTGATATCGTTATCTGCCGATATCATCGGATTGTCTCTTTGATTACTACCTTCTTCTGCTGCTGCTGATTCCTACCATTAAGTAAAATAAAGGCAGAAGGAACAAGTTTTGAGACGTCTGACTTAATTCACCTAATCAAAAAGAGGGAAAATGACGGACTGGATAAGAATCACCTTCGGCACTTGATCTACATTCCCAAAGTCGCAGAGAGTCTCCATCTTAATGGATCTGCACTCTTTGATTTTCGGCATGAAAGCTAATCCAGTAGAAACAAACAGAATTAAACCCAAAATTCCAATTCGAAGCAGAAACCATAAAACAAGAAGATGAGAATCCAAAGAATGACCTTCATATTCCTGAACCAGGAAACCAGGTAAATAAAAAAAAAATCTTAATGCCCTAAGATCTCTTACCATGAAGAAGACACCTTTCCCAGGGATCATAACCACAAAACCCTAGACCCACAAGGACCCCGGTAAAAAAATTATGGATTCTTCACACCAAGGTTGCGGAACTTGGCGTGAATAAAGATAGCGAATAAAGATCCTCTTTTTCTCACCGTTAGAGATACAAACCAAAGAAAAAAAAAGTAGGAGAAATCAGTAGGAAACGTACGGGAGGGGGCATAGCTGATGGAGGTCTCGAACCAACGCTCGGCTCTACGAATCTCCTCTTCGGTCTCGTCGTTTATGAAATCAAAGAACCGAGGCGCACAGAACTCATAGGCTTCGTCTATGAGGATATCCACGCCGCCTCCTGCTCCTACGTTCGGATCGTTCGCCATGGGAATCCTCCCTTCTTCCTCCTAAATCTCAGGGGAACCAGAAGGGACTTCTAGGGTTAACGCGCGCGGATATTTAGGGTTTTAGGGAAGGGAGAGGGAGAGAATGGCAAGAAGTAGTGGCGAGGACGGGGGGAGGGATGGACGCGCTTCCTTGGATTTCTTTCGTTGGGGCCGATATTTGGGAAGAAGGCTCGGGGAGGATGAACGTTATAAATTCCAACGGTCGGAAATTTTGAAAAAGGCGGAGGCGGCCTGAAAGGAAGTGGGCTACGGTGGGGAGATGGGTCGGGGATCGACGGGTTTAACGGCTATAAGTGGGGCCATTTTCGATGCCTCTCGACCACGTGACACCAAATTCCAGGCTCCAACTCCTCCTCTCGGGATGATGAGGATAATGGAAATGGCCCAATATCCACTTCTTCTCGTTTGGGCTTTTGTTGTCGATGCTGCTGCTGCTGTGACTGCTAAATTGTTAAGGAATCAAGCCTAAAGAAGGTCGGTTGGAGGGATGAAGCCCATTATTTTGAAGTAAAATCAGTCATAAATATTTGGGCTGGAGCTTAAAATTGTCTCAAATTAGATATGTAGGAAAAGGAAGCTAAAGAGATGACTTACCATGCTACATAAGTGCTTGGATACTGATCGATACTCTGATCTATCGAGAAACCCAGACGACAAGTAGAGGGACGGGAAAGCCTTGAGGACGGAAGAATTATTGTGGGGAAGGTCTAGATAGATCTCCGGGTGGTAGTTGAAGTAGGTGAGAGACTTTTAAGGTCATGAAATAAGAAATAAAAGAGGATAACCGAAAACTGTGCCCGGCTTAACCATCCACTGTTGGAAATGAATACTTTCGAATTACTTTTTTTTTTTTTTTTTTGGGTAACCATTCAATGATTGAAATGCATTTTTTTGAACTAGAACTGGATGAGCCTTAAAAGCTGAGTTTATAATATTCTAGCTTTATATATAGAGGTAGACTTAAATATATTTAGTTATATTCGAATATAGTGACGCATGAATTTAGTCATCTTCCGCATCCTTAAATTTATATACTTCATGAATACTAAAGATGAAAAAATGAAAAAGATGAGATAGCTCTAAAATCTATGTGAATCTAAAAGTGAAAAAAATAATTAAATTTTAAACTTGACTACATTTGAATATAACCAAATATATCTCTTTTATATAAATATATATATTCTTTTTTATATTATGCATGTGAGGGTGTGTCTATGTAGCGCTATAGAAGAGCAAGTCATCTTGTTCCAAAAAAATCCACTTTGACTGTCTAGCCAGGTTACCTGGACAATAATTGCATTGTCTTGTTCCAATCTAATAGTGGAATTATTCTCAATATTTATCTAGCCTTTATCACACATTGAATCTTTATCCAAGTTCTAGGAGTTGAATGTAAGCTTTGTTGTTTCATCTCCCAAAAAAAAAAAAATAATAACAATAATAATGTAAGCTCTATTGTCATAAAACAAGAGGGGTTTTGAAGCAAACCATTATTCAAAGGTTCAGTTATCATGTTTTTTTTATATATTTTTTTTGAAAATCAAACTTTCATTTTACTTATCAATGCCATCATTCTGTGCCTTTAGCTCTTTGTCAACGCCTTTTTATGTCTTTTGATTTCTTATTATTTATGGCACCATCGGCATATAGTTGAAAGCATAATAAAGAACATAGGCATGGATGAAAGGAATGCATCATAGATGTCAAACTTCATCTATGTACTTAGCACGGCCTCCATGCCGCTTAGCTCTAGCAATTATAATGAGGCATCCTGTGCATGATAGTCGTTTTTATTTTTTATTTTTTCTGACTCATCTATTTTCACATCAGTGTCACTGCAATGCCGAATATGGAACTGGCAAAACATTGTTGCTTATGGGAAGCCTGACGCGGTAATTGGTCTCTCAAGAGATTTATACGTGCAGGTTTCATGGCAAAACTGTGCCGTCTACAGCCTCGTATATCTTTGATTTTCTTGTACCCAAGAATATTTTTGTTGTTTGCGTCGATGGCATTTTTATAGTGTGCTTGCGTTTGCTCGTTCATCCAGGGGATATCTGAATTCTTTTGAACTCCATCGACATGATGTAATTGTGATGCTAGCTTGAGATTAGTTCGTGCCTAGCTTGTCTTGTGGGGTTCAGAAGTTTAAAACAGTCAGCAGAATCATTGGAGACCAACTAGAAATTTGCCAAGAATCCTACCTAAGTCAATGAGCAAGGAGCTCATCTCACATGACAGTATAATGTTCTAAGATTGTCTGGTAGATTCCTTCTTTCTGTCAACCAAGATGTCATTTCTAATTAATTTTCAGCCCCTTCTTGTTCTTAAAAATGGAAAAAGAAAAAGAAAAACCATTGGCCCTGGAAATTGCTATATGTTGCTTTCGCGTGCCTTGCATCATTTTCCTCGTATTCTGATGCATGTGCAGCAAATCAAAGAGATTTACTCATTTTACATGGATATATCCGAGACGAAAGG
Organism: Metroxylon sagu; assembly: GCA_017589505.3. Lineage (NCBI taxonomy): Eukaryota > Viridiplantae > Streptophyta > Magnoliopsida > Arecales > Arecaceae > Metroxylon > Metroxylon sagu. Next base: position 919,171 of record JACVBY030000552.1, on the reverse strand, counting down.
CTGGGCCTGTCTCTATGGCATCAAAGGGAAATGTGACGCTCAAAACAGTGGCGTTATAATCTGGCAGCCAAAAGCAGAACATTGTCCACAAAATGTTGCATTTCTTGCTTCCATAGATTTTACAAGCTACAGTTGAAACATCCTTGAGTTCTGCATTGCTGTGCATTTAATTGCAGTTACCAGGATTTCACTGTTGTACCGCAAAAATTACAGAGCGTCCGGGTGGCACTTTGTTGATCAAAGTGGGGTCCATGAGAAACAAAAGGTGAATGGTTGGCAAACATTCCTGGGGTATTGCATTTGTTCCTCATCAAACATTCAGAGAATGGTATTCCACTGTGATAGTTGGCAATACGTTTCTTTCTTCATAGGCCATCCTTAATGGAATGTCAAGCGGACCTGGGCCCGGTCGGATGCTACTGGGATGTTGCTGCCTTGGTTTCCTTAAATGACATTATTCTTTTTTACAAAGAGCAATTCACCTAAGCAGGTACTGCTCTGGTGCTCTTTTGTTCTTCCAAGGATTGAGTTTGAGCGTTTGCAGAGCATCACCTGGTTATTGAAAGCAATGATCCACTCTTTTCTTTTCCCCCTTGAAACGTAACTAGACATGTAGGCAGTGAAACTGAGGTGGACAGTTTTAAACATTGATCAAGCACAATTTTCTTTTTTAAACATGATATGTATTTCCGCTATGCATTACAGTTTTAAAACATCACATGGTGAAAGTTACAAATCATTTATTTAGATATCCCCATCATGTATAAACTACAGTTCGGTTGTGCCCCCTAAATATTAAAGCTTTCCATCCAGGGATTCTCTTCCGATCCCAGCAATCATTCTATTGGCAACACCCTAGTAAAAATTGTAAATATTTTTTGCCTCTGAGACAGTAGAAAAGGTTTGCAAAATTTTGTATTTCTCCAATCTTCAGCGTGCTTCTCAAACCAATTTCCTCCAATACTGATTTCCCATACAATCCATTCATTTCTGGCAATTCTTGATATTCTATGCTGTTGTTGTCTCTTTGATGCTTATTATTCTTAATTATACTTATAATGTACCTTCATTTTTATTCTCTATAATCTCTCTCTTTCTCTCGTCCAAAATATTATCAACGCTTGGATAAATTTTTCATATTTCTTTTTTCCAACTAAAGCAACAATTCAAAATCTTTAATGGATATCACTGGCAACTTGGACAAAAGAATGAACAGGAAAAAGTTAAAACTACTAGAAGATGACTCCATTTTAATTTCTAGTTTGTTTAAGCAGGCCAATATAAATTGCAAGAGTAAAGATGAATTTTAAAAATAGAGTAACACAAGCGAAAATGACAAATGATAACATGGCAAAGCTGCTATAAAAAGGAAATGCTAAAAAAAGTATAAAAATAAAACAGGAATCTTCTTTTCAGATTATATGTACACTCTGAAAATTAATGATACATTTAGAACCACAAATAGGGAACGTAGACATCATCTCTTACAGTCCCTTCAAACGGAGTTAAGATCCTGGGAAACTTGGCTCTGCCATCTGCACCGGTAGATCCATTAATTTAGCTCGCCCTTCATACCAAACTCAAAGAACTCAAGGGGAGAAAATGGATAATAGTAAATTCATGCACTGACCTACTGAGAAGGAACCTAGCAAGCGGGCTTAGGCTTGGAGTTTCGATATGCTTCTTGCCATCTACCAAGTCATTGGGCACCTCCAATTTCTTTGTGAAAATGCTGGCTGCCAAATGATGGAGTTCCCTAAAGTAAGACTCATTTGACCTGCAGAAGAGAATGCCCATCTGTCAGATAGCCAGATATGTAACTATAATGCAGCAGAGAATGATAATAGAAACATGACAAAAAAGAGGCAACCATCAGGACCTTCCCAGTCGTTGCAGCAACTTGCTGGCAAGAGCTTCACAAGACCCAGGAATTTGGTACTCCAGATCCATCAATGATTCAAGCACAGCATGGACGGTTGACCCCTCTGACTCATCACCAGTAACCTGTAAGAGATCGGAGATTAAGCTGGACAGCCTGGCAGCATTTAGATTCAAGACTGGACAAAGGACAGTATACAAATTATGGAGCTTTAGACTTCAGCTGTCCAACATAATTCGTCTGGACAACATGTTTTAATATACAGAACAGAGTGGCATTTTCCATTGTCTTCACTGTGCGGTTAGTGGTGCCATATCCCATGTGGATTTGTGCATACTTCCCAGTGGCTAGAAATAGTCAAGTTGCTCAATATACCAATTCAATCACTGCTGAAATTGAAGATGGATAGGTGTGTATACATCTGAGGATAAATTGTAAAGGGTGTTGATAAAGATTAACAGTATCTCAAGACAGAAAATTAACAAAAGCAGACAATCTAAAATTATTAATAGAGAAGGCAGTGATGTTGTAATCAAGACAGGCAATTATACAATGACGATTGCAACAAATACTATCTTACACTACCACCACTTCCAAACAGACTATAGATGCATGTCAACAGTGTGACATATCTTTTGATGACAGCAGCTAAGCTCACATGTAAATGGATCAAATATCCTTTGGAGACGAGGCCTTTGAACATGAATTAGTCTTGAATTACTCTACATCCTCAAGTAACATGACCCAATTATAAAGGCAACAAACACTAACTTTTGCTTCCCCTTAATAATTGAACATCGAAGCTTTATAAGGCCGCTGGTGATGCACATATGTCCAGTTCTGTTGGAGTCGATCCATATGAATAAAATTTCTATGGGCAACAAACTTATAAGGCCCTCAAAGAAATTAAGGCCCTACTGTAGGAATTAAGATCACAATGGTCTGGTTTTGAGCGGAGAAAGTGGTAAAGAGACATGGTAAAACAACAATTATTTTTGATGATTGCAATCCTCAAAATCCAAGGATGATGAGCTCTAGGCACAAACACAGCATCCTGAGGAGCATGCAGACAAGAAGACTTGAGTATTCACAATCACAATTTGAAGGGTTATACATTGTTAATAACTAAGAAAATATGAATGTATACTTGTTATTAGACAATTGGTGACTCCGAGTGAAAAGTGAGGTGTTTGTTAGGGTTGACTATATATAAAAATCAACTAAGTTTCAGGTTTCTTTTGTGTCTGTCCAAGCCATTAGACCTCTACAAGAAAGTTCAGCACAACAATGTTTCAAACGGAGAAATTATTAAGCTGCTACTATCAAAATTCTTGTGAACCTTGCTGTATAGTCGCTGCGGCTCATGGGCAAGGTGGTATTAACTCTCCATTCTTTTCCCTTGTGCTCGGTCTACATTCTGTTGTTTTAGTTGATGAATTAGCAACACGATGCATGCTAGTGAAACACTATTAGACTCATCCAACATTTGTTTAAAGACTGTTGTTGCCCTTTCTACTTGTTCGAACAATGTCTTCACTCCGTAGGTACTAAATCCACCATCCAAAATGTTTTAATGCTTTAGAAAAGTTGTCAAAAAGATATTATATTTAGACCAAACACATGATGTAACTTCAATGTAGACATGACAATCGATATAAAATTGTGAATATATTCTTATAGCATCACAAAAGTACTATGAATCTATCAGCTGATCAAAACATAAACATACATATAAGTTCCCTAGCATGTTTCTAGGTTATAGAAATTAGCTTAGCTTTTGAAACCTTGTGCCAAGGAAGAACTTCCAAAAACAAATAGTTGGGTGAAAATTTTGCACATAATTTCCCATTTTATAATGGAAGATAAAATGTCCCTTTGCAATATATCATATTTCATGGATCAAGGCATCATGTGCAATTGGCATGATGGCCTAGATCTAGTAAAATACACCTAGTACTAGCACAGGCATGTCGTGTCATTTTGAGCTTGGCATGCATTAATACAAGTACATACCAAGAAGGTCTTAAATCCCATGGAACAAGGTTCCGCAAATTTTCCATAGAATGAGATATGGTGTAGTCTCGGCCAATCCCAACACTTGGGATGGGGAAGTCCTAGGACACACTGCTTGGGATGGTGGGATGATGGTAAGATGGTCTCGTCCCAACACTTAGGACAATACCCCCAACCCAACATCATACTAGGAATTAAAACTATGCATGCAACCATCAGTGCTGCTTGTTGATAAGGCAATAGCATGGTATACCATGCCGTGTCAGGTTTGCTGGCACTTCAATTCAATTCATATAACATTATATTTACAAATCTTGATGTAGCAATTATATACTCAGTTCTGACAAGTTGGAATTGGTATTTTGCTTAGATTCTAGTTGCTCCAGCAATTTATCAGTCTTCTAATCAATGTTTTCTACGAGCATGACAGTAGAATCATTATTATTAAAATAAAATGATAGAAAATGATATGTATATATAGCTTATTACTCCTACCTCTTTCAATGAAGGAATGATCAACACTGACAATGCAGGAGAAGCTGCTGCTGCAGAAGCCCGGACACTAGCTTGCACATCACTTAATTGACATGATTTGTTATCTAGTTTTTGCGCATCAATGTTCTCACTGGGATCTCTAAGAAAGATACATACAGATAAAAATGAACATTTGCCTTTGAATGAACAAAAGCAATTTAGCCATTAATTTGCCACACAATCAGTATGTACCTAGACTGTTCAAAGTTACTTGACTCTTCTGCCACGTTAGTTTCAAGTTCATCCTTGTTATGTTTGCTGGGTCTTTGCCAAGCATATCCTTTTCTTAATCCCCCTAGCAATGCAGCTTTTGCCTGAAATTAATCCATGGGAAGTTCTCATGGATGAAGCAATGGATCAGCAATGAAATGACATTTATATGTATAGGTGTGCACAGTGGCTGTATGCATGTAACCACATTACCTCTGCAAGGTTGATTGTACTATCTTCACATGAGAAACTTGATACTTTTTCTTGGGCTCCAAACCTAGATATTGAAGCTCGGGGCATCTCAGACTCATCATGCTGGTCACGAAGAACAACAGTGCCAGTGGTAGACATATCTTCAAATGAAGAGTATCTGCCCACAGGCTAATAAGAAAGGAAAAAGGATTGATATCATACACAATCTTGGTAATAAAACCGAAGGCATGTGCTGTATAGCACTCTCTATTCACAAATAAAGACTTTCACCTTAGTACTTTGTCTGCATGATGCTGCATGCAACTCACTTTCTGTTGGAGAATGTATGACAATGGTTCCCGACACACTTATTGACAGGTGACCCTGGATATCAAGCACAACTATATGGTCAATATTTGCACATTATACTCAAGTCCAAAACTTAATTTTCAAGGATAGGAAATCTACATCTTCTAAAGAACTTTCCATTTTTTCAGAATCCTGTTCACTTTCAGCTTCTTTCTGCAAAATGGTTGCAAGAGTCAATTCTTCAAATGCATCTCCTGATGCAGAAATCCAAGGATTCTCTCTATCTGCAATCTTTCCTGTCATATCAGGACTATAGGAAACATCAGAACTTTCTTCTCCCATCATAGCAACTTGCATTGGCTTTACAGCACTGCAGACAGTCCCTATAACCTGTGATCCATCCATGCTAACATACCAACTAGCATTTCTCAGAATCTTCATTGACTAGAGTGAAAGGAGCAAGTAAAAGATGAAGTACCGAAAGAGAAGGAAACTACAGCAAATTATCAAATAGGATACCTGGGATGAGCATTTTCATCTCTTTCATCCCTCCTCCCTCTGATGGTGCCTGTACCTTCATCTCCCGTATCCCTGACAACTCTTACAGTGCTTGTTGTGTCCTCATAAATTTGTTGGCTATATCTATGGGTTTCCATAACTTCCTTTAGATTAAGCTTTGGGCGCTCTCTGTCAGCAAATAAACATGGAAAGACAATAAGTGCAAAACAAGTAGTGTTAATGTTTAAAAAAGTCAAATAAAATCCTTTACTATTTTAATGGAAAATATTGACGCGTAGCTATATAGATGGTTGCAGAAATAAGAATAATGTGGACCTTATTCTCTCCAACAGCCTTGGACTTCTTCGAGCATATCTGATAAAACGATGCTTGAGAAGCTCCTTGGCACTAGGTCTCTGAATTTAAGATATTTAAAACCACATTTAGACAAGGAAATATATTGATTGTATAAATCAAAATTCAAAAGAGATCATTTATTTCTCTAGCCTATATCTCTAGAGGCAGACTTTGGTGTAATTACTAAGTTAACACAGTTGGACTAGAGAAATCTAAAGTGCCTGCCTGAGTCAAATTTTATCATAATCAAAAGGCTAAACAACAACTCTAAAAGCAATAAAAACACTGTAATTTTTGCATGGAATCGGTCCAAAGAAATTTATTTATGGGGTGCAACCATAAAGAGGAGTGAGGTAACTAACCGGTTATAAGAAGATAGAAACTATGGACTAAAGAGCATCTTCATAATATGATTAATTGCTCATACTTTCCCTTGATTCCAATTTCCATTTTACACAGCCAGAAGGCTCAGAGGGGAGAGAGGGTTGGTTCGAAAGTTAGTATTAATTAAGTGCAAGGGATAACAATGGACTACATGCAATATTCTTGAGCAAATATTTCCCTTCCACAAAACCAACAGAATTGTGTAGGAAAATAATCACCAAGAGGTTTATTAGATTTTTCCAAATAGCATGATTGTGAAGTCATCAAGCAGACAACTATGGAGCACTGAATATGAGATTAACAACCTTCAGCTTCCCAAGGTGGGAAGATCAAGTTGATGTAATTAAGAACAAGAACCAGATTATTCATGCTAAATCTCACTGTCGCAGGCAGACTAGGAAGTTCCTTTTTTTAAGTCCTGTGGGTTCAAAATGTCAACATCCAGTTGAGGCTACTAAAAATGGCAGCACTTATGCGCCTGCAGGATTGCAAATAATGCCACAGAAGCCTGTATTAGCTGCACATTTCCAGCCATCTACATTCAGTCTGAACCATCCTGCAGGTAGTTTGGTCCTAGCTTTTGAGGTAATTAATTTTGGCTTCAAGATGTTTTCTAGACATAGTTCTGCATCTTATAGTTTCCTGGTAACATCTATCATCCACATCTAGACTAAATACTCTGTGCCATTATTACATTTAACAGTTTCCTTTCTTTTTCACATATTCCAAACAAACTAAACTTGTAAAATTGTAACAATTTGACTAATCGAATTGCTTCCATCAACCTAGTCTTGAATAACATGATCAGACCATCCTATGAAATTCATCATTTAGTGAGGGCCAAACTCCAAAAAGTGCGCCTTCCATAACACAATTTGAAAATCAACAATGAACAAATTTCTCAATCATCTTAAGCATCCCAGCATAAAACACATAGAGGCTGTTCAAATATGATCTCTTTGGTCGTTCACTTGAAAAGGCCAGCCAACAAACCAGGGTTTTATGAAAATTTTAGTGTCATAGGCTATGAAATTTCAATAGTAGTTACAGTACAAAGCAAGGTTTGCTATCTCAATACTAGACCTATATTGGTACCATACTATTATAGTATTGGTACGCTTGATACACAGATCAGTTCAATATGCCAAGACTTAGTATGCGTTGGTATAGAGTCTTGGTTTGGTCCCAGTACCAGTACAATACGCTCAGAATGGGATGCTATGCATCAATACGGCATATCATGATACAAAGTTTTGATACTAAAAATTATAGGAATATATGCAAGGCATATTTTCCTGGTGAGTTGTGTTGTAATGGTGTGGATTGGCACTTAAACCTTTCTATATTGCATTTACTTTCATGTTAGTAGCTAGCAGCAATCCACATTTGTAATTTCCCTCCCTCTCAGGAAAGCAAACAGTTTCGATTCTTCATTATACGCTCTTGCACTGTTGTACAAGTTATATGAATTAACCAACTGATTTGACTCCATAAGCTTAAGCTATTAGGGAATGGGTCAACAATGTATGTCAGGCTTACCATCTCCCTGCCCAAATACATGGCCTAGACCACAAACATGGGGGGCTAACAATTGATATGCGAAGACAATAACCAGGTCAGTTACATAAGTAACCAACTCAAAGGAGATTTGAACTCAAACTAGTCTTAGCTCCGATATTATGTTGATTAGCTCAGCTTGAGCTGTTAAAAATGAGTGAACAAGGTATATCAGGCTTAATAAGATGCAACCAATCTTTTCAAAGGCTGAAATATATGCAACTTCATCATGGAAAATTTTCCAAACTAACCCTTTCTCTTGCACTTTTAGCTAATCAACATAATTCTAATTGAAAATAAATTGCTTCACAACTGCTTGTTTTGTAGCACCTGTTCAATACCACCTTAATAAAGGATTGCAGTTGTAAGAGGACAAACTCACAATGGGAATTAATACCAGCTATAAAAAAATGCTTTTAACAGAAGAAAAAAATGATGAGAACTAGTGTCCTAATTTTTGCTACATGAAGCAGTCAATTCAGTATGACGTACACTAGTGTGCATTTCATGGTCTTGTTTGTTTTGTTTTATTTTTGAATTGATGCAAGTATCTAGGTTTTCATTTATACCTTAGCGATTTCATTTGTCGATCTTTACATTTATTCCTTGTTTATCTTCTTTAGTTTTCTGGATTGCATTACCAGGAATGATAGATTGATACATTAGTATATCAGAGGAGTGGCAAAGTTGCAAAAATTAAGGACAAAGTGATGGAAAATTGATTGAGAAGTTATGAACACGTACAATGAAGATCAGAGGAGGCTTCTATAAGGAGAGGTACTTTATTTTGTATTGAAAGTTGTAAGAAGAGCTGAGAAAGACTTAAATTAATGTACAAGGATATGGAGAAACATAGAATAACATCAATGCTCACCCTATGTAGGAATATCTGATAAATGAGGATCCATAAAGCTGACCCTAAATGGCTGGGAAACAGCTAGGTATTGTGATTGCGAGTTTTCTGCACTCACCAGCATCCAAATGATACTGATTAAAAAAAAAACTGCACTACATGCTCCAAAGAATAGTTTATTCCCTCACATAGTTTCATAACTACTAGTTTGGAAGAATACTCCAGCAATTAACTGACTGGTAGTATGAACTAAATGAGTATTAGCTATCAAAGCAAATATGTTGCTACTGATATTATTTGGTATGTCTTTAATCAGAACTACTGAATTTTGAAAATTTGAGAAAGAGAACCATCAAACAATCAAAAGGCATGATCCTATTACATCAAAACTTTTGCCTTCTTTAGGAATCACTTAAGTTTGTTAATGTAACTATCAAACCAAGAACAGAGAGAAGATAATGATTAAGTAAAAAGAAGAAAAGATTACCTCAGCAGGAGTTTTCTTTAAACACAATGATACAAATTCCTTCATTAGGCGAGAGAAGTGCTCATCAAGCTGCATTGAATTAAAAAAATCACATATGTTTCTAAACAGCAACAACATTAGCTTTCCCCATTATAAAAAATTTTCCATACAGATTAACTTGATAGATAAAAAATTTGGAAATCTTAGATATAGTCCAAGTAAACCTGGGGAGGATTTTCACGTGGTATCATGAAAAGAACCCTCATTGGATGGATATCTGCCAAAGGTGGTTCACCTTTTGCCATTTCTATTGCAGTTATACCTAAGGACCATATATCTGCCTGCGTCAGAAATAAGATTTGTCTAAGAAAGTAATTGAAAGTCTGAAAATAAATTTAATGACTAATTATAAAAGCTTTGTCGAATACCTTTTCATTGTATCCATCTGAATTCTGAATGACCTCAGGAGCCATCCAAAATGGGGTCCCAACAAACGTCTGAGTAGGCTTCAACTTATCAATACACAATACAAGGACAATAGAATTTATTAAGCTAAGATACTCTGCCATTCAACATAAGAATATAGGTGCTTCATAACATGCTAAAGTCATGAAAGTATCACACAAAAGACAAAACAAAATAAATCTTAAATATGCAATAAATAGAAACCAGCACAAAATGTTTTAAATTCGGATGTTCTTGGAATCCTTTTAAATTCTGTATCATAAAATACAAGAACCAGATTTATATGCTTTATCCAAATTTTTATATATAATGTCTTTTTCCAAAAAGAATCTTAGTTATTATAACAAGCAAATTTTTTAATTTAATAAGTTCTAAAGGATGATATAAAGCTAAGATGGAAGCCTTGCTGCACCAAGAAAGATAGATTCTTTTTTTGAGGAAAACCAAGCAAGATAGATTCAATTTTAACTTTATGGCAGATTTTACACAATAATGCAAAAAAAAAGGCCTCTAGGATCGTAACAAAAATAAATATGGTACACCTTGCCTAAAAGAAATGAAAGATTCTAGGAACCACCAAGTGATCAAGTAAGAACCACGATGTAAATTGACAAGGAAATGCACGCATGCTTTTATAAATACACATAACACTGAGCATGCATCCAAATGTGGGTGCATTTAAATGTATGCTTCATTCATAAATGCATCTCCTTGTGTCTGGGCAAGTGTGCCTTCATAAACACACGCACACACACACATTGGTGCATGTATGGAAACTATGCATGGACTTGTACTGTGACCAACAAGGTAGGTTTTCTTACCCATTAACTAGCCTTCTAGGTTTGATGGCAGACCTTTCCCTTGCCTAAGATTGGCTTGACAAAAAAATTAGCTCTTATCAAGGGCTGCTTCCAGGTCAGCAGCAGATCAAAAAATTTTGCTTCAAGTTTTCCATTAAGTATTCTCAACTTGGAGCTGTGCTCAAAGCCGACCAAATTTTGGTAGGATGACTTGAATGATGATGAAGTTTAATGATAGTGTTACATAAGCATCAACATAGTATGCAAAATGTGTACATGTGAATTCATTTATAAAGAGAAAGAGGTGAAAGATAATATTATCTGCACATACTGGGAAATTTTACCTAAAATTTAACATAGTAATTGGGGGTATATAGGAAGCAATCAATTTCTCTGAGGTCAGTATTACTTCTATATTGAGGTTTCATAGCTCCAGCAGAAAGCAAGGTTACCTCTCAGATGACTAGAGTAAAGCACCTAAGGAAGGTATCTGAAAAGAATGATCAAGATGCGTCTACATCCCCCTGGTGCCCCACTAGAAAGCTTCTTTGGACTTAATGTTCCAAACACCAGTTTGTTGGCCCTTTGAAGTAGTATTATCCACTGCATTCCAAAATCCAAGAATGTCTTCCCAAGTACTGGTTAGTAATGGTTCTAATTCTATAACCCATTGCTAACTTCTTATCTATGTCCATTACAAATTTCATCTTCCATCTTGGGGATATCTTTCTACATGGGCAATGAATTCAAAGCTTTATATCTCTACTCATCAAATTCTTTGCCCTGTTTTTTCCTTGATAATTGATTTACACAAGCCATATCTTTCAAAATCACTTTTAAATAGATTGTAGCTTCCAATTTTTGGCATTGTTAACACAGCTTTTCATGGAGAAGCACATCACTATATGTCTTCTAATTTCATGCATTTCAACCCATGGAAAATTCATTGAATGGGCTCCATTTTTCCACCAGTAAATAACAGATACTAATCATACAAAGACTCCCCTGCCCATGATTGACACCTTCCAAGGTCAAAAATATTTGATCTCAGTGAAAATTTATACTTGAGAACCAGTCTTTTGACATAGTTGTCTTTGTTTGTCCAGACATAGTTTCAAGTTAGCAACTATTTGCTCTCTTAGCTGCTAGTAGTGTATCTCATGTCATAAACATTAAGGCATTTCATATGATAGCACATTCTCTAGCATGTTCTAGCACAAAAAATATTCCTTTATGATTTTCCATAGGTCAAACGGTTTCTTTTTGCATGTTTCTGATTTTAAAGTTGTCGATAATGTATGTTTCTAGCTTTTCTATCAGTTTTGCCACAATTCTCCATTGAGATTAAGCCCTGCTAGGGGACTAGACTGTAAGTCTCAATTATGTGCATCACCTTGATCTGATTATGAAGAATGAACATATATGTAAGTTGTTTTGAATGTACTATATCTTCAGGACCAACTAGAAATGTCACCAACTAAAGTAAGTTATAAGCAGGAATTAAGTTGGGCAGCACGTAAAAGACAGAATTTGGCAGAGATGAAATCATTTGCATCTATGGTACAGGTACAGATTCACACATTTAAGTATCAAATAATAATTTGCCTCAAAAAAGTATCAAATAATAACTCATCAACAAGGCAATCAAAGTATCTATTATCATTAGTGCAAACAAAATAAAACATTAGTCATGTAGGCTTTCTCAGTACTAAAATATGTAACGAAAAGAAGACATCACCTTTCTCCGAGATATTGTTCTCGTCAGTTGTGCAGAAACACCAAAGTCTGCAACCTACAATATAAAAAGCAGAATGGAGAAGTTAACCAAATGCCACGGCTAACTGTAAAGTTTTATGGTGGTTCATGTCTTTCATATGGATCAAGTACTCTCAAGGCAGTATAATTTTCAAACCTTGACTTCTCCATTTTCTGTCAGCAGAATGTTTGCCGCTGCAAAAGATCAGATAAAAAATAGTGTCACACTTTTTGTTTTATTGCTTAGAATTGGTTAGAGAATAGACAAGATGATCACAAAAAGGAAAAAAAAAATCCAAAAGGCAAGTGCAACCATCAACATATATTTCAAATAATCTTTGAATGGCCTGGCATGCAACAAATAGGGACACAGGGTATGGACAGACCTTTTATATCTCTATGAATTTTTCCTTCATTGTGAAGATAGTCAAGTGCATGCAGTAAGTCCCGTAGAATACATGCAATAGACATTTCATCCAGTGGAGGACCAGTTTGAAGCTACAAGAGCAAAGAAGGCATTATAGATAAATGATTATGCTAACAAGAAAAGGGCATTATAAATACATTGTTATATTAACAAAAAAGAAGAAAGAAAAAGTGCCAATAAAATATAGTCTGAGAGTTTTCCTAGACAATTTTCTCATACAGGCCCGCAGTTAGAGGAAGAGAAACACCTTTTCTCATACTGGCATCAATCACTAATGAATAGAAATCATAATGAATAGCACTCATTATCGATTAAAATTACACTTTCAGCAAAAAATTTAGGACACAAGCATCATATATGCATCTACCATTGTCAAAAACCAACTCTGGTTAAGTTCCATCATAGATTCAACTACAACTCCCTTAAAGGCTCATGCAAATTGGAGATGAAATCCATATGCATGGTTTCAAGTTCTGGCGGGACGTCCCATGAGATGCCGAGATGGGTTACTATCCCAAGTACCGGGATGAGACCGTCCCACCATCGTCTTAGTATTTCAATCGGCACGTTTTGAGACATATCTCGTCGTAAGTGTTGGGATGAATCAAGATGGCAGCGCTTCCCATTCTATGAAAAAACTAATCCGGTCCTATCCCATAAGATTTAAAACCTTATCTATATGTAACAATCTTTCATATAGCCAGATAAATTTTTGTGATGTATCAAAAAAAAAATCTGGAAAAAGATGCCAGCAATCTGGGGAGAAATTTATTAGAATAGATTAAGACAACCAAGCTTGAAAGATTTCCACCATCTTTAATGCATTGAAGTAGCCATCTTTCATTCAGTAAACTGAAAGCAGGTATGGTAAGAAATTTAAGAAGAAAATAATTTCAATCATACAATAATCAGCCCAGGACAAGTAGAATAAGCACACTGCAAAAATGTTGGTAAGTTAGGATTGACAAGATGATAATCCACATGTAACTTCAGGCATTTGCCAAATATAGCCTGCATCAACCATCAACAGGATCCTACCCACTTTGGTCAACATGTAAAGATCTTTAAACCACTTTCGGCACTCCAACAAGGATCTTCTTTACAGTGTTGATTGTTCCTCACAACCAAGAAAGAGAAAAAATATGTTAATAAATCCACATGTAACTTTAGGTATTTGCCAAATATAACCTGCATCAACCATCAACAGGATCCTACCCACTTTGGTCAACATGTAAAGATCTTTAAACCACTTTCGGCACTCCAACAAGGATCTTCTTTACAGTGTTGATTGTTCCTCACAACCAAGAAAGAGAAACAATATATTAATAATGTGATATTCAGTATATAGTAGGAAAAACAACTTCCCACAACTCCAATGTAGCAGATTAGACAAATGATTTCTTGAGTTTGTATAATTCATCAACACCCAGCAAAGGTAGTCTTTCCTCCTTCCAGGGACATGCATAACCTTCCTTTTGCTAGTAAAACTTAAACTTGCTTCAAGATCAACACATGGCACAGTGACACTGATGCTTCACTAGATACGCAACTAATACACATCCTTCACCAGATACCCACCTACAGATGGTTGCTCAGCCCTGCAGAACACCAACCAAAGTGGAACTCATCTTCCCATAGAAAACCACATATTATTTTCCATCTAGATTGCCTCAATAATCCAGATGACAATAAATCAAAGAAGACACCATATGATTAAGACAAGGTGGAGGAAAAAAACTCAATGGGAAGTTTATAGAAAGCAATATTGAAGAAGCACTGACAAGTTGAAGGAATTTGTACGATGATTTATTAGTGAAGGGCATTGGATCAGAATGCAGCCAGTAGTTCCATACTATATTGCCAAAAGAGCACACTAGTCAAAAAGGTTTAAAGTTCAAACATTAATGTTACTGATTGTAAAACCCAGTCCTAAAGGGCTAGGTTTAGAAACCCTAAAGCAAGGTTGGGTTAGATAATGAGTTCTTAGGAGTAGTGGGCCTAAGTTTTAATGGGCCAAGAAAGAAAAATGATGAGAAGCCGAAACAGGGAACCAGATCAAACATAGAAACTTATCCCTTGTTTCTTAATAGGAGGTGGACTCCCAATCAATCTCAAGGAACAAAAACCTAGTCTAAAGAGGATTTGGGAGAAATCCTCAACCTCTATTTACATGCGTATGTGGAGGCAAACCGGGAGTGGTGTGGGAATGGCAAGGAGGTGCTGACGGGAAGAAGAAGAAGGCCACAGTTAGCATCGGAGAATTGATGAAAAATGAAAAAAAAAAAGACTGTTGGGGAGAGGTAAGGCTTTCTCTACCTTCTTGGTTTTTTCTTTGTGACTTCCGGTTGGCCATGGAAGGCCACCAATGGCTCTTTTAGATTCAAGAAGGCTGCTGCCCTGTTTCAGATGCCTAGCCATGTTCCTTTGGATGGCCACCGACCACGTCGAAGTTGCCTAAAACGCCAAGGAATAAGGCCGAAGGAAAGACCTCTAAGGCCTCTAAACATTCGATGATCATCGGCCCGAGAGTATGGAAATTTTTTAAACCTTAAAACCACCAATTCCATGTTCTTATTCCGGTTTCATCACGGGTTTTTCAGTAAGGATAGCCGACCAGGGGTGTAGGGAAAAGGGCGACTGGACACCAACCGACCAAGCCAGCCAAAGGCCTAACATTCAGCCGCCCAAAGGAGTTGCCAGAGGGGAAAAATGGTGCCAGAACAAGCAAAGGATGAAATTATCTGTTCTTGAATCTCAAATTTAAATATTGTGTTCTTTAGCAAGCCAATGACCTGATTACCCTTCCAATTGGGAAAATACCGTGCGTGTCCCTCTATCTGGTTTTAAAATCTAATTACACGAATGTCCTGGTGCAGCCAAAGACCAAAATGCCCCTTCCACAATTTAATAAGACACGTGTGTCCCTCCTTAACCAGAAATCTGGTAATGACGCACATATCTTGGCTTGCAAAATGACCTAAATGCCCATCTAATTGAGAAAAGGACATGCATGTCCTTTCTTTCCAGCTAATGATGCGTGTTCCTCTATTTGAAATAATAACGTGCGTGTCCTCACCAATCTAATGACCTGATTGTCCCTTCTTTCAACGAATTGGCATGCATGTCCTTCATAAGCAATTTAAAAAATGGCGTGCGTCTCCTCTTAACGTCAAAATGACACCCTTGTCCCTAATTAAATGACAAGCATGTCCTTTGGGGTTTAAAGTTAGAAATAAATCTAGAATAACTATTCCAGGTTAGTTATTTCAGGGATAAATTATTATGATATGTTATTTAGAACCAAATTCATGAATCAAGGTTAAGATGAATCAACCAACTAATTCAGTAATAAATCCTAACCTAAGCAAGTGAAACATACCTAGAATTACCAGATAATGGATATTTTTATTATGACCCTCGAGGGAGACCTTAGGATATGATGAAATAAAATTCATAAATTGATGGAAAGGATTTAAATTAACAGGAACAAATATAGATATGTGCTGATTAAATCTAAATTATATATTAGGTCTCAAAGAGGAATCCTGAGTTGAAATAGCTGATTATTTTACATCTGTTAGGTAAGTAATGGTTGGCCAGAATTTTTTATGTTTTTAAATAAATAAATATTTATCATCCTGTGATGCTTAGTTTATGAATATTGCATACCTACATATTGACCATGATTACTATGATTATACTTGATATTGATTATTTGTTATTTATGATGAATTGATAAAGATGTTGGACTGATGTATAAGATTTAATGAAAGATGATGAAACTGAATTTAAGATTTTAAACCTATACTGAATGATTTAGATGCTTACCAGTGGGGATTATATGCTGGAAAAACCCATGACCTTAAAGGATATACTCGATTGATACCCTACCAATTGAGATTGTATGCTGAAAAAACATATGACCTAAGGGAATATACTCTATTGATACCCTACCTATGGGAATTATAATACCCATAGCCTTGGGGGTTATACCTTGATTGATACCTTGCCTATGAGGCTAAAATACTGACGATATGATTCCAACATAGCATGATTAGATAACATGATATAAAAAGAACTAAGAATGTGAAAAATATAAATTATTTATTTTAACTGACAAATTGTATCTGTATACCGATATTATGTTATATTATAGATAGCTAATCATTGCTTACTGAGCTGTAGAGCTCATTATATTTTACCTTTTCTTTTTCAAATTCTACTCAATACCTACATGAGGATGCTACTAGGAGTGTGCCTAAATATACGAGGAGAATAAAGAAATTTTTATTAGTTATTAAGACTTAGTATTTTAAATAATAGTTTTGTAGCTAGTGTTTATTTTAGCTTACTTGAGGAACATTTTAAATTTTATGATTGGAACTTTATATTGCTAAATTATGATATCATAAAAGATGCTTTGCATATTTGTAAGGAATTCCTTATGAGTACGCAGTAGTTGTCGTGGCTCTCGGCTCGGATCTTGAATTCGAGATGTGACATTGATAATCATTGTTCTAAGAAATCCAACCTTCGCCAGTTCCAAAAAAAATAGAAAGAAGATAGGGTTTCTCTAAATAGATATTGGCCTTACAGATAGGACATCATCATGACTAACTGATAGTTTTATTTCTTTATTATTTTATAGGTGCAATAAAAACATCGTAATTTATTCTCAAGAAAGGAAATAAAATAAAATAAAGACAATATAAGTAGTTGAATTAAGAATGATGCATAAATTTTAGTGGACAAATACTGAAAAGCAAAAGGTAAATGTAAACCTACTAGGTCAGCAACAGAACCACCAGCCATGTATTCCATTTCTATCCATAGTTTGGTTTGATGGAGATAAGAGCCATGGTAGTCAGTAATATATGGAGACCGGCATTGAGACAGAACTGAAATTTCCTGCATCAGGGCAAAAGAATTATCATTTAATAAAATTCTGGTAACTTATAGTAATATTATTGTTTTCAAAACTAACCTTTTGAATATCTTCAATGTCATCCTCGCTATGGTAGATGAAAAAATACATGTATTAGTATATCAGGAAAAAAATCATGTAAGAAAAAGATAGGTAGAATTGAACATTAAGTACTGCTCAAATTTTACACTAAACTGTGGAGCATCAAATGTGATAGAAAATTAATAGGAATATAAAGTATATAAGCTTGGTTGATGTCCGGTATCATACTATATTCATATCTCCTACAAAATACAGATAAAAGTTAGATTCCCTTATACCAGAAAAAAACTCTTTTATGAACCCTTCATAGTTCAAATAACAATCATGAAAGCAGAGATGATATCCTTACACCTCTCAGCCACCTAAGATAGCATCTTTTATATCTCTTACAATAAATAGTGGGATATCTTAGGCATTTTCAGTCATCACTTTCCCATTCCATGGTCTCCTCATACAATAAGCTTTTGAGAAAGCAAAATGTTTATCTCTTTAATTTCTTAGAGTCTCATAGCAACTCAATCACAATCTCTTTCTTACAATCCCAACATGGAAGCCTAGTGGATATTCTTAACAAAAAATAGTTACTAAGTAAATCTCCAAATCTCTGTGCAGGTTGTAAGGTAATCAAATCTATATGATCTCTCTCTTTCTCTATTAACCTCTTATAAGGTATGTAAAAGGATGGCCCAGTTCGGCTCCCACTACTGTATGGTCTAGGAAAGGTCAAATGCATGCAGCCTTATCCCCATATACAGAAAAGGTGTTTCCATGTTTGAACTCGTCACACCCAAGTCACAATAGAGCAATCTTACCGTTTCACCATGGCTCACCATCAGCCTATTAATAAAGTATGCACAGAAAAAATTAAATAAAGCTCTTCATGCACATTGCATGCGTCTAGATCTAGTTTAGAATTAATATCATCTACAAATGTTAAGCCATCACCAATGCAAGTCACTATCCAAGACCAAAAAAGAACATGTTTTTACATTAAATTACAATGAAGTTCAAACTACAACATTAGTCTTAACTTGAGTTCCTTTGATGTGAAAGTGTTGTGATGAGAGATGGACAAGAGTTAGTTAAGGAATTCTTCATATGCTGCATGATTCAACTCAACTTTAATGAGATTATTACATTTCCTTTCCATCAAAGCCTCTCTGCCTCTAGCATTTTTTTTCTTCTTACTGAAAATTCAGGGTATGGTCCATCATGAGCTTGAGAGGGAATGGTAACTCATGGATATAATGCATATGGTAATAGCACAATTAATCAAAACATCCATGTTGGTCCTCTGGCTAGCATGATAATGCAAATCGTGACTACATGTTGATTCATGGCACAAACAGCAAAAAATCATATGCAATCCTGCGAGAAGATTTGCAAGGGGCATAATAAGATATGTTAATTTAATTAATTTCTGAATATCTATCACATAAAGTACTCTATGCTAGTGTTTAAAATGTTAGAAAACTTGTTATCTTTAAATTTAG
Organism: Metroxylon sagu; assembly: GCA_017589505.3. Lineage (NCBI taxonomy): Eukaryota > Viridiplantae > Streptophyta > Magnoliopsida > Arecales > Arecaceae > Metroxylon > Metroxylon sagu. The sequence goes on along the minus strand of JACVBY030000552.1, from coordinate 900,013 downwards.
CATCAAGAAGCAACCTAGATCTTTGTGCTAGTTGTTTAACAAGTGTATAGAGTAAATTATCTTACACGCTAACATTATAAATTTACATTTAAAGTTCAAACATCAACCATACAAGTATGCTTAATTCAATGTAAAGAATATGACAAGACAAATTTTATATTTACTCGTTCATACAGTATAGCACATTGTAGGTGTTTTACAAGTACCGTCAATGCCATGGAAAGTTGATGACGTTGTAGTTAGCTGGAAAGATTTTAAACTATTTCGCACCTTGATTTCTAGCCTTTAAGTTGACATGGATCAAAAACAATTTTGTGTTTGATGAATCCAATCCCCAGATCAGGCATTCAAATCCTCAAGAAAAATAAGACAAAATATAGGGAAGGCATCAAACCACACTAGTAGCAAACAAGTTCATATTGCTACATGTCAGCCTACAATAAACTTACCAAAGTGAGACATGCTAATACAGGCCAATATGTGGTGGCATGGGTCAACATGACTGTACAAAGGGTCACAATTCTATCTAGCCCATAACTAGCCATAATTATTGTACTAAAAATCCTAATTCGATATTTTTCAGTATCAAGATAGCAAGAAAAGTTGATAACAGAAAGCCACATTTGCAAGGATAAAGATCATGATAATGATATAGATCTCTAAACTAAGAACTCACGCTTCTTCTAGATCAATAACTTTAATAGCAACCTCCTTGTTTAGCTCCTGGTCAAACCTGCAAGGCCAAAATTTTGTTAGAGAACATTGTCACTTCTATCATGAGCCAAGCATGCATTCTTATGCAGCAAATCAACTTTCAAGGGCGTCTAAGGAAATGCAACCCAGAAGTGGTAGAGGAAACTGAACAATTGGATGGAACTTCAGTAAAATTTAAGCACACTATCTTCTGAAGATGATTAGTATTGTACAACAAAAGATGCTCAAAACTTCAATTTTTTTATGAATATAGATCTTATTTTTTCTATCTAAAAAAATTGCTTATCTAACTGGAACAGACAAATCTTCTCCTTTTAAAGGAGGTCAGTCCATAATCCTGCACGCATATGACCCCTCTCCCCCAGCCAAAATAAATAAATAAATATATAAAAGGATTCTAAAGCCAGCTCCATACCTGCACAGAAAATGCATCAAAGGAATGTCGAGGATTTGGGTATTAAAAATAACTTTTTTGGATTGGAAACATGTACATTTAACATTTAAGAACTTAATAAATAATATCTTTTCATAAAAAGTTAAATATGAAAAATTTAGTTACATGTATCCTTTTCTCCTATTTGTCCTGTAATTTCCTTTATCTTTCTCTGGCCTAATCAGATGATAAGATAAATATTTTAATCTGATTGTCGCATCCATGACCGTGCAACACTGCCCGGCAAAGGAAAACCAAGACTGCAAAACCTTACCGAACACAGAAAGAAATCGATCAGACAAAATTTAATGAATCCAAATAATCAATGAAGCACTGTAAGCTGTCGATCAAAATTTCCCTTATTTGAATGCAGCTCCATCCCTAAACAACGATTTATCGTCCGCATATACCAAGTTACAATCCTTAATTATTAGTTGAAACATTAACCACAGATCCAACTCCTATGTACTACCATTCCGTTCGGGGTGGTATAAAAGCACATTCTCTTTTTTATATGAGAGCACAATCTCTTTCTTGCCTCCTAAAACCCATGATCCATATATTTCCAGATAGTCCAATGTCGGGGAAACAAGTACAATGAAAGATAATCTACCGCGAAGAAAAAGAAACGAGCAAACAAAAAAAAAAAAAAAAAAACACACACTGAAACTGAGAGATTACCCTTTGAAGACGTCGCCGAACGATCCCTTCCCGATGAGCTCCAGATTGCTGAATCGCGTTTCGATGGCCGTGACCATGGCTGACGCCGAATCCGACATGCTGGGGCCCAGAAGTTCCCCGGTAATAAATACTTCCTCTCTCGCTGCTCAAAGACCCCAAACTCACCGCAGCGTGAGCCCACCAAATCCCATCCAGCGATTGTCCGAGAGCCCCGCTACCGTAATCGAACAAGAAACCGACGGCACCGTCGCTTCGACTCGAAAGGAAGAAAAGGCTCTCGAATCCAGTTCTCGGCAGGTAGCGGGAGGCGACCGAGAGGACAAGGAAGGGGATGGGAGTGGATCGAAAGGGAAATGGACAAGGGCTTCACGGGTGAAGCCCTGCGGCCGCCGCTGTCGTCCGGAAGGCGATCATGCCGTCTGCCCGGCTGTCCCGCTGCTTCCCTTTTTAACTTCCCGAAAAAATTAGTGGATTAAGAGCGCGCAAAAGCCAAAGGAGTCAAGAGGACGTTTGACTGAGAGGTTAATGACGTGCCGACAGGCCAAGCCATCTTTGATTCTAGGCTGATTTGGGTCTGGTTTTTGGGTCAAGGGTGTGAAATCACGTTCAATGCACCAATGCGTCGCGTTTTAAGCTGGAAATGAGTGTGAAACCACGTTCAATGGTCTGATTAAACCCTTTTCTCAATATAATTTTGATTAAGGAAATAATTTGGTTTATCAATGATAATTTGTCATTTGTTTGCTGTTGTGATATTAGAATTGCAATTTTATAGTTTTAAAAGTATAAAGTGAACAATGAAATCCAGAAATTATAGTTTTAGGATTAAGGTTCAAGAGATTAGAGTGTTTCAAGGAAAGCTTAAAAGGATTAAAAAAAGGTTTATATTTAGCAATCTCTACCAAATTAGATGTTAGGTGTATGCTTTGGCTATGAGTTGCCAATAGGGAAGAGTATTAACAAGTGATCATGATTTTATTAAGAGGGTAGCTTCCTAATACCGCTTCATTCCCTACTAAGGCCACCAGTCTTCTATGACAATCATGGGGGTTGGCATGGCACATGGAGCTCACATGAATGACAGACAAGCCTCCTGTATTACCCCAAAGATGAGAGAACTATAGTGAAGTGTTTTTCTTTCACAATCATAGAAATAATATTCTCATTATTGAAACTTTCTATTTGGCACTTAGTCAATGAATCCTTAATTTTTTTTTTCTCCAAACTATATTTACATGCATGATTTAGTCATTTGTACATTATCCTATAGTTTATTCATGGACCATTAACAATTAGTCCAAGAAAGTATAGTTTTTAACGCTTTATAGTATTGTTCAAGAAGGCGGTGTTTTTTTTCGGAATGTGGTTGCACTCATGTTTCAAATGTATGGACATCCATGTCTCCTTCAAAATCCTATTTGTAACTCTTAAATAATTAAGGATATTGACTTGAACAAACATGTGTCCTTAAACATAGCAACCTCAAACTTTTTCATTATGCTTCATCGCTTCCTTCTTCTACTCCCTTTCACAAGGAAATGAAGGGGAAAGAATTTACCACTTGTTTGAATTGGCAAAGCAGAGAAACAAGTCAATAACTGATTTTTACCTTCCAGTGCATTTTGGCGTGGTTCCTACACGACCCATCCGGAGAAAGTTATCATCCTATCCTTCCAAGGGAGTGTTTTCCTAATGCTGCTCGACAAAACTCTATGGATGAAGCAGCTATAACGCAGCCCAAAGGAAATGGCAATCCAAGATGCATCTATGTTTATGCTCTCCTTTAATATACTCCCTTTATTTATATCATACTCTATAAAAATGTTAAGGACAAACAGAGCAAATCTTCTAAAGGATAATTGAATAAAATTTTTATACCTAAAACTGTTAAGTATAAATCTAACACGCATAATTTAACTAGTCCCAATTATTTTGCTGGCAAAAATATAGTTTTGATCCTCCAACTTGCATTCATAACGTCCTATTATATAATAATCATATCAGTCATTTATAAGTCATGAAATAACTAATGTATCACTCTATTAATCAATCTATGTATTCAGATTAGAATGATATGTTAGCTATTTCATCATCATAAAATGAAATACGAGGAATGCAAGATTCTTAAAACATGAGTGTTAAATTGTAACAACTGAAAATTTAAAAATCAGAATAAATTTTGAGTAAAAATTTGAGTCAAAAAATATACTTTAACCTATTTTATTTCTCATATATGTGCCTTAATATGAAATGAACTATTTCATGCCTAACACCATCACCATCCCTATAAAAACATAATAACAACAAAAAAATCTTAATCCTAAACCATTTAGGACCACCATCCCTACAAAAATACAATCAAAGAAATATATTTAAACCAACAAAACTAAAGGCTAGATGAAAACAGAATACAGTTAATCATTATTATTGAAACGACATTTATTTCTTATTTTAAATTACAAAAATATCACATCTTTCTCTACATCTCAACACTGTTTTTCTTGATCATATCTTGCTACGGAGCTTCTCTTTGCTAGGCGCTTCTGAATCCCTGTGAGGAGTGAACTCTGCTTGCTTCTCAGCAAGAAATTTGGAAAAACGAGATCCTTTTCGTTCCTTATTACTCTTTTCTAATGGAGAATCCGACTTCGAAGATGGTGGGGGAATCAATGCCCAGACAGAGGAGAGGAGTTCATTTGGTTTGTCTAGAATTTGCAATAATGAGAGCTCCTGTTTCTCTGTCAAGGATACCACACAAAACATAAATGAGTTGAAATGATTTTAAGGTGGAGAGCCATGGTAAGTAAACAAAAACTTTAATTGCTAAAAAAGTGTGAGCAAGTATAAAAACTACCTGAAAACTTGAAAATAGGCTCCAAAGCTGCACAAGGTATGCTGAAATTCAAATGTGGTATGATTCTCCCTCCACCATGCCTAGCATTGCTGGAAGAGGAAAGAGTATTAGCATGATTCCTGAAGGATATCCATGAAACTAATAAATAGAACTTATATTTATTACGAGTCCACAAGAGGATTGTTGTTTGCTACAAGATCGCGAACACTAATGAATAATGTCAAAAGTTAAGTGCTAAAGATAGTGAACACTTATGAATGATGTTTAAGTTAAGATGCTAAAGATGCTAGAGTTGTACTGGCACGGCACAATGGGATCAATCAAAAAATTCTCCATTTAGGTACGGATAAACCATCATACAGTTTCCACTCGATAAAAAGAAATATGGACTCACAACAATGACATAACTTCTGTAGCTCATGTGATTGTTTGTACATGATCAATTGAGACCAAGTAAGGTGCTTCCCCCTTGCAAAGGTGAAGTAAAAATAAAATATTTGCTCGACAGCATAAGCCACATAGGTTTAATTAAGAATCAAGTTTAAAGTTTATATGTTCAGCTGAAAAGACGAGATATCATGATCGGTATTGTGAAGTGACAAAATCAAAAAATAGATAACATGAGCATTGGAAACATCCATGATACCAAGTAGAAAATAAGTACATATGCTAGTTAATTTACTACATGTAGAAGCTAGGAAACATTTAAATCATTCACTCGAACAAGCAATTTTCTATAAGATCTAATCCAATACAGGGTGCAGACAGCAAGTATCATGACCAGCTAAATAATGCCAAACTTTGTAGGAGTTAAAAGAATCACAAGTGAAGACTTCAATAAGCAATATTCAATTTAGGATTTCAAGGTTTTTACCTGATTTTTCTATAAATTTTTCATTATAGATAGTATCAAATTTTGGTCAACTTTCTATATTTATATTTCGATAATTCTAGTATATTTTCTTATTATTGAGTTCTACATCTAGTATAACACATTTCTCATATATTATATGAAGGCAGTTTTTCATATATTAATAAAATAATTTTCAGGAAGAACTTCATCTATCGAAGAGTTCTTCAATCCAGTTTGTCTTCAATTTGTGTTTGATCTCCGGTCTTAATTACCAACTATCAAATAGCTATGCACTCTCTGCATCAGATCTCTGTTGAAACAGGAATTCTTGACCTTATTTGCTTTTCATTGGGTTAGCGTTAAAATACACAATTCTAGAATTTGGTAACAGCTTTCCAGGAATAGAGCATGAAGGTAAATAATCGCAAAGACAATGCAACTCCTACGATTCCATGGAAAATAGAGAAGACCAGGAACAAGACTATAATGTAAAATTCCACTAAGCTATTGAATCATCAGTGGACATATAGATCATGAGACAAAGGATTAGTTCACAAGTGGCACTAACAAGCATGGAAACTTGAAAAAATGAATGCATTGAACAAAACTGAATTTAGAATTCATACAATTGGTGCTGCTAAATCAGAATCCAATGGAAAATTTGAATAATGCACTCAATTAGCGTTATCAGGAAGTACTAATGATGCTACAGAAGCCCAGCTCTCTGTGAGGGAAAAAAAAAAGTGTTCTAACTCAGCTGTGAAAATATTTGCCGACTAAGGCTTTGTTTGGATTGGCTGTTCGGATACCTTTAAGCGGCTGTTGGCTAATAGCTAATCCAAACAATCTCTAAATATGATTCTTTGTAAAAGCAAATTAGAAACTACATGCTAGGTTGAAATAAGAATACTTGGTGCAAGTCATATTTTTAAAAAAGTCAGTTCAACATGTTCACCTTACAAAAGAACCTAACAAGGGTGAGGCCTTATTAAGGAAAGAATACTTAATAGATATCCCTGATGGAATTTTCAAGACTATGAAGGAAGCTCATGAAGCATTATGTGCTCAAAGCATATTGATGAGCATTCTACATCATTGAGGACCAGCATACCACTCATAGAATATAGCACATCCCTATCATCGTTAATTGTAACACTATTACTATTCAACAATCATAATTTATATTAACATCATTGCTATTTGTTCTCATCATTTAAAAGTCCCTACTCTCCTTGTGCTCCTATGCATGTGTACAAATCAATGACACTGGAGAATGAATTACCTTGTGACAAGGCCAATCATATGACCATCTGAATTGACAACAGCACCACCACTTGCTCCTGGATGAACAGCAGCTGTCGTTTGGAGCATGACTGGTATACTTTCTATCTCAGCCTCCATTTTTCTAGACCCATGGAGGTAGAGGGGTTGTGGAATCTTGACAACATTTGCTACGACTCCGGAAGAAACAGATGGGCAGAGATCTATATCAAGGAGAAAATTATTAAAAGAGACAGAAAGAAGATGAGGCTTAAGCAGCACAATAATAGATAGAGACAAGCTGAAACATTTAAGTATATGCATTTCAGAGACAACAGTAATCTAATGCTTCTTACCAGATTGGGGCCCAAGAAGACCATGTCCAATAACGTGCACAGACAGGCCTGAAGGTGGGCATCCAAATTTTGGATTGATTGCATGGAGTTGATTTGGAACAGATTCAAGTTGAAGCAATGCGACATCGAGTGGCCCCTTTGAAACATAAACCACTCTCGCATTACACCATATTGGACACTCCATGTGATCCAAGCGAACTGATATGTTCCCATATCTGTTGTAACTAAAATTTAACAATGGTGCATCATGCTCCCGAACCCCAAAAGTACTGGAACCTCCCAGCAGTGAGGGAAGCACGATTTGTTTCTCCTGTTCACCAGCATTTCCTTCTTGCCAAGAAAGAGGTATATTGTGCCGAACAGATGATCTGGCATTTTTGTCTCTCAGACCCAGTAAAGAAGTTCTTCCAAATCTCCATGGTTCCACAATGTGTGCATTTGTGAGGATGAGGCCATCTTTGTTGACTATAATCCCTGAAGCCCAAGCTCCACTGCCTAATGTAACAAGAACAATTGAAGAGAGAGCCTTTTTCAATGGAGACTGCAAGGAGTAAGAAAAATTAGGATGCAAACAATTTACAGAACTCATGCAACTATTGCAACTTGGAAACAATCACTTCTTACACTATTGATTCGTCTGCCAGTTTGTTCTTTCTGGGCTCTCTTAGGTTCCTTCTGCAGCCTATTAACCCATGCAGTTGCTATTGCATCCCAAGTGATAACCAGCTGTAGACAAAAGATTGACAGTGTATACCATAGTCTCAATGCAAAAGAAAACTGAACAATATTAGAACTGCTTATGTTACCTGTATTTCTGCACTGCTGTCCTTTTGTCTTAGCGGACTTGTTAGGATACCAGTGAGGCAAGCATGCTCGTCAAAAACAGGCCCACCTTCCATTCCTGGTTCATTGTCAAACTTGAATGTTAATAACAGTATGGCAGTTACGGTGGTACAAAACAGTACTCTATTTCCTGTACCAGGAAGACAATGAACATCAGCCATCAGTAGCGAGCTTTGATGAGAATTTGAAGGGCAACAATTTGCTACAGCTCCATAGGATATGCTGTATGAAAAAGAGTAGGGCAAAAATTCAACTAGGAAAAACAATCTGCTCTCTGTCATGCTAAAAGGTATTGCAAATGATGAATTTACAAAGACAACAGAGAAATCAAATAAGCATATCCATTTATATTGAACTAGGAGAAAAGAACTACTTGAAAGCGGGAACTATGACCATGCCAAGGCTTGATTGTAGGGAATCTTCTGCAGCAAAGCATTTAAATTATCGTGGTCATCAAAGCTAATAACACACTGTTTGGGAAAATTTGTATTTTTTTGGAATAATTTGACAGTTTGACACCAAGCGCATCTGGTCAACCAGGAACTTGATTGTTATTTCTTATAACAACTTGCCATAGATGGGAAGGGAGTGAGAGACATGCTGATATTTATAGAGAACAAATGGAACATCATCGCACAACCAATGTTAATTTGAGCTAGAGTCACACGATTATTAGAATGAGACTTGACGAGTGCAGTAGGTGCATTGTTGACCACTTTACCTTATGGTTAGATGATTGTATCACCATTCAATGTTCACCAGTCTGCACAGGGGTACCAGTACTATGCTGGCACTGGAGGAATGGTACATCACGTCATATGTACAATGTTGTCACCAGAGGCATACCACATGTCCTATGGTACCAAACGTACTGGTAAGGTACTAGCATGGGCACCCTACCAATACTTTAACCTTTGCCTGATACTTCATGACAGACATCTATAGCAAGCAGAAAGCAAAGTCATTGTCCAAGGAAAGTTATTCTTGAGAGCATCAGGACTCAATAATTCAATCGCCAGTTTTCAGCCTTCCAAGTTGGTGTGTTCTATGTTTTCAGTCAAGCTGAAAATATTTCTCCTCTCTTTCTCTCCTGTTCCTATGGTCTAAGTTCTTAAATTGATTCTGTTATACAAGATAAAATCAATATTTGGCTGCAAAACATAAGGATTCAATCTGATCTCTGTAAACATATGAGCAGAAATTAAGGGAGCCAGTCGGTTTTGTGGCACTGCATCAGAGCATTCTTTTTGATTTTGCAGTCTAACTCAATCTAATAACTTTCTTCTCCGAGAGTCTACTTGAATTCGCACAAATAATATCTATCCTATGCATGTTGATGCCTGTGTTTGTAGTAAATAAAGTAACATCAGAAATGATTCCACATTATTTTTCGAATTTCTTTCTGTTGCATCAAGAAGATGATGACATGAATAACCAGATTATACATATTAGAACAAGAAAACATCTGAAGCCTATGATCTTTACAACAGAAAAGCAAAAGATAGGACATTGTAGCCTACAAAAACAGAAAGACAAATACAAAAATGATGGAATATAAAAGTTGTATAAGACCATACCTATTAAAAAAATGCAACGATGACAAGATCCCAAAAGGTGATCCCATCACTAAAAGAAGATTCCCTCTCTCTTGAGGTTGTGATATATTAATATGTAGCAGTTTCTGAGAAACCATAACAAATAATTTCATGCTCATGAGCATGTGGCTAAACAAACTGCAACCTGGAACAGTGAAAGATAGAAAAGAATCCAAATCTTGGTGGTTCTCCCTGATTGTGAACGTAATAAGTTAGTGAGCTGTTGAGGACTGAAAATACAATATACCTCAAGATTCAAAGTAGAAACTCCAAGAATAGCTATTCTTGTGGCAGACTTGGCCATTTGGGAGAGATTACTTGATCCATCAGATGATTGATTCCCATGAGTCTCAAGCAAAGACCCAGCATCATTCCCAACCTGGCAAAGATAAATGTACTAGTAATTTGGAAAAAAACATAGTTTCTTTTAATAAATTTTTATATCAAAAGAAAATTTCAAGTAGTTTCTTTTAAAAATATGTCAATTCCTTTGCTTTAACCTGCATGGTTGGCAACAGATGACACAAGCAAAACATAAAAATGTGAATATATATAATATAAACAGAAGCAATACATTAAAGAGGCCAAATTGAATATATAAGTGCAGCAGTGAAGGGATTACAGAAAAAGGTTTTTCTTCTAGAATGCTGAAGAACCATAAAATGGTATTGTTGGTTTTCTTCCTAATCAACCCTCTAGAAAATAGCAATCTTCAAGTCTGTTCATTATTCCAATAATGAATCACAACATGAGTTCAACACAGTGTATTGATTGTATCAGAATTAATGCAGCCTAAATTGATTTCAGACCTGTACAGATCAGTTAGTTGATATTGTCATCATCTGCCACTGGCCAAATAGAAAAGAAGAGAGGGAAGAGAGGGCAGAAGGAAAAAGACGAGACTTCAAAATGAGAAGAAGACTTGCTAGGACCTTGTGCTTAGGCTGGTCTTGAGCAACTCCAAGTTGCACCACGAATGCATCATTTGAATAGCCTTTAGGGGTTGTTTGAAGCCAGAGGGGTCAACTTCGCATGGTAATCCATTATTTCTAGGAAAAAAAAGATTCCTCGGAATTAAAGATTAACACCCCTCCCATTGTTAATCTCATATTCCCAAAATTGAGTGCAAATGAGATTCTTGAAAAAAAATTATCATACTTCAAATGTAGTAATTTCAGATGCCAGGCAATTTACCCAAATATTGGTGTGGGGATACCCACTTCAAACAGCCCCTTATTGATTGCCATATTTTTAGTTTTACTCAAGCAGCACCTAATCATTATATATTTTATCTAGAGTCATATATCTCATCTTTTTGTGGATTGTTGTATCTTTTCTTGAGAACCTGTCTCAATTATCTATAGATGAGATACTTAGCAATGATATGAAGGGGTCAAACCATAGTGGAAAATACCATATATATGATAATTTCTCTACATAACTATAATCATAATCACCCAGCCTTTTCCTAACTATCTGCAGTCGGCTTTACAATCCTCATTTGCCAAGCATTCCTATTTGAGACCCCCTCTAATGTTATTTTATGTTTCTCCATATCCTGTCTCACAACCATCATTCATGTTGATTTAGGTCCTCCTTTTGTTTTCTTACAACTTCAATACAAACTAAAGTATCTCTCCTTATAGAAGCCTCCTCAGATAAAGAAAATTAAGTGATAAAAAAGATTCTAAAATTATAAATACATAATCAGGAATGAGAAGCGATACTTTATCATAATTCTGCATTTATCTTTACCAAAATTCCTAGTTATTGTCATGTCCTTCAGTTAGAAAAGGTTTTTTTGATCCCTTACACTTCTGCCTAGGCCTTTGTAGGCCATCCATTCCTATTATGGCAATGTCCTTCATTTTGAGAAAGGTTTTTCGATCTTTATTCTTCTGCCCAAGCCTTTGTAAGTCATCCCTTTCTCTCTCTCTCTTCTTTTTTTTTTTTTTTTGGGGGGGGTTTCAACTCCAACTTTGCATTAATCAATTAAATGGATCCAATAACATGATGACCGCAGGCAAAAAATGCTGCAATATTGAAAGGCAAAAAATAGATATGAAAATGAAAGTTTACAATAATAAAAAAGAAAATAACCTGTCTTTGGAAAGCATCTTCCCTCTCATTATTCAAGGGTGCCAAGGACCAGCCTAATTCCCATGAAGAGCGCTCAGATGAACCATTATGAGCACCAACCAAGGACAGGAGAGCATCAGAAGATGCAGAAACATCAACCTATTGCAAATAGATAGATATCAAAATTAAGAAATCCTTGTGACAACCTTCACAGAATTATCTTATAGTCTAAATCAGGTGTATGGAAAACTAAGAAATAATATTATCAGGTAAACTGATGAACTAATTGTAATGGTCTGGTCATGCACAACAACTATGAGAGACAATAGAAAGGCACAAGTCTTGTGGGTAGAAAAAGTGAAAGCCTACCAAAGCCAACAACTTAGATGGAAACCAGCGAGGAGTAGTCTCATGTTCGCCATGCCCATTCTTTGCTGTCTTCTCACCCTCCAACCCAGTATAAAACACTTAGTTTACAAGTAAGAAATGCATACAAGATGCAAGAAATACTTATAATACATCAGAAATACAAATAACATATCTAAAACCTGACGTGTGTGCCTTTGTGAATGTATGGGCCATCAATTCTTTACGTAGATACCTCTACAAGAACATCGATGTGAGCACTGGGAATCAATTGGGGGAAAAATTCCTGAACAAGTTCAGAAACAAAGCATTCCCATCAGAAGCAACCAAAACCTCCCAAACGATAAATTATTCAAACAAGATCTGGGCATTAACCTGGGAGGGGTTATTTCTATATTGAACAGTCAGGAAAGGCTCCACAATAGATGCAACCGTAACAACAAGAGCACCAGAGTAACCATGGATGCTGCGGATGTGATCGAAAACTGGAGGAGTTTTGTTCAGCGAACCCACTGGCAACAGAAGGCCAGAGGCAGAGAGGGTGGTGTTTCCGGACCTGAACGATCGTTAGAAATCAATAATTACATTGGTATTAAAAAAAAAAAAAAAAAGATCGGTGGAATGAAGAGAAAAGAAAGCCGACAGAAATCATACCAAAACTCTATCAAAAATCAAAAGAAGAAAAGAAAGAATAAATTTTTATCCCAAAAAAGAGAGAGAAAAAGAAAGTGTTGAGCTTGCTTAACTGATGAAGGTGGAAAGCATGTCTCCGACTCTTTAGGCCTTTAGGGTCCTGAAAGAAAGACAAAGAGAACAGTGGCGAAAGTAAGCATCATCACCAAAGCCATCAAAGAACGATAAGAAGAAGAAGAGAGGGGGTAGCAACGGTGGTCGGAGAGGAACTCACAGGACCCTGAGTCCTGACCATAACCGCAAAGTTACGGGCGAATCGGGCAATCTCCGGCACCTCCATCGAACTATAGAACTCGATGGACTGAAGAACCGGTGAAGAGTAGTAATTAGATCGATTGGGGCTTTTAGGAGGAAAGGAGGCATTGGACGCGGTCAAGAACGGCCGCGGCGGCGAAGTGGGGGATGAGAGCCGGTGGCGTCCATGAATTCCAGAAAACCAGGACGAAAGAGGAGAAGAGGAGGGAGAAGAGAAGGTGCTCGGCAGATGGAAAGCAGAACGCCCCCGCAGCTCGCTTCCGGAAACGCGACAAGCTAGAGCCGGAAAAAGAAAATTACTTGAAAGTACCTAACTAAATCTTACCTATAGATTGTTTCCAAGCGATAGGACAAGGGGACATTATCTAAGACTATTTACATGTAGTCGGCAAGCGGGATTGACCAGGGGAAGTTACGAAGTCTTTGGACTCGATTTAATCGCATTTGGATCCTGGCATGAGACTGAGATACTGGGAAGCATACGCTGTAAATCTTGCAACAAACCAACCGTTCATTCTACAATAACTTGAAAAAAATATGATGTAGAGTCCAATAAACATGGGTTCATTCCATAATACAAAGTGAAGCAATAGTATATCTTCTGAATCAACTCATGTAAACTAATAGATTGAAATGCTGTTCTACCTGAGCACTACCAAAAATAATACTAATAATAATAACAAAGATGATATTATATTAGATGGATCAGCTCTCTCTCCATTTTTGTGCTTAAGTTTGCACTGAAAGACTTCCACTCCTGCTGAGTTGACTGCCCTGGGTGGATATATATATATATATTTGACTTTTCCTTCTAGCTTGCCTCTTTCTTTCCCTTGATTCTGGTGAGACAATGGTTTCTATTGGCTTGAAAGCTGTTGATGGGTTGCTGGCGACTCCAAAGCATCAGGTTTCTCATACTGATTCCCTTCATCATGATCCTGTGCAATGCCCTTAAGAGTCTATATCAGACAGCCAGTGGTTCAGAAAAGGCATTCTGTATCAATTTGCACCCAAGTGATTGAGCTTACACTCTGAAGAGCCAAATGCTCCAGTTTTGCTGAAGGCAGTGGAGAGAGTATAGCATTCTTGTTGGTCTCAAAGTTGTTCTCTATTTGACAACCTGACAATCTTTGAAATCCTCTTCTGCTTGTTTTGACATCTGAAAGCATCATGCAGGTTGGAAAGCCCCCATCGGTTCATTTAACCTTCTGAGGGATCTTGCTACCTCAGTTGTTCAAGTTTGCCCTTTCAAGATAGTGCTTGACAGCTAAAGGAACTTCAATCTGGATAATAAAAACATTCTTCACTAGGTGGTAGATTAGATTGGAAGCTTTTATCAAACAAATACCATTGTCATTCTCATCTGTCCTGCATGGCTTACATTGTTTTGCCCTTTTTGTTCTCAGCTTTCTGAGTTCATTCAAAATCATATGGTGATTGATTAACATTAGTCCTTTAGACTTGAGATCGCAAGACCCTGGAAGCAAGTTACTTCTATCACCTTCCTCTCTGCTAGAAAGGCCGATATCTGTCTTTGCAATTCCCTAAATGATACACAATGTTGTGGAATTATTCATTGTGTTCTATTTAATGGGACTCCTTGGGATCCCATTATCATCAAATGCACATTCTATGTTTTATTATGGGCTGGTTGGTTAGGCATCATAAAGCTTTTATATGCCAAACTTTCTTTCATAAGTAACTAAAAAAATTTGCTGTTTTATATCATCAAATTGTATGGTATACGGTCATGCAGCAATGTGTAGTCAAGCTTAAACTGTTTTATCAAATATAATGCCAATGATTTTGCACTGACTAGCAAATATTGCATGGTATGTTAAAAACACTGGAACTGAGATACTGTCTGTCCTCAGTCGTAATGTCAAATGCAAAACATTTAAGCGTTGCCTTTCTTACATTCAAGGTTCTTTTACCTCAGGTTGAAATGTACTTGGGTAAATGGTGTGTGAAGTTGACCAGACCCCTTTCGTAGGCTCAACATGATCATCTTTTGGATTTAGAGGATCTTTTTAGGCCTTCCAAGTATGCAAACTCTCCAATTTGAACACCTTCCAATTGAGATTCTTATTTTGTAAGCTTTTTCTATAAATTTCTTAGTTAGGAGGTGTTCTTTGGCTATATCATAAGATAATTTGGAAAGCTGCTCTTTTAAAAAAATTAAAATCTTTGCTTGGTTAACTCTACACAATTAACTCTAAACTACAGAAAATACTTGCAAAAAAGGACTGATCTGTTAGCCCAAGATGCCAGTTGCGTAGTACTCCTACAAAAACTCTCCTATTCTTTCTTATCATGTCCTCTATAAATAAGATTATGATTACTGATCTGTGATTGCCTTCACATCAACTAGAGACTTTGGAATCTTCATCATCTATGGACATTTTGGCAAAAGAGTTGAATCCTTTATACTTGAAGGCTAGCTTGGGATCAATTTCTAACTTCCTTGATAGCACTGATGGAAGAAAAGAAACTTAAGAATCTTTCCCTCTAAATCTTTCTCTCCGCTTACCATTATCCAGAAAATTCTCTTCTATTTTGAATCCTATATCAGTGGGGAAGGTTGCTGATGCTCGTACGACTCTGAAATCTAGGTTAAATGTTGTTTGATTGCCTTCTTGTATATACCTCTTCCTATCTTCCTAACAAAACAAGGGGAGCTTTACTCCCCTGTTCACTGTCAAAACAAAGCAATGTACTATCTTAGTTCTGGTGACCCTAGTTCACAGGAGTAAAACAGAACATGTGTGCATCAATGTCTACCCTTACTAGGATTGGTAGAAAAACTACAGTTTTTTAAGCCAGTCCCAAAGAGGTGCAACAAGGCTTGATGGTCATGGCCATGGCCATGACGCCATGACTTACTAGCTTATTTTAAATATTTATTACTAGCTGATTATTATATGCATGGGTTTGGGCTGCAGTCTGGTCTTGTTAATCCCTCGCAGCAATTGGATTTATTCATGAAGAATGAATATATGGGTGATGAAGTTGATTGCTGGATCTCGGCCACTGACAATGGTGATGTGGAAGAGGGGGAGATATGTTATCTGTTGTCATATCGGATGTTCTTTTTGTAACGTTTTCTTTTTTTCAATTCTACACTGGCTTTGTGTTTTTCCATCATGGGCAGTTGATGGTGAAATACACAGTTGGATCCTGTGAAATTTTGTGACTGGATGCTAAATTATGTGACATTGTGGCATCCTGTTCGAAGGGCTGAAAAAAGTACCGTTCCAGTGGTTTGCTGCTCGAAAGTTAAATGTAATTTTTTACCCAATCGGTCTTTTAGCCCGAGTAGCTGTCAGCCATCTGTCTGATAGCCATGGTGGTGTTCTGGAGATTTCCTTGTTGATGATGCAACCTGTGGAGGTTTTATTATGTGGTTTTCATTCAGCCTTTTGGACTGAGGTTCCAGTCACCAGTGAAGGTTGGGCCGCTGTTATCTTCTGATCACGGCTTTAAGCATTCCAAAATTATGTACATGTTAGAAGGTGTTCTTAAAGGCGACATACTTTTGCTCTTCAAGCTTTCGCTCAAAATTCATTTTGTCCCTCAACGTTCAGTTCAGTTGTTGTGATCTAACCTTTTCAAAAATGATAGCATTACAAACATCTCATTACAAAAAGTTAGATAAAATTATTAGAATAATCGGTATATTTTGCTTTTTTTCTATGGTCACATAAATTATTTCATTAATTTTAATTAAATTTAATATTAAAAATGTAACATTATGTAACAATTGGAAATGAGAATTAAAATGAATTTTGAATAAAAATGTGAAGATCAAAAGCATATTTTTATTTAAAATAAATATAAAAAATAAGTAAAAAATGATGGGATGAAGTTTTTTGCGAGATTATGTATAGAATAATAAATAAATAGAGCCTAAATTAGTAGAGTCGAAATGCCATAGATTTCACCATGATAGCAAGAGACCAATTGCTATATGCTCAAAAAAAAATTTAAACCTCGTTTGATTTCTAAATAAATATTTATTAAAATAATTCTTAAGCTTCAGCAACATTTATTTATTAAACAATCCCACAATTGCTTGATGACTGGAACGAAAATTCCCATGATGAGAGCTGCATTTTATTTTATTTTTTAAAAAAATGCTTTACGTAGCCTTTTGTACGCCGTTATGCTGCGTTTGGATTGATAAATTAAATTAGGTTAGATTAGGTTAGATGAAATATCCAATCCTATCCAATATTTAGAAGAGAAAAAAAAATATATATATATAAAGAGCTTTACTAAAATATTAATTTTTTAAATCTGAAAGGTCTGGATTAGCAAATTAAGAGATGAGAAGTGGAAAGCTTGCGAAAATCCAACCCCATCTTAATGCAGACTGCATACCTAATGCATCATTAGGAAACTCTAATTTTGTTTTCTTTTGAGTAGCCAAGGATGAAAGGGCAATAAAGCCCTGCATCAATCACCTACCCCATATATAGTGTATAATAGCTTAGTTTGACATTTATTTATGATATGCTAAAACAGATGTGTCAAACAAATCGAAATAGACCATCCAGCACGAAGTGAGCCATGTTAGGCATGGCACAATTGCTACACTAGCCATGCTACGCTAGGTACAGCATAATCCTTTTGGTTGTACTTATACGACGATGCAAATGAGCTAAAAACGACACAACTTATAAGTTAGCATGGCCCAATATGAGAGGTACAAATGGGTCGAATTGATATTAAAAAAATAAAAAGTTAAGCCATGTTGATGAACTAGCATAGTGAACCTTTTTGGTGGGCCAGTATAATATGCACCGCATAGCCCACCCAACTAGACCGTAAGCTTATGGGTTTTGACGAACTATCCAATGTTATGAGCTGAATTGTATCCATAGTTTGTAACAATAGTTTTATAACCCAATACGACGCAATAATTCAATCGATCGTAACTTATACAAATCATGCCGAATATCTAAAAGATGCATGAAGCTTAATTTTTTTCCGATGAGTTAAAATTATCTTTCAATTTAATTAATATTTAAATTATAAAGAAATAAAAAAAATAAAAGTTTTTTTTGATAAATGAGGATCGAGCTTTTAATAAAATTATCAGACATCCTAAATAAAAATATTCAAAAAAACCAAGGAGGCCACTGGATCCTCATGAATAAATCAAACATTAGCAACAGGAAAAGCTGTAGACTGCCACCATACCATGATACTTTAACATAATTAGATTCCCTCATTATTTCTATGATCAAATATTAATATATAAACTATGAACTGAATCACTACAGATTGTTATTTTCACTAGCTCCAAAAATAAATTTGTTAAGCAACATTAGCTATTATAATAGAAAATTTAAGTATCTATTGTGAATGCACTATATTCTTCTTAAAACGAGAGAATATTTATTTTTTTAATTTTAAAAATACATAAAAATTAAAAAACATACATTCTACTAACCTTTAACCTATGCATCATATAGGCATAAAAATGAGTTATTTTTATTTTGTCAGTATACTAAAATATATCATAAAATATTTAACTAAAAAATTTGTCTTATTAATCATGTTCTATCGCATTAAGATATATAAATTAAAAATTATTAGATTTTAATACTTAAAATATATCAAAATATAATTTTATATTATCTTAATCATTCATTTTTAGTGACCATGTTGCATGTATTAGAGATCATAAATATTTTTAATTTTTAAATATTTTTTAAGTATAAATCATAACTAGTAATGTAGATCTTAGGTTTTAATATTTAAATATTAATTTTAGAATCGGGAGATGAAAATATCCTCTCCTTTTAATAAAAGCAGGACTTTGTCCCTCACAAGAAGAGTGGGTATTGAGTTATGTTATATTTAAAATCGATAATTAGATATTAAATCAAAAGCCCTCACAGGAGCCAGGAGTGAAGGCAAGGTGGTGATTCGGCATTGCCAGCGGCGTTCAGTGGAGTGTGAGCGCAATCGGGGCTCTGTCCCAAATGTTCTCTCGGCCCTTATAAAAGGGATCGTCGCTCCCGATCCCTTCTTCCCTCCTCGGCCCTCTCCAGGTGAGCCTCTGCTTCCCGCCTTTTCTTCAATTCTTCGTGATATTTCACGTCTTTGCTTTAGATCGTCATCGCTCGTTTGGAATCGGGGCCTGCTGGTATTTGACCTCTTAATACTCGATTTCTACTGGGTTTTGGTCGGAAACACTTCCAATTTAAGAGGATATGACCTCTGCCTGTGTGTTTTTTGTTGCTGTCTTTGACGATTCGCTCATTTCTTAGATTGCTTTGTTTTGGACTTGTTACTTTGAGGAGTCGCTTCATTTATCGACCTTTATTTTAGATTTTATAGTTAGGGCCTACTTCTTTCTCTTAAGATCTTGTTGCATGTGTTACATGTTTTGAATACGACGCTATCGATGTATTGATGTTTGT
Organism: Metroxylon sagu; assembly: GCA_017589505.3. Taxonomy (NCBI): domain Eukaryota; kingdom Viridiplantae; phylum Streptophyta; class Magnoliopsida; order Arecales; family Arecaceae; genus Metroxylon; species Metroxylon sagu. The sequence continues at coordinate 880,600 of JACVBY030000552.1, read as the reverse complement.
GGATACGTGGAGCTTTGTAGAACCATTAATATGTTTGATCTTGATGCCTCTTTAGATCTCTATGCAAGCGGCAGTGTTTTTTTTCGTAATTCTGTTGCTGTAAACAACCTCTGGTAGTCCGCCCCAGCCATTGGAATTTTGGGGGCATAAGTGTGGATAGAAAATATTTCAAGATGTCTGAAACTTATTAAATAAACAGTTTTTAGAAACAGTTGATGAGATTTGCGTGAATCTATACGCACCATTTAAATTTGGTCTATATATTTTCCATAAGATATGTTAGATTATCCTCATGCCAAGGGAGCTTTAAAGCTATCCACTTATCTTATTTGACATATATAATTGTTTCTGTTTATGTTATTAGGCATATGCTGGACTTTTGAAGCTTTGAGTTTGACTTTTCCTGTCTTGAATTTCCTTTTTCCTGACTTGAATTGTTTGGGATCTCAACTATTACAATCATCATCAACAACTGTTCTTTGCCATCAATTAGTATTTAGAATTAGTTTGACAAATCCATCAGGAAAAGAAATGTGGAAAAGTAAGAGAACAATTTACAAATCTTTTTGCCTGCATACTGAAGACATTTTTTTAATGAAAAATCAGGTATAATTTACAAATATTTACAAATTGCAGTAGATACTCATATGTCATTAGGCAAGGTTTAATATAAAGAACTAAATTTTCCAGTGATTGTCATGTGTGTGAATACACGATAATCTACATTGGTTGCATGCTAAGATTTTGCTTCGCTACAATGGTAGGTGACAGTTTGTCTCATTATCAACATCCTAGGAATGTTCACTTCTCATTTAGAGGCTTGGGAATAAAATCATTTGACAAAAATGGCTGTATCAAATAGATTGAAAACTGACGACGCCGTCTTCATTCTAGTGATCCTTGGGTCAGTGCAGATACTTCCCAGACCTATGTAAGGACTACGTTATTGGTTAATGATATCTCTGTAGACTGAAAACCAGCAACATGCCATAACAATGCGGTCTATAACCTAAACTAAAACAGAAACTAGCCTGATTCCTAAACTAACTGATGTGAGAATATACATCTGTGCTTTTAGGTTTTGGCATCAAATATGCTGTTTTTTACAGATCATACTAGCCAGAATCTACATTAAACTTAGAACTTCTGTATGCGTGAGTTTGGGATAAATGTTCAAGGGTTTCACAACATGGTTAGATCTCATGGCCTCCATCCTTTGCATGCACCCTGTAAAACAAGTAGTCATTACAATATGTTGAGTGAGTAGCTTGTCCTGATGGTCAGCTTTATAAAGTATTGAAGCTCAAAGATATAAGAAGCATGCTTGCAGCAGTAATCTAGATGAAACATTAATGCAGTTCAAAAGTATGCTTTTTTTTTTTTTTTTCATTCAAGCTCAGTTGGCCAGCCCTATAGATGTTTGGGATCTTCTCTGTTCAGGAGGAGCCTGTTTGTTTGCTCTGCATCCAATATCTCTGGATATTTTACATCTAATGGCAAAATGAGTATAATGGAAGAGAGTTAAGAAGGCAGTAGAGGAGGCGGCTGCATTATTTGAGAAGGTGGAGTTTATTTGATCCCTAAATTGTACAGATACGATAAATTACCTCTAAGGAGGAATATGTAATCCCCAAGATTTCTAGATTGGGAGATGGTGGTGTATCATACAAAGATTGTTTCCTCCCCATGCCACTATTATGACCTACTCACTTCCTGTTGGACAGTGATCTGCAAATCATTCAAACAGGCCCTAAATGTTATCCGGAGCTTTGGAACAATGACTTCTTTCAAAATTTGACAATCATAAGAAGATTGTGATCCAATAGCTGCAAAAATCTCTCTCGCTAATGTAATAGATTCTTGAGATATTTCATTCTCTGTTCAGAAAGTGAAATTGAGAACCGCGGAACAAAGAATGTCTATAAACATGACTTATTTTAAGCAGTAAAGTCGATCATAAGAAAGGTAATGCAATAACTACTTCAAACAGTTTCTCTTGGGATGTGAGAATAATTTTTACATGCATCATTGGTTACATTTTGCTTTCTTCAAGCCTTGCATTTGGTAAATTTTAATATAAATTCCTTGGACTACTAGCCTATGTTTTTTTTTATTGTAGTCGATTTCTTGTAGGTCAGCTCATTGGCATTCCAAAATGGCAGATGAACTCCGTCTTTCATCTGTAATACAGAAGATACATGGGCAATCATACTTGTTCTCTAGACTGCCTCCCTATTCACAGGCCAGGAATGCCAGCATCCACTACTTTAATGGCACCTATGTCAATGGGGACCTGAAGAGCCCCTTGCTGAAATCATACCACGTCAATAACGGAGCCCTTGGTCTCTCATCTCTCTCATCTCCTTCCCCCATCTCTGCTTTTGCCCCCAAGGAGAAAGGTATTTCGGGATTTCTTACAGATTTTCTCATGGGAGGAGTTTCTGCTGCTGTATCTAAAACAGCAGCTGCTCCAATTGAGCGGGTGAAACTCTTAATTCAGAACCAGGATGAGATGATTAAATCTGGCCGGCTCTCTGAACCCTACAAGGGAATTGTTGATTGTTTCACCCGGACCATCAAAGATGAAGGCATTCTCTCATTGTGGCGAGGAAATACTGCAAATGTTATTCGTTATTTTCCTACTCAGGTCTAGCTTCTTTTCTTCCTTTCTTTTTTAGCAATTGTTATTGGTCCTCTTTAATTGCTAACTGATTGATTTGTGTTACATGCCAGGCCCTGAACTTTGCTTTCAAGGATTACTTTAAGCGTATGTTTAACTTTAAGAAAGATAAAGATGGGTATTGGAAATGGTTTGCTGGTAACTTGTTATCTGGAGGTGCAGCTGGTGCTTCATCTCTCCTTTTTGTTTATTCTCTGGACTATGCTAGGACCCGTCTGGCCAATGATGCCAAGGCTGCGAAGAAGGGAGGTGAAAGGCAGTTCAATGGTCTGATTGATGTTTACAGGAAAACCCTAAAATCTGATGGTATCGCAGGGCTCTATCGGGGTTTCAACATCTCTTGTGTCGGTATCATTGTTTATCGCGGGCTTTACTTTGGAATGTACGACTCTTTAAAACCAGTGATGCTGGTTGGCACCTTGCAGGTTAGTAAAGGACACACTGCATTCAAGCATATTTATATGTTCACATTATTCCTAATGCTATTCTTAGCCCCTGCTAGCCTAATAGTTACCATTTATAGAAGCAATATTCCAGTGAATTATCCTCTATGCACCTGAATATTTAGAATTGCCATTTTGTTGAACAGATGATATTAGTGTCAAAATGAAATGCTTGCATCAGCAAAGCTGAAAAACACCCAATATCATCCAACAGTTATCTCAGCTCATAGTCAAGTATTTAATTTTGAATGCATCTTTTAATTTGGAAATGCTTTTTGGTTCTTGTACATAGTTAAAATGCTTGGTCTTAAATCAGTCCATATCTTTTCATGCTGCAAGTAAATATTCTACAATAATTACAATAATAGTTTAAGGGAACTTCCCTTGTTGTACTCTCTCTCTCTCTCTCTGTACTTTCATTCCTTAACGACAAGCACTGAGTTTAGATTCTATTCTGAAGCTCAGTTTTTTATTTTGTTTTTTTGGTTTGGCGTCGGTGGCATATAGACCCAATGTGGTCTTTAGTCTTCAGGGATCTCCTGATTGTGTTTCTCTGATTGGATTTGTTGACTGTTTGGTGTATACCCCTAATTCATGATAATTAGGGTCAATATCTAAAACAGTTAGGTTATGCCTCATCAGCTTGTGTTAGCTGTGTTGGCACAGCCAAGTTAGGAAATGGGGTATGGGCTTTTCACCTCAACCAGACCAAATATGGGAAAAATCAGGCTTTTGTGTGACCAAACTGATCCTTTTCTTTTTCTTTCATGATGGGATTTTGTGGGCTTAACTTTGATTGGCAAAAATCATGTCATGGTGACACTTGTCACCTTAAGTATGATGGAGCCATTTGCAGGTTGGGCCTACCAACCTCTTGGGTAGCCTGGCTTGGGATTCGAAGCTGGACTTGGTCTTACCATTGGTTTATTATTTTTGTTGGTTTTAGCCTTCGTGTTGTGGAATGCCTGTGCCATTTGCACATCCGAGCATTTGGTTCCCCCCTATCTCTTTGTGCATCGTTTTTCATGAACACAGAGATGACATTATTTCTAATTTGTTGGACTTGTGACTTGTTGCAGGATAGTTTCCTAGCCAGTTTTTTGCTTGGATGGGGTATCACTATTGGTGCTGGGCTTGCCTCCTACCCCATTGACACTGTTCGCCGAAGGATGATGATGACATCTGGTGAGGCTGTCAAGTACCGGAGCTCGTTGGATGCATTCTCCCAAATCTTGAAAAACGAGGGAGCTAAATCACTGTTCAAGGGTGCTGGTGCGAATATCCTGCGTGCTGTGGCTGGTGCTGGTGTTCTGGCAGGTTATGACAAGCTGCAGGTGCTAGTCTTGGGAAAGAAGTATGGGTCTGGTGGTGGTGGCTAGTGCCATTTATTGAGTTGCAGAGGGCCAGAGAGTTTGATGATGATGAACAAGAGCATTAGCTGTCTGTGCTTCCTTTCTGATTCTAGTTTTAAAGAGTGTTGTTAGATGAACCCCCGTTTATTATATTACCTTAGGTCTCCTGGAGATGCATGAACGATGGACTGCTGTTTTTATGTCCTCTTTTTTTTTTTGTTAGAGAGGGGATTAAAATGTGTATTATTGCTTAATCATGTGTGTGATTATAAGATGAATTACCAAAAACACTATTGCAAATCCTTTTAAAGTGGAGTCCATCATGTTCTTGATGTGGTTTGTAGTTGGCATTTGGTTTGTTTCTGCTGTCATTTGGTTATTAAAGACTTGTTTCTGTTGTTGGATGGTTATGGAAGCTAACGCCCCTGTGGAACCGCTTTTGGATGAGAAGAAATATAAAATGGTTCGGTGTTGTCGGTCTCGTGTGTGACTTTTGGCACATTGGTCTGGTTTGCCGTGCTTAAACCACTTACAACATTTGCGCACGGTTGGTCTGTTCTCGAGAGAAATGGCTGTTCCATGATAAATAATTTTCATATTGAATTTAAAATTTCATGTAATGTTATCATGCGCCGGGCACGCAGCTTCAATGCAGGGTTTCAGATTCAGATGGACAAAAATGGATTCAACTTTGCTCCAGATTTTGCCGAAGAATGCACATTAAAACTCAATTATAACTAGGAAAAAAATTATTAACAAGATAAATCAAGAAAATGTGTTTTTATGTATCATGTTTGAAGGGTTATTTGTCATTTTATCATTTGATAGATATCTAACACGTTGTGCTTATGATTTTTCTGTAATATCATTGTGATTTCTTATAATTTCTTTTCCAATGCAACGTTGCGCTAGTTTCAACTCTTCGTAAAATTCGTGAAGTTTAGATAAAATTCTTTCTTATAAATTTTAAAATTGAAGAAAAGTAAGTGAAATAAACAGCTATGAAATAATGCATGAAAAAAGCCAAATGCTTTCGAAAAGAGAGCTAAATTAACTCGTAGAGTGTGGCACATGCTGATCAATTGATCCAGGTGATGTAGCCGTATAGGGCAATGTATTTTCTTTTGGTAGTGATGATTAAAAGTTTAAATCTAATCAAATTTAATTATCACTGGCTCGGAGGATCTACCAACACCTCAAACAGAAAAGTCGTTAGAAAGAGTTATGTGATTCTTTTTATGCACTTAAGGTCACTTCAGCATATAATTCTTTGGGACTAAATATACATCTCCGACATGAAGCCTTTGATAGCAGATCCTCGCAAGGCATCGATAGCTCTTCGCAAGGCCCCTTTCGGTGGCCAAACTTCTCTAGTAGACCCCTGTGCGACAAGCGCAGCAGGTGGTACTACGCAATTTGTGCTCCTTAATCAAACCTTCTGAAGGTTCCATTCGGCAAAAAGTCCTAAACACACAGCATTCTTGGGCTTCTGTTGTTCGGGGTTCAAATGATAGAGCAGGTGCTGGTTGGGTCTTTGAGGAACAGATTGAGGTTCTTTGTTAAGACATTCAATAGATTTATTCAGTTTGCAAGCAGTGATATTCATGAAGCCCGTGCAGAATGGCGATTCTCTTTGATCGGCCGTACCTTGGAAAGAAGGCTGGGTTTGGAATATTTGAGCACAAATCTGAAGCTAAAATGGCATCGCTCTGGGAATCTTGATGTTTTTTTTGGTCAATCATGATCGCTATATTTTCAAATTCCATTCCAGGGAGGATGTTACCAAAGTGACAACCAAAAGCCCCTGGATCATTGGTGGACAACTGCCTGCCCTTACTTAAATCATGGCGGTCAAACTTTTAAGGCATCAAGAGATCCTATCAAAAGGGAAGCTATTTGAATGCATCTGGAGGAATTGTCGGTGAAATGGTGGAGTAGACCTAGAGTTTTGGAGATTGCGGCAAGTGCTGGGCCGCTTTTGTGGCTTGACCATACGATAGAAAACTTAAAGCTCCACAATTTTGCACAAAGTCCGCGTTCTGGTGAACCTCGAGGACCCGCTGGTTCCAGGAGTTGAGCTCTGTGGCTTGAAGGGTGAGGCCCCCTTTGGTAGTCCTTCACATATGAGGGTATTTCGGTTTCTGTTTTGGATGTGGCACGATTGCCATAGGATTGAGTGCTCTCTTGGATTCATCCTTTGGACTCATTTATTTTATAAAAAATAATTTTAAGAAATAGAATGTATGAAAATTAGATTCTCAAGCATAGAATATTTAAATAGAAAAAAAAATGAAGCTGTGATGCTTGGTTAAATAATTTTTTCTCAGAAAAGTAATACAAAATATCAATTATACCCTTTAATTCTTTAAAAAAAAAATTATCATCTAATTTTTTTAACTTTTATATGAGGTTATAAAAAATGATGTAAGAAATCAAGATATCAAAATTTTGAACCCTCTAAAAAAACATGCCTCAAAAAAAATACAACAAAAAAATAATTTAGGATCAAAAATCAAATTGGCACAACAACAAGCATTAATATGTAGAAAAAATCTCAACAAATTCTTATCTCACGCTTCTTCTTTTCTGCACTGCTAATTTAAAAAAAATATATATATATATATACAACAGAAAAAAAATGTATATTAAATATATATATATATATAATATTAAAAAAAATACGTTTACATGAAAAAATAAATCTTATGATATCGATAAGATTTTATTTTTTATAAAATATAAAAAGTTTAAATTAAAACATAATATTTCTACGAATAAATTTTAAAAGTATAAATCAAGTATTCTAATTTATGAAAAATAAAATTTGAACCAAACGAGCTCAAATTAAGAGATGTCAGTCCCAAAGTTGCTTCGGTTGATGTGATATGTTAGGAACAGTGGCACCTCTGAGGCTACTCAAAATAATAAAAATGCTATGGGTTGTGGGATTCGACGAGAGGTTCAGCGGGTGATCGGGCTATATGGCTGTTTTCCTATCCTGCGAGGGGACAACAAGGGTTTCGTAGTACTAGATCAACTCGGCCAGACAAAGCGCAAGGAGATGTAGTCCACCAATAGTCAGTCACTCGGAGTGCTCGACGTGAGTCAACCCAGTAGGGACCTTAATGGACATCTGTTACCAAAACACAGGAGTACTCTTTTAAGGGCAAGGCGGTTATGATTGACGATTCCATTCCTCATCAGATTCAGCTAATGGAGGTTAATTTCGTTACAGATGGGGATAGCCCTCTCATACTCTCTCAATTAAATGCCCTCATGGAGGACGATTTAGCGCCCACGATCATCATTTGAGAAGCCTTTGAAGGCGAATAATCCGGATCTGGCTCTAAGCGCAGGGGCGGTTGGGAGTCGTCGGGGCAATCTAGCAAAGCCAAATCGACTGGGAAACGCCCTCGAGGCCAAGGCCAGGGGTTCAGCTCGGCTGCAGCATCCAGTCCAAAGCTTAAAGTCTGGGCGGAATGCCGCGGGCTGAGGATTTATCCCCTTCCCTCGACAGCTAGCGAGCACGTATCCCAGACATCGAAGGAAGAGAAAGAGAAAGCGATCTGGCATTCCAAAATTTAAGAAGAAGATACTGGCCGGACTTATCTACAACGAGGACTTGACGATCTCACCTGAGATGGGGGACAGTGGTCTCCAAACTCCGGTGCTGACTCCAGGAAGGGACGCAATGGTGGGTAGCGAAGCACCGGAGTCCTCTTCCATCATGCGCCCTGAACCTCCAAACCCCTAGGTGGCCTCTAATCCTACGGGTTCTAAGGACTCAGCAGCGGAGGACGGAGCAAATCGAGGTGCAGGTGAGAAGGAGAAGCAGCTGAAAGACTCTAGAGCCTCTTGTATTTCATCCTTGGAGTTGGGCCAGGCGTCTCAGGTGAATGGGCTTCCCGATGAGGTAGCTCCTCCATCGCCATGAATTTGTTAATTTGGAATTACAGAAGCTTGGGTAAACTAATGGCCTCTGCTACCTGCAAAAGATTAATTTCTCATCATAATGTTGATATTTGTGTACTCTTGAAAGCTCGATTGTCTGAGGGCTCTTTGGCTAAAATTAAACATAAATTTGGAGCTGCTTGGGATGTTTGTATGATTCAATCCCAGGGGTTATCAGGCGGAATTGTTGCGTTATGGCGAAAATCCTTGGGAAATGTAGAATTCTCTTGCGTTAGTAACCAATGTTTTTTCAAAGTTATCGACAAGCATTGGATTCTTGCTGCTATTTATGCAACCACTGATAGGGTAGCTAGACGGTTTCTTTGGTACATACAGGCTCTTATGTGTTTCTACAATGGACTATTCTCTTTTGATTGCAGATGATTTTAATTGTATTTTGTGTCAGGCAGAGAAGCATGGGGGTTGTCCTTTTATCGAATCATGGGAATCTACTGAGTTCGGGAATTTTATGTGTGCAAATTCTCTGGCTGATCTGGGGTTCTCTGGTAGTAAGTATGCATGGTGCAAAAATAGGGGTGGGCTAGCTAGAGTATGGGAGCGATTGGATAGAGCCTTTGCAAACTCTAAATGGCTTGAATTGTTCCCTAAGGCCAGGGTCCAACATCTTACAAGAATCAGATCATATCGCTATCCCCTCCTCACCAATTTAGTAGAGACTCAAACTGCTCCACGACCTTTTCGTTTTGAAAATTTTTGACAGAGTATCAGGAATCCTGGGATGTAGTGTTCGCAGTATGGAATTTATATAGAAATGGCAACCCAATGTTCCAATTAGCTAATAAGCTGTAGAATACATAAATAGCCCTTAAAAGATGGAATAAAGACTGTGTGGCAGATCTTTTCCAACAAGCTTCAACCTTGGAAATGGAGATTACTAACCTCTAATCCAGAGAAGATGTTGAAGGTAACTTTATCTCCAATGGACCTAGACTTATTGAGGAAAAAGATCGGGCCCATAATAAACTTTTAAAGATGCAGGAGATTCTGCTGTGGGGCCAAAAATCCAGAATCCAGTGGCTAAAGGAAAGAGACATGAACTCCGAGTTCTTCCACCAATCCACTATTGTAAGAAGAAGAAGAAATCATATTACTATGATGCTAGGATCTGATAGTCCGCAGCTTATTTCTGAGGAGGATATTAAGAGGGCTTTCTAGAATTATTTCCACCTTCAATAGTCTCAGCCTAATGATCACATTAATTACGTTCCTTGAAATTTTCCAACAAGTCTATCTCAGGATGAGAGGACAGAAATGGTGAGGGATGTTACTATCTCTGAAATTTATGTTGTTCTAAAATCCATGAAATCAGATACTACACCTGGCTCTCATGGTTTTCCCCCCGCCGTTCTATAAGAGGTACTGAAATATTGTGGGATCAGACGTCATCTTGGCAGTACAAACTTTTTTCGGTCAAGGTTCCATGTCTGTATCTTGGAAGTCATCCTTCATTATCTTGATCCCCAAATGTTTTAATCCTATTCAACCAGATCATTATAGGCCGATTAGCTTATGTAATACAGTCTACAAATTAGTGGCTAAAATTTCAACTTTGTGACTTAAGGAAAGTTATCCATAACCTTGTATCTGAAGATTAGGCAACCTTCATACCTAGCAAAAAGATTTCTGATAACATTGTTATAAAACAAGAGGCGATGCATAGTCTACATAGGACTTCTAGCAGACCTCCATTAATGGCTGGCTATCAAGTTGAATATGGAATGGGCATACGACCGTGTGGATTGGACTATGCTCCTTTATATTTTGCATCAGTTTGATTTACCTGTCAAGATGGTTGAATGGATCAAGAAGTGTATTTGGTCACCCTCATTTGCGGTTCTGGTTAATGGGTCTCCCTTTAATTTCTTTTGCTCTTCTATGGGCCTTCGACAAGGGTATCCATTATCTTCATATCTTTTCATTTTATGTGCTTAGTACTTATCCACCTTACTCTATTCTAAGGTTTAAGAGAGCGATATGTCGAAGTATTAACCAGTACGAAAGGGTCCATCGGTGAGTCATTTATTCTTTGCTGGCAGCTGTTTGCTTCTCTTAAAGGCTTACCGATGGGACTATGGCATTTAAAGAAGCTATCTTTGAGTACTATATCCAATTTGGCCAATCCATCAACCTTGCCAAATCTTTGATGTTTAACCCAAAAACACTCCGATTTTTGGTTCATGAACTTGTGGTTATTTTAGGTATCAAGGAAGAGTTTAACTTGGGGACTTATTTGAGAATTCCTCTGAGGAGTGTGAAGCTCAGATCACATGATATCTAAAGCATCAAAGAGAGGATTCTTGATAGGCTTTCTGCCTAAAAATGGAGAACATTATCCTTTGTTGAAAGGTGCACCGCAGTGAAATCAACCCTATGTTCAATACCTATCCACCTATTGGCTAAAGCTGCCATTTCCCTGAGCTCTATATACTGGCTGGATAAGACTATAAGGAGCTTTATTTGGGGTCATGATCAAGGAAGTAGGGCTATACATACAATCCCTTGGGATGAGTTCTGCCAACCTAAAAATTGTAGTGGACTTGGAATACCAAATCTTTTTTTGCGGAGAGAAGCCCTTTTGTCAAAGACTATTGGCAGAATTGTCTTGTATGCTCTCTCATTGCTGGCTAAGGTTTATTCATTGAAGTATAATTTCAATGGGTGCTGGGTTGACTATTCCTCTCCTAGATATTCTTCAAGCATCTGATGAGAGATTATCAAGGTGGCAAGCCATATATCTTCCAAATTTATCTAGGCGGTGGGTGATGGACCGCCTATCTCTTTAGATTCTTAACCTTGTTTTGATTCCTTGGCCCTCAATAAAGTGGCTACATTTTATGATAATCATACTATTCAAGCCTTCTCTTCAGTGTCTTCACTTTTGATTAATTAATTTTCTTGAAACATGCCTCTTGTGGAATATCTTTTTCCTTGTTCGATAGGTAGAAAAATTGAGAAGGTGCCTATTAGGGGAGGAGCATAAGGACGACATGGTATGGCATGATAGCTACCTTTTGAAGGTTTCTATTAAAGATGTCTATCTCTTGCTCATCAATGAACTTCATCACCCATCGGTTGCATCTATTTCTTAGATTTGGAAGAGAAAGGCCCCTCCCCAAGCTTTACATTTTATGAGAAGCTTATCAAGCAGGGTCTTCTAATAGATGCTCATTTGACAAACCGTGTTTCATCAATTTAACCATTTTGTGCTCATTGTCATGCCACCTTGAAGACTGAAGAACACTTATTTTTTACTTGTCCCCTATCCAAGGAGACTTATAGGTTAATCATGTGCTCTTTTATTTTCTTCTCTTCATAAGGCATTACTTTTCTTTGCCACTACCTTTGAAAACTTCTCTATGGCTTTCTCTCAAGCTTCACTAATCACTCTTTTGTGGATGATTTGGAACACAATGATTTTTATCTTTCAGAATATTGCATTCAGGCCTAGGTGCATTATTAGGGAAGCTCAGCTACAACTGACCTTTGATACTGCTCTTCACAGTCTTCTGTGATTTCATCTTCTACCTGCCTAGTCTTTTGGCAATCCCTGAGTCAGATATATTGAAAATTAATTTTGATGGATCCTTGAGCTCTCTGGGAGCAAGAGCACGATTTCTCATCAAGGATCATTTTGGAAGATTGCTGGTTCCGAAGGCTATATCTGTTCACCTTTTCATGGTGCCTGCTATTGAACTTTCTACTACTTCGTGGGGGTGTCAAGAACATTATCGACTTGTACCCACATTCTGGTTTCACTTTAGAAGGTGATTTTTCTACTATCATTTCTTGGTTGACATCGGCAAGCAACAACAGTCTTCGTCCTCTCTCTTGCGACGCATGGAGGAGCTTCTTTCTTCCTCTAGAGTGGTATCATGTTCTCATATCTTTTGGGAGGGGAATCAGCCGGTTGATTTTCTCGCTATATTGGCTGCTTCTTGGAATCACCTCTAATCTGGTCTGCACAATTTCCTGAACGGCTTGCTCTCTTGGTGGAAGCAGATGCCAGAAATACTCTCTATTATGAGGATTTGATGTGCTCATCGGTTACCAAAAAAAATAATAAATATCTCATATATATATATATACGATTTATTTGGTTTGTTGAGTTGTTTTTCTCTTGAAACCGTCGGACTATTTGCAGTTTCATATTGATTCCGGTCGAAAATAAAAATGATTCAGTTTTGGTATTTCAAACTTCAAGCATGGATTCACCGGTTCAGCTTGCAAATTTTTGTTATGCCACGAGTACTGTGGAACCTTTCCCCTTCTCCAGGGAGTGGTTCCCCTCTTCCCCTTCAGAAGGTTGAAAAATTTTGCATAGCTTATGACCAGAATCTAGTAGGTTGATCGTCCAACTCTGATAGTGAACCTCGTGTGCTTTTTTTCTACTTACAGATCAGAGTTTGGAAAATATTAAATTATAATAGGTGGACAATAGTTGGCAAAGTTTCGTGTTGAGGGTTCTTTCATGCAATTAACGAGGGAAATATTATACTAAATCACAGGAGATGCCTTCTAGGGTCTTATTGGTTTATGGACTTGAAAAGAGGGCTCCCCATTGTGCTACACTCACTATCCAAGATCTGTTGCATTAACAAATTAATCATATCAAAAAAATGATTAGCTCTTGTTAGTCTACACTTCATCATCCTTGATCTGCTGCACTAAACAAACTGATCACCCCAGAGGACCAAAGCTTGTTTGCTTTCTATAGTTTTTTTTATATATTGCTCATCCGTCAGGGAGGTTACAAGCCTTTCTTGAACGTTAATCATCTGTCTGAAATTCTAAGGTCTGGTGATACAGCTGTCTATTGCTTTCGCATGGTTAACTCTGGATGCTTATTGCATCTAATTGATCTCTAAGCCATACTATTGGATCGACATTTATCCCAAATTTTCCAACTGACTCAAATTACCAACCTGTGCCATCTCTCTGAATTAGGATCTGTGGTGAGGGTGGGTCTGCGATGTGAAAGTTTCGACAAGTTGCCTGTTTTTTAAGGCCCCGAGCTTCACCGTTGACCACGGACCATCTTAAGCCAAAAGTTGGAGCAATTTTTATTTCTCAGTGCTGCAGGCATATGTTGATAGAAAATAACTGAAGAGAGGCGAATAAAGGACAGCCATCCAGCACGTGTTGTTCGTACTGGATGGAGATTAAAAAACAGTCAATTTAACAGACCGATGATTCAGCAAGCAACAGCAACAATGAGCTAACATTCCAGAACTCTGAAAACAACAGCAAGATTAAAGTAATGACAGCAAAAGATTGGAAAGATATTTCCAAATCATCAAACATCATTACATAATGGAGTTCTAGTCAGCAGGAACAAAATAAGTGCCGAATGGAATGTAGAATAATCTCATGCACGACTGTGTGATGAGTGGAAATCAAGAAAATCTACCCTTGCAGAACCCAAAACAGTGAGCAAAAGCAAGTGGAACAGGCCACAGAATAATGACTGCAGAAAACTAAATAAAGATGTATGGAATATCAGCAACACTTACCTGTGGAAGCCTGCGGAAATACATAGCAAGACTGAGTTAATACAACTCATATTATATACATGTAGAACTCTTCTTGCGGTGCTGACAATGATGGATTAAAAGTTGGTGTGTAGTAACAAGACAGTATACAGTGCAATTAGTGAAGAAAAAAAATGCACGTTGAAATAGAAAACACCAAAATTAACACATTTTGCTTTCTTGTCTGACAGAAACTAAAAGGAGCGCATTTATTTACAACATGTTTTTCACCAAAATTGGATCAACCACTTCTAAGTCGTTTGCTTGAACCTTGCAGAAACTATATAATAAGGGGAAAAAAATGACAAATTAAGAGAATCAGGCATCAGATCCAACTCTGTCAAGCCATGAGACAACCTGATCGATTGAGGGCCTGTGCCGCGGATCTGGGCTGATGCATTTGCATGCAGTCTCAAGAATCATCAGAAGCTGCTTTTCGTAGGCCTTATTCCAAATTGCTGCATCGAATATCTGTTCTTCTTTCTTCTCAGACTTCATCTGAAGCACCCACGTCACCAAGTCCCTGCAACCTTTAGCCTTGCACACATCCACAGGCCTTCTACCAGTAAGAAGCTCCAACAAGACAACCCCAAAGCTGAAAACATCCCCCTTCAGAGTGGCCGTCAAAGTCTGGCTGTACTCCGGGGGAATGTATCCTAATGTTCCCACAAGATCAGTAGTTACATGAGTGTCATATGGCCGAATCAGCCTTGACAGACCAAAATCAGCCAAATGGGCTTCAAATTTTTCATCCAGCAGAATGTTGCTTGACTTCACATCTCGGTGGATAATGTTGGGCTCACAGACTTTGTGCAAGTAAGCCAATCCCCTTGCTGACCCCTGGGCTATCTTCAGCCTCGACTCCCACCTTAGCAGAGACCCACCATCCACCCTCTCATGCAGCCAGTAATCCAGACTTCCATTCTCCATGTAGGAATATATCAGCAATCGATCGTTACCATATTTGCAGTACCCTTTCAGCAAAACAAGGTTCTTATGCTGGGCTCTCGAGAGAGCTTCCACCTCTGCATGGAATTCTCGCTCCATCTGCCCACAGTCACCAGAAAGCCTCTTGATCGCAGCTTTCGTTCCATCAGGAAGATATGCCTTGTATACCAGACCAAATCCGCCACACCCAATTATATTTGCTTGGTCAAAGTTGTTTGTGGATTTCAGAAGGTCACTGATGGTTAGCTCCTTGGAGTCAGAATTATGGAAGAAAAGTACTAACTTCGACCCTGAGTCAGATGTTCTGTGTGCCCTGTCTTCAATATCTTCTTCATATTCTGCATCTCCCACCTCCTTCCTTGACATATTAAGCAACACAACCGCCAAAAGAAATGCAATCCCCACCCCAATACTTATGGTAATTCCAAGTATGCTACCCCTTCCAATCTTATTGCTCATGGCTTGTGGAATTTCAGGACTCGGCCCCATGGCTCCAGTTTTATTACAAGAACCTGCGCCCCTACACAATCCTGGATTGCCCTCAAAACTTGAGTTAGGAAAGGTGAAGAACTGGCCCCCAGTTGGGATCTCTCCCTGCAGGTGGTTATGAGCCACACTAAACCTTGATAGGAAGGTAAGCTTACTCAAAGATGCAGGAATTGATCCATTAAGCTCATTGCACGACAGATCCAACACCTCCAAGTTCTCCATTTCAGAAAGACTGTCAGGAATGCTTCCAGTGATGTTGTTATTGCTCAAATCCAAGACATGGAGTGCCTTCAACTGCCCAAACTCAGGCCAAATTGTCCCATTAATCCCATTGTCATTCAGATACAAAGATGGAGGGAAACTGGAAAGTTGATTGTACTGCAGGCCATTGATGCTTTGGTTTCGCTTGACATATAATGGCATACCGAGCAAGCTCCCATTCACCGAGCTGTTAGTAAGGACAAGGCTCTTCAGCTGCGTCAAACTCTTCGGAATCTCACCAACTAGAGAATTGTTTGAGATATCTAAGTAGATCAGATTGTCCAGCTGCCCAATCCAAGCGGGAATGGTGCCACTCAAGCGGTTCCACGACAAATCCAAGACCTGTAATTTCTTACAGTCCACCAACCACTGGGGAATTTGGCCTGTGAGAGCACAGTTTCCGAGTGCGAGGACCGTCAAGTTCTGGAACCCATTAGAGATCTTAGGAACCTCTTCTCCGACAAAATTCTTGGTGAGAATAAGTGTGGTCAAGTTCTTGCACTGGTGGAGAATGGTCAACGCCCCAGAAATGTTATGAAAGCTGTTGTTAGACAGAGAGAGCAACGAAAGAGACGAGAGATTACCGAACTCCTTGGGGACTTGGCCCGACAGGCCATTCTTAGCAAGGCTCAAAGTTCTCAATTCTTGGCAACTGGATAGGCTGGTAGGGAGAGAACCCTTGAAGTGATTGGTTGCAAGGTCAAGGGATCTAAGGTATGGCATGCCAGTGAAATTAAGATCAATAGAACCAGCAAAAGAATTGTTCCTAAGATCGAGATCTCTAAGCATCGACAAATGAGATAAGGATCCAGGGAG
This sequence comes from Metroxylon sagu, assembly GCA_017589505.3. NCBI lineage: Eukaryota > Viridiplantae > Streptophyta > Magnoliopsida > Arecales > Arecaceae > Metroxylon > Metroxylon sagu. Next base: position 864,111 of record JACVBY030000552.1, on the reverse strand, counting down.
CATTCCAGAGAAGGAATTGGAGGGGGCAATCAGCTGCTCGAGCTTCGTAAGATTCCCGAACACATCAGGAAGGCGACCGGAGAACCGGTTCACGGAAAGAACCAATGCTCTAAGGCTCGAGAGCTTGCTCAGCTTCGAGCTCAAATTACCAGAGAAATCGTTGGAGGAGAGCGATAGCCTCTCCAGCGACACCAGATCAAAGAGGGAGTCAGGGAGATCACCTGAGAGCGAGTTGCAGCCAAGGTGCAATTCTTGCAAGCTTGCATGGCAATCGAGAGGGCCGCCTCCGGGGAGCGCCCCCGAGAAGAGGTTCGACGACAAATCCAGAGCCCGAATTGCCTTGGAGCCAATGCAGATGTCGGGACCGATGGACCCCGCCAGCGAATTGTTGCTGATGTTGAAGTCGGAGAGATGAGGCAACCGCCCAAGATCAAACAGGGACCCATTGAAGGAATTGGAAGACAGGTTCGCCATCCTAAGGCCCGCCATGCCGCCGATTGGAGTGATGGGCCCTGATAGCTCGTTGTAGCTGAGGTCAAGAAGCTCGAGCAAGCTCAGATTGGAGAGCTCCCGGGGGATGCCGCCCTTGAGGAGGTTGCGGGAGAGGTCGAGGCGCCGAAGCTGGCCCAATCTACCGAGAGAGCCGACGATGGTCCCTTTGAGGCCGCGGCCGGGGAGGAGCAGCCCGGCGACTCGCTCGGGACCGGAGGATCCGTTGCCGATGCGAGAGCAGACGACGCCGTCCCACCTGCAGCAGGGCTCGGTTTTGGACCAGTTGGAGAGTATGGAGCCATCGGCAAGGTTTCTGGCGAACTCCACCAGGGCTCGGTGGTCGTTTTGGTTGCAGGTCGAGGCCGAGGCGCCGAGGATGGGAGAGGAGAAGAGGAAACAAAACAGGAACGCCCATCTCAAGAAGGGAGAGGAGGAGGAGAACAAGCCCATTTGGAAGCGGCTCTCGGACGGAGAGATCGGCCGAAAAATCTATATACCAAAGGGGACGCCGACGCATGTGGGATGCGAGGGGCGGTCAAAAGAGGAGACGAGAGAGACCCACATTCCCAAGAGGACTCTGGGATCAAAGGGGGAGGAGGAGGAGGAGAGAGGTCACCGGCTTGTGGGTGAAGCAAGAGTTCCCTGTGGACCCAGCACCGCCCACCTTCTATGCCACCATTTTCTTCCCTTCTTTCTGCTCTTCTCTTTTGCCCTCTTTTCAAAGCTGAGTTCCTTCAGAACATGGGCTCTTCTCTTGGGGACGGATGACCGGCTTTCGTTCTTTTAGTAATATGGGCTGGTGCTGTTCCCGATAATATTAAATGGGAAAGAGGAGAGGATCGGTGGAGGACTGGAAGGGGAAGCTTCAAATCTAGAAGAGCGGATCGGGGGAACAACAAGGGTTAGAACTTGGAAGGGAAAGGGGACGGAAGGAAGAGGGGGAGCCGAGGACGGATGCCATGGCCTCGGTTTAGGGGTGATTGCATGCTTTAGTGGTGGGTCCCGTGCTTTTAATTTGGAGTGGGTGCTGACCAGGGCCGGCAGTGGTTTTAAGCCTCACAGGTCTCACGCCTTCTTCTTCTTTTGCTTTTTCGATGCGCGCTCTCCCTCCCTGCCGCTCTTGGGCCTGGCACTCGCTAGTTCATTCAACGAGCGTAATTAATGAGTCGAGTGGTGGGGCTTGACGGCCGTTGAAGGCTGTCAACCGAGCGCCTTCGGTCGGACCGGTTTGACCATGCCGGTCTGATAATATATGAAATAAATAAATTTAATTTTTTTTTTTAAAAAAAAAAGGGAACGATTGGCATCGACTGTTATTTTATAGGTATCGTAATATTTATTAAATATTTAATCTTCAATCATGTATGGATGCAAGTGTGTTTATATAGAGCAATATATATATAATTATATATAAAAAGTGGATATGTCTAGAATAGCTGTCTAGTTCTATATAAGATTAAATATAAAAGTGAATATAAAACGACTGCTAAACGAATGATGAAGTTCTAACTTTTCTGGAAATATGAAATCAGGTATCTTTAAGTTAAAAGTGATATCAAAAGAATCCAAAGAAGAAAGAGATATATTTGGACGCTTTTTCATCAGTTCATCAAGTTTTTTTTTTTTTTTTTTTTTTGAATTAGTTTTAAAGTTAGAGAAAAAGAAGAGGAGTACAAGTTAATGTAATTAAAATAAAGTCATATGTAATTAAAGAGGCCAGCTTTATTCTTTTAACTCCTATTCTACATAGAATAACAACTCTTACATAACGTTGTTGACAAATGTGTTCCATTATTGGGATACAATTAAAATTTTTTTTATCTAAACATATATGCAATAAAGTAATTTTTGAGCTACTAAAGAGTTATTACCTAGCGCTCGTTTGATATGTTTTTAAAGAAAAATTTTTTGATAAAAAAATAATAAATATCATTTTTTCATAATATTTATTTTTTTACGAAAGAAGAAAAAAAATTATATATCTTAATTCATTGATTAGGGAAAAGTAAGATAAATTTTTTTTTGTTTCTATTTTATTATATTTGTTTGAAAAAGTGAATAAAAATTATGTATGAAGCTTGCATACGTTTCTCTTTTTTTCTGCAAAATAAATACTCTAAGATATTGTATTTATTTTCTTATATTTTTTAATTAAAAAATTTTTGTTTGAAAAAAAAATTCTTTAGAAAATATCAAAGGAATACGTGGATCTAAATCTTATTAAAAAGTAAATCACAAATAAAATGAATCAAGAAACTTAATCAAGTTCAAACATACATGAGTGAGCTCGAGAAGTATGGTTGGAACAAGAATCATGACCAATAAATTGAATTTGAATTCCAGAACATAGTGGACATAGTGGAGGTCTGGTTATTTGCAACCAGGGTAAGTGGAGCACCTTTCAAATATGCGGTTGGTCTAAAGTAGAGTTGAATTGAGCTTCTCCTCTAATATAATTTAAAGAGAGAGAAAGAAAAAAAAATTATAAAAATGTCTTTCTACTTGGGAAGCGTCAAAATCATACGACTGAAATAAATTCTTGCCACACGTCAAACCAAGCAGGTTTTAAAGCACTCAAATGATGTAATTACCCTTTGAGGTCTTTGCGTCCATCCAACGATGTGTAATATATTTTTGTGGATGAGTAATTGATTGGACTCATTTGTCGAGACTTTTAGATTAATTCAACTGCTAGAGAGAGAGAGAGAGAGAGAGAGGGAGGGGGTTGGGTTTGGTTTTCAAAGGCCAAAAGAAGGCGTACGTCATTGCGGACCGGACGGGGTTGAAGGGCTGTGGACCGGACGTAAGCCAGTGACGCCGCGGGGTGGTGCCGGTAGGCAGGCGAACGGAGGGGATTCCCTCAGTTCCCGGGTCAACTGGGTTGCGTGCTTTTGAATCATGGCATGTGATCCCCACTCCCCCCTCCTTTTATTTGTTTTTTCGAGAAAGCCGAGGACCGTGGACCCCACCGGCCTAACTTCGATCTCACTCTCGTCCACCTTTGGAGAAGAGTGCGAGCGTCCAGCGCCGGAACCTCGGCTTTGACGCGATAAAGAAATGGAAAAGAGAAGGCGAGAGGGGGTCTGCGAGGGAACCAGCCACGAGAGACTCCAGGCCTTGCGGGACGATTTGTCTAGTACCGTTTTCACTTGAAGACAGTTCGATGCCACAGAACCATGCCTCCACGGTTCGTAATCTTAAAGTCAATCGTTTATATTTATATATATATATATATATATAATTTAAATTTAAATTTATTTTTTTTATAATTAAATTTTAAAAATATATATATATTTTTAAGATAAAACAATATAACTCAAATCTCCATTATAGAAACATGCCATGCAATGATAACAAAATATAACATGATAAGATAAGAATATGACATAACAATATAAAGATATAATAGAGTATTTCTTTACTATATTATATCCATGTGCTGCTGTATTTTATCTCTTTGCAATTATATCACATATAGATATATATATTTCTATACTATATTATTGTATTCCTTTACTAATGTACTATACATATCTCTATATTGCTATATTATATATATTTCTATTTATCATATTTATATTTATTTTTTACATATTTTTATTAATTTCATTAAATATTTTTTTTAAAATAGGTTATAGTGGCTAAAGGAGTAGCTTTTTTTTCTTTAAGATTCATGTATATTTAATGATATAAACAGTGATTGAATTTGATCTTGACTAAGTTTAACTTTTTCTATATATTATAATAAAAATTTTAATTTAAATAAATCAATTATATTTATTATATAAAAAAACTATGATTTAAGTGAGTTGAGCATACTTAAGACATCTCAAAGGCCATTTATGTTTATTGATTATGTTTATGGATGATGGCCGGCTCAAACCCTTTTACATGCAGGACCAAATAAAAATAGCATTAATTTTTGAAAGGTTGGCTATTATTAGCCATCTACTGTTTGTTTTAGGTATATATATTTTTAATATTCAATTTAGGTAAATGATAGGTTATGATCATTATTGTTGATTAATATAAATTTTAGACCATTGATTTTCTTTAACTAATTAATTCTTTTAGGTAGATTGATCATTTTTTAGTGACTTTTTTTTTTTTAATTTACCGCTTCATGCACCCTCTATTTGGTATGGTAGTTATTCTAAACCAATTCATCCTTTTCTTCCAAATATTTATGCCTTTGTTTGATTCACATTTTCAAGCTGAATTAAAGAACACCACTAAGTAATTTTGATATAGATTGATCGGCCTTTTAATTTTGGCATAGATTAAAGACTTCTAAGCCATAGTACAAACTTAAAAATGGATTTCCGGCAAATTATTAGACATGCATTAAAGTAGTTCTTTCACTAACTTTCACAAATTATAAAATGCCTTGTTACAGTTCTCATATAGATTTCCACTGTTGTCACTTAAATAAAAGTAATTATTACTCAAATAAAAATAGCCATCACCTAGATCAGAGATGCAATCACCATCATTTTTATAAAAATAATAAGTAACAGGGGCATATACAGTGACATTCATCTATTTTTAAGGAAAGAAATGTAAAATAATTTTAATAAAAAATAATTGGGAGTATCAAGAAATGTTCTAGATACTTGATCCTAATCAAAGAATGATGCATCACTGAAAAATAAGAAACCCTAAGACATCTCTTCCCACTCTTATAATTCCTCTAGATGTCTAAAGGTTCTCTTGCACAAAAAAAAAAAAAAAAAAAAAAAAAAACTTCTCGTCCAAGTAACTCTCAAAGCAGCAAATTCCAACAATAAACTATCCTCCTATGGCTTCATGGGTGAATGACAGGTGACCGACCACAATTCTTCCAATTGTCAAGGGATAATTGATCAACAAAATATTGATTGATATAATATTATTTGTCATTTTGTTATGGTTGACGAATGATTAATTAACTTTTGAATGTAAACAAGCACGCAGGATACAAATCCAGTGGTCGCACTTTCATTGCATTAATCAGCTCTTGGATCGCTTCAAGTGGGCGATGAGAAGGTGATAATTACAGGTTAATCTTTGAATTAGCTGTTCATAACCAACTTATATTTGGTCCAAGATTTAGAGATTAATTTAGAACTGAACTGCCTCCGGGTTTGTTTACCTTGCTTTTGGCTTGCTTGAGCTAGAAGTGAAGCATCTCCCTCAATCTCTTCAGATTTGAAACGAAGCTAACACAAATGGGAATTGGGATGGTTGCTAGTCTCATCAGCTGTACTTGATTCCGTATGAGATCATTTACCATGGCTACGTTGTTGGCTGGCATCGCGTTCTTATCACTGCATATAATTAACTTTTCATTAAAAATAGCTATCTTTGCATTAAACATGATTACCTTTTTATCATATATATATATATATATATATATATATATATACATATAGTTATTGTATATCGAGAACTATTCGAAATTAAAGAGAAGTGATATGCCAGATTAGGTGTTATGTTGTTAGTAAATAAGAATTAAATGTTATAGTACTGAAGAGTCAAACATCAATTTGCTATATTTCATTATATCAAAATTTTTTTTGAGAAAAATAGTGACTTACTGACCGCCATTTTATTGAGATGTTGAATTGATTAAAGAAGAGGTAGGTCGGCTGGCTAAGGTTGAAGGATGATATAAATGAGGAAGGTAACAAAACCCAAGCCTGGCACAACCGAGAAGGCCGCAGCGAAGCTTGTTAGCCCTCAAACCACATGAAGAGTTAGAGGCTGCGGGGAAGACCCTGGGACTCAAGAGTACAGTTTTCTCTCTTTAACGCGCACTCTTTAATAAGATTAACGAGGAAATACATGGATGCTGGATTGATTTAAATTAAAAATAAAAATAAATTTAAATTTAAAAATTTTTTAAAAAAATTTTTGAACTAATTTTATATATTAATTTATTATTTTATAATATAAGATAAAATTAGAGGCGTCAAACCATTGGTTTCACGAACTAGCATGCTATACCATCCCAACACGGCTCTTGTAGCGGACTGTGCCAACATAGCTCACCACATCGAAAGGGTTAGCTTGGTACGGTCCATTAGCACCGACCTATTTATTTTTTAATATTATTTAAATAAAATAAATTATATACATATCTTTGCTTGTGGGTGGATGGGTGGGTAATTCGTTATTGCAGTAGCATATCTTGTTGTCTTTTTATTCGGTTCTCTTCTTCGTTTTCTAGCTATTCGAAGGAAAGTTTTCAATCTTATCTTTGTCTTTTATTTAACACAGCCTATTCTAAGTGATCGATTTCTTCAAGAAGTGTCACAATTGTAATTTTTTCTGTAGGCATTACAAATTATACGGAGTCCCTTGTCGGTAATTTTCTTAATGTCGAAGTGCACTCAGATTTCATAGGTCATGAGTTTAACCTTGAACAGCCAGACCTAGTGGTTAATGTAGGATAGTAAGCTTAGAGGCATTGGGTTCAATCTGACTAATGTGCCCTATACCCATTATGGTAATATTGAATTCAAACTTTTGGCCATGGGTGGGTACGAACTACTAGCATTGCAAAGGATAGAGAACAAAAATAAAGACCAGAGAGATTAGGATAACTAACTAGAAATAAAAAAGAAATTAAAATAGTTTAGAAGAATTAGAAGGGCTTGTAAGGAAATAAGGAGGGCTTAAGAGAGCTTTAAAGAGCTTATAGTTTAGTGTAGGATGAGGGAGAAGAATTGGAGCTTATTTTTAGAAGTTGGAGGACTTTCAAATAACTCAAATAACTTTGGAAACTAATTATTGATGGTTGTTATGAAGGACAAAAAAATTTCTTGACCAACAAACCAAAATACTATTATCGTTTATAGCAGTTGAAAGGGAGCAATTTGGGAATTGGACAAAAATACCATCCAAACTGGCTGCTTTTGGCCTTTTTAGGGGTATTTTGGAAAAATACTTGCTGAGCTCATGTGTGTTGTGCCTGACATGTAAGCCTAATAAGCCTTATATAGGCCGGCCCAATGGGTCAGACGTGCCAAGCCCGACGTGCTAGGCTTGAATGCTTAACGGAGCATACCTATATGTGGGCCGCGAGCTATGCCATGCCAGCCTATGGTGAGACCTCGTGTCGGTATAACCCATGGACCTTAGAGGGTAACTCGGCACAGCTCGCCATGTGAGCCGTGTTGTACTGGGCTTAGCTCGTCTCGCACCGAACCTATGCCTCTATATGAAATATATAATTTTTATAAACATAAGGGTACTATTTTGATTTAAATTTAAAAGATAAAAAATAAGAAATTTTTAAGGGAAAATAATTTAAAATTTTATTTTTTGGCATTGATTGATTTAAATTTTAAAAATAAAATAAAATAAAAAGTTTTAAATTTTAAAAATATTTTTAATTGAATAATTTTATAGAATGATCTATTATTCAGTAAAATAATATAAAATATATAATTTTTATAATTACATAGGCATTGATTGGATTTAATTTTTAAAAAATAAGATAAAAATTTCAAAATTTAGATTTTTTAGTTCTGGTTTGATTTAAATTAAAAAATAAAAAAAAGATAAAAAGTTTTAAAATTTTGAATTTTTATAGAATAATTTAATAAATTGATCTATTATTTTATGAAATAAAATGAAATATATATATTTTTTATAAAATAATTTTAAAAAAATATATTTTATATTATAAAATGTTTCTTAAGCTTCAATATTAGCTTGATTATTTTATAATTATATTTTAGATACATATTTGAATGAAGAATAGATTAAAATAACGTAGGCTCGGAAAGCTCCAATCAAACCTCAAGAGAAGCTTTTGGATTAGAATTATTTTTGTTCATATTTTTTTTAAGAAATATAAAAATGATCACACCAAAATTTCGTTTAAAAGTTTCAAATCCATAATTCATGAGTCGGGCAAAAGAAATATATATAGCTTTATTTGTTTCGAGATTAATTTCCCTTTTGGATATTGGGAGGAGCTATGCCCCTGCTCGCTGTGACAACCGATAATTTTCATCTTGCTGTTTCTATCAAGCTTAAATTAACTTCTTAACTGGAAAAATTCAAATAAAAAAATTTTGTAGCAACTTGCCATCGAAAGATTTCAGGTCTAATTTTTGAATTTAAACCAAACGGAATGTTGGTTGAATTTATTTTTTTATAAAAAACTCTAAATTTTTAATCTGGGTTGATGGATTATCAACGTCCAAGGATGCCTCCGGTTGTAGTGACCAATAACCGTTTCCATTATAAATGTAATAAAAAAAATTCCAGTCAACACAAACACCAAAACAGAAAGGAAAAGTTCTAATATTCTATTCCGAAGAATGCGAGATTCCTCTTGGCGCTTTATCTTTGTCAAAAAAAAAAAAAAAAAGTCAGAGTCCACCCGAAGTGGGCAACAAACATAAGAATTAAAATTAATGAGTGAAAAAGAAACAAATACACTTGGACAAGAGGCAACAGAAGAAAAACCTTTTCAAGTTTATTTTAAACTAAGTATATATGCCCATGTAATGCACTGCACACTAATTTGATTAATAAAATAAATAAAAAATATAGACTTATATAATTTTTTAATTTTATATTATTAGATTTAAATTTTAGAATTTTTATTTTTAAATTAAAAAAATAAAGATAAGATAAATTAAATATTTGTATTAGATATATTGAATAAAAGAAATTAATAGCTGATTTATAAATATATATTTTAAATTTTATCTAATTTAAATTTAAGTTTTCAAATTATTTTTTTAAATTAAAAATTAAAGAGAAGATAGAATATTTGTATTGGATCCATTGCATAAAAGATTAATAGCTTATCATAAATTACAGAAAAATTGATTGAAAAATATAATTTTATATATTAAACTTAAATTTTAAAATTGGCTTTACCGATTCGTCTAATAATATCCTAACTCAAACCTCCATCCCTCTTCTAATGATTAAGGACTCTCCTTTGACCTCTCTTTCTTCAATCTTTTAAAATGCAATTGCTAAGCTTTATGGATGAAAATATTAAGTTATTAAATATCATTTTATAAGTAGCATGTTTTAGATCCATGAATAAAAATATCTTAACTTTACTTAAAAAATATATTTTTATATTATGAAATTTAAAATTTAAAATTGACTTGATATTTCTCTAGCAATATTCTAACTCAATTCTCTGCTACTTGCATATAATCATTCTAAGAATATGATATCCATGTTCCTCCTTCCAATAGAATCCTTTGCTGTATCTCTTAATAAAATTTAAATAATAAATCATTAAAAGATTAGCAACATCTAATTCTGACAGACATTACTGGCTCACATCTCCCGATAAAACTTGGCTACATTCAATGATATTAATTAAATAAGATTGGCTTTATTCGCACCAAGGGCTCTCCTTGTGTCCTCCCTTCTCTTTCCAATCAACTTTTTAAATGCAATGCAAGGCTCTATGGGTGAAAATATCAAGTTATTAGATGCTGGGATACATGTGGCATGCTTTAGATCTATGAATGAAAGCATCTTACCTTTACCATATTTTATCTCTTCCAAATCCGTGTTATAAAGCATGTATTTGTTATTTTTCACTTGCAGCATTTCATTGTTGTTTTCCTCTGCTAATAACTCGGGCATTCTTGACTGCCTTCCAGATAGAAACTAATAGGTTACGAACCATGATGCATTTGTTATTTTTCACTTGCAGCATTTGATTGTTTTCCTCTGCTAATACTCGGGCATTCGTGACTGCCTTCCAGATAGACACTAATAGCAATATGCTCCCCATTGTTATCTTCAGTCAGATGAAAATGAACAGATTTTTAGGTGGTAATACATACAAGAGCTACCAAGCTCCAGTACCATTATAGGAACGTCTCAGCAGAATTGTCAACTAAATTTACATCCCTGGCTGCCACAATGCTTCCTCAAGTATTTCAAAGTGAAGATGATGGTTTTGCTGCAGGCTTTTTGTGGTAGGTGTAGACGCCAATCCCCCGCTTCCTTCCCAAGCGACCAGCATCAACATACTGAGCAAGGAGTGGGCAAGGACTGTACTTGGTGTCCCCAAGTCCTTCATGAAGCACCTTCAGTATTGAAAGACACACGTCTAAGCCAATGAAGTCCGCAAGCTCCAAAGGACCCATTGGGTGGTTAGTGCCCAATTTCATCCCTGTATCAATGTCCTCTTTTGTTGCCACACCTGTGTATAGTGCAAAAAATGCTTCATTGATCATGGGCATCAGGATCCGGTTCACAATGAAGCCAGGATAATCTTGGGAGCATATAACAGTCTTTCCAAACCTGTACAATTGAACTATGTTAGCATACAAGATCACTGAAGGTGAAGGTGAAGCTGACGCTTTGCTACATAGCAATCAATATATACAGGATTTGAAGGTTAAAAATAATAAATGATATTTTAAGATTTTTTTCAAAAAAAGGAAAAATGGCGGATATAGTCGCAAAACAAATGGAAATTTTATGTTGTCTGTCAAGTAATAGATCAGCTCATAAATTACTAATTCGGAAGAAATGTTTGGCTCTGCCTTATTTGTTACAACAATAACCAAACAGCTACAAACCTTAAGATTACGGTAGGTTATGCAAGTTCACTGAAAGCAAGAAAGGACTAGTTGATCCATGCAGTTGGGTTGGAAACAGTCTAGTGCCTACCTTTCTGCCAGAGCTTTTATTTTTGCAAAGACAACATCGGATGTATCTGCTCCTCTCACAATCTCAATCAACTTCATTATAGGAGGAGGGTTCATAAAGTGCATGCCTATCACCTGCAACATACAATAGCTTTTTTTTTAAAATACAAACTTACTCTAACCACTTTGTAGTTGCATATAAACATGTTTTGAACAAATAAGCTTTTATTTAACTGTTATACAGATATCCAGCATCATAAGTCACAGCGCATATCTGTGTTGATTGCTATAATGTTCATTGTGCGGTTCCAAGGAAGTTACTTTCCAAAGTCGAGTCACAAAAACCACAAAAATGTTAGCACAACAATAAATTCAATGAACTTTAAACGTCTGGCACAAAATATGGGGGAGCATGTGCACTCTTTTGATTAGAAAGAAGATAATTTGTTGATTGTCTTCTGTGTAAACATATCAGCAAGCATTAATAAATCAATTTTGGATGTCGGTCTATCTTTCACACCAATTCTTATTGTAAGTTCGAGAATCGTAATCTCTTCATGATTCTTTTTAATACTTGCTACATATATATTTTAGTCACCATGCCACTTATATAGCCTCTGAACTGATTAGTCGGATCATATTATATGTCTGTACAATCTCAAAGGTTTTGCTACTTTATTTTTTTCCTTCAATTCTCTGGCCTACTCGTTTCTAGTCCTATGTTTTGTGATTTAATTACATGCATAATTCATTGGATTCACTTTTACAGACTTCATTTTACTTGAAGCTGGAAGATTTGACGGGCTGCAAAATGTGCTATATACATATCAAATTATGATGGGCACAAGATCTTTGAATGATATGGGGGAGGAAATATAAATATGAAACCACATATAAAGGAAACCTCTACATACATGATATCTCTAGCAAGTGTTGAATGCCCTTTCATTATACATCTCGATTTTTAGAATGTCGTGTTACTGTCATTTTGTAGTAATTTTATTTACAAGTTCAGATGTTACTCTTCAACAACAACAACAATGAAAGGAGGCTAATTTATGCAGCAAAATTTGCTAACATAACAGTTAACCAAGATATGAATGATAATTATAAATAGCTTGATTTTTCCTTCTGAATGCATAAAAGGATGGTAAGCATAAAACAGACAATTTTAGCATTGTTCATATTTATGGTATGAAGAGCAATCTTTCATAACTCTAAAGGGGTGACTATAAATCAAAAGAGGCATGGCCACCATGCAACCCTACCTAACCCTCTGCCCCTGAAAAAAAAAAAAAAAAGAAAAGGAAAAGAACTAACAAGAAAGCATGTCAATCTTGCCAGCATATTCGACTGACTTGATACGCACTGGCATGATATATACACTGCATAACAGCTTACAGCACTCTACAATGTCAGCTCCATACAAAACCATTGATATGGAGGGGTATGAACATCTCTTAAAACCATGTTTGAAACTTCTTAAGTTATATTAATTTTACCATTGTTCATTCTTCATATCCCTTTTTCTTCTTTTCTTCTCACATTCTCTAACATTAATTTCTCATTCTCTTGGATATGCTCTTCTTATTTTGTCGTTATCCATATGAAATCAATCAGTCACACAACATACAAACAGCATCAATTGGCAAATCTAGTATCAAAGTTAGACATTCAAATATTTATGCGTATAATACCTTTATAGTTATTGGTGTAGAGCATATTAAAAATAAAATAAAAATAAAGATATGATGGACTGAACCACATTTGATAATATGTAAAAGCATCATTTGGTAAGATCAATTAAATAATGAAGCTCAAATTGGACCGGTGACTTCAAAAAGAAGATACCTTTATAGTCTGTGTCTGGCACAACATATAATATTCAATTGGAAAATATTTCTAGGCATTGTTTTTTCTCGTGAGTTGTCTGGCAAGAATAGAAGCATGCTTCTGGCGTCAAGATCCTCTGTAACACAAACCCAGCCAAGCATTATTTTTAATATATATATAGTTTTGGACTGGTGCCTTCATCAGTTAGAAGGCTGGCCAAGTGTTTTCAGAGTTCTGGAGTATTATCTTCATCACTTAGAAGGAAATAATCTCGCCAGCATAACACCTTGAAAAACAAGAATGACTATTTCAGGGTTTGTCAATAATCAAGAGATTGTTTGTTCTAGATTGGTGCTAACCAAAGATCCTAATAAATGTGTTTTCTCACTCTGAAACCTTGAGAATATGTGTACTGCTAGCAGTACTATATACATTGCTCAGCAGGAAATTACAATCAACCGGTGGGAAACAAGGTTTTTAAAACAATCTTAATGCACCAATTAAAAATAAAAGATTCCTGGAGTCATAACTCATAAGGCGAAGGGAACCCATGACTACCTCACATGACAACAATAGGAGCTGGCAGGTGTGTTTAATCTTTTCACAACTCTGAGTGAATATGCAAATTTGCTATAGAGAAGTGAATATGCAAATAAGCTACAGATAGTCCACATGTGATGAAGATAAGTAAACTGGCATGATAAACAGGTATTATTATCAGACTTCCTAGATCAATGAACTAAGATGTATCGTCTCTGTTTATAATTCATTAGAGACAATAATTAAAGAGTGGATATAGTGTTCTACAGACCTTGTTCTGACCACAATTTAGTGATCAGTTGAGTCTATCTGAAGTGCAATAAGGCAACGACAAAAACCTGGGTTGGTCGGCTAGTTGCAGAAGCAAGACGAGTGATGGAGATTGAACTAGTGTTTGATGCCAAAATCGCAGAAGCTTTTGCAAGTTTGTCGAGTCGAGTAAATAATTTCCTCTTTATGCTTTCAGACTCCACAATTGCTTCAATTATAACATCTGCATTTTGAAGATCTTCTAAATTTGGAGTACATTTCAGACGGTTTATGGAATCAGCACCTACAGGCTGTGAAGACAACGAAAAAAAAAAAAAACCAGCAGAAGAATGAGCATTCAGGACAAAAGTTGAGGCGAACTTAGTAACACAAGAATTATTGACATTGCTTGGTTCATTAATAGCAAATTTGGAACAGTAAGTGATTAAACACGACTCTGATTTACTAATATGCTCATATGCCCAAGAAAATGATGTGATTTTCCAAACATGGTTTCAATGAGAGAACTCAAGGAATAAGATGCAACATATTTACCTACTGCCAACTGTCAAGCATTTACGCATGTATATAAAATGATAATGTGTTCACAATTACAAATAAGCAAAATAACTCCCAAGCCATTCAATAATTATTCCAATCATGCATTTCTAATTAACCACCAGGTGATCAAAAATAATATTAATCCAGATGGATGGCTCGAAAAGTTAGGCCTCGATTAGTTTAATTATTGCAGATATGCAGAACTTATATAAACCAAACATCATCTGAATATTGTGTGGACAGAGAGGCTCACTCAATACCCGACAAAAATATATTAGAGATAAATATTTCTACACAGAACATCTCCATATTTACTGATGATATATTAAAAAGGCTTAATTTTGGCGTCCCAAAGGGAAAACTTGTTTGGAAAACGAATGATAGACTGTTTCAGTGACAATGCTGCGAGTACTCTTCTAATTAGTAAGATCTGCATGAAATCAAAACAGAATTAGGCAAGCAGAGTAGATTACCCAGCAAACTAAGCCTAGAATGTCACTTGTGAAAGTATATATCAACTAAATAAACGTATAACATGAAAGAAGACTACCACTGTCATTCGAAATGTCAAGCTTTCAGTTTTATTTTGCTTCCGTTATGTCTTCCGTCAAAATAAAAAGAAAAGAAAAGAAAAGAAAAGAAAAAATGTTGCCGTTATGTCCACTGATGCAAACTAATGACAAGCTTCCCATGTGCATGAGAAAAAATTGTCATTTTTTCCTTATGTTTTTGCTGTGTAGGTTCAAATAAACTCATCTATTTCTTCTTTCTCATAGTTCCAGTTCACATCATGACTCCGATATCAAGCGATCTAAGTGAAAAAGGAAACCAATTAATTCTAGACTCCGAAGCTACCAGAAGCCCTCAGATCAGACCATAGGTAGCAACAAAGAGAAGAGAAACAAAGTCCATGACCAGCCTTAGTAACAGCAAATCTAAGAAGAAGAAGGAGAGCACCTGGGAGAGCTGGCCCTTAGAGACAAAGCGGCGGATGGAAGCGGAGATGGCTTGGGTCGCTCTGCCGAGGGCCGCGGGGTCGGAGTCGTGGAGCCAGACGTCGTAGCCTGCGACGGCGGCGAGCTGGGCGATGCCCGACCCCATCTGGCCCCCGCCGACCACCCCGATCACCTTGATCCCTTCCATCCCCTCTAGCATAGCCACGGCCGGCCGCCCTTGCTCTAATCTTTCCGCTTGCGTGCAACGCGTTTTTACCCGCTGCTGTCGTGGAGGCTCAGCTGTTAGCCTGTTATTAACCGGGCTTGGCCCACTAAACCTAACTCAAACCCAACCCAAGCCTATCAATTTCTAGACCTCGTTGTTCCTTGGGCCGGGTTGGGTCGATTAATAAGATGAGATTTATATCTTGTTTTATATTATTGAGTGCTGATCACAAAATGCGTTTGGAATGAGATTGGATCATTTTGAAATGTTGGATTGACTATGGAAGAATCAAGTTGTCCAAAGCTTTCAGCTTGGTATCCAATTGGCTAAATCAAATTTATGTTATCGAGTTCGCCTTAACCTGGACCGTGGGCTAAGGAGTTCAAGCTAACCTGGCCACGGCGGAGCACCGCCAAGCTGGGCTAGTCATGAGTCGGAATCCAATTGAAAGCCGTGCAGGCTCGCCAAGCGTGTGGTTGGAGGCTGGTGCCTCTGATTACAATGCCTCTCACGGGCTTGCGAACTTATATCCGTGGAGGCTAATGCCATCATTTGATCCATCCATCTTTTGCGCCACTCGAGTTATATGGTGCACACAACAATGGTTATTATAACTATTTTTTTTTTAAAAAAAAAAGCATAGGTAATGAGCCCATCATCATTTTGTTAAGTTCATGAAATAATAATTATAACTTTATATAAACCTTTTCTACATTGCTAATTTTAAAGCCAAGCAAAGAAGAAGAATTACAGTAAATTAATGATCTACGTAAAATTATAGTCACATTCAATAAAAAAAAATAAGTATAACAAAAGTTTAAAAATAATGATATTACTTATATAAAAATAAAAGAACCAACTGTTATTTCAAAATTTAATAGATTTATCATTAAATAAATAAAAGAAATTGCACAACTAAAAAAATCTTTGGTTTTAATACTTTGTGTTTATGAAACCTAGCTTTTAGGCTCTCCTTTTATATATATATATATATATATATATATATATTAAAAGATCTTTCTATATAAGTAATGAGTGATGTCATCATCACTGTAAAATGTATTGAATAGTGAGAGATAAATTTCGATGATGACAGCAAAGGAGACCATGGATTAGAAAAGTATATATGGATATTTTTTATGACTAAAATAATAACCTTTCATGTGGATCTATTTTATCTTTTTGTTTCTTACTTGGATTATTGTACAAAATTGGAATCATAATTCCTAAAATCATTGCGCAAAAAATAGTGTGGCATAATTCCAACAAATAAATAATATAATAAATAGATGCATTTAAAATAGAAAATAATATATCATTTTTTTAATAAATATTTGCTTTAAAATTATCTCATATAATAAATTAATTAAAAAATGATTATTATTATTATTATTATTTTTCGTTCAAATCCAAGCAAAGCTAACCCTACCTTCCAACTTCAACTAAAAGCTTATAAAAAAAATCGATGGAATCATAAAATCAATCTGAATCATAATTTTGATTTAATTTAAATTGATTTATTTTCCTCTCAATTAAGCTATGATTTTAAATTTTCAAAATAAAAAATTGGTTTAGTTTCAATTAAAATTTTAAAAAAAATTAATATAAAATAAATCGACTCATACGTACATATTATTTTATTTATATTATGATTGAAATTGAGATACCATGTGTGTACGTGAATAATTTGATTGCGTGATAGTGTTTTTTTATTCTAAATAACCCAAATACTATTTGATGAGATAAAGTTTGGTATTGAAAATTGATATTTTAGTCATTTAAAGCAGGCAAATCCTAAAATTAAAATTAAATCAGGCTTTTTAGTTTGATCCGGTTTTCTTTTTTTTTTTTTTAATTTTTTAGAACAGTTTGTTTGATTTTGATTTTAAGAAGTCAATTTAAATTGATTTATCTCTTCTTCAAATATCAATAGGCCTTGCCGAACCGTTCGCACCCCTAGCTTCCGCGGCCCAGCCGGAAAACCTTGACCCCCCCCGGCTCTCATACGTGCGACACCGCACCACCGAGAAGCGAATATAGGTTGAAGCTCCGTTGAAGGGTTAAAAGAGACAGATCCCGAGAAGAAACCTCACAATCGTTCCACGCCAGGTCACGCTCTGTCCGCCTCGTTGTATTCTCCTCTCCTCCTGCGCTCCCACCGAAACCCTTCCCTCGTTCCCCCAGGGTTTCTCTCCGGCGATGTCGGGAAGGAGCCGGATGCCGCCCCACGCGATGAAGGGCCCGCCGCCGCCGGTCCACGACCCCCCGCCACGCCCCTTCGGCCGCGGCCTCGGCCCGAGGCACCGCGCCCTCCTCGACGAGATCCGCGAGCCCCCTCCCTTCGGCCGCCGCCCTCCCCGGCCTGTCCCTCCTCACCCCGCCATCATCGAGGAGCACCTCGCCGCCCAGAACCAGGAGATCCAGGGCCTCCTCGTCGACAACCAGCGCCTTGCTGCCACCCACGTCGCCCTCAAGCAGGAGCTCGCCGCCGTCCACCACGAGATCGAGCGCGTCAATCACGCCACTGCCTCCGCCCACGCCGAGAGGGACCTCCAGCTCCGTGAGGTCCGCTTTCTTTCCCTTTGTCGATCAATTTCGTTGTTTTGCTTTTTGTTTGTCTTTTTCGTCATTAAAGATTGTTGTTTCTTGTGGATTTTTGGCTCGAACGATTCGAGAAGGCTTACGATAGGTCGTTGAAGCTGGAGTCGGAGCTCCGGGCGGTGGAGGCGATGAAGGCGGAGCTCATACAGATCCGCGGGGAGATACAGAAGCTCAGTGCAGTGACGCAGGAACTCATGGGGCAGGTGCAGGCGCTCACCCAGGACTTGACTCGGGCCTCGGCCGATTTGCAGCAGGCACCTGCAATAAAGGCAGAGATGGAGACGTTGAAGCAGGAAGTGCAGCGAGTGAGGTATCATTGCTTTGTTACCACCGAATTTTTCTTTCCCAGTGCTATTTCTTGTTCATAATATGATCTCTTTACCGTTTAACTCAAGCAATTTGAGAAAAAGGAAATCCTAGTTTGAATAGGTATTGATTGGTTTTGTTCCACAAGGAACACTGTTCATGGTTTGTAATCTTTGTGAAACAACACGTTGTGCTGGAACTACAATAATTTTTTTAAAAAAGGAGAAATGATGATATCCTTTGGAACATTTTCCAAACAAGGTAAAAAGTTTGTCTTACACTGTAAAATAATAAAATCAGTGAGAAATTTAAACTGTGACTTGAAAGAATGAAAAGACATATTTTCCAATCACTTATGTTGTGATGTTGGCAATCTTAACCTTATATCTAACATGGATGACTAGGGCTGGTATTGAGTATGAGAAGAAAGGATATGCTGAGAGTTATGAGCAAGGACAAGTGATGGAAAAAAATTTGATTTCAATGGCTCGTGAGGTTGAGAAGCTGAGGGCTGAGGTTGCTAATGCTGAGAAGAGGGCACGAGCGGCAGCTGCTGCTGGGACTCAAGGTAATCACCTTTATGCTTTTCTTTGTTTCGATTTTTATAAAAGCATCATGAAAGGGTTTTGTTTGTTGTCTGGCTGCCTGCAATATGCATGGATGCAATACTGTTAGTACATGTTTCATATGAATCATGCCGAGCTACCTGAATGGTTGGTTTGCAGATTTCTCACTTCTCTGGTTCAGTTGTTTTAACATCAATTTAAGAATTCAGCTATAATTATTAGCTTTTAGTGTACTTGATCTGTTCAATAAATTTGATTTGTGCTTGAAGAGTCTGCTAAGTTTTTTGATTGGAAATCCAAGCATAGGCAACCATAATGGGCGCAAAAATTCAACGTCTGAAATATAAAGAGGGAGGAAAAATATAAAGCAGGAATTGCAGAGCAACAAGAAAAGAATCATGAATTAGCAGAAGATTTTTTGACCTAGTTAGACTACCTATCTTAGCATATGATAAATTGAAAATCATAGAAAGTCTTTGCAACTGACTCAAATGATATAATGTAATCAAACCCTAGCAATTTGATTTTTTTTTTTAAAAAAAGATCAACATCTTTCTCGAGCTATTCAGTCTAGTAAATTTTGCCAAGATAAGCTCGTTTGGTTAGGTTAACACTGCTTAATGATCATTTGCTGTGCTTCTCTAGAATTGATTGAATATGCTTCTTGAAATCTTTAAATATGGCAGTAGTGGTAGAAGCCTAGATATTAAAAAGAATCACTAAATAAACCCTGAAGACTTCCATTGTATTCTTGCATGGGTAAGTGGTACAAGGACATTATTGCATTTTTCATCACAATAAGGAGAGAATAGGTTGATAAGATGCTGATGCTTCAATTGGAAGATACACAAATTAGAGTGCAGATGTAAATATGGCCTTTTCTAAGGACGCGTTTAGCTTGAAAATGGTTTATCTTATTTTCTTTGAGAATTCATCATGATCAAGTGGCTAATTTAGTCAAGGCATCAAATTGCCTATGATACATAATGGTTATGGGTTAGAGAGTATCATTATAATTGTCTTTAAGGTCACCTCATAGCTACACACTTATGGAAGTTGAGATTGTAGGGAAACTTATGGCTGGAAGAGACTATTATTTTTAGTTCTTATTAAGAGTGTTTCACAATAGTTAATGCTGGAACACATTGCTGAAAGTTTAACTTTGATTGCATGAACTTGGGAGATTTCCTAATGAAATATGTATTGTCCCAGGACTGCTCCTCACTCCTTTGCTCACAGAGGGAGTAAAACTAGTCAAACTCTTCTTAATCTTTCCTAAAAGCAACAGATAAATAAGGCTTGAGTCAAGCATGGATTCCATGTATATTTTGACATCCAAGCTACGTTCTTGTAGGTTGCTGGCAGCCTCTTGATATTTAATTCTTAGACTCTTGATGTTGTCATGATTAAAGTTAGGCACCAAAGCATGGCCCCTTAACTCCTAGATTAGCATTGAGAGAGTGGCATTTTCACAATTGAGGATTGAAAATTACTATGTATATAACACTGTGTTGATCAAAACACAACATTATGCTTTTCATGAAGGTTTGATGTAGGGTTGCGTGATTGACAAATGATTATGATTTTCCTATAGTTTACCATAACCCACCATTTTCTTTGCTTCTCTGAAATGCATTGATCAACAATTTCCAAACTGCAACTACAAAATAAAGTGTTAAACAGGGTTCTCTCAAGCATAATTGTTTAGTGTCATTTTCGTGCATTACAGCCAATAGTTTCTCATAGTTTGTTAAGTCTCACTCTTCATGGAAAAACAGCATATGTTTGTTGTTCCTTGATTTTTTTTTTCCCTGTCTGGGAGCTGCAGCTGTGGGCTATGGTGGGAACTACGGCAATCCTGATCCCGGTTATGGTGGAAATCCCTATATGGCTGGCTATGGCATGAATCCTGTATGACCTTTATTCTACTTTGCAACAACTCCTCTTGTTACTTGACGCACCTGATGAAACAATAATGCTAATATACATAAACTGGTAGTTATTAGAAACTTGCTCTGGATTTCAGGTTCCTGGAGGTGCAGATGGTGGTCCTCATTATGGGGCTGGATCTGGGCATGGCTCTTGGGGTGCTTACAATATGCAGCGAGCTCATGGTCGTAGATAAAAGAGTGGCCATGTCATACAAGATGTTGATTGCCTTCTCACTTGCATAGATAGTCTTTTTGAGTGCAACTTTATAGCTACTTAGTTTACACTCTGAGGTGTTGTTAATCAGGAATGCTTGTGGTGGGCAGGTTCTCAGTATGAATATTTGGTATCAAATATTCTGTCCCTTATCTTGTGACAGTGATTATCATTTTGCTAAAACTTCACTCGTGATATTATGGCAATTTTACATGAAGTCTTTTTTGTTTATGATCTTATTCATATATCTTGTTTCATGTATTATTTTTGGATGTGTAATTACCATAATCCATCACCATGACGTACTTCTAATAGCTGTTTCTCAATGTGATATTTATTATCATCAACTGGAGCAGTCAGCAGGATCTCATCTTTATTAGATTTCTCTGAAGGCTCGGGCATGTTTACTTCCCTCTTTAGGAACAATTGAAATTTCCAGCAGGCAATTTTGTTGTAGTCGAGTATAAGGTGAACTCTTGTTGGGAGACCTTAGGCTGCTGTAGGCATTGTGAGTTCGTTGAAAATTTTTATACTGCAGTTTTTCAATTAGTTAGAAATGAAGATTCTGGCCAATGAGTCCTATAACTCTCTTAAACCTGACATCTGATCTTTAGCAACATAATTTGAAGTTTGTCAACTTTTCTTTCCATTCATAGAATTTTCTTTGTGAGTTGCTTGCCATAGATTAGTTCTGCTTTCGGAAAATGGTGCCACTTAATGGTTCTTGGATAATTCTTGGTCGAAAGTCACCCTACTTAATAAAGTACTGCTGGTGTTGTGACTTCCACTTATATATACGTTTCATCTTCTCCATAAGTTCCTTTATCTATTGCAAATTATGAAGTCCTTATATTTACTATTTACCAAAAGAGATGATATCTTGTTGTTGTGGCAGTGTTTTATGATTTTACACTGCATCATTCCTTGTCTTCATGCCCTTCTAGGATGTTTCTTAGATCATTTAGGTTTACACTTAGAGGATATGGCATTATATATTTGTTGCAATGTGCATGTAGTGTGTACACGGATATTTTTAGGTGATGGTCTGATGACACCATTTGATTGGTTGTTCACATCTAATGTATGTCTGACAAGTAAAGAGAAGGACAAGAACCAGTTATGTTGACTTGATTTTGATTTCCAACAAAAGAAGTTCAACATTTGCTGAAAGTTACCATAGTGTATCTGCATGAGAACTTTGTTAGACTGTACAATGTTCAAAGCAAATACTTTGCCATGTCTGGTAATCGATAAAAATATATTGGCATATATCTGGTGGCTGATTTGGTCCTAATTGTGAGGGTTTTATAATGTTGAACCACTTCTCTTTATGTAACACTTTAGAATGCTGTTTAACTACTTCCATGGTCACATAAACTTTGGAAATATGAAGATTGTAATCTCTGTAGTTGTTCTGTGCATAATGTTTCCTAAAGCCTACTACAAAGGTTTGAGGGTGCAATGTACTAGCTGTCAACTACTATCAGAAATACTAGACTCTTTTTTCAATATAAGTTTATGTGTCATGAGTTTGAAATACCAAAACAACCTCTCCACGTGTAGATGTAAGGCTGCGTACATCTGACCCTCCTTAGATGTAGCAGTGATAGGAATCTTGTGCACTGAGACGCTCTTTTATTAAAACACCAATAGAAAGCCTACTTCAACTCTGTGTCTAGGCGCTTAATGTTTGCTCAGGTACCAGGAAATATATTGACAAATGAATGAGTAGATGGCGTTGGTATTGATTAGTTTGTGTGGAACAAGAAAATTCAGGGATTTGGGCAACAGTTTGGTTCATTTTGTTACTAAAATGCAGTCAAGATCTTGGTCCCTGGATTTTGATGCACCACAAGACAGTGGTGCACTATAATAAGTGATCTGGGTGGAATGCTTGTGCATTGCTGAGGCAGAGTTGCAGTTGAATCACAATGAATGAATTTCTTCAAGTAAGTGATCATTTTCTAATTAAATTTTCTTTTATAGCTTATAAATTATTGGGAATCGTCAGTTGTAATTTTTCTTTATGGTTCTTTTTGTTCAAATAAGTTATTGATAGTTCTTCCTTGCCAATATTGGTTGCAAAGGGGCTTTCTTAGATTACCTAATGATATTCAGATTCTGTGCCAGGAGTCCACCCTTTGTGGTTAGAATTGGCATGCAAAACTAAACTAGACTTCTCATTAGGATTTAGGCTATATTTTAGAACTCTACACTTAAAGCCTGGCATAGGTGCAAAACACAGTGTTGCTGCTATATTATTTACTGTACTATTTGCTTGCCGATATTGGATGTTCGAATGAAGCAAAAAAGCATGTTGCATAATTGGGCAATAAATTTATTTATTGTATTGAGAATTTACAGTTATACACGACTGTGTTTGTTGTAACTTATTTTGTACTTTGAACAGTACTCTTTGTCGGATTTGTATGAGAGTGCTTTATGACAGGTCTTTTTTCCCTTTGTAAACTTGGAAAACTTTTTTTCTTGCAATAGATGCATAGGTGATTTAAAGTAGACCATTGCCATACTGATAACTGACAAGCGATTTCTTGTTTTATCCATGGTCCATACTGCTTTTTCATTTATTTGCATAAACACTACGCTAATTTTTTTCGAGATCCTCTACCATCAAAATCTGTCTGAGACCTCCCTTCTCAAACTTCCCAAACAAAATCAACCTCTTTCAATGTGAACTCTGTCTCTTTTCTAACTCTTATGCTTTTATTGTTACCACTCTTTGGTTCTTCCATCCATATATTTGTATGGACATCCTCGTATATAGCTTAACTGGTTTCGTGCATGCCTTTATAGCTCCATCAGAAGAGGAAATCCTAAATCTAGCTATTGTTATCAATTTGCAGAAGGTTTATTCATCTTCTCATGGTCAGCTTAAAAGAAGCTGCTTTGGTGTTTGTTTTTTTTCAAGGTCTGTTTATCATCTAATCAAAATTTTTGTTATCTTCTTTACCAGTCAAATTAATGTTTTCTTAGTTTGCTTTCTCTTATTTTTAAACTTACCATTGTTCTCATGAAAACCAACTGTGTTTTTTGAACACTCAGATATCAGTCATCTTAATCAGGGACCAAATCTAGGCGGAACTGAGATCGCAGATTATCTCAATTGAGATGAAAGGTGGGGAAATTTTGGAAAGAACCAAGATAATCTGATATCTTGGCTAATGTATGGTAACCAAGATATTCAGAGATCTTGATATTTATTTATTAAAAGACTCACTTGAGATAGTAAAAGGAGGGGTCAGGATTGCAAAGATAAAAGGTGTGGCTTTTGCTGGCATCTTTTCTTCTTGTTGATGTTGACAACTGTGTCTAATTTTGAGAACAGTACAAAACTTGTCATATTTGAATAACATATGTCAGGAAACTCCTGCTTTTCTTCAAAGTTGTTATCCGTAATAGCCAACCATTGAATAAGTATTCTTATATTCATATTAAAAAATTCTGTAGACAAAGTTTTTGTGGTATGATATCTTTCAGGTGAAATTAGGAACTGCCTTTGATAAATATAAAAGTGGTGGTTCTAACCTTGCCTGGATTGGGAATCTTGTTCAAAGGCACTATTATATCTTCGCCAGGGAGCTTTAACCTAAGAATTGACATAGCAAAGATGAGTAATCTATGGCTCTAGTTTTACGTTGGCCATTTATTTTCATGTTTTCTTGTCGGTTCTGGTAATTTGGACTTTAAATTAAGCATTTTTGGGTTTAATTACCTGATGTAACATGTATGGTTCAACCTGGCATTAGGAACTGCCACTTTGATAAATATAAAAGTGGTAGTTCTGACCTTGCCTGAACGGGGAATCTTGTTCAAAGGCACTCTTATATTTTTTCCCAGGGATCTTTAATCTAAGAATTGACATAGCAAAGAAGATGAGTAAACTATGGCTCCAGTTTTATGTTGTCCATTTAGTATCATAGTTGCTTGTTGGTTCTGGTAATTCAAGCTTTAAATTAAGCATTTTTGGGTTTAGCTACCTGTTGTAACACGTATTGTTCAACATCTGAGCAATAGTTCAAACCATAAACGGGGTTCAAGGGTTATTCTAGTATCAAATACATGAGACAAATGGCAGCCTGGTAGAGCTGAGTGTCTACTTGATAAGCTTCATTCTCCATTTCTTTGTCTCTTAATTTGCTTTACATTTATACTTCTATTTTCGTTGGCCTATGAATAACTCCTTTATGACTTTTTCTAACATATTTTTTCTGTGGGACAGCACACTTATTTTAGGTCAGTCAATCCTGAAGAATCCACAGGGCTAAATCTGTTATCCTTTGAGACCTCAAGTTGCAAGATGGTGTAGAGCCAATCAGACTCATCTGTCTGGAAATTGATAATTGATCACCAATTCATCCTTTTCTTTTAAAAAACACACACGCTGCTGTTTAAGCCAAACCATTCTTCGTGGTTGACTCCAATTTCACATTAGAAGAGTGAGATACATGGTCTCTGGAACTTTGTATTTCTTGTGGATAACTACATTGAGAATCTTGTTAGAAATGGTATTATATGCAAATTCACCTGGTATGGTCCTTTAAATTGCCAAACTTTCTAATCCTTGGCATGTTCCTCAAGTGAAATAGATTTATGGGTGGGTGGATACATGCTCAATTGCTTACTGCTTTGTAGTCATTTCGTATCATTATATTCACATGTTTGAAAATTTTAGTAAGCAAATGGACGACTGTTGCCACATCTTTGATCTTGAGATTCCTTGACAACATACATGTTGGATGCTGTTGTCATGTCTTTTTTTTGTTTACGAGTTTGGAGACAGATTCTATGTGGTTCTTTGGTAACTTTAGTAAAAGTTAACCTCTCTTCTTCACTTACACAATATTTTATGCTATTGTTCTTTATTTTGAACCGTACAGTGTCAGTCACTGATGCAAGACATTTTGACTTATCTAAATAATCTCCAAATACAATTTTTCCTATTAAGTGGTAGACAGTCCATCAGACTTGCTTATATTTTGTCATTCAATGTCCCCTTCTTCCTGACCTTTTTCTCTTCAGTTTGTTCAATTCATTTACTTAATATCTTGATCTACTCATTTTCATCATAAGTGAAAACTTCTTGGTTCATAGCATGAAATGTAATAATTTTCATGCCACATAGGAATGATGAGGTTCATATGTTGGAGAGCCATCATCATCATTCTTGCCACTCTCAATTGCTTTTAAGATCCAGCCATGCACTGATTACATTGTTTGATTGTCTTCAGATTTTTTTTTTCTTTTTACAATTTGATTATCTTGATTCATATTGAATGCAATGAGTGTCTTGGTTCAGGTTCTTATGCAATTTTGGGCTTCAATTGTTTATTATATTTGTAGATATTGTAAATTTTATGCTATGTTGAGGCGAAGTTAGCATGTTGTTCTTCACATTTGCAACTGGTGATAATAAGCAAAGTTGTTTAACCTATACATTTATAAGTGGTTCTGTTTTAACTTGTACACTAAGGTTCAGCACTCTTATACCTTTTCATTTAACGATTCATGTTTTAACTTGTGGGCTTGTTTTCATTATGAGGAACGCTGTGATAATATGATCGAGTTTTTTGGCATTGTGGAGAACTAAGTTCCTTCAGGTATGCATTTTTCTTTGTTCTTTAGTGTTCTGCTTTATTTTGCAGAGCAACCTCCTTTTATGCTTGTAAAGTTTAGACTAATCCCATCTAGTTTGATCTTTTTCTAGGAAATTATATGATGTGCTTTAATTGTTTTTGTTAAAACTATTATTATTTTGATAGGGAAAATTGAGTTTAGCAGATGGACCGTAAATAATTAGTTCTGTGAAATAGTTGCTATTACTACAAATTCTCTGCTGTAGAAGAGCTCAATTGGCTTGAGTAATGCTTGATCATAGTATGATGATCTTGTTATGATCACATGCTTTTCAAGCTCTACTGCTTTATATTTTTTCATTATAATTAATTTTTGTTTTAAAAGTCAAGGTGGGTTTAATCCTATAAACTTAAAGTTGCAGACAATTTCCATTTATAGTTAAAAACCTAGCATTAAAGTATTTAATTATAAAAATTTGATTAAGTGTGGCATGCCATAATGTGCTAAACAAAAAAATGAAGGAATTTTCTAGCTTGTCAAAAATCTTTAGGTGACATGTCATGACAATCCTATACCATACATACTATATTGGCACTAAACTAGTACTTGGTACGATGGCATACTAATTGTTAGTACACTAAGCTGACCTGTATGAATACTGTACCAAGACAGTACCGATATAGGTGTCGAAACCGGTATC
Organism: Metroxylon sagu; assembly: GCA_017589505.3. NCBI lineage: Eukaryota > Viridiplantae > Streptophyta > Magnoliopsida > Arecales > Arecaceae > Metroxylon > Metroxylon sagu. The sequence goes on along the minus strand of JACVBY030000552.1, from coordinate 836,734 downwards.
ATAAACCTTGCGCCAACTCATCAATCATAAGCAACCCATCTTGGGGCGAATGCTAATGCCTGTCATCAATCTATCCTAGTCCTATAGCATATAATCTTCCAAAACCTTGGATCCCGATCATCTGTGCCACCCCTCTCCCAACATAGCCGAACACAAAAGAAGGGAGAAATTAGAAAACTAGGGGAAAGTACACTATTTACGAGGCTCAAAATCCTAGCATTCTTTCTCAAGCCCCCGTGTCCACCATACTTTGAATCTAACCTTAGCTAGTCTGGCACCCCCAAAGCAAGCTGCAAGAGGTCAAAATGTTATCCCTCTGCTTACCGTTCTCAGTTCATGGGGACCTGATACCAAAATAGGGTGAAGTGGGTCCAGGTATGAGAACTACAATGCTGTGAACATCCCCAACCTCTTCTTCTTTGATTCCTCTTTCATTTTCATTTTCTTTTCTTTTCTTTTTGAATTTTCTTTTATTATTTGACAAAACACAAACTAGATTGAGGACCCCACCGTGTGGGGAGGGCTGCTCTTATAGATCACTTAACTAGCTTAATTCTAACACCAGCTTGGTGTAGCAAATCAGTTTATAGTGGTAGATTAGATGTACCTTAAAGTGGCCTCATATATGCTCATTAAGCTTGCATTTCCGGGATCTTTTTTAAATGGCTAGAGCATTAAAGCCTGAATCAGAATATAACATGATAAGAGATTTTTAGTAGGCTCTTTCAATGAATCATAGCTGGGTGCAGATTGAAGAATGACTCAGATTGCGGTGCTGTTTAAGGCAAAAATCTTGATAGATTCTAGTAAGATGGTTGGATCATGCTTTATCAGAAGGTTTAACTGAAGCAGAATTTCTTGCATAATAAAATTAGAAAATTAACCCAGATTATCTACTTGTTACCTGCTTTGTACTTTTCTTTTCCATCTCATTGCACGTTAACTCAGCTTTAACAATAGCATCTACTTATACTGTGATATGGACATATCTTGTAAGATTTAAGTATTTATATATTGGAAATTCTTGTCGTAGCCTCATGCTCAGTCCTTGATATTTCTACTGTCACTTGAGCCTTAGTAAATTGTTGAATTATTGAAGAAATTGAATTAATATAACATATCCATGCAGTCCCATTCATCTTTGTGAAAAGTTTTTACATTCCTAGCTCTTTATTCTGCACACGTGCGATGGGTGCAGTATATATGTGCCTAGAAAATTAATGCATCAGCATCACAACTGGAACCATTGGCTTTGACTAGAGAAGAAGAGTTGAACGACAACAAACAGAGATATTCATCCAGTCTGTTGAGCATTCAGAACAAGAGCAACGTGGAGAAGGGTCTTCAGGCATCTAACAATATCAATGCTGCTCCTGCTGTGATGGAAGGTGATGCTCCCACAATGATGGAAATTGGGGAATCATCATCTATACATGATGGCTTATACATTGACACCCAGATGGGTGATATGTATGTTGACAACCTCCATGAAGAGGAAAAATTCCGAGGCTTTGATGAGTCTGGACTATCTATCCATGATTTAAGCCCAGGGGACAAATATGATGTTATGCTTATCGAATAGAGTGTGATGGGACACGGTATGTATAGCAGGAATGGTTCTGCTCTAAGAAATCAGAATGGTGAGAAGAAATAAACCTCTCCAGTCGTACATGGATGGCTAGCTTCAATGACTAGTTACAAAACAATGTCTCTGGACTTTAAATGAGAAAATGTGAAAATTTCATCTGTTGAAAATATTGTTGTTGTGACTATATGATATAATATTGAAAACTGTGACTTTCATCAATCACACACGTTTGTAGCGTAGAAGATGAACATATTATTTTGATAGTAATTTGGATTCAATAAATGTAAAATATAATTGATAATCTCAATATTATGAGTATATGTATATGTATAACTTCTTTTGTTGCAGATATTGATCATGGTTTTGTATGCATGGTAGAAGAGAACTTTTTCTACTACAACAATATTTATATAGGCTCACACTTAACATTAGGTCATACTATTCTAAAATGTATCAAAAAGTCTAATAATACAAATGGTGGTTATAAATCATAATGTGCTTATACAAAAGTGCTCTATTAATTTAATATTCAATTAATTTAGGTTTTTAAAGAATGTTATTTTAGCTTGCATAATAATTTTTTTTTTTTAATATTCTTTCATTTGGACAATGTATGTCATGTTTTTTTGGGAAAAACATTTCTTCGGATTAGATAAAATAAAATGAACCATAATAAAGAATGTGGAATGTAAGAGCTTTTTAAGTAAAATTGATCCAAAATATAAAATATCATACTCGAAAGGGATATAAAGTATAATATATTGTTAAAGTAGTAGTAGTCTCTTGACCAATATAATATAGTACAAAAGTGTAGTATAAAAATATAGTAAAATATGATCAACATGCAAATCACGAATAGTCCAAGAATTGATTCAAGATGCACTACTGTAACAAAACCAATTAAGATTGAATCTGGAATCGATTCAAGATGTACTACTGTAACAAAACCAATTAAGATTGATCTGGTAACGCAAGAAATAACTCCATAAATAAACATAAATTTATGCACAATAACAATATATGATATAAACAATAATACATAATATTCTTAAGAATAATATAAACATAGGTATTATAGTTGCAACTATTACAATATCATAAACTCTCACTAATTCAAAACATCAAAAAAATAAATAAAAAAACTTAACCATCATCATGTAAGTCACATGCTCCCGAAGAACTTTAGGAACTAAGTATTTAGTGAGTCAACAATTATATATAGTTGACAGCTTTAGGATAGACTTAATAATATGAGGTCCTAAAATAAAATTGCATAACTAAAAAACTTGACATATAGCCTCACAACATGCTGCATATTCTATCTTTATAATTGAGGTAGCTATGAGTGTTTGCCTTAACCCTTATGCAAAATAGCTCCTGCTATCATAAATACATAAGCAGAAATGGATCTATTATCATTTGGACAACTTGTATAGCCAACATTAGGATGTCTAATCATCTAAAAAAGATTCAACTTAGGATTACTCAAGTATTTCCAAAAGTATACTTATTACATAAGCAATATCAAAATGTGTATGTACTTGAGCATACATCAAGTTACCAAAGATTGATGCACATGCGACCTATCTCATTAGTCTGAGGACAATGACTCTTCAAAAGTATCTCCCCTTTTAAAATTAGTGTTACTATTATAAAAAAAGCAAGATTACATCCAAAACTTATTGAAACTCTCCCAATATAATATAGGCTCTCTGAGACAAGCCAAAAAAATATCATAAGCGCTATCATAATGAATCTGCATTCCTAATAACAAAAGAAGTACCTTCAAGATCCTTTATGTCAAAGTGGCATAATAATAACTATTTTATCTCATTTAGAAGAATAATATCATTGCTTGCAATCAATATATATATATATGGCACAAAAATATGAATCCACCTTCCCTCACTCTTATGAATATGCATTGGTCAACAACTTTCTCTTAAAATAGAAAAAATATTTTATTATATTAAATTTAAGATATCATTGTCTAAAAGTCTTCTTTGACCTATATATAAGTCTTATTTATAATAAAAATATTATTGATGGGTTCAGTAAGCTTATTATCTTTCAAGACTAAATTTATGTTCAATCCTTATAATTGGTTCAAAAAATATTTTGATGGCAGATAATGGCATTGCTATTGCAAAATCATAAAAAGTCAAGAAAACAGTCTTAAATAAGTTTATTATGTATGTAAAATCAGAATCATACTATTCAAAAATAATTTTTCTTATTATCCAACTAACTGGGTTGTTAATTAGATTTATGAACCCTTATGCCATTATAATCCCACTTAAGGTCCCTAGCCTATAACACACAAATAGGACTCGTCAACAAGATAAGCAAAGTAATTAAATAATCATAATCTCAAAAGTCAATATCGATAAGATATGTTAAACTTTTAAGGATATAATATTTAATTTCTTTATTTATTTCACCAAAAATCTTACCAAATAATCATATATCATTAAGTTATGACCATCATTTGTATGAATTTTCAGTGTCGTTGCAATGCTCTTTATTATTATCATGAAAATTTTGTCATGATTGGTGCCACGACAGGTAAGAACCAATCAATCAAAAAATTAATCAAATTAGGATTGCTACAACATGCCCAATTTCTCATGCATCAAGTTTACATCATAATATATTTATTTTTCACATAAATCAATAATATAAATTTAATGAAGTATAAATAAAAAATTAGAATATTGAAATCACATCAGATATAATAATGTGCAAATAAATAATAAACTTGAAAACATGAGAAAATTATCCTAGAAATTTTGGCACAAAATTTTATAAAATGCATTATGCAAAATTGCATTAAAATTATATAATACTTAATAAAAAAATATTATAAAATGTAATTAAATAAAATGGGTTCAATATATCAATCTAGATGTATGAGGTTTGATGGGTCAAAGAAACTATTAGAACCTCAATCTAATTGGTCTTGAATCTAACCGAAATGTAAAGTAAGGACGCTACAAAATAAGACATGTCCCTACTACACCAATCACACATGGAAACACTGAAAGCTAAAAACAGTGGAAAGAATAGATAAAATAGTTAGCCACTTGGAATCCCATGGAGAGCAACAGTGATTCTCAGTTGTTCGACCTCCGATTTTCCAGCCAGACTACAACCCTTGCTCAACGAGGCACCGGCTAATTTAGGACGAATAAAGATGGTCTTAAACAAAAGGTGGCTAAGGCCCATGACCAATAAATAGCTTGGGCTATAATGTGACCCAGACCAAGAGGCGTGACTCCAAAGAGGCCTTTGGTCTAAAATAGGTGGTGGACTAAGTTCAAACGGAGTCTTTTAATTATTTGGAAGTTTCACGAACGCAAAGCCACTGCCCCCATGCCGTTCGAGGAAGAAGACTTATAACCTTATGGCGACATGGCAGTCGCCTGAATTAGAGAACAAGGTGGTTGATGGCCTGCTGCCAGTAGCTAAGAAAAGGGCAAGAGAGAGGATTTGCCAAACGCTCAACCAAGAAACGATCACTAGCTGAAGAAGTTGCCCATGGTGGTCTATGGTTGCAGAAACAGGGGAATCAGGAGGGCGGATAAAGGCCCTAGTTTCTCATGGCAGGAGACACGGCCATATAGGAGTGAAGGCAGGAGGGAGTGGTGTGGCCATGGTTTGTTTTGATAGGAAAACACTGTAGGGAAGACAAATTCGACCTTCTTTGCTGGTCTCCATTTATTGGGGTGCTAGGAAAAAAAAGGGAAAGAGAGGCGTGTTGATTTGGCCATGAAAGAGGACCAAGCTAATTTACTGGTTGTCTGATGGATTTAGAGCATGATTGTGGTGACTAGGAGGAGGTCTCTTGGTGTAGCTGTGACCAAAGGAGGCTGACGGAGTGATCGTTCGAGTAGAGAAGACCGGCAACGATTAGGAAAGAGGGGTTTGTTCAGAATAGTGTCCAATATATAGACCGTAGCCCTTATTCTGAATCACCCAACCATCTAGTCAGTGGTCAATCAGTTGTGAGGATGAAGACCATCCAAGGGCATCTAATTGTTTGTAAGTTTGTTTATGAGAGAAAAGAAAAACGGAATTCCACCTCATGACTCACCCAAAAATAGCCCTAATCGCGTGGCTAATTGACCGCCCAATAGACATGGTAAGAGCCTACAATTGCCGGCAAGAAGCCCGCCTAGCCTTCAACTTCACTCAAAGTAGAGCACCCTAATTGGTTCACCAACCATTGAAACGAAGGAGAAGGGATCATATCCTCCATTGCTAGATCTCTTCTTCGATCATCGACCTTCAACTGGCCTCTTGATTGGGGTTGATCACCCTCCAAGCAATGATTAATCAATTGTTAACCATTCGCCCCAACTAGGGCATCATGAAAGGATTACAAGATAAGTTGTTGGGAATAATCTTGGAATAGCCAAGAATAGGCTCCAGTATAATCGAGATAAACCAGAATAGATAGAAATAATGAGAAGAGTTTCAAGAAAAGACAGATTTCTACTTTCTAAAGGGAAAGCAAATATCTTTTCTCTCTTTCAAATATCATAAAGCCATGAAACATGCACATATATGTAACGTCCATTAAAATATGGATTAATAATTCTTAGCATAATAATTCTGAAAAATAAAGATCAGAACAGATCTAATCTTTCACGAGAAATAAAATAAAAATAATATTTGGTTTTCCATGTATACACAATTCATATATGAGATTAATCTGGGCTCTAATACCAATTAATATAAAATATGGATTCAAATATTCTAAAAAATAATTGATAATTTTAATACCATGAGTATATGTATATGTACAACATAAAATAAATCAAATTTGGACTCATTGTAGAATCCATAACTCCTTTTGTTACAGATCTTAATTACGATTTTTTATGTATATTTGGTATGAGAGAAAACTTTTTTCTACCTTATAAATAGCTAAAGTATTAGAGCTTAATGGGTCTAGTGTAATATTTATAGAGAGAAGATAGAGACCTCTTCTCGTGACAATCAAATTGATGCGTGCTTTATCCATTATAAATCATGTATTCACAAGGCCTATACGGAACATAAGTCCATACTACTTTAAAATACACCAAATAATTCAATAGCCTAAATGATGATTACAAATTATGCATAATGGGCATATAAAAGTACTTCATTAATTCAACGTTCAGTTAATCATAATTTTAAAAAATGATTATGCTGGGCCATATAACGGAAAATTTTTAACTTGTATTTTTTTTTTCCACTCATGTGGCAAGCTTATAAGGTTAGATTGAGCACTTCTTACTATACGACATAAAATCATAGGACCTATGATCAGACAATGCTGCTGCAGTATTCTCTCTCTAAGAAAAAAAGAAATTCCAAGTTAAGATATGAGAGTGTTCACTTAATAGCTCAAAACTTTTTCAAAGTCCAAAATGCTGCAAATCAAACAAATAATTTAAGTAATAATTAATGATCTTGGCCAAGTGTTTCCTTTTGGACACTTGAGAAACAAGTTTCTAGTCCTACATCATAAAATAATGCACATTTCCTGGTAACAGATTCTAGATAGTGACCTCATATTTAAATTGAGAAGATCAATAGATTAGTTAATGTAGCTATAGCAGGGTTAGCGTAGGCTTTCCAATGTGATACAATCCTTATTAAGATTTTCAACAATCTGACAAGTCTACGAAATTTTATGACATTCTTAAGACAAATTTCCACCTTGTTTCAACCATAATATCGTGTGAATGACATCTACTAGGGCATCTATTCGAGTAAGCATTCCCTCCGTGGCCTTTGAAATTTCAACATCTTTTACTGCTCTGATCTCATAATGAAAAAAAGGAAAACTAAAATACAATCATTTTCCAGACATCGCTGCTCTCTATTATAATGAATTGGATCAACTTAAAAGTAAAATAATAAATAGGTTAATCTAAATTCAACTCATTTATTTATCAGGTCAAAAATCTAATCCCAAATCTGAGCTGTCTATTATACGGGTTAGATAATACGTCCAATATCATCAGTTTAACATGTATAATTTATGTAACTCATGTGATCCATATAAGCCATGTAATCCGTTTAATTTGTATAAAATTTATGTAAACCGTATAACTTGTATAATATGTTTAATATCAATGCACTTATAAAATAATTATATATTAAAAATTATACCTAAAGTACAAACAAATTTTTTTCATTTAATAAAAAATAAAAGATAAGCATAAAATCCTTATATAAGCACATAATCATCATTATAAAATAATATTTAATTAAAAAATAATATTAACTTAAATAAATAATTTTAATGGGTTATATCTGGGTTGGCGGGTCAGGTTAGACGAATTGATCCGTTTAATCAAATTAATTGTAGGTTAATTTTAAATTAGTGAGTTAACCCTTGACCTAAATTTGATAAATTAGTCCGATTTTGATTCGAACCTACTAACTTCATATTGGGTTCAGGTTGTGTCCAAAATTATCACTCTTAATGAATAACAATATTTATATAAATACATTATATTTCCATCTACCTTGAGCTCGTCCCACTCTCTTTACATTAAAGTCAATTCTTTCAAAATTTTATGACTAATTGGTACATGCTCACAACGTTTTTTTTTTTTTTTTTCATTTTCAATCCTTCAATTTTCATTTGCAATCACATATATTTTTTAAAATTTCTAAATGATCTTATTCTCACAAATTTTAAAATAAAAAAATAAGAATCTTTCATTAGATTTTCCTAACATAAATCAATGCATGATTATCACATGTTAATATAGTTTTATTAACTTTTTAAGCTCCCTTGTGGTTGGCATAAACGGTGCCTCTTTTTAGATATATCATATATATAATTTTAATAAAAAATAATCAACTATTAATTTTAATTTTGAAATATAAGAGATGCTACAGAAGGCATCAACTTAGACATCATTAGCACCAACAATAGGATTTGCTTGTAATGTAATAACTTTTCATCACATTAAATATATAAAAAAAAAATTATATTCATCTATTTTTAAAAAGTTATGGGGCAAAATTATTCTAAGCACAATTAGTAGAGATTTGTGCGATTGCAAATAAAATTAAAAAGCTTAAAATGAATTTAAACCAAAAAATTATGTGACATTGCAATGGTGATGGCACCAAGAACTAATTGGATAAAAAAATTAACTATATTCTGAATTACCATTTCCGTAACTGCAGTTCAGCTAAAAATCGAAGTGCTTACATCAGTTTGACACGTGTGAGAGAGACTAAATATAAAATATTTAATCAGGCCAGGGATGGGATCACGGCCGCCTGTGCTTTTTCTCACGTTATCTCACGTGCTCATCATTGTTTGTTTCGCAGCGTGACCGTCCATTTCGTGGATTCCCAATGGTCCTCTGTACTTTCTTCTCCAAAACGAGGACAGGGAGGTCAACGTCCATTTGGAAAAAGACGTAAGAAATAGCAATGGTTTCTTCTTCCACGGCCATCGCTGCCGCTCTCTCCTCCCTCTCCATCCGCCCCTCCCTCCCCTCTTTCATTCCCACTTCCTCCCTTTCCCTCAATCCCACGCCCAAAACCCTCCAAACGCTTCTCCTCTTGTCCTCTACAAACCCCCCGGTCCTCTCCAAATTGGTCCCCTTGGCGTCCTCCAGGGACGACATCGACACCTCCTTCGACAACGTGAACCCCAACGAGGACATCCCCTTCCACCCCCCGGCCCCGCCGGAGGGCTACGTCCCGCCGCCGGCCTTCGACGAGTTGCCCCCCGAGACCGAGGACGAGATCGCTGCCGCCTATGAGGAGATCTACGGCCCGGCTTACAGTGGGGAGAGCAAGCTCGGCAATGACATCTATGTGATGGATGCCAAGATCAAGAAGACCGGTGGATTTCTCGGCCGGAGGAAGAGGGAGAAGCCGAACAACGGGTTCGAGGAGCGGGTGGTGGAGGTGAGGAGGGTCACCAAGGTGGTCAAGGGGGGAAAGAAGCTGTCTTTCCGGGCGATTGTTGTGGTTGGGGACAAGAAGGGGCATGTCGGGGTCGGTGTCGGGAAGGCCAAGGAAGTGGTGGATGCGATCGCCAAGTCTGCCGTCGATGCCAGGAGACACATCGTTACTGTGCCTATGACCAAATATTCTACGTTTCCCCATAGGTGAGATTAACTGAATTCCACCTTTTTTTTCCCATGAAGATTAAAGTTTGATTCTATGATGGTGCTTGTATTTATACGAGACTAACTGAGGTGTCACCTGCTTGGAATTGTTTGTTGCCATTCTTTAATTCCACCTTTTCTCCCCATGAAGATTAAAGTTTGATTCTGTGGTGGTGCTTGCATTTATACGAGACTAACTTAGGTGTCACCTCCTTGGAATTGTTTGTTGCCATTGTTTAAACTGTTTATTGGAACCCAAAAATTGGAGTTTTTATTGGTTTTTGGTCTGATAATTTTTTAAAAAGTATATGTTAACGGAGAAAAAGGACCGTGAAATGAAAGCTTCGTTTTTGATTAAGTGGAATCGTTTGAATGTACCTTTATTTGATAAACATTGGGATGAACATCCAGCATAACTTTTCTGTAGTTTAATTGATAAAATAATGTTAAAAATCATCAATTTTCTTTGCTACGTGTCCAAGACTTTGCCTTACATGGTCTGATAGAATCTATTTCTTAAATAAACTATGATGCAGTTGTAGATGATGGATATAGAATATATATTACTTTTTGTTCATTCATATTTTGTTTTGGATAGCTGTCTCAATGAGAAAGTCATGCAACTTCATTGTTGTATTACCTGATTACCTGGTGGCTGGTACATCCATAATGCACTTGCAAACTTTTTAGATAGACTGCAGTCAGTGTTGTTGAGCCTAACTTGTGATAGAAAGTTGGGAGCTCTAAACCTGGATGTACCTTCTTAAGAAAACTCTTTAAAGGAAATGCTATGCTGATTTTTTTAGTTTTTATCTTCACAGCTCAGATTCTATTTGCATTTCTATAGCTTTGGTTACAATGTTCGGACACTAAACTGGAATTGAAACAAAAAACTTGGAGTATAAGGGTCTAAGAATTAGAACAGAGATGTTGTATGCAAAACAATTTAAGCAGGATCAGGTGTGAAGTATAATGACAACTTTTATACAAATTATACTCCAAGGATTGCCAATATATGTGGAGCTTGCGTATTGGCCAAGTGCAAGACATTCAAGAAACAACTAATTAGAAACTTTTTTTTTTGCAAGTCCTTTCTCTTAGGAGGGTGCTAATTGGTTGAGTTAGTAAAGTCACTGAGTGTTGGATACCAGTCAACACTCAGTGATTTGGATTTCCTCCCATCTGGTTGTTAAAAATGTTCTTTATCCTAGATTAGCTTTGTTTCCGAAACAAGACACTGTAACAACACTGGTTCTGTTGCTCAAAATTGAGCCTCAAAAAAACAATGCTGTCTCTGAAGTAGTACTAGGAGTAGCAGTCCTCTAACTATGTACATGATATGGAGTTAATGACAAACAAATTTTGCCAACATTTTTTCAGGTATTGAAGGGAAACTAGCCAGTTACAGGATGGATATTGAAAGATAACACGCTCTGTAGAGGTTTACAAGTTTGTTGACATGGAGGGAACCCATGTATGCTGTTGTGTATTATATTCTATGCAGGTGAATTGATTTTGTCGTAGTATTCATAAGTAGCAGAACTCGGATATCAAAGCCTAAATGCCTAGTGCAGGAATATTTGATTAATACCCAATGACTAACTTGATGAGCTGAGTCCCTTCCAATGGAGGGACAGAAAATCATGCAATTCATTCTAGCTTGCAAAACCATTAACTGTTGTAGAAGAATTTTGATGAGAAAAGCCTAATAAGAGATGCTCCATTCAAATACATCTTTTGGTTTCAGAACGAAGTCAGCTGGTAGTCTTCATTATCTAGTTTGAACATGACCACTGTGGAAAATGTTTGCATCCATTTTTTCTCTGCAGTCATCATTAATATCGTATATTCTTACTTCTTCTAAGTTATCTTTTCCAATTTTTTAAGCAGACCAAATATACCAACAAATGTTGTCTAGACTCTATTCAGAGTAAAAACACTTGAATTAAACATGCAAACTTGCCACTATTACCAGAAGTAGATTATTTAATCGCAATCAAAAATATCAGGGGTAGTAACCGTTTACTGTCAAGCAACAGGTGGAACCAGCTAAGACGTAAGCAGAGGTTTTCTCCATTTCCACTTATCTCTGCTCTTTAGTTACGCTGTCAACTTGGTCACAAGATATATATGTCAAATGAATAATCTGCTTTTCACAGAAGGGTTGTTCTGTAATATGATACATCAACTATGTGCCTCCTATATTTGTGTTGTTAGGACATTTTTCTTTCTACTCCTAAACAATATTCAAAATAAATTACTTCTTTCACATATTTTGACACTTTTATTCAATCCTAACTTCAAGATTGAATTCAGAGATTTTCAACTTAACTTTCAATTTTTTTTTTAAATTCCTGCATGCTTCTCACATGCAACTCAAGTTGTTCGTGCTTGCTTGAACACATGGTTGTGCTATGCTGTTCGATGGCAGTGGCATTATTCATTTAGTTGCAGGTGGAGTTTCCAATATCATCTGTATAAATGTAACTTCTAGCATTATAAAAGTTGATATATCATATCACAGTTCCTGATATTGTTGGCATTATGAGATCTGCAACCTCCTTGGTCTTTCTCTGTCAACTGGCATCTTGCATCTTCTTTCACAGCCCCAAGTCGCTCTTATCTTGAAAAATGCCAATGACCAGCACAATATCCTTGTATAGCATGAAGTAACAATTGGACACTGTCTTAAGGTTTGTTTGGTCAGAGCAGTCAATTATACTTTATATCAAAAATTTTGTTTTCCTTATAGCTGAGATTCTTTTAAGCTGTATAAAATATCAATATCTTTCTCATGAAGATTCTGAAATCTACAAAATCCATGATATAATACTCAAAACTAGGAAAGATTTTCTCACGTGCGTCCTGCATGAATATTAGTATTTATGACATTGTTTCTCTCCCTCTGTCACTTTGTATCACTTACCAATTTCTTTGCACCTGCATTTGTGACACCTGGTTCTTCTACTGGGCCTACATTCATTAGTAAATCGACTCTGATAAGTGAATATTTACTAGAATTTGAAAGGATTTATGTAGGTGTATGAAAGAGGGTAAAACATTGAGGGTAAATCCTTTGTGATTTGTTTATTTTAATGCTTTATTTACTCAGATCTAGTCAGAAAGTATTAGAAGGGTGATGGAATGGCCCTAGAGTTGGACTCGTTTTTACTAGAGTTTTGAACCAGCAAAAAAGCGGCTTGCCCATGCTTGTACCATGTGGTCCAGTTAGTAGTGATACCAACCCAAGTGTCCAGCAAGCTGAAGTATCTTACAGAAAGGTAGCTAATGAAATTTCACGTGGTTGGACATCTTACTGTTGTCGCTTTTCCTTGATATCTTTCATTAACATTTTGCTGTGATGTCTTATGACCAATTATTCTCTGTGACAAATCTGACATGCTTTTATCTTTCTTTGGTTCATGTCTTGCACGACAATAGAGCTGATGGAGATTATGGTGCTGCTAAGGTCATGCTAAGGCCTGCTTCACCTGGGACTGGAGTTATTGCTGGTGGAGCTGTAAGGATCGTGCTGGAAATGGCCGGCGTGGAGAATGCTCTGGGGAAGCAGCTAGGGAGCGGAAATGCCCTCAACAACGCAAGAGCTACGGTGGTAGCCGTCCAGAAAATGAGGCAGTTCAGAGAGGTTGCTCTTGAACGTGGAATTCCGATGGAGGAATTATGGAAGTGACCAAAGCTGTGATCATGGATTCTTTTAAATGCTCAATTACTTCTTTTTCTTTGTATCAAACCTGTGAGCATGGATTCTTTTATGCTTCATTATTTCTTTTTCTTTTTTACTTTCCTCCTCCTATTTTTTGGCAAGAATGTTGTAACTAATTTCGATGGATGAATTGCCGGTATATATGATCCTCTCATCCTCATTTTACTGATGGTATGGGGATGGTATTTCATTTCTTTAAGCTAAACATATTACTGCAGTTTCGAGGAAATAGCAAAACAAACCAGCGATTTGCAAACGTTTCTTTTTCACGTATCATCCTTAAAATGCTTGTTTGTCTTCTCAATTAAACAAGTAGTTTTCAAAAGGGAACCAGAACAGATGCAGAAAGGGTTGAGCTCCATCATTTACATTGCATGTTCATATCATCATTGAAAAGTCATCAGCATATTAAATAGATAAATACAACTGACAAATAAGACCATTATTTGCATATTTTTCCTATAAATAAAATCACCAACTCCTTGGAGCTCGAGGTTTGATACGGAAAAGAATTTAAAGGTTAAAATGGGTAGGCAGATCAGATTTGAGAATTGTAAAGCACCACCTAACATCATCTTAAGTGAAGTTGAAATCTGAGTTTTCACTTGTTAGGGGATCTCAACACACTCTTTAATTATCATTATGTAATTCAATTATGAAATAGTGCATTTATTTTAGTAATATCTTAAATTTGAGTCTTGAAGCTCTTAGAGGGCAAGGTTTTAGACGTTGGTGCCAACCAACACCAACAATGCTGGCAATTGCTCGGCTCGTTTGCCTGCCAAATTAATGAGTTAGGGACTGAAATGCAATTAATTCCAAATCCATGGTTCAAGCGCTATTTAACCAGGGATTGGTAGCTCAATTTACTCCTTTATATTAAAATAAAAAAATTAATTTATATATATATATAGAAAAAAATAATAAATAGACTTAGCTACGTTCAAAAATTTAATCATCTTTTTTTGTCTTTGAATTCATATTAATTTTAAAATCATTTTATCTATTTTATTTTTATATTTTTAAAATTTATTAATTATGTGGATTAAAAAAAATAATTAAATTTATATCTGATTATATTTAAATGTAATTAAATTTATATACTCATCCGCTTGTAGTTTTAAAATATCTAAAATTATTTTGATCACCGCCGTCCGGTGGTGCTGATCCGCGAATCAAAGGTGGGATGCGACAGATTAACTTCCCCAACCTTCTGTCCAAAATTCAAAAGCCCGCCTTTTCTCACTCCGCTGCAGGTAGCCTCACTTCTTCTCCACCGCCTCCACCTCCTCACCGGCCAAGAACGAAAACATGGTCCACCCTCCCCAGTTTCCCACCACCACCAGCCCCCTTCGCAACTTCCCCATGTAATCAAAGAAAAAAATTTCCTCCATTTCTTCCATTCTCGTCCCCGTTTCTAATCTTTTCTTTCTTTCTTTCTTTTCTTAGGGCATCGCAAGAAAAATCTTCTTCCCATTCCCTCGCCGATCCCATCCTCCCCTGGCTCCGGTGAGCCTCCTATCTTCTCTTCTTCTTATCTCCCCAACCAATTCCCATTCTCCTTATTAATGGGTTTAACTTGTCTCAGGTCTATCCGCAAGGCTTTCGATGATTTCGGAAGTGATCCCGACGGCACCACCACCGCCCACTTCAAGAATCTCTTGGAAGACTGCATCAATAATTTCATGGATGACGAGCGCTACCGCAACGACATCAGATTCCTCAAGATCTGGATCCTCTATGTAAGCTCGCTTCTCATCTCCTCTCCTCTTTTTTGGAAACCTTAATTTTGGAGGTTGTTGTCGTTGGTGTGGTAGGGTGACGCGATTCAAGATTTCAAAAGGGTCTTCGACATGCTGGAGGTGAAAGGAATCTGCCAGACCCACTCTCTGCTCTACGAGTCGTATGCCTTGTTTCATGCTGACAAAGGGAATCTGTTGGCCGCCCACGATGTTTATCATCTCGGCCTTTCCAGGTTCACCTGTTGTTACTTCTTTTCCTGTTCATTTGATATGAATTTGGGTCGAGGAAAATACGTTTTGATATTGTGGCAACTAAATTTTTGGTGATCAGGGTTGCCGAGCCACTAGGTAGGCTCAAGAAGATGCACAACTTGTTCCTGGAAATTGATCAGAATGCCAGAACTGATCCCAAGGTATGCAAATCTTAGCTTGCAATTTTTTATTTTATTTTTTTTTGTCACTTAAATTTTGTTTTGTTTTGTTTTTGTTTTTGTTTTTGTTTTTTTTTTTTTTCTCGTTTGAATGTTTAAGTTGGATGGCTAGTAGGCAATGGTTATGGGTTGATTTATCATACACGTCGACTGAAAAATATATTGACGCCATCTTTGTTTTTCCTACTCATAGATTAGTATTGATTATCTTCCATGATATCAAGTAATTGTTATTCATTGGTATTAGTTTCTTACATTCTCCTTTTGTAGATTGACGTGACCAGATTTCCAAGGCAGGAGCCGAGTTATGTAGACCCATGGTCCGCTTCTACCATAAACAATCTACTGAAAAAGATGGATTCAGACATCAAAAAGTATAATGTGAGATACATTCAATATCATGTAGTAATTTCGTTTAAACTATCTGCGATCTACTTTTCTAATTGTTTACATGTCTTAATAATTTTTCAGGGTTATTATAGGAGCAATAAGGTTTATTCAGGGAAAGTATCCCTGACTTCTCTACAGAATTCTTCAAGAAATAAGATTATTGAGCTTGGTATTATCTTTCCCTTATTTTTGGCATATACAATTTAATTTTAGGCTTTCTTCTTTGTTTCCCTAGAAAATTAGTTATGCCTTGTACTGTAAAGATGGGAGAAATATACAAGGAAAGCTGTTGTGTGGGATTGTGAGAATGATGTTGATATGCTTTCTATTCTTCTTCATTTCCATTTCATGATCAGACATATTGTCTTATTTGTTAATGGAAAGACATGAATTGTTCATTTTACCCTTGCAATTCCATACTTACATGATCAACATGCACTTGTTTATCCCATGTTGGTAATCAAGTTTCTTTTTCTTTTTTTCCCTTTTGCCCTGAATCCTTATAATGTTTGTCCCAATTATGTGATGTTTGAAGGTAGTAGTAAATACCAGATCAGAGGCTGTTCAGGCTTGGGTGGATTTGCTCAAGTATATAAAGCTTATGTTGACAGTAATCCTGATGACGTGGTTGTACTAAAGGTTATTCCTGCCCTCATCTGCATTTTCTCTTGGAGTTGTCATCATGATTTTTTTTTCAGTATTACATTTTTTCCATTTATATATTTTTCAGATTCAAAAGCCTGCATTTCCTTGGGAATTTTACATGTATCGCCAACTTGATAAGCGCATCTCTGATATTGAGGTTTGTGATTGCTTTCATTTATCGGTACCTCGCAGTTTATTGTTACTAAATGCTGCCTAGCTTGTTTCTGTCAGAGACCGTGCTTTGGATTTGCTCATAACGTGCACATCTTTTCTGACCTGAGTGTTCTAGTTTGTGACTATTTATCTCACGGAACTCTTCAGGTAATCACATACTAAATATTTTTGGTCAGTATGTTCTTAATTCTTGCTTCTTCAACCTGAATTTCTGCTGATATGTGCATTAGTGATTTTTTTTTTTTTTTCTGCATTTAGCTTTATTAGATACATATGATTATCAAATCTATCTCACATAACAACTTTCTGCAGGATGCCATCAATTCTCATCTGGTAATGCAGAAGGTTATGGAAGAAATACTGTGCATTTATTATACGATAGAGATGCTGCGCATGCTTGAAGCTTTGCATAGTGTTGGCATAATTCATGGTGATTTCAAGCCAGATAATCTTCTTGTTCGGTATGCAAGGTAAATTACCTACAATTGAATAAATATTTTGAAGCAGCACTCTAACCATCTGTTGCTAATCCTGTTGTTACCTTTTGCATGATATCATAAAAAATTTATAGGAATGCATTGTGAATAACTTACATTAATGCCAATTTTATTCTTCCTCTTTTTATCTGACACTTCACTACTGTTTTGTGGTGCTTATATATGTTTCTGAAATAGCCAAATCAAGTCTTTGATAGGAGTTTGAATTGAAGCATAAATTTTATTTTTTTTATTTTCTTTTTCTTTTCGTGATAACAAGCTCATAGTTATTTGAAAGACAAATTGACCTCTCTATCATTTGACTTTCCATCAAAGTTTGAATTTTCATGCTAATTGATTGGTTCCTTTCCAAAACTAAATGTTTTCCTTGGCTTTATTACAACATTATTAAAGTTTCCAGAATAATTTACAATGAATATCCTCTTTTTTTCTCCTTTAACTTATCTCTAATGCTTGAACTTTAATAATTTCTCCCTTGGAGTTTCATATTCTACTCTTTCAGCTTGCCAACTTTGTGGCTACGGTTCCCTGCATGTAGCCTTCTGAACCAGAAACTATTATCAGTTTGCCTTTTTTATTTCTTCACATGATTGTATAACTGAATTAGAAGTTTTCCTATGCCTAATTGCTTTATTCTTTTGGTTCTTAATTTGCATGAAACTTACCTGTTTCTACTTGAACATATGTTATTTCTTTAGATTCTTGTAAGCACCATCTGTTAAGAACCATGTATTCTCTTGTTTGATGTCTTGAAAACAATTCCTTCTTATTCTCATGCATACTGGAAGTGTGAAGAGTGATTTTTCCCAAGAATACTCGACATCTTTAAATGACTATTCTTTAATGCCCCTGTTCAGGTTGGAGATAACAACATTGGGTTTAATGGATTAGGTGGATTTTTTTTTTAAGGGTGGCGGCGGGGGGCGGGATGGAGTGGTTTATGGAGTTAAAACTATTCCATCATTTTGGTTGAATTATTTTAGCTGGGTTAAGAGCGTTAGGAAAAGCAAAATGTGGCTGTCATATTTTCTGAAATCCCCACTCTATCCCTCTCTCAAAGTGCTCCAAAGAGAAACTTGGACTGGGGGATAAAATTTTTAATTAAACCTGAACCCAAGGGGGCCAAAGAATGAAGTAGTGAAATGAGCGAAATTTTGTCAAGAAATTTTTGTTTGATCAAATGGGGACAAATTTTGTCACGTTCTTTCATTTTTCCCATTTTCCTGGCAAATGATTTTTCTTGGTGATGCATTTTAACTATTTTCTTTCTGTGTTTTTTTTTTGGTGTGTGGAAGGGAAGATTTGACAGAAGATACATTCAACAGCAGATCCGGACCTTGGTGTAACCAGGTTATATTATTACTTTTTACTGTAGTCAGGTCACAGATGTCTTAGGACATATCACTGTAAGCCCGAGACTATGATTTCTGAGAGATTTAAATTATTTTGCTACAGGGACTATGCCTCGTTGACTGGGGAAGGGGGATAGATCTAAGCCTTTTTCCAGCTGGCACAGAATTTCATGGGGACTGCCGAACTTCTGGATTTCGTTGTGTTGAGATGCAGGAAAGTCGAACATGGACATATCAAGTATGTGTTCCATACTCTAAGGTCACCTTAACTTGCCAAATGCTTAATATCCCTGCTGATTTTTGGAAAAAAAACACCTTTTTGTGGTACAGATTGACACTTATGGCCTCTGTGTTATTGTGCATATGATGCTTCATGGATCTTACATGAATATTGAAAAGAAGGTTAACCCAGATGGAAGCCATCACTATCTACCTAAATTACCATTCAAAAGGTATTGCATCAAATGTCATCATATTCATTCCTCTGTTTAAGCCAGTTGATCCTGTGCCATTGTGTTAGCCGTTTCATCAACCATAGAGCCTTGTCCCAATTATTTGGTTGAAGAACACTTTTGTTCTAATGAATTTGAAGTTTTCCTCATCTTCATATATAGAATTAACACTGCTGTAATCCTAACTATCTTGGTTTCTGTGAATCTGAATTTCCGATCTGGAATGTTTTTGATTTCAGGTATTGGAATGTTGATTTGTGGAAAAGCCTCTTTTCTGCATTGCTCAACATACGATCCAATGACAGTGATGTACCCCTGCTGCAGAGTTTAAGAAGATCCTTTGAGGAGTACATGTGCAGAAACCCACAACTGATAAATAAATTGAAACATTTACTGCTGAAGCAAAAGGCTTCCTTATGTTCAGCTTAGCATGTTCTCTGGCTCAAATTTATTAATACTATTGGCTATTCACTCCACTGATTAAGATTGTATAACATCTGATGTACATAACAGATGGGACAGTGGCTCCATACTACAAATTTCATGATATGATACCTGTCTATTTCACTTGCATGAGCTTGCACTTGGAAGACGGTG
Organism: Metroxylon sagu; assembly: GCA_017589505.3. NCBI lineage: Eukaryota > Viridiplantae > Streptophyta > Magnoliopsida > Arecales > Arecaceae > Metroxylon > Metroxylon sagu. The sequence goes on along the minus strand of JACVBY030000552.1, from coordinate 817,007 downwards.
AATGAAACCATAAACGGTTGTTTAGTGTCTTCAGTTCCAGATATTGATCCATATAAACAGCGACATAATGGGATGTGTTGCAGTGCTAAGCTGAAAGTCTTGAAAGGTAGGCAAGATCCTTATATTGTTTCAGTGAATTTCTTATTGTTCGTCCTGTTGGTCTTGTTGGTATGTCCGGTTAAAGACTAGCAAATTTTCCAGGTCTCCGTCATGCTTTGATCAAATTTTCAGAGCTTATAGGAATAGCTCATTAAAAAAAAAAAAAAATCAAAAGTTCTGTCAGGTCTTGAGGACCAACGAATGCGTTGTGCTCCCGTACATAAGCGATGACTTGGATTTCTGTGAATACATGCGTAGATTTATGAAGTATGTCGTTCTCATATCCCAAGGTTTTGACCAAGTTAGCATGGAGAAGGGTTTTCCTTGGGCTGCAGTCATTGTCTTGCAATGAATATGAAAGGCACTCTTGAAAGGCATGAAACAGTATTTTCAAGTTGGACGAAACCCGATTTTATCGACGAAAAGGGATCCATGGGCGCATGTACAGGTTTGAAAACATTGTTTGTCACTTATGGTAACAAATGCAAGAACTTTTTTTGGCTGCAAATTGTGAGTGAAAGTGAGGACTACCTCCAACATTGTTTGTCACTTGATGGTAACAAATGCAAGGACTTTTCTGTCGGCAAATTGGGAGCGAAAGTGAGGAATTAGTCATGTCGCTGCCGTCAAAGAGTCACCAGGAGGACAAAACAGACTTGGCGTGTGGCAAAGCAGCAGGTGCGCAGCGAGGCATGCACACCAAGGCGCGCAGGGTGCGTGCGAGATCGTGGCAGACTCAGCAAAGCCAATGTGAGGCAAAGTTTGGGTTTGGGCACTTGAGAGCTCTTGTTAGGAAAAAGTGGAGTGTCGGTCAGGTCAGGCCATCTTGTGTAATTCAGAGTTATATAATATTTATACTTTGGTTGGAGGCTTTGTCCTTGGAAAGGTTTTTTCCGTACATCTTGTCTTTGTGATTGTGTTGTGTGCGAGATGGAAAATAGGCTGGTTAAGGAGACGTCCTTAATGCCATTATCAGGGGTACGAAAAATTTCGCAATAGAGGAGCGACCCGGATTTTTTTTAGGAGAGTGTGAATAGGCACCAAAAGAATTGAAGATTCTAACATTTATTTCCTTTTATAAAAGTGAAGGTCCAGATCAAATTTGCATATTAGCAAGAAATGAATAGTTATTTAATGGATTTGAAGCCTATCGTTGCCCATATTCTATTCTCTTATTGACAATCTTTCGTTATTCTAAAGCCCATCCTTGAAGGCTAGCCATAGAACATCTGAATGTTGCTTGGAATTGCTGTCTTTCAAATGGTCTTAGACAATGGCCATTTGATCCCTTCACAATTAATGAAACTATAAAAGGATTTGATTGAAAAGATACTTGAGAAAGAGGGGGTCCAGATCGGATGGTATGTCCGAAGAGAAGGAGAGAGGGCTAAGAAGATCTCCTGAAATAGTGAGCATTATATAAGGACATTGTTATCCTCACATGATACAGGATATAGAGATGTATGCTTATAATAATCAATAAAACAATGCATCACTTAGATGTAATATTACATGTCCTGCTTATAACATTTTTGTCATATAAAACCTTTATCAACCATACAAAAGTTCTTACAAAAGTACAATGAATGCAAAAAAAGTTATATTTCTTTGTTAAGTCATTGGTCTTGAGATGGCAATCTAATAATTTTCTTAGATGCTAGATAAATCGGTTGCTTATGAAAATTATAGATTAACTTTAATGACCACTATTTCACAATTGATGCTATTAAGATCATGAACTTCGTTATGGATTATAATCTAAAGTGTTCAATTATTCCCTTTCATAGAGTGATCTGTCATCAACTTTTCTAATCAATACAAACTTAGAACTTAGTAGACCTACTATTCCTATCATAATGGACAAATTTAGCCAAACACAAGGGTTACAAAAACATGAAATAAGCCAGGTATTTTGACTAAGCAAGCTGATATTCACCTTTAGATGTTTTTCTATAACCATTATCATATTTATTATACTAAACTTCTTACTTTTAATAAAGTTGAGCCAGAGAGTTTAACTTATAAAGGAAAACATTATGTGCAAATATTATTTATATCATACTTTATAGTGAGTTAGAACTGAATCACGGCCAGATATGGTGTGGCTTAAACCGATAGCTCTGAATAAATTAAATTTATTCATTTGATTGAATTTTTGAATGGTGTAAAATCATAATTTAATGAGGGTAATTTGATATTTTATTATCAAATTCTCTAAGGCTCGGGGGCCAACTGTCGCATCTAAATTCAACAATTTGCATGAACTCAGATTGTCGATATCTATAGAATATCCAGGAAAGGTAACTCACATTAATCACCATTGTAATCTTTTATTCTTTAAATGGCTTCTTTTTCCTAGGATTTCAAATAGCCGTGAACTCCAGCATAGCGTTTGTAAGAGCTTGAGAGAAATTCCAGAGGAATACTTCTGCCTCTCCTTTCATTTATTTAAAATGATCATTCTTTGAGGTATGATAGGTAGTAGAGTGTTGATCTATTTAATTTTTGAATGATAACATGTAGCAAAATTTCAATGATTTACATTTCTAGAATCAATTTTGAGATTAGTCTGGTCATGTTGGTTTAACTGACTTGGACTAAAAAATACAAGTGGAATGTATATGTTGTAATAGATTGGGATATCTTATTTTTGATCCAATAATCTATGGTCATCATAATAAGGTAAATGATCTGCTTGCAAGAAAAAAGAATTGTAATATCAATGTTTGTTAATATCATGCCATGTCAATGGTTTTTTTCTTGAAAATGATGAACAGAAACAAAAATCCATATTCATCAAGATATCTAACGTAAATCTTGTTAATAAATAGATATTTGTTGGAGATGTTGCCATTAAAATTAGAGGGAAATAAAAATCGCTGCTTCATTTTGAAAATTAATTTATCAAGAGTTGTTACAAGTTCTAAAATGACTATAGATATTTCTTCCAATCATTTGACATAACAAAGAGGAAGAAAAAAAAAAAAAAAAGGAAAAATGAAAAATCATAACATGTAGATAGGTGTATGATTTAAAATATTAGTTTTAATTAGCTCTTATTTTATCTTTCTAATATTTGGTTTTGATATAGATATGCAAAAGAGTTCCTTTTTATTGACCTTTAATAAAAAGACACACACACACACATTAAGCGATTAAATGATGAAGTAAACATGGTAAGCTGACATATTTACAAAAATAAGTATGAGAAAAATCTCTCGGGCTTAGAAAGAAGTCCTCAAGGCTAGGGGTCTCTCTCCAAGCTCTAATTATATCTTACTTTGGGATGGAATGGGTTCTTTGGGTTTTTAAGAGATTGCAGAGAAGTTGAATATTTTAAGGCTTTAAGATCTATGTGATTGGTTTATGATTATTATTATTTTTATTGAAAGAAGAAAGCTAATTAATGAACTCAGGGCTACCAAGAGAGGAGACTAAAAGGAGAAAAAGAGTTCAGATTAGAACTTAGGATTTTTGTTGCTTGGTCTTCTCTTTGCAAATAGAGGGTTATATAGGAGTCTTGGTTGGAATCACTACTCATGTGAATGGATTACTAGGTGAATAAGATGTATAACCTAGAATTTTTACTTATGAAAGGATGAGATAGCAAGAGTTTCCTAAGCTTACTTGAGTGGTGAGGGTAGAGATGAATAAGAGGGAATGGAACACATGGCTAGATTTCTCTTATTTAAAATGAATGATGAGAGAAGGTAGTAAGAGTATGTTATGTTCACCTATTAAGTCCAAATAATTAAGTAGGGGCGTGAGATTAGCATATGGACATTGCTTACATTGATTAGACTCTTCTTCAAAACTTATAATACATTAGACTTAGGGGATTGGTATGAGATTGAAATCATGGACAATAGTTTGAAAATATAGAAAGAGATGGAAATGAATGGGGTTTGGGATGGTTTATTTTTCAAAGACTTGATTGATATAAGATAAATCATGATAAGTCCAATTGGGATTTGACTTTGGCTTAGGGAAAAAATAATGGATTGGATTACTATGGATTAGGCTAAGTCTATTAAGGACCCATTTTGTTCGACTTTGGAAATAGAATTAGAACAGTATTCGAATTTATTCCTATTGTCATTGTTTGATTCATTCAAACCTCAGGCTCAAAATAAGTTTGGATTTTCAATTTTCCTTTATAAGCCAAAAACTTCAAAATTTGATTGTATTTGAAATTATTTTAGTATATATACTCAACTTAATATTCATTTCATAAATAAATATACTTAAAAATTAATAAATAAAGGAAGACCATAATTAGGGCTGCAAATGGGTTAGATCGGATCAGATCGGATCATACTTAATTTTGATTTGATCTGATTTTATATTTGGGTTTTGATTTTGAATTCGAACCCAATCCATTTACTGAGCGGGTTAGGTCAAATTGGGTATATAGAAGAAATTTTAGGCCTAATGGATCGTTTCGATTTATTTGGATCTAATCCAAAACATTACATTTGAGTTAAGTGTCTAACTTTTTTTTATTACTAAAATATAGTAATTAATAATCAAATATAAATCTATTAAAAAATTTAAATAAGAATAAAAAGAGTCTAACTTAAATTTAAATTTTTATTTAAAAACTCTTAATGATCATCCTTATTATGTTTATAAATTATGATATTTAAAATATTTATTGATATACTTAAAGGTATTATAAATAAGAATTCATTAAGATAAATAATAAACATAAATATCTAGATTAATTGGAGAAAAAAATATGGAAGGATATCTAGTTGTTAAGATGAAAAGAAGAATTAGTTTGAATTAGAGTTTTTTCAATGAATTTTCTTAATGAATTTATAAAAATTTATAAACATAATTGGAGTAAAGGAAAATAAGATTTAATAATTAAGTTTTATAAATCGGGATAAATCGGATTCGGATTGAGTCAGATTAAAAAATACAAAATCTGAATCCAACCCAGAATTTAAATTGGATCCAATTTTCAAATCCGATCCAACCCACGAGTCTCTAAATACAGTTTGGTCAAGACCGATCGAATTATGGGTCGATTTAACCCATTTGTGGCCTTAACCATAATAAACTATAATATAATAACTCTATGAGATTTAAGAGTTCTTAAGTACCGAAGAAGAGAAAAAGAAAAGCCACCAAGGTTTCTATGTTGGAGTTGATTGGGATTTTTTAAAAAAAAAATATGCAATTATAGTATATAAGAGTACTTGTTCGCCCTCCATTGTTTGCTATGGAGGAGAAGTAAGATAGGGTGAGAAGAGGAGAGAAGAAGGGGTGCGAGAGAAGGATGGGATTAGTTACACATGGAAGGATAGGGATAATTATAACATTAAAATGAAAATTATAATCTTAAATAAGAGTCTGAATTATGAATCCTTCTTCAAAACATAATTTTGATTCTTGGAATTGGAATTTGAATAAACATGATTTTCAATTCCAATTCCATTTAAATAAATAGTGAAATCAAAATTGATGATTTTGATTCCAATTCCAAAACCCTATTTTCATGAACCAAATGACCGCTGAAGAAGAAATTATTAGATCATGAGGAAGAATGAGTAACACCTAGATGTATATTCGTACTATCGGGCATCATTTGAGGATTATTTAAACCCTCAAGTTTTAGAACCAATATATATATATATATATCAATAACACCTTAATTATTAGACACTTAACTAATTATTAAATTAAAATTTTTATACTATATTAACTGTTTAGATTTCTTCTCAAGTATTTTGCATCGTTCATGTTCGGTTCACAAAACAAGTAGAATGCTTATATCGTGCTTTGTTATATCAACTATTATTTAATAAAAGGAAAAAGGATGAACTATAAATTACGTATGAAGTGCCCAGTAAGTTTCAATATAAATCTTGTGTTATGCTAATCAGTGTTACCGTGAAAAGCCATCACCACAACCATACTCTGGATGGATCACTCCATCATAACAGTTACAATGTTTTTGAGCAAATGTTGCAACTGCCTCAGTTAAACTTCAGAAATAGTTTTCTGATTCAAGTGAAGCAAATGTGAATTGTTAGTTGAATATAGATCTATAATTCTTGGATACATCTTATTAGATATCCAGGAGGATATCTTGGTTAGATGAGATTAGTTGCTGCAGCCATATATGATGTAGAAACCATCCCCTCCCCAATAAATAACAGTTAATAAAATTTTTGCTGCATGCTCTTTCTAGCTCCATCTATTTACCCATCCACTGACTATTATTTTTGGAGTCCCAGCTTGTATTTCACTGCTTAAAGGCCTTTGATATCATTTTCCTTCTTGCAGCCCCAATTTACGAGCTTTGGAAAAGGTTTTGAAATCATTTCCCTTTTTCTCAAAGCATGCATAAAGTTCAATATTTGGTTCCCAATTAATTTCTTCTTTTGAAATGCTGGGCAAAGCCAGACCAGAACATACGAACAGAACACAATGAGAAAGCTCACCACCAGGTTGAAAGAGATGAAACATCGGTTACAAAAGAATCTTATAATCATATATGGTTATCTTGTTGCTGGATTTCCATCTGTTTCTGTTATCAACCGAAAAAAAATTAGAGAGTTTCTCCAGTGAGTGGAGAAGTTCATAACTTAAAACTCAAGAAAGTATTGGCAGATTAAATAAATTAAAAGATAACAAAGAAGGGCATATAAATTAAGCAGATAAAGAAGAGAAAGCACAAGCAATTTGGAATTTGTTCTATTTTCCACAACAATTCATTCGTTTTCTTTCAATAAGAGTGAGGTAAGATTAATATAGAACAATAGTTTGAGCAAGTATTTTACTTTTTCACTGTTCTATATATATAAGATAACTATTCTTCTGTGTACTCCTTTACCTTTCCAATTCCATTGTGAATTCCTACTATATCAACTTCTAGTCAGTTATCTATAAATAACCGCAGTTTCTCTAATATTCACATAATGTTCATTTTATAATTGCAGCAGCATGCAGCGATTATCTATTGGAAATGCTAGAAGGACACCCTTCGGAGTACAGCTTACTCGTTTTTCCTGACTCAATTGTTTTAGAATTCCTTAGTTGCACCAGTTGTTCCTGTATCTTGTCAATTTTTACAGTCAACAGATATGTCACAATATTGCCCGCAATGGATAGCATGGAAACAAATATACCTGCAAGATTGTGTTATGTTGATCAGTGTTACCGTGAAGAGCCACCATCACAACCATAATCTAGATGGATCACTCCATCATGCCAATTACCAGCCATCCAAGAGAATTCTACAAGAGGGATTTTACAGAGTGATGTTGGTGTCTCTCAAAAGAATTTCTCAGAGAAGGCTGCTGTTATGGTCAATCCAGAGAGAGATAAGGTAGTTCTCCTGTCAAATGGTTTCAATAACATATGACAATTTTCACTAGTATGAAGTAATTCATTAGGAAATATTGGTTAGTCCAGAACACTATTCATTAGTAGCTCATGTGCTTATACCATTTTTGAAAAACCAAGTTAATCTGTCAACAAACTAATGCTTTAGTCCAAAACCCTATTAACATTCTGCAACATCTTAGATTTTTCTAATATATTGACTTTGGAACCCTTCAGCTCATTGATTTTAGCTGAATCTTTTATCTTTGCCGTTGGAAAAGTAATGGCGGTTTAACCATTGTTCTGCATGGGCCAAAGGACAGATGCCTAGAAAAGCAGCATCTTTGACAAGAATCTTATCAACTCAATTACATCAATCTTTGACGTTTCTAGAATTATACAACTTGCTTCATTCACTAATTAATGCAAATTTATTAATGCAAGTTTTATTGTGCATGGGCGTCAGCATAAGCAGAAAGTGCAGTCCAGCTGCAGTATCTGTCATTATTCCAATTCTTTGTCATTCATACCAGATCCTGGATCCATTCTGCAGTTTTTATGCCGGGTGAACCATCTAAAAGACATAAGGTATCATCGTTTTTTTGCTTTGAATCAAGTTCCTATGAACCCTATTAGCATTTGTGTAGGCTGCTGAGGGCCTGTTTAGATCCTAGGTGACCATCTTGCAAGATGTCTACAAGGTAGAAGTCTACTCTTGTGGGAGTTACTCTGCAATAAGTAAGCTCTGAATGTGTGCTAGCTTCTATCATTGTTTCATACTCAAAACTTTTGACGATCTGATTGTAATGACAGAAATGATTGGTGGTGACGGCATTGCAGATAGTTATTGATACTTTCTTAAATTCAAGGGTGATGATGCTAATGGTGAGCCATCTTTTTTTTTGTTTTTCCAGGGAGTCTGTCAAAACCTTTAAGCCCAAAAAATTCTAGATGTTGGCGTGAAACTTTGTTCGAGTATATCACTCTATTTGTGCGTTACTTTTGTTACCGGCTAGATATTTGACAATTTGGATACCTGTTCATACTTCTTCTAATTTTGAGAACGCTAGAGTGAAAGCAGTTTTGATTTATGCTACCTGGAATGCATGTCAAAGGTAAAATTTTCAGCAAATATCAGGTAGTTCCGTGGGTTAATAAGATGATGAAAACATTCAGTGACCATGTTGAGCCACAGCTTATAACTTTCGATAAGTTGGCTTCGAGTGAATAATATCAGTGCAACTTGCGACCAGAAAAAAAAAAAAAAAAAAAAGAAAATCCACCTCGATATGATAGAAGTGCAAGCCGAGCTTTTGTTAAACCAAGAATGGAAGACAAAATAACCTCAAATGGGACCTTTCCGAAGATCTAGAAGGAAGTTGTCCGTTCCAGATGACTCGTGCGTTCCAAAGTTTTATGCCTCGTTTACATTGAGTTCTGGGCCACATACGATTGGTGTAATTCATGGGATTGGGGCGATCATGAGGCGCCGCGCTGCTGTCGTTACGTTATGCCGTTTGACAGTTTCGAAGCACCGCGATTTGGCTTGATGCTTGTTCATTGGCTTTGAGGGTTAGGACGTTGATCATCAGAGGGCTGTGACGTAACGGTTGAACCGTGTGTCGTGACCTCTTTATAAGCAACACTTTTTTTGTTTTTCCCTCCAAAATTGTTCTCCGTGCTCCATCCTTTTGGGACTGGCTTGGATCAGAATAGGATGCCCCAAATGTGGCCTGAATCTTAATCGAACCTTGATCAGGCTTTATTTGAATTGGAAGGGAAGGATCCGACACCATTCATCATCATTGATATCACTGAAAATATCTAAAAATTAAATATAATGTATTTTGATGGTCTCCAATGATGCATAAAATTGGACAATTATCATTGCACTAATATATCGAAATGTATAATGAAGTATTTAAATTGGGAATCCTTTTTATTAATCATTGTGTACAAATGTTAAATTATATATTCACTGATTTTTAATAAATTTTAATATTTAGATTATGGCAAAATATAGTACCATGTCATTTTAACAATACATTTTTGTACCCAATTTGAAACTATTAGAACATTTGATTTTAGTTTTATAAGTATTTTTTTGATATTATGGATTATGAATGTTAATCTTTAATTTGAATATCTCATTAATAATTTAGAAATCAAGAGAAATACACATCCTTCAGTTCTCAAGATGAACAAAGTATCTCTCCTTATATATATATATATATATATATATATATATATATATATATATAGACTTAGCTTTATTCAAATATAATCAAATTTAGGATTTGATCACTTTCTCCATCCTTGGATCCACAAGGATCCTGAAGTCGTTTCATCTTTTTCATATTTTTCATCTTTGAAATTCATGAACTGTATGGATTCAAACGTGGGGAGGTGATCAGATTCAGGTTTCACTACATTTGAATGTAACCAAGTCTATCTTTATATATATATATATATATATATATATATATATATATATATATATATATAATATTAAGCAATGATAAATATTTTGAATACCAATCCCTATTTCAAGTATTTGTATACTCATTTACTAAATTCTGTCTATCTATCTATTTATCTATATATATAATTTTCAACATGACATGGCTGCACATTCCCCAAAGTGTTCCCTGTAAGAATATGCAAAGTACATTGAAAGATTTAATTTTAAAGCAATAGCATTGGCAATAATATTTATTTATTAAAATAAAATATTTTTATTATTAACTAGTAAATGTTCTACTATATTTTCTTATATTAAAATAAAATTTTAGCTACATAATTTTTTTTCTAACAATATTACAAATAACTTGATCATAAAACATTGATATGATCAAAGTAATATAACTAGCAAAAATATGTACGTATGATAAACCAAAATCATTTACAAGCAATTTTTCAAATTATGCAATAATCGCATGTTAAGCCAAATAAAATAGTTAAATGCTAACATAAATTCTAGCTAAACATATAACTTATTAGATTAATATAATTAAACCTTGGACTGGCTATGACTACGGACATTTTGCTCGTGATGGAACTATCTTAATACCACATACAACTTACTTGTGATTAGACTATCTTAATACAATGTACAATCTGCTTATGATGAGACCTTTTCAATTATATAATCTATTTATGATAGGGGTTATCTCAATACAATATAAATTTGCTTGCGATGGGGCTATGTCAGTACCACAAACAATCTGTCTACAGTAGGGGGCCCTCTTAGTACAATGTACAATCTACCTATCATGGGGCTATTATAATGCATTGTTAGATTAATAATCCATTATTATATCCAAATTCATTCAAACTTAATGTTATCATGCTATCCATGCTGGTCATATATATAAATCTATATATAATGCGAAACTTATTTTATGTCATGCCACATCTTACTATACGATCATAAATTTATTATTTATGTGTATAGTACTCTTATAAATTGTTTCATTTTGTGCATCTTCTCTTGTTGATAACCATCTAGCGTACATTTTCTATATCTCAATTTGTTACAATACTCATACATGAGAACCTTGCCATTCATAAAATATAGATCAAATAGAATGCAAAAAGACATCCTTTACTTCTTTTTAATAGCCATCTTTATATGTATTCTCTTTCCCCTACTCCTTACATGCAAATAATAGCTCCAATGTCTCAACTTAAGTATATGGAGAAATGCTAGAAATTGCATTGTTTGCATGGAAATATCAATGAAATTCATAATATCATGATATGTTATATATTTAAAGCACTTTATAAAAATATAATCTATGTTTGTGAGAATTGTTAATACAACTAATATTTGTTGTATTGGCTATGATAAATCTCGTGAATGATAACATCGATATAGTTACCATACTTGTCATTTATATGTTGTCGTGTACAGCTCAAATGCCAGTATATGATGATGCTAATGTGAAACTCTACATTAATTTTTTGTTCCTACAAAGGAACCCATACAAAACTATATGCACAACAAATTTGTTGTTGGCAATGTACTAGTAAAACACGCTTGCTTGTGTTTATGTTACTTGATTTTTAAATGACATGCCATCAAAATAAATGATAGAGGTAGAGCCCATAGAGTAAAATAAATATAGATACCTCTTATATAAAGTAGCACTATCTGTCTTCATTAAAAAAAAGTATTTCTATCCTCCATTTTTCTTGTCACAAACTTTAAATCATTAATATCCTAGGTTTATATTTTCACAACTTGAATCTTTAAATCTTGAATATTTTTGGTATTTAGTTAATTGGTATGTTCTATGAACTTAGGAACACTTACTAATAGCACGTGGGTCATTAATCAAATCTTTTGACTCATTGTAAATCACATTATAATTTTTTTTGAGCATATTCGTGTGAGTCGAGGTAGGTGCAATTTACTTAGACTTTTGCATTTCTCATTATTTGCAAGATTCATGTAGACCTTATTCTATTTCTTCTATTGTATAAATAGGCATCTATTTTTAACGGTCATCTCAGTGCATGTCAAGTAGTAGTTGTAACTCCTTATTCAACTATAACGGAAAATTTTTGAAATAAGACTTTTAAATGGAAAGTTACCTTATATTAGTGAAAATTATAGTTTGATGATTGTATAATTATAATGCTTTATAAAAAAACTCAATTTTTCTCTAAGAATATCTGCAAATGCACCCAATTATTGTTATATCGACCAGCATGAAAGTTATGAATTGTAACATCTGTATAATTACCATATTCTCTATCAATATTGATATTATTGAAGATGATGAAGGTTATAAATAGTAGCATTTTTGTAATTACCCTACTTTCTCTTTATATTGTAAGTACATAGCTCAAGTGCTAAATGAAACTTATAAACGGTAACGTTCACATAATTACTATATTTTCTTTCTATATTGTCGTTACATGTATATATAGTTCAAGTGCCAGCCTATGATGACATCATCCGAATATATTTATTGAGAAGTAGATTATTGATCTTTTGTCAATATGAAACCATACATTAAATTTTTATGTCTATATATAAGCACATATATAACTGCATGCATGCCAAATTTGCCGTTAGCATATCCCATTTAAGTTTACTTGATTGCTTAATGTTCTTGAATGAATTGAGGAAGGATGTTTAAGATGTGTCATGAGCAACATATGTCAAAGCCTTTGTTGAAAATTACATATATTACCTTGGCATAAAAAATAATATTATAAAATATTGCTATCCTTACTTTTTCGGTCACAAAGTTTAAATCATCGATATTCTTGATTCTTGTTGTCACAATTTAAAATTTTAATTCTTAAATACTTTCTTAATAGAAATTCTTCGATATTTTCAACTTATAGTTTAGATGTCTCTATAGCCTTTGAAATGTTTGTGAATTGTAGATACAACCATCAATAAAATCTTGTAGCTTATTATGATTTATTTATAATGCCATCTTGAATGTTCATATATGCATCGAGACACGTTAAATTTGCTAGGACTCATAACTTATTGATGCTTTATTCTTTACAAAATAAAATCAAAGTCCTATTCCTTCCTTTGATGGCTACTCCTTTATGCAACATCTCAATCCCCCGCAATTAAAATAAAATAAGTTAAACACATCCACAAGTTCGCTTCTTGGCTCTGACATATGCCAAACCGATAACCGCTATAATTCTTAAAGAGATTGGCGTCAACCTCACTCGAAAAGAAAGAGAGAGGGACTGGCATCAGCATGCGCTTATCCCGCGGGTTGGACCCGTACAACAATTAAGAGCAACGAGCCATCCTATCCCTCTTCATCCCCTGTGAGCCTTCCACAGCCGCTCTCGTACGTGTCTACTTCTGCGGTTCCGACGACGCGTTCTCCCGCTCCTTTCCTCTCCTTTTGTTTCCTTCCACCTGAGAACAATAATAAAATAAAAATATAACCAAAGAAAAACATAAAACGAGTAAAACGGATATCGAGCGGAACATCTTATCCCGTATCCAGATTATTCACTCACCTAATTTTCATTTATGATGAACGTGTTCCAGTGGACTGGAAAAATCTCTCAAGAATTTCATGCTCATTCTAGCGAAGTGGTTTTAGGAAATACCGGCGCGGAGGTTTTCATATCACTAGAGGCCGAGCCGTTGGTTTTCGGGAGGTGGGCGCACGGAGATTTCCAGTCCTCTCACGGACACGTTTAGCCCCTCCATGCCAGAAACGGCTGAAGGCCCTCCGGTATCAGCCAAAATACCCCCCTCGTGCAACGCGCCGGCCAGCCCAAAGGAGCGCCCCTCTTGCCACCCCCAACCCCTCTATAAATAGTCCCCACCCCCATCACCCTCTCCCCATCCGGGCCATTGGAGAGAAATATAAAAAAAGGAGAGAGGGAGAGACCGAGAGCAATGGCGCCCTAGCAGGCGGAACGTGAGAGGAAGCCGAAGCAGATGCCAAGGCCACCGGTGCAGGAGCAGCTGCGGCAGTTCCCACAGCTGCCGCGGCTGCCGCTCAAATGCCCAAGATGCCAATCTCCGAACACAAAGTTCTGCTACTATAACAATTATAGCCTGTCGCAGCCTCGTTATTATTGTAAGAAGTGCAAGCGCTTCTGGACCGTGGGGGGCGCCCTCCGTGACGTCCCGGTGGGTGGCAGATCCAGGAGGAACAAGAGCAAGAAGTCCCGCCACCCCAAGGCCGTCGTCCAGTATGCTGCTCCCGAGACGCTGAACAACTGGCTTGCAGCAGCTGTTCTCACCGCCGGCTTGCCAGGTTCTGCTCCCGCTCTCGCATCCCTTCTGCCGTCCTTCTCCTTTGGCGGTGGGACGGGAGGGATCGTCCCATCCGGGCTGGAACTGCCGGACTTCAACCCCAATGGCATCATCGGGGGTTGCCCGGCCAGCTCCGTCGTTTCCCTGCCATCCCTCAATCCCCTGTTCGGTGGGTTTAACTACCAGGAGCAGCAGCAGCTTCCACAGCTGCCGGGCTTTGGCCCTGCATATCTGCTGGGCATGAACCCTTATCCTGGCATGAGCCTCACTGGAGACGGCTGGCTGGCACCGCAGCCTATGAATTCTCCTCTGATTGCAACGATGTCCACCGCTGTTACTGTGGCGGACACTGCACCACCGGCTTGGGAGGGAAGCAACGCTGCGGAATGGGTCTTCCCCGAGGAAGAAGGTGCTGGCGAGGACTGGAAGTTGTATCTGTCAGCCTGTGGCCCTGACCCTCCCCCGTCCTCCTTGCCTGTCATGTAAGAAGTGGGGGGGTCGTGTCACCCGGCATCCATTCCACCTGGAGTCCTGAGTCGCTTTTATGTGTTTTTTTTTTTTCTCTTTTTCTCACCTTTAGAATCGTAAAAGAGTCCTGTTATGATATAAATAGACAGAGGTAAGTTTGGTTGGACAGCGTGCTTGGCGAGAAAGCAAGTCAGCCTCAGGAGAACAAAGAGCCACCGCCGCCGCAGCAAATGATTTAGGAATGGAGAGTGTTCTTTAAGTTCTTGTGTTTCTTGATGCATGCTTTGTCGTTTGTGTCTTGTGTTTGTCCGCAGTCTGGAATGGTTTGCCTAGTAATAAAAGATCATGATGTTCTGTTTAGTGCACTTGCGTTTTGAATCTTGCGATCAACTGGTTTCCTTTTTCTGTTCAATTCCCCGTCTGAGATGTTCAGGCAACTCTTTCTTTTTCGTTTTCTTTTATTGCGACCCGTCTTCAAGAGCACGGATTGATGGCATATGGGAAAAACGCTTCTTCTACCATGCTTACCATAAAATAGTGCCTTGGCTAAACTCATGGGAAAAATGGGGGGACTCGTCCACTCCGACCCATGCAATGTTTTTGGTCCATGGGCATCCAGTGGATTGGTTTGGGGCTCCTCTCTGAGACAGCCGCTTTCCTTTGTTGTGCTCCCTTCTGCGGCGTTTTATTACTTGTCCTGGCCCCACACGCAGTTAAAGCGGTGAGGATGGTGGAGTCGAAGAAAAATGTTTGTTTCAAGAGTTACGGTGATTTCTGGAGCCGAAGCCAGAACTAAATCCTGAGAGTGGTAATGGATGGAAGCATGGTCACGTGTTGGAGATTAGATAAAAAATAACATAAATCCTAATAAGATTAAAAAAAATATAAAGATGAAATGATGTGAATGAATAGATAAAATTCACATAATTCAACAAAGTTATATTTATGTTTACGGTGAGAATAATTTATTCTTTTTACTATGATAAAATAATCAATATAAAGATATACAAATTACATTTTTATTTCAATATTCAATAATCAGAATCGTTGTGCACCTCTCTCTCTCTCTCTCTCAATCAGGCATGCCATTTATATATATATATATATCTGAGCGCACGCATGTATGTACAATAAATATGCGCGCATTAATCACATGCCACCAAATTGATTACTTGCTTATTAAATTTATTACCAACCTACCAAGCCAATGACTTGCTATCCAAGATCATCAAGTCATATTCACTTCACGTTACTTGGATTTCATACCAAGCATTTTGAGAATATGAGCCAGCCACACAGCATTAAGAGTGAGGTAACTTCTCTCTATTTCCATACAATCATCCATTTTGTTTATTTAAAATATTCCATATTATATCAAAAGAAATTTAGGTGTTTAGGTGTGGCACAATTGACGTAGGACAACTGAAGATTAAATTGGCCTTATTTATTGATAAAATAACTCTTGCAATTTAGAAAATGGTTCAAAAGGAAAAGAAAAATACCCACCATATTCTTCAGAAAAAAATGTAGTCTCATGATGGATGAAGCTTTTATTTATAGCAGGATGAACTTTCTAGAGGCTAGAAAGTAGGCATTTTAACATTAATGGCTCATTTTATTAGCTTAGCATGGCCAGTATTGTCAAATAGGTTAATACCGTAGAAACATAACTAGCTTCTTCCATTTAGGATAGCTAGCAATCACATGCATGTACAATATGTCCCATTAATTATACAGATTAGTGGCCGTAAGAGTGACAGAAGTAAATAAGGATATTGACCTCAAACATCAGTGCGAGTGTTATGAAACTTTGCATTTAGCATTATAAAAGAATATTATTGTGCTGTACAGAACATCCATTTCTTCTTGTCTAGCCAATTTTGCTTGCCATGAATACATGCAAGATATAAAGATGAGAAAGAGATGCCGATTCATAATGCAAAACAAGTGTAACTTCTAAGTTGGAAATTTACTGCTTTAAAGCAGGGGTAAGCATGATATGTTGCTAATTAGTTTAACGTTATTTAAATTTGTATTTAAAATAAATTCCATGGTCAAGTAAATTTAATTTGGAATAACACAGCATAAATTTAGGTTTCTTCTCTGAAATAATACACTTCAAATACAATAAGCCTAATTTATGCACTAGCAATCTACTAATTTACAATAATCGCCGGATCCTTTAGTCTAGAAATAGAAAACTTAGATATACTTTAGATATGAAATTTTGCTTTCATTTAGTAAAAGAATAGACTTGGATTGTTTGCATCTAGGGGCATGCACAGTAATATGTCTATGTTCTTCTGCATGTGCGATCATTGTTTTAGAAGGGGGGATATGTTGAATGCTGTTATTGAGATCTTAGATCAAACTTAGAATATTTTTGAAATGGAGAGCAGTTTTATGTAATGTTTTTAAACCTGACCACGGACATTGATATGTTTTGATGCCACGGTCATGTGTCAACGAGTTAACCTCAGATTAACTTATAATTCAGCAACATAATTAAATAAATTAAATGAAAAAATAAATTAAATAGATATTAAAGGTAAGTACTTCATTATCCTATTCTCTAAATCTAAAGTTCTCTCTTTGCCCCTTCCTCTCTCCCTCCCGCAATTTTTATGGTTTTTCATCTAAATCCTTCTCTTTTCAATTTAAGGTTAGGAATTCTTCTTGAGAAAGTGATAATTTCTTTATTTTTTTAGTTTTTTAATTAGATTTATCATGGGAGTGATTAAATTTTGATGAATACATTGAAGATAATGGTGAAGAACATCAAGAGCTCGGAGAAAACGGAGGCCGAACTCGAATGAAAATAGGGTGAAGGCCAAGGATAAGGACTAGGGTAGGAACTTCAAGCACAAGCCTGATGAGGTAGAGAGGGACTCCAATTATTGCTTGAAGGTTATAAGGTTGAAGGACGATGACAACTAAAACTGAAAATGATGGCAGGAGAGAGAGATAGGGAAGAGAGCATCAAAGTATAAGCGAACACTGGAGAAGAGCATATCGAGGGGAATATATAAAAAGGAGAGGGATTGTGATAGAGACATGGAGAGGAGAGGGATAGGGCATATGACAGGATCAAGGAGTATGCGTAAATGAGAGGAAGGGAGAGGTAGAAGGAACAAAAGCTAGACCGATTATGTTAAGCCACTCAAAGAAGTGATAGGATAGGAAGTGGATTATTATATTTTAGAATGAGATAAAAATGCCAAGTTGAATTGCACAGTAGCCCTAATTAAGCTTTTTTTAGATTGGTTGTCGTGATATTTTTAAGTTATGGTTGGCCAATAGTTATGCGAAATAGTTGTTAACTAATAGCAGGGCTAATAGCTAATCCCAACAGAGCAGCTATTGGCCTACAATTAGGATCAATAGCTAATTCAAATGGAGTGGTTTGGGATGACCTAACCCAAGTAGGTTAAAGAGCTACAAATTCAATAGATTAGATTAAACTATTTGAGATTAAACCTCTTTAACTATTTCATATATGCAAATATAAGATCCGAATATACATTAGATATGAGATTATGTTTCTAAAAAGTCGAATGAGGATTTAGGTTGGACGTGCGCATTTGCAATTACATATCTATGTGCATTTGTGTTTGTGTGCATTTGTACCTTAAGCATAGTTGCATATTTGTGTGGTAGAAAGAGGACATTTCATTTGATAATCATAATATTTAGATATAAGAGAATGCCACTAAAGAAAGATACTCTATTGACGATACAGGAAATAGGGGGAAAGATCCAAGAGGTTTTCAGGAAAAATGAAAATCATAGAAAAGCTTTAAATAAATTTAGATGTAGCTTTAAGTAAGGATTGTTGGCAAATGAGGATGCATAAAGTCAACCTAAATAGTTAGACCAAACCAAATGGTCATGGATATTGTGGCATAGAATAGAGTTTATAGCTGTCTAGGAACTGCTTATACTGGATTATTACAACTATGATAGATTCTTGCGCTGTATGGACATTCGTTTCAAATGCTTGGCTGCATTACTAAATCATTTAAATTGCATTGTCCTACTTGAACTTAGTTCTTTACGTTGAGCTCGGAAGCTCTCCCCAGATCAAGCACTGAAATAGAGGTGCTGTCTATAGATTATTAACTCCTACAGTGGTTTATTATTTATATGCGTTATATATATTTGACACCTAATGTGGTCTATCATTTCCCCCATGGATTTGAAGTGGCCTCTACCAAGCACAATGATCGGCTTCGTATTTAGCTTTAGACCGATGCAAGAAATCCATCGATTTGACTCTGTTACAAACTGCCACTGCCACGGTGCCAGAGTGACCACGAGGCAAGCTATAATCCTCACTCCATCAGGCAGGGAATCCGAAAAAGACTGAATTGATAACTAGCGTGCTTGAAAGTTAAGAAGCGTTCACCATGCAAAGGTCTTAATTCTCGATTGCCTTGCATAGTGAATGGACTGGGCCAGTCCCTAGGCCCAATTTCGAGTTAGATGCCTGTTGCTCAAGTTGGTTTGCGGTTATGCTGGAACCGGAGATTTACTTTCTGGTCTGGCTAGGCTCAAATTAAATAGAGCCGGTTTTATTTCACCGGAACTTTAAGCCTGGGCCTGCCAGGAACTCATTCGCTTATTTATTTATTTATTTATTATTATTATTATTATTATTATTTTCCCTTGAACTCATTCGCTTTTAGATTTCATCCTGTGAAGCTCTTGTCAGGTAAGCCTTCTTGTATCTCGTGGAGGCCCAGCCCACATATAACTCGGCAGTGAGCTGCTATGCTGTATGCTGATTGCTCCCTTCGGATGATATGTTATGTGTGTTGTATTCCCATTGCTCCGATATGCTAATTGCTCCTAATGATGTGTATGTAGATTTGGTTATATTGGCTATATTTGAATATAGCCAAATCTGAATCCGGTCACTTCTCCATTCTTAAATCCATATAGTTCACGAATCCCAAAGATAAAAAAAAAATAAAAAATATGGGATGATTTTAGAATCCGTGTGGATCCAAGGATAGGAAAGATGATCAGATTCTGAATTTGGCTTCATTTGAATGTAGTGAAGTTGAAGATCCAGTTATCTTCTCCATCCTTGAATTTATATGAATTCCAGAGCCGCTCCACCTTTTTTATTTTTTCTATCTTTGAAATCCATGAACTGTGTGCATATAAGGGTAAGAGAGATTATCAAATTTAAGCTTGGCTATATATATAAATAGATTTCGCTGCATTCGAATATAGTCAATTTTATATCCGATCACCTTTCATATCCTTAGATCCACACAAATTCTAGAACCACTCTATCTCTTTTGAGATTCGTGAACTATGCAGATCTAAGGATGGAAAGGTGACTGGATCAAGGCTTGGCTATATTTGAATGTAGCCAAGTTTAGGATCGAATCATCTTTCTCACCCTTAAATCCATACATATCCCAAAGCTACTTTATCTTTTTAATTATTTTATCTTCGGGATTCGTAAACTGTATTGATACGAGGATAGAGAAGATAATCGGATCCAAATTTCGTTATATTCAAATGTATAATTAATTTCTGGGGATTACCATAGCATTGCTCCTTCAATGACCGGAAGAGAGCTAATGTAGCAATGAATCATTAACAAAATACATCTTCCGAGTAAGCACCACTAATCCGACTGAGAATTTAGAGCAAATAATCAGAACAAATGGCACCACAGCGCTGTGGATGAGGAGGAAACGACTACCGCACGTGTGTGTGTCTATATATATATATATATATATATATATATCTTGCAGTATCGGACCATACAGAATACTTTCGAGTGAGATAGCATCTCAAGGCAAGTACTGTGTCTCCAAATTTCCCGTCCGATAGAAACTCTTTGATTATCTGTTACATCACTAGTGAGAGACTTGCCGTGTACGCAGATAAAAGCAAATTACAACGGGCAACATAGATAGTGGGGTGGGATAGCAAAGCATCAATAAGGAAAGATGATAGAGGTAACATATAAAATATTAAATTCGTTCAAAATCAAATATATTCACATGAACATCAATAGAATCTATGGCAACAAAAACTAAACAATGTTCTTCAATTATCTAGGTATTGAAGAATACACATAAAAGGCAACACATAATAATAACATATACATATTGGCATATGTAAGAAGAAACAAGAAGAAAGATTCGGTATTAAGAATCTTAAGAGTATGAATAATATGCCCTATTAAGCAAACGATATTTGAAGTATCTTAACATGCAGAATGGAGATGATAATCCTTAGGCAAAATTAATCTCTAAAGACTATGTTCATGATGTCAATTTGCTATATAGATTAAGTTTAGAATAAGGAAGATGTCTTCAATTTGAAAGAATATTAGCAAAGATATCGATGCCTTTTAGAGTTTCATGACCTTCAGTATTAGTATCAGAGAGAATCAGATTTTAAGAGGACGGTTAGGTAGCTCCAACCCTACTAGAGTACTTGTTTAAGGGGCTATACAGTAAAGTTACTAGGAAGAATCAACAGCCTCAATGTGGAGCTGAAGATCATAGTAATGAAAAATTAGAATCTATGAGCCTCTTTCGTACTCAGAGCACCTATAACTTCTCTAACTCTAGAGTCTTCTATTTTTTGTTCACTCATTCTTTCTAATTGATGTGCTAGTATGGAAGCTGAGTAGTGATGATAAGTATAGTGTAGAGACCTTTTACAAATTTATTAATCATTAAAGAGTTATATACCCTTTTTATAGATCGGTATAAAAAGTGTTCATTCCAAAAAAGATAAATATATTTCTCTAGTTGGTCATTCTTAATAAACTATACATAGGAGATAATTAGCGAAGAAACGATGGTTGATAAATTTAGAATTGCATATAATGCAAAATGACATAAGAGTCAGTTGATCACTTGCTTATTAGATGTTCATTCTTGAGATTTTTTTTTCGAAATTTGTATCTAATTGTATAGGAATGAATGTGTTATTTTCTACTATCTTAAAGCTCTAATCTAGGTCCAGGAAGAAGAACATACTAGTTAGCTATAGGAAAAGCTGGGATTAGTTTGTTATATCTTTTATATGGCATGTATGAAAAAAAAGAACTTCAAGATTTTTTCTTAACAAGAAGTCATCTACCACTTTGTTTTGCACAAAATCATTAATATCTTCACTGAGTGGGACAACCTTTGCTCCAAAAAGTGGTTGGAAGCTTGTAGCAAAATTTGAAATCTCCTTACTTCCATCATAAATTTATCATCGTTGCAAATCTCCTAATATTATCAAAAGCCATAGAGGGAAGGACTCTTCCCTCTATAGTTTTTCCTCAATATATATATATATATATATAGAAACGGACCATTATGAATCTTAATTATCTAGTGAGTTGCATTAAGTCTTAGCTTTCTTTTTCTTTTTCTTTTCATTCATGGATAATTTTACTGATGATTTCTCATGCTTTTTTTGTGAATGAAGTACGTTACAATAAAATAGCTAAAGAAAGATTAGAAAAAAAATGATCTCATTGATGTAGTTTTAGACATGCGCTTAGATTTTTAAATCATATACAATATGAGTACATAATTTTAATACGTATTGAGATGTGGTACTTTTTTTTTATAAATTTTTTGAACAACCGAGTTATAATCTCATCCGTTTAAGTACTTTCATTTAATGCCTTTAATCCTTATATCATTCCTTTATGCCTTTGAAATTTTTTTTTATTTACTGTATCATTCAAATGCAACCGAAAGCACAGCAAAAAAAAGCGTTTCAATATATATTTAACATATGTAATAAAAGAAGATGCCTGAGCAGATGCTCCATTTTCTTCCCAGAAAAATGTTCTCCATGATTTTAAAAAAGTAGTTAGAATTATAAGTCATCTATAAAATGATTATAATTATAATTTCATTTATACCAGCCTGCTACAAGAAGATGAGTGAACTGATTCTCTATTTTCTTTAGACAGGTCCACCATAGAAGGCAATCTCTATGCATAAATAGATTAGGATTACCAAAATGAACCTTAGGTGTCATTTTCGGGATAAATGAGGAAAAGTAAAGAAAATGATTCCCATCTCTGAACAAACCTTCAGTCAAAGAGATTTTGAAAAAATTAAAAAGAGAGAAAGCATTGTTAAAGCAACAGGTATATGAATGAAAGAATTCCTTAGAGCTTGCATTTGACAAATACACCAAATTTAAAGATGCAAATCATCTCTTTGTCATTTAATTAACCTCTTAAATTCTAGAAAAATTACACTGCGACAGAGATATTGTTAATGAAGAAGAATCTTTGGATATGAAATGATTAAAATCAATTGGGTCCCAAAAAAGCAGCTGGTGTTAGCTATACCAATTTCTGATGCAAAATGACAACGTGATAATGATGATCAAATTGGTGGGATATATTTCTTCAAAGAAATATATCCCATCAATGAATGCTCATAGCAACTTACTAATTGTCGGCTGCATTATATGAATGAACGCATCAAAGAGAAGATAATATCCAACTTTTCATTGCAAGCGCAAAGGACTAACATGCCGTAATTGCCAATAAAATAGGAATAGAACATATGAAAGCCTAAGAACTTGGCTTGAATAACTTATTAGGAGAATACTGCTAATGTAATAGGCAAGTGAGATCAGCAGCCAATGAAACTGAGAAGTTGACATTGTATATCCCTGTTGTGTGAATCAGTCTACAATATTGTTGATATATTAAACACAATCATATATTGAACTTCTAGAAAGGGAATAAAATAAATAAAACAATATTTGTCCGAGGACATAAGACAATTTGGATGGAAAGAAACTGTGATTAACTTTTGAACTGAAGAAACCACTCCTTTTGCATCCACCTTAATGCACGAGATACCATGTTTCCTGCAGTTTGAAATGTCCATGAGAGCTTGAATTCCATATTCATCATAACATGCTTAGTTTAAATATTTTTCATCCAAATACCTCATAAAGAGCAATATCAACAGTACATGACAAGGCTATCTTCTGTCCATAGCTGCACCCTCTAACTTCCATAATATAGATACTATGCGGACGAACTCCACATAGCATGGTAGAAGACTTCATGCCCTAATGGTTACTAAACATGCAGAGAGGGTGGAGAAAAAGGTAAAAGTGCTTCCTCCCCTTGCAGGAAGAGCTAAAACTTGAATGGCAGTTCATATAGATCCCATCTCGAATATTATTAAAATATATATATATATATATATTTGGCACGCTGCCTGATGCATATCTAAAGCAGACAGATAACTGAAACAATCATGACTAGGTTTCAGGTGCACTTGAAAATCACACCGACTGGGAAGGTTCCTGAGATTCAGATTTCGTTTGAAGTGTTTAGTTTCTTAATATAAATCAGTAAAACAAAGAAAAACACTATTAAGTCTAACAACAGTACACTGGGAGGGGGAAATACGAAGTTAACATCTCTTACAATCAAAGGAACACCACAAACACTAAACCACCCACATTATTGACAAGAAATCCCACTCTATAGATAATTATGGCACCAGATCTTCTTTCCAACCAACCAAAAGAAAAAAAAGAAAGAAATAAAAAACTTCTTCCCTAAATGCTTCTACACCAGTAATATCACACTTCAGCCTTGTCTCTACGTTGCAACAAAAACCAACCACTTAATAACCAATACAATAGGAAAGAGAATGTGTGCCATTCCTTTATACATTCATGACAACCTACTGCTCCAGCTCCACTGTTCATCTTCTTGCCCTCTTTCCAATCCGAAAGGAAATCATCTAACAATAAAGTCGAGCCGGAGATGATACTAAGCCGAATGGATCGAGGTTCCTCTCGGAGCAAACGGTCTTCTTGACGCCACAATCACTTAAAAAAACACGGGGCTTGAGACGTTTGCAACCGACATGATCTCTCCGATCCATGCGTAACTCCCGCGGCGCCCCCAATACAAAGAACATATATATGTAGGTAGAGAAAACAACAACAACAACAACCCACTAATCTTTCTACGAAATCACCACAATGAGTAGGGATAGCTGCGAACTAAGATTAGAGTAAGCTAGCAAGAAGGAAAGAGCAAAACGAGCAAAGAGAAAGAAAGAATACTAATTCTGATGGGTTGGACTAGATGAGAGGAGCGAGCGACGATCCACAGTTGGCAGGATCAGGCCAAGCACCAACGGCTGCATTCCAATAAAGAAAGGAGGAATCACCGGCGAAAGCACTAGAAGCAACCGAGCCAATTGCATCGAAGGAATTCTCGCAGGGAATTTGCCACTCTATCCTGTTGTTATCGATTGCATTGCCCTCCCCTTCCAGCTTCACATCCTTGATCATACCCAAATTCCCATTTGCGGCCACGGCGGCGGCGGCGGCCTGCAGGTCGTCGTAGGGCATCAGGGCATCGTAGTCCTCCACCTTCTTCGGCTGCTTGAGGCTCGAAACCAGTAGCGAGGCGGCGGTGGATCCGAAGAGCGGATAGTCATTCATGACAAAAGCTGATGTCTGTAGCTTGGCTAGATCGAATTCATCATCACGCTGGCTCGAAGGGAATCCAAGGCCGAGCGAGTTGAACTGCGGCTGCTGTAGGTCAAAGACAGTGCGAGGGACGGAGATACTATTCGGGACCGACATCGGGCGAAGGCCCGAAAAGGCGAGTCCCATATCAGAAGAAGAAGAAGAAGGAGGTGCCGAAGGTAGAGAATAGAACAAGGGATTAATAGAAGCCCCGGCATGTGAAGTAGGATTTGGAAGGGAGATGGGAGGAATGGAGTTTTTTGGATGCATAAGAGAAGCCGGATGAGGATCGGAGGGGGCGGTGGAGACCGCGATGGACGCCGGCTTTTTCACGCGCTTGTTCTTCCGGCAGCCGCCGCCTACCGGGACGTTACGGAGGGTGCCGCCGCGGGTCCAGTAGCGCTTGCAGGCCTTGCAGAAATGGCGGGGCTGCGAGAGGCTGTAATTGTTGTAGTAGCAGAACTTGGTGTTGGACGAGTCGCACCGGGGGCATTTGAGGGCGGCCTGCTGGTCCTGTGGCGGCCTATCCATAACCCGAGCTGCAGCAGGACCAGCCGCAGCAGCGTGGATCATGTTGCTGTTGGTACTGGTACTGCTGTTGCTGCTGCTGCTGGCGGTGCAAGCGTTGTTGTTGTTGTTCTTCTTCTTGTTGTTCTTGTTATTCTCGCTGCTGTTGCTTCCTTGGATGAGAAGTACCTCGCCCATCCTCTGCACAGAAAGGAACAAAAGAAAATTTGAGATCCGGAAGGGAGAGGAGAAGGGATTGGGATGCGGGAATAATGGAACCTAGAGGAAAGTTCCGTGCCAAAGGCTAGCCAACAAAACGAGCATGCAGTATCATTGACTGATCGCGATAGAGAGAGAAAGAGAGGGGAGCGAGGGTGAAATGGAGGGACAGATGGAACACATAGACTCGTGGAAATGGAACCAACCTGTGGCCATTCGTTGGCCGAGGCAATGCTCAACTTCTGTCCATTGGAGAGCATTTCTTGCCGGACTGAATCACTCACCCTGACTGAGTAGAGGGTTGCGTGAGAGAGAAAGCGATGATAGAGATGGATTGATGGACGGTGGAGTCTGTCGCTATGGGTCCCAGGAAAAATAACAGGCCTAGGCAACAATGAGAGTCGTTGGTTGTGGATGGATAGAAGGGGAGGATATAAGCGGTGAAGGAGAGCGAATCCCGAGGTGACGAGGGTTGCAAGACCCGAGGCGGGCGGGGGGGACAGGAGAACAATCGCTGCCACCTCTTTCCTTTGCCGTGTTCCCTAGGCTCGGCCCTGTTAAAACTGGCTCCTCTGTAGCACCTCTGCAGAGCCCCCCCCCTCTTTGTTAAAAAAAAAAAAAAGAAAAAAGAAAAGAAAAGGAAAGTCCTGCTGGAAAGCGACAACACCTACCATGTGGGCTTGGAGGAGGAGGAGGAGGACGAAGGGTTGGTTCACTCCGTTTGCCTTGGCAAAACCGTTAGGCCAGGCGTGTCATTGCTTTGGGAGGACAACACCCATGTGGGCAGCTCAGCTCTCTCGCCCTCCCTCCTGCTCCCTTGGCTGGGAGGACGAGAAAAAGGAGTCACGTTGGAGGATGGAGAGGAGGAAACGGATTTTGTAGTCTCCCGAGGGATCTCGTTTACACCCCACAATTATTCCCCCCTTCAACTAAAGCGAAGTTGGAGCTGCGTCCATCTCTCTCACGCTACAGCCGACATGTTATTAAATACAATCCTAGCCGAAGTGGAGTGACTATTTTGAATGCTATATATACAATACGTTGTATACGTGAGTGGGGCGAGATAATTAGAGGAGAGATTGTGAGTAAAGGCAAACCGAAGGATCCAAAGGAAGACAGAAGCAGGGAAGAGGAGATGCGCTGGTCAAATCCGAGTCGTGGGTGGTGGGGACCACCGCGCCACCCACCACCCACCACCCACCACCACCACCACCCCCACCTCCACCTCCACCACCAATTGAGAGAGATTCCAATTGGATTGTCCGAGGCAGAAAATTATAAAATAGAGTAAACCAAGTGCACGTTAAACGGTGTGACAACCGAGAAAGAATGTTGTCCAAATTAACACGAGAGAGGGGAACAGAATAATCCAGCCTACCCACCATACGCTGACGGCCATATTCCATGGCCCATAGGGCAACGACAAAAATCTCACTCCAGGATAATCCTATGCGTTCGTATAAATTAAGCATCACTAAAGTATAAATATAATCCGGATGAGACAATTGGTGTGGATGGGAGAGAATTAAATAGAACAGGAATTGGAGGCGCCCTGCGTGGGGCCAGGCATGCACCGCATTCAGATATCACGTCGACGTCGACGACTCGCGCGTGGCGCACCATAATGCCAATAAAGTTAGATGCTCTAATTTTGGTGGCCATATTTAAGGACCTTAAGGACCCAAAGAAGTGACTTCGTTGTCAATCAAGGAATTTGAGTTGCATAATGTCCACTCGAAGTATTAAGTATAATAGCCTTAATGCACCACGAGCCACACGTTCCATCATTTTATGGTGGACCCCTCATCCAAATCACATGGGTTTGCAGGGCATGCTTCAGTGATTCCCTTCCACACGGTCATCTATTCACCTCCTCCAATGGCCACCACACCTCAAGGCTCCCCATTATGTCCAATACATGTAAGAAACATTTAAATATTAAAAGTTATTTAATCTTCTTAAGCATTCATTATCTTTTTAAAAAAAAACTATTGTTAGCATTATATTTCAACCTTCAAAAAATAAAATAAAAGACTATTAAATCAAAAACTTATTAGCAACTTTCAGTCGGCAGAGATGATAACTTAACTTCGATCGCTATAGACAATACTGATTCTTGGTCAACCAGATTGAAAAATGACAAAGAATTGTATTTTCAATTGCACAGCTTGTGAAAGTTAGTACAAACTAAAAGAAGTTTTCAATGATTCTCAAAACTAAACGAAAGTTTATAAAAGTTTTAAGCGGTTTTTATTTGTCGTTACGGTCACAATGTTATAAGTATAGAAGCGTATGACATTTAAAAGGATACCCAACTTTAGAATCAAAATTAAAATGTTTAAAATATCCTTAGGAGTAGCCATAGCTTAGTTAGGAGTAACTCTATAACTTAACTTTCTAATCCTCTCTATCCTTTATCTCCTTTCTATTCTTTGCCACTTGTACCCTATCTTTATGCCAAGCAGGAATAAGAATTAAGGTAGTTCAGTCGTATATTGATTCGATTGTAATTTATTATTTTGTAAGTAATAAAGATTCATTTGGCACACTCTGATTCTGTCTCTATTCTTGCAATACCTGATTCTGTCTCTATTCTTGCAATACCAACAATACAATTTTGGCACTCCCAATAGAATAATAAGGATGATCATGGTGCCTTGAGGAAAAAAAAGTGAGCTAATTTAAAAAAGACTCCTATTGCAAGAATGAGGAAAGAATTCTTGGAGACAAACTTTCCCGGGTTCAAGGGAAGGATTCCTTTCCCCCTCACCATGATACAGTTGTTTCAAAATAAGTGCAACAGTCGACCTTTTATCAAGAAAGTGTTGGGGCA
The DNA here is from genome assembly GCA_017589505.3 of Metroxylon sagu. Lineage (NCBI taxonomy): Eukaryota > Viridiplantae > Streptophyta > Magnoliopsida > Arecales > Arecaceae > Metroxylon > Metroxylon sagu. The sequence continues at coordinate 788,292 of JACVBY030000552.1, read as the reverse complement.
CCAACAATAGATGCCTCTTACATGGTAAAAGCAATCAACTACAAAATTGATCGCCTCTTTTCACTAAGCATGTTCCAAACTTATTGAATCTATGAAGGTTGTAGTACGGACCGTTGAATACTTTGCGATACATGAAGATATCAATTATCATAACTTGGTGACTAAGAGCCATGAGATGTTCCCTCCTGGGACATTCTATTGTTCCTCAAGACTAGGCATAAATTTACAATGGTGAAAACCTATGGGGGCAAAAAACTAATGTGGACCCTTTGGCGCAGTGTCCAGAAGTGTAATTTCAAATTTGATGCCTTCAATCCAAAACTTACAAGGGTTGGACCACAAGTATCAAGATGACCAAATATATCAAGGTCCCTATTATAGGCTGAATTTAGCTTATGACCCAAGTTTGACATTCTATGGAATAATCAGTAAGGTTTAGGTTGAGATCCACATAACTGAAATAACTTTAAAGGTCAAGGATGGAATCAAGCTAACTAAAACCCTATAACCGAAGACCACCCCTAGTGGCTCAACTATACCTGAATTATGGGCAGCTTTATATAGGGAATCAGCCCTTCAATCTCGATTTGAGAGATTAATTGATGATTTTATTTCAAGAACGGATCAAGGACTGATCAATCATAGGATAAGACCAATGACTAGAGATGTCAAATGGGTTGGATTGGGTTGGCCTGGTATGAAGTAGACCAGGCCTGGTATGGCCCGCAAGCTATAGTACTCATGTTGGCCCTAGCACAACTCAATAAGCAAGCCATGCCAAGTCACCCTCTTGAGACCCATGAGTTGTGTTGGTATGACGACCTAAAAACATATAAGCAGCTTATCTCGCCTTAAGGCTTGCTAGGCATGGCTCACAATGCTTACCTGGCATACTCAGGCCCATTTAGGCTTAAAACATTTAACCCCCCACTCCACCCAAAATAGCCATAAAACAATTAGTGTAGGGAGTATCTAGTTTCCAAAATTATTTTTAAGACATTTGGAAGCCCTTTACCCTCTAGAAATAGCATCCAACCCTTCTTTCTCATCTCACACCAAATCACAAGCTCTCTAAAGCTTTCCTAAGCCCTTATAATCATCCTAAACTCTCATATTGTCTCTTTGGTCTCTAGCTAGCTGCCCCAATCTCTCTCTAGTATGTACCTTATATCCTCTATAATTAAAAATGTTTGGTGCTACTAGTTCTCACCCGTCCTATAGCCAAGTAATCTTTGGGCTCGATATTGACACGACGGAATAGGGGGCATACTAGTCACAAACCGAAACTAGTGTCTCCGAGCCTAATAGTGCCACTAGTGCCATGTCAACCATAAGGTTTAAGGCTAGATATCAAGCTCACAAAAAATATAAGTATATCTAATTTATTTTGTTTAGTTTTACTAAAATTAGTTTTAAAATAAAACATAGTAATAAATAAAAAATTGCTTGGCAGGTTGGCCTACTAGGCCCGACAACGTAAGGCTTAGGATGTGTTAGACAAAAAGGTAAAAACGAAGATTGAAGACTTTCCTCCAAATGCTAGAAGACGAAGAAGAGGATCGAGCAATACAGCAATAAGATAACAAAACCGTAACAGCAAGCCACTTGCCCACCCACAAATAAAAGTATGCATATAATTTATTTTATTTAAATAATATTTTAAAAAATTAGACAGATCGGCTTATGAAATAGTTTTGCGGGCCGGCATACAGGTCAGTCACATAGGCCAATACGTAAGCCGATCGTGCGAGCTGGCATGGGTGGCCTATTAACCTAACATGGCCCCCCTTAGGCTAGGCCTCACCTCCCAGTCTAACAGGCCATGCTGGCTTGGCCCATTTGCCTACAGAAGTATGCCTAACCCATTTGACACCTCAACTGATAACAAGATCACTATATACGAAGTTGTATCCAAATTGGATATATCAGTATTATTGTTTTCAAAGGGGATATAAGGTCCCAAAGTTTACCACCTTTCGGAAGAAAATAACTAGTCTATGTTAGAGCTTATCGATTGACTTACCATGCAATGTGGAGATGTCAATGATTTCATCAAAATAAGGTCGTTTGGCAACTCTTAGACCGGTTCAACGTTCAATTGGTATGTCAATTTTCCATCAAATTTAGTGTAAGATTGGCGTTAGTTAGAAAATATATTCCATGCCTAATTTTATCAAACAAAGCCTCAAAATACTACGACCAATTTGGCTAAGATAAAATGACAACCAGGTGAAAAGACTGAGGATTATATCGCTTGGTTTAGAAATGTCAAGACTTGTATCCATGTTCAATTCCTTGAAACGAAATTTGTAAACATGGCCAGGAGTGGGCTAAATTTGAATTAAGAAAAAAATTTGAGAACCGAGAATATACATATTTATTCTAGTTATCCACCTACGTTTCAAAGTATGAATGCTTTTTTATAAGAAGAAGACCAAAGAAAATATGTTTCAAAGGTAACTTATGATACCAATCCTACTATTTATTATAGAGATATAGAAATTCTATATTCTAAATCTGAGGAAGAAGCTAAAATTGATTTGGCCAAATTGACCATAGATAGTTCCTATACTTGCCAGCCATTATCAAAGCTTAACTCTAGTAGGATAAATAGAAGACCGATATTCCGGATTAATCAGAAACCAATAATAAAGCATTATTCTTTTGATATATCTAAGGTTGATCAAATTTTAGATTAATTTTATAAAGATAAGCAAATGAAATTAGCCAAAGGGTATGTCTTGCCATCTAACGAAGAAATTAAAGGCAAAATATAATGTAGATGGCGTAATGCTTGGTCTTATAGTACTAATAATTATCTTATCTTTTAATATATCACATAAAAAGTGTTCGTTATGAAAAAAATTAAGTTCTTTGAAAAAGCCAAAGAGGAAATTATAAAAGATAAAATAATAGAGCTTATTGACAAGTGATTGGTCGAATGTACGAATAAACTTTTATGCTCTAACTGTAAGAAGATATGTAGACAAAAAAAACTTAACGCCGTCATCCTTGGGAGAGCCCCTGCAGATGTTAAGGGGAATGCCATCCGCATAGAAGCTGCAGCCATTAACATTGTCATCCAATGCTTCAATCCGACTAATTATTCGGCCTTGACTATTAAGGCCGAAAGAAGACCACTTGGTAGATCCTCAAGGAGAGGTACGAAGCTGAGGATTTAAAAGTGGGTCTATTGGGAGAGTCCAGTGAGAAGTTTGACTGTTATGTCTTGCACCTGAGGGGTCCTATGATCGATTAATACCATGGTCCACTCCTGAAACCTTCTTGGGAGATGAAGAGCTCAAGCCAATAGAGTCCAAGCAAAACGGAGAGGCTCCTGCGCAATTGATAAACAAAGGTTGTTAAGTTCCACGGTAGCCATGGAAGATATAACCTCGTCCAAGTTTTTAGTAGAACGAAATTACATCCAATGAAAGAAAGTTCCACACCCAAGTCATAGAAGACCGAATGAACCTTCTTTTCAGTCAAATCCATTTTAGCCTAGAAACAGATTGAATATCTAGGTGCAGGGTGAACTTCAGGCTCAATAGATTGATGGTATCAAAGAGCATACCAACCTCTAAAAAATTATGGTTTGCCATCCTCTACCAAGATATGTCAAAGATATAGAAGAGAAAATGGCAGCGGTTCAACTAGCAAGCCAAACTGGCCGAACAATATAGCCTAATGTTCAAACCAAGGATTACACTACAAGAGTAGATGTTGGTATCAGCCGTCCCAGTCTCCAGTACTGCATTCTTCACCACAAGGGGAGAAAATGCACATATGTCAACCGAGAGCCCTTAAGCAAGGTGAGCACAGGGATAAGTTCAGTCAGAAAGATAAAAGAAAAGTAGTGAAAACAACGCGTATCGGGACATACCTTATAGTATGCCTATAAATTATGTCCTTCCTCTTGTATGCACCTCAAAAGAAGAGCAGAAGGATGCTTTTGAGGATGATATGGTAGAAGATGGCTATCCATCCGATCGCCCAGATTGAATTAGAGAGGAAAAAAGCGGCCAACAACCGAAAAAAAGGATAGCCAATCTAGAGGAAGAATTTATGGGAATCATACCATACCCAGGCACAAAAGCACAAGAAACCAGATTATGAGCAACTTCAATAGGGTCAAAAGCATGATCTTCTGCAAACCTCCTTTAGAGATGAAATAGTATCTTCGCAATTATATATCCATTGCCAAATGGATGGAAGGCCGATGAGGCAGTGTCTTGATTGACAATGGAGCCACGGTAAACATTTTGCCAACCACGCTATTTATTCAAATTTTTTAGTACCAACTTATATCGTTTGATATTGAATGGTTAAGAGCGAAAAAATAATATATTCTATTTTAATATGAAATATTTATCGTACTGTACCACACTGATAATGTATCAGTACGGATCTCAATAACAATTTTATGAACTTTGGTTTTACGTCTTTATACATTATTATAATATAATATTACTTATCTCAAATATACTAATTTTTGACTCCATTATATTTGTCAGAGAGAGTCCATGTTTATAAGTATTTAGTCTTACATTAGTTATATATTGAAAAGATTCTAAATACTTTTATAATATTAAGGAGCTCAGATATTACGTTTCTACTACTCTTTTTGGCTGAGGTCATGAATTATTACAAATGATATTGAAATAAAGCTAGTTTATTACTCATGTAGATTAAAGGATAATACAAATAAGCTTTATATATTTCTGTTTAAATTTAAATGTGAATTTGAAAATAAACCCTTGGCCTAACAGGATAACTTGGCTCAAACGAAAAAGGTATGTGAAAGTTCATACTAACAAGTATTTAGTCTCATATTGAAGATCAAAAATTTAAATATTATTTTCTGACTAATTTTTTGAAGTCAGATCTGAATAATTATAATATTAATATCATGTAGCTGCTATAATGCCTCATGATGTCCTAACATAGGAAATTATTTGTGAATAACAGAGTCATCGATGCCATGATGCATATTTGCCGGGCTTCTTTCATGATAAACCATATTATAACCTTGGTTGGGACACGTAATATCACGAGGAACGCCTCAAGCACGGTCGAGAAATTGCTATTGCACGCATATGGAGAGCATACCAGAAGGAAATCAAGGAATAGAATTATTGAGCCCCCCAAGAAACAATCATATACTCCTATTGTCAAATAATGTACTTCAAAGATGTTTCTTGGTATCTTCCTGCCAGCCATTATATCCGCAGTTAAACAACTCAAAACCTCGTGTGCTTATTCGAGCAACACCATCCATTGTGTCACCCAATAATTGGCTCCCAGTGGATGACAGATCGGACGCAGGGACCACAGCACTACATCGATCGCCCATCATCCCAATCGAGGAGCCGGCGGTGCCAGCTCGGTGAATAGAATCTTATGTCCCTCCCTTACCCACGCTGCCAATTCTTAATTCCGTATTTAACTTTTATGGGCCCATGGAATGTAGGTATAATAGAAAATGCACAACTAGATCAGAAAAAGGTTGTCAACGTTAATTATTCCATGTTGGTGAGGAACAGGTAGAACTTCCTTGCTACCACCACGCCGCTCGACTTGAATCTTTGAGCATAGTTTATTCCAAGTCTTGTTTGCTTTTTTTTTTTGTTTTTTTTTTTTTCATTCATGCATCCATGTTATTGCCATTTGAAATGCTCCAGTATTAGGTATGGAGAAGGTGAGATTAATTACGTCTGAGACATTGAATTGACGTAAACATAGTGTTGGCTTGGAACTCGATGGTCTGGGCACGTTTTATAATATACGTCGAGAATTTGATGCGTTTCTGAGCCTCTGCTGCGACATCAAGAGTTATTGTGAAACTGTGCTGATAAATCATCTTCAATTATTTAAATTTACCGGTCTGGGGATCCTAATTTTATGAAGACAAAAATTTAATGAAAATGGTTGTTATCAAATACTCTGAAATGAGAAATAATAGAGCATTACAGTTAAGTGATGAGACTATTTGATTTGGTTACTACTACATTAGCGTAATATTATTTTTAAATCAATGCATAAATTTAATATTTTTTAAAACATATTATTTTAGTTTGATGAACAATGAAAAATATCAAATCATGTCTCATGATTCTAGATATTATTTTATTTAAATTATCATTTTGCATACATATAATTAATATTATGAAAGAATTTTTTATTTTTAAATAAGGTTTAAACATTGTAATTAGCACAGTTAGAATGCGATAGTGGCCGTCACTTCCATTAATAGTACTCGATACGCAAAGGAACGCAAAAAAAACGATTAAGCCATAAAACTAATCTGAATAATAATTTTAGTTTAGCTTGAATCAATTTTTTTTTACTTTTCAGTTTAGTTTTGATTTAAAAAATTTTAAAACTAAAAAAGTCAACTCAGTTTCAATTTGAATTTCTAAAAAATCGATTAAACTGAATGGAATCGTATACATATATATTATATGAGATTTTATTTGTAGTGTTATAAATGTGTGTGAATAATGAATAATGAAATATATATTTTTTTTCATTGTAAATAACTAAGCTATCATTTGATCATATTAAGTTTAATATAAAAATTAATTTTATAATCATTTAAAGTAGATACAGATAAATTGACAAATCAAATTAAATTTTTTAATTCGGTTCACACTGGTTTACTGATGCATTTTCGGTTTTAATTTTTAAAAATCAATTCAAATTGATTTAATTCTAAATATATCTTTAAATCAAACCAATGTTACTCGTGCCCACTATTGACATGGAATGTAAGGGATGAGAATGCAATTTGAAGTATTAATTAATAACGAATATTGGGAAGATTAGGCCACGAGATCTCAGACTATTAGAGAGAATGTGGAGGGCTCCATGAACTTCGGCGGGTTTTCCCAAATTGTTCTTTTTAAAAGATTTCGAAGTTGATGAATGTATGGAAATTCTTCAGGGAGAGATGGGTGCTTCTCTTTGCTTCCTCGAGCTGTGTTTGAGATTGATCCAGTCTTTTTCCTAGGTAGGGAAGGATCCCAGTCTTAATCTCTCGCTGTCAACGGCGAGTCTATCAATGCTTAAATTTCGTGCCTGGGTTTCCGGGAAAGGGGTGTTTGGGTTGCGTTTTGAGCCTTTAGAGGCATGTGGACGGCTTGGGTTGATGCAGGTGAAATTGAGAGGGTAATTTAATCTCCATGATGAGATCACAATGGAGCTCAAAGCCTAATGGGCCCTATTTTGACGGATTTGTTGTCCTGACAAGGTCCTTTGTCTGATTACGATAGTCAAAATTATTAATCATTTTACTTATTTTTAAAGATAAAAAATAATTAATCAAAAATAATTTTAATATTTCATGATATAATTCTTTTAATGTACCATCAAGCTTGATGATTTTGCATCACTAAAAATTTTTAATCACTAGCATATAATATATTAAATATGATGATTTTAAATTGTCAACAAACAAATTCATATCAAATACAGTGATTTTAAATCACTGACAAATAAATCAATTTGATAGAAAGATCATCAATGATTTAAAATCTTTAAATGTCTAGTTGAAATGATTAAATATAATTGTTAGCTGAAATAACTAGTTATAACTACCGGTTGAAATGGTTATATTGAAGAGAAGCATTATGATACCAAAAAATATATATATATTTTTAAAAAAATCTACAACAATCCTGAATCTATTTGATTCAATATTGGAATCAAAATTAAAATCGAAACCGAATCTCATTGAAATTAGAATTGTGAATATAACTAAAACCACACCAAACAAGTAAACATAATAAAAAAACCTAAGATAAACTCAATAACAGCACATGCAGGCATTTGTTTTGCTTTCTTACTTCTTCCTACATCACTTGTACAATTTTTTCCATAAAAAATCAAAGATGACATAACAGAAGCGAGTAGCCCCCCCTACACCATCGTCATCAATGATTTTATTCAAAAATATGATTATCATTTTTATATACAAAATAGAGGCTTTACACAGATCCACAAATTACAAATGATTAAAATATACGTACTTTTTAGTTGATTAATTGATCTTTGTTTTTTGACTGAAGCATAAGTAATGGTCAGTTCATATATTGTGGTAGTCAATAATTATTACAGGTAAAACTTTTGCCATGACGAATATTACGATGCTTGAGTATGCATGCTGAGTACAGCTGGGTATGACACCTCAAAATAGTGGGGGAGTTGAGTGGACATGGTTGCTTTTAGTTATCACTGTACAAATAATAGATGATGAAGCTCCCGTACAACTTTATGGTATCAGGGGCTAATTTCAGAAGTTCTAGAGCTGTATCAATAATTAGTTTTCAACAAGAAAACGAACTAGGTAAAGTACCATATATTATTTGACTCCCAAAATTTATTTTTTTAAAACTTATATTTTATTTTTCTTCGATATAAATTTTTTGAATTAATCCGTCCATATCCTTCTAAAATTTTACTTTATCGCACTATATAAACCTACTTAAGGAGTATAAGCGCTAATAATATTTATTGACTCCTCATCTAATACTAATTTAATTAAAATTATTCTATTTCTTATCCTCTTAATGTTTACAATTTTATCTTTTATGCTTTTATTTATACTAATTTCTACTCCATTTTTGCCTCTTTACTTTTTTATATATCCACTTGATCTCCTGTAAGTAGATTACGTTAATTCTTATTCTACTTATTATATTTGTTAGTTTCATTTAACTTTCTTATTAATGATCCTATATTTTAAATTACTAAATATATTTTATTTTATTTTTATTTTCTTAAGATTAACTTCTTCATTCATATTTATTCACGAAACCTTATTTTTTTATCATTTTTCATCACATTCAGATACCGATGTGACGCATTATTTCCAACTACTCTAGCTACCATGGCCTTTTCCACTGCATTCACCACAAGGCCTGCTCTCTATTATCTGTCACAGAACAGGACGGTAAAACATAAATGCTAATCTGGCCTTAAAAAACGAGCACAACAACTGCAAGTGTAGACGAATCATCCTTCAAAATTTCCATATATGAGGTGAAAGACTTGGATCCAGCACACAAAGCTGGACACACAAGCCTTCTACAATCCTTCATGCACTGTTTAGATGGCACCCCTTTTCAATACAGCACATAAACTGGACATGCCGTATACATAAATTGCGCATGCCACATACTAGTCTAGTATAACAAATGCAAGCGCTTGCGAATGAAAATGACCTAGAGTTTAATAGAAAAGATATCATTCAATGTCCAGTTGCTATTAAAATAAGTCTTCTCATGGTTAGAAAAGCCGATGAGGGGGCAAAGTTTTCAACCATATAAATTAGCCATTTCATAAGTGGTGGAGGCCACCAGGGGGTAATTAGACCGATTAGTGAGAGAGAGAGAGAGAGGCTAACGCATATAGCCCTCTTGGGTATTACTACACCCCATTTCTCTTGCAATTTCTACTTTTTTTTTTGTCTCTCAGCTGGCTACCTAAAAGGAATATCTTGAAACCAAGGTCCACCATACTAGGTACCTAGTACGCACCATACTATATCAAACCAACGGTGTACCGATCAGGTGGACTGAAAGCACCCACACATATCCTTTACTGTATGTTTTAATACGAGACAATTTAATATGATTCAATACGTCAATATATATTGACGGTTTAGGATAGCTTGCCCCCCTCCCCCCCTCCTCTCCAATCGAATCAGGATTGCCAAATCATCCTGGTTCCAAGACAGTTTAGCCCAAACCACTAGGTTCAGAATGGTTCGGCTAACCTTACTTGAAACATTCAAAAAAAAATCATAGTTTCACTTTCCGTATTATAAAGATTATTATCAAAATTGAATAAGTAGTGTTCTGCAAGGTGAATGTAGTACATAGGCAATGGAGAGACCATACAGCGCATACAAGATATGAGGGCTGCATATATGATAAAAACAACAATAACAGTAGTTATATTTTTTGGATAAATAACAGCAATATAAATAAAAATAACCATAGCAACTAACATTTAATGCTTATGACTTAGTACATGGTAGCAATAACCATTATATATTTAACATATTAATATTATTAATAACCCTTATTAGCGCTACTTAAATCTCCCATCAAACCTAACTATTATAGCTTGAACCACTAAAGTGAATAAAACCTAGTGGAAATGATAAGTCAGGAGAATGCATGAAATGTGACAGAAGAGTTAATAAAGCTACAGAATCAAGCTAATTCAGCTAAAATTAGATTCGGCAGAAATTCTTGAATAAGAAAATGCGAAAGCAACAAGAAGTGTCTTATATGTATCAATGTTTTCAAACATAATTCCAGTAAACTGCAGTCTAAATTACTAGCATAAATATTGCATGACTTGGGCTGCTCAACAAATTGAAGATATTAGAACCCACATGTCTATGTTCTGTCACCAAGTCAAAATATCATCATAAGCAAGATACAGACGGCATATGTAGTATACTGCATGAAGACACACAGCAGAAATGCATCTTTGCAAATGCAAACAACTTATTGACATTATTATGAAGCATGTAACAAAGGAAACATCTTTGATGAAAGAAAGTCTTCAAGCTCTATATTAATTCCTGTAACTAGAGTCTGGTGCAACAAAAACAATTCCCGTCTTAAAATCAGTTTGCTTTAAATTAGTTACCAACATGGATTTAAGTGTCATTGGTATGTCAGCAGAGCACAAACCACACCATGCCATTGATACCTGCTGTGTTGTGCTGGAAAATCAAGGAAAAAAAGAACCTTTTGGATCAATAGGCAGGGTCTCACAGCACAAGATTTGCCAGTGTCACCACTAGCCTAGCAAAGGCATAAATGGCACAAGCTGGCACTTAAAACCATGGTTACAGCAAATTAATAATAAATGGTATATGGTTTGCTCTGCATTTGTGTAATTTGGTTAGCTACTCTAGGTATAGGGTTTGCCCAACTTGATGGAACAATAAGTTGTAGCTAGATCATCCTGACAAATTGGTCCAAACAAAAGTTATCATAGCAAAAACAATACAATTCTTAAATTTAGTTACTCCTATTTACCCCCAATAAAATCTCAAAATATGGAAGATAAACATATCAAAATAGCTCAAATATTTAATGGTGGTTGCAATGAATGCTAGCCCAATAACGCAGCACATAAAAACTTCAGTTACTGCGTAACTCCAACTCTAAGCATGAGCTCACCGACTCAGCCCAAGGCAGCAGCTAATAAAAATATTGCAACAAAAGAGCATTGGCACTTAGATGAATTTTTTCTATAATTTTGCACCTCCCACTACAAAGCATTCTGTAATGTTATTATAAACAAGACCCATTGGTCTAATTCCAGCAAGTAGACAACTCCAATTCAGTAATCACTGGAGGAATGTTAGACACTCAACATGCACTCCCATCAATATGAGAAGAACTTTCGAGTAACACCACAGAAAATGAATAACAGCAATCAACCCGTGTTTGGTCAACCAGCTGCAGAATCCTTTACTCGAGGGGGTGCTATCAGCCCAGTGAATATCGCTTATTCCGGTGTTTATGGTATACAATCGGATTGCGCACCAATGAGAATCTTTATACAGGAACTTTTTTTCTATTATTTCTTTTTGCTATATCTTTAATAGCGTGTTGTTTACATCTACAACTCAAATAGAAACCAAGTATTTCATGGTTCAAAAATGCCGAATCTCATCTCAATCATCATTTGTCAGGACTTTTCGGACTAAGTTCCTTGGCTTTGGACTAAGTTCCTTGGCTTGGGTGGAACATTTAGTTCATATCGCTATTCTTGGATCCAGACGAGAGTACGTCAGATGAAATAATTTAATAATTTCTTAAACATATTACCGTATTCTCAAGGGTTGGGACCACCTTTTATGGGCCAGAAAAGCAAAAACTGCTGATATTTCCTGTGGCCTCTTAAAATCATGTCAAATTATCCCAAATCAATGAATAGCGCATAGACATGACTCTAACACCAGTGACCTCAAGAAGAAAGAGGTGGAGCTACTACAAGTCTTATGAAGGGCAAAATCCCAAATATATACACAATATAATAACAATGTCCACGTGTATGAGGAAAACATACATCCAAAATGACACAATTAGAAACGGTACACATGCAGCATCACTATCTATGCCAAACGTCACCTTATTTTAACTTCTCTCACAAATATTCGTTAACACTTATGAAGGGCAGCATCCCAAATATATACACAATATAGAAACAGTGTGCACATGCACAAGGAAAACATACATGTCCAAAGGAATGATACAACTAGAAACAGTACATTTATCAAAGAAAAAACTTTGATTCAACTCTCTATTAAAGGGTTTAGACTTTAAAATTAAACAAAATATACAGAGAAAAAAGACATGAACAAAAACAGCAACAACTTGGCAAGCAAATTCCACCTCTAAATCACACATAAGACAATCTAATCTCTTTTTTGAGGAAATAAGCCCATCTAATCTCAAAAAGGATCTATCACTTGCAAGAAAAAAGAGAAAATTGCAACCAAAGCCCTACATTCCACCAGCCAAGCAGGTCAAGCTTAAAACCATAAACTCTTACCAGGACGGAAATTGCGAGCCCAGAACGAAACGACCAGTTCTAGCAACTTGGAATCGGTGGAGGGAACGATCAAGGGCAACAACAAAGGAAGGGAACTGCGTACCCTCCCGCAGCATCCAAGGGAACTGGAACGGAGAGAAGGGGAGGAGTGAGGAGCCACTAATCCAAAACTCCTAACCAGGTAGTATGACGGAAACTTCGAGAGGCCAGAGGAGCAGCTCTGCCGCAGAGTGGCGGCGCCCCTACCCGGAACCCTAAGCGGTTGCTAAAGGAGAGGAGGAGCTAGAGAATCTCTCCGGTCTCCTCCTTCCTATGAACCTGCGATCAACCGCCAAACCTCTCGTCGAATACCATACGAACCAAAGATAAAGATCAACGAGAACTTAAAAAAAAAAAAAAAGACACCTTTTCCCCGTGCCTTGATGGGGAGGACGGTGCCGGAGTCAGGGACGACGGCGTAGCCCGGGCCGGCAGGGACCTGGAGGCGGATGGGGGTGGAGCAGAAGAAGGGCAACTGCTTGAGGAGCTAGCGGATCTGCTTTGCCACGGTAGCGAGGAGCAGCTTGCAAGTGGCGGGGCCGCCGCCCTCATCGGGCTCAGCTGAAGGGTTTGCATATATTTTTGCTCCTGAATCTAAATATAAGATGGGTCATACATATTTACCAAATAATTAATAAAGAATTAGTGAAAGGCCACACATATTATATAGGCTACCACTAATTTGGCAAAAAAATATTTTTTACAAGATTAATAATCCAACATTCGAACATAACTTGTATATCAGAAATAAATATTACACAGTTATTGTAAATAAATTGGCTCTCGACGTCAGAAGCCGAGGAACCCTCTTATGTGAGGCTTCCTCGTGTCTGCAACAGCGCCACGATGGAAGGGTAATGATTGCCGCCGAGCATCCCCTCAGATGCCTCAAGAACATTGCTGGCGAGGTGTGATGTGGACCATCTGGCGAAGCGCCGGCATCCTGCTGTTGCAACGCTCCCGATTTCTTCTCGAAAGCCCCAACTTCCCGCTCCAATCTCAATTCCCTCTTTTTTTCCGCACCGAGGCACGCCGCTACAAGCTCGGACGACACCACGACGACGACGACGACGACGACGACGACGACGACGACGACGAAGAACATGACAGACAGAAGACATCGGAAGGAGACGCATGGGGCCGTCCATTCGATCTCCACAAGGCCCGGGGGCAGCACATCCTCACCAACCCCCGCGCCCTCGACTCCATCGTCCGCCGCGCCCGCGTCCGCCCCACAGACACCGTCCTTGAGATCGGCCCAGGAACCGGAAACCTCACCGTCAGGCTCCTCGAATCCGCCAGACAGGTGGTGGCCGTCGAGATTGACGACCGGATGGTCGAAGTCCTCAACGGCCGCGCGTCCCAGCTGGGCCTCGAGAAACGTCTAACCGTGCGTACGATAAGCCTCCAACTCGTTTGTTCTAATTTCCAAAAGAAGGTACTGGAACTGTCTCGACTTTTTGGCATTTTTGCTGGTGTTTTCAGGTGATCACAGGCGATGCGCTCAAGACCGAATTTCCAAAATTTGATCTTTGTGTGGCCAACATTCCTTATAGGATATCTTCTCCCCTCATTGCTAAACTTCTTTTTGAGTCGAGGGGGCCGTGCTGCTTCCGGAGCGCCACCCTGTTGCTTCAGAAGGAGTTTGCCCGGCGCCTTCTGGCTAGCCCTGGTGACTCGGAGTTCAACCGCCTGGCCGCAAACGTGAGGCTGGTGGCCACAGTCGAGCTCCTTATGGATGTTAGCAAGAAGGATTTTGTTCCTTGCCCGAAAGTTGACTCCTCTCTTGTTAGAATCCGACCACGGTCTGATGTCCCTGCTGCCGATCTAGATGAGTGGTTGGCCTTTACCCGAACTTGCTTCAGTAAGAAGAACAAGACGCTTGGTGCCATCTTTAAGCAGAAGAAGAGGATTGTGGAGCTTTTTGAGAAGTCCAAGTCAGAAGGCAAAGCTTGCAGAGTTTTAGAGGAAGAAGTTGAGACCGAAAATTCTGATTCTGATTCTGATGGTGATAAAGAAGATGATCATGCCGGAACCATTGTTGGAGAAAGAAAGGTAGGATATGCTTCGGAATTGGGTGCATTCAAAGAGAAGATTATTGGGATACTAAAGGCTGGAAGATTTGAGGACAGGAGGCCTTCCAAGCTCTCCACCGAAGAATTGCTGCATTTGCTCGAGCTTTTCAATCAAAAGGGTATCTTGTTTCATTAATAGAGGTTGCCAGAGTGCTGAACTTCACTGGCGCAGCTACAACGCCCTACAACTGAGACACTCAGGTGGTTTCCTTGCAGATATTCATGCATTGGATATGCGAGTCTCTGTTGAATAATAATTGAAACATGTGGTTCTATGTGGAGTTTCTGAAGATTTCAGCAACCCATCTTTAATACCACATATCATTAACCAATGTTTCGCTTTCTTTTCAGGGAAAAAAAAAAAAAAAAAATCCTTGTCAATTTTATATGTCTTACTGAGTGGAGCAGATGCCAAAAATTAAGAAATGGATCTTGTATAAACTGCTACTTATGAAATCCTAGGTAATGAAGGTTTCGAGCTTACTGAACATAACTGAGTACCTTCCGTCTTTTTCCCAGCCAAGGCCTTTGAACAAGGGTTGATGCTTCTATTGATGATCTTTATAGTTTTTTCTTGCAACATTATGATAAAGAAAAGCAGGTCCGTATTTGTTATGAAGGCTTGAAGCTTTGCACTTATCATACTTCAAAGCTTGTTGTACTGGAAGTAGTCATTCAACAAGTTATTCATGGTTAGAAATGTTTTGAGCAACCGAACTCCCCTTCCCTTTAGATGTATTGTTTCACTCTGCATGATCCACTGAAAATGCATTGTGTTATGAATGATATGTGCAAGGATATGTCATGATTATTTAAACCTTGTTCATTCAGCAGGCAGCTTTCCTGAAATCTCTGAGGCAACAGGAAGCCTGGCAATGGCATACATTGAGACCTGATAGTGTAGTTTGAGCGGATGAACTACCAGCCACTCTCCCAACAGTAATATCACCTTGCAGATCTAAAACCCTTTGTCACGTAAGACTGGCTATATTAAAGCCAGCAAACATGATGAGGAACATCGCCACTTCTACAACAAGAAATTCACAAGCTCTACCGCTTGATATACCAAACTGACTAGTGATACTTCTATTTTTTCTATTTTTTCTTGTCTCGCTTTATATTGTAATCAGAGAAATTTCAGAGAAACGATGAGAATGGGATTAGATCAATATTTTTCACGCAGAAATTCTAGTTCTCTTCAAGAGACAGTAGATATATCATCAGCGGGTAAAGCTCTCTTAGTGGCACTCCATAACTTAACAGCTTAGAAGTTGCTTGATAGAAACTGACATATAATTTTGTGGCTGTGCCGTGAGGTTAGATCAAATTTCACTGTACCTTATCAAAACTTAGAAGGGTTGTTGAGCTTGCCTAATCATCAGACGATATCAGATTAATCTACAAAATATGACAAAACAGAGTAACAAAAGTACCATAGCATTACATCAACAGCCATAAAGCAATGCTTGTGACCTGTTTGGTTGTTCGCTTCTTGCTCCTCTCTTCAACTAAATTCATCAAGAGGAGGAAGACGAAGACGAGGACAAGGACGGTGAGGACGGGAAGACGTCTTTGGCGGCGGCGGTGGTGAGATAATTGAGGGCCTCTCCGGGAAAGGAGTTTTGAGGGAAAGAAGAGAGAAGCAATGGAGGGATATGGGGATACTAGATTTTTAAATGAAAAAGGAAATGGTTTAGGGGGAGTTTCAATATCTTCTTGGAGCCCTAATCGCAGGATTTAGTTTATTTTTTTTCGTTCATATATTATGAGACTTTGTTTCTTTCAAACAAGCTGAGTTTCAACTCCACTACTTTTACCTTCTTTTCCCTCATTTTACTTCGAAAACTCTTAATTTCCTTTCTCCTTTAGCTCCCAAACAAGGTGTTGCGGAGGGTTTCCCGCTCTCTCTTGAGCCGGGCGGCTGTGTCCTCGAGCTTAAGAAGAGCTTGCCGCTCCCTGGGGCCCCTCGAAGGTGCTGCCCACGAAGAAGGAGAAGAGGGCGGGGAAGAGGTTGCGCCGCTGGTCCATGACCCCGTCCTTCTCCGTCTTGCTGTTGACGCAGTTAGAAATCCGGATGACGTCCTGCATGTAGGTCTCGAGGTCGTCCGCAGGCGCCTTGAGGTCGCCGGCATCGGTGGGTCGGATGGGGGCCGGTCCTCGAGCAGTCGGATAGGGGCCGATGAGGAAGAAGCAGCCATCGACGAAATGCTCGTGCTTGACGACCTCGCCGACACACCCAACCTCGGCGACAGCGCCACCACCGTCGGAGAAGACGACAACGAAGCGAAGGTTTGTGTAGAGGAGGGTGTGCATCGTGATGCGGAGGGGGAGGACGGCGACCGGGAAGAGGATTAGCGGGAGGGGGAAGGGTGGCAGAGTTGAAGGCAGATAAGGAGCAGCGGAGGAGGAGGGAAGGGTTTGTTGGCCTATTCTGGATGGAATAGGAGAAAGTTGGAGCTTCAAGAGGGATGGGATCGGTAACGGAGAATAGTGGGTGACTGCACCGGCTGGGAGAGGGGAGCCATCAGCGACAGCAAGAATTAGCTCCGGTTCGCACGATGCCAATCGCATTTCCATTTTTTTAAAATTATTATTATTTTTTATTTTTTGAGCGGTGCTTAGTTTCTTTTGGCGGTCGTTTGATATTTTTTTTTAATTTTTTCTGACACCCTAAGTTTTGAAAAAAAATAAATTTTATAATGTTTGAGTGATAGAATATTTGTATAAACAATAATTTTAGAAATATTAAAGATAATTATATATTAAAAAATACTAAATTGATTATAATGCCTCTAAAATAAAAGTTGTATAAAAATTAAATAGATTATTTTAAAAATTTATCTTTTTAATTATGTGGTTGATGAATGTTATATAGAAAAATAATGTATTGATTTATTGTTAGGATTATAAAATAATTATAATTATTAAAAATATTTTTAAAAATTATAAAATATATTATAAAGAAAAGTAATTAAAAAATAATAATATTTTATTACTTTTTATGATGAGAGTCCATACGCATTAGGGTTGGACAAGAGAGAGAAGTAAAAAATATTGAAGGATAATTCTAAATTTTTGGAATAAAATATTTTTTGATGAAAGAAAAAAAATATGAGAAAATAAATATTATTTCTTCTTTAATATTTTATTTATTTTTTGAGGGGGGGAAGAAAAAGTGTGTAAGTCTTATATATATAAAAATTATTTTTTTCTCTTTTTCAACCATGAGGATGAAAAAAATTTACGCCCATTTTTTCTCTCCTTTAAAAGTTTATACTTATTAAAATAAAACATATTACATAGGATAAGGTTTCTATCTTGCTCGATAACTCATGATATTTAGTATTAACAATTCACCATATTCCTTCCACATGAATCCCGATGCACCAATATGTATCATCAATCTTGCTCAGTCATCGGAGGCTGAATGCGGTTAGGGGAAGAAAGAATCATTTTAGGAAGCAAAAAAGGGTGATGGTGCTCAGCAACGAATAGGTTATTGGTGTCTTGGAAGGTATTTTAACGTGTACTGAACAATGGCAGCACGCCGCTAATTTTTCACCCTGCGGCGTTGAAGACCCGACAGGGTTCACCTTGCTCCAAAGGACCGCTGGCCTCGGGCACCTCTGCGGTGGCGCAGCAACAAAGAGGAAAAATATTTCTCTTTTATTATGTTAAATTAAATTTCAGAACTTGTATCCGAATAAATTATAGGGAAGAAGATCTTCATTCCAAATCTTCAAGAAATTTCAAAGATTTTAGCCCAAACAATCTAGATTAATTTAGATTAATTTATAAATATAATCACACTAAATATTCATATATAACCAAGCAATAGTAGGCATAAAATTAAATTCATCAATAATGGGTATGAAATTATGGTGCTTTTACAAAAAAAAAAAACTTAAATTTTGATATCACTTGTTGAGGTTTAAGATTCTCAAATACGTAATATTTTAATTTTTCTATCTGTTTGTGCTACCATAAAAAAAGCTACAAAGTATTTTTCTCTATTTGCTTCTTTCAAAATCCATGTCTTTCTTTTCTTATTCATTTGATAGTCTGTATAACCATGAAAGCTGTAGAAGTTTCTTTTAGTTCTCCATACAGTGTACAGTGTTTTGATAGAAAAATAAATCATAAATATAAAAATAAAAAACTTAATCTATTTATAACAAAATTCTAATTAACCTTTTTATTACTATTAAGTTTTAAGTCTGCACAAACTACAAACCACATTAATCAATAAAAGTGTGCTTAAATTCAAACCAAATAAATTATATTTTAATCAAAAATAATTTATCTAATCAGTATTATTGAATCAAATTTATTTAATTAATTTTATAAAATTAAAACTATAATAATTAATAATTGTTTATATATGAAAAATTTTTAACATCTTAATCTTATCATAATGATATTTCAAAAAAGAAAAACAAAGGGAGAGGGAAAGAAAATAATGATTTTGTTATATGCTGCTTATTTCATTGCGTGACATAAACATGCAAGGGAGCCTGCCGTGCTTCTTCCTTTGAACTCAATTCCCACATAGAACCCTGATGTTAAAGCTATAAAAGCATTGTTAAAGGCTACACAAAAACTCAGCATGAGAAAACTCTTTTCAAATGCTTGAGAAGGAACATACAGTGTAAACATCATTACCATAGAGCTACATTAACAAGAAAGAGGGGAAAAGAAAAAGGGAAAATGGAAGGACATGAAAGATACACGAAAAACTACTGGAGGAAGCGAACCTCCCTCCTGCAATCTCTCCTTACATTATACGTATAAAAAATCCTACTAAATCCACGAATCCACCAGTTTCTATATGGGCCAAGAATTGTGCCAGAAGACAACCCCACTCCAGGTTCGACATCATCGAAGAGCATTGATAAATGCAAGGAGTGAATCAACGTCCCGCTTCTCCGAAGGATACTTGATGGGCCTTGATGCATGCTTGGGGAAGAACAGAATTGTGGGGAAGCTTCCCAATTGCAATTCTTGTTGAGCAAATGGTTTCTGGTCTCCATCAGCCCGGAACTTCCCTACCTTGATGCCGGTGCCAGAGAGCTTCTCAGCTAGCTCTACATACGAAGCTTCCATTCCCTGAAGGACATATATATAAAGCAAATCAGGAACCTGATTAAAGGCATTTGTAGACCTCCTAGATTAATTAAAGATGCCAAAACCACCGCCTGCTTGTTACCTGGCAAAAGCCGCACCAAGGAGCATAGAGAACAACCATCCAAGGCTCCCTCCGGTTCTCTAGCCTCAGCAAGTTCTCTATTCCTGGCCTGCTAAGGTTAACAATGGCTTGGTTCTCAAAGATGTCTGGTGTGCCATTTATGGAGTCCGCAGTCGCAGCCCCATTTCCATTAGTGCCTAGGTTTTGCGACTCTTCTTGCGCGATGTTACCCTTGTGGAGTCCGCACTCCTTGGCCTTTGCATCCTCCCACCACCACCTTCCTTCTCTCTCATGCTGTCCAGGCAAGACAGGTCTAGTGCAGGGTTCACAACCAATAGACACATACCCCTGGATCCAGAGCAGATGAGAAACATAAGCATCATTTAGAGAGAACCAGCAGAACAACCACAATTATATACTATTAAATTCCATTTATCTATACCTGTGAATGCAAAGAGTTCAGGGGAACACCCATGGTCCTAAGAAAATTCCATATATCTTTGCCTTCGACGTTAGCGACTGGATTCCACTTTATCAGGCTTCCAATTCCACCATCCATCCCTTCAAAAGAAGGATCTACCTGCATGCCCAATTCAATAACTTCAGCACTCGGCACCACAGATAGAGAATAGCTGGGCATCATGCATCATTTCTCTTGTCATGTCTTGTTAGATGACGGAAATTTTAGATAGATATACCTGAACGACAGGGATATGGGCTCTGGTGCCCGGGGATTGATCCTTCCTCTGTCCCGTGATCCAAGCCCTAAGACCCTTGAGGGCCCTCCTCAAGGGTCTTACTTTCCTCACTCTGCAGCATTCCTGGTGCCCGTCCTCATAGAAAGAGAACAAACCCTTGGTCCTCACAAGGGCCTGCACCTCCACTGCATCTGGGAACATGTATTCAATGTGAATGCCATAATGCTTCTCAACAGCATCAAAGAACCTGTATGTCTCTGGGTTCAGCCTTCCAGTGTCAAGGCTAAAGACTCTGAAAGGTCGACCAGTCAACCGAGCATACTCTATCAATGCAACATCCTCTGCTCCACTGTATAAGAAAAGCAACTAATTAGTCTAAATCTTCTGTTAGTATGGTTAAAATTTAGATGGTGAAAAAAAAAAAACAGTTGCAAACAGACAGTATGCACTCTGTGTGCATTTGTGTGGAAAAGATTAAATGCGAATGAACATATTTGCAGTCGAAACAGGTGCATCTAGACTTGAAGCCTTTAATTGAAATTATTTAAAAGATTCATTAAACTATTCTGTTAAAAAGCATCTCATGGAAAAGGTACAATTCAAAAAAAAAAAAAAAAAAACTTGAGAGCGTCAATTAGTCATTTAAATAATTCCCGATCAATTCGCTATCGATACTAATACAAATTATTCAAAATATATGCATTCAATATACAAATTATTCAAAAATATTCGCATTCATTACAATAATGACAGCGGTGCCGATGCGTCTACAATGTGCTGGTATAAGTAAAATCGATCAGAATGCCAAGGATAGAAAACGAAACAAGACTTTTTAAATAGCAAAGAAATCAGATAAATCCATCCAACCAAAACCTATTTTTATTTAACATGGATCAACTATGGTGCTTGGGCTGGTCCATGATGAATGGAACCAAACAAATGGGTTCAGCTTCTGTTCGCATCCAATCAATTATGATGGTACGTAAATGTCACCATGTGCCAGAGTTGCCAGCTATCCTTTTTCTTTCTTTTACTCTTGAATTTAATGGCAATGACACTTTGTGCTACTAGCCTGAGGAACATGATTCATAGCTTACTGGCATTTATGATGGAAAAATATGCACTGTGAGTGGATCCAAAGCCCTGTGATCTGATAAGCGTTCGAGGAAATATATTATACATAACACATAGTCCCAACCAAAAAAAGCTTCTAAAGCATCTCTTCTGCCCAAAAAAAACCTGAAGTAGGACCATGGCTTCCCTCCATCAACAGAATATTCATAACGTCCAGTAATATTTCAGTAATTATACTTTAATCTTGTAACTCTAAATTTTATCCAAAATCATAATCGACATCATAACCGAGAAACTAATCTCATAAAAAAAAAAAGAAAAAAAAAATGAGAAGAGAGAGGGGGGGATGAGATTAAACCTGAAGGCGATGGCGATGTCGTTCCCAAATTTCTCGAGGGCCTTATCCATGATCTGGAGAGGAGAAGCGTTCTCGAGCTCCCTCGCTAGCTGATCGTAATCCACTTCCTCTTCCCTCTCCCTCCCCTTCTCCTCCACCGCCGCTTCTGCCATCGTCAACGAACCCACCGCCAGCGGCGCCACGGAATCATTCCTTTTGGCTGGCTCCACCGCGTGGAGCGGCTTCACGGCCCGTCGCCTCCGGGAAGAATTAATGGCCGTCGACGAGACGGCCGACACCTCCAGATGCCTCACGGACCCAATTAGGGCTGCTGCGCCAAGAATCGAGAACATCCAACTCAGAGAGGGAAAATAACGAAGCAGAAAAGGCTAAGAAAATTGGGTAAAAAATCACACCTTTGGCATCACGGGACAAGAGCGAATGCGAAGAGATCGAACCGGGAATCGCTGTAGCGGAAGCCATTACAGGAGAATTATTGCTTCTTTTCCCTCTTTTTTTCAGCCTTTGCTTCTTCTCGGGGTTGGGGGATCTCGGAAAGACAGCTGGAATAAATAATGACCATGGGAGGGAGAGCGCGTTTCGGTTCAATGAACCTGGACGCTATCTGTGCTGCCTTCGGGCCTGGCACGTGGCTAGAAATGACTGGAAGAGTCTATGGCGCGTCGCGAAGAGCTTCCGTCGCTTGGCGAAGGGCGGAGGCGGGGGCGAACGGCGGAGGAAAGCGCTTGCGTCACACTTCACGTTAACAATCCAGAGCTTACCTTAAAAATTGAAGTAGTCAAATACGACGACGCAAATTTGAAACCCATGGAAAGACCCAGAAGAAAGAATGGCCGGCGGTTGGCGTGGGGGGGGGCGTCATGCTTTGGGTTGGCTCGAGTTCTCATATTTTGGTAATTCCATCGGGTGCGTCGGGCGTAAATTTGGTAATTTCGCAGGGAAGAGATGCTTCCGAGGGGATTCGCCATGCGTTTTTCGTGGTGCGTGGGTAGCTTCTTTCGAGAGTAATATATGACCGTCAATTTTGGAAGGCCGACAGCTAGGATCAACCCTGTCCATTTTTTTGAATAAAAACAAAAAAGAAAAAGAAAAAGCAAACTTCGTTTCAGTTTTTGTGATGGAAGGGGCACATGATAAATTTACGGAATAAATTGACTTTGTAGAACGGTGATAACCACAAAAACGAAAAGAAAGACAAAAAAAAAAAAAAACGTAGGGCAACAAATGGATAGCTCGAGAGACTGGCCAGGAACCTTGCGGTCAGGAACCTTGCTCTTATTGGGAACACAATTAATAGAATACATGCAACCGTTGAACAAATTATCAGGACCTCAAAATGACTCGCGGATATGGAGGGAACCTTTTGTCGCCATCGCTTTTGCTTCCTTTATCGATGTGTCTGCATGTGGCCAACTTTGACTGTAACTTTGATTAGTGGTCCAATCTTAGTTCTCCTTAAATCCTATGAGCTTTTTTCATGCGCAATCAAATAAGGTTATTCAGCCATCCAATCATGCATTGTTCACCGTTTTGCTCCTGGGAATGATGAGTTGATTTATGCTCGCTGATCTATGGCTTTAAATTAAAAAAAAAAAATTAATTGTTTTAAAATTATAGATTAAAAAATAGATTAAATCTTCTCTTAGGAAAGTAGATTAAATTTTTTAGAAAGATACCAAATAAAACAAAGCAATGTTCTCCTGGGCAAGCTGATGCTTTGTTTTCATATTTAAATAATATTTAAATAATATTTAATTTATTATGCACATGGCATAATTGAATTAGATTAAAAATAAAGAAAATCTTTTCTTAGAAAAAGAATTTAATTATAAATTTTTTTTTGAAAAAAAATGAAATGAAATAAAACTCAATGCGATAAAAATCGCCATTATAGAAGTAGCTACTACAATCTTGATTCGTAAAAAAGCTTCTTTCATGTAACTTAGAAAACAAAGAATACAAAAAAATTTAAACAAAATAGAAAATTTTGATATATATTTCTTTGGGACTCTTATTTTAGTTGCTTCTAAATAAATTTATTATTGGTATTTTAATTCTAGTAAATTTAGGAATTTATTTTTGTGTATAATTTAGTTTGCACTAATATAATTTTATAAATAAGTCTTTACTGTACCTTATTAAAATCAAACAATTCGGTAATATAGCAATTTCTAACTTATTATGTTATGAGACCATAATCTAGTAGAAGTGATCAATGAGAGGTCACTTGTGTTTGAGTGTTCTCCAAAGAGGTTAAAGGCGCTCAATAAAAGTCCTCGAAAGAGATGATTTGAGACTAACAAAAATTGTTTAGCTTTGCAATGATGGCTTGAGCTAAATTTTTTATCATAATTATAGTATAAACTCTTGTCTTTTCTATGTTTAGCCTCTACTAATGCCAATTGTTTGATTGGAATAAGAAGAGATGTAGAATTACTATTGGAAACTAGAGTAGTTGCTAGAGAGTGGCTTATCTCTAAAACTAACTAATCCAATAGCTTTGATTATCATAATTAGTCAAAATATACGAACATCATGCTTTATCTCTTCTTTACGTCTACTCATAAAGCAGCTTACAAAAAATTTTCTGCAACGTGGTTAATAAGTTATTTAAAATGGGATTAATTTTCACGTACTATAGAGATCTAGTATAACTTGATGAGTTCTTTAGCAAAATGCTCGTAAATGTTTAGGCTAAAACGAGTGCTTATATATTTTATAAAATCCTTTTATGCTATTAGACCTCAACTTTCTTCATTCATCGATATCATTGTAATGTTTCTTTTTTAAGGTAAAAAGAAGCTATGATAATCTTTTAGGCCTCTGAAGCAGGGTTAAATTTGAAGCACTATTTTAATCAATAAATCCAACCAGTAGGATTGTCTCTATCAAAATAATGAAATTTAAGGCATGTAGTTTAAGATTGAATCGTTCTTTTCATCTCTGTATAAAAATCAAATCCTTGTTATTAGGTTAGTTATATTATCAATTGTCACTTAAAAATTTATCAATTTTTTCTTTTATTATGCTTGCAATAATCTTTTTCGAATCAATTAAAGCTTCAATTATTTTAACCATATTATAAACGTTTTGACCAATAGCTTCCTTTAATTATGGTTAAGATATCTTTATCATTTTTTTAAAACTTTTTATATTATCTTTTATATGCTTCTCTGGCTATTGTAGTTGTATCCTTTGAGCCATATGCATGTCATTTATTTTGTTGTTATCTTTCATGCGTTTCTTTCGACGTATCCTTTCATCTCTATTTATTTCACTTATTTCGATATTAATCTAGATTTATTTGAGAATTATTAAAGATGCGTGGAGATCACACGTTCGTTCGTCCCATTGTAGAGATCCTGGCCAATGTGGCTGGTGCTACGATCGAGGGCAGTGACACAAAGCTGGCTAGAGCGACGCATGACAGAAGGTAGAGGCACGCGGCGACGGGAACGGTGCCTGTCTGGAATAGGGTCTAGGGCAGTGACGGGCAGTGGCACAGGTGCTTGGCTACCGGACTTTGGGGAGGACAGACTGCCATGACCCTTGACTGGGCATAGGTTGGGATGATCGGAGACATTTGGATGGAGATGGACGGAAGGGAAGATAGAACTGCATATGGAAAAGACGGCCAGGGATCACGTGACGAGCATTATCCGTAGAATTCTGCAGCAATGATGGCGGACGACCAGGTCGGTCGGTCGAAGGGTCATGGTTAATCAAAGCACCTAGGGTCAGGTCAGGCACGAAGACTCTGTTTGTTCCCTCTTCTTCTTCTTCTTCTTCTCTTGCTCTTTTCTTTTCCTACCAATTTTTCTTACTATTTTCTTTTTCAGTCTTTTTTCCATACTTTTTTTCGCCACCTATCTTTTTTTTAATCCTTCTTTCTCTCTCTCTCTCTCTCTCTCTTAAGAGACAGATAAAACTAAAATTATGCAATGAAAGAACTTCTTTTTTTAACTAGAGTTTTGCATTTGAAGAAGAAACAGAGAAAAAAAAAGTAGAGAAAAGATAATTACTAGGTTTTTAATTCCACGCTCTGATACTAATGATTACAAACCTGATCATATCAAAAAATATAAATCAAAAATTAAGATAAAAATAATAACTTTGAGAGGATCAAGCCTTCATAGTAATCAGTTCAAGCGAATTATATCTTCAAAGAAAAAAAATTAATATTATTATTTTCTGATCAAAAAATTATATATCATTTACATATTTGTAAGGTTGTAACCATATCACTCAAAAAAAAATCTAATATAATTAGAAAAAAAAATTCATCCTCTAAATTGAAGGAGTCTCAAAATTAAAAAATTATAGCATTCCCAACTCAACTATATTGCAATGCATTTTTTAATATATATATATATATATATACGTATGTATGTATGTATATGTATGTATGTATATGTATATATATGTATGTATGTATATGTGTATATATATATGTATATATGCCATCTTTTTATAGGATAATGCTAGAATTCTATGGTTAGAAGATAGATATAATAAAAAAATATCGTATTATATCAATCCATTAGATACAGAATATGAATAAGTAGTCCTTGTTTTTAGCTAATGAAAAGTACACATATAAAAGTCTATAAATAACATAATATTACTGATCGTTTTCAAACAGGCATCGCTTATCGCCACATGACTTTCGTAAAAGAATATGGCATCATAATAATTTCTTAAAATATCATAAATTTTTTAATATATAATAATAAAATAATGTAAACAAAAGAATGATAATGATTTTTAAATAATTATTTAATTTTCATCAACACACATTGACTATCGACCTCAGTCAACGATTTTTCGGCTGCGCAGCGTGATCCCCTCCTACTTGTAATCTACAACGGATGGCTGGCTGCCTTGTTTAATGCTTGGATAAATGTTTGTCGCCACGTTGACGCACCACCGAAAGTGACTAAGATCTTACTGGTCCAGTACCTTTTCAATGATCCCTGATCCTACGTTGAAATTCTCTGGCAACGACCTTGGACCCTGCAACGAATCTGCAAGGCAAACAAAATCAGGGGAAAATTCGAGATCTAGATTGGCACCCAGTTTCCCAGCTAACAAAACAGCGATAGTCCCAGGTCAGTGAAACTCGAAGCAGTCATCTTAAAGACCATAAACCTTGCTACTAGATCTCTCGGATATTTAACCAAACAACCAATAGCTATTTGAGATATCTTCTTTACACGTGAGGTAGATTTATCTATTTTAATTCTCATGTAGTGCCCCAATTCTGTGCTGACAAATATTTAATAATTAATTTCTAATTTTTTTTCTGCACAACAAAAACAAACTTGACGAAGTTGTATGTTTGCAAAATTTTGGGAGGAAAAAAAAATGCACACTGGTAACTATCATCACATATTTTAACATTCATCAAGCATTTCCCTGAATATAATTTTATAGAAAAGATTCTAGAAATCTAGAAACATATAGGCGTACAGGTGAGGTTACTAAAACTTCAAAGATCATAACATGTTTGCCCGTGATAGTTACAAGTCCCAAAGAACCCAAGATTTCAACTGGCCTCGTGTGAATGATCTGGAAGGCTTAGGCGCATTTGAGCACAATCCATCACTGTTTAACCTTTTTATGCATCTGTCATAGAATTTTGCGGCTTGCTCAAGCTCTTCAAGCTCAGCATATGAGTCAGTTATTGCTCCATAAGCCTCTGTGCTAGGATCCACCTACTTGCTTGGATATCTCCAAAATTTTGTGGTGCTTTATAGCTTCCCTATATTTTCCTTGCCCCTGCAGTGATGCACCTGAATTGAGGGCAAAAAAAGAACATGAGGAATGAGCATATGATCCTGAGACCTACATGATAAGAACTTTTAGGTCTAGCACAGAAGTTATTTGTGAACTAAGATGGTCCCTGCTAAAGTTATAAACATCAAGTAACAATGATATGATGGAACAGTAGTAACATTCTCACCATTTTCCACCCCAAACCCACCTCCTCCCCCTCCCTGCAGAACTTTTACTCACCGCATTTCAGAAGAGAGCCTTTTCCTGATTGTATTTCAGTCTGTGCCACTGTAAACCATGGAAAAATTGAAGTTTGATCTTAATTCTATGTGTCAAGAACTGGAACATGGAATTTATATGTGTGTTTGTGTGTGCGCATGCTAGGATAATCTAGTATTTGGTCAAAGACACCAATTACAGCAAACACATGTACAGAAAATTTATATTTCATTTATAAACTAAGTGCTGCTAGTAGTTGGTTTAGAATGTAGTGAAAAAAACAAATAAATAACCTTCAGCGGTCATGTAATGGTAGTCCAAGATGAGCATTACCCTTTGAAATACTCAACATAACTTACACTTGTCAAAAGAAAGCCAAAACAGAAACTTTGTCAATTTGTATCAAAAGCATGACATTGAGTCCACAACCACCAGATTTTGTCTCAACTATTTCGCATGTTATGACAATTAATCAAGGGTAAAATAAGTTAATCAATTGTTTCAATTACATGCCAATTAATATGGGCTTTCTATATATAAGACAAACATAAAAAAACTAGTGTTATGCAATTGATGCTTATGTCATCCTCATGAAACTTATTTTTGAGTAGGTAAAAGGTCCCCATTTTAGAAGTCTATATGATGATGGAGGAATGAAGAATTGATTGACATAGAACGCATGTGTTCTATGAAGAATATATTAGGTTCAGCCATAATTGCGTCAAGGACCTAAAAAAATCAGGACAGCAATTGAAGGAACGATTTGAAATGGAAGGCTCTGATAGACAATTTGGCAAAGAAGGATTCACACAACTGATCATAAATAGTTAAGGGAAAATTTGCAGGCCGTTTATGACAGCTGTAATCAATATACAGTGATTAGCATTGGTACAATTACAAAATAGACAGAAATAAAGTAGCATGAAATTTAACTTATCTTTGAGTTCATGAAGGAAAACAAAAATATCTGAAAGTATTTAAAACATATACTCATATATCACTAGCTGTATACAGGAAAAATCCAGAGTCAACTATAGAAGATATCTCATAACTTATGCATTCAGGGTCTGAGAAGCAATCTTATGCATTCAGGGTCTGAGAAGCAATCTTATGCATTCTAGGTCTGAGAAGCAATCTCTTTATGTTTAGATATGAGTAGAGATTTATGAGTAGAGATTTACATAAAAAACTTTCCAAACCAGTAATCAATCAAAAAGAATGGAACAATCAGACACAATAGTATTCTGAAATTCCAAGGCACCTAAATCCTATGTCCAAGAGAGAACATCAGTTTTGTCTCTTAACCCCAACAGTAGCTCCTGTAAGGGCTATAGCAAAAAGCAGATGCATCTCAGTCAATGGATTACATACCTCACATGCTTCAGCCAAGGCTCTGAGAAGCAGAATGAGCATCAATGAATTTGCAAGAATAACTGCTTTTGGTCATCTTCTGCAGAAGACAATTTATCAATGGGCAGAACCTGATAAAAATTGATCTTTGTTATTCTACTTCAATAAGAAGGCTATGATGAAAACAGCAAAAGAATAACAAGGGACACCCTCAGTTCATCACCATCTCAAATCAGAACAAAAAAAAAATTGCAGAAACTGGTCTTGCTCTTCATCATCCTTGTCTTGGTGGTGCTCTGCCGAGCCAAAGGAGTCTCTCGTGACCAAGACTCTTGCTACATCAACAATCTCACATGCTGCCAGAGGTAGCAGCATCATTATCAATCTAACCCTGCCAGCATGGGAAATTCTCGAAGGCGAGGCAGGTGGGGTTGGCGTGGGCGGCGAGGTTCGGCATGGTGCGGCCACCACTGCAGAACTCTTGGGAGGGGGAGATGATCAAAAAGCTGACGGTGTCGATGGGGCCAGAGCTGCTGTATTTTTTGTTCGCCGAGTACTTGTATTTGCCGTCCGCCTGTAATGCAATGCAATGCCCGTTTTTATCTGCGTGCTTTTCTTTTTTTTCACTTCAATTTGATAGCAATACGGAACTCATCTTGGTAGAGATGGCGAAGAAAGGACTGGGCAGAGAGAAAAAGAATCTCTCACGTTCCAAAAATTTATATTTTTATTGAGTGAAAATATATTAGGGAAATACTATCATGATTTTTCTCTTATTATCCGTTATTTTCCATTATAACAATCTTATGAACAATCATTGAAACAATACCAAGACAGATAGATTGGCCAAATATCTGTCGTTGTAACAGTTATCATAGACAAATATTGTTACAATAATAACAGTAATATCTTAATTCCAAACTAGTTAACATCAGTTCTTAAAATGGCATTGCTATGTTTTTCAAAAGAAAAAAAAAAAAAAAAAACTAATGGTTTAGTGTGGAAAAATTTTATTAGTGTGCTATCATAAAATATAAATTATTGTAATAAGAATATAAATTGAAAACCTAAGTGGATACATGCATCATAATAATAATAAGTAAAAAATAAATCATACTATCATAATTAGGAGCAAGCTATAGAGATCGAGTTTCACCTTTTATCTCTTTCTTTCTCATTTAAATGTATAGATCGCTTATATTAACCTATAAATTAAGATAGCTAAAATATATTTAGATATTTAATAAACCTTTTCTCTTAGGGCTAGATTAACCAAGTTGAGAAGCAAAACTGATAAAGAAAGAGCAAGTATTTTTTCTCTAAAGAAAGTATAACTTTTAGGATGACATTATTCTTTGTTTCTTACCAAATAAGTTTTTCAATCAACTAAGCTCTACTAAATAAGTCTCTCGACCAATTAAATAACCAAATAAAGCCTTAGAATGAATTGAGCTCGCCAAATAGTTTATAAACCAACTAAACTCATCAAATAAGACTCTAAGTTAACCAAATAAGCTTTTCAACCAATCAAACTCATCTTGGTAGAGATGGCGAAGAAAGGACTGGGCAGAGAGAAAAAGAATCTCTCACGTTCCAAAAATTTATATTTTTATTGAGTGAAAATATATTAGGGAAATACTATCATGATTTTTCTCTTATTATCCGTTATTTTCCATTATAACAATCTTATGAACAATCATTGAAACAATACCAAGACAGATAGATTGGCCAAATATCTGCCGTTATAACAGTTATCATAGACAAATATTGTTACAATAATAACAGTAATATCTTAATTCCAAACTAGTTAACATCAGTTCTTAAAATGGCATTGCTATGTTTTTCAAAAGAAAATAAAAAAGAAAAAAACTAATGATTTAGTATGGAAAAATTTTATTAGTGTGCTGCCATAAAATATAAATTACTGTAATAAGAACATAAATTGAAAACCTAAGTGGATACATGCATCATAATAATAATAAGTAAAAAATAAACCATACTATCATAATTAGGAGCAAGCTATAGAGATCGAGTTTCACCTTTTATCTCTTTCTTTCTCATTTAAATGTATAGATCGCTTATATTAACCTATAAATTAAGATAGCTAAAATATATTTAGATATTTAATAAACCTTTTCTCTTAGGGCTAGATTAACCAAGTTGAGAAGCAAAACTGATAAAGAAAGAGCAAGTATTTTTTCTCTAAAGAAAGTATAACTTTTAGGATGACATTATTCTTTGTTTCTTACCAAATAAGTTTTTTAATCAACTAAGCTCTACTAAATAAGTCTCTCGACCAATTAAATAACCAAATAAAGCCTTAGAATGAATTGAGCTCGCCAAATAGTTTATAAACCAACTAAACTCATCAAATAAGACTCTAAGTTAACCAAATAAGCTTTTCAACCAATCAAACTCACCAAATTAATCTCTTAACTAATCGGACTTTTCAAATAAACCTCTTAATCAATTGGATTTACTAAATAAGCCTCTCAATCAATTAGATTTACTAAATAAACTTCTTAACCAATTGAGTACTTATCAAATCAATCAAGCTCATCAAAATAACCTTTTTGAAGTAGTTTCTCTTCGTATTCTAAGTTATTCCAAATAGATTTATTCTAAGTGTGCTGTCATAAAATATAAATTACTGTAATAAGAATATAAATTGAAAACCTAAGTGGATACATGCATCATAATAATAATAAGTAAAAAATAAACCATACTATCATAATTAGGAGCAAGCTATAGAGATCGAGTTTCACCTTTTATCTCTTTCTTTCTCATTTAAATGTATAGATCGCTTATATTAACCTATAAATTAAGATAGCTAAAATATATTTAGATATTTAATAAACCTTTTCTCTTAGGGCTGGATTAACCAAGTTGAGAAGCAAAACTGATAAAGAAAGAGTAAGTATTTTTTCTCTAAAGAAAGTATAACTTTTAGGATGACATTATTCTTTGTTTCTTACCAAATAAGTTTTTCAATCAACTAAGCTCTACTAAATAAGTCTCTCGACCAATTAAATAACCAAATAAAGCCTTAGAATGAATTGAGTTCGCCGAATAGTTTATAAACCAACTAAACTCATCAAATAAGACTCTAAGTTAACCAAATAAGCTTTTCAACCAATCAAACTCACCAAATTAATCTCTTAACTATTCGGACTTTTCAAATAAACCTCTTAATCAATTGGATTTGCTAAATAAGCCTTTCAATCAATTAGATTTGCTAAATAAACTTTTTAACCAATTGAGTACTTATCAAGTCAATCAAGCTCATAAAAATAACCTTTTTGAAGTAGTTTCTCTTCGCATTCTAAGTTATTCCAAATAGATTTATTCTAAACTTATTCTAATTAGAACAGCAAACCCCTTTTTGAGATAAAAACAGAGAACCTTTCTTGTTTTTTTTTTTCTTTTTTTTCTTTTTTTTTCTTTCTTCTTCCTCTTTTTTCTCTCTTTTTTTTTTCTTTCCTTTTTTTTTTTTTCCTCTTCCCCCTCTCCGTCACGCCTAGCAACAGTTGATCTATCGCGCTATACCCCCCAGCCATGGCTGCTCACTGCAGAGACCCACCACCACAGCCCGATCTTCTTCCCTGTGAGACCAGTCGCGTCTGTCGGTGCTCGGTGTAGCCGCCGGCCCCTCTAGCAAAGATCGGCATCGAAATCCTTCCCTCTCTCTTAGCCTAGTTTCAATCGGAAAAAAGCTCCCATCCGGCGGTCAAGCCACTGCTCCACCACCGGCCATCGTCGTAGCCCCAATTAAAGATTGTGAAGCCGAAAACTTCAGATCCATGGTTGGAATGCCTTGTCATAGGTGTTGGACTCCTTAGCAATCGTCAACTTTCCTCCGTTGCTCCTGTTCGGTCACCACCCTTCCTCCATGCGCTGATCGATGGAGCGCGCTGCCCAGTCACTACCTTGAGGTCGTCTTTATGGACTGGACAAAGTGAGGGATCAATGGCTGGTGGTCTCAATCTGCCGCTACTTCCATTGCTTGCACTCAGCCACCGTTGTCCACCTATGGCCGATTCCTCCGGCTACCTGAATGGAGTCCCATGGCCTCCTCACCTCTGCCTTCATCGACGGTCAGCGACTCAACTGGGGATAGGGGGAGCGCCCTTGCTTCGTGCACCCATTCTGAGAGATGGAGCATGCCAGGATGTGTGCTGCTTCAAATATTGTGCTGGCCTAAGATTAGTGCGGCCTTGAGATCCGTGCAATCCCAATCCCAAGTTCTAACATCAATGGCTCGGATCGAAGGCCCAAACCCAAAGACGCTCAGCTACTTTCCCTCTGATTAATTGATCAGAACCATCCACTCATTCATGGTCTCGATCAGAAGCAGATTAGATGGGTGCCGCTCTAAGATTCGTGTAGTGGCTACCATATTATATCAGGGATCAATGCTCCATACATTCAAAAAGATCAGCTCTAATAATATTTATTATGATAGCAGAAACTCTAATATCATTAGTTATGACAAAAGCATACAGTAAATGAAAGATCAATAAGGTTAAAAAGTAAAATTAAATAAGAAAACAAATATACAAGAATTTGCATGCTTTATTTTATTGATTTATATTTATAGATAAAGAAAAATAAAAAATTTTACTATTAAAATATTTAAAAATTATAAAAACTATTCCCCATCAAACTCTAGAATTATAAAGATCAATTCTTCATCAAAGACTCTCTCACAGATCTTTAGACAAACTTATACTCAATAAAACCTTCTCTTGAGCTCTCATGGATGCTCTGAAACTCAGAACACATAGGCTTATATGGAAAAGAAATATATATTGTATTATATGAATTAGGATAAGAATTCTATAGGGATACAAAAATATATCCTTTTATTTTCTGAATTTTAATATTATATAGGTTAGAACTATAGTTTTATATGAATATAAAAATATATTCTTTTGAAGCTTATAAATTTTAAGATAAAAATTAATGATTAAATTAGTGACCAGAGTAGGGTCATTTTGACTTAATTAAATATCATATTGTGGCAAATTATGGTTATGCCATAGCCCTTGCACTCCTTTGACACTGTGCCAAAGTTTAATCTCATTCCCGTAGCTGCCCTTCCGTAATTAAACCATGGTTATATAATTATTCTTTCTTAGTTCCCGTTAGAGCACTAAACCAGCAAATTCACGTCGTTTAAGGCAAGGAGAAGGTCTCACTTTAAAATTATTCGTCCCATGATCAGCCGCCTGATGCGATCTCACCTCGAGCATTGCCTCAAATAGCTGTCGGGCTTCATACGAGGAGCCGCGTTTGTCGCACAAGTTGAGATTTACGGGTGTGGATGAAGCTGCCTTGATGGAGGGTTTGAATGAAGGGCAGGCGTAGGTGCTGGGGTGGAGTTGGAAGTTGGGCTTTTAGGCAATAGAGGCAATGGAAGGCTTGAGAATTCTCCGAAGTGCTTCTGCTTGCAGAGACTACCGGTAAAGTTGTTGCAGAACTAGTGCATTTTGAAGTGGGGAGGTGATGCTTAGGGGGAGGGGATGATAGGAAGCGGGGGAAGCGTTTCTTGAATCTGAATATGAGTTTTTGGATGGATGAACACGGGGGAGTCGCCGAGGCTCCGCCAAGTAGAGCAAGAAAATAAATGGCCGCAGAACTGAGTTGGCAGGAAATAAAGGGCAATCTTGATGAAGAGATGACTCGGGCGAGTCGACTCGAATACCATATGCGGCACTTCAGTTTTACTTTTTCAAAAATAAAAAAACTCAAGCCGTGGCGTCGGTTTCATCTTTTGAGATAATGCGGGGAGAGTTACCGTTGCTCGAAGCATCGGTCTTTTCGGTACCGCTGCCTTTTGGTTCCTTTGTTCTGACTCGAACAGGCATCATAGAATTTTTTTGATTGTATTTTGGTATTAATGATAAACCCCTGGGTTCTGGCCGTGAAGAGATCATAGAATTTTTGGTATCTCGGATCGGTTTCATCTTTGAGATCATCTTTGAGATAATGTTAAACCCCTTGCTTCTGGCCTAGAAGAGATCATAGTTTTCTCTCTCTTTTTTTTTTTGTTTTTTATTTTTTTTTTGATTTTTTTATATAATAGGACCGATCATAAAGATTTTTTTAGATTCGAATAAAAAACCTTATACATAGATATTTTTGGGTGATTCTTCGTATATAGCTCGCACCTCATCTATCATCTCTATCAAGAATAGTACCTCATCTATCATCTTTATTTAATATATTTAATATTAAATTAGTTAAACAAATATTTATTTATAGTTAGATTATTAGTTGGATTTTGAATAATTTGATTTTTTATCTATGATGGCGTAGATACTATGCTTATTAAAATATAATAAATTAATTATTTTAAGTATATTTTAAATATATATCTTTTTTCTTATATAATCTTTAATTATTTTTAAAAGTAAAAAAATTTCTTAAATCAAGTTAATTTGATTGCTTTTATAGGCTTTTAATGTAATATATTGGACATAATATATATATCATCAAATATTCCTTCAAAGAAAAAAAGATAAATAAATAATATTTATTAATATTATAAATTTTTAAAATACTTTTATAATGACTCTTAGCCTCTCATCTAACTTTTATAATTAAGAAAAGATCCTTTGATATAATAACAATGATAGAAAAAGTAAAAAAAAATTCTAAGCTAACATAAAATAAAAAGAAAAAAAAAATAGATTCTATCCTGAAATCAATACAAAACTGATCTGATTTAATTGGATTGGTTCTGAATTAGTGACAGAATAGGATCGAATCAGTACTAAGTCCAAAATCATAAAACCGTTCTTGATTGAATAACCTAAAACTTAAAGCTGATCCAACTTGATCCATACTCACCCTCAATATATAAGAATGATAAAATTGAACACAACATGCAAACACGACTCGAATTCAACATAAAATAAACAAATTCCAATCGATCTTAAGTAAATTTATATCATAAACGTATCAAGATGCTTATAATATGAAATACTCATGCCATATCACAACTTAATCCATCAACTCAAAAATGATTCATTTAGAACCTATTTAATTAATAATATATTAAATAAATTATATTATGCGAATCAAATCGTATTTATTTATATTAAGTAAATCATGTCAATTCATATTGAGAGAGCCATATCATACTAATTCAATATAATTTTTTTATTAAATAAATTATGCATGCCATATCATGTTATCCGTATAATAAATATGTCATGTTTAAGTCAACTCATATACTATTATATCTTAATTGCAACCCAACACGAATATGATACAAAGACATCAATCCTACCTATACATACATACATCTTTTTTTTATATAAGCCTTTTGAAAGCATGAGCGAAGAGGGCAAAAAAATCTAACCTGAAAACATTAATCCTACCTATACGTACATGCATCTTTTTTTATAAATATAAGCCTTTTGAAAGCATGAGCCAAGCGGGCAAAAAATCTAACCTCACAAGCTACTTGAATTACAATGCGTAAGTTTTGTTAATACGAAACAAAAGGTAATCCAACAGCATCAAAACTTACGGGCTAGAAATTATAAAATGCAAGCGTCGAGTCATAACAGTCATTTGAACTTCTCCATGAAGGCACAATCAGCCAATGAACTGCTGCAGAATTCCTGTAGCCCAACAACTGGGATCCCAACCAGTAGTTGGATAATGACGTTGCCTGCAACTTACTACATTGCTTCGAAAGGATTTAATAAGAACTTAATCATTTGATTTAAACAATGATTGAATTGTCTTGCAAAACCATTCAACTAGATCTCCACCTAGGCACCCAGTTCGCTTTGTTGGCATCATCCATCCCAGCACTTTAAAAGGTGAATTTGTTTTGAAAACAAAGGTAGTTAAGCATCTTTGCCTAAGGTAGTACCACTGTGACAGAAGAACACTAAATTTGAAAGGTTAATTGCAGAATGTCACATTGACTAGATTCCACCCAAACAATCTACTTCCAAAAGTGAAGTAACAGTATTATCCACTCTTCAGCCTACCTTTTTTCACCTAGTTGGAGTACTTGAAAACGCGCGCGCGCGCAAAAACAAAATACTGCACATCACTGCATCAAACAGGCAGCCTCAGCAGTTTTCGTAGCTTGGCATTCTCAAAATATCACAAGCGGGAGATGGTTAAGAGCAGACCAAAGTGATCACTAGGCAAAACAGGAAGCACCAGCTTTTGGAACTCTTTCCTAACCTTTTTCTCCTTACAATAGGTAAGCCCTGGAATAGCCTCCATCCCAACCATTTGGATGCTATTAACCTCGAAGTCCCGCAAGTTGCAAATGAATCGATCCAGTCTCTTTTGCAATTTTCGGTTGCCTGACAACATCTGATTCGCTTTGGTGTCATACGTCCAACCACTTTCTCCCGGCCTTAACTCCATCCAAGCATCAATCCACCCATCAGGAAGAGGAAAAGCACCATCCAACCTGTCGTCCCAGTTCATGTCACCGCCAAATACAACATTGGGCCAGTCTTTGAGAAGGTTGAGGGACTCTCTTGCCTGAGCTACACGTTCCTTGCTGTACATCTGATCCCATCGGGGAGGGGCAGGACAGGGACTCTCAAGATGGCTCGTAGCAAGTACCAACTTTGTGCCTCCTCCGACATCAATATCAGCTAAACATAACTCTCTTCCCATTATGGAATTGGTGAACGGTTCACAACTGAATGCTTTCACAGGCAATCTACTCATCTGTAATAAACAGAGAACACCATAATTCTTTAAGGATTCCCTTCATCAATGAAACAGTAATGAAGAATGTTAAGCTTGAAAAATGGCTGCATCATGGAACTGCAAGGACTATAACAGATATTCGTTAAGGCTGGAATAGGTAACCCAGAAGGATTAAGGAATTAAGGATGTGCCACCCAGCAACCATCTTTCAAGATCTTTCTCAGAAAAATTCTAGAAGAGTCGAAGAAATCTCACAAAAAATAAAATGCCAAAAGAAGAATAAAATGAAATTAGAACAACGAAAGGATAAAGTGAACAGGAAAAACCACATGATTTGATGTAACTAGCATGTTGTCAAAACTGACTATGATGAATAAAAAAGAAGTAACTAGATATTCACAATCAGGAAGGCAAGCGGTAATAAGATAAATACAGAAACAAATATAAAAATTAGATAATGCAACAACACATAAAAAGCTAACCATTTTGAAGATTCAGATAGCGAATCATGTTCTATACATCAAACTTTTCCAAGATGTGCCCGATGGACACAAATCCATGTGCATCAAACAATATGGCCACAATAATAAAAAGTTGAGTCAAGCACATCAATGTACCCACCAATAAATGGGGAAACCATCTTGAGTTCTTACCAGCAATTTTTAACTCAACCTGCACGTGTGTTCATGTATATATGCAGGTTTAGAGCTTCAAATTTACATGACAAAGCTTCATACTGGGTGCACACTGCAAGTCATGGTGTGAATTAACATCATAAGCTAATCTTCAGACAGTATCATGGTACAAATGCATGTTTTTGCTCCTTTCTCAGATTCAAAAATTAGTAAAAAATATGCATATGAACTGAAAATCCATCATATCATATATTCTTCCCTAAACGACCATGAACTCAGAAGACCAATTTACTGAGTAAATTCAAAAGATGTAGGAATGAGTAAAAGAGAAGACATTTATGCTATGCCAATGACCTAAAATGACATTTTCTGCAGAATCAATATGACTGTGCAAACCTGCATGCAGAAATATGGTATCTCAGCTGCCACCTCCTGAGCCACTGAACATTTATATTCATGCCAATATGAACTGAAAATCCATCATATCATATATTCTTCCCTAAACGACCATGAACTCAGAAGACCAATTTACTGAGTAAATTCAAAAGATGTAGGAATGAGTAAAAGAGAAGACATTTAAGCTATGCCAATGACCTAAAATGACATTTTCTGCAGAATCAATATGACTGCAAACCTGCATGCAGAAATATGGTCTCTCAGCTGCCACCTCCTGAGCCACTGAACATTTATATTCATGCCACCAGTTTGAGTTTTGAAAAATTCCATAAATATTTGGTGTGACCTCCTGCATGATCTTTCTCATCGTTATAAATGAATACTGCTACTGTAATGATACCTGTTAGGATCAAACATGCCTGAAGTTAGTCAGACCTGGAAGCATATGAGATCAGGCGAATGTTGCTGAATAAGGTTGCCAAGGGATTCCATTCTTCCAAACACTTCAAGGTCTTCACGGAACCAAACATTGCAGCTTAAAATTTTAAACATCCTCCTATTTGAAATGAGATCCACATTTTCTGTAGCACACAGAACAAAAGGATTCAACAATCTTCTGAATAAATATATTAAAAATGAACTATTTAGCCAAGAAAAAAAAAATAATTGAACTGCCATATTTTCACATCTTCTGCCCCATCAGATTTTCAATAATTTACATGGTAAGAAGATGGCCATTGGATACAGACAATCCGACTGAATTGTGTCCCGTCTTGGAGGATAGAGACGAAGTCTAGTGATGGTACCTACTTTCATGTTCTAAACATTCTTCCCAAGATTCAGGTTTGTTGGGGGAAAAAAATCTCTGACCACATAATAGCATATCTCAAAAATTGTACTGAAGAAATTCTCAATCAATAGATTCACCATATAACAACATGGAGTGCAAAAATTCTTCAATAAACAACTGACGTACTCAAAGCATTTTTCCCTGATATCTTGCACAAAGAAAGCTGACAGCAAACCTCTTTGTCTATGACTCTGATTTCTCCATCAATTATCACAAAAAGAATAGGAAATGCATAAGTAGAAAAGATTTAATAGACTATTTGAGAAAAGGATTGCCTATATTCATTTTTTTTCTTACAGTGAAGAACTGGAGCACTTCAAATTTATTAAGGAATATAACTAAAAGAAAGAAAAGTACAGATCTAGTATTTAAGAAACTGGTGCCATGAATATGCTAGTTACAAAACCAACTGATTTTCCCCTTCCTTTCAAATGTTCTAGAACATTAAATATAGTAGACTGCTTTAGCCAAGTCTCTCTTTCAATTAAGAAACAGTACCTTAGAAACTCATGAAAAGAATGGTGATCAATGAATTATGCAATAGTAGAAATCAAAGCTTGGACAATATGAGATATAGGGGACTAGACAACTACAAAATTTGTTTAGACAACTCCTCTCAAGTAGACAAGGTGTAAACTGAAAATGAATAAAAAATAAGGAGAAGAGCTTGATGATACAGAAAATCATGAAGCATGAAGACCATAAGATGATAATACCAGCAAAACAAAATTGGATGCAAGATAGAAACCAGAAAACTATAAGAAAATGGAAATCGGAAGAATGAGAATGGATTTATGTTCTTTAAATGAAGGTAAAGCAATAATGGCTGTCAAAAGAGAGCTTGGAGAATCTTTAATCCAAAAAAATATAAAATCTTTTTGTTAATAAATAAGTCATATAGGAACAATTGCTCATCACCATGGGAGCATAGTGAAGCCATCAGAAGCTGATTTTGCAAGACATTAATGGTTTTTAAAAGGAGTTGGTCTTTGCAAGGCATTAATGGTTTTCAAAATGGAGGAAAAATGAGAAAGGAACTAATCACACATTAAGGCTTTATTTGGTCGCCAAGAAAATAAAAGATAATAGAAGTAATTCATGATGGAAAAGGAAAAAAAATAATCAAAAAATTTTGCATGTGTGATTGACTAATATAATTAGAGCAAAAGGCTGCAGAAAACTGCTCATAATTGGGTGATTCATTATGATCCACTTGCCTTAAAATTCCTACTGTTGCTGTGGGTCACGTGCCATTCAAACAAAACATGATAAACAGGTAATTCAAGACTGGAAATTAGTTAGCACAATACCATTTTTGGAGAAAGAGAATTTGTTGATAACTTGTTGCCGCATCATTCTAAACAAAAAAGAAATACTTTTCAGCTTATCATCAATATTAGCATCTTATTAAAATTCTGATTCATCAACTGAGCTAAAAGTGCAAGGGATAGCAAGATAATGAGAACTTTGTGGCTTCTTGCTCCCTTATTCATGGTGATTGTTTTGTTTCCTACATAATGTAATGATGTCATA
Organism: Metroxylon sagu; assembly: GCA_017589505.3. Classification (NCBI taxonomy): domain Eukaryota; kingdom Viridiplantae; phylum Streptophyta; class Magnoliopsida; order Arecales; family Arecaceae; genus Metroxylon; species Metroxylon sagu. Next base: position 746,829 of record JACVBY030000552.1, on the reverse strand, counting down.
CATCATCTTTATCGCTCAATTTCGTATGCATGCATTCCTTTATCTTGGAAAGAGGGGCCATCCTTTTTGATGTTAGGATCATGCGCCCATCCTTTTTGATGTTAGGATCATGCCCATTTTCTGTGCAGTTTACCACTATTGATGTTACATATATGTACACACTAAGAAACTCATCATCCTCAATCAAAAAAAAAAACAAGTTTGACCATATCATCAATCTTATAACAATCCATCATCACATTAGTCCCAAACAATGTGAAGAATTGCAATTGAGAATACTCCATCCCTTGTCAAAACCCTAATATTTATCAGGATTCAAAAAAAAATATCCATTCAAACTTTCCTGAACCTAGTGTTGGCATCCAAACAGCACGATACACACATAAAAACCTAAGCAATGCTAACCAAAATTCAAGCAAAACTTTCAAGGGTCCAAACACAGAAAATTGAGAAAGAAAGTAAAGAAAAAGGGCATCAGACCCAACCTGAGACCGGGGAGGGCACCACATCTTTCCTTGCCACCTTCTCGTCGCGGTGGTCGGATCCATCAGCCGCTGGTCCTCGACGCTTGCTGCCGCAGCGCTGGAGGGGGAGGAAGACGGAACCGATGGAGGGATTGGAAAGCTCATCGGGCTCGAGATCCAAGTCAAGAAAAGCGGAAGACGGCGCGGCCCTGGTGCCGCCGCACATCTCGCAGGAGGCGGCGCACGAGGCGTTGGAGAAGGTACAGGCACGGCAAGACCATCGGAGAGGTGAAGAAGAAGAGGAAGGAGAGGCGGCGGAAGCAGAAAAACGAGATAGGCAGATCTGGCAGTTGGATTTCTGAGAGGGAGGGTTGAGAAAGGTGCACTTGGAGCAGGCCCAGGATGCCATTTTTCTTTTACCTTGCCGCAGCTTCGCCTGTCCCTTGGACTTCGGACGGAGAGGAGACGATAAGCATAGGGAGGCTCGGACTTCCGCGTCGAGTCTAGGGTTGGGCAGGACAGGCCGCGGGACCGATCCGCGTCCGATCCAACAATTTAAGGGCTCGAATCATAAATTTGAGCCTATAGAATTTGGATCGGGTCTAAATATTTAAGCCCGTTGTAAGTGTTTGTGTGTGTTCTATATATTTCGATAGGAATGGCAACAATAGGGCATATAGGGCAACGGCGGAGCATCTTTCTTCGCTACTATTTTAGCCCTTCATCCTTATTCTTATTCTTACCAATAAAAAAATAATTTTCAATTCGAGTTTGACTCAATTCAAAGTAGTCTCTAATTTTTTTAAAATTAAATAAATAATTTATATTTACATCAACTCCATACCCATGATGGGTATTGTCATGTATCCCCATACCTATGTATATCTATTTTTTTGATCTCCATACCTTTTTTAAATAAAGCGAAGAAAGATGGATATCTGCAAATTTAGAAGAGATTACCATCTCTATATTTGATAGATTTACAGGTATTTTGTTTAGTTACAAAAGCTAGATGTGAACTATGATAAAAAGCTGAAAATACCCTAAATATTGATAGTCATCAAGTTTTAAAAAAGTTACTAATTTTTTTAATTATATTTAATAAAAATGATATGTATGCATAGATGTGTATGTATATATATATATACACACACATACATATGTTAAATAACCTCTTAGCAAAAATGAGGGAGTCATATTGTTGTTAGATCACTCTTTCCTTGCTAACCGCTACTGAAAAGTTTACTACTCATTCATCAACTCTATGATAGTCTTTTCTTTAGTATAAATATATATAAAAGAAAACACCTCGGTTCCCATATTTTCTTTGGCAATCGTTCTGCTAATTTGAATTGTCTATCCATTGGAAAGTTTGATTTTGATTCACCAAAATCCCTATTCTATAATAGTCTTTTCCTAAAATCTTTATTTTATAAATAACATTTTCTCATTCCTAGCAGACCATCTAGTCCTCAAAGAATGGAGATGGAGCGAGTCATCCATCCACGTGTGGAACATCATCCTATGCCGGATCAAACTCCTAGTGACTCATCTAGGAAGAAAGCAGGGGGACAATCATCAGTTCACGGCAGACAAGGTAAAGCAATTGGAATTAGTGCTGAAGGTAATACCCGATCTTGGGCAGATGTTTCTAGAGCTTCTATAGGAGCACTGTCCTTGAGCAAAGTTTCAGAGAAGGAAGTGGAATCTCTTCATGAGCACTTCAGTAGGAAGATTAAGGTTTCTCATATGGAATTGGAAGAGGCCCAAGGTGACCGGAAGCATGCCTTGGTTGGCTAGACCGTATTGGAGTTTCTTTCTTAAGTACTAGGGAAAAGTGGCACTTTTCAGGTGAGTTAGAAGGCTTTCTCATCGTTGAAGATCACTTTGTATAGATTCAGCACTGAAGGCTTTCTTAAGTACTAGGGATATGATAAAAGTCTACACCAAAAGACCGTATATGGTGGGAGGTCAGATATTGGCTTTAGAAGCATGGCGTCCAAGTTTTAGAGCATCTAATACTCCTATAAACAGTGTTATAGTTTGGTTGTTTACAGAGGAACTGTTAGTAGAGTTGTGATCAAAGACTCAAATTCTAGAGATTACTTCGATGGCTAGAAAACCACTATAGTTAGATGATTTAATTGAAAGTTTGAACCTAATAACTTTACAAGGGTGTGCATACAGTCAATCTGAAAGAGCCCTTGGTTCATGATGTCAATATCATTGGTGAAGATGATAATATCCTATCCCAGCAGTCTTTCACTTATGAGAGTATACCCCTATTTTGTTATGCTTGTGAGAGGGTTGGTCATAAAGTTTATTACTATAATTTCTGTTGGCGAATTCCATCAAATTCGGTGCATCTTTTCAGTGCTGAAAATCTTTTAATTTCCTTATAATACCATTGTATATTTTCTATTTTAAATGTAGGTATTTAAATCTTAATTTTTAGAAATTATTTCTTTAATTGGTGTAGACACATATTTCCTTGATTTCTTAGCCCAACCGAAAGGATTACTGTTGTAGAACAACCCTTGCATCCTTCTTCAGGACATAAGACTTTACCACCTGTAGAAGGGAAAGAATGGCTATATGATCCATGGTTGAACGATGGGAGGATGGGACTATCTGAAGGGAGCAGGCATGGTAGTGGTAATTGGAAACCTGGGTCCACTCGATCCGGGCTGCATACAAGGTCACCAATTCAGCCAAGTCCTACTGGACAGCCAATCCAAGAGGACGTTGATAAGGGAGTCAGGTCAGTAGTACCGAGAAGGGCGGCAGTCTGGGAGATAATGTGGGGCAACTCTTCCGGCGGACAGGGAGGAGAAACGGTGCAGGATCAGGAAACGAATGGCATTTCAAATTAGAAGCTAATGCAGCACAGATTAGGGAGTTGGAGAAAAACAAGGACATGGTTGTAGACAGTGTTGGTTTACGAGATTCAGATTTTATGCTTTCTCGGGATTAATGGATGCAGATGACAACTCTCCAAGTCTGGGTATTGAAGTGGCTGACACCCAATCCGAACCGGTTATCACCTTTCGGGCTTTTGGTTCACTCAAGAATCAAACTGATACTCAAAGATCCCGTAAATGTGGGAAGCGTGGGAGGAAGGTGGGCTCAGATTCATCAAGCTCGGCATCAGGCAGGTCTAGTACAGGGACATTATAGGAAATAAAATAATATAAAAACTGAGTTCTAAAATGCTTCAAAAAAAAAAAGTAAGATACTAGTTATGGCAAGCTATACTCTTAAAATTTTTATAAGGGTTAATTTTTTAAATTATAAGTTTCTAATTAGTTCTGTTTGCTGGGTATGAACTCATTAAATTATTTTTTTGTTGTTTTTTTAGAGCTCAAGAGACGAAGAAATACTTGGGTAGAAAGCAATTCTTGTCGGCTTATCCTATTCATCACATGAGTTATATGGTTTTGCTTGTAGATAGAATACTTATTTTATTCAAGTTGTAATAAAAAATTTTATTTCATTTTCTGTAAATTCATAACTTCTCTAGATTAATGAATATTGTAGTTACTGGGCGTTTTGCATGCGTAACGTACGATGGGTTGTCACATTTCAAATTTATCTTAGGGTCTGAGATGTAAGAAAAGTATGCTCGATGTAACAATAGATTAGGAGGTGTCAGAATAAGAAAGGGACTGGATAGAGCCTTCAAGTTCTCGGCTAAGTCTATTTATTTACAGACTCTGTTTTCCACCTTCCAAGGATTGGATCTAATAACTGATCATCCAACTTGAAAGGGAGAAGTGTGGGCCTAAATCTTTCCATTTTGAAAATTTATGATGTGAATATGATGAATCTTGGGAGGTTATTTGATCAGCATGGTCTGCTAATGTTCCTGGATCCCCATAATTTCTGGTAGCCAGGAAGGTAAGGCTTACAAAGGAGGCGTTGCAAAACTGGAATAAAGCCTCGGTGAGGAATATTACCAGTAAGTTCATTCTCTTGAGCGAGATATTGAAGAATTGCAAGGAATGGAGGTTGATGGTGATGGGTTATCTCGTGAGGATCTTCAGTAGCCGAGGGCTAAATTATTTGAATACCACAAACCCTTGCGGCAGGAAGAAACCCTGTGAAGACAAAAGTTTAGTCTCCAAGGTTTAGGCTCCAAGGGTTACAGCAAGGGGACCGCAACAATTTTTTTTCCATCATGGCACTTCAATCAGAAGGAGAAATCAGATAACCCAACGTAGGACTTCCTGTGGTGAAGTACTTGATTCTGAGGACTTCATCAGGGCAGAGTCCATATCTTTCTTTCAAAAGAGATGGTGCCACCAAACTTAACAGGGATCCTTTTCAACTTCCCTAAAAACCAGAGCGCCTGACAAAGCGCCATGTCATTAGTTTGCCATGTGGTCCAGGTCGAACAGCCCCACATATTAAATATTTCCATTTCTATCAATGGAGTAAGCTAGCTATCCCGTTTTGGCCGATGCATGCTTGTTCACCGTTAGGTTTGGCCAGGTTAGGGCAAATTGATCAGGTCCTCATTTCGAAGAGAATCAAAATTTACTTCTTTCAAACAGAAGAGAGGAATCAAAACGATGCCGTCAGGGAGGGGTGAGATTATTCATTAATCAGAAGGATTGGATGCATGGCCGACGTCTCAATGCCCATCTAGAAGGGGAGTAGGTGAGCAGCAGGGCCGGCATGCCTGAGGGAACAGCATCCTGCAAGACTACGAGCAAGAAGACAATGCACTTCGTGATACACTGTTTGTACCAGCATCGCTCTTCCACTTTTTGCTTTCCTTTGTTCTTTTTTTTTTTTTTTTTTTTTTTTTTTTTTGTACTTCAAAATAGACAGTCATTGCGTGGAAAGGATTACATAGACTCGTGAAGAAACTGTAGCCGGGCTTGAAGAGAAGGCCCCAGGCCTACTATGAGCGGTACTCGCTATTTTGCACCATGTGCAGCAGCAAGTCGGGGAAAGTGACTAGCTGCGGGAAGCCAAGTTCAAGTGTCGGCGAAGTTTTTTTTTTTTTTTTTTTTTTTTTCTTTAAAAGAAAATCGAGGCACAAAATGTTTACCTCATCCGAAGGGAAATGTTGAAGTGATTTGGAGCTGTTTTTAATGAAGACAGCGTCGTCGTCACTTTTTTTGATGATTTATCCGGTAATGAAGGGCTCGGACGAGTGGGCCCTTATGAAATTGGATCGTCCGTCGAGTCTCGCCCGTAGCGCTGCTGGTAACAGCACGCACGCGTCGTAGGCGCCAGCCGTATGGTGCCTGCGAGAGGAGACCCGCCGCTTGCTGTTGCGCCATCGAAGCTCCGCTGAGCACGTACTTTCGGACATCCCTTTGTTAGTCCGCCGCTGCCCCCTTATTGGATTCTTCCCCTTTTCTTTTTGTTTCGGAAAAAAACTTCGCCGCTGACTCATGGTCTTACACCATCTCTCTAAAATGGAAGGAGAAAGTCGCCGTGGTTTACGTGGGCTTAAGAAACAACCGAATGACCTTAATTTAAACAAGAAAGATACTTAGAGTGACAGCGGTTATATAATTATAGGTTCTTCAGGCCTTAGTAATTGGAGGGATTTAGAAACTATTTCCCAATGTACTATCATCTTATTTTTACAATCATAGAAAAATTAATTTTTTTTTTTTAGCTTTTTTTTTATTATCCCATCGAGGAATCAAAAGAGAAATGGGCTTCATTCAACATGAGTGTGCAATCGCCTTGGATATTGTTTTGCATGCCTGTGTTTTATTTAGTCGTCATTGAACATTCTTTTTATTTTTTATAAAGGAACCTGTAGATAATAAGCTACATAAAAGTACTCTTCTTCAAAAATTTCTGTCCTTCAAGCTCTAGAGAAGATGGAATTTGATTTTATATCACTTAGTCCAATTGTTAGAAACTAACTTGATAGGGTTATGCTTTTACTATTCGCTCTTCTGTCCTTACATAATAAATACTTTATTTTTATATTAAATTCACATGCATAATTAAATAAATGTTTTACACATAATTCTTTTTTATATATAATTTTCTCTTTGCATAGTCGTGCATGAATGTGTATAGAATTGAAAAATAAACATTGAATGCATGTTTCTCAACCAGGAATAGAAGAAAATGAAATTTTAATCAATGGAAATTAAGTATAAAATTTTATTCAGTTTCCAGATCTCAATTCCCGCTAAACTAAATTTAATGACTGTTGCACAGCCTCTTGGAAATATCAAGGCTGCTGATAGAAGGAAAGGGACTTCACGCAAAATTTACGTGTCGTGAGGCGGAGGACCCGGACCATGATTTTATCGCTGGTGAACCGTGATGGCTGTTGAGTTCATTCAAATCTCGGACAGTCAAGGCGTGGCCGTGAAACAAATCCATACCATTCTACGGATTGTTTTATATGAGTCAGATCCATCGGGGTGCAGCGGGCCACTGAAGCACGTGTGATGTAAATTATTTTATATTGACCGTAGAGTCTTTCATTCCATCGAGAAGCAAGCGGGCCACATGCAGTGCAACAACGCGGCATTGGAGCTATTGGTGGACCCACGCGGCGAACTATGATGAATTGGCCCGCATATGGCCCGCTCATGTGCGGCCACATTCCGCTCCGTTGAAAGAGGAGAGCAATCATACCTCTAGTTGCAACAAAGGCCCTGTTTGGAACCTGTGAGTCGAGCACGAAGGGTGAGAAAGAAGGAAAAAGAAAAATGAAAAATAAAAAAGAAAAAAGAAAAAGAAGAAGAATGATTAGTTTTTAAAAAATAAAAAAAATGTTATTTATAAAATTATAAATATATTTTTATTTAAAAAAGTTAAATTAATTTATAAAGATAAAACTGAAAAAATATAAATTTATTCTAAAGATATCTAATATTTTCTTCTCTTTTTTAAAAAAAATAAATATTTTTTTTAAACTGTGTTTTACTTTTTTTCCTTCCCTCCTCTTTCTAAAATAAAACTCCATTCAAACAGACCCCTTGAAGAAATCCGTGATGTGATAACGGCCAATATCTTCTGGCAGACCCTGATAATTCGATATCGGTGTCACAAGCAATCTATGAAACAAGGCCACTTTTGCTAGAGGATACAAGCCAGCGGTAACGATGAGATGCCATTCTGGTGCTTTTGAAGGAAGCAAGGAAAAATCATTTGGTGGTATTCAAATATGTGGCAGTTATGGCACATGTTAAAAACAATATATAAATTCATGGACAAAATACCAATTTTATCCTTATGCATGGTGCCGCTCTATCTGCATTTCTCTACAATTCTTCTACTTCGAAGTTATTTGGTAGGGATGATCTTACAAAGATCACCGATAATCTTAGTACGGTAATAATATTGCCCCATTTGATATTCTTATTTGGACAGTAACATATCATCATCATGAAATTAGGATCATCCAAAGTAATCCTAATCTAATCTAAAGGGATAAAAATATTGGATCATCGTAGTGATAGTGATTTTCATAAAAAAAAAAAAAATACAACTTTATCCCTATATTTATCAATCTATTTCCCCATATTATAGTACTATCATATAATATAATATTTATAATATATAAAACATCATAAATAATAGTAAACTTGGCTACATTTGAATTTAGCTAAGTTCTGGATCCGATCATTTTTTTCATCCTTAAATCCACACAAATTTTGAAGTCACCCAACCTTTTTTACTTTTTCTATCTTTTGAATTTATAAACCATATACATCCAAGGTAGAAAAGGTGACCGGATTCAGATTTGGCTACATTCGAATGTAGCCAAGTTTACCACTATAATATATATATTATATATATTAATATATTAAATATATATTAATATATTAATAATATATAATATTTTAATTATATAATATTTATTATAATAACACGTAATATATTCTCATTAATATTATATTAATATTATTACATATATTAACTATATATTACATATTATATTAGTTATAATTATATTATTATTAAAATGATATAATATTAATGTAGTAATTAAAATTATATTATTATCTATATTTGTAATATATAATAAATATGAATGTATAAAATATTGTAATATTATATATAATATTAATAATATTATATATTTCTATAATATTATAATATATTATATTATATATAATACATAATACATATTTATAGTATTATTAATAATAATATTAATCTTATATTATAATATAATTTATACATAATATATTATATAATATATATTTTTTATATAATATATAAAATATATTATGTAAATAAGCTTTCAAAGGTATTATTGGTATTGTATGCATAGTGGCCTTCCATTTTGATGATATACCAAATACAGTGATATATGATCATGGGTAATCTTTGATTCTTGAAATATCTTATACCAAATAAGGTAATGTTGGATCACTTGTTATTTTATTACTAGTAATTCTATTACTCGTAACTAGCCAAATGGTCCTTTAGGGGCTGTTTGGTATGAGATAATCTTGCAAAAATTACTGATGATTTTGAGATAATAATAAGATTATCCTATTTGATATCTCTATTTGGGTAGTAATTAGGGCTAAAAGTGGGTTTGAGCTGGTTTGAAGCTTGTTGAGTTGGGCTGATCTTTGAGTCAAGCCTATACTCAAAATTGAAGCCCATGTAACTTCGGACTAAGCTCAGGTAGATGATTGGCTCGGTCCAGACCCAAGCCCAATTTAGGCCCAATTACGAAGTTCGAATCAGGCCCAACTATGAGGCTCTTCGCTGAATTGGTTGAGTTTTTGTTTAGTTTTAATTTATACAAAATTAAATCTACGTATTTATTATCTAAGCAAACAACCATTTTATATATACTTTCATTTAATCTCTAACTAAACAACTTATATGTCTAAATAAATAAGCAAATAGTTTTATAAAATAAATTATTAAAATTGAACCAAAATTAGGCCAACCTATTGTTTTGGCTGAAATGAGTTAATTTGGGTTAGCCTAATGGGTTTTAGGCCAGGCTTGGGCCTATGCTTGGGTCGAGCTCAAGCCTAAGTTTAGCAAAAATTTTTGGACCTTAGTCCGATTCAAAACTCAAAAAAAAAAATTGAGCTAGGCTTGGACAAGGGTTTGGCTCGACTCAGCTGAGTCTACTTTCAGCTTTAATAGTGATGGATTAGGATCCCTACCCAAATAGTGATTTTATTCCCACCTATGAGTGGAAACGCTAAATCATCATGGTAGTTGTGTTCTTCACAAAAAAAATTAAAACAACTTTATCCCTAAATTTATCAATATTCCCTCATATTATAATAATATAATATATTATTTATAATATATAAATATTTTATTATTATATATTATAAAATATTTAAATATATTAATAATATATAATAAATATGTATAATATATTATATATAATGCATAACATATATTTATAGTATTATTAATATTATATATTATAATATATAATTATATATTATATATTATATAATATAAAATAATAAATATGATTAGATAATATAGAAAATATATTATGTAAAAAAATTTTAAAGGTATTATCACTATTATATGCATGGTAAACTTTTATTGCTATGATATATCAAATATAGTAATTTATGATCATTAATAATTTTTAATTATTAAAATATTTTTTTATCAAATAAGATGGTGTTGGACAATCAGTAATTTTGTTAGGTGATTTTATTATTAATAATTTTACCATGCGTGATTCTAGGTTCCCTGGAGTTTGCGTCGCGATCAAGCCAAGCTGTGTGACATGACACTTCACGCGCATCAGGCTTATACATGGCATGCTGATACGTGTAACGCGGATCACAGGGCCTCTATTCCTCACAAATTACATCAACGTTTTTTTCTGGCCGGGTTAAAATAACCAAATTCACGCCTTCGTTGTTGTCAATTTCGCCCACCAAACGCATCGGTCACGATCATGGGGCTGCGCGGAAGACCCCTGTACGAATGTCTTCTTCGCTGTTGCTCTTGACCAGATTTTTGTAGGAATAGGTGAACTTAAGACGGGAACTCGCACACAGAACGCTGCTGATAATATTAATTTAGTGATGGGGCTCACGTGTTCCCATGCGACCTCCATATCTGACCTCCAAATCTGCAATACGCGTTAACTAAATTAATTATTTAATACTCGCCAGCTATAGCATTGGATGACGTGACGCCCGGTATCCGCACATGAATGGTTCTTTGGCCCATGCTACCGTCACGACAAGCATTTTTTTTTTTTATTATATGCATATAAAGCGCCTTGAATTTGATCTGTTGATTTTACTCAAATAAATAAATATATATATATATATATCTCCCTCACTCTTTCTGTTAGCATGCGCTTGTTCTGATCTAGGTCGTTACTGATCGAGATTAGGTCATGAAAGTCTCACATTAATTATTTAAATTTAAATTAGTTATATATAAAACTTAATTCATATATGAAGTAGTTAAAAACATATATATTAATTCATGCTTTTAAATTATTCAATTTTAATAACCAAAATATATTTTATAGATTTTCAAATCATATAATTTTACTTAGGTAAGATATTTACATACTAAATCATATCTAGGCATGTGATTCTTGCCATAAGAGTTGAATGTGGTCTAAATAGTGTAAAATATTATTTACTCAAGGGGTTTTAGCTAGTTTTTACATTGGAAAAACTATCTAGTTTTTCTAGCTTGCATTCACCATTGATTTTTTTATGGCATTTTGTTCGCGGTTACGTAATATTAATAAGAATTTTATATTTTTAATAATTTTATACTTGATAATTATATTCTCAAAAATGAAAGATTATCATATTCGATTCATAATAACAAAATATTATAATCATTTTACTATGCATTTAAATTTTATTATAATTTTTTTTTATCTTTTAAGTAATCCTCTCTCTTTTTGTTGAAATATGAAATGTTATGATAAAAATCGAGATTCTTTTTAAAAATATTATATACTTAAATATTTAATATATACAATATATAATATAATATTTGTTTATAATATTATTAAGTATTTCATTATATTATATATGAATATATAATATATAAATATTTAGTAATATATTTATATAATAATTTAATGTGCAAAAAGATCATAAATAATAATAATTTAAAATTTAAATTTACATATTATTATATAAATAATAATTTAAAATACTAAATATTATATTAATATTAAATTTAATATTAATATTAAATTTTTTATATATTTAATATTAAATATTTAAATATTATTTAGTACAAATTAAATATATAATCGGATTGAGTATTATTAAATATTCATATGAAAGTCAAAAGCATGATTTAAAATTACTAGACCTTTTTAATCTCGGTTGCTCACCTTTCATATATGAATCGGATTCTATCATTTGTTATAATTTTAAATTATTGGAAATCAAATATTATCAGCATGATAATCTTAGATTACTAAGGTAAATTATGATGAATCAAATGATTCTTTTGAGTTATGCTAAGATATGTGATGATGTAAAATAGTCATGGTTCTTTGTTATCATGCTTGTTAAATTGATAGGAGAGGGAGAATAGAAGATATCTCTCCCCTCTAATAAGCAATGCCTCCACCTAGCACTTACCACCGCCATATCTCCACCCTCTTATCCATCCTTACTTTTTAAATCTTCGTTCACCTTCTTAGCTCTAAGATTGTAGATAGGTCAAGTCAATTCGCAACCCAATCTAGTCTTAATCTGATTAGATCCAATTCGATCCATATTTAGAGGCTCGTGGATTAGAACAAGTTTAAAAATTAGATCCGATCTAAATTTCAGATTAGATCATTATTTTATATTTTTTGACCCAACTTGACCTGAACCAAAGCCATTTTATCCTAATTCATAAATCTTAATTATATAAATATTATTTTTTACTCCAATTATCTTTATAAATTCATTAAATGAATTCTAATTTAAAACTAATTTTTCTTTTCATCTCAATAAATAAATCTCCTCTCATTTTTTTCTCTAATTATATCCTAATATTTATATTTTATTATTTATTTTGATGGATTCTTATTTATAATGTCTTTAAGTATATCAATAAATATTTTAAATATCATAATTTTTAGACATAACGATAATCATTTACTTAAATAGAATTAAGAGTTTTTGAATAAAAAATAAGTTTAAATTTATTTTTTAATCTCATTTAGATTTTTTAATGGATCTATGTTTGATTATCAATATATAGATTTTAGCAATAAAAAATAGTTAAATGCTTGACTCAATTGCAATATTTTGAGTTTAATCCAATAGATCTGAATGATCCGTTGGATTTAAAATTCTTTCCAAACATCCCATCCGACCCAACTCGCTCAACAAATAGGTTGGATATAGGTCTAAATTTAAGGTTCGAATATAAAATTAGATCAAATCGAAATTAAGCATGATTTAATTTAATTCAACCTATTTGCAGCTCTACTCGGCCCTGTAGCACCACTACCTTTACCCATAGCTTCTCTCACCTTTACTCATATAGCCTACCTATTGAATAAATTTTTATAAAGAAAAGTTTTAAAAATTTTGTCCTGCATGCATTAAAAATGGTCGTATGACAGGCTCCTTGTTTAAGAGGAAAAAAAAAAAAAAAAGATAGATTACAATAATGCCTCACACGCTCATACGGTATTTTTTTAAAAAAAGATCATATTTGATGGAAACATTTTAAAAGGAATAAAATTGCATGAATAATATCATGTGACCTTCATATAGAAAGTAGTCACAGGACATGTGATTCATTGCTTTTTTAGTGTAATATGATTATTAGATTGAGCTTATAAATAAGATATAGGTCCATAATCCAAACATCTACAATCTTTCGCTTGCTTTTCTAATCTTCTTTAAATTTACCATGTTCATAAAATTTTCTCTTTCTAAGTTTCTTTCTAAGCTTCTTTCTAAGCAACTAAAGGAACTCTTTGGGTTACACCTTTATACCACTTGTTGCATTTAACTCGTTGCATTCAAATGTAAATTTAGAAATTATTTATAAGCTACAAATTAAAATTTAAACTATAAGGCTAAACCTTAAAACTTGTGTGGTGTAGAATCAACTAGATAACCTAATTATTTGTAAAATAGCTTTTGATAACATTAATACCAGCAAACCCAAAATGTTTAGCATTGCTTCTCTATGAGATGCAAAGCAAATTAGATACTAGCGTGCCACTCTTGAACTATTCTCAATAATTGAGTTTTCTTATCCTAAACTCTCTTTTAATCCTGCTTCTTAACCAAATTCTTTTAGATCGGTTAAGATTTCATCTTCTACCTTCATCTCTCCTCAAAAAATAGGCTTTCATAGTAGGTATAGAATTTTTAATGCCCTCTTTAACCATTTTTATGATATCTATCTTCTTACCAAGGTCGTTAAGTAATTATGGGATGCCCATCAGGTTGAATATGGGGTGGATAATGCCGATGTAGATTGGTTTATCATTTTAAAGTTTTGAAAGTATGTCATAGTAGAGTCTAAACTAGTAGGTATTCAAATCCATGAATTCCATAACTTTTTTTTGAAAGATTGAGTTGATCAGGTGTAAGTTCTTTGAAAGATATAAAGTCTTGTGCTTTTGTATTTGGTGACGAAGATCTTAAATTAATGATTTAAACTATTGAATATGCTATGCTATTTTTAAATTGTTTATATACAAAATTATATAATTTAAAGACTCTTATATCATGCATTAAGTAGTTAAAAAATATATATTATTTTATATTATTTAAATCAATTGATGCATAGATTAGCAATTTTTAAATTATATGATTTTTTATATAATTTTTTTTTTAAAGTAACATATCATATTCAATAATTTATACCTCATCATTTAATTCAAAAAAAGATAACTTTCTTAGTTTTCTATAAGATGTAATTCGAATACAACCCTATATATATATATATAGAGAGAGAGAGAGAGAGAGATTAAAATATAACTGAATGCATCTTAACTTCCAATGTAATCAAATCACATAAATTTTGATATATAAATAATATTTGTTATATTAATAGTTTAGAGATGGCATTTCTTTATTTATGACATGCACGCGAAGGTTAAATTGGGGCGGATCTGAATGAAGTCATTTGTCGAGGGCCGTAACTCGGCCAGTTCAACATTACGCGACCCTCGGAGGTGGTTGCATTCATGGGATGTTGGACCGCTATTTGAGTGCGCGGTGAATGAAACTGGAACCCTCTGGTTGATTGCATCACCAAGCCTTTCATTGCTCCTGCCAAATCCTGCCCTTCTTTACTGCCGCGCGATCCCGTGACAGCTCATTCTCTCTCCCGACACTACAAAGAGGTCTGGCTGGAAAACACGACAGTCCGCAAAGTCCACATCAAAGTGTATTCACTTGCTTCCCTACTAATTAACCCTTCTCTTCCTCTCTCTCTCTCTCAGTTCCACTCGCTCTATTCGCCGCCATTAAAACGTGGCCGTAGATCTTGCCCTCTTCTCCCGTTCTCTCACCTTTTCCCATTTCCTCTTCTACTTCCCCAACTACCCATTCGCCAAGCATCTTCTTTTCCGAGGCAAGAAGCAAAGAGAAAGGGGAGGGGGAGGGGGGTGGGGGAGGGTCCTCAGAATGGGAAAGACGAGCCTCTTGGCTTCTTTCCTCTTATTCTCTCTTGTCATCTCCTCCGTCCGAGGTGATGACCCTTACCGCTTCTTCACCTGGAACGTCACCTACGGCGACATTTGGCCTCTTGGCGTCAAACAGCAGGTCCTGCCCTCTCCTTCCTCTTCGTCTCGCTTCTCAGTGTTTTCTTTGTAATGAGAGAATTTTTGTTAGAATTTTTGTTGTTTGGTGGTGGATTGCAGGGTATTTTGATCAATGGACAGTTCCCAGGGCCCCAGATCGAGGCAGTCACAAATGACAACCTCATCATCAACGTCTACAACAGCTTGCCGGAGCCTTTCCTCCTCTCCTGGTCACTAATACTCTCTCTATTGATATTCTCTACATTTTTTTTTTTTTTTCATTCTAATGAAATTAAAGTTTTTTTAATAAGATGGAGGTCGTTCGACAAGATCAAGAACTCAAGATCCAGATCTGTGCGTTTTGGCAATAATTCGAGTTTTCCATAGAAATATATCGGTGGGAATTAGCTACATGCTGTCGCTTTAGGAGGATGACGCGGTTCCGAGTGGCTTCGCCCCTTTGAGAATGGGGGCGAGATCGAGGATACGGTTGTCATTTTGTTGTCAGGAAAGGCGGGATGCGATGGACGCTCCTTTCGGCTTTTAGATCCGCAGCGGTAAACTTAAAAATAATAAAAATTAATAAATAATCGAAAAAGCGGGCGGCAGTGGAAACTAAGAATCCGATCCCTCGCGCATTGCTGGTCACGGCTGGTGATTGGTGTGGATCTTGCATTCATCATCCTCATCATCATCATCATTTCATGCGGTTTGATCGGCACATGTGGCATGTCCGATCCGTTGTCGGTGCAATGCAAGCCGCCCTATATCGAGATCCGAAGGTTGGATCGAATATGTGGGGCCCGCTTACTTACTTTTATCAGATCCCGTGTCAAGCGCCGAATTGCGGCAAAGATGGCTAATGGTCTGATCGTCAGACAGGCTGTGATTCAGGGAACTGGTTATTGGGCTTGGGCTTCGGATGGGCCAGCCTTAGTAGACCACCCTTTTTAAAGAGCTAGGAGTCTGCCGAGAAGATCACCGGGCGAAGTGTTGTTAGAAATCGAAGCCATGATGTAATAGCTTTTAAGGAGAGATAAACCTAGGTGTTAAATGTGCTGATGTAAACCTGAGGTGTTAGGTTTGTAGGCCTGGGCTACGGGCCTTTAATTAGACTGCATGGGTTCTAACTCCCTTCATTGAATAGATCACGAGTTATCTAATAATTTACAAATTTCAAAATTTATTCACAAGTTATTCGAGAACAACACACGGGCTGCAAATTAATGAACCTATCCAGTGGTGTTGTTGTGGTGTCATTAGCTATATATTTGTTTTTATTTCTATTCCATGACTCCATGCTTGTTTTTACGTTGACAATTATGTGAATTATAAATCAATAACCATTCTCTGTTTACCTCTGTTAGCATCAGATTTTTAAGAGTATCTATGGGTGGACTGGGTGGAAATCATGACAAAGTTATTTGTATGCAGAATTATTTCATATAACAGTTTGTAGTCCCTCTAATAAGATTGGTTAGAATCAGTTAATGGAGATTGATTAGAATCAGTTAATAAAACACATTCTTGTTTCATTCAAATAGCTTTGCTGCATATTAGTTTTAGCCCATTGTGCGTCTTATACAGGAATTCTGAAGTGATGTGTGGAGTTTTAAACATTTGCACAGGAATGGGATACAGCAGAGGAGGAATTCATGGCAAGATGGGGTCTATGGTACCAACTGTCCCATCCCACCTGGAAGGAACTTTACCTATGTGCTGCAAGCGAAGGACCAGATTGGAAGCTACTTCTACTTCCCCTCACTCGCGTTCCACAAGGCTGCTGGTGGATTTGGTGGCTTCAGGATCCTGAGTCGTCCACTGATTCCTGTGCCATTCCCTTCTCCTGCTGGAGATTACACTTTGTTGATTGGCGACTGGTACAAGGCCAACCACACTGTAAGCCACCCTATTGCTCATGTTGAGATCTAGCAAGATGGAAAAAAAAAAAAAAAAAAAAAAAAAAAAAAGAACTGAAGCCATCATTGGCTTCAACTACGCATTTTTTTTTCTCATTTTTTTTTAAATACTTTTGTCCACAAGCGTTATTTTTTGTTTCTATAAAGTATCCGATCTTCATCCTCACTTACACTACTTTGATTTCTCGTGTGTAGAATGAGCTAGCGAGTCGTTATTTCTGGTACCTTAGTTGCCTGGTTCTACTTAACTATCATTTGTTTTTCAATTTTCTCCCCTTTGTAGGTCCTGAAGTACGTATTAGACAGTGGTAGGAATCTTCTTTTTCCTGACGGGGTTCTAATCAATGGTCGTGGTTGGAATGGGAACACTTTTACAGTTGACCAAGGTATTCCTCATCTTGATCGATGGCCATAGATATTTTCTCTCTGTTCTTCCAATTTTCTGTGCTTTTATCTCAGTACACTATGATATATATATATATATATATATATATATATATATATATATATTATAGAAGTTGCATTTATTTAATTTGCTATCATGCTGATGGATACGTATATTTTGATTTTGATTCTTACAGGTAAGACATACAGGTTCCGGATATCTAATGTAGGGCTGTCAACATCTCTAAACATAAGATTTCAAGGGCACATGATGAAGCTGGTTGAGGTTGAAGGGTCTCACACCCTCCAAAACACCTACTCTTCATTGGATGTCCATCTGGGCCAGTCTTACTCAGTCCTAGTCACAGCTGATCAGCCACCGCGGGACTATTACATTGTGGTTTCCACCCGATTTACCAGCACTGTGCTTACCACCACTGCCATCCTCCATTACAGTAATTCTTTTGGAAGACCTGTGGACCCACCTCCTGGAGGGCCTACCATTCAGATTGATTGGTCCCTCAACCAGGCCAGATCCATCCGGTATTATCCTGATCTTTCACTTCGAAAAGTTTATTAATCATGCATATATCCTCTTATTTTTGTCATCTTTGTTTATCCCTTAATTTGCATCTATTGTGTCCTATTGCATTGGAGCCATATAAGCTTCTCTGAAAATAGTTTATCAGCTTCATGAATATGGTCGCAAACTGTTCAAATAAAATCTTTAACCATGCCAACGTCCTTTCAGTAAATAAAAATTTCCTCTGTGTGTGTAGTGGTTCATGTCTAAATTTGGTCCTTATCCTTTGCTATGAAATTTATCACTGTCCTATGGTCTCTATCATTAAGCTTTTTTTCCTGCTTCAATGTAATTAGACAGAGTCTGATTTCAAAACTTTGCTCCTACCTCAGGTTAAAATATATGCAAGTTGGGTTTTTTAGATTTCTCCTTAAATATGGTTACAAGGCCTGTTGAATTTGACAATCATCTCCATGGAATTTTTTTTTTTTTTTTTCGCAATAGCGACATTATATTTTGCATTTATAGATGGGAGTTAAAGGTAATATCTTTAACAATAAATATTGATAAATCTTTTGATGTGGTTTGCTCTAATTCAATTGATTTACTTTCTTACCACCACCTTACAGATTTTGAAATTAACACATGGACCACTGATCTTTTGTTATCTAAAAATCAGATGGAACCTCACAGCCAGTGGGCCAAGACCTAACCCACAAGGTTCCTATCACTATGGGCTTGTCAACACCACCCGAACAATTAGGCTTGCAAACTCTGCACCTGTGATCAATGGCAAGCAGAGATATGCTGTCAACAGTGTCTCTTTCATTCCAGCTGATACTCCCCTGAAACTGGCTGACTTCTACAAGATTTCTGGAGTCTTTTCACTTGGAAGCATTCCCGATAACCCAACATTTGGAGGTGGTTATCTCCAGACCTCTGTTATGGCAGCTAATTTTCGAGATTATGTTGAGATTATCTTTGAGAACTATGAAGACACC
Source organism: Metroxylon sagu (assembly GCA_017589505.3). NCBI lineage: Eukaryota > Viridiplantae > Streptophyta > Magnoliopsida > Arecales > Arecaceae > Metroxylon > Metroxylon sagu. The sequence continues at coordinate 727,855 of JACVBY030000552.1, read as the reverse complement.
ATTCAATCATGGCATATTGATGGATATTCCTTTTGGGTTGTCGGGTAGTAATACTGAAGCTAAAACATTTTTTTCAATAGTTTTTAATTTCATTCTTAATTACTCTAACCTTGAAGTATTTGGAAACGTGCAGAATGGATGGAGGGCAATGGACAGCAGCTAGCAGAAATTCTTACAATTTGAGAGACACTGTTAATCGTTGCACTGTCCAGGTAATTATTGTGAATTTAAACGTCCATTTTTCTTGATCTCTAGCATATTCTTGAATCATGATCTTAGACATTTGAGGCCTAGAATGGCAAGAATATAACTTCTCATTGTCTGACATAGTTGCTTCTGACTTGTTTTATTGCCAGTTACCTTTTCGTAATTTTTTTTTTCAAAAGTTATTTTAGCTAACCAGGTGTACTTCAAAAACGTCTGCTAAATTACATCCCTTAGAGAAAGAAAAGAGACTCATTGTCAACTCTTTCAGCCTCTGAGCATTGCATCATATCTATGAGCCTTCTAATACCAAATGTCTGACTGTAACTACCTGAAAACACGAAATAGTAAAAAAAAAATGATTTGATATTATCCTATGTCTTGAAGCTGCTGCAATGTCTTGATGAGCAGTCATAATGTTGTGCCCCACTGAATTTTATGTATTAATATGGAAATTGCGTGATGACCTTTGGGACTTTTTGATTGACCGGAGTCATGGTGCAGCTCCTCCAAACCAACGTTAATTGGAAAAAATGCAGAGATTCATCTGATTTATTTAGCCTGAGAAGTATAGCCACAATGAGTTAGTTGTGTCTGATAGCTTAGGATTATCTAACGCATTTCTTATACTGTTGGTGATGTTAAACTTATTTCAGGTGTATCCCAAGGGATGGACAGCTATATATATGCCTCTGGATAACGTAGGTATGTGGAATATAAGGTCCGAAAACTGGGCTCGACAGTACTTGGGGCAGCAATTCTATCTCCGCGTCTACTCTCCAGCAAATTCATGGAGGGATGAATACCCCATTCCTAGGAACGCACTTCTTTGTGGCCGAGCTGCTGGTCGTCGAACGAGACCACTGTGATCAAGAGCATGTCCAGTACTTGTCACGAGGGGGTGACAGATCATTCACTTGAGGTCGGATGGTTAGTTTGGGAGATATTACTACGAGCTCAACTTGAGCCTGCTATTTTTATGTAAGGCAAAAATTTAAACTTGTTCTTATTTCTCTATTCGTTATTTCTTTAGCTGCTGCAATAGTCACCACTGTTCGTGGTTAAATCAGGTTTTCTGTATTGGTGTATTGCCCCCATCTATTGTTTTCTTGGAACGTATCGATCGTTATATTTAGCAATATCTATTAGGCTCAGCTAGCCTCATCTCATCTGTGGGTTAATTGCTAGTATATGATTTCATCATCATTCCGGAAGATAGAAAGTAGTGTGCATTATATATCATTGGTAGCATATTTACACAGCTATCACGAGTCTTTTTTTCGCGTGCGTGGTGAGGTGGGGAGGAAAGCGCATGACTTATTAATATCTCTTTGTAGGTGGTATGCTAATAAATACTGGGCATATGCCTGCACAATGTATGAGCGGTGGTTTACTTGATAATTTTTTGGATAGTATTTTCTTTTAGATATATAAAAATGTAAACTTCTTTTTTTTTTTTAATTTTACATTGTTAAATTTAAAATTTACAATTATTTATTCTAGTTCTAAATTTTAAAGGTAAAAAAAAGACAAAGAAAATACATGTATCAGATAAAAAATATTTTTAAATTTTAAAAAGGTTTAATTGATTTGGAACTTTAGATAAAGAAAAAAAAGAATTTAAAAGAAATAAAACCTTTTTGTAAAAACATATAATTCTTATGAAATAAAATTCTAATTAAAATAAACATAATTTTCATAATCCTGGTAAGAAGCTTAAAGTGAAATCTTGGCTTTCTTCCATGAAGCTATGGCTGCGTTTTATTTCATTTGGATTATTTATTTATTTATTTTTACATGAGAGTTTTATTTCTTTTAGATTTTTTTAATTTAAGCTTGCAAATCTATTATTATTTTTTAGATTTAATACATGTATTTCGTTTATCTTATTTTTATTTTTACGATGATGGCAATTTAATAATTTTTAAAATTTATAATTGAAATCAATAATTGTAATATTTAATTTTAAAATTTACATTAAAGAATATAAAATTAGATAAGTCCATATTTCATCAAATTATGATGCATTTATAAAAGTATACTATTACAAAAAATTATCACACATACTAAAGCTTGGGTGTCTACCTGCCATAAGTGCTATTTAATATAATTAGCTATTAAATATGTTGCATATATTTTATTGAGTGATAAAAAAATATTTATAAAATATTTAATTTTTAGTAATTTAAAATTATCATAAATTATAATAATTTGATTCTTAAGTTATATGCACCACCAACACAATAAATTACCAACCTCTCAAAGATGTGACCACAAATGTTTGGATGGTACATGATTAGGTGGCAGAACATCATAGGAGAAAAAAAAGGCATAGCATTCGCATCCGCTCCATTCATTCATTTTTCTTTCCATTCAAAATCCTAATGGCCGTTCTAGAAAACACAACAGATTGAAGGCGTACAAGGTTCGCAACAACAAGCAGGATAAAAGCAATAACTTTTGTCAAAGCAAGATGACACTTTTGTCCCCACTGAAGGCCATGCAATTTCTCATGTATCAAGATTAGGAATTTGATAAGCATCCATACAATTTCTCATGTATCAAGATTAGGAATTTGATAAGCATCCATAAAAAAAAAGAGGGGCTTTCCTACTATTTCAGAAACACCCACAAAAAGATAACAACCAAAGCCTTTTACAAAAATCAATTGAGATATCAAATGAAAACCTAAGGTCTGCACGCAACTTCTCTTCGATTACTTGATCAAGCGATCAAGCAACCTTCCATCAGTCCTACTATAGTTCTTCAAGGCAAGATTTAAGATTCCAACCTAGATATCCAAATTATAAATGCCATGAAAAAGATTTCATTACAACTAAGGGCATCAAATAAGGTTAAATAGCAAGGGAATAGAAATAAAAAAGAGAAGGAAGAATGTAAGCTCATAAAAGCATACATGCTGTCTACCACCCTCCTCTCCTTACCCATCCTACTTCCGAATCGGATAGTTTGAGATCCAAACCGAATCAAAATCCAAAACTGTGTCAATCTTCAGTAATGGTTTAGCACACTTTGACCTACCATGGTTTTGATTAGTTGATTCACTTAGGGAGAGATGCAGATGGATTCTCTAGAAATAGATAAAAAGGATGTGTTCATGTCTCATATATCTCTGTAGTTGTTTCTTTCCTGTTCAAAATGCATATGCATGATGTATTAGGAAAATTAGTTCAACCATGGCCCTAGTATTGTCCAGAACCTAAAAGGCTGTACTTTTTAGGCTATATTAAATATGTAAGATGGTTCTGAAACGAGTTACCTATCATCAAGTTGTTTCAAGTTTAAAGAATATCTTGACTTGTGCATGTTAGGGTTGACATTTTTGCAATCCATGCATTCTGAACTCTATGTAAAGCTGTTGAGGAAGAAAAAAAATCAAGAGGAAAAAATTTAAGAGAGAAATATCAAAAGGCAACAGGATTAAGCCAATGCTATATATTAGATGGCCGCCTTAGTTTATTAAGAACCTTATGGACGTTTCAGGTCTTGCGGATAAGTTAAGCTTCTAGGAGGTTATGACATCGTGCAAACTATGTTCCTGAAGTTGATTAATGATACTGAAGGTATGCATGCAAGTAGCATTCTGGTTTCATTCAATTTAGAGACCTCTTTTTTGGTGCATCTGTTGCTTGGAAGGTAACCTCTAGGCTTCTTATTTACTCCATTGGTTGAAATGTACTTCTATATTTTTAACAGAAAATAGTTGTGACACCACCCACTTCCAATTTTACGTCATTTTCTCATACTTTAATTTCTTTGGCAAACTTAATTAATCTCACCTTTCTTTTTACAGGTAATAATTATTTTGCTTTATTTATTGTGTCCAATGATCTTGATTTAATCATAAACTTGTGTCTATTTAATAGGCGTAGTATAAATTTAGGTTTGATGATGCAATTCCTTTGTTTCAAGGAAAGTTGAAGCAAGGCTTGATTTTTACAGCTGTCGTTTTGTCTTTTTCTTAATGGATAGGTTAGGTAACACAATTCATGCCATCAATTGGGTTGCTCTGGCTTCTCCTGACCTGTACTCGACCTGGGCTGACATATGGTTGAAGCCCTTTCTCATATGCTCCCAGAAGTTGACCGTCATGACTTGGGCTGATCTAATTGACCCATAACGTAGTCAGCTCTGCGTGGTGCAACTTTGGACCTACTTAAACGCACTTGTCTGGCCCAAACCTAAATTAAAGATAGTAAAACTTTCTTTTAAGAATCGCTATAAATTTAGTATACCAAATAGCAATAAAATAAAATTTATTATCGTATCTATTTGTACTATGATTTCTGCAAAAATTGCAACACTCACTAGAAATATTAGGATTGGATCTTTCTCTTCTTACGGTCTTCTTGGTGGAGAAATCTTTTTTGCAATTATGAACAATTTACAAGGTACTCTAATTTATGATTTGATTATTTACAAAATTTTGAAATCCTTTTTGCAATGATAAATAATTTATAAAATACTCTAACTTATGATTATGCTACTTATAAAATTTTTAAATTTTATTTAGAAATCATGAACAATTCATAAAATACTTTAACGTATGATTAAGTAATTTATATTTTTCTAATAAAATTGCTAAATACTAACCCCTAAATTTTGACGCTTAAGGGTTATATCAATCTTCTTAATTTGTTACTATTCAACTTTCACCTTTTGAATTATTGATTCGATATTAAAAGATCTTAATTGAATTTTATTTATAGAGAAATTTTTTAAAATTAATAGATTTTCTATGTTTTTATAAGATACTAATCTTTTAAAATCAATAAACTTTTCAATTCTTTTTATAAAAACTAAATAGATAAATATTTAATAAATATTTAAAAATAGATTTATAACTCATAACAATCTTCTGACTCATCTAACATGCTTTTATAATATAAAATTTAAATAAAAATACTAGAAATCATCCTTATTATTATTAATGATATTTTTGTAATTTCATAAAATTTTATAACGTAAAGAAATACCTTACTTCTTTCTCAAATAAACTTTAATTTGAGTGATTTAAATTGTGTTAAAAAACTAACTCAATACGAGATATCATGGATATAAATTTAATAAAAAAATTTTACTATATTATTTATAATTTTTTTAAAAATTTAATTTAATTTAATTAAATTTTAATTTAAAGTAAGCTAATTCAAAAGACTGGATCTCATATCAATCTAAAAGTTAGTGTGCATCTATTCTCATGAGTCTTGAGCGGGTAGTGGATGCACCTCACCGTTGCCGTAGATCATCCCACTTAAAAGATCAGAACTTACAGTCCGGAAGACTGTCACAAGAAAATCCCTCCTCAAATCTACTCAAAGCTATTGGATGTGCCGCGTGTTTAAAACTGTTGAAGCTATTTCCATTTTTTTTATCGGGTTTTTTTAGAAATTCAGTTACAGAATTATTCTCTAATAATAAGATCATTGACACTTTAGCTTGGGAGTGCATGACATTCAAAATATATCTTGAACCGGAGGTTTTTTATGGCCTGTCTTCATCTTCGGGTTTGGTTTGCTATCTGCGCTTTCCCTCTTCTTGTTCTTCTGTATTCTCCCCTTCAGAAGCCGCTGTCTGGAAGTCTTTGATTATCATCCCCGGCACAACAAAATTAGTAATCCAATACATAAACAACATGACTGCACTGCATATTTAGACACAAAATCTCATCATATGAGGAGTTGGGAAAGCTTTACAACACAACAAATAAAAGTTAAAGAACACATGCGCTATGTTTCAATAATTGCTCTACTGAAAGCAGCTCAATGATATCTGCTTCTTATTTTCTGTTTCAATATCTACAAGCAGGTAGCAGCTCTTAGTTCACCTCTGCAATGTTATATTAACATATATGACTTTAATTATCGCAGTTATTCATTATTGATGCAAATTTACAAATTTGAGCTTTATTATGTTAACCATGTAGTATTATTGACAAAATACCAAACCTAGAAATATAAGTTGCTATTATGATGCAGTAGTGCAATAATTCTAAAGAACAAGTCCTAGTTGTATCACTAATTAACCATGGTGTAACGCAGAGCTGTGCTTACCTGATAGGGATCAGGACTGAGATTTCCCCTCCTGCTGGTGGGGAGTTGGCAGCCACACTGAGAACATTGTTGAGAGCTCTAGTCTGAACTGGAAAATGGGAACGCAGGGGATATCTCGGTCTGGGTGTTCTCATGGGGAAGAGCAGCTGCATTGGTTGGGTTGCATGGATGCTGGGGAACGGGTGAGACGGAAGAGATGGCCTTAGACAACGGATTGCCTCCATAGAACTTCTACTCTGGGGAAAGTCATTTCTCTGCAAGGCCTTCGGACAATTTATTTGGGGGGGTGGGGGGAAGGGTGTTGGGGGCGTTGTGGATAATGTTCTCTTATTTGAGTGGCTCCTGGGCCGTGTCATCCAGTCATGCTTGAGCCACTGGCTTATTTTGGTGGAAACGCGCTGCGACGAATTTGGGTTTTCTCTGACCGGGCAGGGATTGGCCCGTCTGAAGCTTGGGTATTGCCGTGCAAATGAGGTTTATCATTCTGCGTGTCCTGCCTTGAATCCTAGTTCAATTGTGCACAGAGAATTGCGCGTGCGCGAGATAAAAGGGTTGCAACTCCATAATTAAGAAAAGTAATACAAGTAGAAAAAAATAAAATAAAATAAATAATACATAATTAAGAAAATAGTAAATAGTTAGAACTAAGAAGATTTTTTAATAATCAGATTCTTTAATTAAGAAAATCATGTAGATCAAAGAAATTCATAAAATTAGGAAATACTAATATTTTACTCCCTTAAAATCAATCTTGCACTCAAGGTTGTAAATCAGAAATCTTCTCTTATAACTTGTAGAAGTACTCTCATGTAACCTCTTCTGTTATCACTGTTTGCAATCCCAATAAAATAAATCCTTGGTCTATATATATCCACAGAGGCTCAGCGATGAATACTCGATTCAAAGATTGTGAGGTCATAATTAAATAATATAGTAACTTTTGTAGGATCAGGATCAAAAATAAATTCATGAAAGAACTAATCTTGTAAGCATTAACCAAGAAGTATCATCTAGATCAACACCATGCATCATAAAGTTCGATAATAACGGCCGATTACTTTGTGATATATTAGATTGTGGCACTTCTAATGGTTTTATTGTAGTCCAATTCTAATATAAATACTGTAAGGCTCAGATGCTAGTGTTAAACTCTTTGAGACAGTTTTTTGAGAAGATTTAGCTTTATTAATAGATACTTATAGAGGAGTAGATTTTGTACCTGCTTGAATGGATCTGCTAGCAATTGATATATCCAAATTGAGTAAGAGAAGTTCAGTAGGAGTATTAGGCACAAAATTTGAAGCAAGGTGAATAATGATCAAAATATAAGCGAGAGATAGATATGGACTCCTGAAGTGCTACTAGCTTCTTATATTAATCACTATTGTGACTACTTGGCATTTGAGAAACCCATCCACATACATTGTTTGAGGATTAGAATACCTTGTCGATGCATAAACTGTAAGAGTACTAATGGTTTTACTGTCTTTGGATTCCTCACCTATCCGCTCCACTTCTCTAATGCTATTCTAAATCTTTTCCAAGCCTTCAATTAGTTCTATCATTAGTAACTGTCCTTTAATGGACTACTTTATCTCTTCCTACATTAATCATTTAGCAGGACTAACATAGGTAGTGATAGGAGTTGAACTAGGATCATTGGTTATTGGCTTGCTTACTTTCTTGCAGCTTCCACAACTTTTATCTCTTAGTTTTTTCTCTTAAAATCTTACACACAAAAAAAAGCAATAATCATCATGTGAGGCTTATATGCCTTTACCTTACGTCTTATATCAACATAAAGTCTTTCAATGAATATCACATCATTTGCCTTTTTGTCCAATTACGAGCTTGATTGAAGAGTAGTTCAAAACATTTCTGATACTTAATGATTGTTGAGGTTTGTTGTATATAGTTTATTCACCATCAACATCCTTATATTTTTCTACTCTAAAAATTCATCTAGTTGGGTTCGCATCTTTCCATTATAGAAATTTAACTATCATTAGAGAGCATAATCACGGTAATTACGCACCTTAGATTGAACTTTCTAATTAGCAACAGATCTTATTCCGCTCTCTAATAGTTCTTAGATTTCTTCAAAACAAATCTTAGATTTCTTCATAATAAATCAAGAAAGAGATTCCTGTATTTGATCCATCCATCAATCTAGCTTCTAATTGAGACTTAAAAGTTTTTACAGGTACGATGTAGCCTTCTATGCCTTCAATTCTCAAATTTTTCTTCTGTTTGCACATGAGAGTCAAATGTGCCTGACTTTATTAGTCTTGGTAACAAAAGAGATTCCCTTAATTTTTTATAAAAAAACTATAGATTGGAATAAGAATGGAATAATTATTCTAAACATATTTTGGCGATATTATTCCCACCTTATTTTTATTTATTCTAGCCATCCGTTTTACAAGAGCTTTAGCGGATTGGGGCGACTGTGGTTCAGCTCAATTGGTTGGGTAGCAGTGACTGGATTTTCTGGCAGAAGTCATGCGCTGACGACAAAGGCTGACGGCCGAGGCGGTTGTCTTGAGATAGAGAATCGGTGGGTTGTGGCACCGGTTTTGGAGGAGGAGAGTAAAACCTTAAGAAACGGTGCTAACAACGGATGAGTACAGTGCAGCCGTGTGGTAGAAATTCAGACGTATCACTAAATAAAAATTAAAAGGATGCTCGCTTTGAGGGGTCAGACATAGGATCAGGCCTTCAATAAAAAAAAATTAATAATATTATTTTATTAATCAAAAAGTTATAAAAATGTTTACATATTTATAGAATTGCAATAATATAATTAAGAAAAATTTAATACAAATACGAAAAGAAATTCAAAAGGATAAATAAGGCATAATTAAGAAATTAGTAAATAACTAGTTTTTTTTAATAATCAAACCCTTCAATCAAGAAAATTCAATAGATTGAAGGAATACTCAAAATTATGGAATTATAGCATCCTCAAAATTATTGAAACCTAACACCATATCTATCTATTAAGATATATGCATCATTTTTTTTTTCTTGAACATAATTCCTGCTCTAACATAATCTTTATTGTTCTTGTCATACTAGTTTTTACAAGTATCCATCCTCTAGCCATCGTCCATAAAGACGTTACTCTCAGTTTTGATAGCTTGTACGAAAAAAGGTGCAGTAGAATCACGAGTTCCTGAATCTATCACACTTAATGACTAAAATGGAGAGTTCTGAAAATTGTAATGCAGACTAAGATGCTTTCGTGCTTTGACAATTCTGAGAATGGGCCATGTATGTCAAAGATTCTCCCATTCTTATATGTTTCATTTGTTTACACCAAGCTCATTTCTAACTTCAAAGCACATTTAGGCCTTCCCCCTTTCCATATCATCTTCTTTCAATTCATCTTATTTCTGTATTTTTCTTTTAAATATATCATTAGTACCTTACTTAAGGATCCTATTTAATGATAGGCATACTCAATTTTTTTTTTTAAAAAAAACCCTGCGCTGAATTGAAAAAGTACAAAAAGGCCGGGTACTTCTATGAAATTATCCTTATGATAAAAGTATTATTTGTTACTTAAATTAAATTTTTTATTAGTGCACTAACTCTCTCCCGAAGCATGGACTCTACTTGTGGTTAGAATCTGAACAAAGCCATATCCACTATGAGCTTTTTTCCCTCCATTTTTTTCTTAAATTTTTTCCTCTTGTATGGTGCTCTCTTTATTTATAACCATTAGATTTCTTGGCATACTTCTGTTGTAAAAATACTTGGACTTTTATGTGGCATGCTTGTCTTGGACTATACCTCTTGACGGATCCTCCTATCACAAATCTCTTACCTGCTCTCAAGAGCTGAGCTATGTTGAAAGAAAGTAGGGCTGCAAACTAGTCTAGCAGAATTAATATATCTTTGACTTTGACTTGACTCAATTTCATACTTAGTGGCATGATTTTTGATTTGAACTTATTTCCTTAGCTGATTAAGTTTGGTCAAGTCAGATTCATGGAAAGGGTTTTAGTTCCAATAGTCCATTTGAATTAGGTTAGGGTCAAGTATGGTTTAGATTCTAACTCAAAATGCTCTGGCTTAGATCCAAATCAAGTTGGATTGAACTTACAATTTTAGCCAGATATCTCGCTAATTGTTAATTTATAAGTAATATATAATAATAGATAATTCAATATGAAATCACTAAAAATTTTAAAAAATTAGAAGAGGCAACTTAAATTCAAATTTTCATTCAATATTTTTAATTTTATTCTAGTAATTAATCGATTATAAGTTGACAAAACTATAACTTTTAAAATATATATTAATATACACTAAGGTATTACAATTAAAGATCCACCAAAAATCTAAATATTTGGGTATAATTAAGCAAAAATAGATGGAGGATGCAGTTGTTGTTATGGAAAAAAATTTGTTTCAACTAAGAGTTTGTTCAATGAATTGAAAAGTTATTTAGAGTAAATGAAAAGAAAGTTTATGTGATTTAGATTTTTTTGTTTGGATAGATCAGGTTTAGGCCAGGTTAGGCTGTTTTTTTTTCTTTTGTTAAACCAAATTAGTTCTAGATGATTTATGGGCCGTGCTAGGCCGGCATTGGTTGTCAAATATAAAATCAGGATCTGATCTAAATTTTAGATTGAGTCCTACTTTTGAATGCACTGCAATCCATAGATCTTCAGTTGGGTCTAATGAGTAACGAAACGGCACTCGTTTGGTCATCCCTATCTTCGTCTGAAAAACTTTCAATCTTCTTATATTTCCCAATTTCCTGTGTACCTTTCCATTATCATGGGTCATTTAAAATGGTTGGAGGATCTCTATGGGGGAGATTACGAGCTGGACATCAAGTTCAATTTTACGACTCTCAAATTGAATACCTTAGCACGGTAGATGAAAGAATTTAAAGGAGTTGCAGTGCTGAAGGCCATATAACAACATGTACAGAGAAAGGCCATTCTCCCACTACGCGGCAACTCTTCCTTTCAAGATGTTCTTTGGTCCCTCTTCTTTGGGTTCGTATGTTGACCATGTTTGTAATGTTTGCACCAGCGACTCGCCGGGTGGAACTGCAGCAGTCCGAGGGTCGTTGGATTGTTGTCCCGGCGAATCCCAAGGTGACGGCTTGAGGCCGCAGGGCCGGATCGTCGAAGCGTGCTTTCCTGCTGGTGCTCTTTGGTCTTTCCGGTTTGAGCTCTCGCACTATAGTGGTGGCTCGCCGGGGTGGAACTGGGGTAGGACGGGAGCCCTTTGATTGTTGTCCCACGTACCCAAGTGCTGCAATGTGGTGGCTTGGAGCTCTAAGGTCAAGCCACAAGGTGTGCTCTATTGTCATCTCTCATTTATGTTTGTTTAAATCAAGTTTTCTTTCTTCACGTTCTTTTTTTTTTGTCTCATAATGCCTGCCTTTACTTTTTAACAGACGAAAACACTGTCAACCTTATGTTATTTCAGAAATTCTACCTAAAAAAAAGCAGAGTTATTTTAGTCTCAAGCCAAATACAGCCAAAATGTTCGGGCTGGGCACCTTGATCACTAGGATCCACTAGATTTTAACGCTACTAGATCTCTGGAGGGTGCCTAAAGAAACATCCGGTTTTATCTACACAAACAGTTGGGATAAAACAAGGAATACATATAGCTGTCTTGAGAGAATGCCCATTTTCAATGTAAATTGGAGTATATTGCTTAACAAGACCAAAGATAAATATTTCTACATCAACAAGTGGCGTTCTCCTTATTAAAAATATCCACGGAACTGAAAGTGATTCGCTTTGACTGCACTCTCAATATCAGAGAGGAGAGATGCCCTTCTATGCCAAATTTTATTGACATCATCAGCCACATAGTTATTAGAAGACTGGACATCCCTCAACAACTATACCTGGTTCAGTCGGGCATTGAGCTAGAGGACAATGGTCATCCTGACTCAATCCCCACCAATTGATCCCATATATACCTCGAAGCTGCAGGATGCTCGCTAGAGAAACCACGAGAGCCGCTCCGACATCAAGCCCAGAGGACAAGACATAGTTATACTTAGACCACCAGCCTCTGTACTTGCCAAAAACAATATAGTTGAAAATTGTGCCTACCGCTGCCCACCCCCAGATGTTGACCGCAGAGACAGGAGGAATCATAGCGCCAGCACTAAATACGACTGGCATATTGATGAGCCCAATCCACTTCTTTGCCGGATGCATGCGTGATAAGATCCAAAACGGCACTGGTGCGAGTGATCCAATGATAAAGAAGACAAAAATCTTTGAATATGTCCCTGAAGGGTAGAACATTCTTTTTGGTCCAATAAGCCCCCATGTAACTCCAATATCGAAAGCATTGCGCTCAAGAGGGCATGTCCATGGGCTTCCTTCGGGCAGCTTTTCTAGATCACACATATGCGGTATCGAATTTAGCATCCACCATCCTGTAACGAAGCAAACCGTAGTTGACAATGCTGTGCCCAAAATCTGTTTCATGTCAAGAGAAGCTTATTGTGAGAGTATATCAGCCATCAATTAGGTATATCAAGATATTAGTCAGACAAACACAAATATGGATTAGAACCAAGTGGTACAACATCATGGTAGAAAGTATTTCATCGATTTTTCTCGATTTGTGGCATTGTTTTCCTTGAGTGGGACCATCATGCAGAGCCATGGTTTCGTGCAGTTAATTACCTGAATGAGAAACATAGATTTTGGAGGAATCTTCATATAATGACCTAGCTTGAAATAATAAAAGGCTCCCACAGCTGTAGTTATGGTATGCCCACCATAAATCCTAAACATCATGTTTGCAATTGGCTTGCCCGGACTCATGTATCCTATTACCATCTCGAAAAAGTCGCTTAATGGTATGTCCTGCATCCAAGCTCAAACAAAATAAAAGAGGAGTAACAAGTCAATCATAATCAACTCGCGGTCTGCCCAAAAGGTATCCATCTGCTATGTTTCCTAATTTATATGGTCATGGACTAGATCTATTTGGATACCATTTATAATAATTTAAAACCTCTTCTAAAAAAATAAGCTAAGAAATTAGTGCTCGAATTCTTTGATTTTAAATAAGTTCTTAAAATCTAGCTAGTATATAAACAATGTGAGATTAAATACATGCTAGTATAAGTTTTCGTAAGCTCATATTAAGAATATATATAATGGCTTTCTTTAACAAAGGATGTACAATTATAACTTTCTTAACTAAGCTATATAAAAATTGGGATGTGATGATGAATCATACTTCATAGTCTAAACTAAGGCCTGTCATCTTGTAACTATAAACTTAATATGTCAATCTGGTCAATCTGACCAGAAAACGTTGAATCCATCTTACCGCATTTGTGGTAGCGCTAATAACAGCATTCGGAAGTAGCAGCACAGTAGCGAGAACAAATGCCAATAAGAATTGTCGGTAAGAAAGTTGGACTTGTTCATTGAATAGTTCACAAGTCAAAATTGCTAAACCCACCATTGAAAACAAGATAATATAAAACCACCATTGAGGAATAGATTCATAGTTTTGCTTCATTAGTCTAGAGTGAATGTCTTCTCCTTGTTCTTTGTATGCCTCCTTAAACTGCTTCCACATTGAACTAGCAAGGTATAAAGATGTAAATAGTCAACCATTTTAGCCCAAGCTTGCAGAATATATAGTCATGAGATTTTTTTTTTTTTTCATGTAAATATAGTCATGGATTTAAAATTGACAAGGGTTGAGTACGCAATATATGAAAAAAATATCTCTGTTTAAAGAAACAGATGCAAAGGAGGAGCAAAAGAAAATTTTTGCTTCTATTTTCAAAGCCTAATAATATAAAATAATAGAGCACAGGCTTCTTGCACCGATAAGCTTACCTAAGGAAGTGGTTCTGAAAAGGAGAGAAAAAAATTACAAGGAACGGTGAGGAGGGTGTCCAGGACAATACTTGAAAATTGGAACAAGAATATCGCAGTACTATTCGTAATTTATTTTCTGAATAAGTTGGATAGTTTTACCTCCCATTTTATCTAAAAAAATATATGTCAAGAAAAATAGGAAATGTGGAGATGAAGCTTAGCCACTATGATAGCATGACCAAACATCTAATTTTTCAAAAGCATGTGTGATATGATAATTGCTCTATGGCAACTACATTGAAAGGATAATAAAAATGGAGTAAAGTGGACCACCTTAATATTTTCTTTCTATAAACAAATGAAAGCTAAGGTGTATGGATGAAATTATCTTACATGTAAATGAGAATGGGTGAGACTTACCGCCCATTGTAGAGAGCAAAATGAGAAATACTTGATGTTAAAGCAGCAAAAGAGCACCCATAATAATATGGATAGATGGCGCTAAAATAGAGCTTCGAATAGCGATTGTAAGCTTCCTCATCAAACTGTAGCTTGTCATCTATAATACGCGAAACATTATAGATTTGTCCATCAGCATCAAATAACTCTTGAGAAAAAATCGGAAACCTTTTGGCATTATATGCATTGGTCCAATACGATATGGGCAAAATTACATAGAGAATTATGATACAGCCAAAGAACATGTTGCAGATCACAAACATTGGTGTAGCCAGTGGAGAGCCTAAGAAGGTGCTTATTGTCATCCAATCTATGGCGAAAGAGCCAAGCCCAAGCCCATTTAGTCCGGATCCAATTTGTTGTGCCGTTACCGAGTCCTTCCATATCCAGCAGATGAAAGATAAAGCAGTGATAGAGGGGAAGAAGTAAACTGGGACCATATGGTATGCAAAACTTGAAACTGCAACTATGAGCAAGAACTGAAGTCTTGTTAGCTGTCCCCTTTGTCTTTTCTCTGCTTCATGGATTGCTCTAGTTTTATTGCAAAGAAAGATGCCATTGTTTATTTACATGACGTGTGTGAGAGAGAAAGCATTAACAATGGACCCCAGAGAAAGACAAGGTGGACATGGATCTGAGAATACCTGTAGTATGACACGTCCACAAGAGTCGCAGGCCACCACATGTAGGGATTCTGCACTAGGAACCTAATGCAAACGCCAGCTAACCCAAATCCAAGCAACTGTGCATGAAAGATGAGGAAAAGAAATTAGATAGCACAATATTTTCGTTTGTCATCAAATATTTTTAGCAAAAAATATGAAAAGATGCTGAAAAAAAAAAAAAACGATCCAAGAAAAGTCTTTACCAACAACTAAAAATAGCATAATGATATTGAATCAATACATTTCCTAGGCAGCATATGAACGCCTGATAACTATATATGGTAAGCAATGTTATCAGATGTCTTTTTGGGCTCGTTCTTTGAGAGTCATCAAGGTTACTTAAAAATTTATATTTTTTGGAATAAGTATTATCCAAGTAATACTTATATAAAAAAATAATTTATTTATATTTTTTATATATTAAAAAATAATTTTGGTATTTAATATCTATTTTTTTTTACATTATAACTTTTTTTTGATATATTGTTAAGATTTATTCATCTTTTCTATAATACTCTTTATACTATCAAGCCTATTTTGCATACTAATTATATATTATTCTTTTGTAATTGAAGTTTAATTTTTTCTTATTAAATTATATTTTCAGTCATTCTTTCGATATATATACATTAATTATATATAAATCTTATTTTTCAAATAAAAATAAATTTTCATAATTTGATGATTTTAAAGAATCAATTTTTGATTTATTTTTTCTTTCTAAAATATATTGAGAATAAAAGGCAGATGAATGTATTATGAGCAATGATTGAAAAAGGAAAAGAAAAAGGAAGAATTGAGGAGTAATAATTGAAGAAAGAATCATAATTATGCATTAACATTTCAGAAAGAGGAAAACATTTTTTATCTAATCATTAAGAAACTAACATGCCATCTTCTAAATGGACAAGTTTTTCCTCTGATTTGATAGGTAAATGATAACTTGAAAATATAACTTACCCAATTAATTTTTTTTATTCAAGTAAAAGAGCATGAATAAGTTAGTTAATGGGCAGTTGACCAACCTTCTCATAAAATCCACCAAAGAATAGAGCCTTTATTTTTTTGTGCTTATATTTTTTGTTTGAGCAAGTTGGTAGCAGCTCCACCAGTTTCTATGTTATGACTTATATTTTATTCTATTTTTAGAACATGAGGATTATTCACTATGACTAAGGCCGGAATTTGAGATGTCTCACTTTAAAAAGTGAGTGCTAACAAAGCTATTAACCATTGGTGACTTATGTCATATTCGTCTTGTTGGGTGTTGATTAGCATCCATGTTGGGATAGCCCAACCTGAACCTAAACCCTTTAACTTAAACCTAAAGGAGTTAATAAGTATGGCTTCCAGAACTATTAGAAACCACCTTATAAATTGTCTTCTTCCCCCTTCTATTTCAAGAAGGCAAATAGGAACAAGATCAAAGAGTTCTTCTGTCATTCTCATTCGAACTAAGCTTGAGTAGAGATGAGATTTTTGGATTGTGGACAGAGGAGGTTTTCCTTCTGTGATCATCTCCCAACCAACGACATTCTTTGAGATCTTCAGGCTAGTGATCTACTCCATTGGTAAGTTCATTCCTCTTCCTATTGTGCATTCCCATCAATGGTATGGGAGCCATAAGGGCTGTTTCCTAACTTTGTTATTCTCACGATGGTAGCCATAGGTCGCCAGCGAGTGGGAGGCAAGGGATGCCACAATGGATTGCCCTGCACTACATGGCTTAGCTAGGGCATCATGTGCTTAGACAATGACTGCTATCTGGTCGAGAGGTCCTCCTGCCACCCTGCATCGGTCTACCAACCACGACACAGTTTGTAAATTAAATGAAAAGTAGAACTCATTTCATATCAAGTTAGTGTCATGTTAGATAAGATATGCACACATACCTACTAACATGGTGCTGATGTTGTGTTGATGTTGCTACTGACTTACATGTAAGTTATAAAGATTCCAAAGATCCACTACTAATTTATCAATAGCATGGAGTTTGAATAATTTATTATGATAGTAGAGACCTTCGATTAATTTTGCCTCTAAACTTGCATATAAGTTTAAAAAGTTTCAATTTTTGCAGAAAAGGACATTATATTAATAATTTTTTTAAGAAAATAGAAAATTGTAGATAAATCTGATTGGTATAATTCTTATGTCACTTTTCTTCTAAACTCATGCAAATTATAATGATTGATGCATACTATAAATACATTATTGATTATTGCTTAAAAATGAATCGAAAAGTAGATTACAATATAATGTGCATCTTGTATTATGACTTTCCTGATTACAAAATGGATCCACATCATAATGCATGAACATATTGATGAATGGAATGAGAAATATAAGAAGCCTTATAGGAGAAGCCTTAAGGTTCAGCAAGACATCAAGAGTGAGGTTTTTTTAAACTCTTTGCTAGATGCACAGAATCCAGCGATAAAACTATTAGAGAAAAAATGTTTCATCTCAATTATTGGGCCATTGTAAAAGAGCTTAAGTTGGCAGAAGTGCCGTATTTAAAAAGGGATTAGGTAAACCATTATACTATCTTAGTTCCCAAATCTTTAGAGTGTAAGGCATATAAGCTTTAGTACTGACAAAAGAGAATATAAAGTTAGTAGTGTTCTTGGTTGGAGTATTGAATGCAAGATGATAGTATTCATCAGATCACATAACAAATGTTAATTAGTAAACTAGTGCATTTTGTTATATATATATTTTATAAAATGCTTTCTTTTAGTTACTCATTGGGCTATCATGTATATAGTTTGAGATTAATAAAATGTTTGTTCATATCATGTCATATCTAGTTCTATGATTATGTTATACAATGCAGCCATATCATATCTGATTCTATGAATATGTTATACAATACATGCCATAATTTTGAGATATTGATAAATTTCATTTTGATTGGGAGTTTTGAGGTTGGCAAAATTCAAAGGAATTGAAACATAGAACTAAAATTTTGTGTAATAGATCTATATTCATAATAATTGAACATTTAAAATATAGAAGATAATTAGAAATATAATGAACTTACGATTCTATATCATACATCAAATTATTATCAATTTAGTTTATATGTGCTAGAAAGTCTTTGTGTGTTGTGCTTCGATATCAACATTATGCTTGAATGTCTCTATTTACTCTAACTAACCATGGTTACTATAAAAAACATTCTAACTGATTTGAACAAAGGCGAGAAACTAAATAGTAATAATTACATTTGGCATTGAAAAGTTCAGTATATCCTTGAAGAGCAATAGGTACTAGAAGCTCTACACCAAACCATGACTGACCTTAGAGAAAGGAATACTACTCAAAAAAGAAGGGATCGAGAAGTATATTGCATCTAGAAGAAGAACAATGGCATGGCTTACGCTACACTAATCAGCAGCATGCAAGATAAACTCATCTACAAGTTTATGTAGTACCCCATTGCTAAAGATATGCGGTTCATCTTGAAGAGAAGTTTGAGAGCACTTTGTTATAAGACTGAGGCAATTGACCATCAAGTTTGACACCTACAAAGACACACAAACCTAACCATAAAACAACATTTGAGAGAGATGTCAAATATGATAAGAGAGCTAAATTTGATTAGCCACATGCTTATTGATGAGCATAGATCATGTAGCTAGAGACCAAGGAGCTAAATTTGATTAGCCAGATGCTTATTGATGAGTATAGATCATGTAACTGAGACCAAGGAGCTCTTATAGAATACCATTGAATTCAAGCTAGTAAGGAGTGGATATGCAGAGGGAATAACTCAATAGTTGAAGTCAAATGGATTGACATGTACAAATTAGATTTGCATGGTAGTCAAACCTTATACCTACATGATATCCTATGTACACTTGAGATTCGATGGAGCACGGCCTCTATCATAATTCGTCTAGGTCTAGGATATTATTTAAACTTTCATGATTTTGGTGTTGATGTTTATTCTGGTACAATTATTATGGTTCTAAATTTTTTCTGGATGGTTTTATAGTACTGAATTTGAAGTGTAATATGTATAATTATTATGTTGATGGTTGTTTTTCTTTAATTACATCTATTAGCGATGTAATACCCTCATACATAAATAGTTTCATATCGGATGGTAGAAGAATAGTTTGAAGAGTTATAACTCATGTTCACATGCTATTAATCAACTTGTACTCGAGTTTTTAAGGTTACGTAAACCTAGCTTACTAATAGGTTAATTGGACCAGTAGGTGGGCTTAGGGTATTACAAAATGGTATCAAAAATAATCTGAATGTGCGAAAGTTGGTAGGCAAAAAGAAAGAGCTATCCATGGGATGATGATACAGAGAGTTCCATCATAATATGGAGCGACTTTTGAGTACCAACAACCCACTCGAGGTAGATTCTGGACTAGCTTGTAATGTGTGATGAGCATATTGTCTGATAAGAAGGAGATTGTAATACCCACATACATGAATAGTCCCACATTAAATGAAAAAAGAATAGTTTAAAGAATTATAATTTAAGTTCACCTACTACCAATTACTTTACACTTGAGTTTTTAAGGTCACGTTGACCCGATTTGCTAATAGGTTAATTAGGCCAGCAGGTGCTTAGAGCGTTACAAGTGGTGTTGACGTTGATGCACATATTTGCATGCTAGACAAGGCTACATTGGGTAAGAAAAAATGAATAGATTGGCTCGAGAAAGCTTATTGGGCCTATCTCAAAAATTAAACTACTCATTTGCAAACATTGTCTAGCTAGAAAACAACTAGAAAACCATTCGACAATGCAATCAAAGTTGAGTTTCCATTATAGTTAATCCATTCGAATATTTATGGACCGATGAATGAGAGGATGAAGCATGAAAGCTAAAGTTTCATTATATTTATAGATGATTTCATGTATTTTGGTCATATTTTTCTGTTCTGTTATAAGTTGGAAGCATTAGATTGCTTTAGATAGTATATAAATGAAGTGAAGAATTAGGTAGAAAGAAGAATTAAAACTTGGAGAATAATTGAAGGGCGTAAATATCTGTCTGAGCAGTTTAAGCCCTATAATGAAAAGAAAATTATTAGATAGTTAACTATTCCTAGAAGTCTACACTAAAATGGAATTGCAAAAAGGAGGGATAGAGCATTGTTGAAAATGGTTAGGTCTGGATTGGTACCAGTTAATTTACCAATGTCCTTTTGAAGGGATATTTCATTGACTAGGACCTGCATACTTAACCATGTGATCTCCAAGTTAGTTACTTCTAGTTCTTATGAGTTATGGATAGATAGGAAATCTAACCTAATCTATTTGCAACTTTAGGAGTTGATTGCCTATATTAATAACCTTTTCATAAATATGAAAATTTGGGTTTAAGAGTTAAAAATTGTATCTTTATTAGGTATTTCAAAAACTCCAAGAGGTATATGTTTATACCTAAATAGATAAATGGAAGCATAATTAAAATCAAATTATAAGATACTACATTCTTAAAGAATGATATTTTTTTAGCAAGGGGTGAGAAGATAGAGGAGTCCCTCTATACAAATTAATAAAACTGGATGATAATGGTGCATCAAGACAATCAATTAAGATACCTAAGGAATAATCTTGACTTACTAAATTCAATGGGAGTGACATATCATCAAGTAAATTAGTTTCACCTTAATCCTAATTATGTAAGAGTAACCGTATAAGGATTCCTTGTCATTGTTTTGAGATGAAGAGTGAAATTTTTATAGTTAATCCATAAGATAATGAAGAGCCTAAAATAGTTGCTGAGCTTCTCTCATGCCTTGATAAGGAAGAACGGAGGAAAATAATGAAATTGGAAATGGACTCTATGAAGGTGAACCATGTTTGAGTTTTGGTTGATCTTCTACTTAAGCGAAAGGTGATTGGAAACAAATAAGTTCTTAAAGTCAAGCGCAAATAGATTGATCTATTAGAAGGTATAAGGCTCAATTGGTGGTGAAAGGTTGTACTCAATAGAAATGTATAGATTATGAAGAAACTTTTTCACTTGTTGCAAGATTTACTTTTATTCACCTTATATAAGCTATTGTAGTACATTTAGACTTAAAATTATATCATATAAATGTTAAGGCAATGTTTTTTAATGGATAACTAGATGAAGAAATCTACATTAAATTGCTTATGAGATTATTATTAAAGGGTAGAAGCATAAAATTTGCAAGCTTTAAAGGTCTATATATTGCTTAAAGTAATCATCTTGATAGCGGTATATATGGTTCCATCAAGCAGCAATTTTTTATGATTTTACAATGTTTGATGAGGATCACCATGTGTATATCCAATAATTCATAAATAAATTTATGATTTTCACTTTATGGGAATAACATTTCGTTGGCTAAGAATGATAAGGAGTTTGTATGCATCATAAAGAGATGGTTATCATCCAATTTTAAGATGAGGGACATGTGCAAAGCAAATTATATACTTGGGGTTAAAATTTATAGGGATCATTTGAAAAAGCTACTTGCCTTATTGTAGGAGTCCTACATAAAAAGCATTCTCAAATGGTTCAAGATGAAAAATTATAAACCCATAAATACTCTTGTATCTAAAGGCAAAAGTCTCAGCCTTAAAATATGTCCAAAAACTCGAGAAGAAAAAAAAGGAGATGCCAAAGGTATCATATTCTAACATAGTTGGGAGCTTGATGTATTCAATGCTATGCACATGACCTAATATATACTATGTCATTGATTAGATAGTTGGTATCAATCAAATCTAAGATGGAAACACTGAAAGACTATCAAAAAGATAGTAAGATACCTAAAAGGCACTATGAATTATTCACCTTGTTATCAGGGATTTGATTTGCACTTAGTTATACAAATAGTGACTAGGGAGAAGACTTAGATGAGCATATATCGACTTGAAGTTATGCATTCTTGCTTGATAATCATATCATTTCTTAGAGTAGCAAGAAGCAAACCTTTACAGCATTGTTTATAATAGAGATAGAATTTGTAGCTTGGTCAGCTATGATGTAAGAAGGTATTTGGTTAAGGAGCTTCTTATAATAGCTAGCAATTTTGAGTGACTGTTTGAGACCTGTTATAATCCATTATAATAGATAGAGAACCATTTCTTATGTAAAAGATCCCAAATATCACTATAGGACAAAACATATTAATACCTAGTGTAATTTTGTGAGATATTATAGTAAGAAAGAAAGTAACCTTACAATGTATCTTTATACATAAGATAATTGCTGACCTCCTCACTAAACTCATCTCTAGAGATATGTATTTAGCATATATAAGATGTCTAGAATTGCATAGATTATGATGAAATGATATTGGAAAGTATACTTGAGCTTATAAATTGTATTTGTTTTGATGCCCATTAATGAATATTTATTTCATTGAATAAGTGCCTCCTATTAATGTCAATAAAGTATTGTAGTAAAAATTAGAGGCAAACACATACATTGATTGAAATCTAATAAGAAAGAGGTATATCATACAGATTAATGATTGGCTCTATCATATGATAAAGATGAGGAACTAATGATAAATTAATTTAAAGGCCAAACATGGATGTGCTACTATCATTATGAACTTTATAAAGCCAAATGCAAGATCTTGGTTGGCACAAGAGGATAGCAAGCACCTAAAGGACTTGAGTTAGATGTTGGATAGTGATTGAACTGAGATCTATACGATGTACAATCAAAGTAGGACATATACTTCATAAGGAAGAGATTACACCATAGCACATGATTCATAATACATGTTCTAGAATGACTTATAAAAGGGAAGCGAGTGAATGCATCCCTTCTTCTACACTGTGTGAGACCCTCGAGGCAAAATATAATCTCATATAGTGCCCCAAGTGACCTTAACTATATCATAAAGAGATAAATTATTGGTTGCTACTTTAGAATATTACCAACAAATCATGATTGATTCAGTCTTATAAGACATGTCTAGAAAAGTTTTAGTGTATTTCTAAGTGGTACAAGGGTAGAGGGAAAATCATTCATTTACATTTAAAGTATGCATTCATTGGTTGATCAGTTATATCGCCTTAATAGTAATCTTGACATAATTATCAATGGGATAAATATACTTTACCCTCTAAGATAAGGCCCGATTTTACTTTGCCCACCAATAGTTTGAAAGACATTACTTAATCCATCTGAAGTCAGTTTCTATTTATGGCTGTTAGTTACCATTACCCACCTTGCTCATAACGATTCAAAAAAAGAGATGAAGACGAAAGGACCAACAAAAGAGGGTGGAGAAGATGATCCGGGATCAGTTTTTCTCAAATTTTCTTCAAAAAATTGGCACATTCCTGCATCCTTAACAACTTTCATTATAATTTCTCAAAATAAGAGATATCAGGTAGAGATCTATTAGCTAATAACTTCATTTTTTATATGGATCCAAGGATACTGAAGTGTTGGAGGAAATATTACGTTTCCAACCCATCAATTAGCACAGATATGCAACAAAAAATAGCAATCTCATCTAATCTCCATTGATTTGAAATAAGAACCTTGATCCTCTTCGTTTGAATCCAAAGGCCTTGTTAACGAATGAAGAATCCTAAAAAATTGATGGAAATAGAACACCTCAAATTAAAGAATAGCTTTTTGAAGTGCACACCTAATGTCACTTAATCCAGTAAAAATTGACACTAAACGATGCAAGAATCTATTAATTTTTTGAAGAAAATATGGCTAAAATTGATTCCTCGATCATCTTTTCCATCTTCTTTTGTTGCATTAGTTCATGTTCATCTTTTTTTTTCTGAATCGCTTTGAGTATAATAAGCCGTCTAAATTTTCAAGTAAGTAATGATAGCTAACAACCATGGATAAAAACTGGCCTCAGATGGGTTAAGTGGACAAAGTGAAATTAAGCCCTACCTCATGGGTGTAAAGTATGTTTATGTCATTATAAATACATGATGGTAAAGCCAAGTATAACTCCATTAAGTGAGATTGGGGTTGATGTAACAAAAAAGATCTAGGGCATAGTGAGAGTTTTTAAAAAAGATAGAATCTACTAAATTAACCCTGATAGGTGCACAGCATAAGGCTCTTGAACTTTATATAAAGTGCTTGCAGGTTGCATGGTCCATTCATCGATATGAATATCTCCTAAGAATAAATATAGGATGGGGACAACTTAACTGGGTAAAGTTACACCCGTCATATGTAAGTGGGAGATGTTGAATCTTAATTAGGCACCTATATTAGGATAACCCAATCTAGACCCAAAGGAGTTATAGAGTTGATTTAAAGAACCATTGGAAACCACCCTACAAACTACCTTCTCCCTTCTAGTCTAAGAGGCAAACGTGAATCTGAACAAGAATGGGATCAAAGAATTCTTCTTCCTCTATCATTCTCATTCGGACTTGGCCAAGTAGAGATAAGGTTCTTGTACTATGGGTAGGGAAAATTTTCTAAGTGTGATCATCTCCTGACCAGTGGCATTCTTAAGATCTTCAAGCTAGTGATCCACCCAACCTAGTAAGTTCTTTCTTCCTTCCATTATGCATGCTCGTCAAAACATGAGTCATGTTTCTTTTTGCTATCTAGGAACCATTTGAGAATAAGACCCATTTGAATAATGTCACTTTGCTAACAAAGTTTTGGAGGAAAAGTTCAACAAAGTTTGGGAGGAAAAGTAACTGAAGGATAGTTAGCAGATCTAAAACATTGAAACCTGAAATTATTAGAAAATACTAAAGACACTTCACATGCATGTGATATTATTTTGCAGTAAATTTTATGATACTTTAGGCTTTTTATGGGTAGTACCGTAAGTAATCTTAACTACAAAAGTCTGCATAAAGGCATAAAGGCCATAGGATGTTGTAAGTGGGACTTAGAGGGTTGTGATTAAAGCATTGATTTTTATAAAAAAGCATGATAACTGAAGCCTTATTTTGCACCTTGCACCTTGTTTTCAAACTCCAAGTATTCGAGCGCTCCTATATATAAGGAAAGATACAAGAACGAGTGTTAGGTTTATTGTTTCTGGTTGTAGTCATTCACTTTCCAAAAGAAGAGCATTATGATATGAGCAGTAACTAATAAGGTTATCTAAGTAAGTGCATTATAAATGAGATAGCACAAAATTACTCATTGCCTTTGATGGCGTAGAAACATATATCACCATCATGGTCCAATCTTTTCCCACCAAAGCCAGAGGGATGGCCGTGGAGTCCAACTATAACTCATGAAGGCTCCATTGATGGCGCATTTGGGATGATGATGGATGGCATTAGATTATCAATACAATCCAATCCCATGTTTGGGTAAACAAAAATGAAATTGATAAGCCGAAAATTCTATCATTTAATTAGCATTCCATGCTAAAAAGTATGGAATTCCATACTCTTTGGAGTTTCCAATACCAAGAGATTGGATTGAGATTGTCATGCCAATCTAATCCCACACCCCATACGGCCTTCCAAACATGTCATGACATGCTAAGCATGATTTTAATAAATCAAATCTGATTCTCTAGGAATTTGCCAAATTCCTCGCCATGAAGTTCTAAGCACCACAGGATCTCCACGGACCGATGAGGTTGGCGAGTTTAGAGACCAATTTAATCTTGTCGTAGTTTTGGCTCATAAATCAAGGAACAAGCCTCCAGAAAACCTTATATTTCACAAAAGGATCTTGTGGGCAGATTATGTGGATGATAAGGACCATACGATTTGATACGAACAACTGTACTTTTTTTTTTTTACGCACAAATTAAGATCAAGTATTCAAATTGGAGATACAATTTCACATAATTTCTTTGAAAGATTTCACACAATAGCAAGTATGCCAATATAAGCCACTATGCAAAATCAGCAGCGTCAAGTTGAAGGCCCAGGCTTAGCACCGAAAGAATTGAATTCATTTTTGAGGATATAGTGGCATTTTTTTTTTTTTTTTATAAAGATGTGTAGAATTTGCTTATCCTACAAACACTTTCTACAGTGACTTCGAGGTATTGCTCCTATTTAGATGACCGGTCTTTGATATTCATTTTCTGGCAATTTCTTTTTTTTAATCCTTTTATTTTAAATTCTGATTAAATCGTGCATGATTGAATTGGACAATGTGTTATTATAAAGGCTTTTCTTGGGTGAGTATGACAGTGAAAGGTGCTTTCAAGAAAGCGAAACAGCTTTCTGGAATAACTTGTGGTCAATAACTGATGGATGGATTTTTGAAAAATTAAGGTTTAAAATCTTTTTTTTTTTTCCTTCGTAGATCCTCTGGAAAGATGCTCTCAGTGAAGTTTTAAACTAGTGGAGCCATAAGCCAACAGTTAGCTGGAAAGAATGAATTAACTGAATATTTATTTTATTTGAATGATATTATGCAGTATGCTTTGTTGTCGGTAACTCCATGCAACTAGCAGCCAAAAAAAAAAAACACGTAGCGTTAGCATTGTATTCCAGTTTAGGTTTTAAGGTGACAAATAATAACAATATTAGGATAGGAAAACTTACTACGACATCAAAAAGAATTATAATAATAAAATGATGTTGCGAATCCTTAATGCTCAAAACATAACACTTATACACTGGAATCGAAACAATTGCTACCAATCATGACTAACGTATAAAGAAAGCTCACCTGAATTGCTATCCCCACGAGAAAAGCTGGAAAGAGTCGAATACTCCTATGGTAGAAAACCTTCACTACTGTGACAAGCTCAAAGGCCGAAGGGAAATCATTGTTCACCAGCATTCCGAGCAGACAATGTTCTTTCATGTTGAAAGGCCCTGGGTTCAGCGAGAACGACCACGACGTCCCTGGTACCCTCATTTGCTTTCTTGGTAGAACTTTGGCCATCAGCTTCCCGGTTACATACAGCAGAATGTTGACCAGCAATATTGGTATGCTAACCGCAGCCTTGCGATGAACAAAGAAAGTGAAGAGCATGGCGAGGACAATGCAAGTGGGGATCCCTAGAACCCATGTCCGTAATGTCAAGACTGGCAGCGTGTTATCGTCGGTTGGCGGCACCGTCAGCCTAACCTCCTCGATTGGGGAATCGTTAATCCCATCTGAAAATTACACGTCAAGTTAATGGTTGCTCCGTAGATTGAAAGCAAAAGACGTGGACGAGAAAAAACTCCTGC
This sequence comes from Metroxylon sagu, assembly GCA_017589505.3. Taxonomy (NCBI): domain Eukaryota; kingdom Viridiplantae; phylum Streptophyta; class Magnoliopsida; order Arecales; family Arecaceae; genus Metroxylon; species Metroxylon sagu. Next base: position 700,503 of record JACVBY030000552.1, on the reverse strand, counting down.
CTTTTACCTTCTTCTTTCTCTGCCATGGAGGTCGGGAAGGTGAGATAGGACGCGTTCGTTTGATTTCTTCTCGCGTATCCGGATTGACGGGATTTTTCTGAATTTTCAAGCGAAGCGTTTTATTAGAATTGCGAAGGCTGTTCGTTAGTAATAAAAAAAATGCTCTCTATAGAATAGGGATTTAAGAAAAAACTATTGATAGAAATCATGTGTATGAGATTCAAACTTTCCAACGAAAAGACAATTCAAGTTGTCAAAGGATTTGCCAGAGAATACCTTCCAAGAAGGGCGAGCAGGAGTAATTGAGAATCAATACAAATCCGATGAGATGGTGCCAGACTGGTTTGATTTTAAGTATTAATGGCAGGAATGGAAGAATGCTATTTATAGAATAGGTTTTGGCACTCATAAAAAATTATATAAAAAAAAGAAACCATAGAAAGATATTTAAAGAAATATTTAGTACCTCATCTTTACACAATATGAAGGCTTTTAAAGAAAAAGAAAAAAAAAAAAAATCCGAATATCTCCGCACTAGCCCATCAAAGAATTCTTTATGATATAAATTTTATGACGGCAAAGTATTGTTTATATTTGAATAGCCGGTATATGTTTCATTTTAAATACAGAGATTTATTATCTCTTTACAATACATGCCTTTATAGACAGTAATAAATTTTTATTTTTAGAATAATTATAACCATTCATACATGTATGATGACTTGTACGGTAGAGTGACATATTGATCCCAATGATACATATGTAAAGATATTGCAGTTGCAGTGTTTCCTCCTTCCAAAACCTTGTTGCTGCATAAAATTCAGGTATTAAATATTTTTTAAAATATTCTTTCATTTTTTTTTCTTTTTTATTTTTCATAAGAGGCTATGTCAATGGGGTATTAAATACCCCTTAATGAATGCTTCTGAGGCGCTCGTCAATAAAATCCTTTTTTTAACACTTTTTTTTTTTTTACTTTCTTTTCTTTCCTATTTTCCTAAGAGGCTACATAAATGACGCATAAAATGCTGCTTGACGATGCTCTTGGAGCATCAAAAATGACAAAATAGGTTAAACAAAAGTTCTCAAGCTAGTTTAAAAAAATGAAAAAGAATTCTATTATATGGCTCGATTCTAATTCGGCTCTATAGCATGATTAGTTTGATTCTAAATCTCAAATCTTGAAATTAATCGTTCTAGAATTGGTTTTAGGCTTTGGCTTAAAACTAATCTAATCCAAATCAAGCCCATCCATACTTTCCAACATTGAGGCAGAGGGTTTATGGGGATATATACTTGAAATTGCCAAGAATGATATTAGAGTGATTGGATTTCCAATTTAGTCATCATGATAAATTAATAGGATTGCATATCTTTATTTTAGATGCAAAGAGAATCTTTTCAAGGTCTTTTATTTCATCTAATAATTTTATATTGAGCAGTAGTGCTATTTTAGTGATTGCTCAGCTAATCAATCCTATTAGGGATGTAATCTGAGCCTGATCGAACTTGAGTTTAATTAAGTTTGGTTTAAAAGTAATTTCAAGCTAGAACTCCGAGTTCAATGTTAATTTGCTTGCAATTAAGCTCAGTTGAAACTTAATTTTAAGGCAATCAAAGCATAAGCTTATTTACTTGATGCTGACATTACTTTAGTACAAATCAATTTGATACTAAATAAAACCTGCTTCAAGATTGATGGAAGAATTGATTCTTGATTTGAAGATCTGATCCATAGTCTGTTTCAGCCCGAAATTACATTAAATTGATCTAAACACTAAAAAATACACCATCAAAACCTTAATCCAATGATGCATTATAAATGAAATATATAATATATCATTTAAATATACGCAAGACTTATGAAGCCAACTCTAATTGAGCTGGGTTCATTAGCTTAGCTTCAAAATATTTTTGATCATGCTTTCCCCGTCCAAGCTTAGTTTGCTTTAAACCAAACCCGATTTGAGATTTTCTCAAGTCGAACCCAAGCTGAGTGAGACGTTACTTGAGAGCCCTAGTCCAAATTAGGCAACGGAGGATTGTTGCAGTATACAAGGAAAAGTGGTGCCATTAGAGTTCCTGATTCCAACTTTCGTATGGTTCCAACTTTCGTATAGAACCAGTAAGTGAGAGGTTACTTGAGAGCCCTAGTCCAATGATTATTAGGCAATGGAGGATTGTTGCAGTGTACAAGGAAATGTGGTGCAATTAGAGTTCCTGATTCCAACTTTCGTACAGAACCAGTGGGCTAAGTAGAGATTGAACCTAATATATCACATACATCTTAAGATGCCTTTCATTTCTATTTAGAGATCTTAAATATTAGATTTATAATAAATGTTATATATATCTTTTTATTAAACATAATTTTAAAAAATTAGCTGTTCAATATTAGACATATATTGCATAAAAAATGGATCCAATCTGATTGAGATTACTTTGAATGGATTTAGGATAGGATCAATTTAGTTTCACATTCAATATCCTAAAACTGATATTTTTGTTTCCGCATTCAATATCGTAGAACTGATATTGAATGATTTTGCTCCGGACTTTAGTTTGAAACTGATCTAGCTTGACTCATGCTCATCCTAACCCATAACTTCTTGTGTTATAGGGTCTTCAATCATGTTCTTGGCGCGCGGTGATCAGGAATGAGTGTGATGGCACTAGTATGTATAATATAATACTTGATGTTTAAGATGCCCATTTTGTAGCTGCGTGGCTACAGAGAGCATTTCATGTTTGAAATGATATAATTTTGATTAACATTTTGTTAGAGGTGTTAAATGGGTCGAATCTTGCTGGCACGGCCTGCTAGACGAGCGAGGATGATTCGGCATGAACCATAAGCCTAACCCGTGTGTTGGCTTGGATGCCAACCTCCATGCCGGCCTATGTGTCGAGCTGTCTATTATTTTTAATATTATTTTAAAAAAATAAATTATTTACGTACCTTTATTTATGGATGGGCATGTAGCTTATTGTCATGGTTGCATCATCTTATTGCTGTTTTGCTCAGTCCTCTTTTTTATTTTCTAACTGTTCGAAAGAAAGTCTTCAATCTTTATCTTTGCCTTTTGTCTAATATGATCTGCATCCTAGGTTGTCAGGCCTGACTAGTTACTTGACAAGTAAATTTCTATTTATTATTATTATTATAATTTTAAAAATAATTTAAAAAACTAAATAAAATAACTTAGACATTATTATCTTTCTTAAGAACTTATTGTTGGTGCGACCCATCACAGTCATTCCTTTCATATGACCTCTAGGACTACGATAGTTCACTCTATCTTTCATCTTTGGTCTTCCACTACTTTACTCGTTATCATTCAAAGAGAATTCTTCATCATTCATCTGACCTTACATTCTATCTTTTTATATCATATCAGTCCTTGAGGCTAACTAGCATTTCCATCGTATAAGGCTTCAATCAGCTTTTTCTATCATTAGTGCTCATCCTCCTGCACTAAAAGCAAATTTTGATGCTACTGTGAATACCAGAGGGATTAGTAGATTAGACTGGAGGGTTTAGTAGATCATAAGCTATGGTGGCAAGTACAAAATAATTATTATTGCATGTTTGTCATTAGGTCAAAATATCAAAATTATCTATTTCTTCCTGAGTTAGAAAGTTTATAAAATAATTATTTAAATAAAAAATTAATTTATTAGATAAAGATGATGAAGTGATAGTTCTTTGTTTTTTAACAAAGTTCAAAACTGATCACTACTACTGCACTCACTATTACTACCCGAAGCCAGTCCTAAAGTAGAGAACCTTTTACATTTATTATATTTTTGATTATATAATACAAACTTTTGACTTAAAATTACTATTTTTATCTTTAAATATATTTATATTTACTTCATTCATAGTTTTATAAATTGCTTCTAATATTATATATAGAATTTAACTCTAGGATCCATAATTAAAGTTAAACAATGAAAGTATAAAATTTTTTCTCAATATTAATTAAATTTTATTTTCATTGATAAAATTATATCTTTAAAACTTTCAACTTTCCTATCTTATGAACAATAGTTGGTAATGTTATATATTTTTTATAGAACAAGAGGAGAGATTGGATAATAAGTACCAGATAAAATATTAGCAGTTTCATAAAACATTCCAAAATTTGTATAATAATATGAAAATTATTTCAATGAGAATCTAATAGAGGTTCATCAGAAAAGTGAATATTATAAAATATAGTGATAATATCTTTATATTCAAAACATGATTGTAATATTAAATATATAGAATTTCATTTATATTTTATATTTAATAAAAATTATTTACATTTTAATCCATGGGTAAATACATAAAGCTTTAAATTATTGTCTTTTAGCTCTTGAGGATTGTATATTTAATAGTATTTCTAACTTTCTCTATATATGATTCAATAGCTTTTAAACTATCTTATATAATTAAATTTATAATATGACATACACATCTAATATGAAATCATTTTTCATTTAAGATGGGATGCAGATGCAGTTTAAGTAATTTGACAACAACACTATTATTGAAAGCATTATCTAAACTAATTGAAAAATTTTTATCATATATATAATACTCACGTATCTTTTCAATAATATAAGTAGAGATGGTGGTGGTATTGTATGCATATTCAATTAATTTAAAACTATGAATTCTTTTTATATTACCCAGTTGTAATTAATAAAATGTGCGGTAATACAAATATAAGATAATTCAACAGTGCTAGTCTAAATATTATATGTAAGTGTTATTTTATCATCAAAATTTTTAAAGTATAAAATTATATTTTCTTTATAATCAATATTGTTTAAAAAAATTAGTTTAGCAGTATTTTAGAAAACTTTTTTAAGTATAGGATTTAGGGTAGTTTTCATATATTTTTCAAATTGTAGATTTTTGACAAAAGTAAAAAGTATTTCACTACCTACAAAAATTATGATAATTCTTATCTATTTAATTCTTAGAAATAAAAAAATTTTCTAAACTCACCTCCTTATCCTAATCTAATTTGAGATTAGGTGGCATCATGAGTTGCACTCTTATGCTTCTTCTAATGTTGGGTCAAGTGGCCAATTCCTCTTAGAGCTGTAGTTGTTCTTGCAGAATTTATAGTCAATGAGAAGCCCTTTGTTGGTGATTTCCTTAATGTCGAAGTGCAACTAGACTCTAAAGGTCCTAGGACTAGCCTTAAACCTGGTGATCGATGTTGCACCAATAGCAATAGTGAGCTCGGGGACATTGGCTCCAGTCTGTGGCTGATGTGCCCCAACTCTACCATGTCAGTATCAAAGTCGAAAAACTCTTGGCCATGGAGTGGACGAGAGCTTCTGGCACCAGATATTATTGATTGTATAGGATAGAAGAGACTAAAGAGAGATTAGGATAGCTATCTAGAGATTAGAGAGAGATTAAGTTGGTTTAGAAGGATTAGAAGGACTTATAAAAAGATAAGGACTTAGGAAATCTTGAGAGAGCTTAAGAGAACTTGTGATTTTGGTGTGGAGTGAGGCTGAAAGGTTAAAGGTTATTTATAGAGGTTTGAGAGCTTCCAAATAATCTAAATAACCTTTGAAACTAATCATTTATGGCTATTAGAAAAGATAAATAGGTCTTTTTATGTAAAAGACTATAATATTCTTAAAAATTAGCCATTTATGGTAGTTGAAAAAAAAAATAAAATGGGGATTGGATGAAAATACCTTCAAACTAACCGTTTTAGGAGGGATAATTTGGGAAAAATTCCATCATGCTAAAGCATGCCAAGTGGCTTGCATGTAGGGCCCACATGTCGAACTGTCGAGCTCGGTGTGCCGAGCTTAACGAGTCGACCCGTTAGTGCCACTCAAGCCTTTCACAAACTACGAGCCATGCTAGCCCGCATGTTGTACCATGTCAGCCTGTGGCGGCATGACCTGGCTAATGGCCATGCCAAGTCCAATACGACTATTGTAGCAGTTGTATCGGATTCGGCCAAACCATTTAACATCTCTACATCTTGCCACTTAAGATACAAAAGCAAATAATGCATTGAGTAACATTCCTTCACTAGCTTAGTAATCAAGTTCCAACATCAAGAACTAAAGTTGAGTCTTGCATGAGGTGAGATAGTGCAACACAAAATTATCCCTGTAGTTTAAGGACTTATTTACCATATGGTTGATATGGTATATTCAATACATATGGGTTGTGATACATATGTTCTTTCAAACTATTTTATCAAATAGATGTTAAAATAATATTATTACCTAGATTTATCTTAGTTGATGAGCATCCCATCTCATATTGGAGGGGTCTTGAGGTCGATTCAACATGGTTGCATCCTCATATTTCAAAAGAAGAATGTCCTCCCTTCTCTCTCTCTCTCTCTCTCTCTCTCTCTCTCTCTCTCTCTCTCTCTCTCTCTCTCTCTCTCTCTCTCTCTCTCTCTCTCTCTCTCTCTCTCTCTCTGACACACACACACAATACATATTTGTTTTTGATATTATTTATTTAGAAACAATTGTTGAGCAAAAATTATAGAAGAAACAAGAAGCCAAACTTTCAACAAATTATATTTTCTATAAAAATACAAACTTTCAACAAATTATATTTTCTATAAAAATAGATCTGAATAGATATAGAAGGAATGGGAAACTTACAATTTGCTTGCTCTCATCTTGGTAAAGGGCAATGAAATCCTTATATTTGAGATCATACTTCTTAATGAAATCACCTAAAAATATGACCAAAGTGGATATTAATGATGAGATATGCAAATAAGTTTATTTTATGATCCTTCTTAACTTCTTTTTTTTTACCAAAGTTGCTTGGTTCCTCTTAATTTGCAAAATATTTTACCAGATTTTTTTAATTAGTATAATGAAGTCCCACTATATCTCAATCACTAATTGAATCTTCTAACATAAGTGCACATGTTAGCAAGCAACAAATGAAGCACCATGCTAATTAACAATTTGTGAATTGCGTAATATTGACAAGCAAAAAGTTGCTCATATAGTGAAGTACAATTTTTGTCTTCCAATGTAATTAAATGTAAAATCTAAAATAAGATAGTGTTTTTATTGATCAAATTAATGATTTTATTGATTGATATGCAAAAATACTATTTTACTCTATGCTTATGAAATTGATTGCGGACAATAATTTAATTAAAAATGGATGAATTATGATTGAAGGTTGTTTTAAGAAGAGTAAGATTAGGGTTGTAGGTGTATGAATTAGGCATGCATGCATACATACATACATATATAGAGGATTTTAAGATTTTTAAAAAAATAAAATATCAAAATAAAATCCTAAACTTAAAAATTATGGGCAATTATATTCCTAGAAATGAGTAGGGAAGTATTTAATGATGTGAAATATAATTAATTAGACTATATAATAGAATATTTATTAGAAAAATAAGATATACAATTGGATCTAAATAGGGTAGATCGGTAGGAGAGAGAAAAAGAAAATGCTATCTCTAGAGAGAATAAGAAGACGAACAAGGTAAGACCAAATTGAGAACTAAGTATTGTTTTAATCTATTTTTAAATTAAATAAGATGTGGAAAATCTTTCTACATATAACCCAATTTAAAATATGAATACATATAATCAATGATTGCTAGCTTAATTTGTTGGCACCTCTTCCCTAAAGACTTATATTTGAATGAGGTGCAAGATTCAAATCTTGGATATTACCCAAAAAAATATGCAAATAAAATTAGCTAGCTCTCATTATTAAATAATGATTAAGTATGTAATGGCTATTAATTATAGTTAATTATGTTAATGAGTCCAGTGATAAAAGTAATATATCATGAGCTCGTGTGGGAAAAGGTGTAGAAAAAAATATTTGGTGAATAAAGATTCATAAGACTAACCCAACTTGATGGTCATAGTTACGGGTAATTACTGGATTTTCTTTTAATTTTATGTAACCAATGATTTTGCACAAACAAAAGAAGTTAGCAATGAAAAACTATGTCCATGTATATTTTGCATTTTGGTGTAGAAATGAATAAAAAAGATTGCCTTTATTCTAAATCTAGATATAAAGAATCATATGTAAGAGAAAGATTGCATACAAAATGTTAGATTAATCTTGACTTAATTTGGAAATGGTATGACAATTACACTTTTTGTACTTTGTGAACTTTGCATCTTTATTTATCATAACTCAATGGTTCAAGTAAGTTCTACTCATTCATTAGTGAACATCATAAAATAATGCATCCATTTCTATGTAGCTATATGATAGTCTCGCTAATAATGAACTTGTTAGTGTTATGCCCTAAAAGCCAATTGGGATTGACTTATAAGCCAATGGCGATTGATTTGTAATAACACTATACATATTGTATTAATAAAATTGGTAGTATTTATTTTCTGTGTGTTGATACTTGTAGCAAGTTGGCATATTAAATAAAGTCCTTAGAATAACAATTCTTAAAGGCATCAATGGAGATTGATATATGAGATACCTAATGTTATTCTTAAACTATTCTAAGTTTAGGATAATTAAGATAGGACATTAATTACTTATATGCGTGGTGTTTCTTCCTTATGAAGGAAGGTAGTTGATCTCATAGACTACTAGTGTGGGAACACTAAAATAGACACATGAATACTTGTTAGAGAACAAGTGATTAAATGTGACCCATATGAGAAGCTATATGAATTTATGTGTCTATAGTTAATCTCATATTTTTAATCCTTAGACTTGAGGATATCACAATTATTTTGTGTGTGGAATATATTACTTTAGCACTATTCGTTGTTGTCTTATTGGTAGATCGCTTAAACGATAGTTGCTGGGTAGTATACGAAGCATACAGAAATAAATATATATCAGGTGTAGGATTCATCCCATTTATATGATAGATGGGATTATCCCATCAAGCCTAGTGACATAAGAGTACAACTAAGTCTTTGATCGGATCATTGGAATTTGAAGTATTTAAATTCAGGTATATAAGTTGTTATGACTTATAGTCACACTTATGATTGTGGTTATAAAGGGTTAACGCTCAATCCATACCCTTAAGCCTAATTCGAATAATGGAGGATGAAAGGATTGATATATACACTAATCTTACATTATTAAGTTTTGACTGAGTTGTATCTTTCATCTCAATACTTGGGTGGTCATAACATGTTGCTAGACGTCAATCTTGATCTACAGGTTCAACTTGATTAATTAAAGAACTAATCAAGGATAATTGAAATTGGGATTTTATTTATTTAGACTTGTAAAGTCTATAAGTGTACCTGTTGCCAACGTAGTTGGGAGCCTAGAGAGTCGCACACTTAGGATTTCAGTTAAGAGTATTTTGGTAGACTTATTTGTAATGTACAAAATTATATGAATAAATTTTGAGTATCAAAATTAGACGGACCAAAGAGTTGGCTAGCTAGTTGCTTATGAAAGCTTATAACTTAATTATGATGACTATCATTATGTGTGTTGTTTAGGATATCATAAAGCATTTATTAGATGAGTTGCTTGTGAGAGCTTCCAAATTAATCATGATGAATATCATTATATGTGTTGCTTGGGATATCACAAAGTATTCATTAGATGAGTTGCTCGTAAGAGCTTCCAACTTAATTATGATGAATATCATTATGTGTGTTGCTTGGGATATCACAAAACATTCATTAGATGAGTTGGTTGTGAGAGCTTCCCATGATGAACAATATTATGTGTTTTGCTTGGAATATCACAGAGCATTCATTAGATGAGTTGCTTGTAACAGTTTCCAACTTTACCTTATGAATGCACCCAATCCGTCCAAGGCCTATATAAGGGGAAAGGCTTACAAGGTTCAAAAAAAAAAAGGCTAAGCAAAGCTATAATTATTTGTCTAGAGCCTTGAGAGAAAAGTTCTCCAAGTATTCAAAGGAGTTTGAGGATCTAAAAAAGTATTTTTGTGTTCTAGAAGTCTCCAAGTAAAAGTCTTCCAAGCTCGATTGGGAATTAAGCTGAAGTACTGATCTTCTGAAGATTGGACAAAGCAGAAGAAGGATACTCTCCTAGAATTTGTGTGGATCGCCGTTAGAGGCTGGGCCATTTGTGTAGCTACAACTAAACGACTGAATCGAAGTTTTCTTAGACACGAAGTAACGTACTTCTTGTTCCTATGAATTTAAGTTTATATGATTCATATTTATAGAGGAAGACAAACTCTGAACTGAAAATATGTTAAAAGAAAAAAGAAAAATTTTCACTGTGCACTTCCCAACAAAACTAGCACGATGCCTTCATGTAAAATTATCTCTCTTATAATTTCAACTACTAATGATATAAAGACAATTAATCTAAGAAAACTTTTGGTATTTTGCCTTGCTAATATAGTTTCTTACCAGCTTTTTCTAAGACAAATAATCTACTTCCATTGTTAAGCCAAAACTTGCAAAGGGCATAACATATTAAAAGAAAATAAATAATTTATTTTTAAAAAATAATCACTAAACAAATAGAAGATGGAAAAAGTGATTCAACTTGAATTTCATTGGCCAATCATGACAGGTGAAGATATCTCTCATATAAGTTCGATGCCTTTTTATGTAGACATGGTAGGTGTGCCTGTGACTCCCTTGGTTTTTGTTAATAAAAGATTAGCATGCATCTTATTACATAAATACTAATGGATATCAATCAGAATGAGAAATAACAGAAAAAAAAAAGTTTGATTAACAATAAGGCAAGGATATTAATCATTTTACAGTTTGGACCAAATTATGCTAGTTATGACTTGAAGAGAGTTACATCGTTTTTGAATTGAATTATAAAAATTCAGCATCAATGATAAAGTCATTAGATGTAATTTATTATCTCTAAATTACTTAAATATAAAAAATCATGTGATTATTTGTATGCCTCTAGCAAATACAACAAATGGCTACCGTATGTATAGTTTAATATCAAATTTTGAACACTTAATGCATAGGCTAAGATTTTCAAATCATAAATATGTAAACAATTTAAAGATAGTAAATTATATTGACCTACTCGGATCATTAATATAGAATCTATATATCATGCAATTAAAAAAAAAAAAGTGTTACTTTCTTAGAATTATATTAGTTATTTGAACATGACCGACCATTTCACCATTTTAATAAAAAAGAAAGAGAGCATTTGAGACTTCACACCAAAAGAAAAAGTCATTAGGCCATTGTTATCATCGTCATCATGTTAATCAATATATGGAGACATTGAAAAAACCTTTGCTAGAATGATTCTGCCTAACTTGCCCACATCACTATGTGTCAACTCTTTAGAAGTACAAACTTTAGCTTCTGCAAAACAACAATACCAGAGTTATCATTTTCTTAAAATATGTGAAGTTATATATACACATGTGAAGGAGAGTTTTTAAGGGTGAATTATAAAAATAAAAATAATTAAATAAAAGATGGGCCAAAAAGGCTACGATGTCCATAAAAGGAGGAAAAAATCTATTAGAAACAATTAATATCAAGAGTAGCAACGGTTCTAGAAAGGTGGAGTGCATGGAAGAGCTTTTGTGAAAGCAAGAGCAATGAGCAACTTGGGAGTAGCTGTTGTTATTATTATTATTATTATATTTCTTCTACCTTGCAAGCCTTCTCCTAAATCTTGACGCCTTAGCTTGACTCCAATATTGTTCATCCCTCTGTCGTTGCACTAGTTTCCAGGATTGATTTACAGGGATGGGAAGGGAAAGGCGTTGTTGAAAATAATAATTAAGATATTTAAAAATTACTAAAAATTTAAAATATAATAGACTAAAATTTAAATGCTAAAATTTAAATTAAAGAAGTTGAGAATCATGTCTGAATTAAGACGTGTTAGATACTGTCCTAAAGGCTAGTTTTTGCTTCTTCGTACAAATTATAAGCGATTTGTTCATAAGGTATAACGATCGGGCTTGATCCAAACCTCCTACCATGAGTACAATCGTATGGAGGTACAATCCAATGACTCCTTCAGATGCCCAAAGAAAAAATCAGAAATAATAAAATAATAATAGAAAAAAATAATATTAAAGAAAAAAAATGAGGGAGCTCTTTTTCTCAATAGGGCTTATAAGACACATGCTTTCTTCTCACAATACAACCTCAGAAAGTATGAAGCCTTAGCAGGACAAAAAAGTGGATTCAAGCTTGGATTGCCCATAATCCTAAATCCTCGAGCCTATATATAAGCTTAGTCCAAGTAACCCCAACAGCTAAGCCCTTTATGGCCTTAAAGGTCCAATAGCCGTTATCCCTAAATCACGCAGAAAAACGGCTAAAAATCAAATTGTTTGAGCATACAACGTGTTTGCATGAGCATTCGCGAGAAAAATGCTTGTGTTTGCTTACAGCGAACATGCGAGTAGAACGCTCGCACCGCTCACGCGAGCAGAATGCTCGTGAGCGCTTGTGGGCATTATTTTTTTAAAATAAAATTTTTTTTTAAATGTAAAATGAACAATAATCCCCCATAAAAGTTTTTAAATTTAAAAAAATAGTAAAATCAATATACATAAATTTTAGGGCATCTTATACTGTGCAATAGTTGAGATGTCCAATGGACTTAAACCCCACTTAGTGTTGATTGTATACATATGAAGGAACCATAGTGGATTAAACATTAAACTAGATCCTTAACTTAGACTTCTACTAATCATGCATATTAAAGGTCTTGCGCTTGGTACCTTAATTTTTCATAAGAATTTTTTAGGATTAGCTCAAACCTTTAGTCACAGCCTAATATAATAATTCTCATATAGGTGAATCCTTCAAGGGTATTTGTGACTAATACCCTGTAAATAATCTACCTTGGATCCATTAAGAGTATAACTCAACTTTATATAATTTTATTTTGTCACTTTATAAGAGCACTTATCATAGGAATAGGAGGAATTTCTTCAAAGATTGTGCTATAATATGATCACTCAATTAGCTTCGTTTCTACCACATTAAACCTCTTTCATGAGATCTTTAATCACAGACGTTGGGTATCCACTATTGGTAAGCCCCATCCTCCTCGATGACTTTAGGACTCCACTCCTAAATAATCCTTTGGTTAATTGATCTGGCAAATTCTTTTCAAATTTGACAAACTCTAAGGAGATAATATTATTTTTATTATGTTGTCTTATAGACATATGATGAAACCATATATGTCACTTCATCTTTTTATTGGTACTCTTTTGATTAGTCAGTTCTATTATGATCTTATTATTATAATGGATTAATATGGCCAGAACTAGCTTAGATACCAAAGGTAGCTCTGATACTAGATTCTTAATCTACTCTACTTCATTACAGGTGGTATTTAGAGCTATCAACTTGGCCTTCATGGTGCTTTTAGAGATAATAGTTTGCCTAGATGATTCTCAGGCAATAGCAGTATCATAAAAAAAAAAGAGATATCCAGTGGTCAATTTAAGATCAAGAGAATCGGTGACCTAATTAGTATTACTATAACCTCAACTACCATAGGGAACATAAAAAAGAGATTAAGTATTCCCTTTAGATATCGGAACACTCTTTTTAAGGCTATCCTGATTAAGATTTTGATTATATCTACAAGTCTCTTTACAACATAGGCAATATCAGGTCTTATCCTATTTGCCACATACAGAAGTGATCCTATGATTTAAAAATATTTTAACTGATTAATTAGGTCACCTAAATTTTTTTTTATGTGAAAGTTAGGATCATATGGAGTAGATACTTATTTAAGATCAAAATAACCAAATTTCTTGATCATTTTTTTTATAGAGTGAGAGTGCTATCCCTTCATGAGATTTGATAAGCTTCATCCGTAGTATCACATCTATTTCATCTAAATCTTTCATATCAAACTTAGATGAAAAAAAGATTTAATTTTTAAAATAATTTCAAGATATGTTCTAAAGATTAGGATATCATAGACATATAAGCAAAGGATTACATAATCATCGTTGATGATCTCAGAATAGACATACTTATCATGATTATTGATCTTAAATCCAAAGGATAGGATGATCTGATCAAATTCTCATGCTATTGTTTTAGAGTCTGTTTAAGATCATATAAGGACTTAACAAGTTTACAAACCTTATTTTTTTGTCCCTTCCCACCAAAACTACTAAGGAACTATGCGATGCCCTTGAGGCTGAGTATGGGATGGACGATGCCGATCTAGACTGGTTCACCATCTCAAAATTTTGAAAGTATGTAATGGTGGATTCCAAATCCATTAGTATTCAAATTCATAAATTCTAAAATCTTCTTAAAAAGGCTAGGTTGATCGATTGTAGATTTTTTGAAAGCTATAAGGTTTAAGCCTTAGCTAATGCCCTTTCATTTTCTTGGTCAACCTTTTCGTGAGAGTTAAGCCACAAGCAAAATGACTTGACCCTAATAGAAGCGATCAACTCTGTTAGAATTGAGAAAAAACATTGGCTTAAGTTCAAGCAAAAGCCTAATTTTGGACCCAAGATTCATCTGACCGAGTCAAATTCAACCCCAAATAAATTCAAACATAGGGGAAAGAATTTTAAGAAGAAGAATTTTCAATTTAGACCTAATCAATCATCTAAACCTCCTCAAAACTGACCAAATCATAACCGACCAAATTTGAAGAAGAATAATAATAAAAAGATATTCTATTTCGTGTGCGGAAGGTCTAATGATATGGCAAAGGACTGCTACCATCGAAAGACTGAACTACTGAGAAAATCATCCAAACCTCAAGTTAGTATGATCGAAAGTGGTGCTGAGCCTTCTTTCAGGTTAGTGAATCCAAAACGTTTAGTTAACCTAACTTGCTAGTTTTCATCTCTTCGTGCAAGTTATAAGATATTTGTCCCTAAGGTAGAACTATCTGGTTCAATCCAAACCTCTTAGCATGAGCATGATCGCATAAAGGTGCAACCCAATGACTCCTTCAGATGTCCAAAGATAAATCAGAAATAATAAAATAATAAAAAATAATATTAAAGAAAAAAAAGATAAAGGAACTCTTTTTCTTAATACGGCTTATAAGACATGGACTTTCTTCTCACAACACAATCTCAAAAAAGTATGGAACCTTGGTAGGACATAAAAAATGGATTCAGGCTTAAATTGCCTACAACTCTAAATCTTTGAGCTTATTTACAAGTTTAGTTCAAGTAACCCTCAACGGATTAGTCCTTTATGCCCTTAAAGGTTTACCTCCAAATTACGTAGAAAAGTGGCTAAAAATCAAATTGTTTAGAATGTTTCTCAATGCTCACAAGTATTATTTATGTTCGTAGCGCGTTCCTTCACGCACGAAACGCTTGCGTCCGCTTGCAGCGAACATGAGTCAATAGGTTAGACCTTTGCTTGACATCTAAAGTAGTGATATTATTAATGTTGTGTTGCCCAATTTCTTCTCTCATCATTCTCATATTAGGAAATGTCATGATCGGCATAAGTCACTCCCTCTCCTATTTTGACATTTTCAAATTCATATGATAGCGGGACCTATATTTAGACCACTCACTCAAGCGTGCAGAGAAAACTTTTTGGGTTTTATAGGTTGATAGTATTGGACGAAGCGGAGGAAGTGATGCGAAAAATCATGCTGATATCGTAGAAGAGAAGGTGGAGAAAAGAGAGGTGTGATGTTGCAATCGGGATCTCGCTCCGAATGGTTTATTTTTTCACATAATGTTGTCCTCTTGGAGGCAGCCATGGTAGATTGGAGGAGAGAAGGAGAAGGCACGGAGGAGAGGGATGCAATAGGTAGGAAGGCCGCTGGTAAGAATACACAAATGAGAGTGAATAAGTAAAATGTGGCAAGGAGAATTCTGAAAGCATTTAGAACCGGTGGATGGAAATAAGTGGGATGGTGGACTTTTGACAATAGAGAATGCAATTCATAGGGAGGTGAATCGGGACAAGCACTTGAATTCGACGATTAAAAACCTTCTATTATAAGGATGCTGCATAAGGTGGCAACTCTGCTCATTCAAGTCATGGAAGGGAATCTGCATGGTGTCATTTATGGATATTAGCATGGATATGTTGCACCATTAATGCCACGGTGGCATTAAGGATTCCTTTGGTTTTTTCAATTTATGGTAGATGTGAAAAAGCTACAATACTCTTAATCATCTTTTCTTTAACCATGACTGGTTTGTCTCTATTTGGTTACAATTCCAAAACATCTATTTCTGCTATTATCAATCTCTTGATCAAGCTTAGGATTTCCTTCTACATTGACCACAAGGTTCCTTCTACATTGACCACAAGGTACGCATATGAAGGTAGAGCAGGTTCTCCTTGCATATATATTGTGGTGGATCTACAAGGCTAGAAATGAAGTCTACTTCTAATATAAGACTTTTTATCCTATATGGATCGCAAGAGCGGAATAAGACTCAATTTTTCTTTCGTTGAGCCTATCTTTACCGTGTGCGGCGTTGGAGTTGCGCCCACTCCAACCAACCCTCCTTGCATGCATATGGGCCAGGATCCTTCCGCATGCCACAAGATAGCCTTCTTTCAATAAGAATGATCCTCTTGCTTCCAAAACTTGAGAATCTTGCCACCAACTCACTTGCTAAGGTTGCGCCACACCTTGCTTTGCTCCAACGACCATCAAGATCCACGCCATACTCATGCACACGATGAGGTTGGGAAAAGAGAGCTTTTCATTGATCCAAGAGACCCATTACATCAAGAATCTCACATCAAGATTAATCCCCTTACAAAGCTAGATCTTTCTTTCTTGGAACTCTTTGGTAGCATGCCAACCCCACACATGAGCTCCCAAAACCCTTTGCAATGTTGGCTACCAATCCTAACTCCCAAATCTCTCACACCATCAACAATGATGATATATCATATATCGATATCGATCTCGATCACCTTAGCCTTGAAGCCACCCATGCCTTTAAATAGACATGCATATGCTCCCCTAGCCATTAGTAGTTAGGATGCTCTTTAAAACAAGGATCCCATTTGGCTTGGCAACATTTTCTCTCCTCGGCGGAAGAAATCAACGTCCTCGTTGATTCCCCAGAGAACTTGTTCTTCAGCGTTCCCATGTAGCTTCGCGACATTTTCACCAACCCATTGAACCAAAAATTCCGTCATGTTTCCCACTTTTCTTTGCTCAAGAATTCGATGCATCTTCTTTGAATATTCTCGACCAACCATGAGCAAAGCACGCTCCAAACCTTCATGAAAAGGCGATAAATCTTCAATCTATCCGGCAACTTCAACTTATATGCCACCGTTCCAATCCTCTCTAACACCTCGAAAGGACCATCATATCTAGGTATTAGTCCACGATGAAGCTTAATTTTCCCCATCTTCTTCCAAAGTAACTTTCAAAAGTACTCGATCACCTGGTTGAAACTCCAAGGACCTCTTTCTTCGTCTCAAATTTTTTTTCATCTCCTTGGATAAGCTTTCCTTTGCATCCTCAATCAACTCGTATTTCTCACGAGCCACACGAAATGCCGCCGGACATTTTACCACTTGCAATGGATCTGAAATCCCATGCAAATCTGATGAAGATTTATGTTGATTGTAGCCGAATCGAGCCACATCCAACAAATCACACCAATTTTAACATAGTGACGAAGATACTCCTCCAATAATCCATTTATTCTTTCCTCCGTCCACTCCGTCCGCGGTGATGTGCTAAATAGCTTGAACAACGACGTCCAAAATTTTCCCGTGAATCTTGGATCTCTATCACTAATTATTTCCACTGGTACACCAAAACTTTTCACTACTCCACTGAAAAATAACTCTGCTGCTTTATTAGTTATACATGGATAAGGTGCGGCCATAAAGATTGCAAACTTAGAGAAATGATCTACCACAATAAATATCGACCGAATAAAATCCATTGAGACCGAAATCCATGGCTTCTCCGGCTCCTCTCCACTTTATCCATTTGACAAATGTAACATGTCTTAACATAGAGTTCTATATCCTCTTGCATTCTAGGCCAAAAATACGATCTGGATAAGAGTGTCATCATCCTTTCCATTCCCCAATCTAGAATAGCCTTAATCTTATCCTCTTCCATATGGATTTGGCCTATACATAGGATTGACAAAATCTGCATTTCTTTTTTAATATACAACTTATGTCTTCTCAAAGCAAAACAATGATATAAATGCTTCAAATGATCCTCCAATGTATTGCTAAAGATAACAATATCATCCAAGTATACTACCACAAAATCATCAAGATACTCATAAAGAACATCATTCATAACATTACAAAATGTAGCAGGCGCATTCGTCAAACCAAATGGCATAACTAGAAATTCGAATGTTCTATACCTTGTTACACATGTTTAAAGATCCAACTTGATAAAGAATCTTGCGATAAAGACTTTGTTTAGTGCATGATAATCAACACACATCCGCAAAGAACCATCCTTCTTTCTCGATGGTCGAATCAATCCCGATTCCAACAAATCATTCAATTGCTTTCCGATGATCTATGTTTTCTTCTTGGTGAAATTACCAATCCTCTTCCATTTAGATTGCTTAATTCAGCTTTCACAATCATCTCCCACCAACATTCCTTTCAAATGAGGAATCAAGGATACTTTGGCATTAATCAAGAATTCCATTCCCAAAATCAGATTGAAATCATCTAGGAAAACTATCATCAAATTGCAAGAACTTTTCCAACTACCTACCTCCACGCATTCACCAAACAAATTGGATCCACCCGTGATGCCGTTTCTTCCATAGTCTTTTTTCCATGAAAAGATGATTGCGGTTTGAAGTTCTTTTTCTTACCCTTAACTCCTTTCTTTTTTCACTTCCGTTCTTTGGCCGATCTATCTTCAACCAAATTAGGCTTCTCCTTCGCCTTTCCACCAGAATGTGGATTCCGGAAGTCCACCAACGCTTTCGCCGCTGCAATGGCAAAAACCATATCCTTCACTCCTTGCCTACGCAACTCTGCTTGCGCCCAAAGTTGAAGACCCGACAAGAAATTGAATAACTTGCCTTCATCCGACATATTCACGATGTCTAACATGAGAGAACTGAATTCTTTTATATAATCTCTCACCGATCCTGTTTGCTTCAATCTCTTCAAAGCCTTTCTTGCAATCCACCCCGTGTTGCAAGGCAAGAATTGATCTCGCAATTCTTTCTTCAAAGCACTCCATGAATCAATATGGGAACGCCCTGAATTTTGATCTTCCAGCATTCTTGTTCTCCACCATAATTTGGCATCCAATCCAAGAAACATGGCTGCAAGACTAACTTGATCCAATTCAGGTACCTTCATGGCTTTGAAATAGTTTTCCATATCCCAAATAAAATTTTCTAACTCGTTAGCATCTCTACCTCCGTTGAAAACATTTGGTTCTAAAATCTTTATCAAATCTTTATCTTAATTGGCTGATTCTGACTTGTGAAAGATGAACTCGAACCATTCGCCATAGCCTTTCTCAACATCTTGATTTCATCCTCCAAGACCCTCATTCTTTCCATCATGCGCTTCACCAAATCCTCCTGTTCTTCACGCTGATGATGAAACTGAGCGTCCAAGTCTTCAACGAGTTCTTTTTGAGCTGTTTGCATAATCTCCATTCTTTCTTGACCATCTAGTTGCAAAAAGATCAAATCTTTCAATTCGTGATCACCCACTCTCCTCCAAACGAGTAACTCGTTCGGCTAGCGTCATGATCTCCAATCAAGAAGTATTCTAGCAAACAAAGAAAATCTCTCCCTTTCCAAGAATACCACAGTCTTGAAAATCTTTACAAGAAACCTCCCCTTCTTAACAATCTCAAATCTCCTTCAAGAAAACCAAGAAAACGCCCAAATCAAGAAGTATTCTAGCAAACAAAGAAAATCTCTCCCTTTCCAAGAATACCACAGTCTTGAAAATCTTTACAAGAAACCTCCCCTTCTTAACAATCTCAAATCTCCTTCAAGAAAACCAAGAAAACGCCCAAACTCCAAAGAACTTGAAATCTGAAAACTTCCTTCCAGATTTGCCATACCAATCTGAAAACTTCCTTCCAGATTTGCCATACCAATCTTCAAATTTCTCCAAATGAAGCTTTAGAAAAACCTCTATCAAGAACTTTCTCAAACAAAGCTCTGATACCTACTATCACACCTCCTTCGTTGAGCCTATCTTTACCGTGTGCAGCGTTGGAGTTGCGCCCACTCCAACCAGCCCTCCTTATATGCATATGGGTCAGAATCCTCCCGCATGCCACAAGATAGCCTTCTTTCAATAAGAATGAAGACGGGCCCCTGCTTAGTCCCTTGAGCTGATTTAGAGCTCCACAATTCATCCGCTCCATAATTCATCCTTCTAACCATCCTGGTCTCTGGGGTTCCTATTCTCTCCTAGGATCGGCCAAAACTTGTATCCTGGATACCCTCACAACCAAGTTTTCTCAAGGTAAATTTTGATGGATTAGTTCATCAGGCAACGACTGGTGTTGGTATTATCATCAAAAATCATTTGAGTCAAATTTTTGTAGCTCTAACAATTCCATTATCCACCATAGTGGTTGCTTTTGCTGAATTATATGCTGCTTAGTATGGATTAACGAAAGCTAGATGATGATTCCAACGCTCAGATATTATTTTGGAGGGTGACTCTGTTACAGTGGTTATGTAGATCCGTAGAAAATCTTTGTCTTTATCCTCGCTTGAAAGATCTGTAGTCTTTATGTATCTCGATATCAAATCTTGCTTATATGCATATCTCCAAAAAGGTAGCTGATTAATTAGCAAATTGGGCTGCTATTCACTAGACTCAAGGCTTTTGGGACTCACGGTTGGCTCTCTCTTCTGCCTTAACCCTGGTAGCTATGGCAGATGTAGGTGGAGTAAGTTTTCTTGGGACACTAATCTGCTTCTTGTTATCAAAAAAAAAAAAAAAAAAAAAAGTACCGAAGCTTAAAGCCATTCATGGGTTTGGAGGCTTGCCGAGTCCACTCAACCTTTGGTGGATTTGGACCAAGATTTTAGATTTGACAAGCTAGAGATGAAGCCAAGCTTGAAAATAAACCTGTTTAACAAATGAAATATGCTTGGGTTTGGAGATTAAAGCTCAATCCAAATATTTTTATATGTTATTATGATTTTTTTTCTTATTCTATTGTAAGCTTAATTGACAGCTATTATTGATATATAAAATTAATGAAATTATAGATATGAGAGCTCAATATTGGTAAGTATTTAGTCGTACCTTGGCTATGCATTAAAGAAATCCTAAGCATTTATATAGGATCAATAAACCTAAATAATATCTTCTTGATTAGTCTTAATAATATCTTCTTGACTAATTTTTTTAGATGAGATCTTGCATTGTTACAAATAGTATCAAAGTTGATTCATTTCATGGTTCATATAAACTACAAATGAGCAGCAGATTCATTTCATGGTTCATATAAACTATAAGACACTACAAATGAGCTCATTTGGGATTGATCGATCCTAGGTTGATTGTGATGTGTGTACTTATGATTGGATTGATTGAAGTTAGATTTAAACACTTAACCTAACAAAAATGCTAAAGCTTAAACAAAGAAGCATGATAGATTCATCATAATGAGTATTTAGTCACATATTTGCTACATATTAGAAAGATCCTAAATATTCATATAGGACCAAGGAGCCCAAATAATATCTTGTTAGCATCTTGTTAGCTAGCCTTTTTGATTGATTGCTTAAGTTATTACAATCAACATATCATAAATTATTGATAATATTTAATTATGTATATTTAATATTTTAAAAATATTTGAGGCATTTTTAATTTTAAAAGATTGGAAAAAATGATTAGGAAGCATGAGGCCCAACTGAGTTTGAGTTAGGTTTGGGCTTAAACTTGGAAGGTACGTGATAGGGGAAGCCCAAGCCTAAGTAAACCTTTGGATAAAGACCAACCTGGTCCATAAACAGATCCACTAGAGCCACAATGGAATATGAGCTGATAGGTGAGAAATAAAAAAGAGGGAAATTTTGCCATGCTAAGCTTTCATTGGTTGACTTTGACATGTAAAATGTCGGTCCAAGTTAATGATTTTAATTTGATGCATATAAGTTCATAAATGTATGCATATTAGACTTCTTGTCATTTTGTTATGACCCCTAAGCCATAGCTCAGTCCACGGACATCACAATATAGCTGGATACTCTTAAAGCAAAATAAATCTCAACATGATCAATATAACAGCAATCAAAATAATAATAGAAGAAATTAAATTCATAGATCTCATAATATTATCACAAACCATCAATTAATACATAAATATCTATATGTCAATATTAATGTATATATCAATATATCTACAGTATTAAATGATATAATAAACTATATTCTACATTCTTCTGGTGTTTAACTTCTAGATATGGATCCAACATATATGCATCATCATCTTCATTCTCTATGACAATTTCAGAGCTGGGAAATTTAAAATATCAAAAGTGCGCCACCTGGCCGGCGGGCTTTTTCACGCGTTGCCCACCGCAAACGTTGTCGACTTCTGCACCCGCCCGAGCCCTCAAGGCCGCAATTAGAAGGCCTCCACCATTCCATTGAGCTACACAAATTAAATTTCAGCTTCGGCTAAACAAAGAGACATCTCGCGAAAAAAGCAAAAGAGAGGGAAAAGGAGGTGACCTACCTTTTGTCCAAGATCAGAGGTAATAATGGTAGCTAACTGTAACAAGTCGTACAGACCCCACGAACCCAAAAGCCATTTTTTTGAAAAATCCACCAACATGCTCAAAAAGAGAACCCAGATGAAACTAACACCAACAAAAACCCACAAGTTAGCTATATCAAAATCCAAGAGCTCGGTTAGCAGAAATCCTCTTCCAAAAGACCCGTGAAAAAATCCAAACTTTCGCTTCGCCTCAGGTTAAAAACCCCAAAATCAGTGCAGTAAAAGTGAGTTAAAAAAAAAAAAATCATGCTTTTTGCATACTTCCAAGCTGCAGTAGAATTAAATTTGGCTCGAACATCGATTGCAGGGGAAGCAATGCAATTTGGGAATTTGAATCATCTTTAGTTTGCTCAAAGTCCCACCACTCTTCCCATGGCATAACAACAATCACATCTTCACCCTAAAAAAGAAAGAAAACATAAGCTCCATCACCAAAAAGACAACAAATAAAAACTGTACCATACATAGCATGATCAAAGGAGTTGTATAAACATCAAAGGAGCATGTCTGTGCGAAGAGACAAATTGTTATTGATTTTACTTTATATTCTGAATAAATTTTTCTAATTACAGAAAACTCTTACTTCATTTGATTAACCAAAATGCACCTTCAAAACTTCTAAGTGGTACTCATTGTAAACACAGAATAGCATGACAATTACTACATATTTCAAGTTTTAACCAAGATCTCAGACTAAATAGCAACAACAGTTTTCAAACTCTCTCTCCCTTAGATATTTATTATTTAATATTTTACAACATAAAAATCACTATCACACATATTACACCACACATTACATGCAAATCCGAACCCAAGCCATTCATCCGAACCCAAGCCATTCAAAGACCACTAACAAACTATAACCATACATACGACACGATACAAATCATTATGAGCAACGACGATAAGAACACGGAAGAAACGACAAGGAGAGAGATTGCTTCTTAGTTGCAATCAACTACTTGCAACAGCGAAGCTTTTTCACACAGCAAATACGACGACGGGTGTCGTCAACATCCGGATTTGGCTCAGTCATGATGCCGAGCAAAGTAAGCCAGATGATGAGTAAAATAATCAGCAACACAGTCTAAATGCTCTCCATCATGATTTCTTTATGGTTGGTTCATATGGTTTGGTTTAGGCTCGTGGTTGACTTTTATAAACAATAAAATGAATATGTCATGCATGACGTCCCTCAAGCATTGATGTCTCCTGTCGGATGCCTATTGATAAAAATGTTATTCTTATCAGCTACATTTTTTTTTTTAATTTGATTTTATTAATAATAATCTAATACTTATCTGCAGAGTTTGAGTGATGACATAAAATATTTTTCTTATGCTAAATTTCTACTATTAGATGATAAACCTTTTTCTTACTTTAAAATTAAAACAGAACAGGCTGCAGTTACTTCTACATAAAAACTTTAAACTTCAGCTTCGGCTAAACAAAGAGACATCTCACGAAAAGAGCAAAAGAGAGGGGAAAGGAGGTAACTTGCCTTTTGTCCAAGATCAAAGGTAATAATGGTAGCTAACTGTAACAAATCGTACAGACCCCACGAACCCAAAAGCCACTTTCTTTTTCCAAAAATCCACCAACATGCCCAAAAAGAGAACCCAGATGAAACTAACACCAACAAAAACCCACAAGTTAGCTATATCAAAATCCAATCGCTCGATTTCTGAAAGCAAGGGAACGGAGCCTTCCAACGCCCAAGCAGCCCAACCCCTAAGAAGGGGCCCAAAAAAAAAAAAAAAAAAAAAAAAAAAAAAAAAAAAAAAAAATAGAGATGAGTTGCCCAAAGCTTCCCGATAGATTTAGAGTGAGCGGTCCCCCACTTTCATGATTCCCGAGAGGAAGAGAGGGCGGGCCCTGCGATTTTCAGTCTTTTATTTATTTATTCTTGATGATTCACCGTTGCCGGGTTGACAATAAATGCCATGAATAAAATAGGTTGATACTAAATGTGAAGATGTTGCCCATCCGGCCGCTGGATGATTCCCGAGAATTGGTAAGAAATGCCAATAAATGAACCCACTTTTATGATTTCCGAGAGGAAGAGAGAGCGGGGCCTCCGTTGCCAGGTTAGGTTGACAATAAATGCCATGAATGAATGCTTCCTTTAATCCACCGTGCCACTGTAACCAGGTTGACATTGATGATTCCTTTAATCCACCCACCGTGCCTCCGTTGCCAGGTTGACAATAAATGCCATGAATGAATGAGATAGGTTGATACTAAATGCGATGAAGGTTATAAAAATAAATTAGATAAAAACTGATTATTTTATCTAAATTTAATTCAAAATTAAAATAATTTTATTTTTTTAAAAATAAAATAATTTAATTAATTTGTATTTATAATTTTTTTTAAAAAAATAAAAATATAATATAAGTTATAACCATTAAAAATATAATAATTTATATAATATTTAAAAAAATTAGTTTTTTTGAATATTTAGTTTTTTAAAAATAAATTACGAAATCGTATCTGATTTTTTACTATTCATTTTTTTTTTTTTTCCTATTCAACTTCGTTATCCAAAAAAAATTCTATCTTAAAAAGATATTTGGGCCACACAAATCTGCCATGGGTAAATGTGAAATTTCGGTTCCGAATTTTAAAAGTCACGTCACGTCACGTC
The DNA here is from genome assembly GCA_017589505.3 of Metroxylon sagu. Taxonomy (NCBI): domain Eukaryota; kingdom Viridiplantae; phylum Streptophyta; class Magnoliopsida; order Arecales; family Arecaceae; genus Metroxylon; species Metroxylon sagu. Next base: position 675,190 of record JACVBY030000552.1, on the reverse strand, counting down.
ACATCCGACGAATCCATGGGTTGTTGAGACGCCACGTTACCTCTCGCCGCGCATTCGGTCAAAGCCGGCAGTGGATGCCAATTTCAGAGCACAGTAGTCCGGAGAATTTAAAATGTCAAAAGTGCGCCCTGGGGACCGTCGACAGCGTCAATACGGCACGCTTCATCGCGCACCCCTAACATCAGCCAGCGCGCTTTTTCACGCATTACCCACCACAAAGGTTGCCGACTTCTGCGCTCGCCTGAGATCCTATAACGCTGATATGACAAAAATCCTGTAAGTCTCAATGTAAGAGCTCCTTTGGCAACTAAGCATCGCATCAATATATAAAATTTTTTCAAACGAAACATCTAATATTATCACAATATATATATTTAACCAAATATATAATATATCCTTATCGTATAAAATATTTAATTTATATGTATCTTTTCAAATCATAAAATAACATACATTATATTTAAATTATAAATTTTAAATTTAATAAATAATAACTTTACTTTATGCACATATTTTTTAAACTAAAAATACATAAATCATAAACTCAACAAGCAAAGAATATATCGTATTTAAACATTTAAAATATAAAATATTATACAATCAAATAAGATTTCAGAATATACACATAAATATTAAGAAACAAGTAATTAATAAACAATAATACATAATTAAATTATGAAATATGCATAACAAATGCTATGGCAATTATGGTTTCAAAACAATGAAACCTGATTGAGTTGGGCCATAACCCAAACTAAGTAGTGACCCCAAACAAGCCTGGATCTAAGAACAATATGACTCCAAAACAAGTCTTGGCCAAATTGACCTTGATTATGAAAAGCTGAAATAAATATTTCCCATCATCAACAGCATAAAACTCAAAGCTTATGCCCAATGACAAATTCAAAACATGCCTCAGATTTATCTGTTGCCTTAGTTCATGGCCTAAAATAAATTGTGGCTCAGGGCTCATATCCAATGACCTACGGCTCAAGCTGAATCATGGCCCAGCCTAAAAACAGTGGGTTTTAACGTATGAAAAGCTGAAACAGGCCAGATAAATAGTGGGTCTTAACGTATGATAAATTTTCAGCTGGCTTAACGTATGATAAACCCTCTTCATCACAAATCCAGATAAAAGTTGAAAATAGTGGGTCTTAACGTATTTTAAATTTCCAGCTGGCTTGTCTTTACTTCCTAGTCTTGAAATCTCTCCCTTTACCTTCTTCATCATGCATAGACCAAAAAAAACCCTCTTCCAACTTTACAGCAAACTTCTTTTTCTTTTGCTTTCTGTTTTGAAAGTGTTGCCACATAGCAACCAATAGATATGAGATTTGAAGGTTAAATAATAATAAATGATGTTTTACAAAGTTTTGTTTGTCTTTTTTTTTTTTGAAAAAAAAAAGGGGGGGCAGTTATAGTTGCAAAATAATCGAAATTTTAGATTGTCTTCTTACAGGTAATAGACCAACTCATAAATTTTAATTCAAAAGAAATATGACTCTTCATTATTTGTCACCACAATAACCAAACAGTCCAAACCTTTAGGTTACAGAGGGTCAAATAAGTTCACTAAAACCAAGAAAAGACTAGTTGATTCATGCAATTGTGTCGGCTTACCTTTTTTGCCAGGCTTTTATTCTTGCAAGGACCTTATCTAATGTATTTGCTCGTCTCACCACCTCAATCAACTTGGGTTCATAAAGTACAAGCTCATCACCTGCAACATGCAACATCCAGTCTATCACCTGCAAAATCCAATAGACATTTTAAAAAATATATATATATAAATATACCTACTTTAACCAATGTATAGTGCCATATAAATATGTTTTGAACAATTAAGATTTTATTTAACTGCAATAAGGATTATAAATGACCTTTGTATCTATGTTGATTGCTATAATGTGGATCACACAGTTTCAAAGAAATTACTTTCCAACGCGAAGTCACAAAAATGTAAACACAGCAATAAATTTAATGAGTTTTGAATCTCTAGCATAAACTGTGGGGGAGCATATGCACCCTTTTGATCAGAACGAAGATAGATTTGCTGATTGTCTCCTATGTAAACATAATCAATGAACCTTTACAATCAATTTAGATGTTGATCTATCTTTGGCACCAATTCCAATGAAAAGTTCAAGCCTTGTAATCTCCTCATGATCCATTTCAATACTTTTCATATCTGTTTTAGTCAACATGCCTCTTTTACAGCATTCACAAACCCCTATCGAAACTTACTATATATCCGTACCATATCAAAGGCTTTGCTATTTCACCTTTTTTTTTCCTTCAATTCCTTGATCCATTCGTATGGTATAATATTATATAATATCTCAATACTTATTGCAGCAGTATCATATTAGTATATAATATAATACTAGTATAATGTTTTTCATATAGAATATATATTAAATGTTATATTATCATATTATTATATTATATAATATATCTTTGTATTACAAGATAACAGGGATTAGAGGACAAACTCATCTAATTTCATCAAAAATCATTCTTTTTCATCCACTACTCCTAATTAACATCCAACAACATTTTTTTATGTCTATATCTATATCCATGGAGGCAAGGAAAATTATCGCCATTGCTTGCTATCGTATCGTATTTTTTTCAAAAAATATTTTATTTATATATTGGTATAAAATTAATATATAACTTTCTTTATTGGAGGAAACTCGTACTCAATTTTCGTTCAAAAAATTATTTCCTATTATGGATGATAAGGGGTCAAGTACCCTATTTTTTTATACCATCCAAATCTGTATCCGGTTTTAAAACCTTAAAAATAAAATCAATCTTATTTTTAAGGAGAGTTAAATCCAAACTCATAACCATAATCAAATCAATTTAAAAAATTTATAACTTAATCATAGCTATAAAAACTGGGTTAGATAAAATATGATTTTCCAAAATTAAAATAAATTTATTTTTTATAAAAAATAAAATAAAATAAATAAGTTGTATTTATATCTTTTAAAAAATAAAGTATAATATAAGTTATAATCATTAAAAATATAATAATTTACATAATATTTAAAAGTTAGATTTTTTTGGATATTCAGTTTTCTAAATTCAAATTCAATCCAATTTAAATTGAATTTTAAAATCTTAAAACTCTAAAGCAAAATTATAAGAAATAGGCTTTTAAGAAAGTACTAAATTATCATTTATTTCACTATTGTGCAACCCAAACAATCACCGACCACAAAGGGCCTACGATATTGCAATTCAAAACCAAAAGAACATGTTCAAATGTGAGTTTTTAATCACGCATATACATATAGTCTGGCCGCTTTTCAAGGCAGTGAATGCCAACTTCACCAGGCACTGGAATATGCTTTTTTTTAAAAAAATCCTTGATTGACATAAAATATGCTTATGCATTATATAGAACAAAAATGCAGTGAAACCATAACCTAGAGGTTCTCACAAAACACTAGAAAAATGTCAATGCTCAGACGTTCATGCATAAATTCAGCCATTTCAAATTCTGAAACTTATTTAGGATATATGCATGTCACATGTATAATACAATATACTGTGAAATTAAAATAGCAATGCCACAAAATCATTAGTTTAAACAAGACTAAATGCTCCACCCTTTCTCTCAAAGAAAAAAAGTAAAAAAGCTCTCAACGCAGAGCATATTAATAAAAAATAGAAAAAGGATTAGCAACAAAAATTTAAAAGATCTCACTTTAACAAAGAAATAAAGCTCAAAATTTTGCATACACAAAGACAAACATTATATAACAAACATCATGCACATTCCCCAACCTTCTACATTAAGATTTACCATGTAAGCTTCACCAGTAAGAGAGAATTACATGCACTAACCTAATTACAGCCAACTATGTTTGAAATATGTTTTCAAAACCATGTCGGTAGACAAATGCAGCTGACTAATCAACCTATACTCTTAATTTACAAACTATATTTAACCAAAAGTTGATTATAAGATAACATAACCCACACAACTGGATCATGTGAGAGAAGAGAGCATATGAAAGTGTCATAGCAACCGTATTGACACATTCAACTTCATGTCTACCACCAATCAAGATAACAGCCCAATTGTGGCACTGGCTGTTGCACATCCAGAGTACAAGAGAATCATGAATACATGCTTCACACATGCACGTCTCAAATGCATCTCCAAAGTCCCCAAGAAATGGAGGAAAAAGAACTCACCAATTGCATTAAAGAACACAGACAAACCGATGGTATTTCAAGCACTAAAATCAGCATTCTCAAGGTCAACCCAGCTATGAGACATCCAAAAGTACATATCACCGAAATGAATTTAACTCATTATTATTATTCCTAAATCCAGCTCATCAAATCAAAGAAAACATTAAGGATAAGACACAAAATGGAGGGCCAGACTCAAATATCAGCAAGCAAGTACCTGGTTAACATCAGAGTTTCCTCAAGTATTCAATTAAATGTAAGTGTTTTTCTTAAAACAAAAAGAAAAAGAGAGAGAATATCTAAGATTCTTAAATCCTAGATGACATAGAAAAGAAAGAAGCCAAAGAACAATAAGGGCAAGACAAAGAAATGAAACACTTCCACTGTCAAAACATGCAAAACATTCAAATAAATGAAAGGATACCATTAACACAAGTAATTCAACAATAAGTGCCCTCAGATATGCAAACGATGGTCTAGAACGGAATCCCAAACATAAAACCAAAGACTGGTGTAACAAGAGGAAAAGGAGAACAAACAATACTGGAAAATACTTTTTTAATTTACAAAGAATATCATCTACTATTATGATAACAACATAATTAGAGGTTTTTAGATATTGCCCCCCTTTTTATGCAAACTTCAGGGCATACCAAGAATAAATTTGCTGATGTTATTAACAAAGAAGACAATCTTGATCATCAATATAGACTTCAATTGCGTTCTTTCTTGAAATTGTTCTTTCCGAATACCCAGACCAATAGTATTTAATCCATACGAATATCCCAAAGTTTAATTTAGAAACAAAGAATCGAAACAAAAGGATAATTAACAAAGATAATAAATCCACGCAATTTAGATCTTCAGATGCAATTGTGGATTATCATTTCCGTCCTTTGTCCCAAAAAATAAAGCAACGCATAATCCCCAGGCACCACAAGAACTGATAAAAGAAAACCCTAGAATCACACAAGGGTTACATCGCTCATCAATAAATAAACTTTTTCAAAATTTTAGGAAAGAAAGCATAACCCTTGGAATCAGAATCAGACGAATTTTCTTTCGACAAATAAAGAGGGATAAGGGTACAAACCGAGGGGGTGTTCCAGCTTGAAGGAACTCTTCGCCATGGAGTGATGATTCCTCCTGCGATTCCCAAAACACATCGCCATCGTGACATCAATCAAAGAAACGCGAACGAATTTAAAAAAAAAAGAAAAAAGGAAAACAAACAAACAGATCGATCGGAGTAAAACTGAAAGCGATCTGCGAAGAAAAGAGGGGAAAGAAGACGTACAGAGACGATCGAAAAGACTAATTGAACGATAGATGAATCTCCACAAGAGAATTCACCGCCAAGGAATTTGGGGGAGGGCTTGGAAGAAAGGGACGGGGTGTCTTCTGCTGGAATTATTAAACGGAGTTTAGAAAGAAGCGCACGGAACCTATTAAAAGGAAGGAAGGGAAAGCCGAGCTGCCTGCCCACGAGGAATCCTTCGGGCGCTTTAAATTGCAAAACCTAACTTTTTTTTATCTACATTAAAATTTTCTCTTTTTTTAAAATAAAAATAATATTTTTTAAAAAATAAAAATAAATAGAGAGAAGAACTTTATACCATCGCAAAGCTAGACGGATGAGAAGTTTGAAAGCCCCTTCATGCGAAACCAGATGATTTGGTACACCATCAATCGTGAGGAGGACAGGATCAATTTATTTCAAATTTTTGTTATTTTTTAATTAAATATATTAATTCAAAAAATTTATTTAATGAAATATATATTTAAGAGTTTGATTATTCAACAAAACATCCTACTTAGCATAACAAATGCGACAAAATGATAAGATTGTACTTATATAAAAAAAGTAGTGAAAAATATTTTCATATTTTTTATCTTTCATCTCTAACACCTGCATAAATTATTTCTCAATTATTTTTTTTTATTTTTCACTATTAATGTCTGATAAGATGTTATTTTAATATTTTTATCTTTTTAATTTTATAAAAAATAGATTTAACTATGCTTAAGCACCTTTCTATCGTTGAATCAACATAATTTATTAATTTTAAAGATTAAAAAAATAAAAAATAGAATAATTTAAAAATTCATGTGAAACCGGAATGAAAAAAAAAAATCTAACTAAATTAATACATTCAATTAAAAATATATATAAACTTAACTAAAAATTTTAAATAAGTTCTTATATATTTTATTTAATTATTCCTTATTAGCCATTAATCATATCACTGATGCATATTGTATAATAGAAAATGATCCACGTTATATATATATATATATATATATATATATTTTGCGCTCCTGTTTACATTGCTGGGGGTAAAACTTAAGAAAACAACAGTTCACTGAATCCCTAAAATTGCCAGCGAGCGGTTAGCCCTTATGATTAACAGAGCCTAATTTAGGAGGGTAAACTTTTTTTTTTTTTCTTTTCTAAAATTATCTTCTTCCCCCACACCTCTCGTCTCTCCACCCCGCGTTTCGTGTTGATCTGGTTGTCTCCATTAATGAATCCAAGAGGCGTTTTAAATTATAGTCTGCCACAATTCTTAACTCCAAAACTAAAATAATTTTTTTTAAAAAAATTGCGTAACTAACCTAAAAATATGGATTTTCTAGGATTTTAAAAGATTTTTAAAGGATTTTTAATGATCTTCACGTAACTTTAAAATGAGGTGCAAAGATTTTAATATTTTTAAGATATACAAAAATCTTTGTTTATCTCTTCGTTCAAGATGAAATAATAGCCGCGATTGTTTTTTTGGCATGGTGTTGAACCTGAGCTATGAGACCAAGATCATTATTTTTATTAATTTTAATAATTAATTAATTTCTTGTTTTATAGTTTTCATGCACTCAGATTTGATTGTAGAGGAATTTTTTGAGCACCGCATGTGATACAGAAAATCTGCACCTTTCTGCACCGCATGCGGTGTACAAAGAATTTCTCTTTAAAATATCAAAAGTGCACCTTAAGGGCCGTCAAATGCGTCTACTTCTGCAACCGCCCGAGCCCGAGCCCTCAAGGCCGCAATTAGAAGGCCTCCACCGTTCCATTGGGCTACATAGGATGGCCCATGATGCCATACAATCAAATCTAAGTGAAAACTACCAAACAAAAAATTAATTAGTTACTAAAATTAATAAAACGTCCACACATTCTAGGAGTTTAAAGAATAAAAATAATGATCTTGGTCTCATAGCTCAGGTTCAACACCATGGCAAAAACATTCGCGGCTATTATTTCATCTTGAACTAAGAGTTAAACAAAGATTTTTGTATATCTTGAAAATATTAAAATCTTTGCACCTCATTTTGAAGTTAGGTGAAGATCATTGAAAATCCTTTAAAAATATTTTAAAATCCTGGAAAATCCATGTTTTCAGGTTAGTTACGTGATTTTTTTAAAAAAACCATTTTGGTTTTGGAGTTGAGAATTGCGGCAGACTATAATTTAAAACGCCTAATTCGCTGGCCTATTTGAAATCAAGATATTTTGAATCTTTCATTCACTGCCACGATGCAAGAACACAACAAAGATACGTATTTCCTTAAAAAAAATGAGATGCAATCCTAGATTTCTAGAGGAAAACTTAGTTTCTAGATTGTCCAAAACCTAAGTTCTAAAATAGTATAAACTCTCCTCTAATTTATATTGTAGATGGATCTGATCACATGGATGAGAAAAGGTAGAATAGAGTCAATATGCAAAGAAGAAGGGAGCGATAGAGGGCAGGATCTAGCAATTCCTCTTGATGGTTCACTGGTGTGCAATCTATTTTTGAGAGCCAGTCGTATGAAAATTTCATACTTTTGAGATGCTCTTTTTATACATTGGCAATCAGATTATTTGAATCTTCACAAAATTGGCGTTTAGCCGTGAGTTCAGGTGTCCTGATGGATATGAAAGCGATTAAACTTGGATAGAGAGTTTAGAAGGTGGGTCAATAATTATCAATCTAAATTTTGTGGAAACGATCCATTGCAGAAGGGGACCAACATAAACAAATCTAGTTTTTATTAATGCTTGGCACCATAACAAATCTGAATTTTGTATAAAAAAAAAATTTAATAAAAAAGATATTATTCAAGCTCATTGACCATAATTTGCAAATGGATCAAGCAAGAAAAAAATGCTACGAATTTTTCATAGAAAATCTTAGTGGTCATAAAAAAAATGTTATAATTTATTTATTCTTGATGATTTCTTCAATCCACCGGGCCACCGTTGCCAAAAAGGATGGGTTGATAATAAATGCCATGAACGAGATTGGTTGGTACTAAATGTCAATGAAGGTATTGCCAGATGGGTTGGTACTAATGCCAATGAATTAAGCCGTTAGATGGATGGGTTGGTAATAAATGCCAATAAATTAGGTCGATGGATAGATTCGTAATAATGATCGCTGAGTGGGTTAATGAATGCGACCGCTGACATGATAATAAAAACTAATTCATAATTTTTTTCAACAATACTTTTAAATTTTACTATTTTTATTAATTTAAAAATAATATTTTGTAATGTGAATGGTAAAAATATTATCTTTACCAGTGCTCGACCACCGTTGCCAAATATCGACACGATGGGTTGATAATAAATGCTTATAAGTGAGATCACTGGCATAGCAATAAAACCTTTTCTTTTTATACAATATTTTTAAATTTAAATGCTTTTATCAATTTAAAAATAATATTTCGTAATACAAATGGTAAAAGTATTATCTTTACCATTGTTATCCTATAATTTCAATTATAATTAAAACATCATCTTTTATTACCTAAAAATTAATCAATATTCGATTGGACATATAATGGCTATTTTGATTTTTATGATGACAAAGAAATCCTAATTAGGAAATGTTTTTATTTAGGTAAAAATATACTTTTGCCTCTTAAATTTTTTTTCAAAACTTATTTTATTTTTAAAATTTTTAATTATTACATCATAGTTCTTCATTTTAGGAATAGATAGAAATGACTAATAGCTTCAAATGTAAAAAAATCAAAAAAAAAAGATGAATGCAAGTTTAGGTTTCAGAAATAATTGCCTGCTTGAGGTATAATCCATACTCAACACAAATGAAAAATGTGACAAGATGGCAAAGCTAGCTATTGACCTCACATTGATTGATTTTGATGATCACAAAATAATTAAGTTACTAATGAGTTTTGTGGAGAACCATGATGAAATGCAGGCATACATGAATCACCAAGATGATAAACAATAATTTCAAGCTCCTCAATGGGTTTATGGTTCAAGAGAGAAATTTTTATAGAAGACCAAGATCAACTAAGGATGGTTCAAGCTTCAATCAAATGAAATTCAGATGATTGGAAGGTTTTCAAATGAAGGAAGTTCAAAATTATGAGAGGTAAAGCAATTATCTTCTTCATTTCAATGAGTTCTCTTGTTTATGAAATGAGTTTTCAAGTTTTGAAGGCATTGATCAACTCCTACAGCAGCTACCAGCACTTAGAATGGAAGTTTGAAGCCTTTAGCCAACTACTTTGCAAGCTATCAAGTCAAAATTGTGCCATAAGAGAGTTAACTGTGAGTTATTCTAAGTTAGCTGACTAATTAGTCAGCTACTGTGGTAAAACAGTGAGTATTTTCAAGTTAGCCGACTAACCAGTCGGCTACTGTGGCAAAACAGTGAGCTTTCTGAAGTTAGCTGACTCTAGAGTCGACTACTATGGGCAGAACAGTAAAGATTGCAGAGTTAGCCGACTCTAGAGTCGGCTACTGTGGCCAGGACAGACAGCTTACTAGAAGTAGTTGACTCCAGAGTCGACTAACTTGCCCAAAACTGCTGTAACGGCTAGTTCTGCATCTTCAACGGTCACAAACGGCTAGTTTAACATTCCAATCCCTCAGTAAACTATAAATACTCATAAATGGAATGGATTAGCAAGAGATTGGAAGTATTTTTGAGGGATTACAAGTGAAAAAAAGAGAGAAAAAATAAAGGAAAAATCAAGAAAGATTTCAGCCTTCCTATTTTGAAATGAAAGTGTGCTGCAGAGTTTGAAACTCCTTCAAATCTCATTCAAGGCTCCTTCTAACTACTCAAGAGACTCCTTCAAGTGCTCATAACTCCAACATATAAAGAGGAGAAGCTCATTTAAAGATGGAGGTCTTCAAAAATATTGTTACATTTGCTCATTAAGGAGCTGAAAATTCTGAAACTCTTTTATTTGTAAGTTTGTTTGAGTTTCAACTTGATTAAAACTTGTGTAGGATGTGCCAAACCCATAATTGGTGATTTGTAAGGCTCCCTTGTGCCCAAAAATAAGAAGTTAGCTAAGAAAGCTAATGAAAGGCTTCCTTGTGCCTGTGAAACAAAAAGCTAATTGGGTGAGCTAAGTTTGTAATCATTTGAAGAACGATTAGTGAAGAAAATTTCCAAGAGATTCTTGGGGAGTGGACGTAGGTGCAAGGATTAGCATCGAACCACTATAAATTGTTGTGTTTATGTGTTTGTTTTTTATAATTGTTATTACTTGTTCTTGCTATCAACACTTCACACTAATACAAAATTTATTGTTTTGCAAAATTGCACATACTTGTTAAAAATTTTCAAAGAACCCAATTCACCCCTCCCTCTTGGGTTGCTTAGCTAGGCAACAAGTGATATCAGAGCAAGTGCTCTTGTTTCTATTTGTCTTAACCGACAAAGAGTTAAAGATCCATGACAGCCCAAGTAAGTTCTATGTTGACTGAAGGTCAGTCCACAAACAAACCCCCTTTATTCAATGGCACAAATTACACATATTGGAAGGATAGGATGAAAATTTTTATTCAAGCACTTGACTATAATCTTTGGAGTATCATAGTTAATGGCCCTCACACACCCATTCTTAGAACAAATGGTTTTGATGTTCCTAAACCAGAAGCGGATTGGGATGAGCATGACAAGAAAATGGCACAGCTGAATGCTATGGTCATGAATGTCTTATATTGTTCTCTTGATGCAAATGAGTTTAATTGAATATCTACTTGTATATCTGCAAAAGAGATATGGGATAGACTTGAAGTCACCCATGAAGGTACTAATCAAGTGAAAGAATCTAAAATCAATATGCTTGTATATAAGTATGAATTATTTAAAATGGAACCAAATGAATCCATTACTGATATGTTTACTAGATTTACTGATATTGTAAATGGCCTTAAAAGCCTTAGGAAATCCTACACTAACAGTGAGCTTGTAAGCAAAATTCTTAGATCTTTGCCCAGGTCTTGGGAAGCCAAGATGACTACCATCCAAGAGGCCAAAGATTTCAACATCCTTCCTCTAGAAGAGCTCATGGGATCGCTGATAACCCATGAAATTCAAGTCAAACAACATCAAGATGAGGGGACCAAAAAAAGGAGGACTATGGCTCTAAAATATTTAGACCAAAAGGAGGAATGTGATGAATCCTCTGAAGAAAGTGAAGGAGATGATGAGCTTGCTCTCATCACAAGAAAATTCAGAAGATTCATGAGAAAAAAGAAATAAGAAGTAAAAAGGAGGCCTTTTGTAAAAGAAGAATTCAATAAAGAAAAGGAAAAAGAGCAGCCTCTTATTTGCTATGAATATAAGAAACCAAAACACTTTAAAGCTGATTGTCCACAACTAAAGAAAGTCTCAAGAAGGTTAAAAAGAAGGCTATGATGGCAACTTGGAGTGACAGCGAAGATATAAGTTCAGATGATGAGAAGTAAGAAATTGCAAACTTGTGTCTCATGGCATATGAAGAAGAGGTAAACTCTAACTCTCAAATTGAATTTACATTTGATGAATTGCAAGATGCATTTTATGATTTACTTACTGAATTCAAAAAGTTAGGTGTCAAAAATAAAGATTTGAAAAATCAAATCCAAAATTTAGTTTTTGAAAAAGAAAAGCTTTCAAATGAGAAATCTGTTTTGACTCAAGAAAATTAGAATTTAAAAAATAAGGTGAACAAACTTAAGCCTATTGCTGATAAGTTTACTTTAAGTTCTACAAAACTACAAATGATTCTTGAAAATCAAAGGGTTGTTTTCAATAAAGATGGATTAGGCTATAATCCCTTGAAGAAGCAGAAGTTTTTGAAAAATATTTTTGTTCCCCCAAACAACTGGCCAAAAATTACTTGCTTCAAATGTGGTAGACCAGGACATAAAGTCTATGCATGTAACTCTCATATCAACAAGAACTTTAAAAAGATTTGGATTCCAAAAGGAACCATCCCTGCTAACCCAAAAGGACCCAAGAAAGCTTGGGTACCTGAAAACATGACATAAATTTGTAGGTGCAGGTGTGTCTTGTGACCCGAAATGCAAAAAGAAAATGATACTTGGATAGCGGGTGCTCAAGACACATGACGAATGATGAATCTCAATTCATCACTTTAGAAGTTGAGGATGGAGGAGTGGTCACTTTTAAAGATAATACTCAAGGAAGGATCATTGGCATTGGTAAAATTGGTATCATTTCCCATGCCTTCATAGATAATGTTCTTCTTGTTGATGGTTTGAAACATAATTTGTTAAGCATTAGTCAATTATGTGATAAAGGTTTTAAAATCATTTTTGAATCATCTATTTGCATAATTACAAATTCTGCTGATGATAGCATGGAATTTGTTGGTCATATGCATGAAAATGTTTATATTGTAGATCTAAATGAGCTAAATGACCAAAATATGAAATGTTTAGTTGCCATAAATTCTAAGTTTAATGAATCTAGCTAGTTATGGCATCATCGACTTGCTCATGTTAGCATGGATTTGCTTTCCAAACTAATCAAAAGAGATTTAGTAAATGATTTGCCAAAGTTAAATTTTGAAAAGGATAAAATCTGTGATGCATGCCAATTTGAAAAACAAACTAGAGTTTCATTTAAATCTAAAAATGTGGTTTCAACTTTTAGACCTTTGGAACTTTTGCACATGAATTTATTTGGACTAACTAGAACCACAAGTCTAGGTGGTAAACGCTATAGTTTTGTAATTATAGATGATTTCTTGCGTTTTACATGGGTTTTATTTTTAACAAGCAAAGATAAAGCTTTTTCTACATTTTTAAAGTTTTTCAGAAAAACCACAAATGAAAAAGGTCTTCAAGTTTTATCTATTTGTAGTGATCATGAAAAATAATTTGAAAATCAGAATTTTAAAAGTTTTTGCAATAAAAAAGGAATCAACCATAATTTTTCTGCATCAAGAACCCCTCAACAAAATGGAGTTGTTGAGAGAAAGAACAGGACTCTTGAAAAAATGGCAAGAACCATTTTGTGTAAAAGCAATCTCTCAAAATATTTTTGGGCTGAAGCAATTAACACAGCATGTTATGTTTTAAACAAAGCCTTGATAAGACCCATTTTGAAAAAGACCCCATATGAGCTTTGGAAAGGTAGAAAACCAAATATTAGGTATTTTTATATTTTTGGGTGTCAATGTTTTATTCTAAACAATGGCAAATCTAATCTTGATAAATTTGATGCAAAATCTAATGAAGAAATTTTTCTTGGCTACTCCACTAACAGTAAAGTATATAGAGTTTTTAATAAGAAAACTTTAGTGGTAGAAGAATCCATTCATGTAGTATTTGATGAAACTAATGATCTTCCATCAAGAAAGAAAGTAGTTGATGATGCAGGATTACTTGAAGAGGGTGTGCAAAAGATCACACTGAAGGACAAAGAAGATACAAATGATCAAATCAATCAAGAAGACATCATTGAAACACTCCAACAAGGTGAATCACAAGGTACTCAAAAATTAGAAAAGGAGTGGAGGTATATTCACAATCACCCCAAAGAACTTATCATTGATAGTCCATCACAAGGGGTAAGAACTAGATCTTCTTATAGAGATGTATGCAATTATTTAGCCTTTGTTTCACAAATTGAACCTAAATGTTTTGATGATGCTAAAGATGACTCTGATTGGATAAATGCTATGCATGAAGAATTAAATTAATTTGAAAGAAATAATGTTTGGACTTTAGTAAGTAGACCAATAGATTACCACATAATTGGCACTAAATGGGTTTTCAGAAATAAATTAGATGAACATGGAAATATCATTAGAAATAAGGCAAGATTGGTAGCTAAAGGTTATAATCAAGAAGAAGGCATTGATTTTGATGAAACCTTTGCTCCAGTTGCTAGATTAGAAGCCATTAGATTATTACTTACTTTTGCATATTTCATGAATTTTAAATTATTTCAAATGGATGTTAAGAGTGCATTTTTAAATGGATATATTGCTGAAGAAGTGTATGTAGAATAATCATCCGGTTTTGAAAATCATGAACATCCAAACCATGCTTTTAAATTGAACAAAGCATTATATGGTTTGAAACAAGCACCCCGGGCATGGTATAATAGATTGAGCAAATTCTTGATAAGTAATAATTTTGTTAGAGAAAATGTAGACACTACATTATTTATAAAAAGAGAAAATGATGATATGCTTATTGTGTAAATTTATGTAGATGACATCATTTTCGATGCTACTAATGAACTCTTGTGTCAAGACTTTGCTAAGCTCATGCAGAAAGTTCGAGATGAGCATGATAGGAGAACTAAACTATTTTCTTGGATTCCTAATTAAACAAGCTGAAGATGAAATCTTCATTAGCCAAAGCAAGTATACAAGAGAGATTCTAAAGAAGTTTGGCATGAAGAATTCCAAATGTGTCGGTACTCCTATGAGCTCCTCATGCAAACTTGACTTAAATGATAGTAGTAAAAATGTAGATTTAAAGCTTTATAGAGGCATGATAGATTCTCTTTTGTATTTAACTATAAGTAGACTTGATATTCTATTTAGTGTGTACATGTGTACTAGATTTCAAACAAATCCTAAAGAAGCACATTTAAATGTTGTTAAAAGAATTTTGAGATATTTAAATGATACTAAAAATCTTGGACTTTGGTATAATAAACACTCTTCTATTGATTTGATTGGATATTCTGACTCTGATTTTGCTGGTTGTAAAATTGGTGATGATTTTACTCATCATATGCTTTACTCTGCTTGGCATCATGGCCGAGCCACCTTTGCATGATGACATCCATAGTCTCTGTTGTGTGA
This sequence comes from Metroxylon sagu, assembly GCA_017589505.3. Lineage (NCBI taxonomy): Eukaryota > Viridiplantae > Streptophyta > Magnoliopsida > Arecales > Arecaceae > Metroxylon > Metroxylon sagu. The sequence goes on along the minus strand of JACVBY030000552.1, from coordinate 659,887 downwards.
AAAAGCTTTCCTGCTGCCGTTGCAACAAAAGAAGCAATCTCTCTCCTTATCGTCGTTTCTCCCATATTTTATCTTCGTTGCTAATTTATTTTAATGATTTGTATTGTATCGTATGTGTGATCGTAGTTTGTTAGTAGTCTTTGGATGATTTAAATTTCGGTTTTGGTTTGAGTTTGTATGTAATATGTGTAGTATAATATGTTTGATGGTGATTTTTATGATGTAATATGTTAAATATTAAATATCTAAGGAAAAGAGTTTAAAAATTATTGTTGCTATTTAATCTGAGATCTTTGATAAGACTTGAAATATGTAATAATTATCTTAATATTCTTTGTTTACATGAATACTACTTTGTCAAAAGATTCGAAACACATCAAACTTGAAATTGGTGGTTAATAATCCTCTTTACCTTGATACTATTCCTTAACTTTCCAAAGAGGTGATGTAATGTGAACCAGACTTGGCTGACAACTGTTAGCACAGTTGGCATCGCACCGTCAAGGGTTGCCTTGTATTTCAAAAGGTCCAAGATTCAGATCCTAGATATTGCTTTTACAATACAATACAATACAATACGTACATGCATTCAGACATATACATACATACATATATATGCGTGCATGCCTACATATAAGTATATGTAAGCGTGTGTAGAGAGAGGACTTGAATCCAAAGTTGGCATCCCTCTTCTAAGGGTTTGCTCTTAGAGGAGGTTTAGGGTTTCAACCATCACACCACTGATAGCACATTAACCCTATCTCTCTCTCTCTAAAATAATATAGGAAGAAGAAAGAAAGAGGTGCTCTATTTAGAGGAAATGTTATTCTTTATTTAAGAGTTTATTGAACATCCTTGAAAAGTGGTAACTTGTTAACTTTTATCCAACCACCCAACTGACAAAAGCATTTCCTTTAGATATTAGCGGACTTGATATTGGAAAACAACATACTTATTTTTGGTTTTTCTTTTGATCTTGTTTTTCATGCTTTGGTTGTTAATTTTTTCTATTAATTATTTTTCTTATTAATTATTTGATAATTACCTTCTTAAGCTAATATTGACCAACTCTTATTGATGGCCTTGTTAGGTCAAGAAAAAAACTTAGTTTTTTCCTTCTCTATTTCTCTCTTGTGGTCATTATTTCTTCCTCTTTATCATGTGATAGTAGCTAAAAGTTTTACAGGTGCATTTTAGTTAATTAAATGAGGTAAAAGTCTTTTGTTATTAGAAAAATTTATTCAGAATAAAGTAAAATTAAGAACAATTTGTCTGTTTGAACAGACATGCTCCTACACACATCAAATAGAGATACATTGTGTAGACTTTAATAGCAACGTGTGTTTTCTTAAGAAAATATTTATGCTTGGTGTCGACCTCCTCACCATATCAGTATTCAGACAGTACTTTGCAAGTTTAACTAGAAAATATCACGTTGTTGAATCCATTGGGAGTTGCATAAGTTGATATAGGGTAGAGCCATAATTTTTTCCTTCCTTTCATTCTTTTTGTTTTCGATTGAGTATTGAAAACTAATAAGTTAAATACTGTAGGACCTGTTGAAACATTGTACTTAATAGTTAACATCTGCTGATTCAGCCAATAATATAATGTGCTAAGCAACTAATCATCTACAAATTTAAAAATGACCTGAATCAGCTATTACAAAAATAAATTCACGTTCCCAACACTATTGAGAAGTCAAAATTGAGCAGAACATTCGTTTGAAATCCTTTTTCCTGCGTGCTAAGAAATGACAATTATTCCTTCCTGCATCATTTCTTCAGACTTTAATTTAGTGTTGCTACTACATGATAGATAGTGTCTTACTTCATAAACTTTTGGACAAGTGGGATGTATATAGTTTTTTCAAAGAATTTTTTGTTCTCCCTTCGTCTGTGTTAGCATCACATGATCATCCTTTATGTTGAATGTAAGTGTTAATAAGACAATTTGTCACATCCTGAATATTGGGCTTCTTGTAGCGCACTTATGTCTAGGTTCTATCTTTACAAGATCGCAACTAGTAGCAATCATATCCCACCCAAGGCAGAGCAAACATATCAGTTGAAATTCCAAAAGTACGACATGCTATAGGGAAAGTAAGATGGTAACATAAGGTTCTCGGTTTATCAGATGTAGTAGTTGCTAGAGGATATGGTCATATATCTTAATTGCCAGCAGGAGTAGTTGCTGCTCTCAAGTTTTTCAATTGAATATTTATTGAGTTTGCTATTGATATCCTTCATATTTTGTGCATTAATTTTTATTCTCAATCATTTTATATTCACCAACTCACAGGTCCATAAAACAAGCACCTCACTGTGCCATCCATTGACAAGGCTCTGCTATCACTTGAATGTTCGGTGGAATATGTTGACTGACATATTAGATACCCTTTTACCACTGTCATATAAGACATCAGTCTTGAAGAAGCATGCATGCAAAATTCATGTTGAATTCCTAAGATTCAAATGCTTAAGTCACATATTCACTGTTTTTTTAATAATTATTGAATATTTATTCCATGGTAGAAACTAGGCTGAGAATGTATAGTTTGTAAGCTGTTAAGGGTAATTGTCATTGTAAAGGTTGATAGTAGCTAAGAAGTTTTAGAGGTGCATTTTAATTAATCAAATAAGGTAAAAATCTTCTGTAATTAAAAAAATTTATTCAGAATAGAGTAAAATTAAGAACAATTTGTCTCTTTGCACAAACAACAACCACATATTCACCCTAAAAAGAAAGAAAACATAAGCTGCATCACCAAAAAGACAACAAAAATTGTACCATACATAGCATGATCAAACGAGTTGTATAAACATCAACTAAGAGTCCTGTAAACAAGTTATCAGAACAACTGAATCTTAAAAAGCAAGAAAAAGACCTTGCCAAAGAGAAGTCAGCCTTGAATCTAAACTAACAGCTTCAAAATGAAGTACAACAAGAAAGCTGGTAACAATTATAGTGACAGTGCTTGTTATCTTTATTATTTTTAAACCTTAATGCACCATTGTGATAGCATGAATTGTAGAACTACGATAAAATACCAATACTTTAAGAAAGCAATATTATGAAAAAGAACTAAGAAACTACAATACCAAAGTGTACAATGCTCTAAGAGAAAATGCAGAGATGTATTTAAGAGCCATAACCTAACATGATATGTAGAATTTTGACAAATCTTGCAATGACGTATCAATGCATGTGCATGCACAAGCGCGCACGTGCGCATATATGTATGATAAAAAGGAAAGTTATCCAGTAAACTTTCAAAATGAATATTAGTGTATCTAAAAAGTTATCTATGTGTTTCCACAGATCAATAAAATTGATATAAATGTAAGAAAATATGTGAACTTATAACTATTCATATGCATGCTCTTCTATACAACTAGAAGCATGGATGCATGTGTAAATAGAAGATAAACTTATACTCAAGTTTACACATTTATATGCATAAATTTTAAGCTAAAGGTAAGAGGATATGCACAAGTGAAAATGCTCCTTATGATGTCCACCAGTTAACATTGCTTGATTCTTTGTCACCAGAAACATGTTCCTTTTTCTAAAATAGAAAGGATTAGAAGCAGCATAGAAGATAGTCAGCATAACAATATAAAAAACCAAATTTTCATACAGCTAAAACAAGGAATGAATGGAATTGTTAGGATCAAGTCTACCCTTCTAGTTTTCATTGGTCGGACTCTCCAACAAAAAGATTTCCTTCAGAATCCTTGAGGAAGACTGCACTATGACCAGCATAAGCTCCAGTCACCCATTTCTCTAATGACTCAAAACCCGCGACGCTCCTTGATGAGGTCGATGGTGAAGGATCCGACGACGATGGAGGCAGAGAAGAGAAGAGACGGTAACAGGGGCCGAGGTCATGGCGACGATGGAGATTGAAAAAAAAAAAAGGCAGGTGGTAAGAAAACAATGAGAGACGGTGAGGAAGAAGGACGAGAGGCAGCAGCCGTGATCGTCCGCAAACAAAGACCATCTTGGACCGTGGGTGAAGAAATATGGAAAGGAAGGACTGTGGAGGAGAGATCTGGTGGAATGATAGAGAAGAAACAGAAAAAAGAGGGAGGAGGGGCGGAGACCGACGACTGCAGCGGTTTCAAAGAAGAGGGAAGCGTCGTCCAAGCCAGCAATGAGGGAGAAATGACGGAGGATGGAGGAGAAAGAGGCCGAGATCAACGACGGCGATGATGGAAGAAGACGAAGCCGCGGTGGGTGGTCGGATGTGGAGAGGTAGAGAAGAAGAAAGAGAAAGAGAAGGGGTGGTGCCGTGGTCGTCCGCAAAGAGGAAAAAGGTCGACGATGAAAAGCCAGGGCCAACGGCAACGAAAAACGAAGGCGATCGACGATGGAGGAAGGCAACGGGATTGGTGCTGGAGCTCGGCGAAGGATGCGAAAAGGTCGATGGAAAGAAAAAAAATTAAGGCTAGAAAGTTCTGGAAAGAGGAAGAGAGAATTTTCTCCACGATTCAAAATTTTTATTTTTTATATTTTTTATTTATTTATTATTTGTTGATGATTTTAAATTTTTTATATTATTTATTATTTTTTTAATGATTTCTTTTTTTTTTTAAAAAAAAGAGGGTATCACAGCAATGAGTTCAATAAGTTCATCTATTAGTATAAAACAAGCTTACTCAACTAAATATGCATGTATTTTTAAATAGTACGCTGGGCAGCACAATTGAGAAGTAATTACCTCATCCAAAATAATGCATTCCCACTGCACAGAATGCAGAATTAATTTTTCTCTGGATGAGCCTGATAAATTTGCAGCTTACTTGTCTTGCTTCCTAGTCTTGGAATCTCTTCCTTTACCTTTTTCATCATCTATAGACCGAAAAAACCCTCTTCCAACTTTACAGCAAACTTCTTTTTCTTTTGCTTTCTTGCTTGGTTTCAAAGGTGTTGCCACGTAGCAACTAATAGATAAGAGATTTGAAGGTTAAATAATAATAAATGATGTTTTACAAAGTTCTGTTTGTTCTTTTTTCTAAAAAAAATAGTTACAGTTGCAAAACAATAAAAATTTTAGGTTGTCTAACAGTAATAGACCAACTCATAAATTCTAATTTAGAAGAAATATTTAACTTTTCGTTATTTGTCACCATAATAACCAAACAACCCAAAACAGTGGATCAAGTAAGTTCATTAAAACCAAGAAAAGACTAGTTGATTCATGCAGCTCTGTCGACTTACTGTTCTTGTCGAGCTTTTATTCTTACAAAGATCTCATTTACTGTTCTTGTCGAGCTTTTATTCTTACAAAGATCTCATCTGATGTATCTGCTCCTCTCACCACCTCAATCAACTTCAGCATAGGAGAGGGTTCATAAAGTGCAAGCCTATCACTTGCAATAGACATTTTATATATATATATATATATATAAACCTACTTAAACCAATGTATAGTGGCATATAAACATGTTTTGTAGAATTAAGATTAAGATTTTATTTAACTGCAATTAGGATCATAAATAACCCTTGTGGATCACACAATTTTAAGGGAGTTACTTTCAAAATGAAGTCACAAGAATGTTAACACACCAATAAATTCAATGAGCTTTAAATCTCTAGCACAAACTAGAGGGGAGCATGTGCACCCTTTTGATGAGAACAAAGATATATTCGCTGATTGTCTCCTGTGTAAACATAATCAACAAGCCTTTACAAATCAATTTAGATGTTGATCTATCTTTTGCACCAATTCCTATGGAAAATTTAAGTCTTGTAATCTCTTCAGATCCATTTCAATGCTTGCTGCATATCTATCTTAGTCATCATGCCTCTTTTATAGCCTCTTGAATGGATTCATAAACCCTAGTCGAATCTTATTATATATCCATACCATCTCAAAGATTTTGTTATTTCATTTTTTTTTTCTTCAATTCTTTAATCCACTCATATAGTATAATATTATATAATATCTCGATACCTATTGCAACAGTATTATAACAGTATATAATATAATATTAATATAATTTTTTTATATAAAATATATATTAAATGTTATTATTAAGATATTATTATATTATGTAATATACTATTGTATTACAAGATAATAGGGATTGGAGGGTAAACTCAACTAATTTCATTAAAAAAAATTTTTTATCCACTTATTCTTAATTAATATTTAATAACTTTTTTTTTCACCTCATATTCATATCCATATTTATAAAGATAAAAAAATTATCATTTTATAACATAATTTTTAAAAAATATATATATTTATATGCTGATGTAGAATTAATATATAACTTTCTTTTTTGCTAATCTTGATGAGAGAGTGCCGTTGGCAAACGAGGTTTTGCTCTTGCTATGAAACTCCATCCAGGATCGGTGACAGAGGAGCAAGGGAACCGAGACTCCAACCGCGCAAGGGAACGACTCCTGGAAGCGAGGGAACGGAGCCTTCCAACGCCCCTGCGGCCCACCCCAGAAAAGAAAGTTAAGGAAAGAGATGGAGTTGCCCGAAGCTAACGTGATCCCCCAACTTTCATGATTCCCCAGAGGGAGAGAGGGCGCGGCCCCCAACCCCCATAACAGCTAACGTGATCATGCGATTTTCAGTATTTTATTTATTTATTCTTCCTGGTTCCTTCAACCTACCGGTCATATACGGTGGGTTGATAATAAATGCGTCGATAATAAATGCCGATGAAGAGTATCATCGGATGGACTGACCGCTGGTTGGATGGATTGATAATAAATGCCAATGAATTGGATTCTTGGATGAATGAATTAATAATAAACGCCAATCAATGAATTTGCAATAACTGCTTATATACGATCGCTAAATTAGTTGATGAATACGATCGTTGATATAATAATAAAAATTAATTTATAATTCTTTTAATAATTTTTTTAAATTTAATTTTTTTTTATTAATTTAAATAATATTTTATAAGTAATATTTTGTCATGTGAATGATAAAAATATTATCTTTACCAGGCACTGGACCATCGCTGCCAAATATCGACACGATGGATTGATAATAAATACTTATTCATAAAATTGCTGGCATAGCAGTAAAATCTTTTTTTTATTTTAATACAATATTTTTAAATTTAAATACTTTTATCAATTTAAAAATAATATTTTATAATTTGAATAGTAAAAGTATTATCTTTACCATTATTATCCTATAATTTCAATCATAAATAAAACATCATGTTTTATTACCTAAAAAAAATAGTGAATATTCAATTGAACATATAATGGCTATTTTGATTTTAACGAGGACAGAAATTCTAATTAGAAAAATTGCTATATATGATGACAAAGAAATCTTAATTTTTATGATGACATATAATAGTCAGTTCTGCGTGGTGCAACTTTAGACCTACTTAAACCCACTTGCCTGGCCCAAACCTAAATTAAAGATAGTAAAACTTTCTTTTAAGAATCGCTATAAATTTAGTATACCAAATAGCAATAAAATAAAATTTATTATCGTATCTATTTGTATCATGATTTATGCAAAAATTACAATACTCACTAGAAATATGAGATCTTTCTCTTCTTACTTCTCTATCAGACAGTCTTCTTGGTGGAAAAATCGTTTTTGCAATCATGAACAATTTACAAGATACTCTAATTTATGATTTGATTACTTACAAAATTTTAAAATCCTTTTTGCAACAATAAACAATTTATAAAATACTCTAACTTATGATTATGCTACTTATAAAATTTTTAATTTTTTTTTAGAAATCATGAACAATTTATAAAATACTTTAACTCATGATTAAACTATTTATATTTTTCTAATAAAATTGCTAGATACTAACTCCTAAATTTTGACGCTTAAGGGTTATATCAATCTTCTTAATATGTTACTATTCAACTTTCACCTCTTGAACTATTGATTTGATATTAAAAGATCTTAATTGAGCTTTATTTATAGAGAAATTTTTTAAAATTAATAGATTTTCTATATTTTTATAAGATACTAATCTTTTAAAATCAATAAACTTTTCAATTCTTTTTATAAAAACTAAATAGATAAATATCTAATAAATATTTAAAAATAGATTCATAACTCATAACAATCTTCTGACTTATCTAATATGCTTTTACAATATAAAATTTAAATAAAAACACTAGAAATCATCCTTATTATTATTAATGTCATTTTTGTAATTTCATAGAATTCCATAACCATAAAGAAATACCTTACTTCTTTCTCAAATGAACTTTAATTTGAGTAATTTAAAATATATTAAAAAACTAGCTCAATACGAGATATCATGGATATCTATTTAATAAAAAATTTTTACTATATTATTTTTAATTTTTTAAAAAAATTAAATTAAATTAAATTAAATTAAATTAAATTTTAATTTAAAGTAAGCTAGTTCAAAAGCCTGGATCTTATGTGAATCTAACAGTTTGCATCTATTCTCATGAGTCTTGAGCGGGTAGTAGATGCACCTCACCGTTGCGGTAGATCATCCCACTTAAAGATCAGAACTTACAGTCCGGAAGACTGTCACAAGAAAATCCCTCCTCAAATCTACTCAAAGCTATTGGATGTGCCGCGTGTTTAAAACTGTTGAAGCTATTTCCATTTTTTTTATCGGGTTTTTTTAGAAATTCAGTTACAGAATTATTCTCTAATAATAAGATCATTGGCACTTAGCTTGAGAGTGCGTGACATTCAAAATATATCTTGAACCGGAGGTTTTTATGGCCTGTCTTCATCTTTGGGTTTGGTTTGCTATCTGCGCTTTCCCTCTTCTTGTTTTTCTGTATTCTCCCCTTCAGAAGCCGCTGTCTGGAAGTCTTTGATTATCATCCCCGGCACAACAAAATTAGTAATCCAATACATAAACAACATGACTGCACTGCATATTTAGACACAAAATCTCATCATATGAGGAGTTGGGAAAGCTTTACAACACAACAAATAAAAGTTAAAGAACACATGCGCTATGTTTCAATAATTGCTCTACTGAAAGCAGCTCAATGATATCTGCTTCTTATTTTCTGTTTCAATATCTACAAGCAGGTAGCAGCTCTTAGTTCACCTCTGCAATGTTATATTAACATATATGACTTTAATTATCGCAGTTATTCATTCTTGATGCAAATTTACAAATTTGAGCTTTATTATGTTAACCATGTAGTATTATTGACAAAATACCAAACCTAGAAATGTAAGTTGCTATTATGATGCAGTAGTGCAATAATTCTAAAGAACAAGTCCTAGTTGTATCACTAATTAACCATGGTGTAACGCAGAGCTGTGCTTACCTGATAGGGATCAGGACTGAGATTTCCCCTCCTGCTGGTGGGGAGTTGGCAGCCACACTGAGAACATTGTTGAGAGCTCTAGTCTGAACTGGAAAATGGGAACGCAGGGGATATCTCGGTCTGGGTGTTCTCATGGGGAAGAGCAGCTGCATTGGTTGGGTTGCATGGATGCTGGGGAACGGGTGAGACGGAAGAGATGGCCTTAGACAACGGATTGCCTCCATAGAACTTCTACTCTGGGGAAAGTCATTTCTCTGCAAGGCCTTCGGACAATTTATTTGGGGGGGGGGGGGGGGGAGGGTGTTGGGGGCGCTGTGGATAATGTTCTCTTATTTGAGTGGCTCCTGGGCCGTGTCATCCAGTCATGCTTGAGCCACTGGCTTATTTGGTGGAAACGCGCTGCGACGAATTTGGGTTTTCTCTGACCGGGCAGGGATTGGCCCGTCTGAAGCTTGGGTATTGCCGTGCAAATGAGGTTTATCATTCTGCGTGTCCTGCCTTGAATCCTGGTTCAATTGTGCACAGAGAATTGCGCGTGCGCGAGATAAAAGGGTTGCAACTCCATAATTAAGAAAAGTAATACAAGTAGAAAAAAAAAAAAAAAAGTAAATAATACATAATTAAGAAAATAGTAAATAGTTAGAACTAAGAAGATTTTTTAATAATCAGATTCTTTAATTAAGAAAATCATGTAGATCAAAGAAATTCATAAAATTAGGAAATACTAATATTTTACTCCCTTAAAATCAATCTTGCACTCAAGGTTGTAAATCAGATATCTTCTCTTATAACTTGTAGAAGTACTCTCATGTAACCTCTTCTGTTATCACTATTTGCAATCCCAATAAAATAAATCCTTGGTCTATATATATCTACTGAGGCTCAGTGATGAATACTCGATTCAAAGATTGTGAGGTCATAATTAAATAATATAGTAGCTTTTGTAGGACGAGGATCAAAAATAAATCCATGAAAGAACTAATCTTGTAAGCATTAACCAAGAAGTATCATCTAGATCAACACCATGCATCATAAAGTCCAATAATAACGGCTGATTACTTTGTGATATATTAGATTGTGGCACTTCTAATGGTTTTATTGTAGTCCAATTCTAATGTAAATACTGTAAGGCTCAGATGCTAGTGTTAAACTCTTTGAGACAACTTTTTGAGAAGATTTAGCTTTATTAATAGATACTTATAGAGGAGTAGATTTTGTACCTGCTTGAATGGATCTGCTAGCAATTGATATATCCAAATTGAGTAAGAGAAGTTCAGTAGGAGTATTAGGCACAAAATTTGAAGCAAGGTGAATAATGATCAAAATATAAGCGAGAGATAGATATGGACTCCTGAAGTGCTACTAGCTTCTTATATTAATCACTATTGTGACTACTTGGCATTTGAGAAACCCATCCACATACATTGTTTGAGGATTAGAATACCTTGTCGATGCATAAACTGTAAGAGTACTAATGGTTTTACTGTCTTTGGATTCCTCACCTATCCGCTCCACTTCTCTAATGCTATTCTAAACCTTTTCCAAGCCTTCAATTAGTTCTATCATTAGTAACTGTCCTTTAATGGACTACTTTATCTCTTCCTACATCAATCCTTTAGCAGGACTAACATAGGTAGTGGTAGGAGTTGAACTAGGATCATTGGTTATTGGCTTGCTTACTTCCTTGCAGCTTCCACAACTTTTATCTCTGAGTTTTTTCTCTTAAAATCTTACACACAAAAAAAAGCAATAATCATCATGTGAGGCTTATATGCCTTTATCTCATGTCTTATATCAACATAAAGTCTTTCAATGAATATCACATCATTTGCCTTTTTGTCCAATTACGAGCTTGATTAAAGAGTAGTTCAAAACATTTCTGATACTTAATGATTGTTAAGGTTTGTTGTATGTGGTTTATTCACCATCAACATCCTTATATTTTTCTACTCTAAAAATCCATCTAGTTGGGTTCGCATCTTTCCATTATAGAAATTTAACTATCATTAAAGAGCATAATCACGGTAATTACGTACCTTAGATTGAACTTTCTAATTAGCAACAGATCTTATTCCACTCTCTAATAGTTCTTAGATTTCTTCAAAATAAATCTTAGATTTCTTCATAATAAATCAAGAAAGAGATTCCTGTATTTGATCCATCCATTAATCTAGCTTCTAATTGAGATTTAAAATTTTTTACAGGTATGATGTAGCCTTCTATGCCTTCAATTCTCAAATTTTTCTTCTGTTTGCACATGAGAGTCAGATGTGCCTGACTTTATTAGTCTTGGTAACAAAAGAGATTCCCTTAATTTTTTATAAAAAAACTATAGATTGGAATAAGGATGGAATAATTATTCTAAACATATTTTGGCGATATTATTCCCACCTTATTTTTATTTATTCTAGCCATCCGTTTTACAAGAGCTTTAGCGGATTGGGGCGACTGTGGTTCAGCTCAATTGGTTGGGTAGCAGTGACTGGATTTTCTGGCAGAAGTCATGCGCTGACGACAAAGGCTGACGGCCGAGGCGATTGTCTTGAGACAGAGAATCGGTGGGTTGTGGCACCGATTTTGGAGGAGGAGAGTAAAACCTTAAGAAACGGTGCTAACAACGGATGAGTACAGTGCAGCCGCGTGGTAGAAATTCAGACGTATCACTAAATAAAAATTAAAAGGATGCTCGCTTTGAGGGGTCAGACAGAGGATTAGGCCTTCAATAAAAAAAATTAATAATATTATTTTATTAATCAAAAAGTTATAAAAATGTTTACATATTTATAGAATTGCAATAATATAATTAAGAAAAATTTAATACAAATACGAAAAGAAATTCAAAAGGATAAATAAGGCATAATTAAGAAATTAGTAAATAACTAGTTTTTTTTAATAATCAAACCCTTCAATCAAGAAAATTCAATAGATTGAAGGAATACTCAAAATTATGGAATTATAGCATCCTCAAAATTATTGAAACCTAACACCATATCTATCTATTAAGATATATGCATCATTTTTTTTTTCTTGAACATAATTCCTGCTCTAACATAATCTTTATTGTTCTTGTCATACTAGTTTTTACAAGTATCCATCCTCTAGCCATCATCCATAAAGGCGTTACTCTCAGTTTTGATAGCTTGTACGAAAAAAGGTGCAGTAGAATCACGAGTTCCTGAATCTATCACACTTAATGACTAAAATGGAGAGTTCTGAAAATTGTAATGCAGACTATGATGCTTTCGTGCTTTGACAATTCTGAGAATGGGCCATGTATGTCAAAGATTCTCCCTTTCTTATATGTTTCATTTGTTTACACCAAGCTCATTTCTAACTTCAAAGCACATTTAGGCCTTCCCCCTTTCCATATCATCTTCTTTCAATTCATCTTATTTCTGTATTTTTCTTTTAAATATATCATTAGTACCTTACTTAAGGATCCTATTTAATGATAGGTATACTCAATTTTTTTTTAAAAAAAAAACCCTGTGCTGAATTAAAAAAGTACAAAAAGTCCGGGTACTTCTGTGAAATTATCCTTATAATAAAAGTATTATTTGTTACTTAAATTAATTTTTTTATTAGTGCACTAACTCTCTCACAAAGCATGGACTCTACTTGTTGTTAGAATCTGAACAAAGCCATATCCACTATGAGCTTTTTTCCCCCCATTTTTTTCTTAAATTTTTTCCTCTTGTATGGTGCTCTCTTTATTTATAACCATTAGATTTCTTGGCATACTTCTGTTGTAAAAATACTTGGACTTTTATGTGGCATGCTTGTCTTGGACTATACCTCTTGACGGATCCTCCTATCACAAATCTCTTACCTGCTCTCAAGAGCTGAGCTATGTTGAAAGAAAGTAGGGCTGCAAACTAGTCTAGCAGAATTAATGTATCTTTGACTTTGACTTGACTCAATTTCATACTTAGTGGCATGATTTTTGATTTGAACTCATTTCCTTAGCTGATTAAGTTTGGTCAAGTCAGATTCATGGAAAGGGTTTTAGTTCCAATAGTCCATTTGAATTAGGTTAGGGTCAAGTATGGTTTAGATTCTAACTCAAAATGCTCTGACTTGGATCCAAATCAAGTTAGATTGAACTTACAATTTTAGCCAGATATCTAACTAATTGTTAATTTATAAGTAATATATAATAATAGATAATTCAATATGAAATCACTAAAAATTTTAAAAAATTAGAAGAGGCAACTTAAATTCAAATTTTCATTCAATATTTTTAATTTCATTCTAGTAATTAATCGATTATAAGTTGATAAAACTATAACTTTTAAAATGTATATTAATATACACTAAGGTATTACAATTAAAGATCCACCAAAAATCTAAATATTTGGGTATAGTTAAGCAAAAATAGATGGAGGATGCAGTTGTTGTTATGGAAAAAAAATTATTTCAGCTAAGAGTTTGTTCAATGAATTGAAAAGTTATTTAGAGTGAATGAAAAGAAAGTTTATGTGATTTAGATTTTTTTGTTTGGATGGATCAGGTTTAGGCCAGGTTAGGCTTTTTTTTTTTTCTTTTGTTAAACCAAATTAGTTCTAGATGATTTATGGGCCGTGCTAGGCCGGCATTGGTTGTCAAATATAAAATCCAGATCTGATCTAAATTTTAGATTGAGTCCTACTTTTGAATGCACTGCAATCCATAGATCTTCAGTTGGGTCTAATGAGTAACGAAACGGCACTCGTTTGGTCATCCCTATCTTCGTCTGAAAAACTTTAAATCTTCTTATATTTCCCAATTTCCTGTGTACCTTTCCATTATCATGGGTCATTTAAAATGGTTGGAGGATCTTTATGGGGGAGATTACGAGCTGGACATCAAGTTCAATTTTACCACTCTCAAATTGAATACCTTAGCACGGCAGATGAAAGAATTTAATGGAGTTGCAGTGATGAAGGTCATATAACAACATGTACAGAGAAAGGCCATTCTCCCACTACGCGGCAACTCTTCCTTTCAAGATGTTCTTTGGTCCCTCTTCTTTGGGTTCGTATGTTGACCATGTTTGTAATGTTTGCACCAGTGACTCGCCGGGTGGAACTGCAGCAGTCCGAGGGTCGTTGGATTGTTGTCCCGGCGAATCCCAAGGTGACGGCTTGAGGCCGCAGGGCCGGATCGTGGAAGCGTGCTTTCCTGCTGGTGCTCTTTGGTCTTTCCGGTTTGAGCTCTCGCGGTGGCTCGCCGGGTGGAACTGGGGTAGGACGGGAGCCCTTTGATTGTTGTCCCACGTACCCAAGTGCTGCAATGTGGTGGCTTGGAGCTCTAAGGTCAAGCCACAAGGTGTGCTCTATTGTTATCTTGTTTAAATCAAGGTTGTTCAAGTTTTCTTTCTTCACGTTCCATTTTTTTTTTTTGGGTCTCATCATGCCTGCCTTTACTTTTTAACAGACGAAAAACACTGCCAACCTTATGTTATTTCAGAAATTCTACCTTAAAAAAGCGGAGTTATTTTAGTCTCAAGCCAAATACAGCCAAAATGTTCGGGCTGGGCACCTTGATCACTAGGATCCACTAGATTGTAACGCTTCTAGATCTCTGGAAGGTGCCTAAAGAAACATCCGGTTTTATCTACACAAACAGTTGGGATAAAACAAGGAATACATATAGCTGTCTTGAGAGAATGCCCATTTTCAATGTAAATTGGAGTATATTGCTTAACAAGACCAAAGATAAATATTTCTACATCAACAAGTGGCGTTCTCCTTATTAAAAATATCCACGGAACTGAAAGTGATTCGCTTTGACTGCACTCTCAATATCAGAGAGGAGAGATGCCCTTCTATGCCAAATTTTATTGACATCATCAGCCACATAGTTATTAGAAGACTGGACATCCCTCAACAACTATACCTGGTTCAGTCGGGCATTGAGCTAGAGGACAATGGTCATCCTGACTCAATCCCCACCAATTGATCCCATATATACCTCGAAGCTGCAGAATGCTCGCTAGAGAAACCACGAGAGCCGCTCCGACATCAAGCCCAGAGGACAAGACATGGTTATACTTAGACCACCAGCCTTTGTACTTGCCAAAAACAATATAGTTGAAAATTGTGCCCACCGCTGCCCACCCCCAGATGTTGACCGCAGAAACAGGAGGCATCATAGCGCCAGCACTAAATACGACTGGCATATTGATGAGCCCAATCCACTTCTTTTCCGGATGCATGCGTGATAAGATCCAAAACGGCACCGGTGCGAGTGATCCAATAAATAATAAAGAAGACAAAAATCTTTGAATATGTCCCTGAAGGGTAGAACATTCTTTTTGGTCCAATAAGCCCCCATGTAACTCCAATATCGAAAGCATTGCGCTCAAGAGGGCATGTCCATGGGCTTCCTTCGGGCAGCTTTTCTAGATCACACATATGCGGTATCGAATTTAGCATCCACCATCCTGTAACGAAGCAAACCGTAGTTGACAATGCTGTGCCCAAAATCTGTTTCATGTCAAGAGAAGCTTATTGTGAGAGTATATCAGCCATCAATTAGGTATGTCAAGATATTAGTCGGACAAACACAAATATGGGTTAGAACCAAGTGGTACAACATCATGGTAGAAAGTATTTCATCGATTTTTCTCGATTTGTGGCATTGTTTTCCTTGAGTGGGACCATCATGCAGAGCCATGGTTTCGTGCAGTTAATTACCTGAATGAGAAACATAGATTTTGGAGGAATCTTCATATAATGACCTAGCTTGAAATAATAAAAGGCTCCCACAGCTGTAGTTATGGTTTGCCCACCATAAATCCTAAACATCATGTTTGCAATTGGCTTGCCTGGACTCGTGTATCCTACTACCATCTCGAAAAAGCCTCTTAATGGTATGTCCTGCATCCAAGCTCAAACAAAATAAAAGAGGAGTAACAATTCAATCATATTCAACTCGCGGTCTGCCCAAAAGGTATCCATCTGCTGTGTTCCCTAGTTTTTATAATTATGGACTAGATCTACTTGATTACCATTTATAATAATTTAAAATCTCTTCCAAAAAAATTAGCTAAGAAATTAGTACTTGAATTCTTTGATTTTAAACAAGTCCTTAAAATCTAGCTAGTATATAAATAATATGAGATTAAACACATGCTAGCATAAGCTCTTGTAAGCTCTTGTTAAGAATATATATAACGGCTTTCTTTAATAAAGGATGTACAATTATAACTTTCTTAACTAAGGTATATAAAAATTGGGATGTGATGATGAATCATACTTCACAGTTTAAACTAAGGCCTGTCATCTTGTGAGTAACTATAAACTTAATATGTCAATCTGACCAGAAAACTTTGAATCCATCTTACCGCATTTGTGATAGCGCTAATAACAGCATTCGGAAGTAGCAGCACAGTAGCAAGAACAAATGCCAACGAGAATTGTCGATAAGAAAGTTGGACTTGTTCACTGAATAGTTCAAAGTCAAAATTGCTAAACCCACCATTGAAAACAAGACAATATAAAACCACCATTGAGGAATAGATTCATAGTTTTGCTTCATTAGTCTAGAGTGAATGTCTTCTCCTTGTTCTTTGTATGCCTCCTTAAACTGCTTCCACATTGAACTAGCAAGGTATAAAGATGTAAATAGTCAACCATTTTAGCCCAAGCTTGCAGAATATATAGTCATGAGATTTTTTTTTTTTCATGTAAATATAGTCATGGATTTAAAATTGACGAGTGTTGAGTACGCAATATATGAAAAAAATATCTCTGTTTAAAGAAACAGATGCAAAGGAGGAGCAAAAGAAAATTTTTGCTTCTATTTTCAAAGCCTAATAATATAAAATGACAGAGCACAGGCTTCTTGCACCGATGAGCTTACCTAAGGGAGTGGTTCTGAAAAGGAGAGGAAAAAATTACAAGGAGCGGTGAGGAGGGTGTCCAGGACAATTCTTGAAAATTGGAATAAGAATACTGTAGTACCATTCGTAATTTATTTTCTGAATAAGTTGAATAGTTTTACCTCCCATTTTATCTAAAAAAATATATGTCAAGAAAAACAGGAAATGTGGAGATGAAGCTTAGCCACTATGATAGCATGACCAAACATCTAATTTTTCAAAAGCATGTGTGACATGATAATTGTTCTATGGCAACTACATTGAAAGGATAATAAAAATGGAGTAAAGTGGACCACCTTAATATTTTCTTTCTATAAACAAATGAAAACTAAGGTGTATGGATGAAATTATCTTACATGTAAACAAGAATGGTTGAGACTTACCGCCCATTGTAGAGAGCAAAATGAGAAATACTTGATGTTAAAGCAGCAAAAGAGCACCCATAAAAATATGGATAGATAGTGCTAAAATAGAGCTTCAAATAGTGATTGTAAGCTTCCTCATCAAATTGTAGCTTGTCATCTATAATATGCGAAACATTATAGATTTGTCCATCAGCATCAAATATCTCTTGAGAAAAAAACGGAAACCTCTTGGCATTATATGCATTGGTCCAATACGATATGGGCAAAATTACATAGAGAATTATGATAAAGCCAAAGAGCATGTTGCAGATCACAAACATTGGTGTAGCCAGTGGAGAGCCTAAGAAGGTGCTTATTGTCATCCAATCTATGGCCAAAGAGCCAAGCCCAAGGCCATTTAGTCCGGATCCAATTTGTTGTGCCGTTACCGAGGCCTTCTATATCCAGCAGATGAAAGAAAAAGCAGTGATAGAGGGGAAGAAGTAAACTGGGACTACATGGTATGCAAAACTTGAAACTGCAACTATGAGCAAGAACTGAAGTCTTGTTAGCTGTCCCCTTTGTCTTTTCTCTGCTTCATGAATTGCTCTAGTTATATTGCAAAGAAAGATGCCATTGTTTATTTACATGATGTGTGAGAGAGAGAGCATTAACAATGAGCCCAAGAGAAAGACAAAGGTGGACATGGATCTGAGAATACCTTTAGTATGACACGTCCACAAGAGTCGCAGGCCACCACATGTAGGGATTGTGCACTAGGAACCTAATGCAAACGCCAGCTAACCCAAATCCAAGCAACTGTGCATGAAAGATGAGGAAAAGAAATTAGATAGCACAATATTTCGTTTATCATTAAATATTTTTAGCAAAAAATATGAAAAGATCTGAAAAAAAAACGATCCAAGAAAAGTCTTTACCAACAACTAAAAATAGCATAATGATATTGAATCAATACATTTCCTAGGGAGCATATGAACACCTGATAACTATATATGGTAAGCAATGTTATCAGATGTCCTTTTGGGCTCGTTCTTTAGGAGTCATCAAGGTTACCTAAAAATTTGCATTTTCTGGAATAAGTATTATCCAAGTAATACTTATATCAAAAAATAATTTACTCATAAATTTTTTTTATATATTAGAAAGTGATTTTGGTATCTAATATCCATTTTCTTTTACGTTATAACTTTTTTTGGATATGTTGTTAAGATTTATTAATCTTTCCTATAATATTCTTTATACTATCAAGCTTATTTTGCATACTAATTATATATTATCCTTTTGTAATTGAAGCTTAATTTTCTCTTATCAAATTATATTTTTAGTCATTCTTTCGATATATCTACATTAATCATATATAAATTTTATTTTTTAAATAAAAATAAATCTTCATAGTTTGACAATTTCTAAAGAATTAATTTTTGATTTACTTTTTCTTTCTAAAATATATTGAGAATAAAAGGCAGATTAACGTATTATAAGCAATAATTGGAGGAGGGAAAGATAAAGGAAGAATAGGGAAGTAATAAGGGAAGAAAGAATCATGATTATGCATTGACATTCGAGGAGCAGGAAAAATTTTTTTATCTATGTTATGACTTATATTTTATTCTATTTTTAGAACATGAGGATTATTCACTATGACTAAGGCTTGAATTTGAGATGTCTCACTTTAAAAAGTGAGTGCTAACAAAGCTATTAACCATTGGTGACTTATGTCATATTCTTGTTGTTGGGTGTTGATTAGCATCCATTTTGGGATAGCCCAATCTGAACCTAAAACCTTTAACTTAAACCTAAAGGAGTTAATAAGTATGGTTTCCAGAACTATTAGAAACCACCTTGTAAATTGCCTTCTTCCCCCTTCTATTTCAAGAAGGCAAATAGGAACAAGATCAAAGAGTTCTTCTTCTGCCATTCTCATTTGAACTAAGCTTGAGTAGAGATGAGGTTCTTGGATTATGGATAGAGGAGGTTTTCCTTCTGTGATCATCTCCCAACCAATGACATTCTTTGAGATCTTCAAGCTAGTGATCTACTCCATTGGTAAGTTTATTCTTCTTCCTATTGTGCATTTCCATCAATGGTATGGGAGCCATATGGGCTGTTTCCTGACTCTGTTATCCTCACGATGGTGGCCATAGGTCGCCAGCGAGTGGGAGGCAGGGGATGCCACAACGGATTGCCCTGCACTATATGACTTAGCTAGGACACCGTGTGCTTGGACAATGACTGCTATCTGGTTGGGAGGCCCTCCTGCCACCCTGCATCGGTCTATCAATTACGACACAGTTTGTAAATTAAATGAAAAGTAGAACTCATTTCATATCAAGTTAGTGTCATGTTAGATAAGATATGCACACATGCCTACTGACATGGTGTTGATGTTGCGCTGATGTGGCTATTGAGTTACATGTAAGTTATAAAGATTCCAAAGATCCACTACTAATTTTATCAATAGCATGGAGTTTGAATAATTTATTATGATAGTAGAGACCTTGGATTAATTTTGCCCATAAACTTGCATATAAGTTTAGAAAGTTCCAATTTTTGCAGAAAAGGACATTATATTAATAAATTTTTTAAAAAATAGAAAATTATAGATAAATCTGATTGGTATAATTCTTATGTCACTTTTCTTCTAAACTTATGCAGATTATAATGATTGATGCATACTATAAATACATTATTGATTATTGCTTAAAAATGAATCAAAATGTAGATTACAATATAATGTACATCTTGTATTATGACTTTCCTGATTACAAAATGGATCCGCATCATACCATGCATGAACATATTGATGAATTGAATGACAAATATAAGAAGCTTTATAGGAGAAGCCTTAAAGTTCAGCATTAGGAGTGAGGTTTTTTTAAACTCTTTGCGAGATGCACAGAATTGAGCGGTAAAACTATTAGAGAAAAAAATTCTCATCTCAATTATTGGGCTATTGTGAAAGAGCTTAAGTTGGCAAAAGTGTCATATTATATTATCTTAGTTCCCAAATCTTTAGAGCGTAAGACATATAAGCTTTAGTACTGACAAGAGAGACTATAAAGTTAGCAGTGTTCATGGTCCAAGTGTTGAATGCAAGATGATACCATTCATCAGATCACATAACAAATATTAATTAGTAAACTAGTGTATTTTGTTTTATTTATATTTTATAAAATGCTTTCTTTTAGTTACTCGTTGAGCTATCATGTATACAGTTTGAGATTAATAAAATGTTTGTTCATATCATGCCATATCTAATTCTATGAATATGTTATACAATGCAGCCATATCATATCTGATTCTAAGAATAAGTTATATAATACATGCCATAATTTTGAGATATTGATAAATGTCATTTTGATTGGGAGTTTTGAGGTTAGCAAAATTCAAAGGAATTCATAAATAGAACTAAAATTTTGTGTAATAGATCTATATTCATAATAATTGAACATTTAAAATATAGAAGATGATTGAAAATATAATGAACTTACGATTCTATATCATTCATCAAATTATTATCAATTTAATTTATATGTGCTAGAAAGTCTTTGTGTGTTGTGCTTTGATATCAACATTATGCTTGAATGTCTCTATGTACTCTAATTAACCATGGTTACTATGAAAAACATTATAACTAGTTTGAACAAGTGTGAGAAACTAAATAGTAAAAATTCCATTTAGCATTGGAAAGTTTAGTATATCCTTGAAGAGCAACAGGTAGTAGAAGCTCTACACCAAACCATGACTGACCCTAGAGAAAGGAATACTACTCAAAAAAGGAGGGATCGGGAAGTATATTGTCTCTAGAAGAAGAACAATGGCACGTCTCATGCTACACTAATCAGCAGCATGCAAGATAAACTCATCTACAAGTTTAAGTAGTACCCCATTGCTAAAGATATGCGGCTCATCTTGAAAGAGAAGTTTGAGAGCACTTTGTTATAAGACTGAGGTAATTGACCATCAAGTTTGACACCTAAATAGATAAATGAAAGTATAACTAAAATCGAATCATAAGATACTACATTCTTAGAGAATGATTTTTTTTAGCAAGCAGTGAGAAGATAGAGGAGTCCCTCTTTACGAATTAATAAAATTGGAAGATAATGGTGCATCAAGACAGTCAATTGAGACACCCGAGGAACAACCTTGACTTACTGAACCCAGTGGGAGTGACATATCATCAAGTAAATTAGTTTTACCTTAATCATAATTATGTAAGAGTAACCGTATAAGTATTCCTTGTTATTGTTTTGAGATTAAGAGTGAAATTTTTATAGTTAATCCATAAGATAATGAAGAGCCTAAAATAGTTGCTGAGCTTCTCTAATGTCTTGATAAGGAAGAACAGAGGAAAATAATGAAATTGGAAATGGAGTCTATGAAGGCGAACCATGTTTGAGTTTTAGTTGATCTTCCACCTAAGCGAAAGGTGATTGGAAACAAATAAGTTCTTAAAGTCAAGTGCAAACAGATTGATCTATTAGAAGGTATAAGGCTCAACTAGTGGTGAAAGGTTGTACCCAATAGAAATGCATAGATTATGAAGAAACCTTTTCACTTGTTGCAAGATTTACTTTTATTCACCTTATACTAGCTATTGTCGTATATTTAGACTTAAAATTATATCATATAGATGTTAAGACAATATTTCTTAATGAATAACTAGATGATCTACATTAAATTACCTATGAGATTATTATTTAAGGGTAGAAGCACAAAGTTTGCAAGCTTTAAAGGTCTATACATTACTTAAAGTAATCATCTTGATAGCAGCATATGAGGTTCCATCAAGCTGCAATTTTTTATGATTTTACAATGTTTGATGAGGATCACCATGCGTATATCCAATAATTCACAAATAAATTTGTGATTCTCACTTTATGCGAATAATATTTTGTTGGCTAAGAATGATAAGGAGTTTGTACTCGCCATAAAGAGATAGTTATCATCCAATTTTAAGATAAGAAACATGTGTAAAGCAAATTATATACTTGGGGTTAAAATTTATAGGGATCATTTGAGAAAGCTACTTGCCTTATTGTAAGAGTCCTGCATAAAAAGCATTCTCAAATGGTTCAAGATGAAAAATTATAAGCCTATAAATACTCTTGTATCTAAAGGCAAAAGTTTCAGCCTCAAAATATGTCCAAAAACTTGAGAAGAAAAAAAAAAAAAAAGGAGATGTCAAAGGTATCATATTCTAACGTAGTTAGGAGCTTAATGTATTCAATGCTATGCACATGACTTGATATATGCTATGTCATTGATTAGATAGTTGGTATCAATCAAATCTAAGATGAAAACACTAGAAGGCTATCAAAAAGATAGTAAGATACCTAAAAGGCACTATGAATTATTCGCCTTGTTATCATGGATTCGATTTATACTTAGTTGGTTATACAAATAATGACTAGGGAGAAGACTTGGATGAGCATATATCGACTTCAAGTTATGTGTTCTTGCTTGATAATCATATCATTTCTTAGAGTAGCAAGAAGCAAACATGTATAGCACTGTTTATAATAGAGATAGAATTTGTAGCTTGGTCAGCTATGATGCAAGAAGGTATCTAGTTAAGGAGCTTCTTATAGCAGCTAGAAATTTTGAGTGATTGTTCAAGACCTGTTATAATCCATTGTAATAGATAGAGAACCATTTCTTATGTAAAAAATCCCAAATATCACTATAGGACAAAACATATTAATACATAGTGTAATTTTGTGAGACATTATAGCAAGAAAGAAAGTAACCTTACAATGTATCTTTATGCATAAGATGATTGCTGACCTCCTCACTAAACTCATCTCTAGAGATATGTATTTAGCATATATAAGATCTCTAGAATTGCATAGATGAAATGATATTGGAAAGTATACTTGAGCTTATAAATTGTATTTGTTTTGATGTCCATTCATGAATATTTATTTCATTGAATAAGTGCCTCCTATTAATGTCAATAAATTATCGTAGTAAAAATTAGCACGCGGACATATACATTGATTGGAATCCAATAAGAAAAAGGTATATCATACAGATTGATGATTGGCTCTATCACATGATAAAGATGAGAAACTAATGATAAATTAATTTAAAGGCCAAGCATGGATGTGCTACTTTCCATATGAACTTTATAAAGCCAAATGCAAGCTCTCGGTTGGCATAAGAGGATAGTAAGCACTTGAAGGACTCGAGTTAGGTGTTGGATAGTGGTGGAACTGAGATCTGTATGATGTACAATCAAAGTAGGACATATACTTCCTGAGGAAAAGATTACACCATAGCACATGATTTATAACACATGTGCTAGAATGACTTATAAAAGGGAAGCGAGTGAATGAATCCTTTCTTCTACATTGTGTGAGACCCTTGAGGAAAAATATAATCTCATATAGTGCCTTTAGTTACCTTAACTATATCATAAAGAGATAAATTGCTGGTTGCTACTTTAGAATATTACCAACAAATCATGATTGATTCTATCTTATAAGACATGTCTAGAAAAGTTTTTAGTCTATTTCTAAGTGGTACAAGGGTAGAAGGAAAATCATTCATTTACATTTAAAGCATGTGTTCATTGGTCAACTAGTTATGTCACCTTAATAGTAATCTCAATATAATCATCAATGGGATAAATACACTTTACCCCCTAAGATAAGGCCTGATTTTACTTTGCTCACCAATGGTTTGAAAAGCATCACTTAATCCACTTGAGGTTAGTTTCTATTCATGGCTGTTAGTTGCCATTACCCACCTTGCTCATAATGATTCGAAAAAAGAGATGAAGATGAAAGGACCAACAAAAGGGGGTGGAAAAGATGATTAAGGATTAGTTTTTCTCAAATTTCTTCAAAAAATTGGCACATTCTTGTGTCTTTAACAACTTCCATTATTTCTCAAAATAAGAGATATCAGGTAAAGATCTATTGACTAATAACTTTATTTTTCATATGGATCCAAGGATACTAAAGTGTTGAAAGAAATGCTACATTCCTAACCCATCAATTGGCACAGATCTGCAACAAAAAATAGGAATCTCATCTAATCTCCCTTGATTTGAAATAAGAACCTTGATCCTCTTTCTTCGAATCCAAAAGCCTTGTCAACGGATGAAGAACCTTAAAAATTTGATGGAATAGAACACCTTAAATTGAAGAATGACTTTTTGAAGTGCACACCCAATGTCACTTAATCCAGTAAAAATTGACACTAAACGATGCAAGAATCTGTTAATTTTTTGAAGAAAATCTAGCTAAAATCGATTCCTCGATCATCTTTTCCATCTTCTTTTGCTGCGTTAGTTCATGTTCATCTTTTTTTTGAATCGCTATAAGTATAATAAGCCGTCTAAACTCTCAAGTAGGTAATGACAGCTAACAACCATGGATGAAAACTGACCTCAGATGGGTTAAGTGGACAAAGTGATATTAAGCCCTACCTCAGGGATGTAAAGTATACTTATCTCATTATAAATATATGATGGTAAAGCCAAGTATAACTCCATTAAGTGAGATCAGGGTTGATGTAACAAAAAAGATCTAGGGCATAGTAAGAATTTTTAAAAATGATAGAATCCACTAAATTAACTATAATAGGAGCACAACATAAGGCTCTTGAACTTTATATAAAGTGCTTGCAGGTTACATGGTTCATTCATCGATATGAATATCTCCTAAGAATAAATATAGGATGGGGATAGCTTGACCGGGTAAAGTTATGTCCGTCGTGGGTAAGTGGGAGATGTTGAATCTTAATTAGGCGCCCATATTAGGATAACCCAATCTAAACCCAAAGGAGTTATAGAGTTGATTTGAAGAACCATTGGAAACCACCCTACAAACTACCTTCTCCCTTCTAGTCTAAGAAGGCAAACGTGAATCTAGACAAGAATGGGATCAAAGAATTCTTCTTCCTCTATGATTCTCATTCGGACTTGGCCAAGTAGAGATAAGGTTCTTGTACTAGAGGTAGGGAAAATTTTCTATCCATGATCATCTCCTGATCAGTGGCATTTCTTAAGATCTTCAAGCTAGTGATCCACCCCACCTAGTAAGCCTTTTCTTTCTTCCATTATGCATTCTCATCAAAACATGAGTCATGTTTCTTTTTGCTATCTAGGAACCATTTGAGAATAAGACCCATTTGAATAATGTCACTTTACTAACAAAGTTTTGCAGGAAAAGTTCAGCAAAGTCTGGGAGGAAAAGTAACTGAAGGATAATAAGCAGATTTGAAACATTAAAACCTGAAATTATTAAAAAATACCAAAGACACTTGGCAAGCATGTGATATTATTTTGCAGTAAATTCTATGATGCTTTTGGCTTTTTGTGGGTGGTGTCGTAAGTAATCTTAACTTCAAGGGTCTGCATAAGGGCATAAAGGCCATAGGATGTTGTGCAGTGGGATTTAGAGGGTTGTGATTAAAGCTCTGATTTTTATAAAAAAGTATGATAGCTGAAGCCTTATTTTGCACCTTGCACCTTGTTTTCAAACTCCAAGTATTCAAGTTCTGCCTTATATGAGCAAGGAAAGATACAAGAACGAGTGTTAGATTTATTGTTTCTTATTGTAGTCATACACTTTCCAAAAGAAAAGCATTATGATATGAGCAATAACTAGTAAGGTTATCTAAGTAAGAGCATTATAAATGAGATAGCACAAAATTAACCATTGCCTTTGATGGCGTAGAAACATATATCACCATCATGGTCCAATATTTTCCCACCAAAGCCAAAGGGATGGCCGTGGAGTCCAACTATAACTCATGAAGGCTCCATTGATGGCACGTTTTGGATGATGATTGGATGGAATTAGATTGTCAATACAATCCAATCGCATGTTTGGGTAAACAAAAATGAGATTGATAAGCCAAAAATTCTATCATTTGATTGGCATTTCATACTAAAAAGTATGGAATTCTAGGATTTTCCAATACCAAGAGATTGGATTGTGATTGTCATGCCAATCTAATCCCACACCCCATACGGCCTTCCAAACATGTCATGACATGCTAAGCATGATTTTAATAAATCAAATCTGATTCTCCAGGAATTTGCCAAATTCCTTGTCATGAAGTTCTAAAAACCACAGGATCTCCACGGACCAATGAGGTTGGCAAGTCTAGAGACTAATTTAATCTTGTCATAGTTTTGGCTCATAAATCAAGGAACAAGCCTCCATAAAACCTTATATTTCACAAAAGGATCTAGTGGGCAGATTATGCGGCTCATAAATCAAAATAGCCATTATATGTTCAATTGAATATTCACTATTTTTTTTAGGTAATAAAACATGATGTTTTATTTATGGTTGAAATTATAGGATAATAATGATAAAGATAATATTTTTACTATTTGAATTACGAAAAATTATTTTTAAATTGATAAAAGCATTTAAATTTAAAAATATTGTATTAAAATAAAAAAAAAGGTATTACTACTATGCCAGCGATTTTATGAATAAGTATTTATTATCAGCGATTTTATGAATAAGTATTTATTATCAACCCATCGTGTCGATATTTGACAGCGATGGTTCAGTGCCTCCTAAAAATAATATTTTTATTATTCACATGATAAAATATTACTTACAAAATATTAATTTTAAATTAATAAAAAAAAAATTAAATTTAAAAATATTATTAAAAAATTTATAAATTAATTTTTATTATTGTATCAGTGATTGTATTCAACAACTAACCTAGCGATTGTATATTAGCAGTTATTATAAATTTATCCAGTAATTTTATTTTATTATTAATTTATTCATGAAACTAATTCATTAGTATTTATTATCAATCCATCCAATCAATCAGCCCATCCGATGATACTCTTCATTGGCATTTATTATCGATCAATCTCATTTATGGCATTTATTATTAACCCACCGTATTTGACCGGTGGGTTGAAGCAACCAGGAAGAATAAATAAATAAAATACTGAAAATCGCATGATCACGTTAGCTGTTATGGGGGTTGGGGGCCGCGCCCTCTCTCCCTCTCGGGAATCATAGAAGTTGGGGGATCACGTTAGCTTCGGGCAACTCCATCTCTTTCCTTACCTTTCTTTTCTGGGGGTGGGCCGCAGGGGCGTTGGAAGGCTCCGTTCCCTCGCTTCCAGGAGTCGTTCCCTTGCGCGGTTGGAGTCTCCGTTCCCTTGCTCCTCTATCACCGATCCTGGATGGAGTTTCATAGCAAGAGCAAAACCTCGTTTGCCGACGGCACTCTCTCATCAAGATTAGCGAAAAAGAAAGTTATATATTAATTCTACATCAGCATATAAATATATATATTTTTTAAAAATTATGTTATGAAATGATAATTTTTTTACCTTTATAAATATGGATATAGATATGAGGCGTAAAAAAAAAAAAAGTTATTGAATATTAATTAAGAATAAGTAGATAAATTTTTTTTTTAATGAAATTAGTTAAATTTACCCTTCAATCCCTATTATCTTATAATACAATAGTATATTACATAATATAATAATATGATAATAATAACATTTAATATATATTTTATATTAAAAATTTATATTAATATTATATTATATACTGTTATAATACTGTTGTAATAGATATCGAGATATTATATAATATTATACTATATGAGTGGATCAAAGAATTGAAGTAAAAAAAAAAAAATGAAATAACAAAATCTTTGAGATGGTATGAATATATAACAAGATCCGACTAGGGGTTTGTGAATCCATTCAAGATGCTATAAAAGAGGCATGGTGACTAAGATGGATATGCAGCAAGCATTGAAATGGATCGTGAAGAGATTACAAGACTTGAACTTTTCATAGGAATTGGTGCAAAAGATAAATCAACATCTAAATTAATTTGTAAAGGCTCGTTGATTATGTTTACACAGGAGACAATCCGTGAATATATTTTTATTCTGATCAAAAGGGTGCACATGCTCCCCGTAGTTTGTGCTAGAGATTTAAAGCTCATTGAATTTATTGATGTGTTAACATTCTTGTGACTTCATTTTGAAAGTAACTCCCTTAAAATTGTGTGATCCACAAGGGTTATTTATGATCCTAATTACAGTTAAATAAAATCTTAATCTTAATTCTACAAAACATGTTTACATGCCACTATACATTGGTTTAAGTAGGTTTATATATATATATATATATATATATATATATATATATATATATATATATATGTATATATGTATATATATATATATATATATAATGTTTATTGCAGGTGATAGGCTTGCACTTAAGAACCCTCTCCTATGCTGAAGTTGATTGAGGTGGTGAGAGGAGCAGATACATCAGATATCTTTGTAAGAATAAAAGCCCGACAAAAACGGTAAGCCGACACAGCTGCATGAATCAACTAGTTTTTTCTTGGTTTCACTGAACTTACTTGATCCACTGTTTTGGGCTGTTTGGTTATTATGGTCACAAATAACGAAAAGTTATATATTTCTTCTAAATTAGAATTTATGAGTTGGTCTATTACTGACAGACAACCTAAAATTTTTATTGTTTTGCAACTGTAACTATTTTTTTTTTAAAAAAGAACAAATAGAACTTTGTAAAACATCATTTATTATTATTTAACCTTCAAATCTCTTATCTATTGGTTGCTACGTGGCAACACCTTTGAAACGAAGCAAGAAAGCAAAAGAAAAAGAAGTTTGTTGTAAAGTTGGCAGAGGGTTTTTTCCGTCATTGGATGATGAAAAAGGTAAAGGAAGAGATTCCAAGACTAGGAAGCAAGACAAGTAAGCTGCAAATTTATCAGGCTCATCCAGAGAAAAATTAATTCTGCATTCTGTGCAGTGGGAATGCATTATTTTGGATAAGGTAATTACTTCTCAATTGTGCTGGCCAGCGTACTATTTAAAAATACATGCATATTTAGTTGAGTAAGCTTGTTTTATACTAATAGATGAACTTATTGAACTCATTGCTGTGATACCCTTTTTTTTTTTTAAAAAAAAGAAATCATTAAAAAATAATAAATAATATAAAAAATTTAAAATCATCAACAAATAATAAATAAATAAATAATATAAAAAATAAAAAATAAAAAATAAAAATTTTGAATCGTGGAGAAAATTCTCTCTTCCTCTTTCCAGAACTTTCTAGCCTTAATTTTTTTTCTTTCCATCGACCTTTTCGCATCCTTCGCCGAGCTCCAGCACCAATCCCGTTGCCTTCCTCCATCGTCGATCGCCTTCGTTTTTCGTTGCCGTTGGCCCTGGCTCTTCATCGTCGACCTTTTTCCTCTTTGCGGACGACCACGGCACCACCCCGTCTCTTTCTCTTTCTTCTTCTCTACCTCTCCACATCCGACCACCCACCACGGCTTCGTCTTCTTCCATCATCGCCGTCGTTGATCTCGGCCTCTTTCTCCTCCGTCCTCCGTCATTTCTCCCTCTTTGCTGGCTTGGACGACGCTTCCCTCTTCTTTGAAACCGCTGCAGTCGTCGGTCTCCGCCCCTCCTCCCTCTTTTTTCTGTTTCTTCTTTATCATTCCACCAGATCTCTCCTCCACGGTCCTTCCTTTCCACATTTCTTCACCCACGGTCCAAGATGGTCTTCGTTTGCGGACGATCACGGCTGCTGCCTCTCGTCCTTCTTCCTCACCGTCTCTCTCTGTTTTCTTACCACCTGCCTTTTTTTTTTTTTTTTTCGATCTTTGATATTCATTATCTGGCAATTCCTTTTTTATCCTTTTATTTTAAATTATGATTAAATCTTGCATGATTGAATTGGACAATGTGTTATTATAAAGGCTTTTCTTGGGTAAGTATGACAGTGAAAGGCTCTTTCAAGAAAGCGAAACAGCTTTCTAGAATAACTTGGTGGTCAATAACTGATGGATGGATTTTTGAAAAATTAAGGTTTAAAATCTAATTTTATTTTATTTTATTTTCTTCGTAGATCATCTAGAAAGATGCTCTCAGTGAAGTTTTAAACTAGTGGAGCCATAAGCCAACAGTTAGCTGGAAAGAATGAATTAACTGAATATTTATTTTATTCGAATGATATTATGCAGTATGCTGTGTTGTCGGTAACTCCATGCAACTAGGCCAAAAAAAAAAACACACAAATATTAACAATATTAGGATAGGAAAACTTACTACAACATCAAAAAGAATCAAAAAGAATTATAATAATAAAATGATGTTGCAAATCCTTAATGCTACAAAGAATAACATTTCCTCTATGAGCACCTCTTTCTTTCTTCTTCCTTTATTTTTTGAGAGAGAGATGGGGTTAGCATGCCATCATTAGTGTTGAAACCTTAAACCTCCTTTGAGAGCAAATCATTAGAAGAGGTGTGCTAACTTTGGATTCAAGTCCTCTCTCTCTACACACACCTACATATACTTATATGTAGGCGATATTATATTGTAAAAGCAATATTTAAAGTTTGAACCCTGAACCTCTTGAAATGAAAGGCAAACCTTAAAGGTGCGTTGCCAACCAACTCTGCTAACAGTTGTCAGCTAAATCCAGTTTTCATCACATCACCTCTTTGAAAAATTGAGGAATGGTATCAAGGTAAAGAGGATCATTAACTGCCAATTTCAAGTTTGGTGTGTTTTGAATCTTTTAACAAAGTAGTAGTCATTATAAATACAGAATACCATAACAATTACTACGTATTTCAAGTCTTACCAAAGATCTTAGACTAAATAGCAATAATAGTTTTCAAACTCTTTCCCCCCTTAGATATTTAATATTTAATATATTATATCATAAAAACCATCACCAAACATATTTTACCACACATATTACATACAAACTCAAACTAAGACCCAAACTATCCAAAGACTACCAACAAACTATGACCACATAGACGACATGATACAAGTCATTAAAATAAACCAGCAACGAAGGCAAAGATACGGAAGAAACGATGACAAAGAGAGAGATTACTTCTTCGTTGCTATAAATTAGTTGCAATAACAGAAGAAAAGCTTTTTCACACAGCAAAGACTGCGAATGTCGTCGTCATCCGGAGGTGGCTCAGCCATGATGCCAAGCAGAGTAAGGCGGATGATGAGTAAATCATCACCAGCACCGTCTGAAGTTTCCATCACGATTTCTTTGTGGTTGGTTCGGATACTTTAAGTTGGGGCTCAAGGTTAGTTGTTATAAATTAGTAAATGAATATTTTTTTAGCATGATATCATGATGTCTATGGATAAGAATGCTATTCTTGTTAGCTAGATTTTTTTAGTTTGATTCTATTAAGAATGATCTAACATTTATGTGTAGTGTTTTAGTAGTGACATGCAATATTTTTCTTATGGTAAGTTTCTACTTTTAGATGATAAACCTTTTCTTCACTTAAAATTAGAATAGAACTAAAAAGGAGACCTAATAAAAGTACTTTTTTTGAGCCAATTGGCAAAAACTGCAGTTACTTCTCATTAGCATAAAAACCTCAAATTTTAGCTCGAGCTCTGCCAAATCTTTTCTTTCAATAATCCAGACATAAACAAAGAAACATTACATTAACAAATCTCACGAAAAGAGCAAAATGAGAGAGGGAGGTGGTTTGCCTTTGTTACAAGATCAATGAAAATAACAGTAAAATGGTAAAATACTAAAGTATAAAGGTAAAAAGTATAAGACACCCAAACTAATTTTTCATTGGTGTTAGTTTCACTGGGCTCTCTTTTTGAGCATTTTGGATGATTTTTGGAAAAAGTGGCTTTTGAGTTCGTAGGGTTCTGTACGATTTGTTATAGTTAGCTAGTTTGTGTGTCTCGTACTTTTTACCTTTATACTTTGACATCAGTTCTACCATTTTACTGTTATTTCCACTAAGGACAAAAGGTAAGTCACCTCCCCTTCTCATTTTTTCCCCCTCCCTCTCTCTCTTGCTCTTTTCGTAAGATTCGGTAATGTAATGTTTCTTTGTTTATATCTAGATTATTAAAAGAAAAGATCTAGCTGAGCCAGAGGTGAAATTTGAAGTTTTTATGCTAATGAGAAGTAACCACAGCCTTTACCACTTGGCCCAGAAAAAGTGCTTTCATTAGGTGTCTCTTCTAATTTTGTTCTAATTTTAAGTGAAGAAAAGGTTCATCATCAAAAAGTAGAAACTTACCATAAATGCCACCACTCAAATTCTATACATAAGTATTAGATTATTCTTAATAAAATCAAGCTAAAAAAATTCAGCTAACAAGAATAGCATTCTTATCCATAGACATCCCATAGAAGACATCAATAAAGAAAACATCAATGCCTAAGATACATCATGACATCCAGATATCATGACATCCTGCATGACATTCGTTCTCTGATTTATAATAACCAACCCCGACCCCCAAGTCGAATCATTCGAACCAACCACAAAGAAATCATGATGGAGAGCCTTCACACAATGCTGGTAATGATTTTACTCATCATCTGCCTTATTTTGCTTGGCATCATGGCCGAGCCACATTCGGATGACGACATCCATAGTCTCTGCTATGTGAAAAAGCTTCTCGACTGTTGTAACTAATTTATTACAGCCAAGAAGCAATCTCTCCTTGTCATTTCTCTCGTGTTCTTTTAATGATTTGTATCGTATCGTATGTGTGGTCATAGTTTCTTAGTAGTCTTTGAATGGTTTGGGTTTGGGTTTGGGTTTGGGTTGGTATGTAATATGTATGGTGTAATATGTTTGGTGATGATTTTTATGATATAATATATTAAATATTAAATATCTAAGGGAGAGAGTTTAAAAACTATTGTTGCTATTTAATCATATATTTGACAAGACTTGAAATATGTAGTAATTGTCATGATATTTTGTATTTACAATGAGTACCACTTTGTCAAAAGATTCGAAACATACCAAACTTGAAATTAGTGGTTAATGATCCTCTTTACCTTAATACCACTTCTCAACTTTCCAAAGAGGTGATGTGAACTGGACTTAACATAATTGATTGGCATCGCACCATCAAGGGTTGCCTTTAATTTCAAGAGGTCCATGGTTCAAATTCTAGATATTGCTTTTACAATTTGCTCTCAGAGGAGGTTTAGGGTTTCAACACTAGTGATGGCACATTAACCCCATCTCTCTCAAAAAATAAAGAAGAAAGAAAGAGGTGCTCTATCTAACTTGAGCATCATAGAGGAAATGTTATTCTTTGTAGCATTTGAACTAGGAATTTGATAGACTTGCTTTGTTTAAGAGTTTATTGAACATCCTTGAAAAGTGGTAACATGGTTTTGTTAACTTTCTGACAAAAGCGTTTGCATTTCCTTTGGATATCAGAAGCACTATTTTAAACATGGACTTAATATTAGAAAACAAATTTATTTTTGCTTTTTCTTCTGCTGATCTTGTTTTCTATGCTCTGGTTGTTATTAATTTTTCCTGTTAATTCTTTGGTAATCACCTTCTTGAGGATATTGACTAACTCTTATTGAAATACGACTTACTTTCTTCTTAATCTATTTCTCCTTTATGGTCATTATATCCTCCCCTTTATCGTTGGACTTTTATCTTCGTGCTATTGTCTATGATCCAGTTTGTGCCCTTGCATTAACATATGTAATGGGACTAAGATACCTTGAAACATCTAAGATAATGCCAGCTAGAGTAGTTGCTGCTCTCAGGTTTATCAGTTGAATATTTATTGAGTTTGCTCTTGATATCCTTTGCATTAGTTTTTATTCTCAATCATTTTATTTTCACCAACTCATAGGTCCATAAATTAGGCACCTCACTATGTGCCATCCACTGGCAGGGCTTTGCTACCACTTGAATGTTCAGTGAAACATGTTAACTAACATATTATATCCCCTTTTACCACTATCATATAAGACATTAGTCTTGAAGAAGCATGCATGCACATAAAAATATGCAAAATCCATGCTGAATTCCTGAAACTCAAATGCTCAATCACATATTCACTGTTTTTTTTTTAACGATTATTAAATATTTATTTAATGGTAGAAACTAGGCTGAGAATGTATGGCTTATAAGCTGTTGAGGGTAATTGTCATTGTAAAGATTGATAGTGGCTAGAAGTTTTGAAGGTGCATTTTGGTTAATCAAATGAGGTAAGAGTCTTCTGTAATTAGAAAAGTTTATTCACAATAGAGTAAAATCAAGAACAATTTGTCTCTTTGCATAGACAACAATCACATCTTCACCCTAAAAAGAAAGAAAACATAAGCTCCATCACCAAAAAGACAACAAACAAAAACTATACCATACATAGCATGATCAAAGGAGTTGTATAAACATCAACTAAGAGTCTTGTATAAAAGTTATCAGAACAACTAAATCTTAAAAGCAGGAAAAAGAACCTTGCCAAACAGGAAAAAGAACCTTGCTAAAGAGAAGATCTCCATCGTCGCCATGACTTTGGCCCCTGTTGCTATCTCTTCTTTGCCTCCATCATCGTCGGATCCTTTGCTGTCGACCTCTTGCTCGGCTTCGTCGACCTCATTAAGGAGCGTCACGCCTCGGCCTCCTCTTTCGACTTCTCTTTCGCCGGAGCTACCTCCCTCATTTTTCCTCTCCTCGCTGTCCACCACTTTCGTTCTCCGTCATTGGGAGTCGCTGCCACCACCTTGCCGACGTCGTAGCCCTTCTTCACCGCCTTCCTCTCCTGCTCTCCCTTCCTCTCCCTCCTTCGTTGCTGCAGCTATCTACCGTCGACCTCTTCTTCTTCGTCGCTATTGCCGCTTAGTCCTCTGTCATCCTCATGGTAAGCTCCTCCTAGGGTCCTCTGTTTCGATCTTTCTGGATAGTCTGGAAGATGATGGAGGTAAGACATAATGTCTCCTCTAGTGTTTGGCTGGGTGATGGGTGACTGAAGCGTTGGGGTGGTTTTGAGTCATTAGAGAAATGGGTGACTAGAGATTATGCTGGTTATAGTGTAGTCTTCCTCAAGGATTTTGAAGGAAATCTTTTTGTTGGAGAGTCCAGCCATGAAAACAAGAAGGTTAGGCTTGATCTATTGATGCTAGCTAACAATTCCATTCATTCCTTGTTTTAGCTGTATGAAAATTTGGTTTTTTATATTGTTATGTTGACTATCTTCTATGCTGCTTCTAATCCTTGCTATTTTTGAAAAATGAACATGTACATGAAAGTTTCTGGTGACAAAGAATCAAGCAATGTCAACTGTGGACATTATACATGAGGAGCATTTTCACTTGTGCATATCCTCTTACCTTAAGCTCAAGATTTATGCATATAAATGTGTAAACTTGAGCATAAGTTTATCTTCTATTTACACATACATCCATGCTTCTAGTTGTATAGAAGAGCATGCATATGAATGCTTATAAGTTCACATATTTTCTTACATTTATTATCAATTTTATTGATCCGTGGAAATACAAATAACTTTTGAGATACACTAATATTCATTCTGAAAGTCTACTAGCTAACTTTCTTTTTTATCATACATATATGCACACATGTGCATGCACATGCATTGGTATGTCATTGCAAGATTTGTCAAAATTCTACATATCATGTTAGGTTATGGCTATGAAGTACATCTTTGCATTTTGTCTTAGAGCATTGTACACTTTGGTGTTGTAGTTTCTTAGTTCTTTTTCATAATATTGCTTTCTTAAAGTATTGGTATTTTATTGCAATTCTATAATTCATGCTATCACAATGATGCTTTAAGTTTTAAAAATAATAAAGATAACAGGCACTGACACTATAATTGTTAGCAGCTTCCTGCTGTACTTCATTTTGAAGTTGTTAGTTTAGATTCAAGGCTGTTTTCTCTTTGACAAGGTTCTTTTTGCCACTTTTTAAAATTCAATTGTTCTGATAACTTCTATGCAGGACACTTAAATGATGTTTATACAACTCCTTTGATCGTGCTATGTATGGTACAATTTAGTGCCATGATGGACATGAATATGATTAAACTTGGATAGAGAGTTTAGAAGGTGGGGTCAATGATTATCAGCCTAGATTTTGTGGAAACGATCCATTGCAGAAGGGGACCAACATAAACAAATCAAACGGTGATTAGAATTTTATACAAAAACAAGTTAGTCAAAAAAAAATATTATTTAAGCTCATCGACCACACTAGGCAAATGAATTAAGCAAGAAAGAAATGCTATAAATTTTTTTCAGAAAATACCTTAGACCAATGTTCTTAAGGAAAGTGCTACACGATTTTCTAGGATTGTTCTATCTCTTTCCTGTCACCTAATTTTCTTTTTCTTTTTTTTTTTGGGGGGTTCTTTATGTTTCGTTCTCATTTTTTTGCATTCATGGACATTCTATGATCTTTAATAAATTTTTTGGTAGGAGTATTTTTTGATACTCTTTCGCTTGGTAATCTATCATGTCCTACGAGTATCAGGAGCCTTAAGACAAAACATTAACATATGGAGACTCAACATTAAGATTTTTCATAAAAATGAAAATGAAACGAGGATCCAATTTAAAAGAAAGTAAAAATGCTACAAAAATGACTTAAATCTGTTAATAATGATGATTAGAACCTTTAAGGGACATTGTCCATGGATGATCAATGAAATGAAAAGAACTCATGACATCAAATCAAATTATCAATAGAGTTCATGTCACCAGACAACCTGAACTCTGATGACTCGGTGACGGTATTAGGCGGACAAGGCAAGGTTCTTCCCAAGAATTTTGGAATCCAAACATTTTAAATCTCTTTGCACACAGTATGTGGCATATCTAATTCTCCTTAGACCTAGAGCTCGATTTTTTCTTTTCTTTTCTCTTCCTTTTGTTAAGTACATATTATTGGGGACTTGCAAATCTTCAATCCAAAGCTTGCCAATAAACAGTACAATGAATGCAACCCCCCTCCACTCTCCCGAAATCCCACAAAACGAAACCCAGTACTCCTAATTTGTTATCTCAAGCAAGGAAGCCATGAAAAAAAAACTGATGGTAGCAAAATAGTATCACACCTCCAGATGCAAGGAAAGTTGGAGAACGCAAGTTGCAGGAGGTTGATTCGTAGTTTTCCTAGCTGGTTCTATTAAACGTGCCACTTAAGAGACATCGGATTAAGTGAAAAAAAGAAGAAGCAAGTAGTCATTCACTGCAGCACCAATGATGCTGAGCTATGACATTCATGGAAAATCCAGTTCACAGATGAAATACATTAACACATGAGACCACAAATACACAATCTATTTATAATGACTTCTGGTATCCAAAAATACGGTAGGAATATAGACCCATAGCCTCTCCAATCCCTCACCCAACCTCCCGCAGCTTTGTGTTCATGCATCATAATGAATATCCCAAGTTTGTATAAGATAAAGAAAAATCAACATTTAGAAGATGTATTTAATGAATTGTTGCAGTCCAAAGATAAAAGTTCGATGAATAGATAGAAATGACTACCAGCTTCAACTGTAAAGAAACAAAAAAAGAAATGAAAGCAGATTTAGGTTTCAAAAATAATTGCCTGCTTGAGATAATCCAGGCTCAATAGAGATGAAAATGTGATAGCAAAGCTGGCATAAAAAGTTAAGGTAGACCAAAAGCTCACAGTTTGATGGTGGATTTATACAGTTGTTATCAACATGAAAAAAAACATTAAAAGCCAGACGCTAGTGAATCCAAAGATAAACTCAACAAACGCGATGATTTTCCCCAAGCAGAGGTCTCATTTGCAGATGTCCATCTGGAGGCAATGAAGAAGGATTGCCTTGGATAGTATCACGACCACATTCAGGAAAAATAAATCACCAAAATGCAAAGTTATCTCATATTCTTTTCTATAAGTCCTAATAAAAAACAGCATCAATCTTAAAAGGATGTTCAGTTTAATGAAGCCATCAAAATGACAAGATAAACAATCTATTAGGTATATCCATAACTTAAAGTGAACTTTCATTTTCTCTCAAAATGAAAACCAAGCACATAAAGCATGCGTGCCACTAAGATATATGACTATATCCTCTACAATTGAGAAAACTTACAAACTGATAACCTTATGTTACCATCTTACTTTCCCTATAGCATGTCGCACTCTAGGAATTTCAACTAATATGTTTACTCTGCCTTGGGTGGGATATGATTGCCACCAGTTGCAATCTTTTAAAGATAGAACCCAGACATAAGTGCACTGCAAGGAAACCTAATATTTAGAATGTGACAAATTGTCTTATTAACGCTTACGTTCAACATAAAGAATAATCATGTGATGCTAACATAGACGAAGGGAGAACAAAGAACTATTTGAAAAAATTGTATACATCCCACTTGTCCAAAAGTTTATAAAGCAAAACACAACCTATCACGAAGCAGCAACACTAGATTCAAGTCTAAAGATTAATAATAGACATAAAAAATGGTGCAAGAATAATTGTCATTTCTTAGCACACAGGAAAAAGGATTTCAAATGAATGTTCTGCTCAATTTTGACTTCCCAATAGTGTTAGGAACGTGAATTGATTTCTACAGTAACTAATTTAGGTCGTTTCTAAATTTGTAGATGATTAGTTGCTTAGCACATTATATTATTGGTTAGATCATCAGATGTTAACTATTAAGTACAATGTTTCAACAGGTCCTGCAGTATTTAACTTATTGGTTTCCAATACTCAATCGAAAACAAAAAGAATGAAATGAAGGAAAAAATTCTGGCTTTACCCCATATCAACCTATGCAACTCCCCGTGGATTCAACAACGTGATATTTTCTAGTTAAACTTGCAAACTACTATCTGAACACTGGCATGGTAAGGAGGTCGACACCAAGCACAAATATTTTCTTCAGAAAACACATGTTGCTGTAAAAGTCTACAATGTGTCTCCATTTGATGTGTGTAGGAGCATGTTTGTGCAAACAGACAAATTGTTCATAATTTTACTCTATTCTGAATAAATTTTTCTAATAACAGAAGACTCTTAGCTCATTTGATTAACCAAAATACACCTCCAAAACTTCTAGCTACTATCAATCTTTACATTGACAATTACCCTCAATAGCTTACAAGCCATACATTCTCAACTTATTTTTTAGCATGAAATAAATATTCAATAATCATTAAAAAAAAAGTGAATATATGACTTGAGCATTTGAGTCTCAGGAATTCAGCATGAATTTTGCATATTTTTATGTGCATGCATACCTCTTCAAGACTGATGTCTTACATGATAGTGGTAAAAGGGGATATAATATGTTAGTCAACATGTTCTACTGAATATTCAAGTGGTAGCAAAGCCCTACCAGTGGATGGCACATAGTGAGGTGCCTGATTTATGGACCAATTGGTGAAAATAAAATTATTGAGAATAAAAACTAATGCACAAAATGTGAAGGACATCAAGACCAAACTCAATAAATATTCAACTGATAAACCTAAGAGCAGCAACTACTCGAGCTGGCAATATCTTGGATGTTTCAAAGTATCTTAGCCCCATTACATATGTTAATGCAAGGGCACAAACTGGGTCACAAACAACAAGAAGAAGATAAAAGTCAAACGATAAAGGGGAGAAAATAATGACCAGAAAGGAGAAATAGAGAAAAAAGAAAGTAAGTTCTTTTCTTGACCTAATAAGGCCAACGTATTTCAATAAAAATTGATCAATATTAGCTCAAGAAGGTAATTATCAAAGAATTAACAAGAAAAACCAATAACAACCAGGATCAAAAGAAAAAGCAAAAATAAGTTTGTTATTTTCTAATATTAAGTCCCTATTTAAAATAGTGCTTTTGATATCCAAAGGAAATGCTTTTGTTAGAAAGTTAACCATGTTACCACTTTTCAAGGATATTCAATACTCTTAAACAAAGCAAGTCTACCAAATTTCTAGTTCAGATGCTACAAAGAATAACATTTCCTTTATGATGTTAAAGTTAGATAGAGCACCATAGAGCACCTCTTTTTTTCTTTTTCCTTTTATTTTTTGAGAGAGAGAGATGGGGTTAATGTGCCATCACTAATGTTGAAACCCTAAACCTCCTTTGAGAGCAAACCCTTAGAAGAGGTGGGCCAACTTTGGATTCAAGTCCTTTATCTCTATACACACCTACATATACTTACATGTAGGCGTGTGCGCATATATATGTATGTATCTATATGTACGTATTGTATTGTAAAAGCATAATCTAGTATTTGAACCCTGAACCTCTTAAAATGAAAGAAAACCCTTGAAGGTGCGATGTCAACCAATTGTGCTAACAGTTATTAGCTAAGTCCAGTTCACATTATATTACCTCTTTGAAAAGTTGAGAAATGGTATCAAGGTAAAGAGGATCGTTAACCATCAATTTCAAGTTTGGTCTGCTTCGAATTTTTTGACAAAGTGCTACTCATTGTAAACACAGAATACCATAACAATTGCTACATATTTCAAATCTTGTCAAAGATCTCAGACTAAATAGCACTAATAGCTTTCAATCTCCCCCTTAGATATTTAATATTTAATATCTTACATCATAAAAACCACCACCAAACATATTTCACCATACATATTACATACAAACTCAAATCAAAACTCAAACCATCCAAAGACTATTAACAAACTATGACCACACAGACAACACGATACAAATCATTAAAATAGACCAGCAACGAAGACAAAGACACGGAAGAAATGACAAAAGGAGAGAGATTGCTTCCTAGTTGCAACAAATTAGTTGCAACAACAATAGAGAAGCTTTTTCACACAGTAAGGACTGCGGATATTGTCATCATCCGAAGGTGGCTCTACTATGATGCCAAACAGAGTAAGGCAAATGATGAGTAAAATCATCACCAGTACCGTCTGAAGGCTCTCAATCATGATTTCTTTGTGGTTGGTTCGGATGGTTCAAATTAAGGCTTAGGATTAATTGTTATAAACTAGTAACTGAATATGTCATGCATGATATCATGATATCTCTTAGGCATTGATGTCTTATGTGGGATGTCTATAGATAAGAATGCTATTCGTGTCAATTAGAATTTTTTAGGTTAATTCTATTAAGAATAATCTAACACTTATTTACAGAGTTTGAGTGGTGGCATGCAATATTTTTCTTATTGTAAGTTTCTACTTTTGGATAATGAACCTTTTCTTCACTCAAAATTAGAACAAAACTAGAAGGGACACTTAATAAAAGCCCATTTTCTGAGCCAATTAAGAAAGGCTACAGTTACTTCTCATTAGCATAACTTTAAATTTCAGCTTCAATTTTGCCAGATCTTTTTTTTCTATAATTCAGACATAAACAAAGAAATATTACACTAATGAATCTCATGAAAAGATCAAGAGAGGGAAAAAAACGAGGGAGGTGACTTGCCTTTTGTCCAAAATCAATGGAAGTAATAGTAAAAGGGTAAAACTAATACTAAAATATAAAGGTAAAAAGTACAAGACACCCAAACTAACTTTTCATTGGTGTTAGTTTCACATGGGTTCTATTTATGAGCATTTTGGAGGATTTTAAGAAAAAGTGGCTTTTGGGTTTATGGGGTTCTGTATGATTTGTTAGAGTTAGCTAGTTTGTGTCTTATACTTTTTACATTTATACTTTAGTATTAGTTTTACTGTTTTACTGATCTTGGACAAAAGTCACCTCCCCCTCTCGTTTTTTCGCCCTCTTGCTCTTTTCGTAAGAATCAGTAATGTTTCTTTATTTGTCTGAATTATTAAAAGAAAAGATCTGGCAAAGCCAAAAGTGAAATTTGAAGTTTTAATGCTAATGAGAAGTAACCGCAGCCTTTACCAATTGGCCAAGAAAGAGCGCTTTCGTTAGCTGTCCTTTCTACTTCTGTTCTAATTTTAAGTGAAGAAAAGGTTCATCGTTGAAAAATAGAAACTTACCATAAGAAAAATATTGCATGCCACCACTCTGCAGATATATGTTAGATTATTCTTAATAGAATCAAACTAAAAAAATCTAGCTAACAAGAATAACATTCTTATCCATAGACATCCCATAGGAGACATCAATGCCTAAGAGACATGACATCATGCATAACATATTCAGTTACTAGTTTATAACAACGAACCCTGAGCCCCAACTCGAACCATCCGAACCCACCACAAAAAAATTATGATGGAGAGCCTTCAAACGGTGTTGGTGATGATTTTACTCATCATCTGCCTTACTCTGCTTGGCATCATGGCTAAGCCACCTTCGCATGACAACGATATTCGCCTTCAAACGGTGTTGGTGATGATTTTACTCATCATCTGCCTTACTCTGCTTGGCATCATGGCTAAGCCACCTTCGCATGACAACGATATTCGCAGTCCTTGCTGTGTGAAAAAGTTTTCCTGTTGTTGCAACTAATTTGTTGCAACTAAGAAGCAATCTCTCTCCTTATCATCGTTTCTCCCATACCTTTATCTTCGTTGCTGGTCTATTTTAATTATTTATATCGTATGATATGTGTCATCGTAGTTTGTTAGTAGTCTTTAAATGGTTTCGGTTTCGGTTTCGGTTTGAGTTTTTATGTAATATGTGTGGTGTAATATGTTTGATGATGATTTTTATGATGTAATATGTTAAATATTAAATATTTAAGGGAGAGAGTTTAAAAACTATTGTTGCTATTTAATCTGAGATCTTTGATAAGACTTGAAATATGTAGTAATTGTCCTAATATTTTTTGTTTACAATGAGTACTACTTTGTCAAAAAATTCGAAACACACCAAACTTCAAATTGATGGTTAATAATCCTCTTTACCTTCAAAGATTTGAAATATGTAGTAATTGTCCTAATATTCTTTGTTTACAATGAGTACTACTTTGTTAAAAGATTCAAAACACACCAAACTTAAAATTGATGGTTAATAATCCTCTTTACCTTCACACCGTTCCTCAACTTTTCAAAAAGATGATGTGATGTAAGCTGAACTTGACTGACAACTGTTAGCACAATTGGTTGGCATCGCACCGTCAAGGATTGCCTTTTATTTCAACAGGTTCAGGATTCAGATCCTAAATATTGCTTTTACAATACAATACAATACGTTCATGCATTCAGACACATACATACATACATACATATATATATATATATATATATATATG
This sequence comes from Metroxylon sagu, assembly GCA_017589505.3. Taxonomy (NCBI): domain Eukaryota; kingdom Viridiplantae; phylum Streptophyta; class Magnoliopsida; order Arecales; family Arecaceae; genus Metroxylon; species Metroxylon sagu. The sequence continues at coordinate 616,382 of JACVBY030000552.1, read as the reverse complement.
TATATGTATATGTATATGCGCACATGCATACATATAAGTATATGTAAGTGTGTGTAGTACATATATCATATATATGCACGCATATGCATTCAGACATATACATACATACACATATATATATATATATATATGTGCACATGCCTACATATAAGTATATGTAAGTGTGTGTAGTACATACATACATATATATGCACGCATGCCTACATATAAGTATATGTGTGTAGAGAGAGAGGGGACTTGAATCCAAAGTTGGCACCCTTCTTCTAAGGGTTTGCTCTCAGAGGAGGTTTAGAGTTTCAACCATCACTTTAGAGTTTCAACCATCACACCAGTGATGGCACATTAACTCCATCTCTCTTTCAAAAAAATATAAGAAGAAGAAAGAAAGAGATGCTCTATCTAACTTTAACATGATAGAGGAAATATTATTCTTTGTAGCATCTGAACTAAAAATTTGGTAAATTTACTTTGTTCAAGAGTTTATTGAACATCCTTGAAAAGTGGTAACATGGTTTTATTAACTTTTACTCAACTAGCAAAAGCATTTCTTTTGGATATCAGTGAACTTAATATTGGAAAATAACATACTTATTTTTGCTTATTCTTTTGATCTTGTTTTTCATGCTTTGGTTGTTAATTTTTCCTATTAATTATTTGATAATCATCTTCTTGAGCTAATACTAACCAACTCTTATTGAAATACATTGGCCGTATTAGGTCAAGAAAAGAACTTTCTTTCTCTATTTCCTCCTCTTTATCGTTTGACTTTTATCTTCTTGCTGTTGTCTGTGACCCAGTTTATGCCCTTTCATTAACATATGTAATGGGGCTAAGATATTTTGAAACATCCAAGATAATGCCAACTGTAATAGTTGCTGCTCTCAGGTTTGTCAGTTGAATATTTATTGAGTTTGCTCTTGATATCCTTCACATTTTGTGCATTAGTTTTTTTTCTCAATCATTTTATTTTCATCAACTCACAGGTCCATAAATCAAACACCTCACTATGTGCCATCCACTAGCAGGACTTTGTTACCACTTGAATATTCAATGGAACATATTGAGTAACATATTATATCCCCTTTTACCATTGTTATGTAAGACATCAGTCTTGAAGAGGTATACATGCACATAAAAATATGCAAAATCCATGCTGAATTCTTGAGACTCAAATGCTCAAGTCACATATTCACTGTTTTTTTTTAATGATTATTGAATATTTATTTCATGGTAGAAACTAGGCTGAGAATGTATGGCTTGTAAGCTGTTGAGGGTAATTGTCATTGTAAAGATTGAATATTTATTTCATGGTAGAAACTAGGCTGAGAATATATAGCTTGTAAGCTGTTGAGACAATTGTAAAGATTGATAGTAGCTAGAAGTTTTGGAGGTGTATTTTGATTAATCAAATGAGCTAAGAGTCTTTTGTTATTAGAAAAATTTATTCAGAATAAAGTAAAATTATGAACAATTTGTCTGTTTGCACAGACATGCTCTTACACACATCAAATGGAGACACATTATAGACTTTTACAGCAACATGTGTTTTCTGAAGAAAATATTTGTGCTTGGTGTCGACCTCCTTACCATGTCAGTTTTTAGATAGTAGTTTGCAAGTTTAACTAGAAAATATCACGTTGTTGAATCCACGGGGAGTTGCATAGGTTGATATGGGGTAAAGCCAGAATTTTTTCCTTCCTTTCATTCTTTTTGTTTTTGATTGAGTATTGGAAACCAATAAGTTAAATACTACTGCAGGACCTGTTGAAACATTGTAATACTACTGCAGGACCTGTTGAAACATTGTACTTAATAGTTAACATCTGCTGATCCAGCCAATAATATAATGTGCTAAGCAACTAATCATCTATAAATTTAGAAGCAACCTGAATCAGTTACTGTAAAAATCAATTCATGTTCCTAACACTATTGAGAAGTCAAAATTAAGCAGAACATTCATTTGAAATCCTTTTTCCTATGTGCTCAGAAATGACAATTATTCCTGCACCATTTTTTATGTCTATTATTAATCTTTAGACGAATTTAGTGTTGCTGACAGGTTGTGTTTTGCTTCATAAACTTTTGGACAAGTGGGATGTATATAGTTTTTTCAAATAATTCTTTGTTCTCCCTTCGTTTGTGTTAGCATCACATGATCATACTTTATGTTGAAGGTAAGTGTTAATAAGACAATTTGTCACATCCTGAATATTGGGTTTCCTTGCAGCGCACTTATGTCTGGGTTCTATCTTTAAAAGATCGCAACTGATGGCAATCATATCCTACCCAAGGCAGAGTAAATATATCAGTTGAAATTCCAAGAGTATGGCATGCTATAGGAAAAGTAAGATGGTAACATAAGGTTCTCGGTTTGTAAGTTTTCTCAGTTGTAGCAATTGCTAGAGGGTATGGTCATATATCTTAGTGGCAACGCATGCTTTATGTTTTTGGTTTTCATCTCAAGAAAAAAATGAAAGTTCACTATAAGTCATGGATATACCTAATAGATTGTTTATCTTATCATTTTGATGACTTCATTATACTGAACATCCTTTTAAGGTTGATGCTGTTTTTTATTAGGACTTATAGAAAACAACATGAGATAACTTTGCATTTCGGTAATTTATTTTTTCTGAATGTAGTCGTGGTACTATCCAAGGCAATCCTTCTTCATTACCTCCGGATGAAGGGATGGACGTCTACAAGTGAGACCTTTGCTTCGCGAAAATCTTCGTGTTTGTTGAGTTTATCTTTGAATTCACTAGCATCTGGCTTTTAATGTTCTTTTTTATGCTGATAACAACTATATAAATCCACCATCAAACTGCGAGCTTTTGGTCTACCTTAACTTTTTATGCCAGCTTTGCTATCCTGTCAAATTTTCATCTCTGTTGAGCATGGATTATATCAAGAAGGCAATTATTTCTAAAACCTAAATATGCTTTCATCTCTTTTTTTGTTTCTTTACAGCTGAAGCTGGTAGTCATTTCTATCTATTCACTTTGGATTGCAGCAATTCATTAAATATGTCTTCTAAATGTTGATTTTTCTTTATCTTATACAAACTTGGAATATTCGTTATGATGCATGAACACAAAGCATGAACACAAATGTTGATTTGATGTCATGAGTTCTTTTCATTTCATTGATCATCCATGGACAATGTCCCTTAAAGGTTCTAATCATCATTATTAACCGATTTAAGTCATTTTTGTAGCATCTTTACTTTCTTTTAAATTGGATCCTCATTTCATTTTCATTTTTACAAAAAATCTTAATGTTGAGTCTCCATATGTTAATGTTTTGTCTTAAGGCTCCCGATACTCATAGGACATGATAGATTACCAAGCGAAAGAGTATCAAAAAATACTCCTACCAGAAAATTTATTAAAGATCATAGAATGTACATGAATGGAAAAAAATGAGAACGAAACGTAAAGAACCCCCCCCCAAAAAAAAAAAAAAAAAAATTAGGTGACAGGGAAGAGACAGAACAACCCTGGAAAACCGTGTAGCACTTTCCTTAAGACCATTGGTCTAAGGTTTTTTTTGAAAAAAAATTATAGCATTTCTTTCTTGCTTAATTAATTTGCCAAGTGTGGTCGATGAGCTTAAATAATATTTTTTTTTTGACTAATTTGTTTTTGTACAAAATTCTTATCACCGTTTGATTTGTTTATGTTGGTCCCCTTATGCAATGGATCGTTTCCATAAAATCTAGGCTGATAATCATTAACCCCACCTTCTAAACTCTCTATCCAAGTTTAATCATATTCATGTCCATCATGGCACTAAATTGTACAATACATAGCATGATCAAAGGAGTTGTATAAACATAATCTAAGTGTTATGCATAGAAGTTATCAAAACAACTGAATTTTAAAAAGTGAGAAAAAGAACCTTGCCAAAGAGAAGACAACCTTGAATCTAAACTAACAACTTCAAAATGAAGTACAACAGGAAAGCTACTAACAATTATAGTGTCAGTGCCTCTTATCTTTATTATTTTTAAACCTTAAAGCACCATTGTGATAGCATGAATTGTAAAATTGTGATAAAATACCAATACTTTAAGAAAGCAATATTGTGAAAAAGAACTAAGAAACTACAACACCAAAGTGTACAATGCTCTAAAACAAAATGCGAAGATGTACTTCAGAGCCATAACCTAACATGATATGTAAAATTTTGACAAATCTTGCAATAACATACCAATGCATGTGCATGCACATGTGCGCATATATGTATGATAAAAAAGAAAGTTAGCAAGTAGACTTTCAGAATGAATATTAGTGTATCTAAAAAGTTATTTATGTGTTTCCATGGATTAATAAAATTGATAATAAATGTAAGAAAATATGTGAACTTATAAGCATTCATATACATGCTCTTCTATACAACTAGAAGCATGGATGCATATGTAAATAGAAGATAAACTTATGCTCAAGTTTACACATTTATATGCATAAATCTTGAGCTTAAGGTAAAAGGATATGCACAAGTGAAAATGCTCCTCATGTATGGTCAACATAACAATATAAAAAACCAAATTTTCATACAGCTAAAATAAGGAATGAATGGAATTGTTAGCTAGCATCAATAGATCAAGCCTAACCTTCTCGTTTTCATGGCCGGACTCTCCAACAAAAAGATTTCCTTCAAAATCCTTGAGGAAGACTACACTATGACCAGTATAATCTCCAATCACCCATTTCTCTAATGACTCAAAACCACCCCAACGCTTCAGTCACCCATCACTTAGCCGAACACCAGAGGAGACATTGTCTTCCCTCCATCATCTTCCAGACTATCCAGAAAGATCGGAACAGAAGACCCTGGGAGGAGCTTATCATGAGGATGACAAAGGACTAAGCGGCAACAACGACGAAGAAGAAGAGGTCGACGGTAGATAGCTGCAGCGACGAAGGAGGGAGAGGAAGGGAGAGCAGGAGAGGAAGGCGGTGAAGAAGGGCTACGGCATCGGCAAGGTGCTGGCAGCGACTCCCAACGATGGAGAACGAAAGTGGTGGACAGCAAGGAGAGGAAAAATGAGGGAGGCAGCTCCGGCGAAAGAGAAGTCGAAAGAGGAGGCCGAGGCACGACGCTCCTTAATGAGGTCGACGAAGCCGAGCAAGAGGTCGACAGTGAAGGATCCGACGACGATGGATGCAGAGAAAAGACAGCAACAGGGGCCGAGGTCATAGCGACGATGGAGATCGGAGAAGACAAGGCAGGTGGCAGTGCTGGTGATAAGAAAACAGAGAGAGACGATGAGGAAGAACGAAGAGGCAGCAGCCATGATCGTCGATGAACGAAGACCCTCTTGGATCGTGGGTGAAGAAATGTGGAAAGGAAGGACCGTAGAGGAGAGATCCGGTAGATTGATAAAGAAGAAACGAAAAAGAGAGGGAGGAGAGGCGAAGGCCGATGACTGCAACGATTTCAAAGAAGAGGGAAGCGTCGTCCAAGCCGGTAAAGAGGGAGAAATTACGAGGGAGGAAGGAGAAAAAGGCCGAGATCAACGACGACGATGATGGAAGAAGACGAAGCCGTGGTGGGTGGTCGAATGTGAAGAAGCAGAGAAGAAGAAAGAGAAAGAGCAGGGGTGGTAACGTGGTCGTTCGCAAAGAGGAAAAAGGCCGACGGTGAAGAGCCAGGGCCAACGGCAACGAAAAATGAAGGCGGTCAATGATGGAGGAAGGCAACAGGATTGGTGCTGAAGCTTGGCGAAGGATGGGAAAAGGAGGTCGATGGAGAGAAAACAAATTAAGGCTAGAAAGTTCTGGAAAGAGGGAGAAAAGTTTCTCGATGATTCGAAATTTTTATTTTTTTATTATTTATTATTATTTATTTTTTTATTATTTGTCGATGATTTTAAATTTTTATATTATTTATTATTTTTTAACGATTCTTTGTTTTTTTCCAAAACAAAAGAAGGTATCACAACAATGAGTTCATCAAGTTCATCTATTAGTATAGAACAAGCTTACTCAACAAAATATGCATGTATTTTTAATTAGTACGCTGGGCAGCATAATTGAGAAGTAATTACCTCATCCAAAATAATGCGTTCTCACTTCACAGAATGCAGAATTGATTTTTCTCTGGATGAGCCTGATAAATTGCAGCTTGCTTGTTTTGCTTCCTAGTCTTCGAATCTCTTCCTTTACCTTTTTTATCATCCATAGACCGAAAAAACCCTCTTCCAACTTTACGGCAAACTTCTTTTTCTTTTGCTTTCTTGCTTCGTTTCGAAGGTGTTGCCACATAGCAACTAATAGATAAGAGATTTGAAAGTTAAATAATAATAAATGATGTTTTACAAAGTTCTGTTTTTTCTTTTTTTTTTAAAAAAAATAGTTACAGTTGCAAAACAATAAAAATTTTAGGTTGTCTGACTGGTAACAGACCAACTTATAAATTCTAATTTAGAAGAAATATATAACTTTTAGTTATTTGTCACCACAATAACCAAACAGTCCAAACCTAAACCAAGAAAAGACTAGTTGATTCATGCAGCTGCGTTGGCTTACCGTTCTTGCCGAGCTTTTATTCTTACAAAGATCTCATTTGATGTATCTGCTCCTCTCACCGCCTCAATCAACTTCAGCATAAGAGAGGGTACATAAAGTGCAAGCCTATCACCTACAATAGACATTTAATATATATATATATATATACACCTACTTAAACCAATGTATAGTGGCATATAAACATGTGTTGAAGAATTAAGATTAAGATTTTATTTAACTGCAATTAGGATCATAAATAACCCTTATGGATCATACAGTTTCAAGGGAGTTACTTTCAAAATGAAGTCACAGGAATGTTAACACAGCAATAAATTCAATGAGCTTTAAATCTCTAGCACAAGCTAGGGGGGAGCTTGTACATCCTTTTGATTAGAACAAAGATATATTCGCTGATTGTCTCCTATGTAAACATAATCAACGAGCCTTTACAAATCAATTTAGATATTGATCTATCTTTTGCACAAATTCGTATGGGAAGTTCAAGTCTTGTAATATCTTCATGATCCATTTCAATGCTTGCTGCATATCTATTTTAGTCACCATGCCTCTTTTATAGCCTCTTGAATGGATTCACAAACCCTTAGTCGGATCTTATTATATATCCATACCATCTCAAAGGTTTTGTTATTTCTTTTTTTTTTTCCTTTCATTCTTTGATCCACTCATATAGTATAATATTATATAATATCTCAATACCTATTGCAATAGTATCATATCAGTATATAATATAATATTAATATAATATTTTTCATATAAAATATATATTAAATGTTATTATTATCATATTATTATATTATATAATATACTATTGTATTACAAGATAATAGGGATTGAAGGGCAAACTTAACTAATTTCATAAAAAAATATCTTTTTTATCCACTTATTCTCAATTAATATTCAATAATATATATATATATATATATATATATATTTCATATCCATATGCATATAGACAAAGAAAATTATCATTTCATATAATATTTTTAAAAAAATATATATATTTATATGCTGATGTAGAATTAATATTTAACTTTCTTTCTCGCTAACCTTGATGTGGAGAGTGCCGCCGGCAAACGGGATTTTGCTCTTGCTATGGAACTCCATCCAGGGTCGGTTCTAATAGAAGCAGGCGCCCTTCCGCTCGGGGTCGCAGAGGAGCAAGTGAACGGAGCCTCCAACCGCGAAGGGAGCGACTCCTGGAAACAAGGGAACGGAGCCTTCCAACGCCCCTGCGGCCCACCCCGAGAAAAGAAAGGTAAGGAAAGAGATGAAGTTGCCCGAAGCTAACGTGATCCCCCAACTTTCATGATTCCCAAGAGGGAGAGAGGGCGAGGCCCCCAACCCCATAACAGCTAACGTGATCATGCGATTTTCAGTCTTTTATTTATTTATTCTTCCTGCTTCCTTAAACCCACCGGGCCACCATTGCCAAATAGGATGGATTGGTACTGAATGTCATAAATGAGATCGGTCGGTAATAAATGCCGAAGGTGTCACCGGATGAGCTGACCGCTGGTTTGATGGATTCATAATAAATGCTAATGAATTGGATCATTGAATTGATGGATTGATAATAAACACCGATGAATAAATGAATGAATGAAACCGTTAAATGAGTTCCCAATAATTGTTGATATATAATCATTGAATCAGTTGATGAATACAATAATAAAAATTAATTTATAATTTTTTAATAATATTTTTAAATTTAATTTTTTTTATTAATTTAAAATTAATATTTTGTAAGTAATATTTTGTCATATAAATAATAAAAATATTATTTTTACTATTGTATCGATAATAAATGCTAATGAATGAAATTACTGGTATAACAGTAAATTTTTTTTTTTGTTTTAATATAATATTATTAAATTGATAAAAACAATCAGTTGATGAATACAATCGCTGACACGATAATAAAAATTAATTTATAATTTTTTAATAATATTTTTAAATTTAATTTTTTTTATTAATTTAAAATTAATATTTTGTAAGCAATATTTTGTCTTGTGAATGATAAAAATATTATTTTTACTATTGTATCGATAATAAATGCTAATGAATGAAATTACTGGCATAGCAGTAAAATCTTTTTTTTGTTTTAATATAATATTTTTAAATTTAAATGTTTTTATCAATTTAGAAATAATATTTTGTAATATAAATAGTAAAAGTATTATCTTTACCATTATTATCCTATAATTTTAACTATAAATAAAACATCATGTTTTATTACCTAAAAAAAATAATGAATATTCAATTGGACATATATAATGGCTATTTTGATTTTTATGATGACAAAGAAATCCTAATTAGAAAATGTTTGTTCCAACTAGTTTTATTTAGGTAAAAATATATTTTTACCTCTTAAATTTTTTTTTAAAATTTATTTTATTTTTTAAAATTTTAATTATTATAGCATAATTCTTCATTTTAGGAATAGATAGAAATTACTTCTCATTAACATAAAAACTTTAAATTTCAGCTTCGGCTAAACAAAGAGACATCTCGCGAAAAGAGCAAAAGAGAGGGAAAAGAAGGTGACAAAAGATCAGAGATAATAATGGTAGCTAATGTAATAAGTCGTACAGATCCCACGAACCCAAAAGCCACTTTTTCAAAAAAAAAAAAAATCCACCAACATGCTTAAAAAGAGAGCCCAGATGAAACTAACACCAACAAAAACCCACAAGTTAGCTATATCAAAATCCAAGAGCTCGGTTACCAGAAATCCTCCTCCAAAAGACCCGTGAAAAAATCCAAACTTTCGCTTCGCCTCAGGTTAAAAACCCCAAAACCAGTGCAGTAAAAGTGAGTTAAAAAAAAATATTATTATTCTTTTTTTCTTTCTTTCTCGCTAACCTTGATGTGGAGAGTGCGGCCGCAAAACGCGGTTTCGCTCTTGCTGTGGAAGTCCATCCAGGATCGGTTCTCATAGAAGCAGACGCCCTTCGAGGATCAAGGGAACGGAGCCTCCAACCGCGCGATTTCTGGAAGCAAGGGAACGGAGCCTTCCAACGCCCAAGCAGCCCAACCCCTAAGAAAGGTAAGGAAAGAGATGGAGTTGCCCGAAGCTAACGTGATCATGCGATTTTCAGTCTTATTTATTTGTTCTTAATGATTCCCGATAGGGAGATTTAGAGTGAGCGGTCCCCGAGAGGGAGTGTGGCCCCACTTTCATGATTCCCGAGAGGGAGAGAGGCCGGGCCCTGCGAATTTCAGTCTTTTATTTATTTATTCTTGATGATTCCTTTAATCCATCGGGCCACTGTTGCCGAAGAGGATGGGTTGGTACTAAATGGCATAAATGAGATGGGTTGATACTAAATAACGATAAAAGGTATGGTCCGATGAGTTGACTGCTGAATGAATGGATTGATACTAATGCCAATAAATTAATCTTTTAATAGATAAATTAATTATAAATGCTAATGAATAAGTTGTTGAATGGGTTCATAAGGAATGAGGTTCCTGAATGAATTCACAATAACTGCTAATATACGGTTGCTGGATGAATTGCTCGATGAATTGATGAATGCGATCGTTAACACGATAATAAAAATTAATTCATAATATTTTTTAACAATACTTTTAAATTTTACTATTTTTATTAATTTAAAAATAATATTTTGTAATGTTATAATGTGAATGATAAAAATATTATTTTACCAGGCACTGGCTGCCAAATATCACGATAGATTGATAATAAATGCTTATAAGTGAGATCGCTAGCATAACAGTAAAACTTTTTCTTTTTATACAATATTTTTAAATTTAAATATTTTTATTAATTTAAAAATAATATTTCGTAATATGAATGATAAAAGTATTATCTTTACCATTGTTATCCTATAATTTCAACTATAATTAAAATATCATCTTTTATTACCTAAAAAATAGTCAATATTCGATTGGACATATAATGGCTATTTTGATTTTTTTGATGACAAAGAAATCCTAATTAGGAAATGTCGATGCCAACTATAGTTTTATTTAGGTAAAAATATATTTTTACCTCTTAAATTTCTTTTCAAAACTTATTTTATTTTTTAAATTTTTAATTATTACAGCATAGTTCTTCATTTTAGGAATAGATAGAAATTACTAACAGCTTCAAATGTAAAAACAAAAAAAACAAAAAAAAAAGATGAATGCAGACTTAGGTTTCAGAAATAATTACCTGCTTGAGGTATAATCTATACTCAACACAGATGAAAAATGTGACAGGATGGCAAAGCTAGCATAAAAAGATAAGTAGATCAAAAGCTCGCAGTTTGATGGTGGATTTATACAGTTATTATCAGCAAGAAAAAGCGCACTAAAAGCCAGACACTACAAACAAATTCAACTACGGCAATAAGGATGATTTTCCTCCAAGCAAAGGCCTCACTTGCAGACGTCCAAAGGCAATGAAAAAGGATTGACAGATAGGCAATTAAAATGAGCCGAACTTGACTCTGTACTTACAGCTATAACCAATATCCTACCATGAACAAAACGAGCCTATATTCAAGGTTACCATGCTTGTCCCAGCCCCAAGCAGAATTGCTGATGCACGACCAAAGTCAGCCCAAATTATCGTAGGAAAAGGGGTTCCGAATTCGAACTCACCCTATGCTAACTGCTATGACGAAAGCATAACAGAATAATAACAACAAAGAGCAATTCCGGTGTTTCTACTAGATGCTCATTTGGAGGGTATTGGTTATCCAATCCAAATAATTCCGTCAGCCATAAATTCGACATCCCTGAAGGTGAAACTTAGGTTTTCCTATAAATCCTGAAAGTTGAACCGCTGCTACTTATTTCACCAAGGAAAAATAGACCATCTATGAAAAGAAAACTTATAGTTTTTCTTTTGAAAAGAAAATAATGGACGGTTAAACGGTTATACTAACATGAATGTACGAAAAGAAGAATTCGGCCAACAAAATGCATGGATGGTCAAACCTCAGTTCCAAGCCGTTTGTTTAGGGCTTCATTCCACAAGTTACCAGCATAGGCTGGCTAGATCTTACTCCACATGGTCATATCAGAAGCAACCTATGTTGCATCACAACCAGTAGTTAGCACTTCAAAGAAAGAGAGGAGAAAAAAGAGCAAGAAATTTTAAATTGATACCGTATATCTTATCAAGAGTTCAACATTGCATATGTGATTTTGAATTTAGAAGCTTTGAACTGTGCAATCGAGATCATCATTCTGCTGCAGGTTAATATTATGAATATAAAAGCCATTATTGCACTGTAAGACAAAGGAAACTGCAATAAGCAACCTCTTCAAGGGGATTGACTTGGTCCCATTGTAGGGTACACCATATGAAACTTGAGCAACAGATGGCCCTTTGACCATGTTAATTGACTTTCAGACCTAGCATATTAGCAATTCCTCCAGTAAACTGCAACCCTCAAATTGGACACTATTGAAGAGCAAGATATGGTCATGTTTAGTTTCCCATCAGGGCTCATTTGGTTGGAGGGAAAATAGATCATTTTCCTACATTTGATTGGAAGAGAGAGGAAAAATTATGTGTTGGACCCATGCACTTCCTCCATGAGAGAAAATTTTGGCACCAAAAAACCAAAACTATCCTTCAATATATATATATATTAATTTCCTTTCCATGTCAACCTAATAACCCGTCAACTTATTTCCCATGCAATCTTTATTTTAGAGTTATAATAATTAGATTGATATTTTCCCATGCAAAATTACCTTCAATTAAACATAAGAAAATATTTCCAAAGTTATTCTCCCGTGCAAATTTCATATCAAGAAAATTTTTCCCCAGAAAATTTTTTCAGGAAAATACCCAATGAGCCATTAAAAAAAAAAATTTCACAGAAACAGTAGAATACAAGAATTAAAATACAAACCCATGCATACCTACATGCATACAACTATAAGGTTTTGGCGTGAGATAATCCATCACTATAGCAAACATGAACTACTTATATGGATTGCAAATTAGAATTTGGATTTGAAGAGGCATAAGGTGAATAGATGAATAAGAACAAACCATACAGAGAAAATCATGAGTCAATATATATAGGAAGCAATAGGTAAAATGGCAAGATTGAACAATATTTAAAAATATTCTGACTTATTTAAAATAACATGGAAACTAAATGCATTAGCGCATTGAAACTAAGCCATTAATATATATACTTCAAGTTATCATAAATGCAGAGAACACCTCGATAAAATATATCAAATACTTCTTAAATTGTACATAATCATGTGATAACAGCATGCTTTAACAAAGAATGGCTCCCACCGGCACAAACAAATCTTTTGCATGCATGAATCTCCAAAATTGGGTAAATAAATGACTTTCAGCAAGGGCATTTTAAGTATGTTGCATAGATGATGCTTAGCATTTATCCACAAGATATATCGATAATCCTAAAAAGCCAAACCTAGTACATGATAAAGAAACTATAAAATTAGCAACTTCACTTCCAAAAGAAAAGGAATTATATTAAGAAGTATAAGAAATAAGAGATCATATGTGCATCCAAGGGCGATGGGTGATTCCTGCTTGTAGTATCTATCCAGCTGAAAAACATATTGTGGTAACCATAAGGCTTCCCAATCATGCTTTTTGCATACTTCCAAGCTGCAGTAGAATTAAATTTGGCTCGAACATCCGGGTGCAGGGGAAGCAACGCAATTTGGGGATTTGAATCATCTTTGGTTTGCTCAAAGTCCCACCACTCTTCCCATGGCATAACAACAATTACATCTTCACCCTAAAAAGAAAGAAAACATAAGCTTCATCACTAAAAAGACAACAAACAAAAACTGGACCATACATAGCATGATCAAAGGAGTTGTATAAACATCAACCAAGAGTCCTGTATACAAGTTACCAGAAACAACTAAATCTTAAAAAGTGGGAAAAAGAACCCTGTCAAAGAGAAGACAGCCTTGAATCTAAGCTAACAACTTCAAAATGAAGTACAGCAGGAAAGTTGACAACAATTATACTGCCAGTGCCCGTTATCTTTATTATTTTTAAACCTTAAAGCACTATTGTGATAGCATGAATCGTAGAATTAGTATAAAATACCAATACTTTAAGAAAGCAATATTGTAAAAAAGAACTAAGAAACTACAACACCAAAATGTACAATGCTCTAAGACAAAATACGAAGATGTATTTCAGAGCTAGAACCTAACATGATATGTAGAATTTTGACAAATCTTGCAATGACATACCAATGCATGTGCATGCACATGCGCCCACGTGCGCATATATGTATGATAAAAAGGAAAGTTAGCCAGTAGACTTCCAAAATGAATACTAGTGTATCTGAAAAGTTATTTATGTGTTTCCACAGATAAATAAAATTGATATAGATGTAAGAAAATATGTGAACTTATAAGCATTCATATGCATGCTCTTTTATACAACTAGAAGCATGGATGCATGTGTAAATAGAAGATAAACTTATGCTTAAGTTTACACATATATATGCATAAATCTTGAGCTATATATGCATAAATCTTGAGCTAAAGGTAATATACATAAGTGAAAATGCTCTTCATGTATGATGTCCATGAGTTAACATTGCTTGATTCTTTGTCACCAGAAACTTTCATGTATATGTTCATTTTTCAAAAACAGCAAGGATTAGAAGCAGCATAGAAAGTTAGTATAACAATATAAAAAACCAAATTTTCATACAGCTAAAACAAGGCATGAATGGAATGGAATTGTTCGCTAGCATCAACAGATCAAGTCTAACCTTCTCGTTTTCATGGCTGGACTCTCCAACAAAAAGCTTTCCTTCAGAATCCTTGAGGAAGACTGCATTATGACCAGCATAAGCTCCAGTCACCCATTTCTCTAATGACTCAAAACCACCCCAGCGCTCCAGTCACCCATTTCTCTAATGACTCAAAACCAACCCATCACCCAGCCGAACACCAAAGGAGACATTAAGTCTTCTCTCAATTATCTTCCAGACTATCCAGAAAGACCGGAACAGAGGACCTTGGGAAGAGCTTACCGTGAGGATGACAGAGGACTGAGCGGCAACAGCGACGAAGAAGGAGAGGCCAGCGGTGGATAGCTGCGGCGGCGAAGGAGGGAGAGGGAGGGAGAGCAGGAGAGAAAGATAGTAAAGAAGGGCTACGGCGTCGGCAAGGTGGTGGCAGCGACTCCCGACGACGGAGAACGAAGGTGGTCGACAGCGAGGAGAGGAAAAATGAGGAGGGAGGCGGCTCCGGCGAAAGAGAAGCCAGAAGAGGAGGCCGAGGCGCGGCGCTCCTTGATGAGATCGACGAAGCCGAGCAAGAGGTCGACGGCGAAAGATTCGACGACGATGGAGGCAGAGAAGAGACGGCAATAGGGGCCGAGGTCATGGCGACGATAGAGATCGGAGAAGAAAAGGCAGGTGGCGGTGCTGGTGGTAAGAAAACAGAGAGAGACGGTGAGGAGGAAGAAGGAAGAGAGGCAGCAGCCATGGTCGTCAGCGAACGAAGACCCTCTTGGGTCGTGGGTGAATAAATGGGAAAGGAGGGGTTGTGGAGGAGAGATCTGGTGGATTGATAGAGAAGAAACAGAAAAGAGAGGGAGGAGAGGCGGAGGTCGACGGCTGCAGCGATTTCGAAGAAGAGGAAAGCGTCGTCCAAACCGGCAAAGAGGGAGAAATGACGAGGGAGGGAGGAGAAAGAGGCCGAGATTAACGACGGCGGTGATGGAAGAAGATGAAGCCGTGGTGGGTGGTCGTATGTGGAGAGGCAAAGAAGAAGAAAGAGAAAGAGCAGGGGTGGTGGCGTGGTCATCCGCAAAGAGGGAAGAGGCCAACGGCGGCGCGGCGACGGTGAAGAGCCAGGGCCGACGGCAATGAAAAACGGAAGCGGTCGACGGTGGAGGAAGGCAACAGAATCGATGCGAGAGCTCAGCAAAGAATGGGAAAAGGAGGTCGATGGAGAGAGAAAAAAAATCAAGGCTGGAAAGTTTTAGAAAGAGGGAGAGAGAAGTTTCTGGACGATTCAGATTTTTATTTTTTATTTTTTATATTATTTATTTATTTATTATTTCTCAATGATTCTAATTTTTTAATTTTATATTATTTATTATTTTTTAATAATATATTATTAAAAAAAATATTACAGTAATAAGTTCATCAAGTTCCTCCATTAGTATAGAACAAGCTTGCTCAATTAAATATGCATGTAATTTTAAATAATATACTGGACTGGACAGCACAATTATGAAGCAAAGTAATTATTTTATTCAAAATAATGCATTTTTCACTTCACAGAATGTAGAATTGATTTTTTTCTAAATGAGTCTGATAAATTTTCAATTGACTTGCCTTGCTTTCTTGAATCTTTTTCTTTATCTTTTTCATCATCCATAAATTCAAAAAATTCTCTTCTAAATTTACAGCAAACTTTTTTTTTCTTTTGTTTTCTTGCTTCGTTTCGAAAGTGATAAATGATATTTTATAAAGTTCTGTTTGTTTTTTTTTTTTTTTTTTTCTTTTTAGGGTAAGTACAGTTGCAAAATAATCAAAATTTTAAATTGTCTGACAGGTAATAGACCAACTCATAAATTCTAATTTCATTGTTTGTCACCGTAATAACCAAACAGCCCACACCTTCAGATTGCAATCGATACTGAAATCAAAAAAGGGATTAGTTAATACATGCAGTTGTGTCGGCTTACTGTTGTTATGGGGCTTTTATTTTTATCAAGATCTCATTTGATGTATCTGCTTCTCTCGTCACCTCAATCAACTTCATAGGATTCCTCGTGGGCAGAGGGCTCGGCATAGGATTCCTCGCGGGCAGAGGGCTCGGCTTTCCCGTACCTCCTTCCTTCAGCATAGGATTCCCCGTGGGCAGAGGGCTCGGCTTTCCCGTAGGCAGAGGGCTCGGCTTTCCCGTACTTCCTTCAGCATAGGATTCCTCGTGGGCAGAGGGCTCGGCTCTCCGGTCTTCCTTCCTTCGGCATAGGATTCCTCGTGGGCAGAGAGCTCGGCTTTCCCGTACTTCCTTCCTTTTAAAAGGTTCCGTGCGCTTCTTTCTAAACTCTATTTAATAATTCCAGCAGAAGACACCCCGTCCCTTTCTCCCAAGCCCTCCCCCATATTCCTTGGCGGTGAATTCTCTTGCGGAGATTCAACCATAGTTCAATTAGTCTTTTCGATCGTCTCTGTACGTCTTCTTTCCCCTCTTTTCTTCGCAGATCGCTTTCAGTTTTACTCCGATCGATCTGTTTGTTTGTTTGTTTTCCTTTTTTTTAAAATTCGTTCGCGTTTCTTTGATTGATGTCACGATGGCGATGTGTTTTGGGAATCGCAGGAGGAATCATCACTCCATGGCGAAGAGTTCCTTCAAGCTGGAACACCCCCTCGGTTTGTACCCTTATCGCTCTTTATTTATCGAAAGAAAATTCGTCTGATTCGGATTCCAAGGGTTATGCTTTCTTTCCTGAAATTTTGAATAAAGTTTATTTATTGATGAGCGATGTAATCGTTGTGTGATTCTAGGGTTTTCTTTTATCAGTTCTTGTGGTGCCTGGGGATTATGCGTTGCTTTATTTTTTGGGACAAAGGACGGAAATGATAATCGACAATTGCATCTGAAGATCTAAATTGCGTGGATTTATTATCTTTGTTAATTATCCTTTTGTTTCGATTCTTTGTTTCTAAATTAAACTTTGGGATATTCGTATGGATTAAATACTATTGGTCTGGGTAGTCGGAAAGAACAATTTCAAGAAAGAACGCAATTGAAGTCTATATTGATGATCAAGATTGTCTTCTTTGTTAATAACATCAGCAAATTTATTCTTGGTATGCCCTGAAGTTTGCATAAAAAGGGGGGCAATATCTAAAAACCTCTAATTATGTTGTTATCATAATAGTAGATGATATTCTTTGTAAATTAAAAAAGTATTTTCCAGTATTGTTTGTTCTCCTTTTCCTCTTGTTACACCAGTCTTTGGTTTTATGTTTGGGATTCCGTTCTAGACCATCGTTTGCACATCTGACGGCACTTATTGCTGAATTACTTGTGTTAATGGTATCCTTTCATTTATTTGAATGTTTTGCATGTTTTGACAGTGGAAGTGTTTCATTTCTTTGTCTTGCCCTTATTGTTCTTCGGCTTCTTTCTTTTCTATGTCATCTAGGATTTAAGAATCTTAGATATTCTCTCTCTTTTTCTTTTTGTTTTAAGAAAAACACTTACATTTAATTGAATACTTGAGGAACTCTGATGTTAACGAGGTACTTTCTTGCTGATATTTCAGTCTGGCCCTCCATTTTGTGTCTTATCCTTAATGTTTTCTTTGATTTGATGAGCTGGATTTAGGAATAATAATAATGAGTTAAATCCATTTCGGTGATATGTACTTTTGGATGTCTCATAGCTGGGTTGACCTTAAGAATGGTGATTTTAGTGCTTGAAATACCATTGGTTTGTCTGTGTTCTTTAATGCAATTGGTGAGTTCTTTTTCCTCCTTCATTTCTTGGGGACTTTGGAGATGCATTTGAGACGTGCATGTGTGAAGCATGTATTCATGATTCTCTTGTACTCTGGATGTGCAACAGCCAGTGCCACAATTGGGCTGTTATCTTGATTGGTGGTAGACATGAAGTTGAATGTGTCAATACGTTGCCATGACACTTTCATATGCTCTCTTCTCTCACATGATCCAGTTGTGTGGGTTATGTTATCTTATAATCAACTTTTGGTTAAATATAGTTTGTAAATTA
This sequence comes from Metroxylon sagu, assembly GCA_017589505.3. Classification (NCBI taxonomy): domain Eukaryota; kingdom Viridiplantae; phylum Streptophyta; class Magnoliopsida; order Arecales; family Arecaceae; genus Metroxylon; species Metroxylon sagu. Next base: position 598,110 of record JACVBY030000552.1, on the reverse strand, counting down.
AGAGTATAGGTTGATTAGTCAGCTGCATTTGTCTACCGACATGGTTTTGAAAGCATATTTCAAACATAGTTAGCTGTAATTAGGTTAGTGCATGTAATTCTCTCTTACCGGTGAAGCTTACATGGTAAATCTTAATGTAGAAGGTTGGGGAATGTGCATGATGTTTGTTATATAATGTTTGTCTTTGTGCATGCAAAATTTTGAGCTGTATTTCTTTGTTAAAGTGAGATCTTTTAAATTTTTGTTGCTAATCCTTTTTCTATTTTTTATTAATATGCTCTGCGTTGAGAGCTTTTTTACTTTTTTTTTCTTTGAGAGAAAGGGTGGAGCATTTAGTCTTGTTTAAACTAATGATTTTGTGGCATTGCTATTTTAATTTCACAATATATTGTATTATACATGTGACATGCATATATCCTAAATAAGTTTCAGAATTTGAAATGGCTGAATTTATGCATGAACGTCTGAGCATTGACATTTTTCTAGTGTTTTGTGAGAACCTCTAGGTTATGGTTTCACTGCATTTTTGTTCTATATAATGCATAAGCATATTTTATGTCAATCAAGGATTTTTTGATTTTGAATGTTTGTCTTATGACTGGAACATCTAAAAAAAAGCATATTCCAGTGCCTGGTGAAGTTGGCATTCACTGCCTTGAAAAGTGGCCAGACTATATGTATATGCATGATTAAAAACTCACATTTGAACATGTTCTTTTGGTTTTGAATTGCAATATCGTAGGCCCTTTGTGGTCGTTGATTGTTTGGGTTGCACAATAGTGAAATAAATGATAATTTAGTACTTTCTTAAAAGCCTATTTCTGCATATCCTACCGTCATTTGTGACTGTATCTGAATTGAATGCTGGCGTTAGATATAGTTTATTGATATAGAGAAAAGACTTGCCTTATCATCCCATGCCGTGACCTGTTTTATATGTAGGCTTTCATCAATATGTCGCCAAACATGTGAGGTTTCGATAGTTCTGTAGCACTGCTCATACAAAATTCCATCTGTGTCATTGAAATACATGATTGTGGTCAAATACTTGATGTCTTGAAGCCACACATGTTACCTTTCATGTCTCCTACTTTCTTCCACTTCATGTTTTTGAGGACTTGTAACATCAGATTCTGTTCTCTTTTATTGTTGATTACTTCTATTACTTCTATTATTTCTATTGCCAACCTGTTGTAGTTTGATATTAAGCCTTTTTGCTATTTTTTTGTGCTTATGCTTGCAGTGTTCTTATGCAAATTGCCATGATATAAGACCCAGCACGAAATTTGTTTGGTATCTAAGTTGCTTTTTCTTTGAAATTGTTGGGTTGTTAATCTACAAGAACTAAAAGAATTTGAAATGCTTGAATGGTAACTGAAAGTCTCAGACTTTTTCTATGCATAAGGAGCAAAGGTTTAAACCCTGATGCTTTTGCTAACCAAAAATTTTTGCTTTCTTATGAATTTAGGTAGTATTCGTTTATTGCAACTCTCTAATCCATCAGAAACTAGGGTTGTCTTTTTGGTGTATATGTATAGGTTCAAGGGCCAGTGCTATGTTCTTGCTTTGCACTTGTGGGTATCACATTGTGTTAATGTTATTGTTCTAAGAGCTTCACTTTCTGCTGCAACCATAAGCTGCTAGTATTAACTTGTATTGCATTTTGTTTATTATCTAGTTTCTTGCATTTCTCTGTGCATTTAAGATATTTATTATTATGTTTCAGAAAGGAGGCAGGCAGAAGCTGCTCGTATCCGAGAGAAGTATTCCTGTGAGATTTTCTTGTCTAAATATTTACTTTTTAATGATATTCTTTATTGAGTGTCACTTATGCTTTGTTTGGATTATGAAATGCCGGTGATTGTTGAGAAGGCTGAAAGGAGCGACATACCCAACATTGATAAGAAGAAGTTGGTTCCTTTCTATCTTTTTTTTTTTTTCCTTTTAAGCTTCTCTTTATAATGTACCCGGTTGTCTTCTTAATGGTCAGCTAGACCTTGGGCAGCAGTATTTTGTATTCTTTTATGTTCTTTAATTTGTATTCTGCTTTCAAAATATATATTTAGTAGTTTATGTTGACAGTACTTGCTTATACTAGTAGCATCCACTAATTTTAGGTTGGTTGTGAAGTTTCTTTATGTCTCTATTGCCATATTGTATTCGTAGTTAGCCTTGGATTGTAATTGATATAAATTTTTTATGCTCTTACTGATTTATATAAATTGTCAGAGGTAGTCGGAATGGAAAATGTTTCAAGAATGACGATTCATAACCTCAGCCCCAGTTTGTTGGGAAAAGGCTTGATGGCTATGGTTATGGTTTTATGTTCTCTTGCTAAGTTTTAAAGTATACATTTCTTGTGGTGATTCAGGTATCTAGTCCCTGCAGATTTAACTGTTGGGCAGTTTGTCTATGTTGTTCGGAAGAGGATCAAGCTCAGTGCAGAGAAAGCCGTTAAGAACACCTTACCACCCACAGGTTAGACATTATAAAATTTTATGCTTGGGTTTGTTACATTTCCTATGTTGTTGCATATTTAACTTTGTGTTTTGTAAAATGCAGCTGCTATGATGTCTGCAATCAAATAAAATAAATTTCTCCAATAACTTATGACTTCAAATCAAATCAATTTTACTATCCTTGGTATAAAAAGAATATTTTTGTTCATCCAAAATAGAAGTTAAAACCAAGTTTCACCTAAAGGACAAGTCATAAAAAATCTTTCCTAAAGTAAGTTGAAAAACCGGTCCTATAAATTCATCCTCAAATTCAACATTATTTTTAACTCTCAATTTTATTTAAAGCATCATAGGCAACTTTGATTTAGTTGAAACTCAACAAATAAGGAATTGAGGGCATGATGAACCATAAATTTATTAGATTTTCAATCTCATGTCTATTAGGTACTTAATTTCTTTATCCTATAATAATCAAGAAAACTTTGGCATTATTAGTTTTAATTAATTCACTCATAAGATGTTTAAAATACATATTTTCATACATGCAGACTAAAATAATTTGACCTTTCTCACTTAGCACAATGATTCCTTTCTACACTATAATGCTCTCATCAGTTGGATTATAAGGCACGCTCTCATATGGAGTTAGATCAATATCATCTATGCACAAGGCAAATTTTATAGGCTCTCTCCATCTCTAATAGTTAAAACCAATCGGATCTTATGGCATAGTTATTATTCACATTATAGAAAACTATTTAAGACAAAGAATGCAATATATATCAGCATGTAAATAATGAATAACAAAATAGTCCCAATACCTTATGACTATATTTATTCAGAGAGTCCTAGTGCATCATTATAAACTTTTCTTTAGGCAGAGAGTACAAGATACTAGTGAGATCTTTTCATATGAAACAGACTATGAGAATGTCCTAGCCTCCAACAAAACTATACCCTTTAGGTAAATAAATCCTCAAAGCCAGTATACCCTTTAACACAATACTCTATGTCTATCCTCTAAAATTACAATACACAATAACTTCCTTTGGGTAGCTGATTATATGTTATAATTTAGGATCTTATAATGCTGATATGAAAAAAATTCTACAAGTCTCAATGTAAGAGCCACTTTGGCAACCAAGCATCCACATCAATATATAAAATTCTTTCAAACAGGATATCTAATATTGCCACAATATATATATTTAACCGAATGTATAATGTATCCTCACCGTATAAGATACTTAATTCATATGTACCTTCTCAAGTTACAAAATAACAAGCATTACATTCAAACTATAAGTTTTGAATTTAACAAATAATAACTTTACTTTATGCACATATTCTTTAAACTAAGAGTGCATAAATCATAAACTCAAGCAAGCAAAGAATATATCGTATTTAAACTCTCAAAATATAAAATATTATACAATCAAATAAGATTTCAGAATATACACATAAATATCAAGAAACAAGCAATTAATAAACAATAATGCATAATTAAATTATGGAATATGCATAACAAATGCTATGGCAATTATGGTTTCAAAACAATGGATCCTGATCGAGTTGGGCCATAACCCAAACTAAGTAGTGACCCCAAACAAGCCTGGATCTAAGAACACTATGAGTCCAAAACAAGTCTTGGCCAAATTGACCTCGATCTTTTTATGAAAAGCTGAAATAAATATTTCCCATCATCATCAGCATAGAACTCAAAGCTTATGCCCAATGACATAAATTCAAAACATGCCTCAAATTTATCTGTTGCCTTAGTTCATGGCCTAAATAAATTGTGGCTCAGGACTCACATCCAATGACCTACGGCTCAAGCTGAATCATGGCCCAGTCTAAAAATAGTGGGTCTTAACGTATGATAAATTTTCAGCTGGCTTGTCTTACTTCCTAGTCTTGAAATCTCTCCCTTTACCTTTTTCATCATGCATGGACCAAAAAAACCCTCTTCCAACTTTACAGCAAACTTCTTTTTCTTTTGCTTTCTTGCTTCGTTTTGAAAGTATTGCCGCATAACAACCAATAGATATGAGATTTGAAGGTTAAATAATTATAAATGATGTTTTACAAAGTTTTGTTTGTCTTTTTTTTTTGAAAAAAAAAAGGGATGCAGTTATAGTTGCAAAATAATCGAAATTTTAGGTTGTCTGATAGGTAATAGACCAGCTCATAAATTTTAATTCAAAAGAAATATATGACTCTTCATTATTTGTCACCACAATAACCAAAGAGCCCAAACGTTCATGTTACAGTGGGTCAAATAAGTTCACTGAAATCAAGAAAAGACTAGTTGATTCATGGAATTGCGTTGACTGACCTTTTTTGTCAGGCTTTTATTCTCGCAAGGACCTTATCTAATGTATCTGCTTGTCTCACCACCTCAATCAACTTCAATATAAGAGGGTTCATAAAGTACAAGCCTATCACCTGCAACATCCAATAGACATTTTAATATATATATATATACCTACTTTAATCAATGTATAGTGCCATATAAATATGTTTTGAACAATTAAGATTTTATTTAACTCAATAAGGATTATAAATGACCCTTGTATCTATGTTGATTGCTATAATGTGGATCACACAGTTTCAAAGAAATTACTTTCCAACGCAAAGTCACAAAAATGTAAACATAGTAATAAATTCAATGAGTTTTGAATCTCTAGCACAAACTGTGGGGGAGCATATGCACCCTTTTGATCAGAACGAAGATATATTTGCTGATTGTAATCAACGAGTCTTTACAATCAATTTAGATGTTGATCTATCTTTGGCACCAATTCCAATGGAAAGTTCAAGCCTTGTAATCTCCTCATGATCCATTTCAATACTTGCTTCATATCTGTTTTAGCCAACATGCCTCTTTTACAGCCCTTGAAGGGATTCATAAACCCCTTATCGGAACTTACTATATATCCCTACCATATCAAAGGCTTTGCTATTTCACTTTTTTGTTTCCTTCAATTCCTTTCCATTCGGATGGTATAATATTATATAATATCTCAATACTTATTACAGCAGTATCATATTAGTATATAATATAATACTAGTATAATGTTTTTCATATAGAATATATATTAAATATTATATTATCATATTATTATATTATATAATATATCATTGTATTATAAGATAACAGGGATTGGAGGACAAACTCATCTAATTTCATCAAAAATCATTCTTTTTCATCCACTACTCCTAATTAACATCCAACAACATTTTTTTATGCCTATATCCATATCCATGGAGGCAAAGAAAATTATCGCCATTGCTTGCTATTGTATCATATTTTTTTCAAAAAATATTTTATTTATATATTGGTATAAAATTAATATATAACTTTCTTTATTGGAGGAAACTCGTACACAATTTTCGTTCAAAAAATTATTTCCTATTATGGATGATAAGGGGTCGAGTACCCTATTTTTTTATACCATCCAAATCTGTATCCGGTTTTAAAACCTTAAAAATAAAATCAATCTTATTTTTAAGGAGAGTTAAATCCAAACTCATAACCATAATCAAATCAATTTAAAAAATTTATAACTTAATCATAGCTATAAAAATTGGATTAGATAAAATATGATTTTCCAAAATTAAAATAAATTTATTTTTTATAAAAAAATAAAATAAATTAAATAAGTTGTATTTATATTTTTTAAAAAATAAAGTATAATATAAGTTATAATCATTAAAAATATAATAATTTACATAATATTTAAAAGTTAGATTTTTTTGGATATTCAGTTTTCTAAATTCAAATTCAATCCAATTTAAATTGAATTTTAAAATCTTAAAACTCTAAAGCAAAGTTATAAGAAATAGGTTTAACTATGCTTAATCACCTTTCTATCATTGAATCAACATAATTTATTAATCTTAAAAATTAAAAAAATAAAAGATAGAATAATTTAGAAATTCGTGTGAAACAGAAATGAAAAAAAAAAAATCTAACTAAATTAATACATTCAATTAAAAATATATAAAAACTTAACTAAAAATTTTAAATAAGTTCTTATATATTTTATTTAATTATTCCTTATTAGCCATTAATCATGCCACAGATGCACATTGTATAATAGAAAGTGATCCAATGTTTTATATATATATATATATATATATATTTATATATATATATATATATATATATATATATATATATATATATATATATATATATATATATATATATATATATATATATATATATATATATTTATATTTTGCGCCCCTGTTTACATTGCTGGGGGTAAAACTTAAGAAAACAAAAGTTCACTGAATCCCTAAAATTGCCAGCGAGCGGTTAGCCCTTATGATTAACAGAGCCTAATTTAGGAGGGTAAACATTTTTTTTTTTTTTTCTTTTCTAAAGTTATCTTCTTCCCCCACACCTCTCGTCTCTGTCCACCCCGCGTTTCGTGTTGATCTGGTTGTCTCCGTTGATGAATCCAAGAGGCGTTTTAAATTATAGTCTGCCACAATTCTTAACTCCAAAACCAAAATGATTTTTTAAAAAAAATCGCGTAACTAATATGGATTTTCTAGGATTTTAAAAGATTTTTAAAGGATTTTCAATGATCTTCACGTAACTTTAAGATGAGGTGCAAAGATTTTAATATTTTTAAGATATACGAAAATCTTTGTTTAACTCTTCGTTTAAGGTGAAATAATAGCCGCGATTATTTTTTTGTCATGGTGTTGAACCTGAGCTATGAGACCAAGATCATTATTTTTATTCTTTTAATTCTGGAGTGTGTAGGCGTTTTATTAATTTTAGTAACTAATTAATTTCTTGTTTGATAGTTTTCAAGCACTCATATTGTGATTGTATGGTATCATGGGCCAGCCCATGCAGCTCAATGGAAGGGCTCAGGCGGGCGCAGAAGTCGGCAACCTTTGTCGTGGGCAATGCGTGAAAACGCGCGCTGGCTGATGTTAGGGTGCGCGATGAAGCGTGCCGTATTGACGCTGTCGACGGTCCCCAGGGCGCACTTTTGACATTTTAAATTCCCCGGACTACTGTGCTCTGAAATTGGCATCCATGCGCGGCGAGAGGTAACATGGCGTCTCAACAACCCATGGATTCGTCGGATGCGACGTGACGTGACGTGACTTTTAAAATCCGGGACCGAAATTCCATATTTACCCATGGCAGATTTGTGTGGCCCAAATATCTTTTTAAGATAGAATTTTTTTTTGGATAACGAAGTTGAATAGGAAAAAAAAAAAAAATGAATAGTAAAAAATCAGATACGATTTTGTTTGTGTTTTAAGATTTTAAAATTTAATTTAAATTGAATCGAATTTATTTTTTAAAAACTAAATATTCAAAAAAAACTAATTTTTTAAATATTATATAAATTATTATATTTTTAATGGTTATAACTTATATTATATTTTTATTTTTTAAAAAAATATAAATACAATTAAATTATTTTTTATTTTTTAAAAAATAAATTTATTTTAATTTTGAATTAAATTTAGATAAAATAATCAGTTTTTATCTGATTCATTTTTATAACCCGTTCGAATACAATTAAGTTATAGATTTAATTAATTGGTTTGTTTATGTGTTTGGATTTAACCCTTTTAAAAAATTAAATCCATTTTATTTCATGCTTTAAAACTTGATACGGATTTAGATAGCATTAAAAAAATAAAATACTCAACTCATCACCATTCATAGCATATGCAGGAAATAATTTTTGAAACGAAAATTGACTATGAGTTTTCTCTAATAAAAAAGTTATATATTAATTCTATATCAGCATATAAATATATGTTTTTTAAAAAATATATTATGAAATGATAATTTCTTTTGCCTCCATGGATATGGATAAGGGACAAAAAAAAAAATGTTGTTGGATATTAATTGAGAATAAATAGATAAAAAAGATTTTTTTTTTTGATGAAATTAGTTGAGTTTGCCCTCCAATCCCTATTATCTTGTAATACAATAGTATATTATATAATATAATAATATGATAATAATAACATTTAATATATTTTATATAAAAGATATTATACTAATATTATATTATATACTAATATGATACTATTGTAATAAGCATTTAGATATTATATAATATTATACTATATGAGTGGATCAAAGAATTGAAAGAAAAAAAATGAAATAACAAAACCTTTGAGATGTTATGGATATATATTAAGATTCGGTTAGGAGTTTGTGAATCCATTCAAGAGGCTATAAAAGAGGCATGGCATGGTGATTAAAATAGATATGTAGCAAGTATTGAAATGGATTATGAAGAGATTACAAGACTGAACTTTTTATAGGAATTGATGCAAAAGATAGATCAACATTTAAATCGGTTTGTAAAGGCACGTTGATCATGTTTACACAGGAGGCAATCAGCGAATGTATCTTTGCTCTGATTAAAAGCGTGCATATGCTTCCCCATAGTTTGTGCTAGAGATTTAAAGCTCATTGAATTTATTGCTGTGTTAACATTCTTGTGACTTCACCTTGGAAAGTAACTCCCTTGAAATTGTGTGATCTACAAGGGTTATTTATGATCCTTATTGCAGTTAAATAAAATCTTAATCTTAATTCTTTAAAACATGTTTATATGCCATTATACATTGGTTTAAGTAGGTTTATATAATATATATATATTAAATGTCTATTGTATGTTGCAGGTGATAGGCTTCACTTTATGAACCTTCTCCTATGCTGAAGTTGATTGAGGTGTTGAGAGATGAAATCTTGGTAAGAATAAAAGCCCAGCAAGACACAACTGCATGAATCAACTAGTCTTTTCTTGGTTTTAGTGAACTTTTTTGATCCACTGCAACCTGAAGGTGTGGGCTGTTTGGTTATTATGGTGACAAACAACGAAAAGTCATATATTTCTTTTGAATTAGAATTTATGAGTTGGTCTATTACCTGTCAGGCAACCTAAAATTTTGATTGTTTTGCAACTATAATTATCCTAAATAAATAAATAAATAGAACTTTGTAAAACATTATTTATCACCTTCGAAACGAAGTAAGAAAGTAAGAAAGCAAAAGAAAAAGAAGTTTGCTGTAAAGTTGGAAGAGGATTTTTTGGGTCTATGGATGATGAAAAAGATAAAGAAAAAAATTCAAAGGCTAAGAAGCAAGATAAGCCAACTAAAAATTTATCAGGCTCATCCAGAGAAAAATCAATTCTGCATTCTGTGAAGTGAAAAATGTATTATTTTGGATAAAATAATTACTTTACTTCTCAATCATGCTGTCCAGCATATTATTTAAAATTACATGCATATTTAGTTGAGCAAGCTTGTTCTATACTAATGGAGGAACTTGGTGAACTCATTACTGTGATATTTTTTTAAAAAACAAGATATTATTAAAACAATAATAAATAATATAAAATTAAAAAATTGGAATCATTGAGAAATAATAAATAAATAAATAATATAAAAAATAAAAGAATAAAAAAATAAAAATTCGAATCGTCGAGAAACTCCTTTCTCCTTTCCAGAACTTTTCAGCTTTGATTTTTTTTTTCTCTCCATCGACCTCCTTTTCCCATTCTTCGCTGAGCTCCCGCATCGATTTTGTTGCCTTCCTCCATCGTCGACCGCTTCCGTTTTTCGTCGCCGTCGGCCCTGGCTCTTCACCATCGCCGCGCCGCCGTTGGCCTCTTCCCTTTTTGCGGATGACCACGCCACCACCCTTGCTCTTTCTTCTTCCCTGCCTTTCCACGACCACCCACCATGGCTTCATCTTCTTTCATCACCGTTGTTGATCTCGGCCTCTTTCTCGTCCTTCCCGTCATTTCTTCCTCTTTGCCGGTTTGGACGATGCTTTCCTCTTCTTCGAAACCGCTGCAGCCGACCTCCGCCTCTCCTCCCTCTCTTTTCTGTTTCTTCTCTATCAATCCATCAGATCTCTCCTCCACGGCCCCTTCTTTCCCCATTTATTCACCCATGACCCAAGAGGGTCTTTGTTCGCCGACGACCATGGCTGCTGCCTCTCTTCCTTCTTCCTCCTCACCGTCTCTCTCTGTTTCTTACCACCAGCACCGCCACCTACCTTTTCTTCTTCGATCTCCATCGTCACCATGACCTCGGCCCCTGTTGCCGTCTCTTCTCTGCCTCCATCGTCGTCGGATCCTTCGCCGTCGACCTCTTGCTCGGCTTCGTCGACCTCATCAAGAAGCGTTGCGCCTCGGCCTCCTCTTCCGGCTTCTCTTTCGCCGGAGCCGCCTTCCTCATTTTTCCTCTCCTCGCTGTCGACCGCCTTCGTTCTCCGTCGTCGCGCCGTAGCCCTTCTTCACCATCTTTCTCTCCTGCTCTCCCTCCTTCGCCGCCGCAGCTATCCACCACTGGCCTCTCCTTCTTCGTCGCTGTTGCTGCTCAGTCCTCTGTCATCCTCACGGTAAGCTCTTCCCAAGGTCCTCTGTTTCGGTCTTTCTGGATAGTCTGGAAGATGATGGAGAGAAGACATAATGTCTCCTTTGGTGTTCGGCTGGGTCATAGGTTGGTTTTGAGTCATTAGAGAAATGGGTGACTGGAGCGCTGGGGTGGTTTTGAGTCATTAAAGAAATGGGTGACTGGAGCTTATGCTGGTCATAGTGCAGTCTTCCTCAAGGAAAGCTTTTTATTGAAGAGTCCGGCCATGAAAACGAGAAGGTTAGACTTGATCTATTGATGCTAGCGAACAATTCCATTCATGCCTTGTTTTAGCTGTATGAAAATTTGGTTTTTTATATTGTTATACTATCTTCTATGCTGCTTTTAATCCTTGCTATTTTTGAAAAATGAACATATACGTGAAAGTTTCTTGTGACAAAGAATTAAGCAATGTTAACTAGTGGACATCATACATGAGGAGCATTTTCACTTATGCATATCCTCTTACCTTTAGCTCAAGATTTATGCATATATAGCTCAAGATTTATGCATATATATGTGTAAACTTGAGCATAAGTTTATCTTCTATTTACACATGCATCCATGCTTCTAGTTGTATAAAAGAGTGTGCATATGAATACTTATAAGTTCACATATTTTCTTACATCTATATCAATTTTATTGATCTGTGGAAACACATAGATAACTTTTTAGATACACTAATATTCATTCTGTAAGTCTACTTGCTAACTTTTCTTTTTATCATACATATATGCACACGTGGGCGCATGTGCATGCACATGCATTGGTATGTCATTGCAAGATTTGTCAAAATTCTACATATCATGTTAGGTTCTGGCTCTGAAATACATCTTCGCATTTTGTCTTAGAGCATTGTACACTTTGGTGTTGTAGTTTCTTAGTTCTTTTTCACAATATTGCTTTCTTAAAGTATTGGTATTTTATACCAGTTCTACAATTCATGCTATCACAATAGTGCTTTAAGGTTTAAAAATAATAAAGATAATAGGCACTGGCAGTATAATTGTTATCAACTTTCTTGCTGTACTTCATTTTGAAGTTGTTAGCTTAGATTCAAGGCTGTCTTCTCTTTGGCAGGGTTTTTTTTCCCACTTTTTAAAATTCAGTTGTTTCTGATAACTTGTATACAAGACTCTTGGTTGATGTTTATACAACTCCTTTGATCATGCTATGTATGGTCCAGTTTTTGTTTGTTGTCTTTTTGGTGATGGAGCTTATGTTTTCTTTCTTTTTAGGGTGAAGATGTGATTGTTGTTATGTCATGGGAAGAGTGGTGGGACTTTGAGCAAACCAAAGATGATTCAAATCCCGAAATTGCGTTGCTTCCCCTGCACCCGGATGTTCGAGCCAAATTTAATTCTACTGCAGCTTGGAAGTATGCAAAAGGCATGATTGGGAAGCCTTATGGTTACCACAATATGATTTTCAGCTGGATAGATACTACAAGCAGGAATCACCCATCGCCCTTGGATGCACATATGATCTCTTATTTCTTATACTTCTTAATATAATTCCTTTTCTTTTGGGAGTGAAGTTGCTAATTTTATAGTTTCTTTATCATGTACTAGGTTTGGCTTTTTAGGATTATCGATATATTTTGTGGATAAATGCTAAGCATCATCTATGCAGCATACTTAAAATGCCCTTTCTGAAAGTCATTTATTTACCTAATTTTGGAGATTCATGCATGCAAAAGATTTGTTTGTGCTAGTGGGAGCCATTCTTCGTTAAAGCATGTTATCACATGATTATGTACAATTTAAAATGTATTTGATATATTTTATCGAGGTGTTCTCTGCATTTATGATAACTTGAAATATATATTTATTATTAATGGCTTAGTTTCAATGTGCTAATGCATTTAGTTTCCATGTTATTTTAAATAAATTAGAATATTTTTAAATATTGTTCAATCTTGCCATTTTACCTATTGCTTCCTATATATATTGACTCGTGATTTTCTTTGTATGATTTGTTCTTGTTCATCTATTCACCTTATGCCTCTTCAAATCCAAATTCTAATTTGTAATCCATATAAGTAGTTCATGTTTGTTATAGCGATGGATTATCTCACGCCAAAACCTCCTAGTTGTATGCATGTAGGTATGCATGAGTTTGTATTTTGATTCTTGTATTCTACTATTTCTCTGAAATTATTTTTTTTTAAATGGCTCATTGGGCATTTTCCTGGGAAAAATTTTCTGGGGAAAAATTTTCTTGATATGAAATTTGCATGGGAGAATAACTTTGGAAATATTTTCTTATGTTTAATTGAAGGTAATTTTGCATGGGAAAATATCAATCTAATTATTATAACCCTAAAATAAAGATTGCATGGGAGTGGACATGGGTTATTAGGTTGACATGGAAAGGAAATTAATATACATATATATATATATATATATATATATATATATATATTGAAGGATAGTTTTGGTCTTTTGGTGCCAAAATTTTCTCCCATGGAGGAAAGTGCATGGGCCCGACACATAATTTTTCCTCTCTCTTCCAATCAAACGTGGAAAAATGATCTATTTTCCCTCCAACCAAATAAGCCCTGATGGGAAACTAAACATGACCATATCTTGCTCTTCAATAGTGTCCAATTTTGAGGGTTGCAGTTTACTGGAGGAATTGCTAATATGCTAGGTTTGAAAGTCAATTGACATGATCAAAGGGCCCCATCTGTTGCTTATTGAAGTTTCATATGGTGTGCCCTACAATGGGACCAAGTCAATCCCCTTGAAGAGGCTGCTTATTGCAGTTTTCTTTGTCTTACAGTGCAATAATGGCTTTTATATTCATAATATTAACCTGCAGCAGAATGATGATCTCGATTGCACAGTTTAAAGCTTCTAAATTCAAAATCACATATGCAATGTTGAACTGTTGATTAGATATACAGTATCAATTTAAAATTTCTTGCTCTTCTTTCTCCTCTCTTTTTTTAAAGTGCTAACTGCTAGTTGTGATGCAACATAGGTTGCTTCTGGTATGACCATGTGGAGTAAGCTTCGGGCAGCCTATGCTGGTAACTTGTGGAATGAAGCCCTGAACAAACGACTTGGAACTGAGGTTTGACCATCCATGCATTTTGTTGGCCGAATTTTTCTTTTCATACGTTCATGTTAGTATAACCGTTTAACTATCTATTATTTTATTTTCAAAAGAAAAACTATAAGTTTTCTTTTCATGGATGGTCTATTTTTCCTTGGTGAAATAAGTAGCAGTGGTTCAACTTTCAGGATTTATAGGAAAACCTAAGTTTCACCTTCAGGGATGTCGAATTTGTGGCTGATGGAATTATTTGGATTGGGTAATCAGTACCCTCCAAACCGGCATCTAGTAGAAACACCGGAATTGCTCTTTGTTGTTATTATTCTGTTATGCTTTCGTCATAGCAGTTAGCATAGGGTGAGTTCGAATACTAAACCCCTTTTTCTAAGATAATTTGGGCTAACTTTGGTCGTGCATCAGCAATTTTGCTTGGGGCTGGGTCAAGCATGGTAACTTTGAATATAGGCTCGTTTTGTTCATAATAGGATATTGGTTATAGCTATAAGTAGAGAGTCAAGTTGGGCTCATTTTAATTGCCTATCTGCCAATCCTTCTTCATTGCCTCTGGACGTCTGCAAGCGAGGCCTTTGCTTGGGGGAAAATCATCCCTATTGCGGTAGTTGAATTTGTTTGTAGTGTCTGGCTTTTAGTGCGCTTTTTCATGCTGATATCAACTGCATAAATCCACCATCAAACTGCGAGCTTTTGGTCTACTTATCTTTTTATGCTAGCTTTGCCATCTTGTCACATTTTTCATCTGTGTTGAGCATGGATTATACCTCAAGCAGGCAATTATTTCTGAAACTTAAACCTGCATTCATCTTCTTTTTTTTTTGGTTTTTTTACATTTGAAGCTGTTAGTCATTTCTATCTATTCCTAAAATGAAGAACTATGCTATAATAATTAAAAATTTAAAAAATAAAATAAGTTTTGAAAAGAAATTTAAGAGGCAAAAGTATATTTTTACCTAAATAAAATTATAGTTGGCACCGACATTTCCTAATTAGGATTTCTTTGTCATCATAAAAATCAAAATAGCCATTATATGTCCAATCGAATATTGATTAATTTTTAGGTAATAAAATATGATGTTTTAATTATAGTTGAAATTATAGGATAACAATGGTAAAGTTAATACTTTTACCATTCGCATTACAAAATATTATTTTTAAATTGATAAAATCATTTAAATTTAAAAATATTGTATAAAAAGAAAAGGTTTTACTGCTATGCCAGTGATCTCACTTATAAGCATTTATTATCAACCCATCGTGTCGATATTTGGCAGCGATGGTCCAATGCCTGGTAAAGATAATATTTTTACTATTCACATTACAAAATATTATTTTTAAATTAATAAAAATAGTGAAATTTAAAAGTATTATTGAAAAAAATTATGAATTAGTTTTTATTATCATGTCAGCGGTCGCATTCATCAACCCATACAGCTACCGTATGTCAGCAGTTATTGCGAACCCATCCAGCGACCTCATTCATTGGCATTTATTACCAACCCATCCATCCAACGACCTAATTCATTGGCATAGTACCAACCCATCCATTCAGCGGCCAACCCATCCAGTGATACCCTTCACCGGCATTTAGTACCAACCCATCTCATTCATTGCATTTATTACCAACCCATTCTCTTCGGCAACGGTGGCCCAATGGATTGGTGCTAAATGCCGGTGACGAGTGTCGCCGGATGGGTTGGCCGCTGGATGGATGGGTTGGTACTAATGTCAATGAATTAGGTCGTTGGATGGATGGGTTGGTAATAAATGCCAATGAATGAGGTCACTGGATGGGTTCACAATAATAGCTGACATACGGTCGCTGAATGGGTTGATGAATGCGGCCACTGACATGATAATAAAAACTAATTCATAATTTTTTTCAACAATACTTTTAAATTCCACTATTTTTATTAATTTAAAAATAATATTTGTAATGTGAATGGTAAAAATATTATTTTTACCAGGCGTTGGACCATCGCTGCCAAATATCGACACGATGGGTTGATAATAAATGCTTATAAGTGAGATCGCTAGCATAGCAGTAAAACCTTTTCTTTTTATACAATATTTTTAAATTTAAATGCTTTTATCAATTTAAAAATAATATTTCGTAATGCAAATGGTAAAAGTATTAACTTTACCATTGTTATCCTATAATTTCAACTATAATTAAAACATCATCTTTTATTACCTAAAAAATAGTCAATATTCGATTATTTTTAAACCTTAAAGCACCATTGTGATAGCATGAATTGTAGAATTGGTATAAAATACCAATACTTTAAGAAAGCAATATTGTGAAAAAGAACTAAGAAACTACAACACCAAAGTGTACAATGCTCTAAGACAAAATGCGAAGATGTATTTCAGAGCCAGAACCTAACATGATATGTAGAATTTTGACAAATCTTGCAATGACATACCAATGCATGTGCATGCACATGCACCCACTTGCGCATATATGTATGATAAAAAGGAAAGTTAGCAAGTAGACTTCCAAAATGAATATTAGTGTATCTAAAAAGTTATTTATGTGTTTCCATAGATAAATAAAATTGATATAGATGTAAGAAAATATGTGAGCTTATAAGCATTCATATGCATGCTCTTTTATACAACTAGAAGCATGGATGCATGTGTAAATAGCAGATAAACTTATGCTTAAGTTTACACATATATATGCATAAATCTTGAGCTAAAGGTAAGAGAATATGCATAAGTGAAAATGATCCTCATGTATGATGTCCACCAGTTAACATTGCTTGATTCTTTGTCACCAGAAACTTTCATGTATATGTTCATTTTTCAAAAACAGCAAGGATTAGAAGCAGCATAGAAGATAGTATGTATAACAATATAAAAAACCAAATTTTCATACAGCTAAAACAAGGCATGAATGGAATTGTTCGCTAGAATCAACAGATCAAGTCTAACCTTCTCGTTTTTATGGCTGGACTCTCCAACAAAAAGCTTTCCTTCAGAATCCTTGAGGAAGACTGCATTATGACCAGCATAAGCTCCAGTCACCCATTTCTCTAATGACTCAAAACCACCCCAGCGCTCCAGTCACCCATTTCTCTAATGACTCAAAACCAACCCATCACCCAGCCAAACACCAAAGGAGACATTATGTCTTCTCTCCATCATCTTCCAGACTATCCAGAAAGACCGGAACAGAGGACCTTGGGAAGAGCTTACCGTGAGGATGACAGAGGACTGAGCGGCAACAGCGACGAAGAAGGAGAGGCCAGCGGTGGATAGCTGCGGCGGCGAAGGAGGGAGAGGGAGGGAGAGCAGGAGAGAAAAGATGGTAAAGAAGGGCAATGACGTCGGCAAGGTGGTTGCAGCGGCTCCCGACGACGGAGAACGAAGGCGGTCGACAGCGAGGAGAGGAAAAATGAGGAGGGAGGCAGCTCTAGCGAAAGAGAAGCCGGAAGAGGAGGCCGAGGCGCGGCGCTCCTTGATGAGGTCGACGGCGAAGGATCCGACGATGATGGAGGCAGAGAAGAGACGGCAATAGGGGCCGAGGTCACGGCGACGATAGATATTGGAGAAGAAAAGGCAGGTGGCGGTGCTGGTGGTAAGAAAACAGAGAGAGAGACGGTGAGGAGGAAGAAGGAAGAGAGGCAGCAGCCATGGTCGTCAGCGAACGAAGACCCTCTTGGGTCGTGGGTGAAGAAATGGGGAAAGGAGGGGCTGTGGAGGAGAGATCTGGTGGATTGATAGAGAAGAAACAGAAAAGAGAGGGAGGAGAGGCGGAGGTCGACGGCTGCAGCAGTTTCGAAGAAGAGGAAAGCGTCATCCAAACCGGCAAAGAGGGAGAAATGACGAGGGAGGGAGGAGAAAGAGGCCGAGATTAACGACGGCGGTGATGGAAGAAGATGAAGCCATGGTGGGTGGTCGTATGTGGAGAGGCAAAGAAGAAGAAAGAGAAAGAGCAGGGGTGGTGGCGTGGTCATCCACAAAGAGGGAAGAGGTCAATGGCGGCGCGGCGACGGTGAAGAGCCAGGGTCAACGGCGACGAAAAACGAAAGCGGTCGACGGTGGAGGAAGGCAACAGAATCGATGCGGGAGCTCAGCGAAGAATGCGAAAAGGAGGTCGATGGAGAGAAAAAAAAAATCAAGGCTGGAAAGTTCTGGAAAGAGGGAGAAAGAAGTTTCAAGGGTTATGCTTTCTTTCCTGAAATTTTGAATAAAGTTTATTTATTGATGAGCGATGTAATCCTTGTGTGATTCTAGGGTTTTCTTTTATCAGTTCTTGTGGTGCCTGGGGATTATGCATTGCTTTATTTTTTGGGACAAAGGACGGAAATGATAATCGACAATTGCATCTAAAGATCTAAATTGCGTGGATTTATTATCTTTGTTAATTATCCTTTTGTTTCTATTCTTTGTTTCTAAATTAAACTTTGGGATATTCGTATGGATTAAATACTATTGGTCTGGGTATTCGGAAAGAACAATTTCAAGAAAGAACGCAATTGAAGTCTATATTGATGATCAAGATTGTCTTCTTTGTTAATAACATCAGCAAATTTATTCTTGGTATGCCCTGAAGTTTGCATAAAAAGGGGGGCAATATCTAAAAACCTCTAATTATGTTGTTATCATAATAGTAGATGATATTCTTTGTAAATTAAAAAAGTATTTTCCAGTATTGTTTGTTCTCCTTTTCCTCTTGTTACACCAGTCTTTGGTTTTATGTTTGGGATTCCGTTCTAGACCATCATTTGCATATCTGAGGGCACTTATTGTTGAATTACTTGTGTTAATGGTATCCTTTCATTTATTTGAATGTTTTGCATGTTTTGACAGTGGAAGTGTTTCATTTCTTTGTCTTGCCCTTATTGTTCTTCAGCTTCTTTCTTTTCTATGTCATCTAGGATTTAAGAATCTTAGATATTCTCTCTCTTTTTCTTTTTGTTTTAAGAAAAACACTTACATTTAATTGAATACTTGAGGAAACTCTGATGTTAACGAGGTACTTGCTTGCTGATATTTGAGTCTGGCCCTCCATTTTGTGTCTTATCCTTAATGTTTTCTTTGATTTGATGAGCTGGATTTAGGAATAATAATAATGAGTTAAATCCATTTCGGTGATATGTACTTTTGGATGTCTCATAGCTGGGTTGACCTTAAGAATGCTGATTTTAGTGCTTGAAATACCATTGGTTTGTCTGTGTTCTTTAATGCAATTGGTGAGTTCTTTTTCCTCCTTCATTTCTTGGGGACTTTGGAGATGCATTTGAGACGTGCATGTGTGAAGCATGTATTCATGATTCTCTTGTACTCTGGATGTGCAACAGCCAGTGCCACAATTGGGCTGTTATCTTGATTGGTGGTAGACATGAAGTTGAATGTGTCAATACGTTGCCATGACACTTTCATATGCTCTCTTCTCTCACATGATCCAGTTGTGTGGGTTATGTTATCTTATAATCAACTTTTGGTTAAATATAGTTTGTAAATTAAGAGTATAGGTTGATTAGTCAGCTGCATTTGTCTACCGACATGGTTTTGAAAGCATATTTCAAACATAGTTAGCTGTAATTAGGTTAGTGCATGTAATTCTCTCTTACTGGTGAAGCTTACATGGTAAATCTTAATGTAGAAGGTTGGGGAATGTGCATGATGTTTGTTATATAATGTTTGTCTTTGTGCATGCAAAATTTTGAGCTGTATTTCTTTGTTAAAGTGAGATCTTTTAAATTTTTGTTGCTAATCCTTTTTCTATTTTTTATTAATATGCTCTGCGTTGAGAGCTTTTTTACTTTTTTTTCTTTGAGAGAAAGGGTGGAGCATTTAGTCTTGTTTAAACTAATGATTTTGTGGCATTGCTATTTTAACTTCACAGTATATTGTATTATACATGTGACATGCATATATCCTAAATAAGTTTCAGAATTTGAAATGGCTGAATTTATGCATGAACGTCTGAGCATTGACATTTTTCTAGTGTTTTGTGAGAACCTCTAGGTTATGGTTTCACTGCATTTTTGTTCTATATAATGCATAAGCATATTTTATGTCAATCAAGGATTTTTTGATTTTGAATGTTTGTCTTATGACTGGAACATCTAAAAAAAAGCATATTCCAGTGCCTGGTGAAGTTGGCATTCACTGCCTTGAAAAGCAGCCAGACTATATGTATATGCGTGATTAAAAACTCACATTTGAACATGTTCTTTTGGTTTTGAATTGCAATATCGTAGGCCCTTTGTGGTCGTTGATTGTTCGGGTTGCACAATAGTGAAATAAATGATAATTTAGTACTTTCTTAAAAGCCTATTTCTGCATATCCTACCGTCATTTGTGACTGTATCTGAATTGAATGCTGGCGTTAGATATAGTTTAGTGATATAGAGAAAAGACTTGCCTTATCATCCCATGCCGCAACCTGTTTTATATGTAGGCTTTCATCAATATGTCACCAAACATGTGAGGTTTCGATAGTTCTGTAGCACTGCTCATACAAAATTCCATCTGTCATTGAAATACATGATTGAGGTCAAATACTTGATGTCTTGAAGCCACACATGTTACCTTTCATGTCTCATACTTTCTTCCACTTCATGTTTTTGAGGACTTGTAACATCAGATTCTGTTCTCTTTTATTGTTGATTACTTCTATTACTTCTATTATTTCTATTGCCAACCTGTTGTAGTTTGATATTAAGCCTTTTTGCTATTTTTTTGTGCTTATGCTTGCAGTGTTCTTATGCAAATTGCCATGATATAAGACCCAGCACGAAATTTGTTTGGTATCTAAGATGCTTTTTCTTTGAAATTGTTGGGTTGTTAATCTACAAGAACTAAAAGAATTTGAAATGCTTGAATGGTAACTGAAAGTCTCAGACTTTTTCTATGCATAAGGAGCAAAGGTTTGAACCCTGATGCTTTTGCTAACCAAAAATTTTTGGTTTCTTATGAATTTAGGTAGTATTCGTTCATTGCAACTCTCTAATCCATCAGAAACTAGGGTTGTCTTTTTGGTGTATATGTATAGGTTCAAGGGCCAGTGCTATGTTCTTGCTTTGCACTTGTGGGTATCACATTGTGTTAATGTTATTGTTCTAAGAGCTTCACTTTCTTCTGCAACCATACGCTGCTAGTATTAACTTGTATTGCATTTTGTTTATTATCTAGTTTCTTGCATTTTTCTGTGCATTTAAGATATTTATTATTATGTTTCAGAAAGGAGGCAGGCAGAAGCTGCTCGCATCCAAGAGAAGTATCCAGACAGAATTCCTGTGAGATTTTCTTGTTTAAATATTTACTTTTTAATGATATTCTTTATTGAGTGTCACTTATGCTTTGTTTGGATTATGAAATGTAGGTGATTGTTGAGAAGGCTGAAAGGAGCCACATACCCGACATTGATAAGAAGAAGTTGGTTCCTTTCTATCTTTTTTTTTTTTTTTTCTTTTAAGCTTCTCTTTATAATGTACCCGGTTGTCTTCTTAATGGTCAGCTAGACCTTGGGCAGCAGTATTTTGTATTCTTTTATGTTCTTTAATTTGTATTCTGCTTTCAAAATATATATTTAGTAGTTTATGTTGACAGTACTTGCTTACACTAGTAGCATCCACTAATTTTAGGTTGGTTGTGAAGTTTCTTTATGTCTCTATTGCCATATTGTATTCTTTATTAGCCTTGGATTGTAATTGATATAATTTTTTTATGCTCTTACTGATTTATATAAATTGTCAGAGGTAGTTGGGATGAATGAGGATTCATAACCCCAGCCCCAGTTTGTTGGGAAAAGGCTTGATGGCTATGATTATGGTTTTATGTTCTGTTGCTAAGTTTTAAAGTATACATTTCTTGTGGTGATTCAGGTATCTAGTCCCTGCAGATTTAACTGTTGGGCAGTTTGTCTATGTTGTTCGGAAGAGGATCAAGCTCAGTGCAGAGAAAACCATCTTCATTTTTGTTAAGAACACCTTACCACCCACAGGTCAGACATGATAAAATTTTATGCTTGGGTTTGTTACATTTCCTATGTTGTTGCATATTTATTTTTGTGTTTTGTAAAATGCAGCTGCTATGATGTCTGCAATCAAATAAAAGAAATTTCTCCAATAACTTATGACTTCAAAATCAAATCAATTTTACTATCCTTGATATAAAAAGAATATTTATGTTCATCCAAAATAAAAGTTAAAACAAGTTTTACCTAAAAGACAAGTCATAAAAAAATCTTTCCTAAAATAAGTTGAAAAATCGGTCCTATGAATTCATCCTCAAATTCAACATTATTTTCAACTCTCAATTTTATTTAAAGCATTATAGGCAACTTTGATTTAATTTAAACTCAACAAATAAGGAATTGAGGGCATGATGAACCATAAATTTATTAGATTTTCATCTCATGTCTATTAGGTACTTAATTTCTTTATCATATAATAGTCAAGAAAACTTTGGTATTATTAGTTTTAATTAATCCACTCATAAGATGTTTAAAATACATATTTTCATACATGCAGGCTAAAATAATTTGACCTTTCTCACTTAGCACAAAGATTCCTTTCTACACTATAATACTCTCATCAGTTGGATTATAAGGTTCGCTCTCATATGGAGTTAGATCAATATCATGTATGCACAAGGCAAATTTTATAGCCTCTCTCCATCTCTAATAGTAAAAACCAATCGAATCATATGACATAGTTATTATTCACATTATAAAAAACTATTTAAGACAAAGAATGCAATATATATCGGCATGTAAATAATGAATAATAAAATAGTCTCAATACCTTATGGCTATATTTATTCAGAGAGTCCTAGTACATCATTATAAACTTTTCTTTAGGTAGAGAATACAACATACTAATAAGATCTTTCCATATGAAACAGACCATGAGAATGTCCTAGCCTCTAATAAAACTATTCCCTTTACGTAAATAAATCCTCAAAGCCAGTATACCCTTTAACACAATACTCTATGTCTATCCTTTAAAATTACAATACACAATAACTTTCTTTGGGTAGCTGATTATATATTGTAATCTAGGATCTTATAACGCTGATATGGAAAAAATTCTATAAGTCAATGTAAGAGCCACTTTGGCAACCAAGCATCCACATCAATATATAAAATTCTTTCAAACGAGATATCTAATATTGCCACATTATATATATTTAACCGAATATATAATGTATCCTCACCATATAAAATACTTAATTCATATGTACCTTCTCAAGTCACAAAATAACAAACCTTACATTCAAACCACAAGTTTTGAATTTAACAAATAATAACTTCACTTTATGCACATATTCTTTAAACTAAGAGTGCATAAATCATAAACTCAAGCAAGCAAAGAATATATCATATTTAAACTCTTAAAATATAAAATATTATACAATCAAATAAGATTTCAGAATATACACATAAATATCAAGAAACAAGCAATTAATAAACAATAATGCATAATTAAATTATGGAATATGCATAACAAATGCTATGGCAATTATGGTTTCAAAACAATGGATCCTGATCGAGTTGGGCTATAACCCAAACTAAGTAGTGACCCCAAACAAGCCTGGATCTAAGAACAATATGACTCCAAAACAAGTCTTGGCCAAATTGACCTCGATCTTTTTATGAAAAACTGAAATAAATATTTCCCATCATCATCAGCATAGAACTCAAAGCTTATGCCCAATGACAAAAATTCAAAACATGCCTCAGATTTATCTGTTGCCTTAGTTCATGGCCTAAAATAAATTGTGGCTCAGGACTCATCCAATGACCTATGGCTCAAGCTGAATCATGGCCCAGCCTAAAAACAGTGGGTTTTAACGTATGAAAAGCTGAAACAGGCCAGATAAATAGTGGGTCTTAACGTATGATAAATTTTCAGCTGGCTTAACGTATGATAAACCCTCTTCATCACAAATCCAGATAAAAGTTGAAAATAGTGGGTCTTAACGTATGATAAATTTTCAGCTGGCTTGTCTTACTTCCTAGTCTTGAAATCTCTCCCTTTACCTTTTTCATCATGCATAAACCAAAAAAAACCCTCTTCCAACTTTACAGCAAACTTCTTTTCCTTTTGCTTTCTTGCTTCGTTTTGAAAGTGTTGCCACATAGCAACCAATAGATATGAGATTTGAAGGTTAAATAATAATAAATGATGTTTTACAAAGTTTTGTTTGTCTTTTTTTTTGAAAAAAAAAGGAGGGCGGTTATAGTTGCAAAATAATCAAAATTTTAGATTGTTTGACTGGTAATAGATGAACTCATAAATTTTAATTCAAAAGAAATATATGACTCTTCTTTATTTGTCACCACAATAACCAAACAGTCCAAACCTTCAGGTTACAGTGGGTCAAATAAGTTCACTAAAATCAAAAAAAGACTAGTTGATTCATGCAATTGTATCGGCTGACCTTTTTTACCAGGCTTTTATGCTCGCAAGGACCTTATGTAATGTATTTGCTCGTCTCACCACCTCAATCAACTTCAATATAGGAGGGTTCATAAAGTACAAGCCTATCACCTGCAACATTCAATAGACATTTAAAATATATATATATATATATATATATATATATACCTACTTTAACCAATGTATAGTGCCATATAAATATGTTTTGAACAATTAAGATTTTATTTAACTGCAATAAGGATTATAAATGACCTTTGTATCTATGTTGATTGCTATAATGTGGATCACACAGTTTCAAAGAAATTACTTTCCAATGCGAAGTCACAAAAATATAAACACAGCAATAAATTCAATGAGTTTTGAATCTCTAGCACAAACTGTGGGGGAGCATATACATCCTTTTGATCAAAATGAAGATATATTCGCTGATTGTAATCAATGAGCCTTTACAATCAATTTAGATGTTGATCTATCTTTGGCACCAATTCCAATAAAAAGTTCAAGCCTTGTAATCTCCTCGTGATTCATTTCAATACTTGCTTCATATCTATTTTAGTCAACATGCCTCTTTTACAGCCCCTTGAAGGGATTCACAAACCCCTATCGAAACTTACTATATATCCGTACCATATCAAAGGTTTTGCTATTTCTTTTTTTTTTTCCTTCAATTCCTTGATCTACTCGTATGGTATAATATTATATAATATCTCAATACTTATTGCAGCAGTATCATATTAGCATATAATATAATACTAGTATAATATTTTTCATATAGAATATATATTAAATGTTATTATTATCATATTATTATATTATATTTCATGTAACAGTGACCGGAGGAGAAACTCATCTAATTTATATCAAAAATCATTCTTTTTCATCCACTACTCCCAATTAACATCCAACAACATTTTTTTTATGTCTATATCCATATCCATGAAGGCAAAGAAAATTATCGCTATTGCTTGCTATTGTATCGTATTTTTTAAAAAAATATTTTATTTATATATTGGTATAAAATTAATATATAACTTTCTTTATTGGAGGAAACTCGTGCTCAATTTTCGTTCAAAAATTTTTTTCTTATTATAGATGATAAGGGGTTGAGTACCTTATTTTTTATACCATCCAAATCTGTATCCGGTTTTAAAACCTTAAAAATAAAATCAGTCTTATTTTTAAGAAGAGTTAAATCCAAACTCATAATCATAATCAAATTAATTTAAAAAATTTATAACTTCATCGTATTTGAACTGCCTATAAAAACCAGGTTAGATAAAATATGATTTTCCTAAATTAAAATAAATTTATTTTTTATAAAAAATAAAATAAATAAAATAAGTTGTATTTATATTTTTTTAAAAATGAAATATAATATAAGTTATAATCATTAAAAATATAATAATTTACATAATATTTAAAAAGTTAGATTTTTTTGGATATTCAGTTTTCTAAATTCAAATTCAATTCAATTTAAATTAAATTTTAAAATTTTAAAACTCAAAAATAAAATTGTATCTGAGTTTTTACTATCCATTTTTTTTTATTCCACTTCCTTGTCCATAAAAATTCTATCCTAAAAGTATCGCACATTGGGCCACACAAATCTGCCATGGGTTTATGTGGAATTTCGGTCCGGATTTTAAAGTCGCCACGTTACCGCTCACCGCGCATTCGGTCAAAGACGGCGATAGATGCCAATTTCAGAGCACAGGAGGGGAATTTAAAATATCAAAAGTGCGCCCTGGGGGCCGTCAAATGCGTCAATTCGCGCACCATGGCCACCGCAAACGTTGCCGACTTCTGCGACCGCCCGAACCCTCAAGCCCGCAATTAGAAGGCCTCCACCGTTCCATTGGGCTACAAAGGGTGGCCCATGATGCCATACAATCAAATCTGAGTGAAAACTACCAAACAAAAAAATAATTAGTTACTAAAATTAATAAAACGTCCACACATTCCAGGAGTTAAAAGAATAAAAATAATGATCTTGGTCTCATAGCTCAGGTTCAACACCATGTCAAAAACATTCGTGGCTATTATTTCATCTTGAACTAAGAGTTAAACAAAGATTTCGTAGATCTTGAAAATATTAAAATCTTTGCACCTCATTTTGAAGTTACGTGAAGATCATCGAAAGTCCTTTAAAAATATTTTAAAATCCTGAAAAATCTATGTTTTCAGGTTAGTTACGTGATTTTTTAAAAAAAACCATTTTTGTTTTGGAGTTAAGAATTGCGGCAGACTATAATTTAAAACGCCTAATTCGCTGGCCTATTTGAAATCAAGATATTTTGAATCTTTCATTCGCTACCACGATGCAAGAACACAACAAAGATACGTATTTCCTAAAAAAATGAGATGCAATCCTAGATTTCTGGAGGAAAACTTAGTTTCTAGATTGTCCAAAACCTAAGTTCTAAAATAGTATAAACTCTCCTCTAATTTATATTGTAGATGGATCTGATCACATGGATGAGAAAAGGTAGGATAGAGTCAATATGCAAGGAAAAAGGGAGCGATAGAGGGCAGGATCTAGCAGTTCCTCTTGATGGTTCACCGGTGTGCAATCTATTTTTGAGAGCCAGTCGTACGAAAATTTCATACTTTTGAGACGCTCTTTTATACATTGGCAATCAGATTATTTGAATCTTCACAAAATTGGCGTTTAGCCATGAGTTCAGGTGTCCTGATGGATATGAATGCGATTAAACTTGGATAGAGAGTTTAGAAGGTGGGGTCAATAATTATCAGCCTAAATTTTGTGGAAACGATCCATTGCAGAAGGGGACCAATATAAACAAATCTAGTTTTTATTAATGCTTGGCACCCTAACAAATAAGAATTTCATATAAAAAAAAATTAATCAAAAAGATATTATTCAAGCTCATTGATCATAATTTGCAAATGGATCAAGCAAGAAAAAGATGCTACAAATTTTTCATAAAAAATCTTAGACCAATGGTCATAAAAAATGCTACAATTTATTTATTCTTGATGATTCCTTCAATCCACCGGGCCACTATTGCCGAAGAAGATGTGTTGGTAATAAATGCCATCTAATGAGATGGGTTGGTACTAAATGCCCATGAAGAGTGTCGCCGGATGGATTGGTCGCTAGATGGATGGGTTGATACTAATGCCAATGAATTAGGTCGTTGGATGGATGGATTGATAATAAATGCCAATGAATGAGGTTGTTGGATGGGTTCGCAATAACTGCTGACATACGATCGCTAGATGGGTTGATGAATGCGGCCACTAACACGATAATAAAAACTAATTCATAATTTTTTTCAACAATACTTTTAAATTCCACTATTTTTTTTAATTTAAAAATAATATTTTGTAGTGTGAATGGTAAAAATATTATCTTTACCAGGCGATGGACCATCGCTGCCAAATATCGATACGATGGGTTGATAATAAATGCTTTTAAGTGAGATCGCTAGCATAGCAGTAAAATCTTTTCTTTTTATACAATATTTTTAAATTTAAATGCTTTTATTAATTTAAAAATAATATTTCGTAATGCGAATGGTAAAAGTATTTTTTTTACCATTGTTATCTTATAATTTCAACTATAATTAAGACATCATCTTTTATTACCTACAAATTAGTCAATATTCGATTGGACATATAATGGCTATTTTGATTTTTATGATGACAAAGAAATCTTAATTAGGAAATATTTTTATTTAGGTAAAAATATACTTTTGCCTCTTAAATTTCTTTTCAAAACTTATTTTATTTTTTAAATTTTTAATTATTACAACATAGTTCTTCATTTTAGGAATAAATAGAAATGACTAACAGTTTCAAATGTAAAAAAATCAAAAAGAAAAAAAAAATGAATGTAGGTTTAGGTTTCAGAAATAATTGCTTGCTTGAGGTATAATCCATACTCAATACAGATGAAAAATGTTACAGGATGGCAAAGCTAGCTATTGACCTCACATTGATTTTGATGATCATAAAATAATTAAGTTATTAATAAGTTTTGTGGAGAACTATGATGAAATGTAGGTATACATGAATCACCAAGATGATTAAAAATGATTTCAAGCTCCTAAATGGGTTTATGGTTAAAGAGAGAAATTTTTGTAGAAGACCAAGATCAACTATGGATGGTTCAAGCCTCAATCAAATGAAATTCATATGGTTGGGAGGTTTTCAAATGAAGGAAGTTCAAAATTATGAGAGCTAAAGCAATTATCTTCTTCATTTCAATAAATTCTCTTGTTTATGGAATGAGTTTTCAAGTTTTGGAGGCATTGGTCAACTCCTACAACAGCTACCAGCACTTAGAATGAAAGTTTGAAGCTTTTAGCCAACTACTTTGCAAGCTATCAAGTCAAAATTGTGCCACAAGAGAGTTAACAGTGAGTTATTTCAAGTTAACCGACTAATTAATCAGCTATTGTGGCAAAACAGTGAGTATTTTCAAGTTAGTCGACTAACCAGTCGGCTATTGTGGCAAAACAGTGAGCTTTTTGAAGTTAGCCGACTCTAGAGTTGACTATTATGGGTAGAACAGTGAAAATTGCAGAGTTAGCCAACTCTAAAGTCGGCTACTGTGGCCAGGACAAACAACTTACCAGAAGTAGTCGACTCCAGAGTCGACTAACTTGCCCAGAACTGCTGTAACGGCTAATTTTGCTTCTCCAACGGTCACAAACGGCTAGTTTAACGTTTCAATCCCTCAATAAACTATAAATACTCATAAATGGAATGGATTAGCAAGAGATTGGGAGTATTTTTAAAGAATTACAAGTGGAAAAAAGAGAGAAAAACAAAAGAAAAATTAAGAAAGATTTTAACCTTCTTGTTTTGAAATGAAAGTGTGCTGCAGAGTTTGAAACTCCTTCAAATCTCATTCAAGGCTCCTTCCAATTACTCAAGAAACTCCTTCAAGTACTCATAACTCCAACATTTAAAGAGGAGAAGCTCATTTAAAGGGAAAGGTCTTCAAAAAGTGTAAAGTGCTTTTATTGTTACATTTGCTCATTAAGGAGCTGAAAACCCTGAAACTCTTTTATTTGTAAGTTTGTTTGAGTTTCAACTTGGTTGAAACTTGTGTAGGATGTGCCAAACCCATAATTAGTGATTTGTAAGGCTTTCTTCTGCCTGAAAATAAGAAGTTAGCTAAGAAAGCTAAGGAAAGATTCCCTTATGCCTGTGAAACAAGAAGCTAGCTGGATGAGCTAGGTTTGTAATCGTTTGAAGAACGATTAGTGGAGAAAATTCCTAAGGGATTCTTGGGGAGTAGATGTAGGTGCAAGGATTAGCATCGAACCACTATAAATTGCTATGTTTGTGTGTTTGTTTCTTATAGTTGTTATTACTTATTCTTGCTATTAACACTCCACACTCACACAGAATTTATTGTTTTGTAAAATTGCACATACTTGTTAAAAATTTTAAAAAACCCAATTCACCCTCCCCCCCTCTTGGGTTGCTTAGCTGAGCAACACTAGTATAAAAAGATAAGTAGACCAAAAACTCGCAGTTTGATGGTGGATTTATGCAGTTGATATCAACATAAAAAAGCGCGCTAAAAGCCAGACACTACAAAATAATTCAACTACCGCAATAGGGATGATTTTCCCCCAAGGAAAGGCCTCACTTGCATACGTCCAAAGGCAATAAAGAAAGATTGGCAGATAGGCAATTAAAATGAGCCCAACTTGACTCTCTACTTATAGCTATAACCAATATCCTACCGTGAACAAAACGAGCCTATATTCAAGGTTACCATGCTTGACCCAACCCCAAGCAGAATTGCTGATGCACGACCAAAGTCAGCCCAAATTATCTTAGAAAAAGGGGTTCAAAATTCAAACTCACCCTATGCTAACTGCCATGACAAAAGCATAACAAAATAATAACAACAAAGAGCAATTTCGATGTTTCTACTAGATGCCCGTTTGGAGGGTACTGGTTACCCAATCCAAATAATTCCATCAGCCACAAATTCGACATCCCTAAAGGTGAAACTCAGGTTGTCCTATAAATCCTGAAAGTTGAACCATTGCTACTTATTTCACCAAGGAAAAATAGACCATCCATGAAAAGAAAACTTATAGTTTTTCTTTTGGAAAGAAAATAATGAATAGTTAAACGGTTATACTAACATGAACGTATGAAAAGAAGAATTCAGCCAACAAAATGCATGGATGGTCAAACCTCAGTTCTAAGTCGTTTGTTTAGGGCTTCATTCCACAAGTTACCAGCATAGGCTGGCTGGATCTTACTCCACACGGTCATACCAGAAGCAACCAATGTTGCATCACAACCTGCAGTTAGTACTTCAAAGAAAAAGAGGAGAAAAAAGAGCAAGAAATTTTAAATTGATACCGTATATCTAATCAACAGTTCAACATTGCATATGTGATTTTGAATTTAGAAGCTTCGAACTGTGCAATCGAGATCATCATTCTGCTGCAGGTTAATATTATGAATATAAAAGCCATTATTGCACTGTAAGACAAAGGAATCTGCAATAAGCAGCCTCTTCAAGGGGATTGACTTGGTCCATTGTAGGGTACACCATATGAAACTTTAGTAAGCAACAGATGGCCCTTTGACCATGTTAATTGACTTTCAGACCTAGCATATTAGCAATTCCTCCATTAAACTGCAACCCTCAAATTGGACGCTATTGAAGAGCAAGATAAGGTCATGTTTAGTTTCCCATCAGGGCTCATTTGGTTGGAGGGAAAATAGATCATTTTCCCATGTTTGATTGGAAGAGAGAGGAAAAATTATGTGTCGGGCCCACGCACTCTCCTCCATTGGAGAAAATTTTGGCACCAAAAAACAAAAACTATCCTTCAATATATATATATATTAATTTCCTTTCCATGTCAACTTAATAACCCATGTCCACTTATTTCCCATGCAATCTTTATTTTAGGGTTATAATAATTAGATTGATATTTTCTCATGCAAAATTACCTTCAATTAAACATAAGAAAATATTTCCAAAGTTACTCTCCCATGCAAATTTCATATCAAGAAAATTTTTCCCCAAAAAATTTTTCCTAGGAAAATACCCAATGAGCCATTAAAAAAAAAAATAATTTTAGAGAAATAGTAGAATACAAGAATCAAAATACAAACCCATGCATACCTAGATGCATACAACTATAAGGTTTTGGCATGAGATAATCCATCACTATAGCAAACATGAACTACTTATATGGATTGCAAATTAGAATTTGGATTTGAAGAGGCATAAGGTGAATACATGAACAAGAACAAACCATACAGAGAAAATCATGAGTCAATATATATAAGAAGTAATAGGTAAAATGGCAAGATTGAACAATATTTACAAATATTCTGACTTATTTAAAATAACATGGAAACTAAATGCATTAGCGCATTGAAACTAAGCCATTAATATATATACTTTAAGTTATTATTGTTGACCCCGCATTGATTTTGATGATCATAAAACAATTAAGTAGGTTACTAATGATTTTGGTGAAGAATCAATGTGACATGCAGGTATACAAAGTCACCAAAAGCATCTAAATGGATTTCAAACCTCAAAATGAGTATATGGTTCAAGAGAGAGAATTCCAAGATCTGAGAAGGAGGATTCAAGGTCAGATTAAGCAAATCTTAAATGTTTGACAATGTTCTTAAATGAAGAAAATTCAAGTTGTGTAAGTTATGGTACCAAGTTTACTTCATTCATTGAGTTTCCAAGTCCGTGGAATGAATTGTCAAGTTTTAGAGACTTTAGTCAATTCCCATGGCAACTACCGGAACTTGGAATGGAAGATTGAAGCCATCAGTCAACCCACATGCAAGCTATCAAGTCAAAAATGTATCACAATTGGTATTTCAGAAGAAAAACATGGGTTAGTCGGCTTTAGAGCCGACTACTGTGACCATACAGTGACCTGGCACAAAGTAGTCGGCTTTAGAGCTGACTACTGTGGCAAACACAGAAGGTTTACCTGTGTTAGTCGGCTCTAGAGCCGACTAACCCCATGTTAGTCGGCTCTAGAGCCGACTAATGCCCTGAGTGAACCTGTAACGGCTAGTTCTGACATTCCAACGTTCAAAAACGGTCACTCCAACGGTTCAATCCCTCAACCAACCATAAATACGAGTTAATGGAATGGATTAACAAGTTTTTAAGTAGATCTTTGAAGGATTACAAGCGAGAAAAAGTAAGATTTATAAAGCCAAATCCACAAAAATTTCAATCTGTTGCAATTTGAAAAGTTTCTATTGCTGAAGTTTGAAAGTTCATTGAAGCTCATTCAAAGCTCCCACCAACCACTCCAGAAGCTTCATCAAGTGCTCTTAACTTAAGCATTCAAAGAAGTGAAGCTCATTTAAGGGGAGAAAGCTTCAAATCGTGTAAAGTGCTTTTATTGTTTTAAATTGCTCATCGAGGAGCTGTATGTTCTGAATATATTCTATTTTTGTATCTTGTTGAGTTTCAACTTGGTTGAAACTTGTGAGGGATGTGTCAAACCCATAATTGGTGGATTGTAAAGGCTCCTTTGTGTCCGGAAACAAGAAGCTAGCTGAGTAAGCTAGGTTGTAATCGTTGGAGAACGATTAATGGTGAAAATTCTCTAGAGGTTCTTAGGGAGTGGATGTAGGTGCAAGGGTTAGCACCGAACCACTATAAATCTTTGTGTTTATATGTGTGCCTTTCACTATTATTGTTGATTATTTAAAGTTTATCACTTCACTCTCACACATTCTCACAGTTTTAAAAATATTGCACATCTTAATTAAAATTTTCAAAAGAACCTAATTCAACCCCCCTGTTGGGTTGCTTAGCTAGGCAGCAAGTGGTATCAGAGCAGGTTCTCTTGCTTGTATTTGTCTTAACCGATAATGAGTCCAAGATCTATAGTAGCCCAAATGAGTTCCTTGTTGACTGAAGGACAGTCCACAAACAGACCATCTTTATTCAATGGCACAAATTACACATATTGGAAGGCTAGGATGAAAATTTTTATTCAAGCACTTGACTATAATTTATGGAGTATCATTGTTAATGGCCCTCATACACCCATTCTTAGGACAAATGGTCTTGAAATCCCCAAACTGGAAGCTGATTGGGATGAGCATGATAAGAAAATGGCACAGCTGAATGCTAAAGCCATGAATGTTTTATATTGTTCACTTGATGCAAATGAGTTTAATAGAATTTCCACTTGTATGTCTGCCAAAGAAATTTGAGATGGACTTGAGGTCACCCATGAAGGCACCAATCAAGTGAAAGAATCTAAAATCAATATGCTTGTACATAGATATGAACTATTTAAAATGGAACCAAATGAATCTATTATTGATATGTTTATTAGATTTACTGATATTGTGAATGGCCTTAAAAGCCTTGGGAAGTCTTATACTAACAGTGATCTAGTGAGAAAAATTTTGAGATCTTTGCCTAGGTCATGGGAATCCAAGATGATTGCAATTCAAGAGGCAAAAGACCTCAACATCCTTCCTCTAGAAGAGCTCATGGGATCACTGATGACCCATTAAATTTAAGTTAAACAACATCTTGATGAGGAGTCCAAAAAGAGAACCATGGCCTTAAAGTGCTCAGATCAAAAGGATGAATGTGATGAATCTTCAGAAGAGAGTGAAGGGGATGATGAGCTTACTCTCATCACAAGAAAATTTAGAAGATTCATGAGGAAAAAGAAACAATGAGTAAAGAGAAGCCACTGCTGAAAGGAGACTTCAGCAAGGAGAAGGATAAGGAGCAGCCTCTCACATGCTATGAGTGCAAGAAGTTTGGACACTTCAAGGCTGATTGCCCACTACTAAAGAAAGGTCCCAAAAAGGCTAAGAAGAAAGCTTTGATGGCAACTTGGAGTGACAGTGATGAAACAAGTTCAGATGATGAGAAATAATGAGTAAAGAGAAGGCCACTGCTGAAAGGAGACTTCAGCAAGGAGAAGGATAAGGAGCAGCCTCTCACATGCTATGAGTGCAAGAAGTTTAGACACTTCAAGGCTGATTGCCCACTACTAAAGAAAAGTCCCAAAAAGGCTAAGAAGAAAGCCTTGATGGCAACTTGGAGTGACAGTGATGAAACAAGTTCAGATGATGAGAAACAAGAAACAGCAAACTTGTGTCTCATGGCCTGTGAAGAAGAGGTAATCTCTAACTCTCAAACTGAATTTACATTTGATGAATTACAAGATACATTCTATGATTTACTTGCTGAATTCAAAAAGTTGGGCAGCAAAAACAAAGATTTGAAAAATCAAGTCCAAAAACTGCTTTCTGAAAAAGAAAATCTTTCAAATGAAAATTCTGTTTTGACCAAGGAAAACTTGAATTTGAAAAATGAAGTAACTAAACTAAAACCTATTGTGAACAAGTTTACATTAAGCTCCACAAAATTACAAATGATTCTTGACAACCAAAGAGCTGTTTTTAATAAGATCGGATTAGGTTATAATCCTTTAAAAAAGCAAAAGTTTTTGAAAAATATTTTTGTTCCCCCAAAAAACTTTTCAAAAATTACTTGTTTCAAATGTAGAAACCAGGACATAAAGCCTATGCATGTAACTCTCATATCAACAAGAACATCAAGAAGATTTGGGTTCCTAAAGAAACCATTCATGCTAACCCCAAAGGACCCAAAAAAACTTGGGTACCTAAAAACATAACTTGATATTGTGGCTGCAGGTGTGTCTTGTGAACCGAAATGCAAAAAGAAGATGGTACTTGGATAGCGGGTGCTCAAGACATATGACGGGTGATGAATCTCAATTCATCACTTTGGAAGCTAAGGATGGAGGAGTGGTTACTTTTGGAGACAATGCTCAAGGAAGGATCATTGGTATTGACAAAATTAGTATCACTTCTCATATCTTTATAGATAATGTTCTTCTTGTTGATAGATTAAAGCATAATTTATTAAGCATTAGTCAATTATGTGATAAAGGTTTTAAAATCATTTTTGAATCTTCTGTTTGCATGGTTATAAATCCTGCTGATGATAGCATGAAATTTATTGGTCATAGACATGTAAATGTTTATATAATAGATCTAAATGAGCTCAATGACCAAAGTATTGAATGTCTAGTTGCCATGAATTCTAAGTTTAATGAATCTAGCTGGTTATGGCACCGTAGACTTGCTCACGTTAGTATGGATTTGCTTTCCAAACTAATTAAAAGAGATTTAGTAAATGGTTTGCCGAAATTAAGTTTTGAAAAGGATAAAATTTGTGATGCATGCCAGTTTGGAAAACAAACTAGAATTTCATTCAAATCCAAAAATATGGTTTCAACTTCTAGGCTCTTGGAACTTTTACACATGGATTTATTTGGACCAACTAAAACTACAAGTTTAGGTGGTAAACGTTATGGTTTTATAATCATTGATGATTTCTCTCATTTTACTTAGGTTTTATTTTTAGTAAGCAAAGATGAAGCTTTTTCTATATTTTTAAAATTTTTCAGAAAAATAACAAATGAAAAAGATCTTCAAATTTTATCTATTCGTAGTGATCATGGAAAAGAATTTGAAAATCAACATTTTGAAAGTTTTTGCAATGAAAAAGGAATTAGCCATAATTTTTCTGCACGTAGAACCCCTCAACAAAATGGTGTTGTTGAAAGAAAAAATAGAACCCTTGAAGAAATGGCCCAAACCATGCTGTGTGAAAGCAATCTCCCAAAATACTTTTGGGCTGAAGCAATCAATACAGTACGTTATGTTTTGAATTGAGCTCTAATAAGACCTATTTTGAAAAAGACCTCTTATGAACTTTGGAAAGGTAGAAAATCAAATATAGGATATTTTCATATCTTTGGATGTAAATATTTTATTCTAGATAATGGCAAATCAAATCTTGATAAATTTGATGCAAAATCTGATGAAGAAATTTTTCTTGGATATTCTACCAATAGTAGAGCTTATAGAGTATTTAATAAGAAAACCTTAGTGGTAGAAGAATCCATTCATGTAGTATTTGATGAAACTAATGAACTTCCATCAAGGAAGAAGGATATAGTTGATGATGCAGGTTTACTTGAAGGAGTGCACAACATCACACTAAAGGAAAAAGAAGGCTCAAATGAACAACTTAATCAAGAAGACAACATTGAATCACTCCAACAAATTGAAACTCAAGGCACACAAGACTTAGAAAAAGAATGGAGGTATGTTCACAATCACCCCAAAGAACTTATTATTGGTAGTCCATCTCAAGGAGTAAGAACTAGGTCTTCATATAGAGATGCATGTAATCATTTAGCTTTTGTCTCACAAATTGAACCAAAATATTTTGATGAAGCTAAAGATGATCCTGATTGGATAAATGCAATGCATGAAGAATTAAATCAGTTTGAAAGAAATAATATATGGACCCTAGTTGATAGACCAATAGATTATCCCATAATTGGCACTAAATGGATTTTCAGAAATAAATTGGATGAGCATGGAAATATAATTAGAAATAAAGCAAGATTGGTAGCTAAAGGTTATAATCAGGAAGAAGGCATTAAACAGGAAAAAGGCATTAATTTTAATGAAACCTTTGCTCCAGTTGCAAGATTAAAAGCTATTAGATTATTACTTGCTTTTGCATGTTTCATGAACTTCAAATTATTTCAAATGGATATGAAAAGTGATTTCTTAAATGGATATATTGCTGAAGAAGTCTATGTAGAACAACCATCCGGTTTTGAAAATCATGAATATCCAAACCATGTGTTTAAATTGAACAAAGCCTTGTATGGTTTGAAACAAGCACCCCGGGCATGATATGATAGATTGAGCAAATTCTTGATAAGTAACAATTTCATTAGAGGAAATGTGGGCACTACATTGTTTATAAAAAGAGAAAATGATGATATGCTCATTGTGCAAATTTATGTGGATGACATCATTTTCGGGGCTACTAATGAAATCTTGTGTCAAGACTTTGCTAAGCTCATGCAAGGAGAGTTCGAGATGAGCATGATGGGTGAACTCAATTATTTTCTCGGACTTCAAATAAAGCAAAATGAAGATGAAATCTTTATTAGCCAAAGCAAATATACAAGAGAAATTCTGAAGAAATTTGGTATGAAGAATTCCAAATGTGTCGATACCCCTATGAGCTCATCTTGCAAACTTGATATGAATGATAATAGTAAATTAGTAGATTTAAAGCTTTATAGAGGCATGATAGGATCTCTCTTATATTTAACTGCTAGTAGACCTGATATTTTGTTTAGTGTATGCATGTGTGCTAGATTTCAAGCTAATACTAAAGAAACACACTTAAATGCTGTAAAAAGAATCTTAAGATATTTAAATGAAACTAAAAATCTTGGTCTTTGGTATGCTAAATAATCTACTGTTGATCTGATTGGTTACTCAGACTCTAATTTTGCTGGTTGTAAAATTGATAGAAAATCAACTAGTAAAACTTGCCAATTTCTAGGAGTTAACTTAATCTTATGGTTTAGCAAGAAATAAACTTCAGTTGCTTTGTCTACAGCTGAGGCTGAATACATAGCTGCTGAGAGTTGTTGTGCTCAAATCTTATGGATTAAGCAACAATTAGAAGATTATGGCATTAAACTTAAAGACATTTCCATAAAATGTGACAGTACTAGTGCCATTAATTTGACTAAAAATCTAATTCAGCACTCTAGGATCAAGCACATTGAAATTAGATATTATTTCATTAGAGATTATATCCAAAATGGAGATATAATACTTGAATTTGTTAGTACTGACAAGCAATTAGCTGATATTTTCACAAAACCCCTTGATAAAAATAAATTTTATGAAATTAGAAGAAAACTTGGCATGTTTGACCCTGTCAAAATGAGTCAGCTACATAGATTAATTTTTTAAATTTTTTTTGGACACGCTTTTAATGATTAAAAATTATGACATCATAACATGCGTAGTTTGTAAAAATCATTTTGTGTGAAATTTCTTGAATTTTCTGGAGCCCTGGCATCATTTTTCCCCATGTTAGTCGACTGGGGAGTCGACTAACTCCAAAAAACTCTCGGCCTTTAAAAGGGACCGAGCGTCTCTTGGTGTTCCACTCTTTCATTTCCTCCCAAACTCCTCCAAACCCTTCCCCAAAACCTAGAACCCCCTAAATCCCTCCCTCCACCCTCTCTAGATCCCTCCTTTCTTCCAAATCTAGTGCCCTAGCTCCATGGCTCCACGGATGAGGGTCCTCCACGTGCGGCAAGATGAAGCCTCGGAGAGCTCCCGCGAGAGAGGCACACAAGCCTCAGCTGTGCCTTTTCCCTCGAGGTTCTCGGGCATCCAATAATTATCCACAAGAGCCATCTAAAATGGGAGGATCGTAGACTTCGGATTCCTTGCCCGGGAATGGTTCACCATTGGGCGGATGCTTCAACAAAGGGAATAGAGCCACATGTGCAAGACTGAGGTTGCTATCTACCCAAAATTGATAAGAGAGTTCTACCAAAACCTATCAGTTGATTATACCTCTGCTTCATCCATAGTAAAAGGGATAAATATTGAGCTGGACCATGCTACCATAGGCAACATTTTGAGAGTTCCTGTTGGTGGGGTCTGTGAGGATTCTCCTGAGGATAGGGCTCATAGGATTGAGACAATCCTTGGCATAGAGGATGGAGAGGGAGTGGACCGCTTGGAGGCCAACTCCCTAAATGTGGAAATGAGATTACTCCATCATATTATCTCCAGAATTTTCATTCCCAGGACTGGTAGTTTTCATTTTGTCACTGAGAAGGATCTGACCCTTATGTATCACATAGTTAGTGACATTCCCTATGATTTCTTAGAATTGATGTTGATTGTGTGGAGAGAAACAGTCAACAGAGCTAGGTCCGCTCTTCCCTATGGTATGCTTCTCACCC
Organism: Metroxylon sagu; assembly: GCA_017589505.3. Classification (NCBI taxonomy): domain Eukaryota; kingdom Viridiplantae; phylum Streptophyta; class Magnoliopsida; order Arecales; family Arecaceae; genus Metroxylon; species Metroxylon sagu. The sequence goes on along the minus strand of JACVBY030000552.1, from coordinate 558,891 downwards.
ATTTCTTTAAACATTTTGGAGTAAGATTAAGGGGTGAAGAATCCACCAAGCTGCACCATTCGGACTTCTACAATGATCACTCTTTGCGCCGAATGAGATTTGTAAAGATTAATGGGAGGTGGACCAGAGGAAGAGGCAAAGATGCAGAGGCAGATGAGCCAGCTGAGACTGAGGGTCCATCTTCATTTTCACATGAGAAGGCTGGACTTAGCACCAGGTAGCAGCCTGAGGAGCCCACTGCACCACAGAAGACATCCATTGAGCTCAGTCAGGATCAGCTGCAGTACATTGTCAGAGAGGTGTCATCTGCTCTCTCCAGCAGGAATTTAGGAGATAGTGGCTCGTTTATAGGTAATTTTACCTTGATACCCCATTTTTTCACTGTAAACGAGACCATAACCCAGATGATGATGAGGTTGGACAGGCTGAAGCACTCTGTAAATGTCATTAATGGAAGGTTGCTGATGCAAGAGATGAAAGGTCACAGATCTGGATCTAGCCGTGACTCTGAGGAGTTAGCCTGTGTGGCTGAAGAAGTGAGACAGCTGAAAGCTCAGATTGTGAACTTTGGTGGAAGATCTGAGAGACTGGAGATGTCTATTGGTCTTCTTCACCATTTGGTCTCCACCATCAGTGATCAGCTTGCTCTGGTTGCTTTTCAGCCACCTTGCCATCCTTCTCAGCCACCTCCCCAGCCTGGCTTCACATCTGCTCACCCCCACTCCAGGCCACCTCATGCATTTTATCGTCCTCCTTCACAAGGACGTGGCTCTGGATCTTCTGCACAGCCCTCTGTTGTATCCTCTGATGAGGAGTAGCTTAGGTTGTCTTGTTGTGTTTAGCATGTACTAGGTCTTCCATGTATTAAAATGTTTGTATTAGAACTTAATATTTGTAATGCTTATATTAGAATGTCATGTTATGAAACTCTTTTGTATGAAATCCTATGTATGAAATCTTATGTTTAATGAAATGTTTCCTTTTATATAATTATGTGTATGAAATTTTCTTCTTATAAAATGTTTCATTTTTAAATCCGTCATGAAAATTTATCAAATTGAACTATCAAGGATGAGATTTATGAAATTAAGTGCTTGACCTTTCACTTCCTTTTTTATTGATGACAAAAAGGGAGAGAATGGACCTAAGAAAAGATAAAAGAGGGTAAGCACACATTTAAAAAGGAGAAGGATCTTCCTTATCATATTTCAGAAATTTTTTCAACACTCTTTCAGCATGTTTCAGCATAGTTTTTAAAACTTTTTTATCATGTTTCAGTAAATTTTTCAACACTCTTTCAGCATGTTTCAGCATAGTTTTCAAAACTTTTTTATCATATTTCAGTAAATTTTTTAACACTCTTTCAGCATGTTTCAGCATAGTTTTTAAAACTTTTTCATCATGTTTCAAAGAGTCTCAGCATGTTTCAGCATAGTCTTCAAAATTTTTCATCATTGTACATCTTGTTTCAGCAAGCTTTCAAAGAGTTTCAATATAAATGGAACAATTTGAGCATATGTTTAGGGAGAGAAGAATAAAAATGTTTTCAGCAAAATTCACCCTCTTAAGAAAAGATGGTCTTTTTGAATTTTTGCAACAAAAAGCAGGAGACAAAACTTGTTGGTTTCATCTTATTTTCTCTTAAAACAATTCAGCTTCATTTGAAAACTTTTCTTGAAAATTTTGACAATAAAAATCAAAGTTTCGACATACTATGCAGATTTTTGGCACGCCTTTGGCACAAACATATTTTACTGCCAAAACTCTGAATTTTTAGAATCAAAATTATAATTTCAGCATGAAGACAAATTTTATTAGCATAAATCTTCATCCCCAGTACATAACTTTTGCATTTGGCACTGAATTTAATCATTTTGGCATAAAATTCAACTTTTTCATGAAAAATTCAGATTTTTGCTGAAAATTCAGCTTTTTGAGTCAAAATTCACAATAAATCTCACCAAAAATCTGATTTCTCTGAATTCAAAACTTGGAAAATGAATATCATATTGTTTTTGAAAAACTCTGATGAAAATTTTTAACTTTTGACTCATATTCTCAATTTTGGCACTCTTTTCAAGATTTTTGGCACAAAACCTACCTATGAAACTGACTTAGGAATTTCTCCTGACATTAGCCAAATAATCTCTATCATGTGCTAAGTTCAATACTGCATTGCTTTAAATTATTATTTTAATTCTATACTTAATGGTTTTATCATCATCAAAAAGGGAAAGATTGTTGACCTCGCATTGATTTTGATGATCACAAAACAATTAAGTAGGTTACTAACGATTTTAGTGAAGAATCAATATGACATGCAGGTATGCAAAGTCACCAAAAACATCTAAATGGATTCCAAACCTCAAAATGAGTATATCGTTCAAGAGAGAGAATTCTAAGATCTGAGAAGGAGGATTCAAGGTCAGATTAAGCAAATCTCAGATGTTTGGCAATGTTCTCAAATAAAGAAAATTCAAGTTGTGTAAGTTATGGTACCAAGTTTACTTGATTCATTGAGTTTTCAAGTCCGTGGAATAAATTATCAAGTTTTAGAGACTTTAATCAATTCGCACGGCAATTACTGAAACTTGGAATGAAAGATTGAAGTCATTAGCCGACCCACATGCAAGCTATCAAGTCAAAAAAGTGTCGCAATTGGTATTTTAGAAGAAAAACATGGGTTAGTCGGCTCTAAAGCCGACTACCTGGCACAAAGTAGTCGGCTCTAGAGCCGACTACTATGGCAAACATAGAAGGTTTACCTGTGTTAGTCGGCTCTAGAGCCGACTAACCCCATGTTAGTCGGCTATGGAGCCGACTAACGCCCTGGGTGAACCTGTAACGGCTAGTTCTGACATTCCAACGTTCGGAAATGGCCACTCCAATGGTCCAATCCCTCAACCAACCATAAATATGAGTTAATGGGATGGATTAGCAAGTTTTTAAGTGGATCTTTGAAGGATTACAAGTGAAAAAAAGTAAGATTTATAAAGCCAAATCCAAAAAAATTTTAGCCTGTTGTAATTTGAAAAGTTTCTATTGCTGAAGTTTGAAAGTTCATTGAATCCCATTCAAAGCTCCCACCAACCACTCCAAAGGCTTCATCAAGTGCTCTTAACTCAAGCATTCAAAGAAGTGAAGCTCATTTAAGGGGAGAAAGTTTCAAATCGTGTAAAGTGCTTTTATTGTTTTAAATTGCTCATTGAGGAGCTGTATGTTCTGAATATATTCTATTCTTGTATCTTGTTGAGTTTCAACTTGGTTGAAACTTGTGAGGGTGTGCCAAACCCGTAATTAATGGATTGTAAAGGCTCCCTTGTGCTTGGAAACAAGAAGCTAGCTGAGTAAGCTAGGTTGTAATCATTGAAGAACGATTAGTGGTGAAAATTCTCAAGGGGTTCTTGGGGAGTGGATGTAGGTGCAAGGGTTAACACCGAATCACTATAAATCTTTGTGTTTGTGTGTGTACCTTCCACTATTATTGTTGATTGTTTTAAGTTTGTCACTTCACTCTCACACATTCTCACAGTTTTAAAAATATTGAATATCTTAGTTAAAATTTTCAAAAGAACCCAATTCACCCCCCTCTTCGGTTGCTTAGCTGGGCAACAATTATAAATGCAGAGAACACCTCGATAAAATATATCAAATACTTCTTAAATTGTACATAATCATGTGATAATAGCATGCTTTAACAAAGAATGGCTCCCATGGGCACAAACAAATCTTTTGCATACATGAATCTCCAAAATTGGGTAAATAAATGACTTTCAGCAAGGGCATTTTAAATATGCTGCATAGATGATGCTTAGCATTTTTCCACAAGATATATCGATAATCCTAAAAAGCCAAACCTAGTACATGATAAAGAAACTATAAAATTAGCAACTTCACTCCCATAAGAAAAGGGATTATATTAATAAGCATAAGAAATAAGAGATCATATGTGCATCCAAGGGCGATGGGTGATTCGCGCTTGTAGTATCTATCCAGCTGAAAATCATATTGTGGTAACCATAAGGCTTCCCAATCATGCTTTTCGCATACTTCCAAGCTGCAGTAGAATTAAATTTGGCTCGAACATACGGGTGCAGGGGAAGCAACGCAATTTGGGGATTTGAATCGTCTTTGGTTTGCTCAAAGTCCCACCACTCTTCCCATGGCATAACAACAATCACATCTTCACCCTAAAAAGAAAGAAAACATAAGCTCCATCACCAAAAAGACAACAAACAAAAACTAGACCATACATAGCATGATCAAAGGAATTGTATAAACATCAACCAAGAGTCCTGTATATAAGTTATCAGAAACAACTGAATCTTAAAAAGCGAGAAAAAGAACCCTGCCAAAGAGAAGACAGCCTTGAATCTAAGCTAACAACTTCAAAATGAAGTATAGTAGAAAAGTTGATAACAATTATACTGCCAGTGCCTATTATCCTTATCATTTTTAAACCTTAAAGCACCATTGTGATAGCATGAATTGTAAAACTGGTATAAAATATCAATACTTTAAGAAAGCAATATTGTGAAAAAGAACTAAGAAACTACGACACCAAAGTGTACAATGCTTTAAGACAAAATGCGAAGATGTATTTTAGAGCCAGAACCTAACATGATATGTACAATTTTGACAAATCTTGTAATGACATACCAATGCATGTGCATGCACATGCGCCCACGTGCGCATATATGTATGATAAAAAGGAAAGTTAGCAAGTAGACTTTCAGAATGAATATAAGTGTATCTAAAAAGTTATCTATGTATTTCCACAGATCAATAAAATTGATATAGATGTAAGAAAATATGTGAACTTATAAGCATTCATATGCATGCTCTTCTATACAACTAGAAGCATGGATGCATGTGTAAATAAAATATAAACTTATGCTCAAGTTTACACATATATATGCATAAATCTTGAGCTAAAGGTAAGAGGATATGCATAAGTGAAAATACTCCTCATGTATGATGTCCATCGATTAACATTGGTTGATTCTTTGTCACCAGAAACTTTCGTGTATATGTTCATTTTTCAAAAATAGCAAGGATTAGAAGCAGCATAGAAGATAGTATAACAATATAAAAAACTAAATTTTCATACAGCTAAAACAAGGCATGAATGGAATTGTTCGCTAGCATCAATAGATCAAGTCTAACCTTCTCATTTTCATGGCCGGACTCTCCAACAAAAAGCTTTCCTTCAGAATCTTTGAGGAAGACTGCACTATGACCAGCATAAGCTCCAGTCACCCATTTCTCTAATAACTCAAAACCAACCCATCACCCAGTCGAACACCAAAGGAGACATTATGTCTTCTCTCCATCATTTTCCAGACTATCCAGAAAGACCAGAATAGAGGACCTTGGGAAGAGCTTACCATGAGGATGACAGAGGACTGAGCGGCAATAGCGACGAAGAAGGAGAGGCTAGCAGAGGATAGCAACGGCAGCGAAGGAGGGAGATGGAGGGAGAGCAGGAGAGAAAGACAATGAAGAAGGGCTACGGCGTCGGCAAGGTGGTGGCAGCGACTCCCAACGATGGAGAACGAAGGCGGTCGATAGTGAGGAGAGGAAAAATGAGGAGGGAGGCAACTTCGGTGAAAGAGAAGCCAGAAGAGGAGGCCGAGGCGCGGTGCTCCTTGATGAGGTTGACAAAGCTGAGCAAGAGGTCGACGGCGAAGGATCCAACGATGATGGAGGCAGAGAAGAGATGGCAACAGGGGCCGAGGTCATGGCGACGATGGATATCGGAGAAGAAAAGGTAGGTGGCGGTGCTGGTGGTAAGAAAACATGGTAAGAAAACAGAGAGAGATGGTGTCACGCCTCAGACCCAGTTGGTGGTGACCCAGGGGTGACAGCCCGCCGCATACCAGGCATGCAAGGCATCCAGTACAGTATCATTTATAAACAAGGAGGGTTAGCTATATAACATACAAAATTTAATCCTCCATAATACAAATTATGTAATGTTGGGCAACAACCAAAGTTTCAAAATAAATCCAAATGAGGTTACATATAACAAAATATAATCAATTTACATCAAGAAGCTCCCAATTACCCCTGTTGTTGCCCCTGATAATTCTGTGACTCTGAAAAAATATTGTAAGATTTAATGAGTTTACACTAAGTAAGTAAGCCTACTATTGCATGATATAGCCAAATAAGAATTTTACCAAGTCAAATACATGTCATGCTTCCAAATTTAAAAATATTTCATCATATTATAGAATTATACAAATCTCATATTCGAATAAATTGAAAAAAATTAATATGAAATAATATTTCAAAATACCATTTCAATTCCAAATCACTGTAAATCTCATTTCATACTAATGTCCCACATCCACGTAATAACATTCTAAGGATGTAACCTCCCTGTACGCCCCCAGTGGAGGAAGGGTGCCAGAGTCAATTAGCATCTAATGCTATATCCTGTCATAGCACATCCCTATGATGTGTGTTCTCCACATATTTCTCCTGTGGAGGTGGGTCTTGGAGTCATGTAACATGTAATGTGGACCGTGACGATATATAATAACACAATCACAAATAACATTTATTCGCATAACAGCAAATATATATCAAATTACTTTTCATATTTTACCAAATTTGGTAATTTCACATAATCATGTAATAATCAGTTGCATGTATAAAATGCCAATTTAATTTATCAAAATTAACAATAATCAAGTCAAATAATTCATTTGCATAAATATGGTACCACCAATATCATTTTTTAAATAATACTATAAATCAATTTCATTATTTCAATAATGGCATAATATAATAATAATTTAAAAAAATCATTATAACTGGCTTACTTACCTCACAACGCTAATCCAAAAGCGTAAATCAACTATATGGACCTCTGGATACCTACAACATAATTTTTTAGATTTTTAAATTTTAATTTTAGGATGTCAAACTGACTCCTACACTTAACCCAATCTAATCCTGGGCCCAAATTGGGGCTTGAATATCTCCAAATATAGAAACCCAAATGGGGAAATAAAATTTTTTCAAAAACTAGGATCCATGCTGATCACGACCATATTTTTCTTTTATTGGGTCGGACCCAATTTGGGGCCCAAAAAATTGGCCCAAAGGGGCTAACCGGCCCAGTCCCAGTTTTTCTTTTTTTTTTTTCCCCTGCTTCACCCCTGGTTCACCTGAACCAGGGGTGGCTGATGGTCGGCGGCCTAGGGCCACCGCCGCCTCCCCGGGGTTCGGTGGCCGCCGACGACCGGCCCCAGGCCGGCCGCCACCGGCGGCCACCCCCTCTCTCTTCTCTTTCCTCTTTCTTTTTCTTCTTCCTTTTCTTCTCCTCCTTCCTCACTGTGCCGGCGGCACGGCGGCCGGCCACCGTTGGTCGGTCGGACCTCACGGACGTCGCCCGGCGCCGGTGGGGCCACCGCCCGAGGCTAGGCTCGGCGAGCCGGCGAGCACGCCGCCGGGCCGGACCAACGCGGGAGCCGGTTTGGCTCCCCGCGACAGGGAGGGCCATTCGGCCCTCTCCCTCCAATCTCTCCCCTACGGCGACACGGCCGGCCACCGCCGGCCGGCCGGGACCCCGCCGGACGCCGCGGCTGCCGGCGGGGGTCGCCGGCCGAGCTCGGGCCGGTGGGCTGGCGGGCACGCCGCCGAGCCTGAACCCACAGTGAAGGGAGGGCCATGGAACGGCCCTCCCCCCTCTTCCCTTGCCGGCGACATGGCCGGCCTCCTTCAGCCGGTCAGACCCCACCGGACGCCGCCCCGGCGTCGGTGGGGTCTGCCTTCCGAAGACCGGGCCTGGCGAGCCGACGGGCACGCCGCCGGGCCCAAACCAAGCGTGGGAGCCGGCTTGGCTCCCGCGTCAGGGGAGGGCCCTCCTGCGGCCCTCTCCCTCTCTCTCTACACGCTCTCTCTCTCTCCCTCTCCTCGCCGGGGAGGGGGGGCTTACCTACCGGCGGCGAGATGTCGGGGACGAGCGGAGGGCGGCACGATGATGGGATCGCGCGAAGGGGAGGGAAGAAGAAGACGGAGGGGACTGCCAGTCCCCTCCCTGTCTTATCTTTTAGTGAGGGGAGGGCTGAGCCCCCCCTGCGCCCATGTGCGCGCGCGTGGGCGCGCATGTAGCGCGCCGCGTGTCGCGCACCCACGCCGCGTACATGTTAAAAAAAATTCCTAGGTGGAGGGATTTACATCCTCCCCTCCTTATAAAAATTTCAGCCTCGAAATTAATGCACAACACGAATAAAATTTTTGAGGCCCAAAATAAAAATTACTAGCTGTATTTATCTATCTTTCGGGTCAAAATACAACAGTAAATACACTTTTGTGCTTATATACAAATATCTATTCAGATACAAATAGATGAGGATATTTCTTTTTCACCTCCTCTTCAAGTTCCCGCGTAGCCTCCCGTTCAGAGTGATTGCTCCACTGAACCTTAACATAGGGTATGCTACGCCGTCTCAGAACTTGATCTTTATGATCCACAATACGTATTGGATGCTCTTCGTATGTCAAATTCTTCTTTAGCAAAATGGGCTCCGCTTTTATCATATGACTGGGGTCAGAAATGTACTTCCTCAACATAGAGACATGGAATACATTATGTACCCCAGAGAGTGCAGGAGGTAATGCCAGGCTATAAGCTACTTCCCCCACTCTGCTCAAGATCTCAAATGGCCCAACGTATCGTGAACTCAATTTTCCTTTAAGCCCAAACCTCATCACATCTTTGGTTGGTGAAACCCTTAAAAAGACATGGTCCCCAATCTAAAATTCCAGCTCCCTTCTTCTAACATCAGCATAACTTTTCTGTCGGCTTTGAGCTACTCGGAGTCTTTCCTTAATCAGCTGCATTTTTTCTACTGTGTGCTGAATTAGCTCAGGACCCAACAATTTCCTTTCCCCCACATCATTCCAACACAAGGGAGATCTACATTTTCTACCATACAGAGCTTCAAATGGAGCCATTTTGATGCTGGCTTGGTAACTGTTATTGTAAGCAAACTCCACCAAAGGTAGGTGGTTGTCTCAAGCACCACCCAAGTCCATCACACAGGCTCGCAACATGTCTTCTAAGATCTGTATGGTTCTCTCAAATTGTTCATCTGCCTGGGGGTGGAAAGCTGTGCTGAAATTCAGTTTGGTCCCCAAAGCCCTATGAAGACTCTTCCAAAACTGGGATACAAACCTGGTATCCCGATCTGACACAATCAACTTGGGGACACCATGAAGTCTCACAATCTGCTCAATGTACATAGTGGCCAATCTCTCACTAGAGACCCCAACTCTGAACGGCAGAAAATGGGCTGACTTGGTCAATCTATCAATAATAACCCAGACCGCATCATTGCTTCTGGGAGTTTTGGGTAAACCTGTCACAAAATCCATAGTGATCTTCTCCCATTTCCACTGAGGAATCATCAGAGACTGAAGAGGTCCCGCAGGCCTTTGATGTTCGGCCTTCACTTGTTGGCACACTAAGCACTTGGCCACATATTGAGCAATTTCTCTTTTCATTCCTTTCCACCAGAAATTTTTTCGTAGGTCTCTGTACATTTTGGTGCCTCCTGGGTGAACAGTATAGGGAGAATAATGAGCCTCCCTCAAAATTTCAGCCCTTAGATCTTCCACATTTGGCACACAGAGCCTAGTATCAAATCTCAGGGATCCATCCTCATTTATTCTGAATTCATTCTGAACCCCTGACTGCACAGCTTCTTTTATCTTTTGTAGTTCCAAGTCTTCTTTTTGGGAAGACTTAATCCTGTCAATCAGAGTTGACTGAAGTACAAGTGTTGCAAGAAGCCCATCAGATCGCAGTACTCGCAAACCAACCTCCAACTTTTCAAGGTCTCTGTGAATGTGAGGCTGAGAAGTAATTATGGAAGCTAGCTCTGATGAGGACTTTCTGCTTAAGGCATCAGCTACCACATTGGCCTTCCCTGGGTGATAATGCAGGTTCAGGTCATAATCCTTTAGTAGCTCCAGCCACCTCCTCTACCTCAAGTTTAACTGCTTCTAGGTGAAAATGTATTTCAGACTTTGATGGTTTGTATACACATCACAAGTCTCCCCATACAAATAATGCTGCCAAATTTTTAATGCAAAGATCACGGCGGCCAACTCCAAGTCATGAGTAGGATAGTTCTGCTCATAAAGCTTCAGCTGCCTGGAGGCATAGGCTATCACCTTCCCTTCCTGCATCAGAACACCTCCCAATCCCTTCCGAGAGGCGTCAGTGAATAAAGTATATCCTCCAGATGTAGATGGAAGAGTAAGGATAGGGGCTGACACCAAGTGCTGCTTAAGCTCCTGGAAGCTTCCCTCACACTCCTCTGACCAAACAAACTTTGCTCGCTTTTGAGTTAAGCGAGTTAGAGGCAAAGCAATGCAAGAGAAGCCTTCCATAAATCTGCGATAATAACCAGTCAGCCCCAAAAAGCTTTTGACTTCTGATACATTGGAAGGCCGACACCAGTTCACGATGGCCTCAATCTTCTTAGGGTCTACAGATATACCGTCTTTGGATACGATATGACCCAAGAAGGATATTTGGCTCATCCAAAAGTCACATTTCTGCAGCTTGGCATAAAGTTTCTTCTCTCGAAGAGTCTGTAAAACAATCTTTAAGTGGTCTTCATGCTCTATATGACTTTTAGAATATATCAAGATATCATCAATAAAGACCACTATAAACTGATCCAGGTATGGTTTGAAGATTATGTGCATCAAGTCCATGAATGCTGCCGGGGCATTAGTCAACCCAAACGGCATCACCAAGAACTCATAATGGCCGTACCTAATTCTGAATGCAGTCTTAGAAACATCCTCAGCCATTATCTTAAGCTGATGGTACCCTGATCGAAGATCAATCTTTGAGAATACCTAAACTCCTTGAAGTTGATCAAATAGATCATCAATACTCGGCAAAGGGTACTTATTCCGCACTGTTACCTTATTAATTTCTCGGTAATCAATGCAGAGCCGAAGACTGTCATCCTTCTTTTTGACAAATAATACTGGAGCACCCCAAGGAGAGACGCTAGGTCTGATAAATCCTCGATCCAGAAGCTCTTGCAACTAACATTTTAACTCCTTTAGCTCAGCTGGGGCCATACGGTAAGGAGCTTTGGATATAGGTCCAGTGCCAGGGGCTAAATCAACAGTGAACTCGACTTCTCGATCCGGGGGTAATTCAGTCAATTCCTCCAGAAAGACATCAGGAAACTCTCGAGCCACTGGAATATCTTCCAACTGGTGTTCATCCTGCTGAAGGTCTCTGACCATAGCAAGAAACCCCTGACCACCTTTTCTTAAGTATTTCCCAGCTTGCAGAGCTGACACTAATACCGAAGCCAGATGTTCCTGACTCCCACTAAAACTGAATTCAGGAAGATTAGGAATTTTAAAGATTACCCTTTTCCTGAAACAGTCTATAGAAGCATGATAGGAGGCCAACCAGTCCATCCCCAGGATTACATCAAAGAATTTCAGTGGGAGGACTATCAAATCAGCATTCAACCTCCTATCTTCCATGTCAATCAAGCAGGACTTACACACTGAGTCTACCATCATGACATCTCCATTTGGAAATGCAATATGCATCTCTTGCTCTAGAGGAACGGGTGTCAATGATGCATTCTTGGCAAGATATCTATCAGATATAAATGAATGCGTGGCATCCGGATCAATTAAAGTCTGAGCATAAGTGTTACCTACTTTAAACATACCTGTCATAAAAATTAACTTAACTTAGATGTCATGTAGTATCATATGTTTTTTTTTTTTTTCCTCTATCTACTACCATAATCCATGCATTATACCAGGTATGAATGCAATAATTTTAAAGAAATAATTTAATTTAACAGACATACCTGTCACCACAGTGTTAGAGGCAGCAGCGTCCTGCTAAGTGAGGGTGAAGACCCTCTCTTGGGTCCTGGGCTGCTGCTGGCTCTTCCCCTGATCTGGAGGGGGCTGCTGGTCCTTCCGGAGGGGACATATAGCCATCTTGTGGTCCATCTTCCCACAAATATAGCAGGCACCAGTCAGCCTACGGCACTGTTTGCCCTGATGGGCCTTCCCGCAATGAGGACAGTGGGTCTCCTTATCCTTCTGCCCTAAGGGAGCCTGAAAGAAACCCTTCTTCTTCTTAGCCTGCCCTGAAGACTGACCAGAAGGAGGTCCTCTCCTCTTCATTTGCTGCTCCCTCATCCGCTGAATGGCAGTCATATCCCTCTCAATGACTAGAGCCTTACTCACCACTTCACTGTAAGTAGGGAGCTCAAATGCATTGACTGCCTGCCTCAGCCTGGAGTGCAGTCCCTCGGTGAATTTGATGATCATGGATCACTCAGTCATAACAAAATCTGGAGCAAATCAAGCCAATCGTCTGAACTCGGCTTCATACTGGGCCACAGAAAGGTTCCTCTGCTCCAATCTCATGAATTCAGACTCCATCTGCCTCTACACACTCCTGGAAAAATACTGGCAATAAAAGGCCTCCTTAAACTGCTCCCAAGAGATGGCCCGACCTCCATAGTGCTGCTCCAACATCAACCACCTAATCCGCTCTTCCTCCGGGCTACCGAGGGTCGTAAAGGCCTTCTCTATCTCTCTTATCCACCTCTCCGCATCAAGTGGATTGGTGGATCCAGAGAAGGGAGGAGGGGCTAAGCTCTTAAACTCGGAGAAGCTACGACCCCCTCCCTGCCAAGGCTGAGATGGAGCGGGCTGAGCAAACAGATCGGGCTGGGCCGTTTGGGTCTGAGGAGTAGGAGGGGCAGACTGAGTCTGCGGAACGGTAGACCTAGATATAGCGAGCGATGTTGCCGAATCTGGCTGTTGCATGGCTGTCTGCTTTGAGTCACTCCCAAGAAGGCCCGGAGCAACTCGGCCTGTAACTGTTGTGAGTCATTGCCAACTGGGGCAACAGAACCCGCATCTGCTGAGGCTTCCTGGCCTCCCTGCTGGTCAGGGTCACCAGCATGAGAGTCCCCCTCATGTCGTTGACTACTAGTGCGATGATGCATTATGAAATCCTGTCACGGTTAGGTTCCAATCAATATCATAATAAACCATAAAATCTCAAGCATTTTTAAACAAGTCACTTGAATTTTTCCTAGAGTTATTACTCTCCTAATGTTGTGTCAATATTTGGCCTAGAGTTAATCATGTGTTTGGCCCTAATGTCAAACCTTACTCTGATACCACTACAAGCTGTCACGCCCCGGACACAGTTGGTGGTAGCCCAGGGGTGACAGCCCGCCGCATGCCAAGTATGCAAGGCATCCAGTACAGTATCATTTATAAACAAAGAGGGTTAACTATATAACATACAAAATTTAATCCTCCATAATACAAATTATGTAATGTTGGGCAACAACCAAAGTTCCAAAATAAATCCAAATGGTGTTACATATAACAAAATATAATCAATTTACATCAAGAAGCTCCAATTACCCCTATTGTTGCCCCTGATAATTCTGTGGCTCTGAAAAAATATTGTAAGATTTAATGAGTTTACACTCAGTAAGTAAGCCTACTATTACATGATATAGCTAAATAAGAATTTTACCAAGTCAAATACATGTCATGCTTCCAAATTTAAAAACATTTCATCATATTATAGAATTATACAAATCTCATATTCGAATAAATTGGAAGCAATTAATATGAAATAATATTTCAAAATACCATTTCAATTCCAAATCACTGTAAATCTCATTTCATACTAATGTCCCACGTCCACGTAATAACATCCCAAGGATGTAACCTCCCTGTACGCCCCCAGTGGAGGAAGGGTGCCGGGATCAATTAGCATCTAATGCTATATCCTATCATAGCACATCCCTAGGATGTGTGTTCTCCACATATTTCTCCTGTGAAGGTGGGTCCCAAAGTTATGTAACATGTAATGTGGACCGTGACGACATATAATAACACAATCACAAATAACATTTATTCGCATAACAGCAAACATATATCAAATTACTTTTCATATTTTACCAAATTTAATAATTTCACATAATCATGTAATAATCAGTTGTATGTATAAAATGCCAATTTAATTTATCAAAATTAACAATAATCAAGTCAAATAATTCATTTGCATAAATGTGGTACCATCAATATCATTTTTCAAATAATACTATAAATCAATTTCATTATTTCAATAATGGCATAATATAATAATGATTTAAAAAAATCATTATAACTGGCTTACTTACCTCACAACGCTAATCCAAAAGCGTAAATCAGCTGTATGGACCTCTGGGTACCTACAACATAATTTTTCAGATTTTTAAATTTCAATTTTAGGATGTCAAACTGACTCCTACATTTAACCCAATCTAATCCTGGGCCTAACTTGGGGCTTGAATATCTCTAAATATAGAAGCCCAAATGGGGAAATAAAAATTTTTCAATAAACTAGGATCCATGCTGATCACAACTATATTTTCTTTTATTGGGCCGGACCCAATTTGGGGCCCGAAAATTCGGCCCAAAGGGGCTAACTGGACTGGGCCGAACCTGTCCCAGTCCTAGTTTTTCTTCTTTTTTTTCCCTGCTTTCCCCCTGGTTCACCTGACCCAGGGGTGGCTGGTGGCCGCCTGCCTAGAGCCCCCGCCGGCCCTCCCCGGGGTCGGTACCGGCCGCCGACGGCCAAACCCCGGCCCCGGCCGCCGCCCGGCGGCGGCCCCCTCTCTCTTCTCTTTCCTATTCTTTTTGTTCTTCTTCTTCCTTTTCTTCTCCTCCTTCCTCACCGTGCCGGCGGCACGGCCGGCCCGTTGGCCGGCCGGACCTCACCGGACGCCCGGCGCCGGTGGGGGCCGCCCGGCCGAAGCCGGGCCGGCGGCCCGGCGGGCACGCCGCCGAGCCCGGACCAATGCGGGAGCCGGTTTGGCTCCCGCGACAGGGGAGGGCCATTCGGCCCTCTCCCTCCAATCTCTCCCCTGTCGGCGACACGGCCGGCCAGACCCCGCCGAACACTGACCTGATGCCGGCGAGGGTCGCCAGCCAGAGCTCAGGCCTGGCAGGCCGGCGGGCACGCCGCTGGGCCTGAACCCACAGTGAAGGGAGGGCCATGGAAGGGCCCTCCCCTCTCTTCCCTTGTCATGCGCGCGCACGCTGGCGCGCATGCAGCGCGCCGCGTGTCGAGCACCCACGCCACGTACATGTTAAAAAAAATTCCCAGGTGGGGGGGGGTTTACAGATGGTGAGGAGGAAGAAGGAAGAGAGGCAGCAGCCATTGTCGTCGGCAAACGAAGACCCTCTTGGGTCGTGGGTGAAGAAATGGGGAAAGGAGGGGCCGTGGAGGAGAGATATGGTGGATTGATAGAGAAAAACAGAAAAGAGAGGGAGGAGAGGCGGAGGTCGACGGCTGCAGCGGTTTCGAAGAAGAGGAAAGCGTCGTCCAAACCGGCAAAGAGGGAGAAATGACGAGGGAGAGGAGAAAGAGGCCGAGATTAACAACGACGGTAATGGAAGAAGATGAAGCTGTGGTGGGTGGTCGTATGTGGAGAGGCAGAGAAGAAGAAAGAGAAAGAGCAGGGGTAGTGGTGTGGTCATCCGCAAAGAGGGAAGAGGCCAATGGCGGCACGGCAACGGTGAAGAGCCAAGGCCGACGATGATGAAAAACAAAAGCAGTCGACGATAGAGGAAGGCAACAGAATCGGAGCGGGAGCTTAGCAAAGAATGGGAAAAGGAGGTCGATGGAGAGAAAAAAAAATGAAGCCTGGAAAGAGGGAGAGAGAAGTTTCTGAACGATTCAGATTTTTATTTTTTATATTATTTATTTATTTATTATTTCTCAATGATTCCAATTTTTTAATTTTATATTATTTATTATTTTTTAATAATATCTTTTTTTAAAAAAAAAATATCACAGTAATGAGTTCATCAAGTTCCTCCATTAGTATAGAACAAGTTTGCTCAACTAAATATGCATGTAATTTTAAATAATATGCTGGGCACAAAGTAATTATTTTATCTAAAATATTATATTTTTCACCTCACAGAATGCAGAATTGATTTTTCTCTGGATGAGCCTGATAAATTTTCATTGACTTGTCTTGCTTCCTAGTCTTTGAATCCTTTTCTTTACCTTTTTCATCATCCATAGACCCAAAAAATCCTCTTCCAACTTTACAGCAAACTTCTTTTTCTTTTGCTTTCTTACCTCGTTTTCAAGGTGATAAATGATGTTTTACAAAGTTCTGTTTGTTTTTTTTTTTTTTTTTTACAGTTGCAAAACAATCAAAATTTTAGGTTGTCTGACGGGTAATAGACCAACTCATAAATTCTAATTCAAAAGAAATATATGACTTTTCATTGTTTGTCACCATAATAACCAAACAGCCCACACTTTCAGGTTGCAGTGGATCAAATAAGTTCACTGAAATCAAGAAAAGACTAGTTGATTCATGCAGTTGTGTCGGCTTACCGTTCTTGCCGGGCTTTTATTCTTACCAAGATCTCATCTGACGTGTCTGCTTCTCTCACCACCTGAATCAATTCAGCATAGGAGAAGGTTTATAAAGTGCAAGCCTATCACCTGCAACATGCAATAGACATTTAATATATATATAATATATAAACCTACTTAAACCAATGTATAGTGGCATATAAACATGTTTTGAAAAATTAAGATTAAGATTTTATTTAACTGCAATAAGGATCATAAATAACCCTTGTAGATCACAGTTTCAAGGGAGTTACTTTCCAAGGTGAAGTCACAAGAATGTTAACACAGCAATAAATTCAATGAGCTTTAAATCTCTAGCACAAATTATGGGGGAGCATATGCATCCTTTTGATCAGAGCGAAGATACATTCGCTGATTGCCTCCTATGTAAACATGATCAACCAGCCTTTACAAACTGATTTAGATGTTGTTCTATCTTTTGCACCAATTCCTATGAAAAGTTCAAGTCTTGTAATCTCTTCATGATTCATTTCAATACTTGCTACATATCTATTTTAGTTACCATGCCTCTTTTATAGCCTCTTGAATGGATTCAGATACTCCGGATCTTCACAAACTCCGGATCTCAATATATATCCATAACATCTCAAAGGTTTTGTTATTTCATTTTTTTTCCTTCAATTCTTTGATCCACTCATATAGTATAATATTATATAATATCTCAATGCTTATTACAATAGTATCATATTAGTATATAATATAATATCAGTATAATATCTTTCATATAAAATATATTAAATGTTATTATTATCATATTATTATATTATATAATATATAATTGTATTACAAGATAATAGGGATTGGAGGGCAAACTCAACTAATTTCATAAAAAAAAAAACTTTTTTATCTATTTATTCTCAATTAATATCCAACAACATTTTTTTTTTTGTCCCATATCCATATCCATGGAGGCAAAAGAAATTATCATTTCATAATATATTTTTTAAAAAAATATATTTATATGCTGATATATAATTAATATATAACTTTTTTATTAGAGAAAAATCATACTCAATTTTTGTTTCAAAAATTATTTCCTGCATATGCTATGCATGGTAATGGGTCGAGTATTTTATTTTTTTAATGCTATCTAAATCCGTATCAAGTTTTAAAGCATGAAATAAAATGGATTTAATTTTTTAAAAGGGTTAAATCCAAACACATAAACAAACCAATTTATTAAATCTAAAACTTAATCGTATTCAAACGGGTTATAAAAATGAACCAGATAAAAACTGATTATTTTATCTAAATTTAATTCAAAATTAAAATAAATTTATTTTTTAAAAAATTAAATAATTTAATTAAATTGTATTTATATTTTTTTAAAAAAATAAAAATATAATATAAGTTATAACCATTAAAAATATAATAATTTATATAATATTAAAAAATTAGTTTTTTTGAATATTTGTTTTTTAAAATAAATTCGATTCAATTTAAATTAAATTTTAAAATCTTAAAACACAAACGAAATCGTATCTGATTTTTTACTATTCAAATTTTTTTTTTTTCCTATTCAACTTCGTTATCCAAAAAAATTCTATCTTAAAAAGATATTTGGGCCACACAAATCTGTCATGGGTAAATGCGGAATTTCGGTTCCGGATTTTTAAAATCACGACACGTCACATCCGACGAATCCATGGGTTGTTGAGACGCCACGTTACCTCTCGCCGCGCATTCGGTTAAAGGCGGCAGTGGATGCCAATTTCAGAGCACAGTAGTCCAGGGAATTTAAAATATCGAAAGTGCGCCCTGGGGACCGTCGACAGCGTCAATACGGCACGCTTCATCGCGCACCCTAACATCAGCCAGCGCGCTTTTTCACGCATTACCCACCACAACGGTTGCCGACTTCTGCGCCCGCCTGAGCCCTCAAGCCCGAAGGCCTCCACCGTTCCATTGGGCTGCATGGGCTGGCCCATGATACCTTACAATCAAATCTGAGTGCATGAAAACTGTCAAACAAGAAATTAATTAGTTACCAAAATTAATAAAACGCCCACACATTCCAGGAATTAAAAGAATAAAAATAATGATTTTGATCTCATAGCTCAGGTTCAACACCATGCGAAAAAAACAATCGCGGCTATTATTTCACCTTGAACGAAGAGATAAACAAAGATTTTCGTATATCTTAAAAATATTAAAATCTTTGCACTTCATTTTTAAAGTTACGTGAAGATCATTGAAAATCCTTTAAAATTCTAAAAAATCCATATTTTTAGGTTAGTTACGCGATTTTTTAAAAAAAATCATTTTATTTTTGGAGTTAAAGAATTGTGGCAGACTATAATTTAAAACGCCTCTTGCATTCATTAACGGAGACAACCAGATCAACACGAAACGCGGGGTGGACAGAGACGAGAGGTGTGGGGGAAGATGATAATTTTAGAAAAGAAAAAAAAAAAAAAAAGTTTACGCTCCTAAATTAGGCTCTGTTAATCATAAGGGCTAACCGCTCGCTGGCAATTTTAGGGATTCAGTGAACTGTTGTTTTCTTAAGTTTTACCCTCAGCAATGTAAACAGGGGCGCAATATATATATATATATATATATAACATTGGATCACTTTCTATTATACAACGTGCATCAGTGGCATGATTAATGGCTAATAAGGAATAATTAAATAAAATATATAAGAACTTATTTAAAATTTTTAGTTAAGTTTTTATATATTTTTAATTGAATATATTAATTTAGTTTTTTTTTTTTCATTTATGTTTCATACGAATTTTTAAATTATTCTATCTTTTATTTTTTTAATTTTTAAGATTAATAAATTATGTTGATTCAATAATAGAAAGGTGATTAAGCATAGTTAAATCTATTTTTTATAAAATTAAAAAGATAAAAATATTAAAATGGCATCAACAGGGAAAAATAAAAAAAATGATTGAGAAATAATTTATGCGGGTGTTAGAGATGAAAGATAAAAAATATGAAAATATTTTTCACTACTTTTTTTATATAAGTACAATCTTATAGGATGTTTTGTTGAATAATCAAACTCTTAAATATATATTTCATTAAATAAATTTTATAAATTAATATATTTAATTAAAAAAATAACAAAAATTTGAAATAAATTGATCCTGTCCTCCTCACGATTGAGGGTGTACCAAATCATCTGGTTTCGCATGAAGGGGCTTTCAAACTTCTCATCCGTCTAGCTTTGCGATGGTATAAAGTTCTCCTCTCTATTTATTTTTATTTTTTAAAAAAATATTATTTTTATTTTAAAAAAAGAGAAAATTTTAATGTAGATAAAAATAGTTAGGTTTTGCAATTTAAAGCGCCTAAAGGATTCCTCGTGGGCAGGCAGCTCGGCTTTCCCTTCCTTCCTTTTAATAGGTTCCGTGCGTTTCTTTCTAAACTCTATTTAATAATTCCAGCAGAAGACACCCCGTCCCTTTCTCCCAAGCCCTCCCCCAAATTCCTTGGCGGTGAATTCTCTTGCGGAGATTCATCTATCGTTCAATTAGTCTTTTCGATCGTCTCTGTACGTCTTCTTTCCCCTCTTTTCTTCGCAGATCGCTTTCAGTTTTACTCCGATCGATCTGTTTGTTTGTTTTCCTTTTTTTTTTTTTTTTTTAATTCGTTCGCGTTTCTTTGATTGATGTCACGATGGCGATGTGTTTTGGGAATCGCAGGAGGAATCATCACTCCATGGCGAAGAGTTCCTTCAAGCTGGAACACCCCCTCGGTTTGTACCCTTATCCCTCTTTATTTTCCGAAAGAAAATTCGTCTGATTCTGATTCCAAGGGTTATGCTTTCTTTCCTGAAATTTTGAATAAAGTTCATTTCTTGATGAGCGATGTAACCCTTGTGTGATTCTAGGGTTTTCTTTTATCAGTTCTTGTGGTGCCTGGGGATTATGCGTTGCTTTATTTTTTGGGACAAAGGACGGAAATGAAAATCGACAATTGCATCTGAAGATCTAAATTGCGTGGATTTATTATCTTTGTTAATTATCCTTTTGTTTAGATTCTTTGTTTCTAAATTAAACTTTGGGATATTCGTATGGATTAAATACTATTGGTCTGGGTATTCGGAAAGAACAATTTCAAGAAAGAACGCAATTGAAGTCTATATTGATGATCAAGATTGTCTTCTGTGTTAATAACATCAGCAAATTTATTCTTGGTATGCCCTGAAGTTTGCATAAAAAGGGGGGCAATATCTAAAAACCTCTAATTATGTTGTTATCATAATAGTAGATGATATTCTTTGTAAATTAAAAAAGTATTTTCCAGTATTGTTTGTTCTCCTTTTCCTCTTGTTACACCAGTCTTTGGTTTTATGTTTGGGATTCCGTTCTAGACCATCGTTTGCATATCTGAGGGCACTTATTGTTGAATTACTTGTGTTAATGGTATCCTTTCATTTATTTGAATGTTTTGCATGTCTTGACAGTGGAAGTGTTTCATTTCTTTGTCTTGCCCTTATTGTTCTTCGGCTTCTTTCTTTTCTATGTCATCTAGGATTTAAGAATCTTAGATATTCTCTCTCTTTTTCTTTTTGTTTTAAGAAAAACACTTACATTTAATTGAATACTTGAGGAAACTCTGATGTTAACGAGGTACTTGCTTGCTGATATTTGAGTCTGGCCCTCCATTTTGTGTCTTATCCTTAATGTTTTCTTTGATTTGATGAGCTGGATTTAGGAATAATAATAATGAGTTAAATCCATTTCCGTGATATGTACTTTTGGATGTCTCATAGCTGGGTTGGCCTTAAGAATGCTGATTTTAGTGCTTGAAATACCATCGGTTTGTCTGTGTTCTTTAATGCAATTGGTGAGTTCTTTTTCCTACTTCATTTCTTGGGGACTTTTGAGATGCATTTGAGACGTGCATGTGTGAAGCATGTATTCATGATTCTCTTGTACTCTGGATGTGCAACAGCCAGTGCCACAATTGGGCTGTTATCTTGATTGGTGGTAGACATGAAGTTGAATGTGTCAATACGTTGCCATGACACTTTCATATGCTCTCTTCTCTTACATGATCCAGTTGTGTGGGTTATGTTATCTTATAATCAACTTTTGGTTAAATTATAGTTTGTAAATTAAGAGTATAGGTTGATTAGTCAGCTGCATTTGTCTGCCGACATGGTTTTGAAAACATATTTCAAACATGGTTGGCTGTAATTAGGTTAGTGCATGTAATTCTCTCTTACTGGTGAAGCTTACATGGTAAATCTTAATGTAGAAGGTTGGGGAATGTGCATGATGTTTGTTATATAATGTTTGTCTTTGTGCATGCAAAATTTTGAGCTGTATTTCTTTGTTAAAGTGAGATCTTTTAAATTTTTGTTGCTAATCCTTTTTCTATTTTTTATTAATATGCTCTGCGTTGAGAGCTTTTTTACTTTTTCTTTGAGAGAAAGGGTGGAGCATTTAGTCTTGTTTAAACTAAGGATTTTGTGGCATCGCTATTTTAATTTCACAGTATATTGTATTATACATGTGGCATGCATATATCGTAAATAAGTTTCAGAATTTGAAATGGCTGAATTTATGCATGAACGTCTGAGCATTGACATTTTTCTAGTGTTTTGTGAGAACCTCTAGGTTATGGTTTCACTGCATTTTTGTTCTATATAATGCATAAGTATATTTTATGTCAATCAAGGATTTTTTGATTTTGAATGTTTGTCTTATGACTGGAGCATCTAAAAAAAAGCATATTCCAGTGCCTGGTGAAGTTGGCATTCACTGCCTTGAAAAGCGGCCACACTATATGTATATGCGTGATTAAAAACTCGCATTTGAACATGTTCTTTTGGTTTTGAATTGCAATATCGTAGGCCCTTTGTGGTCGTTGATTGTTTGGGTTGCACAATAGTGAAATAAATGATAATTTAGTACTTTCTTAAAAGCCTATTTCTGCATATCCTACCGTCATTTGTGACTGTATCTGAATTGAATGCTGGCGTTAGATATAGTTTATTGATATAGAGAAAAGACTTGCCTTATCATCCCATGCCGCGACCTGTTTTATATGTAGGCTTTCATCAATATGTCACCAAACATGTGAGGTTTCGATAGTTCTGTAGCACTGCTTATACAAAATTCCATCTGTGTCATTGAAATACATGATTGTGGTCAAATACTTGATGTCTTGAAGCCACACATGTTACCTTTCATGTTTCCTACTTTCTTCCACTTCATGTTTTTGAGGACTTGTAACATCAGATTCTGTTCTCTTTTATTGTTGATTACTTCTATTACTTCTATTATTTCTATTGCCAACCTGTTGTAGTTTGATATTAAGCCTTTTTGCTATTTTTTTGTGCTTATGCTTGCAGTGTTCTTATGCAAATTGCCATGATATAAGACCCAGCATGAAATTTGTTTGGTATCTAAGATGCTTTTTCTTTGAAATTGTTGGGTTGTTAATCTACAAGAACTAAAAGAATTTGAAATGCTTGAATGGTAACTGAAAGTCTCAGACTTTTTCTATGCATAAGGAGCAAAGGTTTGAACCCTGATGCTTTTGCTAACCAAAAATTTTTGCTTTCTTATGAATTTAGGTAGTATTTGTTCATTGCAACTCTCTAATCCATCAGAAACTAGGGTTGTCTTTTTGGTGTATATGTATAGGTTCAAGGGCCAGTGCTATGTTCTTGCTTTGCACTTGTGGGTATCACATTGTGTTAATGTTATTGTTCTAAGAGCTTCACTTTCTTCTGCAACCATACGCTGCTAGTATTAACTTGTATTGCATTTTGTTTATTATCTAGTTTCTTGCATTTCTCTGTGCATTTAAGATATTTATTAGTATGTTTCAGAAAGGAGGCAGGCAGAAGCTGCTCGTATCCGAGAGAAGTATCCAGACAGAATTCCTGTGAGATTTTCTTGTCTAAATATTTACTTTTTAATGATATTCTTTATTGAGTGTCACTTATGCTTTGTTTGGATTATGAAATGTAGGTGATTGTTGAGAAGGCTGAAAGGAGCGACATACCCGACATTGATAAGAAGAAGTTGGTTCCTTTCTATCTTTTTTTTTTTTCTTTTAAGCTTCTCTTTATAATGTACCCGGTTCACTCAGTCTTCTTAATGGTCAGCTAGACCTTGGGCAGCAGTATTTTGTATTCTTTAATGTTCTTTAATTTGTATTCTTCTTTCAAAATATATGTTTAGTAGTTTATGTTGACAGTACTTGCTTATACTAGTAGCATCCACTAATTTTAGGTTGGTTGTGAAGTTTCTTTATGTCTCTATTGCCATATTGTATTCATAATTAGCCTTGGATTGTAATTGATATAAATTTTTTATGCTCTTACTGATTTATATAAATTGTCAGAGGTAGTCGGGATGGAAAATGTTTCAAGAATGAGGATTCATAACCCCAGCCCCAGTTTGTTGGGAAAAGGCTTGATGGCTATGATTATGGTTTTATATTCTCTTGCTAATTTTTAAAGTATACATTTCTTTTGGTGATTCAGGTATCTAGTCCCTGCAGATTTAACTGTTGGGCAGTTTGTCTATGTTGTTCGTAAGAGGATCAAGCTCAGTGCAGAGAAAGCCATCTTCATTTTTGTTAAGAACACCTTACCACCCACAGGTCAGACATGATAAAATTTTATGCTTGGGTTTGTTACATTTCCTATGTTGTTGCATATTTATTTTTATGTTTTGTAAAATGCAGCTGCTATGATGTCTGCAATCTATGAGGAAAACAAAGATGAAGATGGTTTTCTTTACATGACATACAGTGGCGAGAACACATTTGGCTCCTCTTAAGGCAATGAAGCATTTCTTTGTAGATAAAAGACCTTGAAAATGTGTATATTCTTCCGCCAGTTCTCTCCGCTAGTTGTCAATGCTTCAAAGCAACGCTGTTTACTTCTTAAAAGTTCTGGACATCTGAATTTAATATTGCAAGTGTTCATGGATCTTATATAAGTAACGAGTGTTATCTGGTGTTTTCAATGTTCACGCATGGATTTTTTTAAATAATAATGGTTGCACTTAGTCTAGCTCAATCCGCAAAAACGTGATATCAAATATAATTTCTTGATTCTTTTAGGACACAGCATAATTGGGGAAATCTTAACTCCATATAAAATAGGCCTCTTATATGTGTTTCGAGAGGGTCTGCTATGTGGGATGGCTATTTCGGCTTCAACTACAATCATTGGCTGAGTTTCGTATGATTATTATTTTTTTGGTGCATGGTGTCTTCTCACCGCCCGCCTAAAATGCCAAGGGGTGTCTGGGTGTTCTGTCATGATATAATTGTTTGGTGTTCCATGCTGCGTGATCTCAAGGTGTTGAACAACTGGCGGTGTCTGGTTAAGCTGTGGTTGTTCCTAGAACTCCCGCAATTTGAGTTTCCAGTTCGCTCGTTTCATCCACGCCGATTGGCCCTCAATAATTTTGAAACGGTGGGGTTCAATTTGTGGTAGTATAATATTATTAAAAAATTATATACTTAATAATGTAAGGTTATCATATTTGGTTTGCTTTGATAATAATAGCTTATATTTTTAAAAATATAAAATTTTATATTATTATTTTTTAAAATTTTATTTATATTTTGTTATAAAATTTTTATCTTTTAAGTGGCTTTTTTTTAAAAAAAAATGACATATGAAATATTGTAATAAAAAGAAAAAATTTTTCTTTAAACCATTTTAGAATATTATGTATTCAAATATTAAAAGAATTTAATATACATTATATAAATATATAATAATATATTATATATTTGATATTATTATTTAAATACAATATTTATATTATTAAATTATTGAAACTTATAATATTAAATATACATTATAAATTATTTAAATGTAATAATTTGATGGCAAGATCATAAATATTAATAAATTTAAATTTCATATATTATGTTTTATTATATAAATATATAATATTTTAAATATTAAATATTATGTTAATATTAAATTGTTTATTATTATATTATATTATATTATATTTAATATTTGATATAAATGTAATATTAAATATGTAAATATTATTAAGAGTATATTAAATATGTAATTAAATTAAATATTATTAAATATTTATATAAAAGTTAAAAGCATAATATAAGAAAATTAAACTTTAATAATTTCAAATACCTACCAAATTAGATACCATTCTTGGAAGAAACTTATCAAAATTTGTTAATCTCAATATCCATCAAATTAAATACCCATCTTTTTAAAAGAAATCAGATTATTATGATTCAAAATAAATTTTGGTTATCAGAAATTAAATATTATGCAAAATTACTTTCAAGTATAATATTCTGCATAATAATTTTATATTATTAAAGTGAATCACTTTCAGCGCTTGGGTTCAACATACACTGGTCTCAACCTGATTTTAGAGTACGTCCGTGTTGGCACAACTAGGTTGGGCGTTCGCCGTCAATATCGAAATCCATTAGCTAATTGAACCCTCTTAGTAAGATGCAATATCAATATTTTGGCAGGTAGCAGGTTAGGTTAGAAGGTTGAATGCCAATTTTGTGTTGGGTTATCATGTCAATTCTCATCCAAATGAGCTGACTTGACCTGCGGTTGTGGTTCTTTCACTCCTGGCTACATAGGCCCTTCGGGTCATGATAGAAGGTTCTATAATCCACAAGCCTTGGTTCTAACGTATGAAATTCTTTAAATCACGGCCTTCAACACTTTCAAAGGAATAATAGACGCGTACGTACAGTTTCAAATTGAAATAATTTGTGATGCAATTCACTCTTTTCTTTTTTTTTTCTTGGAGATAGACACTTTAATAATAATAATTATTATTATTATTATTAAAATTGTATAAATAATTATAAGTGTTCAGACTTTTGAACTCTCTTTCTACAATGCTTTAATGTTATTTATATTCTATATAATTTATAGAATTCATTGTTTATACACACATACATGCATGCATGTATTAAATGTTAGGAATGCTTGTTAGTTATAAATGCAAGCCCAAACCAAGTGCAAGCAATGAATAAGGTATGCGTGTTTCATACTGTGTCCCTAACATATTTTACCAGAATAAGTTCAAAGTTAGCACTCAAATATGTGATTCCCTATAAATGGAGGATAGGTTCAACACTTTGGGTTAAGCAAGGGGAGACTGATTCTTTTTCTTTCTTGTTCCTTCCCTTATCCTGTTTCGAACTTGGACCGTATAGACTGACGGTTCACTTGGATGATTTGTATTCCTTACAGCATCCGAGCAATTCATATTTGCTATCAGCCAACCTCCCTTTATAAAAATATAAATAAATAAATAAATAAATATTACACTTCAGCCAAAACTAAAGCTTTGTGCAAATTAGACTGCTTTTTTTATTTTTTTTGGGTTTCAAAAACCAACATTAATCAAAATATTTGGTAAAAGAGCACCATGAAAGCCTGCGCTCAGAGGCTAAGCAAGAAGGTTTACTCCGAGGACATCCTCGCCATCGAGGGCTTTACAGAGAGAGAGAGAGAGAGATCGCTCGGTCACTTGGAGGTTCTCTTCTGGTACTGCGTCTTGACCCACTTGATGCCCATGCTTGTCCCGCTCTTGACCTTCTGCGCTCCCACATTGGCGGCAGCTTTGGCCTTGTCCAGGCTTGCCGAAGCTACAGCCTTCACATTGGCCGTCTTCTTCTCATTGCCTTTGGCCTTGCTCTCATCGTCGCTTTCGTCGTACACGGCCCCGCTCGTGCCCCATTGATCTGCCCAACTCGGTGCCTCCTTCCCATACCCCATGCTGTCTGAAAATTGAGAGACCATTTACAACGTTCTCAGTTTGTTTCTGGCAGTCTACAACATGTATCATATGCTAGCAAACTTGAAACCGGTTGGACAATGACTAATATCATGCATCTCTATTTATGTGAAATGATGAGTCGGCTCTTTATCCCCGAGGCCCAATTGCATCTTAAAATGCGAGCTTTACAGTTATATTTTGATGCTTGGAACTAAAAATAAAAAATAAAAAAAAAGAGGAGTTTTTGGTGGGGGGATAGCTCAGGTCAAGCGTCTAGACAGAGGAGCCCCATGAGTCGGGGGCTCTGCTCCCAAGAGATAGCAAAATTCTTAGTGTCTCGTGTCTCTTAAGAACGGAGCTCTCTATTCTCCCCTCCGAACCTCGTCCTCTTCCCTCTTTGAGCACCGCGGCCAGGGTGCGGACACCTTTGAAAACTCTGATAGCCTTCAAGCTCTTCGACGATCCTCTGCCTTCTGCTGCCGGGCTGCTTCTGTTGCCTGCCTACGACGAGGTGAGTTCCCATTATTTATACGCTTGGCTTCAACATTCTTTAATCTCTGGTTTTGCTTCCTGTACGGTGAGAATTATGCATACATACATAGTAATCTTTGTATTACACATAATTATTTTTCTTACTATATACAATAAATATAAATATATATATAATTATTGTGCAGCGAAAAAAATCTAATATTAAAAAGGAATGATAATGTGGAGCAGGTGTTAAGTGGCTTAGACAATAAAGCTAAATATTAAAGTCCAATTTAAACATCAATTACTCCAAAATAACATCCCTTGAATTTTGTGTAGTAGGCTTGGGTTTATGGAGATCTTTTTTTTGAGAGAAGAGGGAGATCTAAGATTAGAGGTAATAATTCATATTTTCGTGTCGTGTTTGTATCATCTCGAAGCTAAGGTATAATATATGAGCCGGCACGAATATAATACAATTAATTAATCATATTAAAAATCTAAACATGAACACAATATGATTATTATATAAGTAATACAATATGATATGATATGCATAATCTATTTAATAAATAAATAGTATCGAATTAACACGATACAACTTATTCAACATGAATAGACATGACCTATTTAACATGAATAAATATGATCCGACTCATTTAATACGATTCACTTAATATATTATTAATTAAATAAATCCTAAATAGATTACTTTCATGTTGACAAATCAATTCGTGATCGTATTTATATGTTTACATATGAATTCATTTAAGGTTAATCAAACTCACTTATTTTGTGTTGGGTTCAACTCATATTTGCATGTCATGTTCAATTTAATCATCCCTATCTGAGATAAGTTGAATATCGAAACTTTTATAAGATTCTTCTCAAGAAACTAGCATCTAATCCCATCATTTAAAATTCTTCTTGGAGCTTTTACTCTTTAAAACCACTCCCTTTTGTTCTTGGACTTTGTACAAATTGACACTATCCATATATAACCAAGAAGTATGGTAGCAAAAGGCATCTGGGATCCACCAGATGAAATTGAAAAAGAGTTGAGAAGAAAGTGGAGCACAGGAAGTAGCGATAGAGAATCAAGAGTTAGAATATGGGACAGAGAATTGAAGCAATTGTGGTATGACTCCTTAGTTGCTGTAGCTATGGAGATGGGGACTGGCCGCTGCGGCTATGGCCCATTCTTTTATTTTAATGGCTGAGGTCCGTTCCAGGAGTAAGTAGGCAATTTTTGAGATGATCCCGCATGGAATCCGCTGAAAACTCTCGTTCAATCTGGTCCAGATGTTCGATGGATAGACTCGCAGAGGTCATGAATAAAACTTGGTAAAAGAAAAGGTAATGATCATCTAGATCGATGAGAAACCTTTGTGAGACCATTGATATAAATACGATCAGTCCTAAATTCCTAAGATAAATCCGTAAGCTTAACTGAATAACTATTCTTACCAGAAAACGACAATTTGTCGTTCCTCAATAAAAAAAAAAAAAAAAAAAAAAAAAAAAAAAATCTCAGCATGCACTAAAAACAAAGATAAATTAATAAATTAAAAAATAACAAAAAAAACCTACTTGAATACGTTGCTCGCAAAAGACAAATCCCTATTTTCCAAAATTCTTGTAAAGAAAAAGAAAAAAAAAAATCGTGGCTCACATATCTGATCAAATGTTGGAATCAAACAGTGATTGGGTCCCATCGACATCGCGCACACAAGGGAATCTTCTTAACCATTGAAATATTGTGAAATTTAGGCTTATCTCTGGTCAAAACTGTCACTTATCGGATGGTCCATGTCATCGAGACCGGATGACCCTTCACCTTGAACTACCTCTAGTTGGAGGTGGAGAAAACCAAGTCCGTATCTAACGATAGATGTCAATTAAAAGAAAAATCCACATTCGATGGATACAGAATTAGGATCTGCATACCAGATTGATGATAGAACACGAACATTAAAGTAAACATATAGACTGGATCGTCCATACTCCCATCATTAGATGAAAAATCTCAAAGGCCGCAGAAACTCAACAAGCCAAAGGGGTTTAAAAAAAAAAAAAAATCGAACATACGAGAACAAAGAGAGAGAGAGAGAGAGAGAGAGAGAGAGCACCTTTTCTTCTATCAGTGAAACGAAGGATGGAAACCGCTCCTCCGATGCGCCGCTGCTAAACTGGTGGCGCTAAAGAGGATGAGCCAACGCTACGCCCGTGGAGAGAGAGAGAGAGAGAGAGGCTTCCTTTTGTATTGCCAATAGGGAACGGTGGAAGCAGGTGGAAACACACCAACTACATTGCACCCATTCTGGCACCCTCTCTGGAATGTGGGCCCCATATAGTGGAGCGAAGCACGGGAGGGTCGGCACTTGACCGCTTTTCCTTTCCTTTTTCAGCCGTCGAATGGTGTCACGTTATCGGTGGGGTGCTTCCCGTTTTAGGGAAGGGTCCTCGCTGTAACACCGGGTGTTTCCACTGGTGAGCTGCCCACTTCTGCGTCATTTTTGTAATATTTTTATTTTTAATTTTTTTTGAAATATTTTCGCTAGATGATGCTAAGGAGCTGCATTTTTTTTGTAGGTTAAGGAGCTGCATTTTTTTGTAGGTCTCTCTCTCTCTGCATTCTCTCTCTCTCTCTCTCTCTGAGATAGTCCTTGGAGGGGTATCACCACTAAAGAAGAGGGGGCATTTAAAGAGATTCATCAAATGACCTCATTTGGTCAATAAAAATATCCATATTCACTGAAACCATTTGCATTATATAAATGTATATAGTAATAGAATAAATGCATATATTTACTTCATTTCCTTTTTTTCCTTTTGATACGTGGCTTTCCCATCTTCTATCAATGTAAGCAATGTTCTATATATAATTTTGATTATGCATTATCATAGCGGTATTCCTTGGAACCTATATATATATATATAAAGAGAGAAATATGGACTTGAAAGGCCATCTCTCTCATTCTTAAATTTACATGGATTTCAAAGCTTTTTTTTTTTTTTCGAATTGTATAGATTTAAAGATGAAGAAATGATCAAATGTAGAATTAGTTACATTTAAATGTAGTTAATTTTTTTGAATGTAACCAAATCTATCTCCATATATATATATACAAAATCATTAATGCATGCATGCATCTGAGGCCAATCTTATTTAATAATGTATTTTAGTCAGCTAAAAGCTAGGCCAGAAAAACAAATTAAATTTTCTAAATTGTTAGGAAAAAAGTATTGTCAATCAAAAATTTAAAAAAAAAATTGAATTACAATATGTTTGCATACCGAATCATTAATAATTCTTAAGACAATTTATTCAACCAGTTATTCTTTTTTTTCCTTTCCTAGAGCAATAACATAGCATAAACTTCATATTAACAATATGTATTGAAAAGCAGTGGTTTCGTTAAAATTCAAATTGGCTCTGAGAGGTGAGCTTCAAATTGGTGAGAGCTTGACCAAGAAAGATTGGATAGTAAGTTCTGATTACCTGATGTGCAGAGAGTCTTTGAAAACTGCTTCTTATCTCTTTTTTATTTTGCTCTACTAAATTTGAGATATGCTATTGAGTAATTTTGGCATTTCAGAAAAACTAAAATCTCTTAATCATATATGGTCTTTCTAAAGAGTTAGAATCATTCCCCAGCAATGAAGACCAGCTTTAGATCAGCTAGCTCTCTTTTTTTGCCGGCATATTTAGAATGAAATGAAAGAATCTTTTCCTCTAAATCTACTCTCCACCTTGCAGTCTTCATGAAAATTTTCTTCTCCATGGGCGACTGACAATGTCTCATGGGAGACAGATCAGCGTCAACCCGCGCATCTTTGAAAAATTTCCTCGGCATCTCTTGATAGCCCTTTTACAGCCCTCTTCTTATACATAATTTCTTCTAATAAAATATTAAAGGAATTTTCTAACCTAAATTACAATCAAAAAAAGAATATATATTGGAAATGCTAACTAATCCATCTATGGGACCAGATATTAAATCCTTTATGGATAAAAAGCTGAAGAGCATCATCTTTGAATTTTTTTTTTTTTTTGGCGGGCATTTGGGTGCAGTCAGCAGCGCTCCATATATATTAGCCAGGCTTCCAAAGCCAATAAAGCACAAGATATTAATTGATTTTCTACCGTTTAATCTCTTCAGATCTTTCACCACGCCACTGAAAGGGATCTTTCAGCGAGATGTTCAACTGCACAAACCACTGCACAAACCGTGCCACTGAAAGGGAGTGGGATGCTCAACCACGCAAACCACGCCACTGAAAGGAGGCGTGCACTTTAGTTAAGAATTTACAAGGCCGACGTATGAAGAGGTTCAAAGGTCATATATGAAAGCCACCCCCGCTCTTACCCAATTTCTTTAGATGTCATGGGAGGGGCCTCAAACTTGCTGAAGACCTTGTAGGTTGAAATGAGAGGCAAAACATGAAGCAAACCAAAGTCACCAAATGAGATGCAATGACACTTTCGATACGGAGAGGAGAAAAAGGGTGTGGAAAGTACTTGAAAGGATATCTGCAGAAATTTGTATGCCTTTCCAAACTGTACGACCATTGAATTAAGTGACAAAAAGAATATAAAATTTTACCAGAACAATTGTATAGCCTAGCTCCCCTAGCCCTTCTTTTCAAGCATCTATATGATCAAACTAGTAAGAAGTATGAGCAGTTGCATCAACATAGAATTGTAAAATATAACAGTGAAGAATCTGATAGTGTAACTCTTTTTCATCCTCAAAATTCCTACGGATATAGCAACTCTAGAATCTTCTCTCTATCATTCATCTCATTGACATCGGCTGATGTGCTGGTGTGAAAGCTTTATAGTGATGGCAAGTATAATGTTGACACTTTCTATAAATTCATAAACTATCAAGAAGTTAATTACTCTTTCCATAACTCAATTTGGAAAGCATTCATCCTAGAAAAAATATAGGTAGCACTTTGCTGGCCTTTCAAAATAAGCTACACATAAGAAATAACTTATAAAAGAAAAGATGACCAGTGAGCCCTCGGTATATGCTATGTGAGGCAAATAATGAGTCTATCAATCACTTGATCATCAAATGCTCCTCAAAATTGATACTAAAATCTTCAGCAGACTAAAATGACTACCAAACAATATCTCTAAGCTCTGACCAATGTGTAGGAGAAAGAATCTCCATAAAATTTTTGCTAGCTTCATTTTGTGAGGTAACCTTTGCTTTTTGAGGTGGTCAAAATTTCATAAAAACTTTTGTACTCTTTTTTCTCCTAATATACCTTTAGTTTGCTTGTAAATTTCTATGTTTTTAGTAAAATCTACTTCTAGAGGAATTTTCTTCCCTCTCAATTTCTTAAAAAAAGAAAAGAAAAGAAAAACATGCTAATGACACCCTCTTCTGGCATCAAAACTTTCTTTAGGAATTACATACCTTATTTCTTGAGACATCCCTATCGCTTTCATATGCCAAGTAGAGCACTTCGGATGCTGCAGAACTGGACATCACCATGATATATGCCACAACTTTGTAACATAAAAGTTAGGAAACAACAAAACACTGATAAATTTCTTCATCTCAATAACGGATGTAACCCAAAAAAGGTTCGAAGATAACCTAGTATAAGTTTTTTAAATATTCAAATATTTTTAAAACATATTTTTTTGAAGATATCTTTTAAAAAAACTTTAAAATAGTTTAAAATATAAATTTGGAGTGGGTTTGGTTTTCAACACGCGGAAGCGTTCTCAACCGAGCGACCGGCCTTGGTGCGTTGCACGCCCCAAGTCAGCCTCACAGAGTAGACCACGCGCAATGCCCTCGGCAGCTTATTGTACTCTCCGACACGCAGGTAGTTGGATGTGTGATCTAGTTGGATGTGTGATCTGGGGTACTACCAGTAGCCTCCCCGTAGATCAATCCGAATATGCCCTACCACGCGTTCGTTGGGAAAGGGCCCGAGGTACTACCAATAGCCTCCCTTCTGGGCCGTCCCTAAGATGAGCACGATAGAAACTAAGGACAAGCACAAACGCATGGCCTTGCGCATGCAAGAATCCACACCACAGAGACACAAGCAGATACAAAAAAAAATCCCCAACCTTTATAGAGTATAAACTACTACAAGAATTCACAAAGCCAATGTGCAAAAGCACTTACAAGAAAGACCCTTCCGAAGTCTTCTTCTAGCCTTGCAATGCTCGGACGTAGGAACCACCTCTACGACGAGCGATCTCTCCCTTGGAACAGATCTGGAGAAAACTCTTCAGGCTTCTCTCTTCTCTTTGGGGATCCGGATGACCTCCTTTTATAGGAGTGTATGAGGGTACACGGTTGCCCTAGCTCCTCCTCAAATTTCGCCTCAATCCTTGCTAGGGCGCGTATGATGCGCGGCTGAAGACTTATCAGCCCGATTTCCACGCGTCTGGCCCGGCCAGAGCGTGCGCCTCACAGCGCCTGGGTGCGCACAGCGCCCACTGGGCTTGTGCGCCGTGCGGATCAGCGTCCGAGATCCGCGCCGTCGTCCTCCGATCTTGGTGCCGTCAATCTCAGACCGTGCGCCGCACACTTCGGGGTGGATGAGGCTTCGTTCCGCTTTTGGCGCCGCGCACTTCGAGCCAGATGAGGGCGTGCGCCGCATGCGCGCCACCCTGCGCGGTGCGCCCAGCGCACCCATCTGCGCACGCGTGCATCCCCTCGCGCGCCCTTCCATCTGCCCCCATGTGAGCGTGCCTCTCCGCCGTGTGAGCGTGCCGCGCGTGCTGCATGGTGCCCGCGCGCCGCATCGATGCGCGCGACTGCTCCGCGCGGATGAATTGCCTAGCGCGCGCCCTGCGCCCCCTGCGGCGTGCTTGGGCGCACACGCTGCTGCCTTCCCGAATCCTTTGGCCAACCTCGTCTTACTCTATCGGGTGAAGTACGTGCCGAGACGGTGCGATGTCGCCCGCACCTGGAGTATGTCCCAGCGTTGGCCTCGACGCCTGGCTCGCGCATGAATACCAACCCTCGCGTGCCTCCCGCCTGGCTGTGCCTTGGTGTGCGCATGCATGCCACATGGTCGACGGGCTGCATCGTTGTGCTCGGCCTTCACGTGCCTTGCACTGGCCGGCTCTATGGCGCGCACCCCGCGCGCGCTCAGCCTCCCTACTGGCCGGGCAGCCCTCGGCACGCCCTCGCTCGCTGCGCGCGCCCACTCGCACTGCGGACCATGCCACGGTCCTCTCTGGCCGTGCGCAGCTACTGAGGGGCTGACAATCATAGATCAATTTTATTTGATCTAACCATAAAGTTTTTGGTTTTTTTTGAAAATTATCATGGTCTCGATCAAAGTTTGGAGATCTCATTCTAATTGGAATGAGTTAAGGCAGATTGTTGTCAAATTAGGGGTAAAATTATCATTTCAAAACTGATCTTCGAGATGCCCAAATGATAAGGCAAGGACATAACAGAGTTTAAGGCCTCAAAGATTTGGACTAACTTGGATTCTAGTTAATCCCAAGTGGATGATTGATCCACATTAGTTCAAAACCTCCATGTTTGATATATGAATAAAATAATTTATAAAACTAAATAGTATAAAATATTAAAAATAATTTATATTATTATTTATAATTATAGGTAAATAATTTTAATAAAAAATATGTTTGATTAATGGACATGATGTATACAAATAGGAAGAGGTAAATTGAAGGTTTTCCTAGTAGTTCCACTCCTCTTGCTAGGAACAAGAAATTCTAGCCACAGAAATATAAATTTAAATATTTATAATGCTGATGTGTCTTCCCTAGATCCTTTATTTCTCTCTCTCAAAAATTTATATATAAATAAGACAGACAGTTTTATGCAGTAAATTTTGAACATTATGTTTAGTTGAAAATATTTGGTGAAAAATTTGGATGAGCTCTGAAATTGGACTGCTGAAATTTTGAACTAGGTACGTTTCATAAACATAATGAAATGTTGATGAGCCTTTTGCCCGTCTTTTTCTATATATTTTCTAAACGCAGTGATCATCAACCCAGGGTTAAGCAATTAGTGACCCAACGACAATCTAACCAGGAATCTGACTGATTTGATATGAAATGGACATATAATTTCATCCACAATCAATGCACCAGTCGGTTTATGTGATATATACTTCCAATGAGATGAGTTGCCAAATTACCCACTTCCTTCACCTCCATGGACCAAGGGTGGAATTCAAGGATGCCTCTTTACAAGTGGTGGCTCAAAATGAATCCAGTGACAGTAACCGGCTCCAAGGACCAGACAAACTTCTCATTCACTATCTGATGGTTTGGCATTGATGCTATAAGATGATAACATCTTGCCAGTGGGACTAAGAGCTTGGGAGAGTGCATGTGTTTGAACCTGGATGGTTGGTGCTTCTTTTATACATATTTTGAAAATATATATGTTCAAAATAATTGATTAATTTAAAAATCTTGATCAAAAAATGATTCTGTGTTGAGACCAGAGGAGAAGGGACAAGGAAGCAAATGGGACCCTTTGCTAGCTAAGCCATGTTATGCAAGTCATGTCGAGACAGAGGTAGAAAGCCATAGCCATGTTATGTGAGTCAGGTCGAGACAAAAAGGTTGGCAAGCTCTCCTACTTTGACCAGATAATAAGCAGCTCAGGCCAGCCAAAGGAGCCAAGCTTGTGTTCAGCAACGAAGTATGGCCCCTTTTTCAGCATGGCTTGAACCTAAGAATTCTCTTCTTTTCCAGTAGCATCTCTCTTCATTTGTCTCAGCCAAACTCCTAATAGTCTGAAGAAGTTTTAGCTCAACAGAGAGAAGGAAAAAGAACTGAATTTCCAATTCACATAGCCTGCTGTCAATGTATCTGGTCTGAATGAAGATAACTAAGCTGCTTCTCCCTTCTGGGAACAACCAAACCAAACCCATCCTATGGTTAACAGCCAAGTCCAAACAAAACGTAGTTTCCACATGTCAGTGAGATTTTGTGGGTTTGGGAATTGTCCAATGTGGCGTATAAACATTGATGCACTAAAATCTTTTATCCAAGATGACAATATCCAACAGCATAATAGATATCAATGTCTTAGAAGTTAGAAGATCGTTCCATCTTTCCAAAGGATGAAACCATCAGTTTTCCTATAAATTGAGACCCTGCTTGCATAGTTGTACTGGAAATAAAAGAAAGGATCATAAAAGAAAAGAAAATGAACATGCCTGTATTTATGCATTCTTTAGGTATGCTTTGAGTTCACCCATGATTCCATTACCACAGTACCCCGCAATGTAGGAAGGAAAAGAATATGCTAGTCCAGCAGAGGGACCTCTATGTTCATCAAATGAGAGTATCCACCATGTAGTGGAAAATTAGTGTAATTATTATGTTTCTGGAAGCCATTAACAAGAGTTGTAAGATACAAATTAAATGGCCATCCGCGCAATTTTAAAGAATGTGGGGTGGGGAGACAACTGCCTCTCTCTCTCTCTCTCTCTCTCTCTCTCTCTCTCATAGATGTGTGTGTGTATATATATATATATATATATATATATACCTGCTTCCTTTCTCCCTCTAGGGATCTTTTCTACTAGAAAATGGAAAAGGTCCCCTACCTTGAGAGATCTACTCAATCCTCCAAGTTACACACTCCTTGTACCACATACACATGCATATTCATACAACATATCAGTCTTTTGAGCCTCCTCCAAGTGCCATGGAAAGGCCACTCCAGTTAGAAAACTGCACTCCATAGAACATTTTCACCTTCCCCACAACGGCGATGAACCTCTCTGATCCGGTCGGCAGACCTGCAGATACCACTGCAAGTCCAATCAAAGGAGGCAACACAGATATTGCCAGCCTGTGCTTTCCATTCACAATCTGCATAAAATTATCACCCGAGAATTGGACTCAGTCTAAGCATACTCAAAAATACATTAGTGTGGCATTACAAGCTTAGCAAACATGTTTAGTTTGATAACAGTGGTATGAAAGTATTGGAGGTATGTATAAGAGGTAAGATCCTGGTGACACTAACACTAAGAGGCATGATAGAGTCTGCAAAGCAAATAATTTTACAGCTGCACTTGGTAAATAAAGATAGACAAAACCATCACAGCCTTGGATGTCTATATGATTCCTTGAATAATCACAAAAACACTCTACAAGCATATATTCGCTTCATCTGCAGTTATGTCTTCATCTAGTGATTCATTCTTAATCATAATTAACTTATCTGATATATGCATGCCTGTCTTGACTGCACCTTGGACCAGCCTTGGGTTTATATGTAACACCACACAAATTTGCATTCATCATGGTTCATTTTGGTTTAAATTACAAACTTTATTTTTTTCAAAATCTTACAGAGGTTGTTCCAATATACAGATTCAACAATTATCCCCACTACTTTGTTTTTCTGAGTAACACTGAATCATTTGCTGATGGCATATAGTGCCTGAAACATCAATGATTAACTACGCATTCTATCAAAAGACCAGAGACATGCAAATGGAAGCCAATAAATCTATGAACGCCGGAAAGTGAGGACACAAGGAAAAAAAATCTATAAGACCATTTTTTAAATGACTCATCCACCTAAAATATCTCCTAACTCAGACATTTAATGCTATTGTTAATATGAAATGGCAAAGTAAGATACCAATATCCTTGTCCTTTAATGTCTAAGGAAATTTTAAGGTAAAAAACTAATAAAAAGGATCTTGAAAATGATATTTTTGTGCAAAAATTGGCACACTTAAGAGACCTTCTGCCCTTGTATCACACTCAAACCAGATTGGATGCTGTTACATTCTTGTGTGCTGCCAACTGCATGAAGGCACATCATCACACAAGCTAAAGGGCGTAAATGACTACATATAGGTATAGCAGCACTAAATTTTAAAAGGATGTTATTGTTGAGGAATAGTCCCACATTGAAAGTGGTTGGGACCCTTTTGGTGTTTAAGAACTTATGGGCCCATCCACCTATTATCCTGAGTTTCTAAATCGAACATTATCATGGTATCCAAGCCCATGATCTCTCTTACCCTTTGATGCCTCAATGCCCTCAACCCTAGAGGTGTTTTAAGTATTCATGGGCCCATCCATCATGAGTTTTTAGCTTGGCATTCTGATATGATGATCCATCTGACTACACAAGGCATTCCGGTATGATAAATCCATACATCATAAAAAGGGAGTTTTGAATTTTAGAATATTGCTTGTACGTTCCATATGTCAACACCATATTTCTAAAATACATATATACTCCCTATTCTGCACAAAATAAGGAAAAGAAAATCTCGCTTATTTCTCTCTCCCTAATAAGTTATCTCTTCCTTTTTGAGTAGATCTTCTCCCTTTCCTCTCACTCTTGGCAATACACCTAATAAAGACAATCTTTGTATCTTCTCAAAATCCTGCCATGTCTAGCCTTCCAAGCCATTTTTACTTTTTAATGTCTATTTAGATTTTGGAGAATAAAATAAAGGACTTACCACTAATAATTTAAATGTAGAAACCTGCCAACTTTTTACATTTTTACTTGCACTTTATTTTTTACTTTATTTATTAACTTTTCTTTAAATCAATTTTAACACTATGTTTGGAAGTTAGAGGGGAAAAGAAAGGAAGGATTTTTAAAGTAAAGGAAGGTTAAGGAAAGGAAGGTAAATATAAAGATGGGGTTGAAACCCTGTTTGAAAGTCTCATAAAATATAAGAGGGAAAGGAGGGTCTTGTATGTTATTCTTATTTAGTTAAATGAAAAAAAGTAAACTAAACTCTCGCAAACCCTTAGATTTGGAAGGTTAAAAATTGTTGCTGTTAAGAGGTTTGGGAGAGTATTGAGAACCTCCCTAACCATTCCTTTTCATACTTAAAAAACTCACAAATGGGAGTATCCCGATACCCCGCCTTTACTTTCCTCTTCTTTCCCCACAAAACTCCTCTCCCAAACTAGCCCTAAGTATTCAATTTATTTTTTATTACTTTTCTTCTTTATCTTATTAATAAATTTTAATTTACATTTATATTTTCTGCTATTTTTCCTATAGCATGAAGTAGAAGAAACAACAAGCATGATAACAAATCACTCATAAAATAAGAATTGCTCCTAAAACTTGGAGAAAAGACAGCAATATGCATACCAACATTAAAAATTAGTATGAATTTTTAACAAATAAAAGTCCAAAGACATATATGTTTTTGCAAGAAAAAAAAAAAATTACCTGGCGGGGTACCACAACATAGTCTACGGTCATCAATATGTTCTACATCTAATCCAATAAACCAAGCTCCCAAAGAAACGTCCTCATTTGCATATTTATGAAGCACGTGCCTGAAATGAATGCAACCAATTTGTTTCCTTCAAAAGTCTGACCTCATATGAGTAGACAAAAAATTCATACATATGTAAAACTGATCGTAACAGTAACAAGATATATGCCTGCAAAAGATAATGGTTCAAAATATATAAAGCTAAAATTCTAGGTAAAATATGGCTTACTGGTTAATGGATATGTAAGTAGCCAAATCTTTTGAAATGGCATATATCTGACCAGTAGCATGCCGGAAATACTTGTTTCCTTCCTCTCCAAATTTCCAATACTCAGGTTCATGATATCTCACACCCCTGTCCCGTGACAATGGCACACATCAAAAATTAACATTTTGAACCACTGCTTGCTAGTTAATTATATCAACTTTTAAGGAATGCTTACTTTTGAGCCAGGACAGGACCAGATTTCATGCATCCAATATATACCCGAGGCTTTGAACGGTGCCTAGCCAATGTAGCTCCGAGAGTTGCTGCAATGTTGTGGAGATAGAAGATTCAGTATAACCAGATAATAACAATCAAAAAAATATTATGTCCTACAAAAGGCTCACTAGATCTTCATATAAGCACAAAAAATTGTAAGCAGTACTTTTGAGAGTAAAGGGCAGCCTCAGAAGAAAACAAGCCCATTTTTCATGACAAACAGAAATCACATCTCCCTAGCAATAATAACTTAAACCCTTTGAACTGAACAATTAGACATTGGTAACTATTGAATTGATTGGTGTGCACAGTTTGAATAACCGACCAAGCTTAGGTATCTACTTTTGCATATTATGTGGAAGCAACAAACAAGATAACCATATTACAACCATTGTCAAACTAGAGCCAAACTCATTCTGTTGTGAAACTAAATCAAATTAAAGTACCCTTAAAAAGTTGAAACAGAGGTATAGAGTGTGAAGCTCTAGAGCTTGTTCTCAGAGCCCTTAGCTCATAACTATGGAGGTAACAGGTATCTTTCTGATCCAGACTCAGGACCAGACAATTCGGTAGCAAATTACCATCATAATGACCTATGAGCATGATTCACGGCCACAAAACATCACAAGCAAGATGGTACAAAAAGATAGGCCATTGTTAAACAAAGACCAGAAAGTGGGTAACATAAAAGTTGTTCACCTATATTTACATGTATATCATCATCGACTTTGATGTAGAAATCTGCATCCCATGTAGCAACAGCAGTAGCAAAATATATTTTGGTTTTGGCTGATAGTTCAAGATATCCTTCAACATGGTCCTGAAAAATAAATAAAAAGTGATAAAAACTATTGTTTATCTGTATATAATGACAGGTCTCATTGCAAATGTGAGCATATTATTGTACAACCGTTCACCAGATATCAATCACATAACAATTGTTGCAACAGAGTGCGTTCCTGTAAGGAAAAATAGTAAGAACAAATCTCACCAGCCTCATGAAGTCCCTATGCTTTCTATCTTCTGCTTCAATGGCCTTATCCAATATGCCACCTGATGTCGCACTGGGATCAAAGAAACTTATGATAAGCAGAGAAAAAGTGGAGAAGAATATAAGGTATAAAGCATCCACGAGAAATGGTCTACGATAAATGACTATATCTGTGCTTAATGATCACAATCCCGCAACCCCTCCCCTCCACCCCCCCCCCAAAAAAAAAAAGCCAGGGGGGAATGCCAGTTAATAACCACCTGAACATCCTATGTTGTACATGCAAACTAGATGTTATTAGATTGGTTTCATAGTAATAGTAAAAAAAATTTCAGGTTCATGAATCCAAAGATTAAGTAAATTAGTTTATGTAGAAGAATAACTTATTTCCTCATTCAACATCTGCCAAGTTACCCTACGTGTTCCATTATACATCCATAAATAGACAAGTACACATGCTCCCCCACACAAAAAGTAAGTAACATGGTGCTCTGAGGAGAAAGAGAACCTAGAATGTCAACTGTATGTCCATGACAAAATTAGTGTTCACTGATACACACCTGTGACCAATTACAAAGCGAATGATGATACCCTTCTCTTCCTCCAGCTTCTTTCTTTTTTCACCTATTTATGTTATTCAAGGAAATTGGTATTTGATCATCAGATACAAAATACCAATAACACATCGATAATGTAAGAATGAAAAGAAATGCAGGTAAAACTGTGAACCTTGAGGCATCCAAGTTGCACGAACAGAATCTCTTCGCTTACGACTGCTAAATGCAGTATTAATTCCTACAACCATAAAATATTTCTGCCTTCCAGTAGATTCGGCCGCAACTACATTTTCTGATGTTGGAGAACCATTGAGTAGAGACTCTTGCACGGCCCTTGCAGCTGCTAATTCCATTTCTAAGTTTGATATTGTTTTATCAAGTGTCCTGCATTCCAAGAGGATTTATTACTTATTATATTGAAACTAATTATGTCATTTGTTGTGAAATAGACTGTTAAAAACCTAATTTAAACATAAAATTAGTGAAACCTAACTAAAGTACATGCTGGTCAAACTTACTGTATATCATGATGGGCCTTTGAAACTTCCCCTACATTGTTTTTGGACTGCCACCTTTCACTAATCTGACAGACATGAAGAGGAAAATAAGAGGCACAATCCATAAGCCATCACAATTCAAATACACAACCAAGTAACAAACCTCAAGATGGTATAATCAGGCCAAAATGTGTAATTGGAATACTATAAGATAATAATATTTGATATTTGGCAATGTTAGTGAAGTCCCTGTAGTATAAGCATAATAAAATCACAAACTGTGGTTTATATTCGACTGCATGCTCCCATCAGAAGCAAATTTGAACCAACAATACTGGCATGTAGGTTAATGTACTCACAGTCTTTAGGCTACAATCTCCTGTGACTAGGTTCATCTTATTATCTTCAGTTCCAGCTGTCCGGATAATGTCCTTTGCTTCAGGCATCGTCCACATTCTGTTACCATGTTACAGATTAATATATGGTTAATCATATTTATACTCTACTAAGGGGGAAAAAAGGGTATAATATCAAAGACCCATTATGCATTGCAATACAAGTCAGTGATGCTAAGATGTTTCATAAGAAAAGAAAATGAAGCCATCATTTGCCAAATGGACAACAGATCAAAGCAGCGCAGCCCTTTTACATTCGCATCGCAATTTAATAAATGCAAATTGTTATTCTAAATCACTGCAAAGCAAAAACACCTTCCAGAAAGCAAAATAACTCTTGTTCAATATATACAAACAAAGAAGCCCTTTTGTTACAAAATAACCATTAATCCCGTTCTCAAGATTCCTCCCCCTTTTTTTTTTTTTGTGGCGGTGGTAGTAGTAGTTGAGATACATTAGAAGTGACGCAAGACCTTTTGTCACATCAAATCATCCAAAAAAAACCAAAATTCTCCGATTTTATACGGGAAAAGGCATAGAACAAAATTCTCATAACCATGCAACTATTTATGAATCTAAAAGGCATAGAACAAAATAAAAGATTTGTCCCAATTTTTATATCCAAAAATTGAAACTGAGCAAAAACACCTTCCAGAAAGCAAAATAACTCTTGTTCAATAGATACAAACAAAGAAGACCTTTTGTTGCAAAATAACCATAAATCCCGTTCTCAAGATTCCTCCCCCCCTTTTTTTTTGTGGTGGTAGTAGTAGTAGTAGAGATACATTAGAAGCGACGCAAGACTTTTTGTCACATCAAATCATCCAAGAAAACCAAAAATTCTCCAATGTTATGCGGGAAAAGGCATAGAACAAAATTCTCATAACCATGCAACTATTTATGAATCTAAAAGGCATAGAACAAAATAAAAGAGTTGTCCCAATTTTTATATCCAAAAATTGAAACTGACGAATCAAATGAAATCAAAAAATCATTCCCACGCCAGAACTTCTAAAATATTAGCAACACCCAACAAGGAAACCGGCTGAAAACACTCAAACAAACAAAATTCAAATCAAAGAAGCACCCTTCTAAACCAGAGAGAAGAATTTCGTAACAGTAACAAGCTCAGATGGGAAGAAGTGGATGGAGAAGTGGCACCTGTTCGTAAAGAGGAGACCGATGCAGAAGCTTCCAAGACAAAGCAAAAAGGCCCATTTTTTCGACACCATCCCCCTCGAACAAACCTCTCCTCCCCCTCCCCCTATCCCTCCTCCTCTGCTCTTGAAACTCATCACTACTGCTCTCTTCTTCTTCTCCTCTCTTTATCCCACCACAGCCACAGCCCCAGAACCCCTCCTTCCCTTGCTCCCCATCTCAAAATGTCCACAAAAATATCATCTTTAGCAGAAAATAACCGCGAAAATAAAGAGAAACGGCGAAATTATGGCAAAGCACTGCTCCAATTTAGCAGTAGGGCCTGGAATTTCTTCTGTAACAAGTACAGCCAGCGAATTCCAGAAGCGAGAAGCTTGGGTGGAACAAAAGAAGGAAGAGAGAGAGAGAGAGAGAGAGAGAGAGAGAAAGATTGGATTTTTCTCTGCAAAGAGTTCAGCTTTTTGAAGTCTCCTGCTCCTCTCTCTCACCTCTTTATTCTCTTTGGGGTGAAGGGAGGAAAAGACCCCCCAACTCAGTAGTAGGAGAGGAAAAGACTTGCGTTGCCATGTGGGCTACTCAACGAACTATACTTTTTGAATGATGGATAGCGTTAGAACTACTGCCTCAAATCGGGTCAAGTGCCCCTCTGCGTGGGGCCGAGGCAGGGAATTTTATAGGCTGTTCTACAAGGAGGACATTGTATCGTAGGGCCAAAGGGGCCGAAATCTGA
This sequence comes from Metroxylon sagu, assembly GCA_017589505.3. Lineage (NCBI taxonomy): Eukaryota > Viridiplantae > Streptophyta > Magnoliopsida > Arecales > Arecaceae > Metroxylon > Metroxylon sagu. The sequence goes on along the minus strand of JACVBY030000552.1, from coordinate 514,143 downwards.
GACTTCGATTTTGCCCACATGATTGCTTTACTTTTTATGGATCTACTTTGATCTTAGAGGTGATAATAACAGTGTTCATGAGAAGAAAAATAGGAAATGCTCGAATAGGAACTGTGAGTTTTTTTGTCTCTCGTTCATCAGCATAATCTAATAGTGCAAATTACGTTAATTTGTTGATGACCTTTATTGCGTTACAACATTGTAAAGGGAAAACATGTTGGTTGATTCATTGTTTTGCTTTTTTTTTTTTTTTTTTTTTTTATCTTGTAAATATACTGAATTCTGTCATAATTTTTTTCATAACATCAACCAATTTACATGTCTGATATTTTAAAATTTATTTTAAAAATACTTTGAGTTCAAAAGATGATGTTGATGCTTTGCACCAACCATATATTTTATCAATCTCTTGAAGTATAATAATTTTCTTTGCTATGTCACATGGAGCTTTTAAAAAAAAAAAAAAATTGTGGAGGGGGGTTGATACCATAATTACTTAGCAGGTCAAGATTAGAATGCAACTTTTTTATTTGTTAAATTGCATTTTTTTTTTGTGGAATTAATCTCTCCAGCCCAAATTGCTTTATAAATCTTGATGCCTTGCAAATTACAAGTCCACAAAGCTTGCTTACCATGAGAGTAGGGTATCAATCAAATGGCATAAAATTATTTACAAGAGAAAGTCATGCTAGCCACATAAAAATTGAGAAATGGCATATATATTTGGATATAAGGACAACAATAGACAGTCAAAGCAAGAAATCAGTAATGGGGAAAATGTCCCTAGGACTGTAGCAATTGTAACTGCATTTAAGAAACTTCGCTTTCTCAGTTACAAACACTCCCAAACCTCCAATACAAAAAGAAACACAAACACGCCATGGGACATTGATTAATTAATTAATAACTGTACAGCAGCACGAGTTGAGGGGTAAACAATGTCCGCAGGATGGGAAGACCATGCTCTCAATAATGACCACCCAACCACCCATTCCTTCTACTCCACATGGTCAGAACTCCAAACGCATCCTGGTCACCTCTCTGGCCGTCTTTTATTTTTCCATCTCATTGTCACCAATGATAATAATAATAATAATAATAAGAACAACAACGATCATAATTAACAACAATAAAATTACATATAAAAAGCTTTTTAAGGGTACCAAGTAATCTACAAAGTAATGAACAAGTTTTAAATACATTTACGCATCCAACCGTGGATCCCGAGGTTCCCCTTTTTTTTTTTTTTCAGAGTTTAGACATGGCAGGTTTTCTCTTCTTTTCACGAGGATTCTTTGTTTAGGCTCCTGGAGCAGGCTGATAGCATTCAATGATTTTCTTCTACGCTGTACCTTGGAAACCACTCACCCCTTCTCTCTCAGGAAGAGGCAGACGCCAGAGGGAGCATGGCGTGAGACCACGTGCATGGGGAGAGGCCATCACATGGGATGCGTGCATCCTTCTCTTTACCTCCTGTCGGCTTTAGCTCAGGAGAGTGGGGCACTGCCACCTTCTTTCTCTTGAGCTGCCAGCTTCTGTGCCAGGCTGCAACTAAATAAGTCTGGTTGCATCGAGTCAGGTCAAGGGTGTTGGTCTAATTTAATTGTTTTGGAAAATGGGCTGGCATTTTACTTCAAAATAGTTCAAGGTATGCAGATGGGTTGGATCTAGATGAAGATCCATTACACTTTGAATCAAGTCTAAATATTAAGTCTGAGAAATGGGCATGGAGTTGCTCCCTTATTTTATTTTAATATTTTATTGATTTTACATTGAGTGAGATCTACATTTTGCGTGCTAAACCATAATATTCATATTATTTTTAGATGGAAGTTGAATCTTAAGGCATCGACAATACCTAGTTGGCATGTTGGGTACACCTAATCCTCTTGTGCTTGTAGTGGTATACGATTCTTAGGGGGAGTGCTAGCTGGTTTATAAAACTTTCCACTCCTTTACCATCTCAAAGCATGAACCAACTTTAAACTAGCATAACTTTGGTCTTAAGCTACACCCCATGGTCCAATGCAAACAAACACTTCGTCCTGCTGAATTTCATTCGAACTTAAGTAGCTAGTACTAGCATATATTATTCAAATGAAAGGAGAAAGGAAAACTATTATCCGATCTCATTACAATTTATTTCATCAATTACATAATTTAATGATCATGTTCATGCTTTCTGCATCCTTACATATCTTTTCTTCTATTTAAAAAATGGGAGTAGTACCGTAAAAGCAAGTGGATAGATATAAATAGAGTTTGATAAAGAGATAAAAAGAACAAGCCATACGCAAAAGGAAGCAATGGTGCACAAGCCTTTCACATCAGGATATAGGAAAATGCAGATGGAGACCTACCAACTGTTCCCAAGTTCAAACAATGAGCAGGCAACAACACTATGCATGAAAGCAAAATGTTACAGTAGGCAAGAATTTTCACTCGAGGAAATACTCAATCCACTCTGGAACAATGTCAATGATCCTTCATATTGGCAATTTAAATAGCAACTGGTCCACATGAACTCAATAGCAAAGCATCGCATTAGTTTAGTGACTTCCACAAGCAAGGTTTCTGAATTAATTATGGCAGCATTACTCAACTCCTCTCCCACCAGAAGCTAAAAAGAAAATCCCACCTTCAAGACGCCGACAACCAGGCATGTGACCATTCTTTTTCCCAGGCATGAATTATTTGTGCCAAATCCGTTCCACCCCCCTTTCATAAACTTGTGCATCGCCATCAACAATAACGAACCCACCCATACGAAAAGGATGGCATTGGGTGCCAACCAACCTGGCATCCAAGTTTTAGCCCACATCGGTGTTCCCCTGCACCCACTGTACCAAACCAATATCTTCCACGTTGCCAACGCTTACGTCCCCACCGTGGCACGGCCTAATTGGACGGCAGCCTTCATATCTTTTTAGCCCATCATCACGTGCCCGTGGAGTCCAGGAATCCTTGTCCTGTACTTCTCCCCCACTTTACTGTTGGTCCCGTTCGGATCACTAGGCCATGGTGGGCTTCTTGTCATGGTCCAGTGTGCAGTGCAGTAAAACTCGGCCTTTTTTTGGCAGTAAGGTGGGATGAAAGCGTCTCAATTGTCGGCTAAAGCCACGAATTCCAAAGTGGTTTGGTTCTTTAACCATGTACCTTTTTGGTTCCTATCGCCTTGGGAGCAGTTTCCTTTTGGTGGTCGGTCAGTGATTCTTGCTGGATAAATGTTTTGTCCTGATCACTGATTAAATTAATCCCCAACAACCATTTGATTTGGCTTGGAATGAGGTTGGGTGGGGTGGGCCTGGTGGACTAAGGTACAACCAAAATCTCACCCACTCTGACCCCACCTAGGCTAATAATTCACTTCTACGTTGGTCCTACATTAAGATTTCATTCTCTAGTTGACTCCAATTTAGATCTAATTGACGTGACTCAACATGTAAGAATGTGAACTAAACCACCTCTTAAAAGTACCCCCATAAAAAAAGGGTGACCTAAACTATAATCTTGTAAGAAAGTGGTTATGATGTGTCTAATTATGAACCAAGTCCATTAGAATCAGTTGGATGCTATAAATAAATTATGCAAATGGCGAGGATATAAAACCAAGTTAAAGAGCTTTTTATGGGTAATTTTTCTGACCAATTTAAATTGAAAGTTTACCTGCATTATTGTTGGAACATGTATTGCATTTGCACACCTATATTCGTTTTCTGATGCTTATGCTCGTAAGTCATTCTTAAATAGATCCAATCTACCATATAGTTCGTAAATCAGATTAATCATGAGCACGTTTTGTTATATTTCTTATTTATATAAGTAGACTTATAGCTCTACTCCCACATATGATTGAGCTAATTTATGTGCTATGTAGTAAATCAGGACTACCCAAGGGTGTCTCATGCTTCATGGAGAGCCTATCTTATGAATGCAGAAGCTTTGGAAGAGATGATTTGAAGGCTCTGTTAAGCAATAATGGAATTTTCCGGTGTTGGCTTCGACACTCATCCGCTTTTCCCCCCTCCTAGGAGAAAGGAGAGGAATCGAGCTTATAAGTTGATGGTAAACTAATAACCATAAGAAATAAATTTAAAAAAAAAAAAAAAAAAAGGACCAAGAGGGAAGAGTTAAAGCTCCAAGTTTAGAGAAAGGGTGGCGAAAGCCTGGATTCTATGAGACAGCCAGTAGAATGGCCATCCTAGGAAACCACACCTCTGTCTTTGCTCAATCTGGAAAAGAGAAAGGTGGGAAAAAAAGAGTTGGCGGAGGCGAAGATCGCTGTGGAAGATCAAATGCACACAGGACTTGTAAGTTTGGTTCCATGCCAGTAGAGCTTAGAGAGGGTACTGACGCTTGGACAAGTTTAATCCCAGTAATAATTGACCTAAAAACTTTGTCAAACTCTAGTGCTGATGCAGTTGAAAATCAGTGCTGGCACTTCATTTTTGTTCGATATTTCATCACTTGATACGTTTGGGTTTGATAATATTTTGCATAGTGCTTGTTACCATAGCATAGTTTTCTGCTGCCATATTTCTATCTATCTCTTTTCCTCTCAGCCAATGAAATTATTCTCACTAACATCTCGTATATTTTATAGTCTAATATGACCTGGGTCCACCATATTAAATTCCCAAATAGGGCTGCCCTCCTCTGCCTGGAGATTTGGGAGCACGGTCACTGGTTAAACGGTATGTTGAATTGACGCTCCTTTAACCCTGCCATATATGGCCTGAGAGGCCCAAAATGGCAGTCAAGTTTCCGTTTAGTATTGGGCCCAATCATCCTCTATCCTGTTTTAAATTTTATGGTACCTTGTTTGGATTATTCTCTTAAATATTGAGGTTCCATCTAAAGTGCTTGCGGCCGACAAGCTGCTGTAGAAAATTTTTACTTAGGTACAACTTTTATGGGATTTATGGATATTCCATGATTTTGTTTAGAACCCAGAAGCATGCTTTGAAATTTGAAAGTCTTTGGTCGAGATATTAAATAGGTTTTAAAATTTTATTTGATAAATAGGTTAAAAAATTGCTCATATATATATATATAGAGAGAGAGTTAGATTTGGTTACATTAGCATGTAAATAATTTCATATATAAATCCTAAAAATAAAAAAGATGCACAGATGTAGTTATCCTTTTTCATCCATAGTTATGGATCATGAATTTTCAAAATGAAAAAAATGTGATGATTTTAAAATTGTGAAACAAAGGCCGAAAAATAATTGGATATGTTATATGCAAGTGTAATCAAGTCTAATTTTCTCTATATATATCCATTTGCGTATTTATTAAAAGTTATTGCGAACTTCCTTAAAATTAGCATTAGTTTTAAACCCTCATACTTATCATTTAATGGTAAGATTAATTTTTAATCATAGTAAACTTTTGATATGAATTAATTCCTAATACTTATGGGATATGAGTCTCTATGGAGGCTGATGTACAAAGATATATAATCCTGACCTTAAGGCATTATCAATGAGATCGTATGGGAGAGATAAAAAGTTAGAAAATATGTTCTAATTCTATTTGATCCATGTAAGCCTAAAATATGCGAGAAGAAATTGGAAGAGAAGAGGATAAGTTAAGAATAGATTTTTCACTTATTATTATTATTTTTAACATATACTGTTCTCTTTTAATATTATTTATTATTATTATTTATTTTATATTATTGGGTGGCGCTTCTTTCAATCTGCAACAAAAATTTACACACTTATACGACGTGGGTGCTGCATGTAAATATTATCATGCGTTTGAACTTTAAAAATATGGTTGGCAGGAGTTTGCATATTTTTGTACAATGTGTTTTTCAAAACTAATCCTCTCAAATAACGTTTGTTGAAAACTATTTTCATGCATAATATTTAAGACGTCTTGTTAGTTGTCAACATTATATTTATATTTTATTTGAACACTTTATAGGATAAAATTATTTATTAAACGAATAATTTTTAAAATTATTTATTAGATAAATGATTCGTGCTTCACGATGGCTAATCTTAGAAAAAAAAAAATTCAATTGAAGCTGAAATTCCTCAAGATTTTTTTTTTTTAAGGCATTTCAAGCCTGAAACAAAGGATTTGAAAAATTATTAAACTGTTGTGACGCGGGGGAAAAAAAATTGAGATGCCACCTTGGCAACCCGCATGGCTTGGAAAATAGACTCCAACCAACGTTAGCCCAGAAATACTTTTAACGTAAGTAATAGAGATGTCAGGCCCGATGCACTACGTCGCGCCGTAAATGTTAACATCGAAGGGGTTCTCCCGCTCCGGCGCTGCGCCGAGTTCGGGTTCAAGAAAATGGCCACCCTGGTAGCCTTCACTCCTGATTCCCATCGCTCGGAGCTTGTTTCTCCTCCTTCTCTCCGGTCTCCTCCACCAACGTTGGCGCTGCGCCGAGTTCGGGTTCAAGAAAATGGCCACCCTGGTAGGCTTACCTCACTCTGGGGTTACAAAAAGTATATTTTTTTCGTCCTGTTTTCAGGTTGCCAGTGCCTGTGATCATGGTCGGCAATCTGACGTTGGGCGAAAATGGGAAGACCCCGATGATGGAATTCATCGCGCATTTCTTGGATGAAGCCGGAATTCGACCTCTTATTCTTACCAGAGTGTGTGAGATTTTGAGAAATGCCCCTTTTTTTTTTTTTCTTTTTAGATTTTTTTTTGAAGATTTTTGCTGTGAGGAATATTAGAAAGAAAATAGGTGGAAAAGAATCTATTTTAAAAAAAAATTGAGAGGGTAATTTTTCTATCATCTCTCTTTCCCCCTGGATATTGGATGAAATCATGACGACGGAGAGATGGGAGAAAGTATGAAAAAGAAAGAAGGAAAATAAAGGAAAGACAATATGTTTGGTTTTACTCTTCGACGTCACGTTTGTACTAAAATTATAAAAGAAAAAAAAAAAACTTTCATTTTTACCTTTTTTTTTAATAATTTCTTGGAATTCTTTCTTCTTTTTACTCTGTCTTTGTGCTGTCAATGTCCACTGTTGATGCTATTGTGCACTACTTTAAAGGAACATATCTCTAGAACAAACAAGAAACAACAATCCGTTGGTTTATTGTTTAAATTTTTCCCTTGTGGGATGTAAAGATTGGGGAGCAAGTAAAAAGATAACTATCTTTTGATTGAAGAGTTAAAACCCATGAATATATGAGAAAATATTTGGAAGATATCAAAATCTGGAACATTGTTGATGATAACTGACCGTCTTAACGCAATTGATGCATGATGATTTGAACCATAACCAGCAGACCTTCTCTAAAGTATCTGCTCCTGATGTTAGTGCAAGATTTTCCATATTCTATTCTAATACTTCCATCCGTCTGGTAGGTCTTTCCCTCCCCCTCTTTAATCCTTGGACAAAGTCCCAAGTTCCTCACCTTGCTGTAACCTCCTTAGATCTTCATTATATATGCTCAGACCACCTCAATTGCAAGGTTATTCAGGCAGTGATAAGGCCAAAATGCTTGATAGGCACCTTTTGCAGACCTCTTCAAGGATTGGTGTAGGTGCAGATAGGATTGCTACTGCTACTTCAATGTTTGAGAGAAATAGTTATGTGGACTCCTGCAGCACATTGTCTGAGAAACTTTCATCACCTTACAAATTTGGAGCTGGTTCCAAAGATGAAAAGTTGCTGTTGTAATTCTGGATGATGGAATGCAGGTATCAAACATTGCATCTGGTCATTGAAATGTGCTTTTCTGATCTATGCGTATATCTGCACAGTAATTAGCACCATAAATGCCCATACATGTGACATTCTAATAAGGCCTCTAATTTATACATTAACGAATTTATGGTTATGTAACTGGAAATAGCAATCTGAGATTACTTATATATTATCTTGAAGTTTTGATTGAGTAATATATCACTATGTCGCGACATTTTGTTATAATTTCTTTTGTGATTTTCATGGTTCCTTGATCATGTATGTTTCTACACATAAGTGCAGGAATCTTATATTATATCTATTGTTTTTGTAATTTTATGCATATTCATTCAATTATTTCCATATAGTGGTGCAAACAATTCCATGGAATAATTTATTGCTTGACTAATTTCTTCATGAAAGGATGTTAAACAATGCAGTATCTTTATTCTGCATGAATTATTAAACTTGCATGACCATAACAACAAGCCCTATCCCTTTAATTTGGGTTCAACCTTCATTTGTTCATACTTCATACCTAAATCCATGTACTTCAGTGTCTTTTTCAAGTCCAGAGCTATAACCTTCACCAAAGGCTTGCTTCTTTTTCCTCTTTTCTTCTGTTAGCCAGGAACAAAAACCTAAGAGTTGTCCTTAGCAGAGCTGTGTCTGCTTTTTGTTGCAAATGATGGAAACATCTTAACCAATAGCTCCAAGTTCTTCAACTTTTGTTTGTCCTTCAATTACCACCTGCACTGTTGATATGCTCATTTCTATTCTGAGCCTTTACTTAGAGAGATGTCTGACACAGCTCTCTTCAACATCTTCAGACCTTTCTGCTGATGCCATTATTCGCCACTGATCTGTATCACTACTGCTAGAGCCATCAATACCTACCACTCCAACAGCACAACACAACCAACATCTTCGTTCCCTTTTGATTTGAAGTTGAACACATTGTAGGTTTTTCCTTCTCTCTCTATCTCTCCCACCTTTAGCTTTGGCAGTGAGCTTTATCTAAACAGTGCACAACATTAGACTTCCATCACAAGGAAAATACTAAAGGAAGACCAGCTCTCTCTCTCTCTGGAGGGTAATTCAATTGATTTAATACTTTGCTGGCCTTTTACAAGTGTGAGACCCAAGATTGATATAGTCAAACCATAAATGCTCATAAGTGGTGCTTCTAAACATTGCATCTGATGTGTATTACTTGCAACCCTAATCTGTCGGGACAAGGCTTGCTGATTGTGGTTATGTTGATGTGACATTCATTCATTCAGGAGAAATAAGTTCTTTAAGGACCTGGCCACACTGAATGACCATTGGCCACATTGAATAACCACTAGAAGTTTGAAATACTCTTTTCTTCTGTTCTCTTATTTCAAAGGCCTGATTGCAATGTAAATTGATTTAACATCAGGTAATCTAGTTAATCTCCAAAGATTTATAATGGACATAGTCATAGTTTGATTAACCTGAAACTGTGAAATCTACGTCACTGTGAAATCTACGTCTCTCTTTTGGCAGCCAATTTGATATGGAAATCAATTGTGCTAAATGGTGTGATGCCAGTGGGAACAACCACTTGCTTCATGTGCCCATTAAAGGAATGACTGACTGCACTTGTTTGAGCAGGCTAGTGGTGATTAATCTTGCAGATTTGTTATGTGTAAGTGGTCTTTGTTTTCTCCTAATATTATGTAGATAATTTATGTTTCTAGCATGTCTGATCAAAGGTTCCTTTTGAGTTCAGGGGACAATTGATTTTGTGGACAGTGATTTATTCATAGATTATTTGCACTAAGCCCAAGTTGCCCTTTAATGATATTTTGGCAGAAGAGGATGCTATAATAGAATCCATTTTAAAGTGGAGACAAGTAATAATGGTTGCATGCACAGTAGCAGCATATAGGTGTTAGATCTAGCCTAGAATAAATAAACACGGTGTCATCTTCAAGGGGTCTCTATGTTAATTATAGCTTGACAACTATATCAAATGGGACAGAAAAAATCATATTGTGATGGGTTAGGAAAACTTATTATGTGAAAAATTGTATTGAAAGTTGTTTGGGCCAAGGTTTTAAATCTTGTGAAAGAGAGATGTCTAGTTTTTCTATGGAACGAGACGCTCTGCATCCTGTCTCATCTCAATCTTCGACCTAGTTAGGTGTTTTGGTACTTGCTTGGGATGCTTTTTTTCTTAAAAAAATTATTTGTGAAGTTTTATAGTTTTATTTGATTTTAAACATATTTAAACTTCAAAGTTATATTTTTATGATAAATTAGATTAGATCTATTTAAAATTATAGTATTAATGCATTATGGCCGAGATGGGACAGCCGAGATGGCCCTCATCCCGTCGAGACTTGAATCACTGGTTTGAAGTATATCTGACTATCATAGAAACAAAAAATGGCTTCATCATGAGGTTATGGATTTTGAGTTTCAATAAAAGAACTTTCTTTTTTTTTCAAAGGGTCAAAATGTGGTAGAATTAAATAGATGATTGAGGTATAGAATTGTTCAGTAGGACAATTTTGTCATGGCTTTAGATGTTAGTTGATTAGACTAATGAGTAATAAGCCTTACATAGTAATATTAAAAAAGATCTAGATGAACAGAATTTCAGAGGGAAAATTAGTCATTCTAGATTGCATACATATGTAATGTAACACAAAAATTCTATTATTTAACTAATTGTCAAAAACCCACTCCTAAAGCTCATCAGGGATCAGAGACTAGAGTTGGACTTTATATTTACAAGTATCACTTATGTGCATACACATGTGATTCTTTGATATTGCTTTTGTGACTGACTCAGATTAGATACATCAAATCAGGGGGCTTTACTAATACAGTTTATAGATCCACTTCATTTGCTTTTTGACTGATGCAGATTAGATACATCAAATCAGGGGACTTAGGGTTTACAGATGCACTCCATTTTCTAATCAGATACACTTAAAAGATATCTCATTTTCTCTCTGTCCAGGCATTTTCTTGAACAGAGAGAGAGAGAGAGCGAGAGAGCATCTTACAAAATGAGTGTCTGTATCAGGCCTCACCATAAAATGGGAAAAAAGAAAATCTAAAATTCACAAAAGAGAAAAAAGAGGTGCGGCTCGAGTAGGGTTCATGTTGGAATTTGAGTTCATAGTAGTGTGCATATACTTTAGCGAGCTGTCCTAGAAAAAGGGAATTCGTACTATGTCAACTTTAGTATAGATTGGTTTGCCTTAGCACTGGAAACCCAAATAATATAGGCTGTTATGGAGCCATTAAAATTTGTGACATAAGCTCCAAGAATGTCCCACAGTTCTTTGACTAAAAAAAGCTTAAAATTATCTTTTAGAGTTTCTTCAATCTATCAAAAGCGATTATAATTCAGCTGTACAAAAGTTCTACTAAAGCATGACAATTTCATCTTGTTGTTAGTTTTATTTTTTTCTTCCTTCTTCCAAGTTTTGGCAAGATTGGGACCTTTATTCCTTCATGAGTTTTTTCATAATTCCTGTCTGTCCATTGGTAATGAATCAGATATCATGCAGCTTAGGGTTGATTGATCTCATATCCAGAAATTTATTTGTTCCTTTTGCATTCCTTTTCATTTATTTTTGTCACAGCTTTAATTGCCAAATTATGCTCAGGGGTCGTAAAGAGACACAACTTGTGATTTATCCATAACATTTGTCCAGGTTCCTTTGTATATATTATAATCAATGACATCTGATTCATCTCTGGATTCCCTATTCTAAGGTGGTTTGCAGTATGCTGCATTGTCTATTGAAGAGAAAAGTTGTTTTGAGTTATAAAGAAACACTATTTTCTGTTTCATGACTTGTAGCAGGTACCTGATACGGAGCTTAGAATCATTGAATCAACAGTGCACCATGTTGACTCAACGGTTCCCATTTTTTACTCTAGAATGGCCCCATCACATTTTTTTGAAATAAAAAATCTTCCTAAGTACAGTGCAAATCATGGTTGTATTATGTATCCCTGAAATTGGCCTCCCAGATGCCTTTGCACAGGCAATTAGTAAGGTATTCTTCATAGTTGCTGTTATTATCATTATTGGGTGCTTCTGGACCTGCTTTTGTTAACATCATGAAAATTGACCATGTGTTCATGGAAATAGCAATTCTTTCTGTGCCTTGTTAACACCAATCATTGACATTGCTGTTATTCAAGAGAAACAAGATTATTTGCTACAATTACAAGGAACATAACAAATAGTTGTATTTATCATGGAGTGTTGTTGTGTATGGTTGCAGATATACACCCTATCATGAACATATCTCGTCATTGTGCTGCGTAAAAAGAACTAGTTTTTTTTTTTCCCAATTACCTTTGATATATTGTTTGTATGTCCAGTTGTCAACTGTTATAAGAAATTTGTGTTGGTTTTTCATTGATTTTTTTTGTTGAAACTAAGGGTTCCACCATTTAATACTATGTCTTACAAGAAACCAACTTTCTCTGTTTTATTCTATCTACTGGTTTAGCTTTTATACTACCACACTGAAATCTATTTAACAGATTTGTGTCTAGAAGAAGAGGAACAAGATGAAGAAAGACAGAATAGAGTGTTTGGTTCCCTTTGAGTCGTGTGAATTGTACTGGAGTCCGACAGATGGTTTTTCTTCTAAAATGTTGTTTTAATCATAAGAAATCCTACTTAAAATAAGACTTGAAGCTTGTCTAGCTAAACAATTGACTGCCCTTGGTTTTCTCTGGGTTCTGGCCCTATTATGTGATTGAACTCTGTTTCTTCCTTTGTCATTCCATTCAAGGAGATGCTAGGCCTGATAGAAGGGTGACTGATGTTCTCATACAAATGGTTTGACTGGAGAACTTTTGCTTTACTTCTCCTTTAACCCATCAGGATACATTTCAGTTCATTATCTTATTTGTAGTGTTGACTCTGCCTGGTTATCGTTATCTTGAATTTCTAGCAGTCAGTTCTCCTTTTCCTTAGTTGTAGGAAATTTCTATTAAATGCGCCTGACCCACTTCAGAATCTGTTCGGAAACTCACTCATGTACCCTCTTCTTAAGCACTTTCTTTATGCACACGCACACACATATTTATATGTATGTGACTATGTTGTATACACACATACACACACATGCATGCATACACAGATGAGAACTCAAAACCTCCTTCAAGAAAGGGAGGGGTGTGACCACAGGAGCATATTGCCTGATTCACAATAAGATTTTCACATATTTGAGGATACTTGCATCTGATTGCTCCTAGTTTTATGCATTTGTTCTCTGAATTTGATGTTAAGACATAAGACCATGCCTTATTGGATATGCCACTAAATGAAAACATCATAGATTTATTGCTTCCTTTTGGAAGAAAAAAGACTGATGTGGTTCATATATTTCAGCATGCACTTATCATGCTGGATCCATGCATTTAAGCTATCACTTCTGCTTAGATTAAACCATGTTTTATGTTAGTTAACACAACTTCAAGTTTGAGTTTTGTAAGTTGTCATAATTTATGGAGTAATCACATTTAAAATGATCACTCACGTAATCTCATGATATAATCATAAACATAATATTAAAAATCTATATTATTTCCATCAGTTTATTGTGGTGCCCTGAATTGATGCTAACATTTGTGTGGCATGTAAATTTGAATGAAACTACATATACTTATGTGCATGAAAGGATGCTTCCATTGGATAAAACAATTAAATGGATCTGTGAGAGGTAATATGAGACAACTTATATTTCAGATAATATAAAATACTGCTCTTCGTTTTTTTTTTGAAGAAAAAAACAATATCTTTGGCCTTATATGGAACCCACAACTTAAATATGACACAAATAGACCTCCATGGGGCATGTTTTAACACAAGAAAAAAAAGCAAGTTAAAAAAGGCTTAATATGGGCTTTGGCCCTCACTAGTTGTCTCTTTCTAGTTCAGGATCTGAACAATCCTTGCCAAATTCTATCCACACCCATGAAAGGTAGGTTGAATAGGTGTTTGGATTATCTTTTGGGTGCTAAGACGTGGGTTGAGCCTTAAAAGCATTGTCATCAGTTTGATAGCATGACTGGTTGCAGTTGGCCCCTGGTTGAGTCACATTCTCGGCCTAGCCTATTAGGGCAATATAGCAGTACTATCCAGAAAATTTAAAAATCATAAAGAGAGTAAATAAATATTTGATTAGGGTTTTCGATCATTGTTCATAATCTTGTTCTATTGACAATGGAGTGAAAGGTCTGAAATTTGATTCAGGGTGTCTTTGTTTGCAGATGAAACAGGTTTGGGAAACCAGTTTCATGGACTTGCCTTTACAGTCTGCTCTTTCACAGTCAGATTGTTGCAATGTTTAGAGATGTTGTGCCATGGTTGCGCATGATGTAGAAGATCTTGATTTTTTTATTTTTTTTATTTTTTATTTTTTTTTTGAGAGAGAGAGAGAGAGAGCCGCTGGCACTACAATTATCAAGGTCCAAAGATCTTGGAAAGCACCACCTAAGAATTAAACTCATAAGTCAGAACCTCTGGTTGCTAAGCAGAGGGGTGTGACCACAGAGGAATATATCTTGATTTATCAGTTATTAGAGGTTGCATGATAAACATTTAGCTTAAGGTTTTGCAATGATGGACGTTTCTAACACATTAAAACATGATGGGCACGAATGCCAATTACATGGACTAAAACACTAAAATGTTTGGAGGTCTTGCAACAGTGATGCAACATGCTTTAGAAATGCAAAAACTGATGTGTCTAGTTAATGCTGAGTAAAATAGTAGCAGCGGTCATATATCATGCTGTTAATCATTTTCTTTCTGAATATTGTCATCTGTTGTTAAGGAAGAAAAATAATCTGTCTATTTCTAGAAAGACACAAGTGACTAACGTAATGCTTTTTTTTTTCTTTTTCTTTCTTGTTATATAGAAGAGGAGTTAGCGAAATTCATGTTCATCTTCGATTGTCGGGTTGGTGAAAGTCTATAATAAATTACCATGTTTCATTGTATTTTAAACTGTCCACCCGGAGCATTTTCAATTAAAATATAAAGTTGTTGGAGTGGAACATCAATATCTAGTGCTGAAGATTAACTATTATATTGTTTCGTTCATAAACTCTTACATATGAAAGCACTGAAATGCCACTTTGCTATATTCTACTACTTTTGTTTGATAACTATTCTGGTCCTCTGTGAGTTGATTGGATGTCCATCAATCTAGGTTATTGATATGAAAAGGGAGAGACCTGGAAAACGGAACTATGAATTCAATGTTGAAGTCATTGTTGTGGTGACAGAGAAGGTATGCAGAACCTGGATAAAGTTTTCATTTGACAATCACTCATGACAATCACTCATGATATTTTCAAGCAGATAGACAAACAGTGCTGAATTTTCTGGATTTAGTTTCAGTGGCTGAGTGTTTCTTTCTGTTCTTATTGTTTAGTAATATCGTCACTTCACAACCCATGAGTTTCTCTTCTGAACAGGATTATGATTGTGACCTGGTTTCTTTCAAACAGCTGGACCATTTATGGGTTTTTGTCCTATGTTCTTCTCTCTAAATCATGTAGCTTGGGGCATGGACACAAGATAATTCCAGAATGAATCTTAACAAGCAACTTGCTGACTCTCCAAGTAAGAGAAACAGAAGATGCTCACTAGAAGATGTGGAGAGCAGGCATGACTGTAATGCAAACTTTTGCTTCGATTACAGCCTAGTTGAGTTTGAAAAATCATTGGCATGAGGGAAGATTCTGAAGGATGTTTTTGGCCTTGGCGATTGCACTTGAAAAGCAGGACTATTTGATTTGTCATTATTCTTGTTCAATTTGCTAACTGCATCTATCCTTTTTCTTCTATATACCAATTATCTAAAATGCTTGCATTACCTTTCTTTGGTACTTGGGTACTTGGTCTATAATGTTTTAATGGATATCTTCTTTTGCTTTTTTTCTTTTTAAATGCAGGCAACTTTCTTTCAGAGTTGATGTTTTAGCAAATAACCAGTGCTTGCGGAGTTGGGGTTGCCAGGGTTGTGGTTAGCGCTGACATTTGGAGGTGACAACTGACCAGATATCTTTAGCATGCTACTGGGAATGTAAGCCAAAAATTATCAAGTAAGAAATTAAAATCACATAATATAAAAGTAAAGAGACAAAGCTAGGTCAGTGTAATACTCAAATGTAAACTTGGTTATAGTATAGCCATTTTTTTTTCTTACTAAAAGATCAGCACTTGTTACAATGGAGTAATGGACCACCATTCTCATTAGTTTCATTGTTCTTATTTTTAGGTCCTTTCCATGATTAGCTCTGTATCCCCTAGCTATCTGTTTTTGTTGATAAAATGTATTTGGTAAAGGAGTAATGGACTACATTACTAAAAGATCACCACTTGTTACTATGGAGTAATGGACTACCATTCTCATTACTTTCATTGTTCTTACTTTTAGTTCCTTTCCATGATTAGCTCTGTTATCCCCTAGCGATCTGTTTTTGTTGATAACATGTATTTGGTAAAAGAGAGCTTTTGGCCTTCATGTGGAGTGATGGTACTCAACCCATGCACTATTACCAGCTAGTGTCAGCAGGCATTTCCAATGCATATGAGTGGATGCATGGGTGATAGACTGCAATTCCCCAACAGGTTAAAGATCTTTTCTGTTAGTTATGTTACTCGAGACAGGTATTTATGTTTTCGGATGGCGTATTTCTTTTGTTGCTCTTTCTTAAAGTCAGAACTGAACTAAATATGGTGTGTGTTCGTTAAAGATAAAAGAGTTCTTGTAGATGCATGAAGAGTGGAGGAGACAACCAGTACATGACATTTGTGGCCTCTTCCTCTTATAATAACAGAGATTTATGCATATTTATGACATGATACATGCACATTTGTCGTCACACACCACCTTGAATAATAATAATAATAATAATAATAATAATAAAAAAGAACAATGCCTCCTGTTATATTGAGTCCTGAGCCAAGGCAAGAGGAGCTTGACAGGGTCCCATGCAAGATGGCCGTGACGAGGTATCAAACGTCTCTGGAAAGCTTATATCGTGAGGAATGCTGCTGGATCTACGCAAGGGAAGCATTTGCATGTGCTACTCTGCATGCGTCCTGGATTCTTGAAGGCGGCGCCCATGTAACAAGGTTTAGTATGTTGCACAAAAGAAATTTTTTTTCTTTTTCTTTTTCTTTTTCTGAGGGAGAAAATATACGTTTTCTTATGCACATGGACGGGAAGTCTTGCAGTGTTAATTGGTCAGGGACACCATCAGCGGTGTTGCATTCCGAGGACAAACTCATCGCAACTGATTGATACCTCCCTTTACCACGTCATATCTCAGAAATCCCATCAAGGCGTATCAGAATTTCGATTTGTTTTATGCGAGGCGCTTCGTATAGGCCTGTATGATATGACACGTCGTTCATGCTCGAGTTTATTTTGGATTTGCTTCTGGTGGTCATGGATTGCAGAATCTTGTGTTCATGCGAGGGCTGGGGTACTTCCTATTTACCCTTTTAACTTCGCTGCACAGCTGGTCCACGATTATAGAATCTTATCTCCATGCAAGACTTGAGGTACCTTCCACCAGCCCTCACCGCTCCGCCACCAATTTCGAAAAGCTTGGTCCAGCCTGTAAAGTGTGTAATATATAAACATTTTTTTTATTTTTAAATTTATATAAATTTTAAAATTATTCTATTTTTTTTATTTTTTTATCTTTAAATTTTATGAACTATCTGAATTTAAGAATAATGAAGGTAATCAAATTTTAACTTGTCTACATTCGAATGTAGCCAATCCTATCTCTCTCTTTTTTTTACCTATCTTGATTATATTTAAATATAGCCGAGTTTAGGATCTGATCACTTTTTTCATCCTTAAATTCATATAAATTCTAAAACTACCTCGCTTTTACTTTTTTTCATATTTGAAATTTGTGAACCGTGCGAATCCAATGATGAAGGAGGTCACTGGATCTACACTAAGTTATATACATTATTCTATTCCAAAAAAGAGTCTATCTTCATATATATATATATATATATATATATATATATATATATATATATATATATATATATAGAGAGAGAGAGAGAGAGAGGGGAGGAACTGAAATTGGCTTTTGAAACACCAATTAACAAGAAGGGTGGTAGTTTGGATGTTAAAACATTTCCAACTAATTTATAGACAGGTTCCTACAAACTAAAGAGAATATGAAATTCTTTCTATCAAAATCCTTTGATGTTTAAGTCAACCTAAATGAAAGAGTAAAGACCTGTAATCCCTTAGGTCAGCATTTTAAAGTTATAGGCTTAAGCTTGTGAGTATTACTTGAGAGTATAAGGTTGCTTTCGTTGGTACTTAGAGAAGTTCTTAAATTAATCCACTCAATGATGAATGACTTGAAAGAACAACAGTATTAATAGTAGTCTCTCCTAATTGATACTTTCATCTTTGAAGGATACATGTCGCCATCTGATGAGCCATTACTTATCTCCTTCTAGTTATTTGTTACATATCGCCATCAAATTGACTTATCAACTCATATCATAACACATGCCATGCACGTCCATATAACATTTGATCTAAAAATGATAGAAGTAAAAATAATAAAAAATATGTTTACGAGAGCAGCGATGCAATGAGCCATGTCAATCTTTATTTGGCTAGATTTTTTAATAGCAAAAATTATCTTTTTGGATGATTTTTGAGTAACAAACTTTTGCTCTATAAACAGGTAAAAAAAAAAAAGTTGACATAGAAAGTATCTTTTGTCAAGAAATAATATTTGAGGGTTATTCTCTTTTTGAACCCAAAAAAAAATAAAAAATTTAAAAAGTGCGCCTATGCCGAGGAATAATTCATGATAGCTCCTCTCTTATGACATGCATAACTATTTTTTTGATTTTGCTTCCCTCATAAATGACATTTAACATGCAAAAGGCTTATTCCAAGGCTTGCTCTCACTTTATGTCTAAATCAAACAGTCATAAAGTTTTCTTTGGCTTGGTAACTTTGCCACCAATCATTCTCCACACCTTGCACTAGACTCGAGGTACCTTCTACGAGCCTCTGTAGCTTTACCACCACTTTGTCGCTACGTCTGTTGAATGTACATGCAAAGATTATCTCGCCTGGCAATTTCATTATCAATCATTTTTTTTCTTCTGTCTCTGCGTGCGCGTGCGCGCGCGCGCGTCCACGAAACAAGTACCCCACAGGATTGCTCATTCAAAAATTGAGAAAAATATTTAGAAGTAAAAGAAGATGGAAACAACATTGAGTATGATGTTTCTTATCTCCACGGAAAAGTAGTGGGAAAGCCAGACCAGCTTCCACTAAGATACAAAGAAGCTCATTAAGTTATTCCATCGCTTGCAATGGCACCACCGAGAACCAAGCGAGGCGCATTAATTTTCCAATGCCCAAACGGCACCGTAACACAGATGAGGACAAAAGAGGGGAGAGGATAACGCCTCGCTTAGCCTAACCAACGCACCAATTGCGATAAACTACGCTGAGGAAAAGAATTCAATGCCGGCGAGCCCCCACCAGCGACGCACAGCATCGGCGTGACGCTAATGAGGCCATCGATAGCTGAGTCGGCCCTTGAGGAGATAACGCCTCGCGTGATATCATTAAATATGGCTGCAGGCTTCCATGGTGCTCGAGCCTTTCTAATCGTGGGACTGAACCGAATTAAGTAGTCTGACACTAGGCTCGACTCAGCCCTCGACTCAGCTCGTTTGCACTTCTACAGTGCCACTCTTGTACCGAACTCTAGATTATATGGAGGGTCCACCCATCATGGGATCCAAAGTCTTGCACGATTCCATATTTTAATCTTGACTTTCTTGCTTAGTTTTAGCCTCTCCAATACGGCAAACCAAAATTTGGTTTCTTGCGTCTCAGTCCAATGTTTGATGGATTTAAGTTAGGTAAACCCACTTGCGTTATAATTATCTAAATCTATATTTTTTTAAAGATACATCATTAAAAAAAAAAAAAAAAAAAAAAATCCATCTACATTACTAAGCAAGTAAATGTCACCGCTGGAGTTAAGTCTCAATTCTCTCTCTTCGTTAAGTTTTATTGCAAACTGGTTTTGGTTTTGATTCTTCTTGACTCTCCACAACTAAGTATCTTTCAGTACAACTGCATCAAATCAGGACTTTGGCTGGTCTAAAATCTGATTTGGTCTTGTAATACCAACTCTATTGGCATTTGACCACGTTAATCATGCACTTGGATGACTAATCATCATTCATTACGTATATAAGCTCGATTAGAAATAGTTTGAAACGCAAACTAAAAGGATCGAATATGGTTTCAAATTACTTATCCGGGACATGTTAGATCCTAACATGACTTGGAGTTGGTTCACGTCTAAAACTATAGATTGGTATCTGATTCAAAGTCTCTTGCACTCTTTGTTCGGCTAGCGTCCAGAGCCATGAAGCAAAATGTCTGATATCCAGTAGTCTCTTCTGATTTGGTCTGAACTAGCTTGAGCTTAGCTAAGAACAGGCCACCCTGCGGCTTTTCCCTCTCAATCACAAGTTTACAACTAGACGAAAGATCTTTCTACACCATTAAGACAAGAAGAGAGAGACAAACTAAATTTAAAATTTCAATATTAAAAAAATTTATGACCCTCATGGCCTCATGTTTACATGAACATTGCCATTTGCTTGCATAGGAAGGCTAAAGGTTCACGAGGATGGGGGGAATAAAATGGAGTTGGAGTTGGAGTTGGAGTTGGGGACTTGGGGGAGGAGGGGGGGAGGGCTGACACAGGCGAGCCCACCAAGTGGGTGGATGAGGGCATCACAGGGGTCCGGTACCCGCTGCTGCCTGAGGGAATTAAATGCCTCTCAGCACTGATGTGGTTTCGGTCTGTTTGAGATAGAGACTTGGTCCCAACTCACTTATTGCTCTCCACCCACCATATCTGCCACCAACTTTGGCTCTCTGCATACTCTTCTCATTTTGGTTCTGAGTTTCATATATTTTTTAGGCCATGTATGCATGCTGGGGGGAGAAGGGATGAACACGGATCCAGTATATTGTTTATTAGTTTATGCTGTCCTTAATTTGACCAGCCCAGCAATCAGGAAATGAATGGAAGGAAACATCTCATTTTAATCAAAATTATAAATAATAAATAATTATTCCAGTAAAATGCTGCAATATCTGATTCCTTATACAGATAGATGGTGATAGCTTAATAAAATTTTGGTTCCTGACTGTGGTTCACAAAATTTTGTATTTGTATGATATAGTTAATTCGCAATATGTTCGAACAGTTGAATAAACCACACTTAAGCTCTAGTGATCAGTAGTTGATTCAACGAGGAAGAATGATCTATACCTTCTTACATCAAGAACAATCATGATAGTTTGTTCTGTTAACATTTGTTCAAAGAAAAGAATAAACAATCTATTAATGAGTTCTTATGCTTGATATTCAAGAACCAGAGGAGGTTTCGTTCTTCTATTTAATTAGGGACTAGGAGAGCAATCTATAGCCTTTTTGCATGGAACTAGACTAGAGCAACAACACTAGAGACTTGCAATAGAGTTATAAATCACAGATGAGGTCCCTGAGTAAAATTTTTGAACGGCATAGTAGCATCCCCCTCAAGTCATATCACATCAACATAGGAGAGGGAGATTGGAACAAGAAACATTACAACACCACAAGAGTGGCAAATATATAAGAGATGACAATTAAGCAATTTTACTGACAAGGACCCTTATAAAACGTGGTTTGCTTTAGAGTCATCCATCTTGATGTGGCCCCATCACCTTCTCTTTCTCCCCCTCCCTCTCTCTTTTTTGCTTCCCTTTAGGCAGCAATTTGGAGCCATGTAAAAGAGGAAGCTGGAGAACGAGAAGAAAGCGTTTTGTAGGGTGAAAGTTGATACAAAGGAAGACGCCTTTCACAAAAGGAGAAGCCCGTTACTTTTATCCACAGTATAAACATATAAAACCCCTCCTTCCCAACTCCATGACCTTTATTTCCTCCCTCCTTCCTCAGTCCTTATTTCTATCGTCCCATGTGTTGGAATCTAATTTGGTCCATACTTGCCGTCTAAAACTCTCCCGTCATGGCCCAAGCTATCCATCTGCCTTCACATCTTGACGACGGTCGAAGACATGGGAAAGAAAGAACTCAAGGAGCACTGATGGCTCCAGCGCTGCCCGACGTTGGAGAAGCTTGGAAGGAGAGATGATGATTGGAGTGTTTCAAGTGAGTTGGAGGTATTGGCGTGCCTCAATCTGAGAACATGGTTAACAACTGCTGGAATAGCCATGTGATTGGATTGAGCCGCGTCAATATCTCCTTCACACGACCACTCACATCTAAGGTATTAATCCCTCTCCTCTTTCTCAAAGTAAGGCTTTCCCATTTATATATATCATCTTTTACGCACTCCTAGGATATCTAGATCGCCAAGGTATCTTATCATGCTCAGTTGTTGATCTCTGACTGCAAGTGAATGATGAAAACACTGGCTGCTCACTGAACTAGGGGAAGGAGAAAGGTTTTGTTTTTTGCTAATACTGTGATTTTTAGTTCATATATATCTAATAAAATGGCACATCTTTCAGGGTCCCTCTCTTCATGCATGTTCGTTCAGAGAAAGTAGATTCCTACACTGATAGATTTCAGAGAATCATGACATAATGGAAGATTTCTTTTCTTTCAATAATGATGTCTGCTGAAAATTTCTTCTATGGCTAAATTATCTAGGACTTGCCAGAACAAAGTGATCAGAAACAAAATAGTTATTTGGATGGGGAAAAAACCGTACCTTGTTTGATGTCACACTCTTTTGCTGGCGAATGCAAAGCCAGTTTCTAATTATCCTTACTGCAGTCTTAGCACTTAAACCTGGCATTCTTGGGCAACCTAAAATGGTCGAGCAAATGACTTTTACTTAAAAAGGATTAGGAAAAACCTATGCAGCCTGAGAGGAAAAGAAAGTGGCTGAGGTGTAGCCAGCTTAGATTATTATCCATGGAGAGGGTGGGTTCAAAACATCATGGTTCCTTCTCTCCAGGCAAAATGCTATATGTCTAACCTGCCAAGACAGTTCTTTTGTTTATCCGGTGGGTGGTGATGGCAAATGAGATTTCTGTGTTACTAAGCACATCTTGAGGACTAATAATCCTTCCTTCTTTATACTTCCAAATTAGAGCACGTCACCCTTTCAGCAGGATGTTCAAATTAAAATTCAATTTGCTTGCGGTTCTCTCTCTTTAGAATGGATTGGTATATGAGTTAGGCAATACCCACTTACATCATCTTCCCATCCCCATCCCCACCTCCACCTCCATTCTCTCTCTCTCTCTCTCTCTCTCTCTCTATGTGTATGTGTGTAGCTGCATGAGGGGGGAAACTAGTTATTATGGATTCATGGTGCAGCAATGACCATCTTACGATCATGCTGTGTTTTTCACCCGGATCATTTAGGCTCATGTTGCTTCCACCAAAATGAGCCACTCATACATGTAGTAGGACCATCAGAATTTAAAGTTTTGTTTAATTAGGTACCGGTGTAAAAGCATCATAACTTTTTTTTTTTTTTTATAATAAAAACAATAAACATACTTCTTCTTCCCCTTGCAACCTTTCCTCCGTGGTTACATAAATGACTTGCTCACATGTAACACTCCCGGTGGTAATCACCTCTTCACCTTTTCTTTCTCCTTTTTTTCCTTCTTTCTCACAGAGAGAGAGAGAGAGAGAGAGAGAGAGGCCTCATCACTTTGATAAAGATAATGAAGCGAAAGAGTGTACAGCAGAAATGAGAAGAATTCTAAGAAGTAAACAAGAAGAGAAAAGAAGACAGAATTGTGAAGGAGAAAGAAGAATACAAAGAAAAGCTTGGTGTTTCATTACCCTTTATAAAGCAGCATTGGCATCTTCAACGGCCACAGATGGAGTCCTATCGAGGGGAAAATTTGCATTAAAATTCAACATTAAGAGGTCAACGAAGTAATAGAGCCGTTTTATTGCTATTTAGATGCCAAGTATCATGAATGGATCTCATTAGGAGGAGGACAATGCAAAATTTTGATCAGAGTTAGGGCACATGATGATGCCAATACTCTCCCTTGAGAGATTTGATAGACATTAGACCATTTCAAGGTCCATAATTCTCTAGATTATGGGTTAAATCTTTCAGCAAATTAACCATAATTCAAAGGGAGTTTCATTTGGAACAAAATAGGTGTTAAAAAGAAAAGTTAAAATGAGAGTACTAAATATATTAAGCTTCACTTGTTGCCTGCGGTCTTCAACTAGAGTCTAAAAGACCGAAATAAGATCGAAAAACATCTTCTTAGCTAAGAGTAGAGTAGAGAAACAAAATTAGTTTAATGCGGAATAGTTAGTTAAGTGGATATGATAAGATGCTACAAGGACTAGGACTCATAGGCCAACCTGAATTAAATACCAGTTAAGGTTGCGATTTTTAAAAAATTTTAACATATAGTTTCATTTACTTATTACAGTTGGCAGTCTTCCAAGCTGACACAATGTGTTCATCATTTGCCCATCGCACAATAATAATAGACTCGAAGGTCCTTGTCTCTCAAAAGAAACTGGCAACGGCGCTTGCCTACGTCCAGACGATATATTTACTCTGTGATGGTCTTGAATGCTTATTGCATGCTTCTTCCACGGTGTCTGAACCATCTTCGAAGCCAAGGCTGTCTTTATCACCTGGATCCTGAGGACGCTAGCCCATGAATTGTCTATAATTTGTGCCGGGCTCTGTTGGGATGCCTAGCTTCCAAGGATAACAGCACCAATCGCCTTAACAAATCCTGCACGTCCATCCCACTATTAGGTCGATATCACATCTTTTCTCTGGTAGAAGAAGAATCGTGTTGCATTTCAAGAGTCATGTTGCATTTGTTCCACATCTGCACACAGCTTTTTTTCATATATCGTTCTTGTATTCATGTTACCAGCAACTCAAATCATGCATAATGCACCACTTACATAAGACCCATTCCAAAGAGCCAGGTATTGATTGCTGGACCAAAGTTGTCATTCATAATGGACTGGAGATGAGATCCTGAATCTTCCAGCCATATATCCCAATAAATATTACAAGACAACTTGAGCCGTCCCCTTGACCTGATTTCCATACGACCATGCTTCCCATCTTTCCCTTTTAAGATGGGATATTTTGGCAATTTTAAGGATAAAACAGGACCGGAATAAACTGTAAATAACTTAAAAATCTTGCAAGAAAGCAGAATCTCCATGAAATTGTTCGCCCACTCAAGCGTGAGATATGATAAGATGACATGATACAAATGGACAAGGTAAATCAATCTACACTGATAAAGCTCTCCAATAATTCACGGGAAGTCACATGCTTTACAGATTCCCCAGGAACGCTAATAATATAGCTACTCACGGGAAGCAATAAAGGGAACAGCTTCATATGCTTTACTTGACAAATGTTCTGACTCAGATGAGACTTTACTCATAATGATGCATCGGGGGTGCTGCAAAATCCTCGAGTAAAACACATCCAGGCAAATCTGCATCACCTACCATAACCTAAAAAATTATAACTATGTTTAATTACATTTCTTTAGCTATGCACATCACAAACCGTTTCCAAATGTACAAGAATTTCCAAACGTACAAGAATCACCAGCTCTCCTGGAACATAGTCATGCCACCTCTGGCAGGATTTGCAAGCCAATCAACAATGTCAAATGAGAGCGGTCAACTATACAGCCACCCTGTTTTTATTGTTCAGCTGCAGTATGAGCCACCAAGCTCATCATATAATAACTTCCATTCACCTCTCAGCTCAAACATGTTAGTACTTGTGGCACGAATTCCAAAAAAACCAAGAACATTTGGTTAAATAAGTTCTCATAAGACTTTTGTTTGACAGCAAAAGAATGGAAAGCCAAAAAAAAAGGGTAAACTCGACAAGTATCTCGGCAATCCTGTCAACAAGTTTAAGCCAACAGTTGCCTGATCAGCTGCTTAGTTTTCTCAACGTGGCTTGCTGCATTCCGAAATCTCAATGGAAGCAAAGAGGTGTAATAAGTTTCAAAAATAATTTGATCATTTACAAATGTTGGAGTAGAATGATAATCTTCCAAAATTTCATGGGAAACTCAGAAAGAGGAGAGACATTGCAATCAGACTCCATTGTGGAGTTCTAGTCCTCTTGCTCAATCTGCTAGGGTAAAACCCAGCAGTAAAGAACTTGGGTATGAAATGAAGTTGTCTGGCCCCTGACACAGCAATATACACAGGGTATGCATCCACAAAGTAAGACATTCACAGAGATGTGTCCATTGGATAAGAGCCGAGTACTCGAAGGAATGTCGCAAATTCCTACACAAGCACAGTCATGTTTCAGGTGGTGATAGAAGAAACAATGAATAACCATCCAAAACCATATTAGATATACAAAGCTCATGAAATCTAGAAAGTAATATGGCACGACAATGTAGGCAAATATTCTCAAAACAATCTATTGTTTCGTGGATATTCTGAATATTGAATGCACTGCATCATTGATTAAACATGCTCACTTGAAACAAAATTAAAATATTCTTCATGATTGTTGTCCACAGAGTCACTACAATCTAATTAAGAAGAGGTAATAAAGAATGCTATAAATACAAGGCGGATGCACAAAAATTACCTCAATACAGGTTTAATGCCTTATATCCATGTACATATTTACAGTAGTAAATTTGCATCAATCTTCATTATAACATGCAAGAATTTCACAATTTTGAGATTGTAATCTATCAATGTTGATTTTAGCATCTAGAGCAGAAACACAAGTGCAAACTCCAAGCATGACACCAAATGAAAGGGTGCTTGTACAGAACCAATGTAAAAACTCCTCATCCGATACAATCCATGCACACTCATACATAGGATTAAAGTTACTTATGAACAACACATGGATAACTTCTATTTTAATTTTAAATAATATTGAAACATCATTTAATAAATTCTGAATCGACTTGATTAAAACAGGGGAAAAGAATTGCTGAAACCAGCAAAAAAAGTTCTCCTTTGGCCTCAAAACCCTTAATTTTTCACCATGCTCTTTAATCAGAAGCCAATTTACTTTCCGTATGCTCCTTTGAACTATTCTCTAAGTGCTATTAGTTGTTGCCTTAATGTCATAGATGATACAAGCAGAATAACAGACTAGAAATCTGCAGCATATTTCTCAATATGCAAACTTCACTTACCCCAACTACCCTAGATTTGTTCAATACCTTTTTCTGGCAATAGAGGATTGCTATCACTCCAAGTTACATGGAAACACCAACAAGGTGTCATATACAAAAAAGGATTACTGTGACCAAGTAATCAACACTTGTATGAGTCAATATCCTTAGATGCCAATAATTGTGAAGTACTTCCTTCTTCCTAGAAAACTGTTTAATTAAGTTTTAAGACAGAAGAGTAGCCTTACAAGCATGAATGAACTAACTGCATTAGTAATGAGAAACTAATAGAAGCAAAGCATTATTTAAGAATCAACTGGAGATAATGAAACAGGGATGTTGATGAGTGTTGCAAATGTATTTATATATTTTGGAAAAAGAAACTATCAACATCCCAAGCACCCAAAGTGCAAATGGGTCTCTCTCTCTCTCTCTCTCAGTGCGTGCGTGTGCGTGTGAGATAGTTGGCAAGTAGATATTGTCAAGGTCAGTTAATAATGTTATGAACTGAGAGATATGCCAGATGGTCTACGGATAGAGAGGCTCTAGCTTGATGCTTATATGGTGTGGTCAGAGGGGCTCCTATCAGTAACAACTAAAAAACCTCTTTTGACGGCATTTCTGATAACTGACTAAAGATAGAACACTAAGGGGTCTGATAGATTCTCTTATGGTTTGTATAGTTTTCCCCTTCTTCAGATATGGTGGAGCAACTCCTAGAATCTAGCTTAGCAATTAAAGCCTTACAGGGAATGAACCAGTGAGTTACCAACTTGCCAACATAAGTTGAGCCCCTGCATCAAAGGCCCTGGGACCAAAATATTGCCTTTGAAGCACTAGGTGTAGCCTGCGACATAGTTTTCTTCTAGTGGGTGGTAGGTACTTACACTATTCTACAGAAATTTCCAACCAATAGGTTCCTGCCTTTGATGTTGAACTTTGTCCTCGAGCTGGTGTTGCACTGATGGAGGCTTGAAGCCAAAGGTGGAAGTGCCAACACCTGTTAGAGGTGGTGAAGGGAATTTTGATATTTGCAGACTTTGTCCCATACACTTGCTGGACCATTTGGAGGGAGCCCTAGTAGGATCCTTGGTATTAGCAGTGGAGTGAACCAGGTGGTGTGTGGACTTCCTTAAGTCCCCACCAATTAATTGGCCTATGGAGGCTGAGGTGAGGGGGAATTTGGTCCGCTGTACTAGCCTATTAGTCTTGGCTACCAGAACTTGGTAGTTACCCAAACTTGGCCATTGATTACTTTAGAGGACTCACCTCTGTTGTAGCAACCTGCCATTTTGCCTTACATTTTGCATCAAAATCACCATATTTTACTTATTTTAGACAAGCCATGAATGCCTGCTGTAACTTTAATCAATTATCTAGATGATTCACATCTCAAACTAACTGTAATCTAAAAGAGCAGAAATAGGGGGAAAATCAGGATTTTCTACTAGGGGGTGCTAGCAGATTTCTTCATAAAATCTTAGCACCATGGGAGCAAGGATTGAATACTTGAGAATAGAACAGATCTTGTAATTAAAACTAGCATTTGGCATTTCAATGCACATGACCGATATGCCTTGCATTCAACTGAAAGGAGTATCTGACAGATAGTCTAGGACACATAATTTGCCATCATTTATTTAATTATGTGACCAATCTTGCACATGATTTCATCGATGGTTGTGACCTATCACATGTGATGCACATGAAGCACTAGGCTCTATAATTTCAGATGAATGAATGGTTGTCATGATACACGAAATGCTGGGCCTGTATTGTGATTCATCTGGTCAGAGGAAAATAAAAAGGAATGACCATGGTGGCACTGCTTACTATTCCTAGATAAAATTTCCAAATACAACCTACAGGACTGTAATAAGGAGTATATGTTCCACCATTGCAAACATATCTTCTTTTAATGCACCAATTGTTATATAAGTAGACAAACTCCTTGCTCATAAAGATATCAAGCATTTCCAGCATGGTATTAAAATTTTACCAAGAAGAAGAAACTAATTTTTGAATATTTAAGCATTCAGTGTAATTTATGTTTCAAACAACATAAAAAAAGATAAATGGTCATAAGGATTCTAACCTGTAGGTGAACCAAGGCATTTTGTGCACGAGGTTCAGCCATGGATGCTTCAAAATCAATGTAGAATAGATAATCGAAGTACCTAAGACAAAAAAAAATTCTCAGTTAAGTTGCATGGAGAAATGCAACTACAAAGGAAGAGCTACAATAGAACTTATAATATCAGATATCTTTTTTTAAATTATTACAAGATGAAGACAGACAGCAAAAGGTCACATGCAAATGACATAGCCGAATGTAAGTGCTGTAGAAATACAAGCAGCTTGATTAAACAGCAATGCTTACTTGGCAGTGCCATGGTTTGAGTCGTCAACAACCCTTAAAGGGCGCTTTCTTTGTGGCCTGCTTTCAATCTGTGGTTGCACAAACAAGAATTGTCAGGACTTCAATCAAAAAACTTAATTACCCTGAAAATCGCAATGTCAAATTCTATGTTAGATACCTTTGTTAGATTAATGCTTCTTAAAGCAAAGACTGCCAAAGCTTTAAATAATACTCCAGGACCTTCTTCAAGAGTGAAGACAACACTTGTCTGAAAAGATTAGTGAAAATTTTGTTTTTTCGTTCCTTCCACAACATTGCATTTGAACAAAATAGAATACCTACTAATACCTTAAAAGGCCTATCTGTTCTTGGAATTATAGGCTCTCTAGCCAAAATAAGAAAACGAGTAATGTTGTCGGAGATATCCTGCCATTATCAATACATCATATTAAAATAGATGATCATAACCAGAAATGATAGCACCTATGTTACATGGACTTGCAAGACTCTGTTGGGTGCCAATGTGGGTATGTAAGCATCAGATACATGCGGTACTTAAAAATTCCTTCTCACACAACCACACTTAAGTGTCATACCAGTACCCATGTTGAATCAGGTGCACATGCTGAAGGATAAAACAAGGGATTCAGACAAAATAGAATAGCACTGAAACTGAAAAGGACTGAAAGGACACAAAGGAAACAACCTTTACATGCAAATGGAAGAAAAAGATTGACTAATTGAAAGAAAATTGCAGAGTAAAACTTAGTAGTAGCTCCAAACTAATGATCAAATGAACAAACTGAATCCAGTTTAACTCAAGCTTAAAAAAAGATTGGAGTAAAAACATAAGTGTCAATCTAGAGTAGGGGGACATTATATGGTCCAAGATATTTTTATGTTTTGAACTGAATGTTATTGAATTTAAATACAAGCTAAAATCATAAGAACACAATGCTATCATGATAACTATGGAGTCATCTTCTTAAAGAGGACTAAGAAAAATATATGTGCATGCAAGTAAAATGGTAATTAGTAAGTAAAAAGAAAAGATTCATTACCTGAATCCTTTCTTCCACTATCTTAAGCCCATATATTTCTGCAGCTCGGGCACTTGCAACTGCTCCAGCATCCCTTAGTCCATTTGAGGCTACAAGCTTTAAAAAAATTCTAGGAGTTAAAAGAAAGAAGGAATATTTGTGGTTACTATTGACGAAAATAAATGCACAAAAAAAAAATAATATGAATTACCTGAGCAGCTAGAGCAGTATCATCAACACTTTCCCGAACAACGCCTAACTTGCTCAATGCAATCTCACACTGAGCAAGCGCCTGCAAGTAATAAGATTTTGATTATTATCTCAAAACTGAGGCATTTTGATGATAGGGTCAGTAAAAAATCAACCTGTGGATGGCTTAAAACACGTTTTAGCTCCTCCTTTTTCACACCTGGCAGAGCCATGAGGCAGTGGTTAACAGCCAGTTGCACCTCACCCACAATATGTAGTCTATGGCAGAGAAGCAAGTCATAGTTTCTATGAATGCTTCCACCCACAGAATTCTCTATTGGAAGAACTGCTTTATCAGCTAGCCAAAGTTCAACAGCCTGTCAGTTAGCAAAATCAGCTTAAAATGGTGCAGTTTAAAGATTGATGAATTTAAATGATCTGAAATGATGTTTTCTTCAACCTTGAATGCAACTTCAAACTGTTCACAGGGCACAGCTACACACTGTGGGTATGCTTTGAGGGCAGCAGCCTCACTGAATGCACCCGGAGAACCCTATATTAAATTATAAATCATAATAAGAACAATGTGCTTGATTTGCTGAAGATGCTACCCATAATACAAAAATATAGAACGTGATCAGGCAAGTAAAAGTCATACCTGATACGCTACACGGACATTAGATCCATGGCTAGAAACAGTTAGATCAGTTAAAGATAATGGTTCTGCAATTTTAAGAGAATAGCTATTAATATTGTCGAAGTTACTAATATTTGAAATAATCTCAATGGGAAGATAAAATCAAATGAAAATTTAAGAATTAATCCAAAACACCTATATCTATCGCCAACTTTTGTCCAAGATGGTCAAAAGCACAAGACACCCTTAAGGTAACATGGCCCCTACATCGCCTTAGAACTAGGTGCCAAAAAGGCAATCACCTAAAGAAAGCAAGGCACTAATTTGAAAAGTTCGGCAAATGTATTAATTATAAATATTACATGTATCTGAAAAAATACAAGCACTATAAGATTGGTTATTTAGGCCAGGCCTCAACATCAAAACTGTTATATCCAACCAAAATGCCCCTTAAAACTAATAAAGCTCTAAAAGAATGGGCAAAAAAGAGATAGGAAGAATACTGTCTGACATTGGAGAGTTGCTTGCCCCAAAGCCTCACACTTTGTCCCAGGTGCTCATCTAGGCGTCGTCTTAGTAAACTCACCCTGCCTAAGAACTGTTGGGGTGCTCAAAGGCTTCCTTGTCTTTCATAAGTGCCTAAGCAAGTGCCCAAAGCACCTTTGACAATACTACCTTTTAAATAAAACTGCAACCAGACTAAGCTATATAGAAATTGAAAATTATGCAAATGTTGAGTCTCAACATTCACTTTAGCCTAATGATACAGACATGGACATATAAATTATTAGAAGAGTTCTACAAACTATACATTATATTTTTAATAAGATATTTAACAACTCAAAATCAGTGATGGGTCATACAATTGGAGATGCACACAGTTGATCTTAGACTATAGTCTACACCACTGAAAATGCTGAAAGTTATATGTGATCTGTCTCCTACCTAAGCATCAAATTGGTACAAAAATTGATGGCATTAATTGTTTTATTGTGTTAAAACACATTACAGGGCATAAAAAATGATTATTGACACCATCAATCATGATGTATACATATAAAACATGCATAGATTAAATCCAATTAGTTTTGATCAAGCAAAGAAAGAAGAAAAAATTATAGTAACCAAAAGGTTAAATGAATTAATAAGTTTAAGCATTTCCAAATAGGAGTGCAACAAGATCGATCAATATTAAATGAGTTTAAACATGAATGAATGTATTGGCTATCTTTCAAGAATTCAAAAATGCCTCTTTAATATCACAAGGTCCAGACAAAGCAATGATTCAAGATTACTTATTTATATGTGTACTTGAAAATAAATGTCCTAAACTACTTTATGAGGTGGATGTGTAACAAGTACATGTGTATCATGTATATTAAGATTCCCAGCAAAGGATTAAATCTCAATATTGTAGGGTTCACGGCCCTAAATGTGATATTTAATATGCATGATATGATTGTATATCTGTGGAAAACCTTAACCGAACACTAAAAGGATTATATGAAACATGTCATAACTGTAAAAATCAGAAAAAAAAAAGGGGGAAACGATGGAAAATACTTCATGATATCTTACACTAAATTATTTAAGATGATAGCAAATAGTTGCAGTATATTACATACTTGTACTCAAATGGCAATATACACCAAAACCAACTAGATAAACTAGCATAAAGTAATTTACTTGACAATGCTACTTAATCAGTATCATAAAGTATACAATCTTTAATTTATTTATGCAAAATGTACCAAAACAAATGATATCATTGGCAATGTTAAACTTGGGTAACTGTAAGTTTAAACAAACAACCTAGCGTGGTTTATCCTGCAAGACGTCTGCATGGCAGTCCAAAGGTCCAATCTTGACATGCACTAATCATGAAGCTGGATGGCGTAAAATTTCTATATCTAATCAGGTCATAAATCACATGCAATTATTAATGATTTATGCATAATGCATCCCTCATTTTTGGTAATTTGTCACTCAAGTAAACCATTTTGAATCTCATTCAGCATGAATTTTGTCAATCATTTATATACCCCTCAGAATTGAGTTCCCTTTCCTATCAAGATTCTGTCTGTGGAGCTCAACCTGGCATAAAAATGATCTTTCAAAGGATTTTACATTTATAACGAGCCATTACTTAGACGCTAACACTTTAAGGATTCGTACAGCCATACAGAACTCCCTGCAACTGCAACTTTAGGAAAGAGAGTGATCTTTGTGAAATGTAAAACGCCATGTAGCAGGAAAGAAAACCTAAGTGGAATAAGTAAAAAAATATTTGTCTTATCCAAACTACTGCTTACTTGCATGAGAATGAGATGCTCTTATTTGCTCAACCTCATCTTCTAATTAATTGAAAAAAAAAAAATTGTCTTGCTTACAGTCTGGCTATATTGTTTATGGTAACCATGCTAATGTCTAATTTTTTTCTTTTCAAGGAGTAAATTCAATGAATTTACAAGACAGCATCACTTCCTATTTCTAGCTGTCCTATATTTCTTTGTAATAGTTGGTAAAGCCTAATTGACATCTAAAAAATGGCAGGGTTACTATTCTCAAACTTGAAAAGAACCAATAAATTTATACCTGGAAGTATGATGGAACAAGCATAAAACAAACTTTTTCCATCATGCTAAGAAATGCTCTTTAGTACAGCCATTTGCTAGGATTAAACATATACTAAATAGATGGGGTTTTTTTCCCAAAATATCTCTAACATATAACATGAAAGCTGTAGAATCCGGCACACTGAGGATGGATGTGTTGGACTCTGAGGCCTTTATCTGAAGCTTTTAAGCCTATTTCACTAATATAAGAAATCCTACAAGAGTCTGCTTCATGTCACCTCCTAAAAAGATTCCGAGGAGCACAATCAATGATGCTTCCTCTAGTTGAAAATAGAAGATATAAACGTCGATAACTTTAGAAGCACATTTAAGATGTATAAAAGCAACCACTTTGAATATTAAAGGATTTGGGGAGAAAATGGTGAATTTGCGCCGGGAAGGAGAGCAGATATCAAGTTTTGAATGACAAAGGAGGATAAGAAAATTCATATGTATTCGTAAATATCATGAGCTTTGTATGTGTTAATTTATAGTTGTAGCATAGGCACATGAATATCATATTTATATGGTCAACGTTTAGCTGCATTGCCGAATATGGATATGCATTTTGGAAATATCAGACCTGAATGCTGGCAAGTAAATTCACAATGATGCAAAAATAGAAATAAAAGAGGTAATTATAAAACCATAAGACACCTTTGACTTTTACTAAAGTAGTCATTTGAGGGGAAGTTCAACAAGAAACAATAAAGCGCTCAGAGACAGATTTCATGAAAAAGTAAAGATTAAGAGGGATTAGGAGCAAGGTTTTAAATCCGATTGGATAAAGATGTCCTGCATTTTTTTCATAGAAAGGAACGCCCGCCTGTCCCATCCCATCCCAATGGCCATCCTAGTAGAGCATCCCTTTACCCTCATCTCCCTCGCGCCCCCCCCCCCCCCTCTTCAATTTTTCTTTATTTTTTTTTTTCTTTATTTCCTTCCCTCATTTCCTCTCTTTCTTTTTTTTTCTTCTTTATTTCTTTTCTTCCTTTCTTTCTTTTTATTCTCTTTCTTTCTTTCTTTCCTTTCCCTTCATCTTCTCTTTCTCTCTTCATTCTCTTTCTTACTCTTTTCTTATATGGTCGGGTTTCAATGTCTTATCCTTGTCCTGATCCCATTTTCCTATAGGAGTGGGATAGAATGGCTGGGATACTCTCCATCCTATCAAACTTAAAACCTTAATTAGGAGATTTAGAAATACCACTATTTTTTAAGCGAAAAAATAATATTTTGGTATATAAGGAGTTTTAAGGTTAGAGGAAACAGATGGTTTAACTTCTGGAAAGGCACTTCAAATGCAAATCAGATCTCAAAGAATTTAAATTGGACAGATGGTGATTCTTCAGTAAAACTGCATGAACCACCGTTGATAAACACTTCTTTTAACAGCTTGAAAATATACAAAACTAGATGAATAAACTGGAAAGGAACTTAAATCATATGCATGGAGAGTTCTAGCTTTTGGAAGAAACATTGGTGAAGCATCCACCATCATCTAACCTTAGAAACATGTATTTAAAACCTTGAACGAAATGGTAAGGAAGTCACATATGGTAGAATGTGGTAGATGGTATGATTGATAATTTAAGGGTTCTGTTCGTGCAATCAGACATTTACTTTGAAAGAAGTAGGGGTCCTATTTATTACAGCATAAAGGAAACTAAATTTTGGCTGATACCAAACATATAAATAATAATAGGCATCCAATTTCATGTACACAAAAGAGCATTGAGTGTCTCCTTCCTTTCCTTTCCATGTCATTATAACTGATATGATAAAGTAACCTTTGAGCACATTTAGAATCCGATTCCCAGAGTCTAGCATTTATAACAACACTGTCCCTGCATCAAGAGCCCATAGCCATGTTAGTTGGGTCAAGATCTGAAAATTCTCCAACAAAAATATTTCTAGTCCCTACTATGGTGCCCACAATCATCAAGCTGCCTATCATGAAATACGCCATGCCCGCAAGATGAGTACAATATCAACACCAATGATGTTCTTCCATGTTCAACAGATCTAAATTCATATTAATTGCTACACTTAGTGAAGATTTGCCTTCTTCCTATGACCAAGGAGAGATATTTTAGGTTGCCAGAGGGAAGTATGAGAGGAGTAACGACTGCGAAGATCATATTTTGAAAATTTATATGAAATTGCGAGGATTTGTTAATTTCACAACCAAAACCCTTCTCAACCCAGAAAGATCATAACTTGACTTGTCAAACAACATGAAAATTTTCATTATTTTGTGCACATTGAACTGCATTCTAGGGGCAAATTCCAAGAATTAAAATCGATACTTGGTTCAAACATCAAAGCAAAATCCACGGACAGAGAGTATCTAATAAATAAGAAAAACTTCAGATCAGTCAACAATATCAAAAAACTATCACAAGACATAGAACAAGAAAAGGTAAAAAGAAAACGGAGATTCTAAATGTCAAACCAAGAACCCACTTGGGAGAACCCTGTTCAACTTCTTCGGCTGCTCCTCTGCATCCCCATTCCCCACCCGTCCATCCACCTCTGATGAAGCAGGCGCGGGCGACAGGTTCTCATCTTCCACAGGCTTCACACAGACCCCGGCGCACGCCAACCTCCCTTCGGCTCTCGACACCTCCAACCTCCAATTCGGCCCCGCTGCCGCACCAGCACCAGACCTCCTCCTTCCAGGATCTCTCCGGCCAGTCTGGAAGAACCCCCCGACCCAAGTCCCAACCGCCTTCACGGCCATCGCTCCCCCTCCCCTGCTCTTACTCCGCAGCACCTCAGACGGGCCAAGAATCCGTCATGCGAATCAAGAAAGCAGGAACAGGAAGGAAACGAGATCAAGGATTTTGGCCTGGGATTTGGGGGGGAGTTTTGTTGAACGGGTGGTGGGCGGAGTTAGGTGGGCGGATCTTTGGCAGCACGTAGTTTTCAGTGGAAGAAGCCGGTGGTAAAAGGGAAATCAAAAGGTAGTGGTTTTTAGTTCGGGTGGGGAAAATTGGGAGGGGTGGAGGGCATTGCGACGCGGTAAATAGATGCTGGAAAGAAGAAGAAGATGAAGCGAGACCGTCTCCGGTGTGCGAGCGACGCCGGAGCGCGTGGGGACGGAGAGCTGCTATCTATACGTCGTAGGATGGCATGAGGCGGCACCGGTCACCGTCACCCTACGCCGCTGGATGCT
Source organism: Metroxylon sagu (assembly GCA_017589505.3). Taxonomy (NCBI): domain Eukaryota; kingdom Viridiplantae; phylum Streptophyta; class Magnoliopsida; order Arecales; family Arecaceae; genus Metroxylon; species Metroxylon sagu. The sequence continues at coordinate 477,199 of JACVBY030000552.1, read as the reverse complement.
TCCCCAGATACTTCAACGGGATCTTTTCCCTTTCCATATCTAACCATCCAATTCTTTGAATCGCACCCAATTTGGTCGGTGGATTATCCGAAGACTGTTTAGTGTCGGTCTTGTTTTCGCATCTTTATTTCTATATAAATCAATGAAATATTGAGGTTTTTAATATAAAAGATAAGAATGTTTTGATATATATATATATATTATTTTTTAAAAAAATTAAATTAAATAATTTAAATGAAATAAATTTTTTTTTGAAGGATAGGACCACAGCATAGCGTATGAAAAAGTTTTTCATGAATTTTTTTTTTTTTATCAATTTTGCACTTTCCTCCTCAAAGCTCTTGCCCAATGAATTTTTCATATAAAAAAAATTTTTAGTGATTAAAATATAGAATTAATCTAAAAAGAGAAAGAAACTAGAGAGCTCTTATTTCATAATTTCATTACAATAGGAGATTAAATAATCTAAAAAAATTATCTGAATTAAATGTTATTAAATAGAATTAAACGCATAACAATAGGAGATTAGATAGAATTGATTTTGGAAAGAAATCTTACCATATTATCTTAGGTTAGATAGCAAGATTTTTTTTTTAATAAAAGGATAAAAATAACTACCTTTTTTTCTCCATTCAAATCCCATGACTTTCCAACTTTCAAAGCACTAAAACATAAAGTCTCCATGTAACAGAGATTGGTACGAAGATAATATTTATTTTTATTTCGGTTTCACTTTCAGAAAGCTCCAAAGGTTTTGACAAATGATTTAAAAGCTAAAGGATTTTATCACATATATTTTTCTTAGAGTTTTAAAAATAAAAATAAAAAAGAAGAGAAATACCAAACAATTTCTAAGAACTCGGCAACAGTCTTGAGTGATTGGTTTTTCATATAAAAAAGAATTATAATAAAAATATAATTTCCTTGGATTTTCAAGGTGTTCAATTTACCCAATTTTTTTTTAAACAATTTGAGGAGAATGCCAAGAATTTTTTGTGACAGAATGTGAAGGTACTATTCCTCTATTTTTCTATAAAAGGTACATAAAAAGTATAGTTAAAGTTTCAAAGATTTAATGGAGAAAGGAATGCAACCACCAGGCGCATTCTTTAATTTAAGCGTAGTTTTTTCTCGTTAGAATCATGACGGACTGTGAAGCTACCCGTTTTTCTCGTGGTTTTAAGACGACCGACATGCGGAGGAGAGCTGTTTCAAGGTGATGATGATGATGATGATGATGATGACGACCTTGTCAATTACTTAGATCGAGTTACCACATCACGATATCATGGAACTCTTCGTTACCTTTGATTTATTGGATGACGGAGTGTGGTAGTTGGAACTAGAAAGCAACCTCGCCATTGACGCCTATTTGCGACTCTGAACCGGTCCGGTCCTGATACTACTGTACGTGGGTCGTGGCTTCTCTTGGCCACTCTCTTAAGTCTTTTTCGTCGCTGTCACACCTAACTATCTTGGTTCCTTCTTCTAAAAGGCATTACCTTAGTTGTTGTTTTTGGTATGAAATGATTTTATAGCATCATCCATCTCGAGACATGACAAATTCGTACCATTTGATATCTTTTTCTTTTAAGTAGTAATATATGAAGAATAAAATTATTATCCAAAAAAATGATTTTAATAATTTAACCTTGCCTAAGCGAAATAGAATGATGAATCATTTATCTTATATTTATCAATTTCTTTTTCATACTATAATAATATAATATAATATTTAATATACATAGTATCGATGATATATTTTTTATTATCAAAATATTTTATTATTAAATAAGGTGACGTTGAATCATTACTAATTCTATCACGAACAAAAGTCAGGGCGATGGTTAATCAAACGAACCCTTAAGTCAATGATATTTGTCTAAAGCTTGCGTACGGCATAGTATGTGAAATAATGGGATGAGGGAAGTGACGGGAATCCTTGCTAAAGCTTGTTATCCACTGTGGGAGACGAAGTCTACAAGGTTGTTGTGCTTGCTTTGATTCAAAGGTTCTGCACCAAAAGTCATAAGGTCAATCCGAAAGCGATATTGATGGCATTTTCAACAACTCAGGTTAATTTGTTGATCCACCGAATCATGATTCCAGAAAATATTGCGTAGTTGAAAGCATTTAAAAAATTTAAAAAAAATGATTATTGAACAATGAGAGTCCAAGGCATCTCAAACTGAAAGCAGATCTCTACTTTAATAACAGCTCAAGGCCGCCCTCCAAATTTTACATTACGGTAAAACTTTTATCCCATCTCCTAACCACGGAAGAAGAATGCCACCTTGTTATACGATTTATGAAGTCATGATACGTATAAAATTTACGAATTAGATGCTATAAAACTAACGCATTATCCAATAAATTAATCTATCTTCACTTTTAGAGAGAGATTTGACAAATTTAAACAACTTCCATTCATTTCTAACGTGTGTGTATATATGTATATATAAAGCCACTCACCGTCTCTTTCTGCATCCCCTTCTAGACTCGGATTTCTTCACCCGCCCATGCTTGGAATTTATGGCAAGCCAAGTGTGATCACCATATATCGTCCACAGTCGGGTAGCTGAAGTGTTGGTCGTAGAGTTGATCCACTTCAGCCATGAACCTTGTGGTTCTCTGCTTCGTCTTCAGGAACAGAGAAGAAACTTGAGCTTGAGAGGGGGCGTGAAGAACAGCTAAAGCGTCTGAAGATCAACAAGCTTGGTAAAAGTGGTAGAAATAATAGGATTAGTAGCAGCGCCAAAAAAATTTGTTTTGGGACCCAATTACAGTATAATTTTCTCTTAAAAAAATCAAAAATTGATCCTACCTTTTTTTTCTTAATTTAAGCAATATTTTTATTAATAGATTACTAAGATACTGTACATGTGGAAGACAATCAGTCATAAAATATTATATTGAATCAAATAATAAATTTGCATAGTGTATAAATTTTGATTGTATATAAAATTATTTTTTTCTATAATTAGTATAAGCCTAACTTCATCATATTATTTATATTATATATTATAGTGCTTGAATTTTTCTTAAAAAGTTAATTTTAAGAAAATAAAAATAACTTTCTTATGACTATTGTAAGTTTGGCTTCATCATATTATTTTTAAGAAAATTTTTATACATGCCTCTGCCTCTAAATAGGAATGATGACCTTCAATTGAAACGGAAAAAGAGAATGTATTAAACTGTAGGGTACTTTAAATTTTTTTATATGTTGTTTTCAGAGTACTTTATTTTTAGGAAGCAATAAAGTAAGCAACAGCCAACCAAATGGTGATATATAGCACATGACTAAAAAACAATATGTGATTGCTTAATTATAAAAAAGTTTTGTGTGCAAAGAAACTTTCATCAATAATGTCCTTTTCTTCGGAATCCAAACCCATTCAAATCAAGTCAACAAGAATAATCTCTATACGCATATAAAAGAAACCCTATTTCAAAGCATGATCGAGAAAAAATACATATACTCTTAAGAAGAAGAACTAAGCCTTCTTCTTTTTTTTTTTTTTTGTTTTAATTTGAGCATTGAAAGGTCCTTTCGAAAAAAATCTCTAAACATCTTCTCTTTATTTTTGGTCTTATTCGCTCTCAAATCAGTTGAAAATATACCCCTTTTCTCCTTATGTTGATTGGATCGATTCACAAATCAATTTTAAATGCCAATAAATTCTTATTTTGATATATGCCGAAGGAATTAATTATACAACAAAATGCGATGAATAAGCAAATATATGAGATATTACTATCATTGTAAAATTTAAGACAATCAAAGCAAAATAAATTCTACAATAATTGTTAATAAATAATTATATCAAATAATAAATAAGAATAAATTAAGCAAGACAGGCATCTCAATTGCGTTATACTTAAAGATAGTTTTTGCATTCTCTAAAATCAAAGACTAGGTGTGAAGGGTTTCAACGCATTGCTCTTGGTCGTCCATTTGCCTTGAGGCTTTAGAGTTTATGATGGCTTTGGGAAAGAAAAGAAATTGAGAAAGCTAAGTGATGTTATTCTGATACCAAAGATTGATTAGAATGAGATAGGAAGGAGATATATACAGAAGGATTTATCAATGGAAAACAATGATACAGTAAGCAAATTCCAACTATGAAATAAGTAAGGTTGGACTAAAAAATATAATAGTTGGGCAATGGTAAAATCCTAATGGTAGATTCCAACTATGAAATAGGATAGATTAGACCGAAAAATAATTGGGCTACCTCATGCCAGGCCTAACCTCCATTAATGACTCTTATCAAGAGATAAACAAATAGAATATAAATAGCTAACAACTATCTAATATTTAAGGATTTAAATAGCTTAGATACATGCAATCTACTAATATAAATAATATCATCTAACATCAACTTTGCTTTATGGAAATCACGTTGTTACTCTTCATTGTAAGTTTATGATTTTCATATTGTAGATTTACAACAGTCCAGTGTGCCACCACCTTTAGACTTTGTGCACCACGACAGCTGTTTTCATGTAGACTTAGACGGTGCAGGTAACCACTAAAGAATTCTAACATTGAACAAGAAATTTTAAAAAAAAAAAAAATCTCCACCAGGAGTGGATTTCAAGTAGAATCAACGTTGCCCTCTCCTGGATCGTAAGTAGTTGTAGCATCTAGCCAGTGATCTGGAATTTATTTCTACCAAACCGATGCTCACCCTCCAAAACTTGGGGAATCTATATATATATATAAAGAGAGAGAAGTTGCTTCGGGGTCATGGTGATGATTGGTGTGGCGATGAAATTGATGTTGGTGGTGATGAATATAGTGGGAGCTGTTGGGTACTATTTTGATTACAGTGAACTGTCATTTTCCTCAACATTATTGGAATTTTTCTATTCATCACCATCGAAATAAAAATGAGAGTGCTGGGATATGGGGGCTTCTTTTGAACATTTCATCGTGTTGCCACTCGATGCATGAATTTTTTTTTTTTTTTTTTTTTTTTTTTGTTATGTTGCTGATTTCGATGCATGAACTTTTTTATGTTGTTGATGTTGGCCATCAATCTTCACCAAACTATATGATTCAATGGGTCTAGCATCTTGATTCCAACCAAAATCTTTCCTTAATGTCTTCATTGGCCTGATGAGGCCTCCACCATCCCCACTTCCATCCGCATCCTCTCATACCACTTCATATTCAGCACCGACCTCACCGAGTCCTGGATGCTCGCCGACGTGAAATAATGCCTCAACTGCGCTCTCTTGGTGAAAACGTCGTTAACCCCCAGAGTTGAACTGATCTTTCTTTAATTTTGAAAAAAATAAAATACTTCAACATGGAAAGATAATTCGGTGGGCTGGTTTGAGATTTTTTTTTTTTTTTTTAAATAGAAGGGAACCAAGTAAAACTCGTGTGTGCTATGTGTAATTTTTAGATTATATCTTATATAATTTTTAAGATGATTTTTTTTTTTTTTTTTTTTTTGTATTTTTTCTTGTGTTGTCACCCAAAAAGAGTGATTAGAATTCAATTTATATATTTTTCTTTTTAAAACCTATAATTTTGATTATTTGTCTCTTTTGGAAAATGGTTATTTATTTAGATAAGAATTAGTTATGTATTATAAAAACTATGTATTATAAAAATTAACGAAGTGGAAATGAAACATTTTTCCGAAGCAAAACTATTGTTTTTATGTATATTGTGTGGATGGTGTAGATATATGTCTTGTATATATGCGTGCCTATCATTCAATGGGACCTCCAAACATATGGCATCCTACTGTTAAAAAAAAAGTAAAGAAAAAAAGAAAAAAAAAAAAAAAACCATCCAGTGAGAAGGTAAGATTCTAAATGTTTTTGAGCCTTCTCTAGTTTTTTTTGGGTTCTTTCTTCGTGTTTTTATTCATCAATGGTGGATCATTGCAATTATCATAGGTCTTTTGATCGGTCATCAACCATCCCTATTTGCTTATTTTGAGAGCTAGGTTCAATTAAAAACCAATCTCTTTTTTATAGCCGAGCCAAGCATTCCGTTTCTTTTTTATCACCAGGTTGGCAGATAGACTGGGTTGGGACGAGGTCCAGCGTTTCTTAGTAGGGCTGGGCATGGGACTGCCCGTGGGCCGGCTGGAGCCCAACCTCTAAAAATTATAGAGCCTGAGTAATGGTTTTTAGCCCATAGGATCATGCTATGTCAAAAAAAATTTTATCCGTTCAAATTTAGGACTAAATCTACGCTTAGGAAAGATAGATCCAATTCAACCTGACTTAAAAATTTATATTTTTATTATATATATTATTTGTTTAAAGATATTATATATACTTTTATATATAAATAAATATTTTTATATATTTTTTAAAAATATAAAATATTTTTCTAGTAAGAACTTAATAATGATGCTCTAACCAATATATCAAATTTTATTTTTAATTATATATATATATATATATATATATATATATTATAATTATAATATATAACTACAGATTGAGTTCGGCTCCATCTCCAATCTCGAGTCCTTAGATATTACCAATGGACCAATCTCTGGCTAGCTATGCTTCATCTGAGGCTGAGCCTAGTCTAGTTCGACTCGATGTCTCGGATTACCTTTTTTTATTGTTGACTGGCTGCAACTTAGTTCATGCCCACTCCTAATTGCATGCAATGGAAATTTATGTTAGAAATGTTAATAACAAATGTCAATTAGAATAATGATTCACCAAATTGCATGGTAAAATATAGTTGGTCTCTACACCAATATGGCGACTAATGGGTACGGTTATTTGAATGTGGTACAGGCTTTCTTAAAAAAAAATAAATAATAAAAATAAGAGAGTGAAGAAAAGGAGATTATTTTTAGAAACAAAATAGACTTTAATGCTTTGTTATCGTAGAAATTTAAGTTGCATTTACTTTTTAAAAATATTTTTTATTTTTTGTTTTTTAATCTTTAAAAAATATATTTAGTAAGAATTTTTTTATTTTTTATTTTTATTATAAGCATCTTTTAAAATTAAATAAAAAATAAAAAAAATTTATTTACTTCAATATTTTTAAATCCGTCGTTCTAATATATCTTCTCAATCTTTCCATGAAATAAAAAAAAAAAAATCTTTATATCATTTTCAATTTTGTTATTATTTTTAAGTTATATTTTTTTAAAAAAATATTTTTTACTTTCAATTGTCTGATACCTTTTTATAAATATTTTTTATTTTTTAAAAAATAAAAAGTAATATTATTCTTAAAAATCAAACTCACCTCACATCCATGCTCTCCGGTGGATCGAAAATGCACCCGTTTATAAGGGAGCCACGTGCCAGGTTAAAAACCCGTCCACTACGCCACTTTTAAAAATCAAAGTACCAAAGCCACTACGTAAGAGTCCAGGATTCGGCAAATCCGAACGCTTTGGCCATTTCAGTACGTTTGGGCTTCAGAGATTCTAGTCACTGATGAAATAAACCACCGTGAGCGGACTACCTCCGATTCGTGGCCTTATTAAAGCTTTTTTTTTTGGTTCGAATTCTGTCCTCCATGGAGGCATTTGGGGATGTAGGATGGAAGGTATCAGTGGATCTATTAGAGAGAATTTGGAGGAATCAATACAACTTATTTCTTTTTCTGGAAAAGTTCCTTCCAGTCCCCCTGTTAACTGCACGCCGAAAGTTGATGAAGTCTACGAGGTTTGGCTTGGGAATTCAATGACAAATTATAGTAATATATGTAAATAATGAAAATATTTTTGAGTTATGCTCGATGTTTTTTTTCCCTTAGCTAAGCTAAAGAATCCATCCAATATTATTCAGCCACAAGTCGTTCTTTAACTTATTTAAAAATTTTGTGCCACAAACCTCTTGTCACAGCAAAGAAGTTATTATTTAAGGTTCATATCCAAATTAGTATCTAAATCTAATCAATTCAATCGTTTATCATTATTATTTCTGGTCACAATCTAAACCTTACAAGAAAATGTTAGTCAACGAATTATTATTTAGAATTCATATTCAAAATGGCATATAAATTCAATCAAATTTAATCATAAATATATAAATTTTATATGAAATATTTTTTAGTTCACATAAGTCATGAATTAAATCTATTTCGATACCATTTATCACAATTTAGACTCTTCAAAAGTGTCAATGAGTTATTTTTTATACTGTTCTAATACATAGTTGATATAGAATTAAATATTTTTGGACTCTTAATTATGAAAACAAAGACCTTTATTTGAAAAAGTGCCGGAGCCAGGAGATCATTATTCACTGCACTTTTACGTAGTGGTGTCCAAGTATAAAATACTGAGCAAGAGGAAGTATTAGAAATAAAATTGTTTCAAAATCCTTAAGGCCATGTTGAGACCAAATCTTCAAAGTAAACATTCAGAAATATCTTTCTCGCAACAAGTCAAAAATGTCAAATTTCATGCAAAAAAGATAATGAGCCACCAACTTCAATAAAAAATATTTAAATATTCTCATTTTTGCCTGTCCATTTCTTTTTTTTTGGTGAAATTTACTTTTTTATATGACTATAATTAAATGTGAATGCAACAAAATTTATTGAATTGGATTGCAGGCAATACCTGAATGCGAATATGTAACATAACCACAAAGCAAAAGAAAATGAGCAAAATACATTGAGCAAAAGGAAAATATTCTCATGCTTTGGATGGCTTGATTCAATGAGATTTACGTGGACTTTATCTTTTTGTAGAGTAATTGTATATTACTCGCTGCGAAAGAATAAAATATTTTACATTTATTTTTGATTAGGGGTGTAATGCAAGTTCTTAGCTTGCTAAACCAACCCGAATCTGATGCAATATTTTGAGTCCAGATTTAGAAAATGGGTATTTGATTAGGCTAGAGTTTACATTTGAACGTGAAGATCTAATACTTCTAATCAAATTAGCTCTAAATATTACCAAAAAAAAAAAAATCTGAACAAAAAAAAAAAAAATTCAAAATTAAAAATTTTATTTTCTAAATTTCTTATACCTTGAGATAAAGCCTGGTTGTGCCATGCCATTTTATACGTATCTCCCGGTTGCGAACAACGCTGCACCCCATCCATCATAAGCGCGAACGTCCATCGATCAGACGGCCAGCATTGGCTGGCCGGGCCGGACGGGATCATCATCCGCTCCCCTGAATATCCGGACCCACCGAGTGATATATTTCGGCTGCTATCTCAGCGAAATCTTAAAAATAAAATTAATTATACTTAATTGTTGTTAAATTCGCAAACAGTTAAATTAATATCAGGGCACAGGGCAAAGGCAGACGCGCACGAGCAACGCGCTTGGAGCAACGAGGAACACCCGGTCCGCCTTCGGTGGTCCACCTTCTGAATTAAAGATTAACATCGCAGCCCCGCCCGCATTCTCCCGGCGGGCCCACCGACGCTGCTCTCGTCTCACAGCATCTCTCTCTCTCTCTTTCTTTCTCTTTCTTTCTCCGTCCTCGTTCGCGTCGTCTAATCATTTCATTCGACCGCTTTATCTGATCATCCTTTGTACCATCCTCTTCTCGCCCCGACCCATCCCCAAATCGAAAAGGGAATCAGATTCTATTTCTTTAGAGAAAAAATTAAAAAGAAAAGGATTCTATATTTTTGATTTTTTTATAAAATCCTGAAGAAATAAGTCCCTGAAGGGTCCAAAAACAAATTGAATTATGCGAAACAAAGCAACTTCGGTAAAACAATCCATGTTGCTATCATCGATTGTCTCGTGTCCCAGCCTTTCCCAGTCCCCCATCCTCTTCTTGGAACGGAAGGCGACAAATAGGTCATAGAAGCAGAGAAAAAGATCTGCCCTTCCCTCTCTCTCTCTCTCTCTCATCGTTCCGGGGGTTTATTTGGAATAACCCACCGGCCAACTCGTGGGTATTAAAGAGAGGGGGGAGAGGGAGAGGAAGGGTGGGGTGAGGTGACGAGATGAAAAGCGGAAGAGGGGCGGAGGGGTCATCGGCAGCGGCCAAGGAAGTGGTGCCGCGGGCTCCGGTGGCGCTGAAGAAGGGGCCGTGGACGGCGGAGGAGGACGCGATCCTGAGGGAGTACGTGAAGAAGCACGGGGAGGGCAACTGGAACGCGGTGCAGAAGAACCACGGCCTCAACCGCTGCGGCAAGAGCTGCCGCCTCCGCTGGACCAACCACCTCCGCCCCGACCTCAAGAAGGGCGCCTTCAGCCCCGAGGAGGAGGTCCTCATCCTCCACTTCCACGCTAAGTTCGGCAACAAGTGGGCCCGCATATCCACCTATGTACTACTTCTTCTTCCCCTTCTTTATCTTCTCTTATCTTCTTTCTTTCCTCATACATACACTGGAATGCATGTCGTCTTTTTTTTTTTTTTTTTTTTTTTTTTTGTGTGTTGTAGTTACCGGGGAGGACTGATAATGAGATCAAGAACTACTGGAACACGCGGCTGAAGAGGCGGCAGCGGGGGGGGCTTCCTCCCTACCCGCTGGAGATGGAGCGGGAGTTCTTGCTTCGCCATGGCTACCACCTCCATCCTTCCGCCAACTCCTCCTCTGCCTCTCCTGTCCCTGCTCCTCTTCCACCTCCTCTTCCTCTTCCTCTTCCTCTTCCTCTTCCTCCTACGCTCCCGCCCGCTTCCGCTCTCCCGACCCCGTTGCGCCCTCCCCCGCTCTCGTTGCGGGAGCCGATCACCCTCCCGTCCTCTCCTTCTCCGGCGATGGCGGCGGCTTTCTCGCCGTCCCTCCCTCTCCTTGCCCAGAACCAATTCTCGAGCGCCCTCTCCTTCCAATTCCCGCTGTCTTCCCCTCCATCGCCGCTCTCGCTGGCTCTTGCACAGCAACTTTCCGTTTCCTGCCCTGCTTCGCCGAGCCCGCAGAGCCCTCTGCTTCAGCCGCAGCTTCAACAGCCATTGCCTCACAGCTTGGGGAGCTTCGATCTGAATCCACCTCCTTGCTTCACTCAGGTGCCCTTGACGGGCGAGCTCCCTTCAAGCCAAATGCTGGGGGAGACGGGCGGCGGCAGCAGCAGCAGTGACGGCTTGGACATGCTGTGGTCGTCGGGCCGCACTGGGCTTCTGGACGACGTTGTACGGGAAGCGCAACGTCTGAGGGTGGACCTGCCATCTGAACTGGTGCCTGCCGCCGGAGGACAGGACGGGAATTGGCACGGCAACCTTGGTGGTAACGACGACGTCAGCAAAGGCAGCACTTTCTCGCCCGCTCAGGGCTCAGTTCTGGAATCTTTCAGTATGCCGGACGGCTCCGATTATTCCATTAATGGTAATTTCATCTCCCTTTTTGGTAGCTTGTGGTGAAAGTTTTGGTCATTATATCAGATGATAATATCTTTCAATGCAGTAAGAGTCGATCATAAAGTAACAGGATTCAGATGGCAATGCATAAAGTTTTCGTCTTTATTAATCTCTGTCCATCTTTTAAACTATTCTGTGATTTTTAATCATTGATTCATGTTTTATTATCATCCGTGATAAGTACTTCCCGTCCCGTATGTGTTCTGCTAATGTGGTATCTTTAGGTTTCTCTCTTTCTTTTAATGTTGTGAGTGCATGAAGTCTAAAATTTGCTTTCTTTTTTTGAGGGGCTGTTATTAGTTATGACCTCTTCTATTCTCATTCACTTGGGAAACTATTTAATGGTCTAGGCTCGGTGAAGATGAAGAAGGAATTTCAGAACGATGGCTGTTTTTGGTTCTCTCATTAATACCTTCTCAGTCCTCTCTCCACTTCTTTAGCCTCTACACTTCATTATTATCTCCTGGAGTCTACTTACATGTTTGTATGCTTGTTTGAACTCACCAACAAAGCCATAGTTCAGCAGTCATTGAATACCTGTCTAAATTTTCATTGTTCATGGAGTATGGGCCTAGCACACTGGAGAAAGGGGTAAAAAAGTTTGACAAGAATCAAATTCCAACCTCAACTGTAACTCTACATTGCTGGGTTGCTGCCTAACATCCTTCTGCTCATAATTATCAACCTTTCCTTATTTTACTTCTAACTGTACTTGTATGGACCAGCATCATTGCTAGCCTCTATAAGGACCTAGTTACATGTGAAGCAATGTTCTAAAAGAGACCTTTTGTTCTATGATGCCATTGGTTTCTCACTGACTCTAGAATAGACCTTTTGTTCTGTGATGCCATTGGTTTCTCACTGACCATTCTTCATCCAGGAATCGAGATGAGGAATGAAGCGACAAACAAGATCAATCCTGCGCATGGCGACATAGCCACGCTGTCTGATATGATGCTAGCGCCCACAGTGCCTGCAACAACGGTCGTGCCCACAATGCCTGCAACAACGGTGGCCCTTGACCGGCACAATAGCGACAGCGGAGAGATCTCCAACGGTCCATCGTCTGTCGTGACCGATGACGACATGGGGCTTGATATGCATCAATTGACTTCATCCTATGCTGTTGCTCCCAAAGAGCAGGAATGGGTCATCAACCCCAGCACCTGGAATGATATGTCGGGAATCCGTTAAAAGTTTACAGCTTTGGATATGGTCATGGTTTTTAGGTAAGGTTAGTGGATGATGGTCTGGGTTTGAAGAGAGACAATTATGTTATAAATCTTATGGTACTTGTATGCTCTAAACTTCTGGGGACCTGGAAATCTCTAGTTATGAAATATATGAACTGCTATCTTGTGGCTATATTGCATTTGTGAGTTCTATCTTTGCATATTTTTGGTAACCATGCCTTATATAACCAGTAGCATTCCCTATTCATTGAATGCTTGATATGTTTCAATTGCAGAATGATATAAACTCAGATGAAGTTTCTTTTTTTATTTTTGTTAACTATGTAGTTCCCAGCCATTGAATGTTTATTTAGAAACACACTGGTTAATTATTGTTCCTGGATCTACAAGAACTGAAATGAAAGGGCAAATTGACAACTTAGGCAGGGCTCTGAAAGAGGGATTTTGCCAAACAGAGTGTGGTAATGCCTGAAATGCAAGGACAGTTTTCTGGCTAAGATGTTCAAAGGAGTAAGAAGAGTTGCTAAATTTATCTAGGACCAGATTAGCTCCAGCATATGAAGATGGCTGATGAATGGAGGAACTGAAAATTGGACATCTATTTGTAGTGGGGTGTTCTCTATGTTTTCATCAGATCATTTTGTGGGGTAAATAGCTTAGGAAGTGTATGCCTTTGTCTTTACTTTTATCTTTATTTGAATGGAATTTTTACCAACATAAGAGTTGTGCGTTTTTGCTAGTAAAACTGGACATGTTTCCATACTGGCTGAACTTGTGCCTGAGGAATTGCCACTTCTTGAGGGTCATCACACCCACAACCTGCTCTTTCTAATCATGGTATTGTGCATGCATTCTTCCATGCTTCCAGCCTAAAATAATTATTTTAGAAAAACATAGCGTTCTCATGTTTGTGGGATCTCTTGTGAATATGTGACTAAGGAATAAGATATTTTGATGAATGGAGATGAAAATTTTTTTTAGTTAACTAGTGGCATTTGAGAGGGATGGTAGGTAATTTAATATTGACTATTATTTTTTTTTTCTTTCATCTTCTACAGGACCTTACTCTTTAAGTGAATGTTTTACCTCATTTTGAAGGGGCAATGTTGTAATAGACTGCGATCAAAATCTAGCGTGTAGAGACCATCAGGGATGAGGCATATCTTTCAAATAAGAGATTTTTCACTGTAGATCACTTTAAAACACAAATAGAAATATCTTTAGGTTATAGCTTACATTTTTTTTGTGCACCAGTTGCATTGCATCTAGAGTTTTTTGAGAGTAGAATTCTTAAAGGCAGTGTCTTCTCCTTATTTTAAGGATCCTCCTCCTTAAGGTGTGTTGTGCTTATATCACTATGAGCAGAGGATTCTATGTATTGTGCTGATACGCGAGCTAATCTCCTGTTTTCTTCTCTCTTTTTTCTTTTCTTTTTTTTTTTTAAATGTTCACCACCCGAGGATTCTTGCTGGAAGAGTGGGTGCATTTCGATTGCGTGACCAGACTTCACTTCTACATGCATAATACGTGCCTGGCTTGCTTACTCCAAGTTTTAAGCCTCCATTTACTCTTAAATGCGATTTTTGTTAGTACTGTAGAGTGTCCACCTGCTGTGGAGTTCACCAGATTATTAATTACTTAATTACGGCCTTTTGTGCTCTTAGGGCCAGCACCTGTTTGTAGAGGACAGAAGAGGACAGCTTCATAGTTTGCCATCTCTACTTCTCAGACGATGGTCACTCTGGAAATGCTGACACAAATAAGATGGTCCAAACTGGTGCGGCAGTCAGTTCAAGGCTCAGCCTCAGCTCAGTTGCGATGTCATGCAATAAAATTTATATAGCTCTACTACATCAGACAATGTTAAATGTTTTAGTAACGTTGTTGTTTTGTTATGAACTGTTGTTATGGTTTTTGAAGGTTAAAAATCAGTTGTCAGGTGAGTGAATGATGCCAAGACTAACTCAGATATCAGCTGAGGCCAATGCACAGGCTTAAATACGTGCAAAAAAAAAATCAATTAGGCATCAAATGATTAAATACGGAAATCAAAGGAGAGAATATCTTCACAATTATAATAAAATAAAATATTATTAGATGATGATAATAATAATAATAATAATTGCTATATCATTATAATGTAATAATAATAGTAAAAATAAGTAAATATATTATGATCATCATAGTAATAACATAATAACATAACAACAACAATAATTATTATAGTAATATACTTTTTGATAATAGTCTGATAATTTTTTATAATCATAAAAGAGAAATGTAATACTTTTACTAAATTAATATGAGATTATTATAACAATAGTTATTATAGTAATTATATCACTATAAAATGTAATACACTATTATAGCCATATATATAATATGTGTTATAATAATTAATGATTATTATATAATGGACACTAAAATATAATCATGGTTATAAATATTATATTATACATGGAATGTAATAAGAACTTTTATGGTAATAATGACCATTAAATAAGTTTATTATTAATAATGAGTTTAATGCCGATGATTGGTTGAGCAGTAGGAGAGCAAGCATGCTACACCAATCCTCAACTATCATATTAGCGGTGATTGGAAGCGTTACTCAGTAAATTTTAGCCTACTTTATAAAGAGAGGGAAGCGGCGTCATACCCCTGCTGAAAGACCTAACAAAATTTCCAACATAAATAACACACACCGGTGTTGACGTATCGCCCTTATCTCATCTCCGGTTCCTAGCAACCAAGGTGAAACTCATCCCTACAAAGCTGGATTTTGTGTCATTTTTTAATGGGAATTTAACACAAAGTGTAATATTTTTTGAGAGAAGAATGGAGCAGGTCCAATCCAAATATTTGATGCCATCTTTTTTTTTTTTTTTTTGGTTCAAGCACCCTTGACATTCTATCAATGGTCATGTAAAATATTATATTAATAATTTATGTATTATATTTATGACTAGAATGTATTTTTGAGCTTTAAATTTTTATTCAAAATTTATTTTAATCTTCAAACTTTTAGGTACTATGATTAAATTTTTTATATTTTAAAAATATTTTATTTATAGAATAATTGATATATCATTTTGATGTGAATGTATGTATTGTATATGGATGATTTTGTTAATATTAACAAGAGACTAAAATGTAACAACTAAACATTTTAGAACTAAAAGATCAGAAGTAATTTTTCGCCGGTACTTTACAAGAAGCTGTCTGGCAGGACATCAGGGGGGCAAGCATGAACATCACGTTATGTCATGCCCATCATGCATGAACACAAGAGACGCATTCACGTGCAGGAGGCAAGGGCGAGGAGGCATCGCTATCCGCGTGCGGGGTTGTGCTTGCCGCGGGTGGCACGCTGTCACAGATTCATGCATTTTAATCGAGAGCTAAGGCCGTGTTGCATTGTTTAAGAATGTGCTAGGGATTGGACATCAAATGGCAACAAAAACTAAGAGACGGAGAAAGCTTGGTCAACCAACACTAAATATAAAATAACAATCAAACAAAGAATTACATTATTTTTATAATAAAACATGATAATAAGCCGATAATTATATTATTGATGGCACTGAAATCTATTCATAGGATTCCAAACATCAGTAGAAAAAATGAAATAGGTAATGAACTAGAAATTGATATGGCATCCAACCAATTCTTTGTGTCCCAAACTTCATATGGAGAAGGAACGTTATTGTTTGCGAGGTCTTGATCATTTACATGGACCCACTTCCCATCTTATTTATAAAAACTTATGATTTATAAATCGTTCCGGATGATCATATCTGAGCTCATGTTTTTACAAGGACAGAGAGAGTATGAATGTATCAGAGATGTTCAATTAACGCCCTCTCATGCTTGAATCAATAAGGAAAAGAGGTAAAGGAGGCCAAGAATAAATTTTATAGCCTTTTTACTTTAAAAAATGGAAATGAATAAAGGGTTTTTAAGGCTTAAGAAGTAAAAAACTCCTATACTTTCTAATGAAATCTCTTTTTGTAGATAGGTTCAGTTTCGAATGCGGAGGCTGTGCATATTTCAGTAGCATATTTTGTCACAATAGTAAGATTGATCTATTGGGATTGCGTTACCTATCACATGCTACAATTTCTGTTGCAAGGATATATGTGGGCTTGGTTGCTATCTTATCAGGATAGGGGCTTCATGGGCTATACTCTCCTGACACCGCCTAGCCATCATGGATATCAGTGATAAAACTTGAAGGGCCATGTGCTTCCTTAACAGGATGCTAGCTTAATTTGATTCTAATTATGCTCCTCATAACATGACAAGAGGTACCTCAAGGTCCATACACACATGCAAGGGACTAGGCTCATTTTTCTACTTTGCCAAAAAAACAGCCTCTAAAAGAAAGCATTGCTGCTGTAGTAAAATTTAGCCCTAAATGGACTGGGGAATTTTAGCCACTTCACACCCCTGTTCTGTCTCCATTCATGTCATCCAGGCTCGCAGCAATTAAACAAAGGAATGCGATCTATCACCCTACCTCAGGTCCAGAAACGACTGGACTATTAACCAGATTACAATAAGATTTAGCTGTTAAGCCAACACTAAGGTCTAATAAACCTCACATGTTTTTATGATGTTACTTCATGCAAAATAAAATAGGATAGAGCTTAGAATGCAGTACACTAAACGCTTGCGTTGTAGTTCTTCTTATTTATCTCTTACTTTTTGCTAGCTTCATGCTCTTATTTATCTTTTACATTTTGCCAGCCATATGCTCCATTGAAATATTTACGGTGATGATTGCTGGTAAAAAGTGAAAAAAAGATAAAAACGAAACCATAATATAGGCATCCAGTGCGCTGCATCTAAATTTTATTTAATAAAATATTATATCTATACAACACATAGGTATGTTATGCATTTAGGACTGTACAATGCACTTTAATTTGATAAGCTACTTGACATCTTAAAACAATGTGAACCCTCATAACTCATCTCAAGTACTTAAAATTTTTTTAATATAGCAAAATTTGAAGATTAAGACTTTATGAAAATAACCTGTCAACAAGTTAGAGAGGAAAGATGTGGTCCACTGAGTACTCTCTTATCAATGCAGCTAAGTCTACTATTTGATCACCATCAACATTCAAAGTCAAGAGCATATGAAATAATAAAGTGAAATATCCTTGACATAGAGATGTTCACATGCTATCACTTAACCATTGACGTAAGAGATGTAATAGTTGGGGCCATTTTTCAAAGTAACCTTAGGATGCTGAAATATTTTCATGGTAGCTTTTAACTTATACCAAATCTCTGTCAATTCATTGGTATTAAGAGGTTGAAAGAGGGATATTTTTAACTTATACCAATTCTCTGTCAATTCAATGGTATTAAGAGGTTGAAAGAGGGATGGTACAAGACGAATGGGCTTGTGATGATCTTTTATGGTTGCTGTTGCTCCAGATGTTCCAAAGTGCACAGAATCATCACAATTCACCTTGAGTAGAAGAAAAGATAATGGAACTTTTAGAAAGCCTGATAAGCCAGTCGGTGAAAGATTAAAAGCCTGATAAGCCAGTCGGTGAAAGAAAACAATCGTACTACTTGGGCTATTTGAACTCGCGAGAGCAACAAGCATCTCACCACCACCCCCGCTGACTTGGAATAAGCAACAAAGGTATTAAGAGGTTGAAAGAGGGATAGTACAAGACGAATGGGCTTGTGATGATCTTTTATGGTTGCTGTTGCTCCAGATGTTCCAAAGTGCACAGAATCATCACAATTCACCTTGAGTAGAAGAAAAGATAATGAAACTTTTAGAAAGCCTGATAAGCCAGTCGGTGAAAGAAAACAATCGCGAGAGCAACAAGCACCTCACCACCACCCCCGCTGACTTGGAATAAGCAACAAAGGTATTAAGAGGTTGAAAGAGGGATAGCACAAGACGAATGGGCTTGTGATGATCTTTTATGGTTGCTGTTGCTCCTGATGTTCCAAAAGTGCACAGAATCATCACAATTCACCTTGAGTAGAAGAAAAGATCATGGAACTTTTAGAAAGCCTGATAAGCCAGTCGGTGAAAGAAAACAATCGTACTACCTGGGCTATTTGATCTCGCGAGAGCAACAAGCACCTCACCACCACCCCCGCTGACTTGGAATAAGCAACAAAAGAAGGCAGAGTTCAATACAGCGCAAACATTTCATCTCCAGAGCACAAGTTGAATGCTAAAGCAACAACGTAGCTGATGCAATTCTGAAAAATTAGCAGGAATCACGTGCGCTTGCTGGCTTCTGGCACTCCCCATTTGCTTGACTGGAATGGCATGCGAGCATCAACCACAAGATCATCTTGCAAGCCTGTTAGAATGTCTGGAGCATACAAAAATTCAACATGTAAAGAAGTTTTCTGAAATTGTACTCTGGCTATGCAGTAACAGGCCATCACATGATTTTTCCACCAAAAAGAATAATAATAATAACATAAGATGCAGACAACTCAACCTTTCAGAAAGCAACAACCAATGCTGTTCTATCTGACAATTTACAGTGACCATACATGATAATATGGATATATAGGACAAGTAGTGAACTATGTAGTTACTGAAGAGAAGCTCAACCATAAGCAAGGATTTGTAATCCTAATCTAATTTACAAAGCTTTCCATCAAAATGCTTCATCTACCAACACAGAAAAATTTCTGGAACAATTAACACTGCTGTAGTAAATTCACCCAAACCCCACTCCCCACATCCACTGTGATGCCTACCAATTTGGTGCGTTAATAGATAAGCCAAGGCTTTCCCACCAAAAAAACTCCAATGGCCTAAATAATATTTTCTATCCCCATTCAACGAGTTATCTTTCCCATGTGATAAATTTGATGTCAAAATATTTGACACAAGCCTGAGCTACATACATATTAGCAGAGTCAACTGGGATGAACCATTTCCTTGTGATCATTAGTATGCTAGGATATACTTGCAGCATTCTAATTGACACAACTCAGCAAATATCATCCAATTCTAGATCCGCATGCAGTCCCTTTCAAACAACTATCATTACCAGTCGATGCCATTTCCTGCATACCTGCCTGCACTAAAATAAACCACAAGAGCAATAGCCACAACATCCAAAATCTACAGCTGCAGAGCCAAGTCAGGCTGCTGAGAGTCCTTAAGAATGCCTGATGACTGATGAACAGGGGACCCAGGAAGCTGGAAACCAATGTTTAAATCTGGAGGACGCATTTCCTTGCTCTGCTTCTGCTGGGTTTGGGGAATTAGGCTTTCCCATGGAGACTGGCCTTGAAATCTTGATAAGTCAGTTCTAATTAACTGGGGAAAAATAACCAATTCTTTATCATGAAACTTGGATTCTTCACCAGTAACATGGTTGGGTTGCTGGAAGAACTGAGGCACATGTCTTGCCTTAGGATCTTCATGAATCCTTGAAGGTGAGTTGGGAGTTTTCCAAGCAAAATTCTGAAAAGATGCAGATCTTGGTTGGTTGCTGGGAAGTCCACTACCAGCAACAGCTTTACACTCAGCTGAAGCTCCTATTGACATCCATGCTCGAGCAGCAGCAGTAGCAGCAGCACTGGTATTCACTCTACCAGATGGAATAACACCTGAAGACAACGGTTTTGGAGCATCAATGGCTATGTCTGAAATGTTTGGCTGGTTGAATTTCTGGCCTGACAAACCAATTAACCTTGAATTATTGTTGATCCCCTGCTCAAGATTGCTGTGGCCAAGGAAATTACCTGCAGTTCCTGGCTGATGCTTGGAGATAAATCCCAAAGTACCACTGGATATATTATTGCGAAGGTTCCTTGTAGCTTTCCCATTACTCAATCCCTGGAATTCCATTCTCAAAACTTCATTTCTACTTTGTGATGCCACTGCTTCTTGCTGTTTTAGGTGTCCAGGCTGCCCATTATTCTTGTCCCATGAAATTATCGCAGGTGACCTAGAATTCACAGCTTCAGATTGATTATCAAGCCTTTGCAAAGGTGTTTCTACGGGAATGCTACTCACAGAGGTCGAATGCCATGGTCGGGCATGCTCCGTAACACTAGCATAAGACTCAGCAGAATTAACAGTTGCCTTATCCTTCCATGGCTGTAGTATAGCACTAGCGGCACTAAGTTGCGTTTCAACAGTAACACCAGAGAAACCCTGCTTCACTTTTGCAGTTCTTTGATGAGAGCCTCTCTCCTTCACAAGATTAGATGCTTTATTTGACAGTCCAGTGGTTACCTGACCCTTGAGAGCTAATCTGTCATCCTTAGACACACAATTTTGGGTGGCTTGCAATCTATCTTTAGCCACTTTATCCTTTTCTGAAATCAACTTAAACTGAATGTTTGAATTCAAACCTAGCTGCCGCTGGTTGTGGTTTTCAATAGACAGAACAGGAGTTCGAAG
Source organism: Metroxylon sagu (assembly GCA_017589505.3). NCBI lineage: Eukaryota > Viridiplantae > Streptophyta > Magnoliopsida > Arecales > Arecaceae > Metroxylon > Metroxylon sagu. Next base: position 456,313 of record JACVBY030000552.1, on the reverse strand, counting down.
TGGCTCAAATTCCCCAACCCATCCAGGGCCAAATTTTACTCCAGCAGGTAGCACTTTCTCAATACTCTTAGAGGTTATTTCCCAGGCAATGGGTCCAAGGGAAGCAGAAAAACGAGCCAAGCTCCTTGCATATGAGTATTCCGCATGGAGTCCAACCTGATTCAGAAAATTGAAAACAGGATGAGCACAATAATGCAAAAGGAGTCAATAAAAGCAATCAATTAACCACATACAGCAACCAGCTGCCTCGTCTCGCCTTCAAAAACATCAAACATCAAGTCAGTTTCAATCAGAGACTGTTGCTCAGACATATTGTAGGTTGCACGCCGATTCTCGTCAACGACAAATGGTTTCTGCCCAAGCTTTGCAGGAGAGCTCCTTGCTGAAACAGAAACATAATTAGAGAGGCAATCTTTGTCATTCATGATCCCATATACAAGTGGATTGAAGTGCAGGGTGAATGACAATACTAGTTTTACAGTCCGCCAGGACTGACAATTTCGATGTGATAAAGAATATACATAATGGGCTACATTTTGAGTTAATTTGTGCTATGATGGATAAGCACAATCTTCTGTTGGTGTTCTTCATAGTTCCACTAGGGACTATCATTACTCTTACTGCAGGGAGACATAATCTTGTCAAATCTGACAATTTGAACAAATTCTATCCACAGCTGCTCCACAATATCCAGTCAATTGGTTGGTTATGATGTTCACTTTAAATTTTTCAGTGGAAAAAAAGGTGCATGTCAAATTGTGATATTAAGAAAGTGCTCTCCCAAGGCATGTAGGCATCAGGAAGGCTACTAACCTAGCATGGTGTTTCAACTCATCCACCCAATACTGAAAATTATATGGTGGAAAGCCCCGAACCATCGTACCTGAAAGTTCATCTGCCTTCTCCGATTTACTCTCACCCAAAGAAGAACTCCCATCTGCAATCCCATTAGCAACGATTGGAGCTTCACCACCATTAGCCTGTGCCATGCTCAACCCAGTGTTAGCGTCCCCTGTGGAGGCAAGAGTGGCAGCAGAGGAGATATCAGAGCCAAGTGGTTCTTGCGCAGTTCTGGACAGGGACTTCATTATTGGCTTCTTTTCCATGGAGTTGAATTTAATTTTCTCTTCAGACTTTCCCGCTGTTTCAGCACATTTACCATCAACTCTTAGTTTGCGAAATTTTTGCCTTGCCATGTCTTGTATGGAACGTGCCTTTGCAAAATGATATAAAAATTACAACCAGAAAAGTAATGGATGACTATAATTTACTATCTTGATCAAGAACTTAATAATTTTTTGCTTTTAACATACCTGTCTAAAGTATATGGTATCTGGTGCATTATATTGCATAGCATTACTGCAAATTAAGAAGACATCATCCTGCATTCAAGACGAGCGACATCAAGGAACAAAATTTCACCATTTAATAATATTAAGTGCAAAAGGGCCATTTGTCCTCTTATGCACGTGCGCATGCACGCAGAGGCACATGGATGCATAGAGAGAGGGTGACATCTCAATCATTATCTTTGCACACCTATTTGGTTTTTTTTTTAAAAAAAAAAAAAATCTGGAACAAAGTTGCCAAGGATATCAATTAATTCCAATTAATCCCTTTCCTATTGAGTTTTTCTTCCTAATTATTCAGGCAAAGTTGTGTTTCCACCACAGCTAGTAATATTTGTCTAAACAATAAGTACAATTTTTCACCATGCACTATATCATTGTTTACAATTTACAACTCTTACATATTCATTTGAAACTAAAGACAGTAAAACTAACCTCCACCATCTGGTTTGAGGCATACCATACCAAACTAGTATGGAACCATGTTGGTCTGCTAGTTTGGTACAGGAATCAATCCATACCAGTCCGAACTGAGCAGAACCATCCAGTTCTACACAGTACCGACTGATACCATCTTAATACTGATTCATATCGCCTATTTTCAAGTGGTATCACCATAAAAGGTGCCCGAGAGATGTCTTGATAAAGGGTGCATATCATACCATACCTATCACAATGTACCGAAGTGGTAACATATTAATGCAGTACCTATTACTGAGATTGTGGACTTTGATGAAAACTTTTTTATAGTTTCCTTATATGAATAATCTATTAGTTGTTTATGACTAAGATAAAGTCATGAACTAGCAATACATGACATAACCTCCTTGCTTGAATTCTATCATAAATTGAGTTTGAGTATGATTCTATGATTATCAATTAGATGGCTCATATTTGGTTGGTTGGTCAATTAGCTTTCTTATAGAAAACTTTCTCATGATTATGCATATTTTTTCTTTAAATGACTCACCTATTTATGGTGAGTTTGAATCCTCTCCAATTTATACCTTAACTAGAGAAAACCAGTTCTCCAATCATGCCATCCATGATGGGTATGGCAACCATGATTGGAAGGGACCCACATGATCCATGGGGTAGCACGTCTCATGGGGTTGGACCTCCCTTCCAATGATGGCCATCACGCTAGTCTTATACAGCCGTGATTTAGATAATTGGCGCTCTCCAGTTCAGGTCCAAACTGGAGGGAATCACAACTCAAGAATAGTTAATATAAAATTCAATTGCAATGAGATCTCTCCACTACGCCTCTGTTAGTCCGATTCTTATATGGTTTCAGCTATTTAAATTGTTTATGGATTAGTTAGCAAATTCGGTCAAACTGTGGCTTACTATTTGTCATTCTCTGAATTAGGAGTTTACTCCTTTTCTTAATTACATGAATTTAGTGATTTGTTTTGTTTACACCTTTTTCAACTTGGTTCCCCATATCCTGCCTTATCTTGTTCACGCGAATCTTGTCTTAGATTAGATATTGATGCATGCAACTAAATTAACCAAATATAAATATTAACCGTTCTACTTAGGCATACTTTATAAACCATTGGCATCACCAAGAGATACAGGTTTTCAAGGTAATGCTTGTTTATAGTGTGGTATCAGAGCAGAACAAGTCAATAGAGCAAGCTTAAAAGAATATAGGAAGTGGTTGGAATATTTCGAAATGTATCCCAAAGCAAATGAAATTAAAAAATGTGGGAAGCAGAACTGAGATAAACAAAACCTTAGCTGAATTGTGAATTAACAGTTTCATGCTCCTGGAAGTTTGATTTAAAATGTATCTGTCATACACAAGCCCTGGAACATAATTAAACAACATTTTATGGTAATGAACAAGGACAATCTTCTTGCATTATTCCAAGGCAGCCATAACTATAAAGCATAACAGACAACATGAGAAGCAGAAAGGTGAAATCTTGTCCTTTTAGTTATGGTGCTCCCAACTTTAAACATAGAACCTCATCAAACACCACCTATCTTAAGATCGAGTAGAAAAATTCAAGCAAATCCAAGCATAGGTCAAGGGGAATAAATATGAAAGGGGTGTTGAAATGATAAAAGAAGTATAGAGTGGAATATCTCAAGGTGGCAACCATATATGCAGCTACAGAAACACATCCATGAAGAAAACTTAGATATTGAAGAGGATGAAACAAATGATATCTAAGGATAATAGCAGCCCATACTCCAGCTCTTATGAAAACTAAGCATATGGAGAATATGGTGTAGCTAATAAGAGAAGGAACCTAAATAGAAATAAGTTTCTAATGAAGATGGCATCAAATTTGAAGATATTAAGTGCTTCCATGGAGGCCTGGGACCGCAATACATGAAAATGATTGTGAGGTGTATGCCTTTTGAAGAATGATCAAGTCAGAGCATTGGCAAGATGACCTGAGGAAAATTTTTTATTTGGCAAATGCATGTTTCTCATGAATATGGCCATAGCCATCTGCAACATGTGCTGGCCAGTGCCGTGTCAGCAAGGCACCAAACATGGCAAATGCTACCCCCTGACTACTACAGGCTGTGCCAGAGTATAAATCCTTGTATGAGGCCATATTGTTGAAATTGTTCGATATGTTCTTTTCCCCTAGAAGGTTAAGGCCCTAGAAGGTTAAGGCAACGGCTTGTCACATGCATCAAGGATAATTGAACTTGACCAGAACTACATGAAACTTTTGAATTACTCAGCACTAACACATGCATACTGCTGTACAACACCTATGTCCAGTGTTGCTTCCAGCAGAATGTCATTATGGTCCTCAGCTATTTAATATTTTATTAGAATACCAAATAAACATGATTGACCACCATTTTATTTGGCATCAATACATCATCTGATACTATTATTCCAACATCCTTGCTTTAGCCTTTAACTTCTTCACATAGCCCTAAACAATCCAACTCTTCTTCATCTTTTGCATATGCAAACTATGTTCAAGATCAAACAAGAGTTTATTTTGAGCAAGAGCAAGAATGCAACATGAATGGAAATATGTACAGGAAGCACAAGCTGAATAAGAACATCAAAGATGCAAATATAGAGTATATGTAGTAGAAAAGGAACAGAGTTACAGTTTGCTATAATAGACAAGATTAGGAGTTTCATTCCTGATACATGAAACAATGGAGAAGCAATTTAAATGGTCACGTTCCTACAACAAGAATAATGGGTAAAAGTCGCATCGAAGGGTTTAAATTTGGAAGGGATGGCCTAATAGTAACAAACTGGAAGTGCTTAAATGGTTCAGAAGACCATGCATTTAATAGGGATGTTCCTAAAGGGAACAGGCGATGAGCTAAACTCCTAAAACCTAGCCAAGCAAGGCCGCCCATTGAAATTGGGGTCACGTAAACAAACTAATGATTTTGTGGTCCAACATTATTGACTCATGATCCCGCCTAACCAAGTTCAAGCAAACAAAGCAATACATTTTGGACCATGAAACATGAACAATAGTTGATAAATTGTTGTTTATAAAGCATTTTTAACATGGTTGTACCACCACCACCATCAACATCAAAAAACAAAAAAGCATGGGAGCAACTGGTTACATTACATGTCTGATTCTTTTCCTTCCTAAGGTAACCCCAGCATATCTGATGTTTGATTTAACTTGGAAATATGGCTCAATTCTTTTTGAAATAAGATGTTGTAGTGGTATATCCAACAGGGCAGCTCTAATTAGTAGATGGTTTGCCTTTAAGAAGGTACAAGAGTTAAAATATCATGAACTTGAGTTCAAAGTGCACCATTAGATTGGCCAAATTTTACAAAGAAGAAACACACGCCATTCCATCCATTAGGAAAAAATCCAATCATGTCATACAATCAAAAAGCATTGCTCAGTGATTTGACATGATAACTAGAAAAAGAAAATGACTTATTTAAGTCGCAAAAGCATCAAAAAAAGTAAATTGGTAAGCCACTGATGAACAAGTAACCAATCATAAAATCCAAAGTTGTTTTCGGGCAATCAATAACCACTATTGTTTTCTCCTTGATAGCCAAAATCTTCTAAATAGGGTGATGAACCCACTTATAAATTTTTCCAGAATCTCAATCCCACACCTTCTTCCTAAGAGCTTCTTTAGTAAAAGTACTTCAGTTAAGTATCTGTTTTCTTGCACCTGCTCCCACACCCGCACCTGCTTCTGATTTGGGCAACTAAGTTTTTTTCAATAATGGAGTAAAAATCCAACATGTCACAATATGGTATGTTCTTAAAAGGGTGAGAAAAGAATAAATAAAAACCAACATGCATTAAACATATATTTACATGCACATGTAGATGATCAAACAAGAATCCCCCCCCACAAAACCAAAAATATAAAAAAGGAAAAAAATAAAAGAATAAATGTTCTAATTTTCCATGAAGAACTTTAATAACTACAAATCCTAATAAGGAAAATTATGACATATTACACTTTTCGATGAGATGGAGGACAAAAAGTCTCATGACAGTCTATTAATTATGCAATCAAGGAGAGGTTAGGGTCAACGTTGTTCAAAGCTTTGAAATCCCTTGTTCAGGCAAACTGATCACTTTTTGTGGTGCAAGAGAATAAATTGCGGTGGAAAGCTAATTGTGAAGGGGAACAACTTCCCCTTTGCTATCTAGTGGGAAATTGAGAGAGAGATCAGATAAATGGCTAAAAAGAATAATAGGATCAAAAAAGTGTCAGCCTTCACCCAAGGTTGTTTGACAGTCCGGACTAAGCTTGATGACTAAGTGACGATTATTCTTACCAAGGTTTTGGGACTACTTTTCTGCATTGATTTAATATTACAGCTATCAACTAGTGCTCCATGGATTGAATTTGGACTACCCAATAAATTTTAAACATTAGTTTAAAATAAATGCTTTTCAGCTTAGCAAAACTGCAAGTAATCAAGGATGAAAGTGGATCGGATAATATCCATCCAAATCCATTTTCATATTCGAATTTATCCCGATATGGATCCAAATTTGAGCATCAAGCTAATATCTATATCTCTATCTATATCTATCAAAGAAAAATAAATACAGATACGGATAGACAATTACCCAATTTATATCCACATATTTAGGTCCACTTGTAATCCTACTTAATCTTAGATAACACTCAAGAACTTTTAAAAAAAATAAGTGGCCCTGATAACACAGTATTGAGTTAATTTATCTTTTATTTAATGATATTTTTGATTTGGTGGTCATAAACATAACTAACCTATATGCATTTTTATATCCATACTTTCAATATTTGAGTTGCATCATATCCATTTAAAACAATGATATGATTTTTTTATATCCAACCAACATCAGCATTCGCATTTGTATTCATCAAATAGAAATCGATTTGGATATGAATACATTGATATCCGATCTATATCGGATCTATTTTCAGTCCTACAAGAAATGCAATATCACATATGGAAAAAGAATTAAATTTTAGCTTTTCTAAAGATAGAGATCTTCATTTAACACCAACCTCAAATTGCTCAAAGCAGCGGTAGGCCTTACTCGCAAGCTTCTTCCTTACAGTGCCAAAGTCCATCGGATGATCAATTACGTCATGGTAGTCAGGAAGCTACAGGAAAACCAGCACATACATAAGTTTCAAAGAAATGCTCACCACTCTGCTCCTTTTCACCATTGAATTCCAAGTCATAGCAAGTTCACAAACCTCTTCCGGATCCACTGGCTCTGCAAACACCCCATATGTGTCTTTCCTGTAGCACCAAAATAACAAGCCCCAACAAATATTCAACAATCAATTCAGCAAAAACAACAGAACAAGAACGTCATAAATTAAACATGATGAACATGAGTGCCGCACTTCTGAAGCTTATCGAGAATCGCCTCCAGTGTTTTCCTCTCCGGTAGAGGGGTTCCTGCGAACGAATTGGATGATAATCCTGCACCAACTAAAATAGGCACTTTAACAACCAAAGATGACATCTTTCTTGACTATGAGAACGGAAAACAACGATTCCAATGGAAACTGACCTGAAACAGAGCCCTTACATCTTCGAAGCACATTCTTCTCTTCTCTCTGAGAAAAAAGAGAGTAAGAACGCAAAAGAACACGAACGATATTCAAATAATTGACTATAAATATCGAATAACACAAATTCACGGAGAGATGATGGTGGGAAGGAAAAACAGAAGCCTTTGTTGCTTGGTTAGGGAGCAAAACGGCAGTTGTTGACTCCCCCACAAGGTTGGTGGGGGACCGACCGACTCTAGAGAGAGAGAGAGAGAGAGAGAGAGAGCACGAGGTGGGCAGTGATACAGTGGGGAAGAATAGTATACCTCCTGGTCACCGGATCCATCCGAGCATACGCCATCATCACAACCCTCGATCCTTCTCTTCTTGGGGGGCTTGATGGTCTCCTCCCCTTCCTCCTCCTCCTCCTCGTCGTCATCCATGTACGAGGAGGACGAAGCGGACGACGAGGATGACGACACGTGGCCCGAAGACGGGATCCTCCGAGACCTAGAAGCAAGCTCCGGCGAGTCGGACCGCCGCTCATCCCTTCTGGAAGTAGTAATGTTGGGGAGCTTGAGGACGAGCTTGAGCTTCCTCCTCCCCCTCTCTTCTCCTTCCTCTTCTCCTTCGGCGTCTGTGAAGTCGTGGATGGGGCGGCGCCGCCTGCGGGAGCGCAGAGAGCGGCGGGGGGGCTCGGGGGCTGGAAAGGGAGGGGGAGGGGGGCGGCGGAGGAGGACTGGGAGTGGGGGATCGGAGCGTGCGGGCCGGCCCTTCCGCTTCTTCCGCGGCCTGCCCTTCTTCGCCGCCGCCTTTGCCATCATCTCTCTCTTCTTTTTTTTTTTTTCCTTGCTTTTCTTTTCACCAGCCACCAACCGCGGCTGGCTCTCTCTCCCCTCCCTATCTCTTCTTCCCTCACCGACTCTTTTCTTATTATTTTTTATTACTTTTCTTTTTTTTTTTCTCAATAAAAAGAATCAGGGGAACTAAAATAAATTAAAACAATAAAATCGTTGCCAGCATGGCAGGTCCGCTGTTCCGCCGGAATTCGAGGCAATGCAATGTCGAAAAAGACCGGGTTGGGTCTCCGTGGAACGCGACCCGGCAATCCCGTCAACCACGGTGCTTGACTCTTCCCGGCAGTCGACAGTGGAAGGAGTCATATCAGCTCTCAGGACAAAATTTTGAGTATGTTAAGAGAGAGAAGAGAGGTCTTTAACTTGTTTAAAGGTTTAACTCATCTATCTCCATTAGTATTCAAATTAATCAAATTAATTCACCTCTATTATTAATTTTTCTTTCAAAAAATATATGTATTTTAATTGTTTTTCTAAATTTAAATTTTATTTTTCCTTCCTTTACAAAGCCACAAAAAATACATGTTTAGCAAGCAAGGACTATTCATCTATTTATTTATTTTTTAAAATAAGGGAACGTAATGGAATTATGGACCCAGCTCATTTATTGCTCTTGATTGCATTTATTTTTCCAACAAATTATCACGAATCTGATCATGTGCAGAACCGCCTTTGGATCAAGACATTCCCGATGTGACTCCATACTGTTCATCCAATCAAAAAATGTATGAATAATTTTTTTATTTTCCATTGCCTTCAAAAAATTTATGCAGTGATTGGCTTCGAAAATATTGGATGGAGCCGCATACAGCTGCGTGCTATCTTGTCTACGGCCATGGTCTTAAAATCAATTAAGATAGACCTTAAAATAGGATTGAAGCCAGGTTCGGGCCCACCCAGCTTCAGATCGATCATAAAAAAGATCTAAATTAATTTAGGTTAAATTAAGACTCAATATTAAAATTTAAAAAAAAAAATTAGATCAAAGTTGAACAATTATTTGGCTTAATCCAAGTCCAAAAAAGATTTAAAGCATTAGCCCTTAGTTAGATCTGAATCTAATCTAAATATAATTTTAAAATTTTAAAATATGATAGAACTTCTAAATTTTCTATTAATTATGTGAGAATAGCTTTCTACATCATAACAAATTTTTTAAAATAATTAAATATAATAATTTTAATTATTACTTATTTTTATGTAAATATTTAAAAGCTAAAATTTGGCCATTGGCTCAGTTTTAGATTCAAATGAATTGTTATGGGTTGATCCAATTAGGTCTTGAGTTGAGTTTGAACTTGGGCTTAAGTCGGGCTCAACTTTAATTTTTGAAAAAAAATTCAAGTCCAAGCCTAGCTTGAAGCTTAAGAAAGTTTCAAACAAGACTCAGACTAGGAAGTGGCCCATTCTAGCCCAACTCACTTCAAGCCCTATCCTGAAATGACCAAATCCAACTCAACATAGCCAATTTGAAACCATTAAAGACTATGAATTATGAATTATGAATCTATAGTTTTAATGATAGCATTGTTTAAAATGAAATAAAACTATAGATTTAGAATTTCGAATCCTTAAAACAACAGAATCAATAATCCTATCAAACATGATTAGATTTATAAGAGAGCTGGATTAGAATCCATGAAACTTATGATAAAATATTTTCTATTCCACAAAATATCCATGAAACCAAAACAATACCCTTCTCAAATCTTGATCAAAATACTTTGACTTCCCACATCTCTTTCAAATTGTCATCCGATGTCACCCTTATTTTCTTGTTTCTCTCAAATTGTTAATCTCTGTTAATATTTAGATCCCTGATTTCGTCTCTTATTGTTCATAAAATCCCTTTCTTTAATTAGTATTATCTATTTTTTTAGTTAAAAAAATAATTTTATTTTCTTATATGCTCTCATTACATGTTTACCATTACTTATGCCTATTATTTTGAATGATCAAAACCTAAGTTTCTTATTTTTAAAATTTTTATCTTTCAAAATTATTACTTTCTTACATTAAGAATAATATGATAAAATTATTTTATAAATTTTATTTTCATCTTAATTTTAAATAAAAAATTTTAGAATTTAATTCTATAAGTTATACTTTATTTCAAACATCAGAATTGAAATTTTAGTTCCAATGAAAACCATTGAGGGCTCGTTTAGTATCGCAGAATTTTGTTTTCATGAATTAGAATGTTTGGTTAGCCGTTTTAGAGCCTGTTCGTTCGTGGGAATACTTTGTTTCCACGTAATTTAAATTCCTATATTTTATCGGAAAGTAAATCTCATCGGTACCGTGGGATTTACTTTTCCACCGCAGTGTGTTTCTTTTTCTTTCCAACATACCCTTCTTTTTTGTTGTATATTTTTTTTTCAAAATCACCGAAGAGAGAAAAAAAACGCTTCACTTCAAATCTACGGGGTATCAACTTGATCTAAAACTTTTTATCTTGATTTATAATTTTTGTATCTTAATTTCTTGATCATTTTTTATAACTAATATAAAAGTTAAAAAAATTAGATGATAAAAAAAATTAAAAATTAAAGGATATAATTGGTATTCTGCACTACTTTTTTAGGAAAGAAACTGTTCAACCAAACGTCACAGTTTTATTTTTTTTCAGAAAAATGTCTGTTTTTTATGATCAATCAAATGTAATAGTTCAGACATTATATGTTTGAGAATCTAGTTTATAAATATTTTATTTTTATCTGTAAATTATTTTCTGTGAATCAAATGGGCCTGAACCTAAATTCCTAATCCTTCGGAATTGGTTCAAAACAGACTATCCTCGGAACACCAAGCACCAAATGCGTCGGTCCGGCTGATGTATAAGCCGAGCCCGGTCCGTCCCATTTTGGCCATTGGACCGGACGGCTCAGTTGTCCCGGCAACGCGGACGAAGATGGTGGTGGCGTTATCCCGCTCCAGCGGAAGGCTTGGTCGCCGGAACGAGAGGTCCCGTCAAAGGCGGCTCCAGCTGGAAGCGGGAGCGATGGATTTGTTGACAGCGGGAGGGGACCGTGATTGCGTCTACTCAATGCCATACCAATATTTCAACGCCTTTTTTCGCCCACTTTTCCTTCTTTCACATCACCTTCCTGCCTTTCTTCGCTCCTTTATTTTATTTTATTTTATTTTATTTTCCTTCTTCCTTTTCAGCTGAAAAATAAAAATTTTTAAGTTTTTGATTTTTGTGTTCATCCACGAGCCCAGGGGATAATTAATAACATATCCAGCAGCTTACAGCGGAAAAAAAAAAAAAAAGCATGACGTATTATTACTTGAACATTCCTTTTGATTTTGATTGATTAGTCATCCCTAAACTTTTAAGACATGCTTTGATATCGGGATAAATTATTTTCTGCATGTACTGACTGGCGGTAGGTAGAAAGATAAATTAAATTTTTTAATTATAATCAACCTATAGAGTTTTGAAAAATTAATTTTAATATGTATTAAAAAAGATAAAAATAAATTAAGCATTATTTTTGGAGAAGCAGAGCTTGCAATTTAAAACTCGACCCATCAACTTGAATTATAACTAACTTGTAACCTATGTACACTAGATTAACTTATTTATATTTATTTTTTCAAATAAGTTAGGTTTAGCTATTGACCTCTTATTTATTTAATTTTTTTAAACCTATTTAATAATTGAATCGAATCAAGATCTGACCTGTTTAACTTGTTTAAGGCCTGTTTAATTGATTTAAAATATACTTAACTTGTTTAATTTATTTTATTTAACACACTTCAAACTCAACATATTAAAAATTTACTTAACTTATTTAACCATTTAACATGATTTAACTTGTTTAATAAATATGTTAAATAGGTCAAGTTACATGTTTAATAAAAAAAAGTCAAATTTAGAAATGAATTTTTAACCCATTTATTAAAAAAAATTAAGTTTAGGCTGATAAAATTTATCCCCAACTCATATTTGATCCGACCCGATATGATCTAACTTGATCCAATTTTTTACTCCTACGGAGAAGTAATAAGAAAGCGTTTGATATTTTTATATGGCTCTAATTCAAGTTAGAATATAGGAAAAAAGATTCATTTAGTCTTTAGAAAATGAGTCTTAGTTGGTATTAGTGTTGTTGTTGTATTGGAAACTATATTTAGTATCTTTAATTCATTGGATCTTATGATTTATAAGGGTTTTTCATTCCTTTAATTTTTCTACCTTGGTTAGCAACCACTCTTTCTTAAAGCCATAGTCTTGAGTGTAATTATTTCTAAATAACTAGCACAAGCATCCAAATAAATTTTTAATGAATATTTACGCTTTATTTCTATTTATATATATGCAAGATATCATATTAGAATATGAGAATTAGGGTTGCAAATGAACTGAATTAGATAAGGATATGCTTGATCTTGATCAAACTCAATTTCATATACAGGTTATAATTTTGGACCTCAGCTTCACTCTTAGTTAATTGAATCAAGTCGAATCGAATCTATGAAATGGATTTAGACTTAATGGATCATTCAAGTCAAGTTAAGATCAAATAATTAGAATATAATTGGGGTTGCAAATGAACTAGATTGGATTGGAACATGCTTAATCTTGACCAAACTAAATTTTATATTTAGATCATAATTTTAGATTTGAGATTCATAGTTAGTTTATTGAATTAGGTCAAATCAGATATATGAAACGGATTTAGTCTCAGTAGATCATTCGAGTCAAGCTAAGGTTAAATATAAACCAAACCCAATTCAAAAAATTTCATTGAAGTCAAGATCAAAGTTGAATCAAGCTTGTAGTCTGAGTCAAAGTATCGATTATCCTTTTTTAGCTAAAATAAAAAAATAGTAATCAACTATAAAATAATTAAAACTTTTAAATAAAAATAAAATGAGCCAACTCTAACTTGAATTTTTATTCAAATTTTTAATTTCATTCAAGTAATTGATTATTTTAATTCAATTAATTATTTATTTTAAGTTTACAAACTATGACTTTTACTATATATATTGATATACTTGAGAATATTATAAATAAGAGTTTATTAAAATAAATTATGAAATATGAATATTTAAATATAATTAAGTAAAAATAAGTAAGAGAAAATATGGTTGTTATGACGAAAAAGAAGAAATAGTTTAAATATGAGTTTATTTAATGAATTAGGAAAAATATTTAGAGTGGAAAAATGAGGTTTATATGCTTGAAATTTTTAAAATGGCTTAAATTGGATTCAGGCCAGATTGAGTCTCTTTTTTTTTGTTAACCAAAATAAGCAGGGCTGCAAATGAGTTACATTGTACTTAATCTCAATCTGAATCAGTTTTATATTCAGATCTTAATTTTAGATTCAGATCTAACCCATTTGCTAAGCAGATCGATCGGGTTAGATTTATAGGAGGAATTTTTTATCCAAGGAGCCATTCAAGTTTATTTGGGTTTAACCCAAAATATTGCATTTGAGTCAAGCAACTAACTATTTTTTATTATTAATATATATATCTATTAAAAAATTAAATAAAATTAAAAGAATAAATTTAAACTTAAATTTTTATTTAAAACTCTTAATTCTATTCAAGTAAATGATTATCCGTATATTTATAAATTATGACATTTAAAATATTTATTGATATACTTAAATATATTATAAATAAAAATTTACCAAAATAAATAATAAAATATAAATTTTTATATATAATTAGAGAAAAAAATATAAAAGGAGATCTAGTTGTTAAGATGAAAAAGAAAATTAGCTTCAATTAGAGTTCGTTCAATGAATTTATTAGGATAATTGGAGTAAAGGAGAATAAGATTTATATAATTAAGCTTTACGGATTGGGATATATCGGGTTCTAGTCCAGTTGGATCAAAACCCAAATTCGATTCGAAATTTAGATCAAGTTCAACTTTTAAACAATGGGTTTCTAAATGCAAATTGGAGCAGACTGGACCCATGAGATCCAGATAATATACAAACTCGATTAATTAGAGTTTAAAAATATAGGATCAAATTCAATCCAACTTTTAGATTGAAATCAATTTTTGAACCTAATCTAATTCATGGGTCTTTATACATAGAATGAATTGAGCCTAATCGGACCAAGCCTTAGTTTGATTATAGGTTGATTAGATCTAATTCTAGTCCTAATGAGAATGTGGATAGACAACAAATAGTTTATTTTATGTTGCTAATTAATTTAGAAAGATGGATTGTGATTAGTGAGAGTGATTGAGAAGAAATTTATTTTAAAATTAAAATATTTATAGATGATTTTAAATTTATTTGGATTAGTTGTTATTCCATTTGTTAGTCAGTAATTATATTAGATGGAACAGCCAAACAAAAAGATCCCACCGTTTATGTCAAAATGGAAGAAGAAAAAAAAAAAAAAAACCAAGTAGCTAATGATGTAGGGACAGCGCTTGATGATTGCCTGCCCACCAAAATCTATTAATTACGTGGTAATGATGTGGTCCACTCGAATTAAGTGCCCCCCAAGGCTTGCAAATTTTTTTTTTTTTTTTTTTTTTAATATCTTTACCGTCAAGCAAGTAAAATAGTGGGGCCTATTTAGTGCATTTAAGTGCAATGCCACTCAAAGAAATTACTCAGACCGATCCTTTTCGTTAGAAGGCTCATTTTTATGCATTTTAATGAGCATGCCATGATTTAATGAGTCGCGTATAAATTAAAACGTTAGAAACCCTCGTCCCACACTGACAATGGCAATGATGAGAGGTCGCGGCAAATTATAGTTGGTGATGAGAAATAAGTACTTAATGCGCCGGCGGGGCCCACACCTTGGTGGCGTAGGCATCGCACGGGCGGACCCGCGGGTCCACGGCATGCGCAGCGCCTTCGGTGTCCCGAGGGGGTTAACATGGGCTATTAAATTTCTAATAGGTCTCGTTCTTTTTGGAGGCATTAAGGTTTTTCAAAAATTCATATTTTTTTTTTAAATAAGTACTATCCGAACAATATTTATATAAAAAAAATAATTTAATTCTATTTTTTTATACGTTAAATAGTGACACTATATTTTTTTTGATCCCATATCTTTTTATAATTTAATCTCATTTTTTTTATATTATAATTTTTTTCGATAAATTACTAAGTCCTATTCATTTATCCATAATAACTTTATACTATCATATATATATATATATATATATATATATATATATATATATATATATATATATATATATATATATATACCTATATATATATATATACATATATATACATATATTTACATATATATTTTTAGAGATACTTACGACATATATATATATATATACATATATATATATACATATATATATATATATATTATTTTTTAAAATAAAAATTATTTTTTTATAATTATTTTTTATTAATTAAATAATAATATAATATTTTTTATAAAACATAGATGGTATCATAAGATGATATTTATAAAAATTTTATTATAAAATTTTTATAAATATCATATTCTTATTTTTTTCTTCATAAAATATAGAGATGAAGAAAGAATTGAAGGGTATTAGTGAAAGAAAGAATTGTAATCATGTAGAGATATATGAGAAAATAAAAAAAAAATATTTTATCTAATTCATGAAAAATTAATTTAGACAACTTTTGAATGGCTATATATATCACCTTCAATTTGAAAGATAAATAATAACTTCAAATGTAATTTAGGCTTCGTAAGTTGATTAATAAAAAAGTTTATCAATTTTTTCATCAAACAACAAAGCCAAAATAATAGATACATAGTATTTGGCATGCCACATGGACTGATTAATAAGAACAATTTTATTTATTTTATAATATCAATTAACGAACTTCTCCGTCTCCGTGCAACTAATATCAGGATTAGAGTAAACATCATGAAAATTTTACAATATTACCGATCTCATCCTTAATATATCTATGCTAAAGGAAATGCTAAACCCCGAGGTTACCCCCAGATACCCTTGTCGGCAACAAAATATAATTATTTTTAGACAGCAGTTTCTTCAAAAAAGATCAAGGGCAAAAACCATAAAAGGCTGAAAAAAGTTTTATAACAAATTTTATAGAAAATGGTAGACTTTGCCATACATAAATCTAAATACAAAAATTCAATTTTGAGGCTCATCCAAATCTGAAATAAGATAAAATGGTTGGAGAGCTGATGGCTATTATCTATACCAGTTGATGTCCCAGCCAGACTGATCCACTGGACTCCACTTAACCTCAGCTTGCCTTGCGCTCCGATAATTTAATTTCGGGAAGGGTCGATTGTTGGGCATTGGATCCCTTTCAAATCCAGAAGATATGTGATGTTGGGTTGAGGTTTGGTGAACAACAGGTCGCTCCTCTAGTTGAGTTGAAGCATAAAGCCCCTTTTTCAATATGCTAAAGCCAATTCCAATATCAATGTTGAAATAAGTTGAGGATCATTTTGCACGTTTAAATGGAATGCAACAAGATGCATTAAAATGTTTGAGCTTCTTCATCCATTTTGGCATTTATGCTTTTGTTTAAAAAGACAACAGTCTAGGTTTTAAAAGTACTCTGTTTTGAGTGAACTATAGGATTGATTTTATCTGAATCTGACTAAAATCAAATTCCTTTACATGTAATTATGTCACGCCTATTGCTTCCCAAATCGCATCAGATGAAGGGAACATATGAGCAATGATAAGTTGAATAGACATAAAGAAAAGAGAACTACAATTTGAAAAAAATCATCGGACTTGTTAATTAACCACTTGATCTTATATAGTCATCATACCAGAAACATGTAGTCAATGTCCAAATGAAACCCATAAAATATCCACAAAGAATAGAAAGTCTAAAACCCAAATATAGGTTCCATAAGTTCTTATTGTTGTGATCAACTACCACATCTTCAGTGCTCGATTTTAATACGAATTGCTCTTTCTACCACAAGCAAAAATCCTATGGTTTCTGAATCATAATGACTTTCCACAAGCACTAGCAAGCCTATGCTTCTGGGGGCAGTGGGTAATAGATAAGACAATCTCAGACAATTGCCTTCTTTGAGAACAAGAGGCATAAAATTACAAAAATTTATGCAACCATGAGTGAGGGCAAGAATTCAATGTGCCCGACATGGTACAATGTTGATATGGTAACCATACTTTTAAGTGCACCACAGTATGATAAAATGCAGTTATGAACATTTTTGAAATTGCTGAATAGTCCTTGATATCTGCTGATGGGTAAACAAATAACAATTCTAGGCTGCAGCTATTCTTACCCCTTTTCATCTCACCAAATACATTCTGTTCTCTCAAGCACTCATCTGAAGTGTGGATTTATCCTTTGCCTCCTGCTTTTAACTAACTGTATCTTATATGCAGAAATGAGCTCACCTCCCTTCTAATAACATACCAAGGTCTGTCTAAGGTTGCTATTTTTTTCTGGGATAAACGGCATTATAATAAAATGAGATTATGAACACTTATTAAATTGCTTGCTTACTCCTAATCCATGCCAATTTCATAATAATTCCACGCTGCAGCCATACTTAGCCTATATATCCCACCAAGTATATTCATTTTGTTCGCTCAAGAACTCACATAATAAATGTACCTATCCTTTGCCTTAACTTCGTGCCTTGCACTGACCTTCCTCCTAATAGAACACCAAGCTCTCCCTAGGGTTGCTATTTCTTTTTTCCGGTCTGCAGGACATTATAGTTGCCACTGCTTCAATTTCTCAGCTCGATGTATTAATATGTCTAGCCATGTTAGCAGCTTCATAAGCATGACCTACTACTGTGCTTTCTAGCCTTTTAATTTCACACCTGCACAAAGACCTGTCCATCATTCTCCTTCCTCAAGTGATACTACCCATTTTTAATGCAATTCCCTCACTTTTCCACCAATTGTAATGCCTAACCTAACAGCTCTTCTTCTGATGCGCCCTCTGATGCATCCCCTTTGTTGGATACTCACCATCTCCCACAAATAATGCACCTACTGCCCCACCATTTTGGCATTGTTTTTGGCATGAAGTGCCACACCCTAATAATATTTACCTCTTTATGTCTCTCCTCTGGATATTTCAGCCCATGCTTGCAACAACTCATGCCCATCAGGAGCCTTAATACTAAGTCGAGCTAGATGACATCCTTAGAAACACCTGTACATGGTAAAAGAGCTTCACACAGTTCTATGCGCTCATTCAGTAAATTGAAGTAGAGTAACAGACAATGCTTTAGGTTTCCATGATCCATATTAACTTTTTCTTGTATCTAATTTTACTATAAAAGAGTCACAATAACACAAATTGCACCAAGGCACCAATTAAATAATTCAATGCCTAATTCACACCCTAACAAATGTATATAATTCAACAAGCTATATCTAGCATTTTCATTTCTCTTTTTCATTTTTTCCCCCCTGTATTTGGTTTAGATAACTGATTCAAATAGGTGGCTAGCACTACTGTGATGATGCTGAGTACACAAAGCAACCACCCAAGCTCTTAATGTTACATAACATCAAGAGAGTACCATAAGAAGTGGATATCCAGCAAGAACTTTGAGCTAAAAAGCAAGTACAAAATAATTGACTTCCCTTTGCAGCCATAAATTAAACTTATTCCCAGTATCACAAAGTAGCTCAATTTTTTTTTTTTTTCCTCCCTCGAGAATAATTTTTCTAGTTTACAGCATATGTGAGAGGCATACTTTGCCGGTTCAAAGTAATCTTAAAAAAAAAGTTGGGGGGCGGGGGAGGAGGAAACCTTTTACCCGAGCAGATGGAATCCGCTGTGAGATAACTTGTGAGCTTCCATCGATCCAGAGCTCAAATCACAACATCTCCTTAATAAAATCAAGATTCAGAGTGTCGCGAACAATGAGGAAGAGACCGAGCATAACAACCAGCAAAAGCCCAGAGGACGTGATCCGCTGCTCGACCTCCCGAGGAATCTTTCTCCCACCCCTCGCGGCCTCCACAAGCAGAAGAGCCAGCGACCCGCCGTCAAGCGCGGGCAATGGAAGAAGGTTGATCACCGCGAGATTAAGATTGATAATGGCTGCGAACTGAAACAGCCCGTCGGAGCTGGACCTGGCGACCTCGGCCCCCACCGCAATGATCGCCACCGGGCCCGAAACCTTCCCCGCGGACTGCGAGAAGTTCGCGAAGGTCTGCTTCAACCCATCCAAGACAGTGGATGTCAAACCCAGGAATTCCTTGCCGGCGAAGGTCGTAGCCTCGACGAGGTTCCTTGCCCGGAGCTTGGAGAGCCTGAAATTGGGCGACAACTGGACGCCGATCCTCCCGGTCCCGTCGGAATTCTCGTCGGGGACGACATTGAGCTCCAAGGTTTGTATTCCGCCCCTCGCCACCTTGATAGCCACGTTCCGCTTCGGATTCATCCTGACGATGTCGGCCAGGTCCGAGACGGAGGGGGCCGGCGCACCGTCGACGGCGAGGATGACGTCGCCGGGGTGGAGGCCGTCGCGGGCGGCAGCGGAGCCGCGGCGCACTTCCGGGACGAGGACGCCGGGGAGGGTCTCCTGAACGGGGAGGCCGACGGTGACGACCTGGGTGAAGACGATGAGGTAGGCGAAGACGATGTTGGCGGCGACGCCGGCGGAGACGACGAGGATGCGGTCGAGGATGGGGCGGTTCTTGAGGAGGTCGGCGTCGTCGGGGGGGATGTCGCTGTCGGGGTCGTCGTCGGGGAAGCCGACGGAGCCGCCGAGGGGGAAGGCGCGGAGGGAGTACTCGACGCCGTCGGCAACGAAGCGGGCAAGGACGGGGCCGAAGCCGATGGCGAACTTGCTGACGTGGATGCCCTGGAGCCTGGCGGCGAGGAAGTGGCCGGACTCGTGGGCGAGGATGATGGCGGCCAGGACGGAGGCGGCCTCGAGGACGGACTGGGCGCCCGCCAGGCTGCCGGCGGCGATGGCCGGGGGGGCGGAGGAGGTGCGCCGGCGCCGGCGCCGGCGGGGGGCGGGGAAGAGGAGGGATTGGAGGTTGGGGGGAGGGGAGTAGGAGGGTTTGAGGAAGGAGAAGGAGATGGCGGGGGGTTTGGCGTACGGTGAAGAGGGCGGGAAAGAGAAGGCTGGGGCGGAGGAGTGGGCTGATGAGAGGTTTATCATCTCGGAATCGAAGTCGGATGCTTTTGGGGCGGTTTCTTTTTCTTTATTTTTCGGTTGGTCGGGGTGGTGGCGGGGATTAAAGGGGAGGAACGGGTGGAGGAAAAAGGTGGGTTTGGATAATCCATGGTTGCAAGCCGCTTTCTTTGCGGATATCTAGCGAGCGAGCCACTTCCCTTGTCGAGCGATCTGGGCTGGGTTGAGACACACACACAAACGAGTGATCCCAAATGCTGAAAGACTTTTATTCTTGGTAGAGATAGATCGGGTCAGCGCCGATATCTTACCGCGGCCGCCGTTTAGAGTCTAATTGCAAGGTAACTCTGCCATTCAACTAAGTTTTTCAACAACAAATTACTCTGCGGAGATGCCATTGAAGCGCTAATTTGATTCAAATCCAAAAAAATACGTTACAAAGCTAATTATTACAAGTTTTATACAAAGTCCCCTTCATGCAATACAAAGCCCAACTTGATGCAGGAATCGCTTAGAAGAATTTAATTATCTTAACTCTGATGAAGCTTTTTTTTGAACTAATACATACTGAATTAGGGTATTACATATTTATTGCACTTAAGCCTTGATGGTGAGGATTGAGAAGCTTATAAAAAAGTTAGTTCATAAAAATGATTTTTTTTTTTTTAAAAAAAAAAAATTTAACTTAGTGCTCCTCATGTAATATTTCCCTTCATATTGCCAATTCAAATCTCTCTTTGTGAACAAGGCCTCTGCATGTTTATTAACGGGCTTCAACTTTGATAAAACAACAATTCCTTTTGCATTCTTAACACTGTGGACATGATAATGTTTGCATGGATGGTAAAGATTTGAATTGTTAACAATGTGGACAAAACGGTGCTTCTTGTATGTCTCGCTCTGGCCTCAAAACACTCGAACAACCAACCGTAGCTCAGAGGGCTATCAGCTGTCTCACATTAATCGGGTACACGTAGGGCTGGGATCCATCAAGAGCAGTTCTTGTAATCAAATCGGCAGTGGTCTGCGTCGGATGGTAGTAATCCCAAAATAGATGGTCGCTTCTATTGGAGCAGTAGAAAGAAACTGGGAGGCAAGCAAGCTGGGCATTCAAAACACCGCTCCCACAGCACGCAGCCTTGACTTCAGAAAATCCTGCCACCAAAGAACATGAAGGGTCAGTGCTGCTGAGGATTCATCGCTGGCCAGACAACAAGCTTGTTGAGTTCTCGCACCATGAGCAGCTGGATTCTGAATGTATTCGAGGAATGCACTAGTGGTATCCAAGAAAGAGTAACTCATGTCACCAAGTTGTGACTGTAGTTCCGGCAGCAGGGAAGTAGCACCTCGGTTATACAAAACTGCGAGGTAATTCGCTCCCACGAGGCAGTCTCGCGTGTGGTTCAGCAGCCTTAGCGACGGGCAGCAACCGAGAGGTCCTGCGCCTATGAAGACGAACTTACGAGCACCAAGGTTGTAGATCATCTGCGACAGAAATCAACATAAATTAGTTGCTGCAAGCCCGAGCCGCAAGCTGTTTGTATTGCGAATTATGATACCTTTAATTGGATTCGCAGCGACGAAATCAAGGAATCAACTAATTGTTGAGGAGTGAGACTTAGCTTATTGCTATTATTCTTCTTGGCGTAATTGATAATATCATTGCTTCCAATGACGATGCCGAAGACAGACTTGGATAGGTGGCTTTGGGCTTCGGCACTCCCCAGCTGCTGCACCAGAGCTCCATATACAGTGGAATAGTAGTCTATCTGTTTGTTGAATGATAGACATTGGCCCTGAGACAAGGATTCGTTCATGCGAGCGGTTGATTAGCATGGAACAATGTTCAGCTATATGAGACCGGAATGAATGGATGTTCTGTGTCTACGTCCAAAAGCTTACTTGGTTTGTGGAGTTCAGGATTCCGGCGCCTCCAGAGGCAAAGTTGACACCATCCAAAAACGTATTTGTTTTGTTGGAGCTGGAGGATATGGAGAGGTAGGGTGGGGGAGATGGCACACCAATTCTCTCAGCTGCCACATGAAAGATGCAAATTAGAATGGAATCGATTAGAATTGTCAGTGAAATTGTGATAGGTCTCTCAGGCTTGAGTGAAGGAAGAATTTTTTAAAACCAGTCATTGTCGTCAACCGACCGGCCAAGCCTTGAGAGAGGACATCGCGCCTGACCGCCGCCGTTTCCTCTACGCCGACTGCCGCTAGTTTGACATTTGGTCTCGATCTAATAATATCCAGCCTTGTCTTACTCTACCTTTGATTTAAGCCGTCCTCCTTGTTGTTTGTATGTAAACCGTTGAACACGGTTGCGTTACGTAGTCTTAAATTCCTGTCTTCTGGGGTATCTGACGGTAATCATAGCCCTGCTCGGTGCCTAAAACCAAAGGGAAGGATCCAACTGCGTTCAGTTTTTAAGGGCTCATAGCTCGGGTCAAGTGGCAAACATACCAAGTCTTATTTTACCTTTGATTTAAGCCGTCTTCCTTGTTGTTTGTATGTAAACCGTTGAACACGGTTGCGTTACGTAGTCTTAAATTCCTGTCTTCTGGGGTATCTGACGGTAATTATAGCCCTTCTCGGTGCCTAAAACCAAAGGGAAGAATCCAAGTGGGTGCAGTTTTTAAGGGCTCATAGCTCGGGCCAAAGTGGCAAACGTACCAAGTCTTATTTAACCTTGATTTAAGCCGTTCTTGTTGTTGTTTGTATGTAAACCGTTGAACACGGTTGCGTTACGTACTCTTAAATTCCTGTCTTCTGGGGTATCTGACGCTAATTATAGCCCTGCTCGGAGCTCAAAACCAAAGGGAAGGATCCAACTAGGTTCGGTTTTTAAGGCCTCATTGCTCGGGCCAAAGTGGCAACCATACCAAGACTATTTTACCAAACCAAACGAATTTATTGACTAAATATATATCAATACTGGCAAGTTAATAATTTCCTACCACTTAAATCTGGCCTACGTTTGATGTATGTTACCCCAGCCTAACAAAGGATTGAGTCAGATCAAACTCAAGTCCAACGCGTGAATTGGTTCAATTTACATTTGGTTCTAATAACAAGGTGAGTCAGCCCCTTGTTTATCCTAAAAACAGAGAGAATACTATAACGCCTAACTGAAATACCCAATCAAAACGTCTTATCCATATAGAGTTGGGTGGCATTCCACTCCTCATGCAAATCAAAACAATATATTTACGTTAGATCTACCAAATCTAGCAATACGAGGAGGTGCACAAGAACACTACCGACCACACCCAGGTTTATGGGGTCTAGAAGAGCATCTCCATACATCGTACATCGTTAGATATTTAAGAGAAGAATAGTGAATAGATCTGGCCAGAAAAAAAAAAAAATGAAGGGGAGATGGAAAAGGAGGAGGAGGTCCGTACCAAGGAAGTCGACTGCGTTCTTGCCGTTGCTGAAGCGGCCGGTGGCCTGGCCACCGGGGTAGTCGATGCCGTTATGGGGGAGGTCGGCCCGGAGGAGGGTCGTCAGATAGTGGTTGTTCCCGACGTCGGCCAGCGAGTCCCCGAACACATACACCGCTGGAACCGTCCCCTCGCCGGAACAAAAATTATAGCCCATCAAATGGAACCAACACCAGCACAAAAATAACGCAGAGGGTATCAACCCGCGAGAAGAAGATAAAGAAGCCATTTGAAGACTGAAAAGAGCGAGCGTACTGGAGGCCTCCTTGAGGATCTGGTGGCTTTGCTCTCACGGACTGGAGAGAGCGAGGGAGAATGGTGGGTTCTACTTATATGAAAAAAAAAAAAAGGTGAGGAGTTCTACCACAGAAGAAAGCGTGCGTACTTTGTTCGGCCAAGTCGGTGAGCATCGAGGGCGGAAATTAAACGCGGCGAGCTGGGTCCCTCCCTTTCCTTCCCTTTCTCATCTCCTGTTCTGCATTCACACTTCACCGTAAAAGAAAGGTCGGAGAATCCAAAATTATCTCTATTTTCCTCTGTAACTTCTCTTTTATCTTCCTCTGTTTGCTGTCTTTTCTCGCACCGTATATTTCATCCTCTGTATTTTTTTTCATGATCAATAAAATGGGGAAGCTAGCTTCCTCCAATTCTCAGTCAAAAAACTGGAAAAAAAAAAAAAAATCTCTCGATATATATGGAACTGGACACGCCTGGAGGACGAACGTTGCAAGCTTGGCATCCACAAGCCAAGGCCATCTGACACGTACATGAGTCTTGCGAGTCTCCAGCCAATCTGAAATTGGAGGAGATGGGGGTGTCGGCGGAGATTAGACGATTATTTGATGGTGTGGGGCGATCCGTGGAAAGTTGCGCGAAGAAGGCACGCTTTTATCGGCTATGGGCTGCATTTTTATTGCGTGATGGGGATCTGATTCAAAGTGTAAACACGGCGTCAGCAGAGGGCACAGAAGGTTGCTCCGTTTGTTTTAATGCGGATGTCACCCTCAAGATGGCTCTTTCGTGCTTTTAATTATTGAATAGATGTTGGGGTTGACAAAGTGGAGGAGAGAGTGGAGGTGTGGAGAGATTCTTTTGGGTTCGTTTACCTTGATATGAGATTTTTTTTTTTTTCTTAGGAATTATATGTGATTTTATTTTTTTTTTAAAAAATCTGATAACTAAGTTCTAATATGAGTTTATTTAATTATATTCTATTTTATTGAAGTATTTTTAAAAAAAATTTAAGTCTCAATCTAAGATGCGTCATATCTTAAATATCTTATTTTATTTTTATAAGAAAATAAGATTGAGAGAAAATAAGATTTCAAAACTCATTATACATGAAAAAGAATGAAAAAAAAAAAAAAAACATAAAAACATGGAAAGAGAAAGAGAGAAATAAAAAGATAAAGAAAGAGGAAAGGAAAGAAAAAAAATATAAAAAAAAAAAGAAAAGAAGAAGAAGAAGAAGAAAATAAAGAGAAAAAGAAAAGAAATAAGGGAAAAAAAAAGAAAGTAAAAAATAGAGAAAAAAATTAAAAAAAAAGTGTGAAAGATGAAATGTATAGTATGGCTAAATAAGATAATGAGTTAAATTTTTTAGTCCTAATAAAATGAAGGTTATCACGATAAACTTACCTTATTTTCATGACAAAATAAACAAAAATAAGAATGAAACTTTGAAATACATAAAATAAAAAAAAAAAAAAGATAAAGGAAAGAGAAAGAAAAGAAAAAAATTTGTAAGGAAAGATAAAGAGAAAGAAAGAAAAAGAAATAAAAAGAGAAAGAAAAAAAAAAAGAAAAAAGAAAGAATAAAGAAATTGGGGCACTCTAATATTAGGAATTAAGACTTTATTTACTGAAAGTTTAAAGAGATAGGGATGGTAATAAAATAGAGCTGGGTAGGATCTGGATCCTAATCACTGTTATAATACCAATGCTTGTATCCAGGGCATCTTAATCTTTTGGAATGGCTTTTTGAGAATTTAGATGTCCTCCACTCAATTTGGTGGAAAAAGAAGAGAGAATAAAAAAAATAAAGGTTACCAAAAGAATTTCAACGGCCTCGTGGCGTTCGCGCTTCCTAAGCATCAGCTGTGCATAAATATTTTGACACGATATGCTCTTTTTCAGCCCTATCCGAGACACGTAATCCGCCATGCGCATCATGTCTCTCTCTATTTTCTTCTTCTCTGCTATAATGGCACTACTTGCCCAGTGCGTCCATCCATGCTCTCTAAGCCCGTCCTTTCTCTGTACATCTTTGACATAGCCTTCGAAACATGGAGAAAGCTTCAGATAGCTGTTACAGCGACGATTCATAAAGGACCTGATCGTAAATAAAGACTGAAACCAGTGCAAACTGCAAGTTCTTTGAGTAGAAAGGAATGCTCCACCATTGATTCCGTCTCCGATAGGGGAAACTCGGTCCATCTAAGCCAAGAATATTGGTGATTCAGTTAATAATGCAACCAGTAAAAACCACTTGTCATTAAACAGACATCTCCCAATTGATTACCATAGGCAATATAAAAATATTCAGCTAAAATAAATTGAATAGAGTTGATTTGGCAAACTTACGTCAGTTTCATAATTATAGGAACTGGCTTCTTGCAGGCGTATGATTCATAAAAGTAAAGCCACCTTACAAATTTATTCTCCATTATATTTGTTGGTGCCACACTTCTATATTTTGGGGCAATGAGGTGGCTACAAATCTCCAAAGGAAGGACACCCACTGGCAACAATATTATCTTCCAAAAAAAAAAAAAGAAAAGAAAAGAAAAGAAAACATGCTACTTTTCTTGAAATGAATATTTCATTGCCTTCATTTCTACATACATATTTTTTTTCTGTGAGATTACAAAATGTGAGACTGCTAAATCTTTTCCAACACGGTCTGAGTAGAGACATGATATACAAAACACCATCCAAAAATACAAATATAGAGACTAACAGATGCCATTCCACACAAAAATAATCAAATGTGGAACAAAAACCGCAAATCAGCTTCTGTCAGCTTTGCCATAGCATCAGAAGAGTTGCCTATCGTCCTGCATATCACATTGGGATGTATAGATCAGCACAAAATATCAAACGGAACCTAAAAAGTGTTACTTTGGTCACTAGTCAGGAACAAATAAATCCTACCCTTCAAACACTAGCTCCTTCTTCTCTTGCAACTTCAGTATCCGTTCCTCGATAGTATCCTCAATCACAAATCTCACAGTTCTGAAAAACATCCAAGAGAAGTATGAGGGGCCAAAGCGGTACCGCAAGATATCATTAAGAGAACATGATGTCATAAAGAGTTGAAATAGAGAAGAACCTGATTGGCTTATATTGCCCGATTCGGTGAATTCGATCTTGAGCCTGGCGCTCCACTGCTGGGTTCCACCATGGATCCATCAAGAAAACCTATAAATTCAATGCCAAACCACTTTCAGTACCATACAATAAGAGGAACACTGCTAAATGTCAATACTTGAAACACGGCAAGTGCCACGATGCATGTATAACATTATAAAGGAAACAAGAGAATATAGATAATCTTCACAGATTCCAATCCCCAACTTCTCAGAAGAATAACCATTACAAGATGGTTTCACAACACCAAAAAATGATGATTTTTTGATAAAAATTCAGTGAGATTGAAAGGAAACTTGCTTGCTCTAAACAAAAAAAAGCAACAAAATAGTGAAAGAAAATTGCTCACATATGATGCCACAGTGAGATTGAGAGCCACCCCTCCAGCTTTCAGGCTCATGAGAAAAATCTTGCAATCCACGTCATCTGTGAATGACTTTATAGCTCTCTCTCTCTCAGGAATACTCATGTTACCCACCAACTGAACACACTTGATGCCAGACTGCCAAACAACGTGTTAGTTCAAGCTAACAAAAACTGCCAGAATAAAGTCAACAGAAAGATTAGCTTACACGCTGGAGTGAGAAACTAATCAAATCCAAAAATGATGTAAACTGGCTGAATACAATTCCTTTTGCAGAACCATCATTTTCAACCATGCCTCTTATCTCTTCCATCTGGGCAACAGAACAGAACAAGTCAGATACTTGCCACAAACGTACATAATAACCAGTCAAGATGTTCAAAAATCCCCAGCAAACATCAAGAGCAGGCAGCAAAGAATTCACTGACAACTTCTTTAATGATGATTAAACATTAGTTGCTGTCATACAACGGATCAAAATCTAGGTCTCAATGTCCCGTAACCCTGTCAGTTGAGACAGTTTACATATAGTTGCTAGACTGGTGATTTAAAAAAGTGCAAAAAGTTAATTTTGTGATGCAGCTCTTCCAGAATTTCACCTTTCCTACATTTTCTCCTCAAGAATCTAGCATTCATCCTCTCATTCCCACTATAACTCCTAACGAGGATACTTATTTTGATCTTTACTTCTTAGTCCTACCAAATGAACTATGGTCACAATGAAATGCATGACCTGTGATCCGACATCTACAATCGGTAATATGCAAGTATATCAATTCACACTGTGTTACTTTATAAACGTCAACTATTGCACAATCAGAAGCAGCAGCATGACCCCTATTCACAAACTTAGAATAAAACTGGATCAAATGGGATGGTTGGACCAGGATCCACCAAAAGCTGTGAATGATTTTGTTCAATCAGTGGAAGACGAGGAAAAAGGGTGCGAAGATTCAACACTGCCAATTCACTATCTTAACCATCTGATGCATCCAGATCTGTGAGCAAAATTCTGGTTATTGGTGACATGCAGAAAAAAGAAAAGGAAAGAATTCTTGCCTCCTGCATTATCTAGTTTGGAGTTATTTAGCTTCTACTTCAGTTCACATAAATGTTGCATGCATCCATATGTATGTGGGTGTGGGTGTGGGTGTGGGTGTGGGTGTTAATTCATGCGTATTTGCATAAAATTTCACATCCTCAGGTCCTTGATGATCAGCCTAGTGATCCATGGTGAGCCTACAAGCTCCTTGATGATGACCGAGTGAACTAAACTAGTTAAGATTTGAGAGCCCTAATGTTAAGACTATGATCCCAAGATAATCTAGCAATCAAGTAAATTTGAATGGAGGACTGAAAAAACTTCACAAAGGGTCAAGTAGCACCCACTTAAAAAGTGTAAAATGGAGAATTACAAATAATTAACATTAATAACAAATTTACTTTAAAAGCTTCTCCTCGATAACTTAACCTCACCTTAAATAACACCCCCCCCCCCCCAACAAAATATATATGTGTGTGTGCGCGTGTGCACGCTGAGGCTGCGCAGCCTTCCTCCGCGCACGACTGCACCCATGCACCCTCAGCGTCTCGAGTCGCGCCCTGGGCTCCGCGCCTCTGCGCCGACCTCCGCCCGCAACTCCCCCGCTACGGACCATGCCCTAGCCTGCTATATATATATATATATATATATATATATATATATATATTAAATAGTTGGTAGTCCACAAAGCTAAGAGTTGGTAGTCCACAAAGCTAAGAGTTGTTCTCCAGGTGGATGAACTTTACATAACCAACAAAATAAGGGTTCCTTCTCCCCAAATACAGTTCCAGGCAGGCCTCTCACCTACCTAGTTGCCTGAAATATACATTTAGGAGCAGGCTAACATTAAGATGGATTATGATTGCTCATCATAGCAAAACAATTTTGCATCCTTCTAGCATAGCCAAAGAACAAACGATGAACCAAATTTCAAGGACACTAATGGTCTGTGTCTAATCATAACACAACAGGCATATAAGACCCAAAAAATACCAGAAATGGCCCCAAATATATTGGTTTATTGCTGATCATATCAAATCTGAACAACCGAGATGAAATGGATCAGAATGAATCTAACACAATCCCATATGTATGATCATTCCATGGAATAATGCTTACAATCACAGTACAAAACACATTCCGAATGAAAAAGGAAATTTGAATTCAGATGTGAAAAATTTTTGCTGTCTATTCAGCACAACACTTCAAGACTTAATTTCTATGGATAACTTACATATTGCACTATTTTGCCAACCTCCAAAGGTTATACTTGCTTTGCTTTGGAGGTGAGGTATTACTTTTACAATAATGGATGTAATGCTTCTCAAAACATTTTCTTTTATCAGAACATAAAAAACATAGGAAAAAAATCATAATGATCAGTGGTGGATACCAGAGTATCATACCAGCGCATCAATTTTTGTACTCGTCTTAAAGTCTCCAATATCATTAAGTCTGTTTAATATTCCCGAGTGCTTATAACCCTTGATGGCTGGTCGAGACAATTTTTCGGCAGAGTTGTTTGCTGTTAAGTCAACAGTAAGGGGTCTTGAACATGATGGACATGACACATTTCCCAGGGCTGAAGAGTAGTCAATCAAGCAAGCCTTACAAAACACATGCTCGCAAGCAGTAACCTGAATAAGAAAGATAAGAAAACCGCAAAACTTGAGAATAGTGTGTTGACAGTGTAATAATGTTATATACCTCGAACAAGCCATGTTCCACTAACAATTAAAATAGCAGAGGAGAGATACTCACTACCACATCTTCTGCTGGATCATTACAAATACCACAATTGTCTTTTACAGTATCATATTTACTTCCATCAGGCACTTCAGTAGTTTTAGAATATATCACCAGGTATGGGTGGTCAACAGCCTGGCATCATCAGATAAAATCAAAAGAACATATTGAGGCAATTAAGTGTCAATATATCAAGCAAACAAAATTTATAAAAAAAAAAAATGAAACAAAAGATTGACATGCAGAAAACACAAGCAGAAATTTCATAGGTAATGCAACAATCTTAGGAGGTAGGTTACCCTACCACTGAACAAGAATTCTAAATTTCATCACAACACTTTTGCACACAGTTATACCTTGGCCAGAAATCTAGCACTACCGTATGATATCCCTGAAGTCATATGCAGGATATTTAGATCCATAAACCAGAACACCCATAAGTAGGACAAGGCTTCCAGTCAAGGTTCAGATGAATATTGAAGCATGAATAAGATGATAGATAGGCCTGATGCTTGTCACTACACCATGGTTCCTTAAAGTACATTCTCTAGGGTCTCATTAATGACATACTATTTTATCTGAACATGAAGTGAAAGTTTCCTATAAAATTACTTAGTAAAGTAGGAACTAGCACACATTATTTGCAACATCCAGCAATGAATCAAAGTTTCGCACCATACCTGCCGCAACCGTGTAAGGAGATCAAAAATATGTGCATAATTGTTCATCAAGGTCCCAGCTGTGACATATCTGAAAAAGTAGTGGGGAACTTCAGGAACTTCACCCATGTCACAAAAAGAGGAAAAGAAAGAGAACAAATAAAGTTGATGAAAATATGGGGCTAAAAGTTCTTATCTATTAAAAAAGGTATCTTTCATTATAAAATCAACTTAGATGGACAACTTGGTCAGCCTTTGATTAAAAACATTTGGATGAAACTGGTAGAAACAGAAAGAGAGTAATTCCCACAAAATTTGAGATTAAGACAGAAAAAACAATTAAGCTCTAACCAATCCTTTCTTGCACATGCCAGTTACAATTCTGACTCATCTCAGTCTTGATAAGGTGCACTTAATATTTTGCAACATTATAGCTGAAAAGTATACACTTATCATTCTAGCGTGGTCAGTAAGTTGTTACAGGCATGTTACCCACGTTCACATGCAAATCAACACTTTTAACATTTATAATCTAAGATATTATAGATTAAAAATAGGATGTTAAGGTCTAAAATCTTGCATCTACTTATAAAACTTTTGGCATTCACCTAGCTCAATCATTAACAGCTGATCTTTGCATTCACTAGCAAAATGGATATTCTGAAATAGCATGCATAATTTATTGAGTGGATAAAGATTTACAAAGAATGAGCAAGTTTAATGATCGTAATGAAGATATAATGTCTGTTATTCACACACATATAGACACCATTGGATTACACACTACTTGTTAATTCATTGATAATGGACTTAACAACTTTTTTGCCATTTTCAGGTGTTTAAACAGTAAATCCCTCACCTCAACTAGATCCAGCAAATAAAAATCTTCCCTCAGCTTTGACGACCTATTATCATGATACATGTTCCCATCTATAACAAGCATAATTACCAGATTGCCCCTGTTTGAGAAACCTATCATGCAGAGTAGAATTGATCATAGGCCACCTAGCCTATGCTTGGATATTAACGGGTCTGGATAAAAAATTAGGCCCAATCAAAAAAATCAGCCCAAGCTTGTAAAAAAAGCTCAACCTGGCTTGACCAAACCCAAAATTATATATATTGCTTTTTTTTTTTAATTTAGCACTGTTTTAAATTAGAGCCTAAATGAGGGGGAAAAAAGAACTCCATGACTGGCTAAATAAGGAGACAAAAAAGGAATTGAGGCCTGATGGCGGATCTAGGATTTTCCTATTCAGATTGGGTTGAGCTTGATCAAAAAATTTAAGCATAACTGTTGAGCCAGGCTAAGCCTAGGTATGTGCATTGGGCCTAGCTACCAGTGTATAGCCTAACCCAGCCGGACTTCGATCAGCTCTAATGCAACTGTGTGCATTCGAGTCTCATTTTAAACTCTTAAATGTCCTAGCACCCCTCCAATATCCCCAACCCAAATAACTTTTCATGACTAAAAATCTGCATTAAGCAGGGAAATCCATCACATTACCCTCTCTCCAATTTCATGTCTTCTACTTGCAAACTGTACCTAGGGGAGTAGGACATTTGCCTACCTTCCCACAACCTCAGTTGCACAAATCTTCATCCAATGATTTTCTTTCCCTATGGCAAAACTACCTTTTTGTTGTCAAAACTCATCTTTGGCTATGACACTAATATTATTAAAAAAAAAAAAATGACCGACCACAATATCCATACCCTCTACAACCTCGTCAACATTAATGCAATTATTTCAGTAACACTTTCTAAGAGACCAACATTAATTATTTCAATAGCACTTCCAAAGTTTGCTAGCACCTTAACTCCATATCTTGCTCCCTCAAAATAGTTCTCTCAAAAGCTGTGGCTGTCATAGTATTACGGCTTAAAATGCTAATTTAGCCTTTTTTTTTTCAAATTACAAAACATGTAAAAAGAATTCATTTATGAGATCCTAAGACATACCTACGTAAGTATGGACAAATAAATGTGTTTGTGTGTTTGCATTGCCACTTCTCCAACACAGATGCCTCAATCAAATTTTTGTGAGAACCTCTTCATAAATTTAAGTTATCCACTTTATATTCTGCTTATGGATGCATTTTGCAAGCCTCTTTAACATAAAGCAAACATGTTACGTAATAATTCTGAAGAAAAATTGGTTGGTAAATTCTTGTGAATTCAAGAGCATATAATAGTAATTGACAGTAAATAGTAATAATCTAAAACATGAAAAGCCTGTATCAGCTGGTTTTCAAATTTTATCATCAGAAAATGCCACATATGTCAAATTTTCATATTGATCCTATATACAGATGCATGTGATATCATCCAAACAAATAAGAATATCCACTCCACCCCCTTCCTTTGTATTGATCTCCTACTAAGATTGAATAAATGAGTCCATAGTGTGCAGGATCATGCAGTAGCACATAGCAACAACAAATAAGGTAGTTAGTGCATCAATTTAGCACTGATCCAGAAGTAGCAACTTTTGCTCATAATGCATTGTACCTCCAATCTCATTCTGCATAACATCAAGCAGCTAACACACTATATCAAAAGCAATAATTGCACAAAATGGCATACCCAAAAAATAATGTAATGAAACAGAAGGGATAGAAGAAACCCACGTATCAAACTGTATACGGCTTTGGGTGTATAATGCTTCATAGAACTCCAATTCATTTTTATCCAGAGTATCTCTCCTCAAGGTAACCTACAAAAGCAGAGAAATCAGATAGACAAAGAAATGTTTCTCCTATATCAAATAAAGAATACTTCTTGCAAGAGAAAAAGAGAGAACTAGATATAATTTTTTTTCTCATAGATGGGCAAAGGTTATAATGACACTTAACAAGTCTTGGAGGAAGCGCAAGATCTGCAGCTCTGCCTTTCTTTGTACGCCTTAGCACTATACATTTCAGAAGTCTGTCTTTAAGCAAAATCATCGCTCTCCTGCCCTCTTCATACATTGATAAATTCTGTATGGGCTTGGTTATATACTGATAAGAAATAACAATCTATCAGAGAACTAGAAATTACTTAGGACTAAGATTAATAAACATCAATTATAATGAAGTAGAAGAATCAATGAGTATATCATTGTATAACAAGGCTCACTTTGTTCCACCAGCAAAAGTGCCTTGTAGTAGAATGAGGACAGTCAGCGCATGCTGTTGAAGGACTACAACACCAGTAAATGCAAAGCAACTCAAAAGTCGAGAACTAACTTGGTAAATAAAGTACAAAGAATATCAATTCATTAAAATGTACACAAAATTATATTGGTACTTGAAGAAAGATCAGACATAGTTGACAAAAGGAAGTTCATCAATGAACAGCATAAGAGAAAGTGCAGCAGCCTATGACATTGTCTGCATTGCACCAGATATGCGCACTCTTTTATTCCTGATGTAGGTATATTAAAGGTTATGCAAAGTAGAATGCGGTCATGGTTATGCACATGCTTATTGATTACCAGCATTACAATGCAGTGTCTTAATTCTATATGTTCTGTTATGTGCTGTAACAGGAATAACATTCGCTCCTCTACTTGCTTTAGAATTCATGACGTTGAAACATATATTCTCTGCCATGACTCTTCCTAGAGGCATCAGAGACATATTTGCCAATCTCCACCATTAAATTGATTTGTTCTGATCATGACCTTTTCATACCCCCTGCTGGCTAGCTTTACATGACTTGTGCCAGAATCTGCAAAGCTAATCACTATCAGACATCAGAAAATTTTCTAGAAGTATATACATATTGTCAGAAATCAGCACCTATCAAGGTGCTCCAAAGTGACCAGATATTTGTAAATGGAAATTCAGATTTTACTCTTTCACTAAACCATCTCCCTAAGAGTGGATATTTGACCAAAAATATTCTGATCCATGCAACATTGCAGACCTTACACCAAGACAATTCATCCACCTTACAAATGCTGTTGTACACCTTAACCCTACCCTTGAATGAATGCACTTAAATCTAAAATCAGACAGACACTAATCCCATTCTGGATAGGTGTCCAAAAGCAACAGAATAGTAGGCCTTAAAAATCAATTCAAAGATTCTAACAAAATCAGGAAGAAAAAAAAAAAAATCTGCAGAGCTTGAAAACCAAAACCCGCTCCCTGAAATGGCTGGTTACTACTCGATTGGGGTATCCTATTAGAGGCATAGCTTCATTTAGTTCAATTTGCCCAAAATAACTATTTTGATCCTTGAGATAAGTTTCTTTCGTGTGTCGCTCTTTGAAGCAGTTTATCGTTCTAACTCTGCTTTTCTGAAAAAAAAATATTCCTCAGCCATATAGTTCAGTCATCACACTTGTCCTTTCCAATCAGATGATTAATTATTCCATCTCCAATTCTCAAACAAGAGACAGTCTTAGCTTTGATTCATTATGACCACTATGATCCATTGATCTGAGAATTTATCATATCATATCTCATTTTAGGTATAGTCCAAGCTCTCTACAAAAAACAAGACATGATTATTTGTCTAAAAAACATCCATGTACCATACACATGATTAGAACTTAAGCTCTATGCAAAAAGCTACCCTAAAATCACCATCACAAGTTTCACACATTTTTCAGAATTTTTTTAAACTTTTGTTACTTAATATTTCAGCCAGTGAAGGTAATTCATGAGATAGCACTCGAAAAGGAAAAGTGTTCAGTAGTGTTAAAGAAAAAAAAAATCAGATATTAAGTCAGATGGGTATTAAAGAAAAAAATGCAGATACATGGTCAGATGTTTCATCATCACTTCCAACCCAAAATATTCTAGTTGATCATAAAGATAGCAAGGATCACCATCAATATGGTGATGGAAAGTCATTCTCAACAATCAATTAATCAAATGTTTGAATACTCACCCATAATCGAGAATCTTACAATCACAATCCCTGCAGAAATAATATGAATATGGATGAATTTGCAAAAAGCGAACCTGTATAGACATACCATAGTATCAGCCTAAGAATAAAAAATAGCTATTTTCTTTGAAATGGAAATAAGCACAAACCAGTGAGTAAAGTTCTCCAACTCGATTTTGCAGAGGAGTGCCACTTAATGCCCACTTATATAGAGATTCTAAAGCAAAAACAGCTTTTGCAGTATTGCAACGTCTGTCTTTTACAAAATGAGCCTGCACAACAACATAAAGAGTCCCAGTTAGTAATTTTTAAATAGGTTTACATGAGGAAAAAAATCCACTGAACAACATAAAATACTCATCATAAGGTTCAGAATCAAAACTAGTGATTTAATTGAACAGCCAGTTGGCAAATAACATCTCTAAGGTGAGTATGGAAAGTTAATATATCAAAGCCAATTCAAAAAGCCTTATCTTATAGCTGTATTAGTAATAAGAAGTTAATTTAGTTATATTTGTCTGCTGTTAAAGAATGGTAATTGGGCTTTCTTCATTCCTTTCCTATATGGTTAAGCATTTTGACATGGTTCACATTTGAGATTGATGATTACCATATTAACAGTCATTTCTAGAGGCAATTCAATCAGTCGTATCCCAATCCAAATAAGGTAACCCTATTGTAACAGAAATGAAAATGTTTTGGTACCCCAAAAATTGCTGCAACTCTCAGTTTTTCTAATGGACATTCAATGCCAAAGTCAGCATTTTGGCCCCAAATGAAAAACAGACTCTCTCTCTCTCTCTCTCTCTCTCTCTCTCTCTCTCTCTCTCACACACACACACACACACACACACACAAAATTCAGAATCAGATATTTGGACATTAAGGTGTTCAGCATCCAATATCTGAATACTAAGATTTCTTCTTTCTTTTTTTGCATTCTAAGATTTCTTTTCTTTTCTTTATCTGCATTCCAATAAAAGGATATTCAACATAGTAAAACAAACAAATAATCTTCTATTGAAAGTGTTCGTAGTGGTTTGCATAACATTGACATGGATAAGCATATGTTTATGATGACTAAAAGATGGCTATTAATTATATGAATTCTTTAGGTACTTGCCATTCTCCTACTTATTTGAAAACATCTATTGGCCTAGATTTTATACTAAAATCTGTCCATACTATTTTGCTCAAAAACCTGATTTGCATCCAAAGTGGCATCAGAATATCTTAGAACAAATGCAGCTATAAATATAAATACGAATTTTAACATCGTCATAATATCTCTATACATATTCATATCCTCTAAGAAAAAAGGAGATGGGTATGGACATGCCAATACACAATCTGTATCTAATCTGTATACAGCTCTCTCTCTCTCTCTCTCTCTCTTTCTCCAATTTTTTTTTACAGCGAGGGATTTTCTTGTGGCAAAATGAAATCTGCAAGGCCAAATTAGAGATCTGACTTCTTTTTCATACGTTCATAGATAATATTTCAAAGCTCCAAAGGGTACTGCCAAACTTTTATGATTCATCCTCACCTAGAATGCCAATTACAGCATAAACATTTACACATTTGTTTATAAATTATGACTTTCAATTTCTTTTATTTGTCAAACCTTTTCAGCCTCAAAATTGGAATGAAAAGTTCTTCAGAACTAAGATTTTAATTTTTGATCATCATAGT
Organism: Metroxylon sagu; assembly: GCA_017589505.3. NCBI lineage: Eukaryota > Viridiplantae > Streptophyta > Magnoliopsida > Arecales > Arecaceae > Metroxylon > Metroxylon sagu. The sequence goes on along the minus strand of JACVBY030000552.1, from coordinate 418,843 downwards.
AATGAGTTTATCAAATTCATCTATTAGTATGTATGAAGCTTAACCAAAGATGAAAGCATTCCTAAATAGTACGCTGGGCAGCATGATTTGGAGAGAAAGCAATTACCTCATCCAAAATAATACGTTCCCACTTCACAGAATGCAGAATTGATTTTCCTTTGGATGAGCCTGGTGTATTTTCAGCTGGCTTGGCTTGCTTCCTAGCCTTGGAATCTCTCCCTTTACCTTTTTCATCATCCACGGACAAGAAATGCTCGTCCAACTTTGCAGCAAACTTCCTTTTCTTTTTACTTTCTTGCTTCGATTGTTTTTCCGTCTTTTCAGCACCAGGCCCACAGTAGTATTTCAAGTGAATCTTCATCTTGTGAGGGTAGAGCAACTTATCGCAATACTGGCACTTCAACTTCCGCGGCATCATGTGCTTCCTATAGTCAGACTCGATCGTCGAGTAAGTCGTCAGTACAAAATCATAGTCGTTGAAATCATAGTCCGTGTTGGATCTTTTCGCCCCGTGATAGAGGAGTACCCTAGTACACCCTTTCTTTGTGTACTTCTCGATCTCCCCCGCCCACTGAATCACCGCAACCACAGGGCAGATGACGAGGGTGCATTTGGTCCTCGGAAGCGAGGACGAGGAGCAAGATGCCATATCAGAACTTGTCGTAGACGGCCGGAGAGAGCGGGCAGTGAGGACGAGGGAAATGGCCTGGATGGTCTTGCCCATGCCCATCTCGTCGGCAAGAATTCCCCCTCTGATTTCAGATTCCTCCTGACTGAAGGCCCAAGCGAGCCACTCCTTCTGGAACCTGAGGAGGGGAAGGATGATGTCCGGTGACGGCTCCATCGTCTCCGCCAATGGGCGCTCATATTCGGATTCTTCCGCCTCGAAACTGTTCACCCACTTCTCGTTATCTTTCTCCCACACCTCCCAAATCAAAGGGGATTTCCTATCGTCTTTCGCACCCCTGTTCTTTCTACTCGAGGGCTTGCTCTTCCTCAATTGACCGTCTCCAACATCAGCAATTTCTTCTACAACCGCCTCCGCCGCCGCCGCCGCCGGCAGCAGCACCTGTCCCGCTTCGTCCTCGAACTCCTCGTCGTCCAAATCGATCGTGAAATCGGAATCCGAGGTGGAGAAGAAGTCATCATCGGAGAAGTCCGCGGCTTTAATTCGCCGCTTCCTCCCTGGAGGACATTAAAACAAGGAATCAAGAATCAAGATAGGAAAAGAGGGGCTCTGCCTGTGTATCGGGACGCACCATTTCCAGGGTTTCGACGTCTGCGAGGCATGGCGGCGAGATCGATCGGAGCGGACAAAAGGGAAAGGGGGCGAGCGAAAGAGAGAGAGAGAGAGAGAGAGAGAGAGAGAGAGAGAGGCTATGAGAAGCGGCAGATAAAAGAAGCCCGGGGGTCTCCGGGTAGGGCAGCAGGGATGACGGGGTTGATTTTAGTTATACTGAATCGGCGGGAACTTCTTGGCGAAGGGCCGCCTCGGAATTGCCGCCTGTGGGTCGTGAAGGACTGGACGCCCGGCCCGGCGTATTTTGGGTTGGGCTTTTGCCAACTCGACCATGACCAGAAGACAAGTTTCACTGGACCAAAAAGCTCGAGATCATGTTTTGAGAACAATTTTATTTTCCAACGTCTAGATCAAAAGGTTAAAGATCATACTCTGAAACAATGAAGGAGGAGCATGGTATTTTCTTCCGAACTCTTATTTACCGGGGATGACGGGGACAATGTAAGGTGATGAGCCTATGTTTATATTGCGAATTGCTTGCGTCGCAACCTCCGATCGGAAGCCTGATGCACGGACATCGCAAAGGCACTTTAATGCTTAGATTTGAGTATATTTTATTGCGTTAAATTTGCCCGTTCAATGACTCCATGTAATGCTTCCGCATGCAGTTTATTTTCATTTGCCTCTGTTTCATTTTATAGCACAAAGGCATCTACGTATCTACTCAACATTCGTATCATGATTAACATAAAATATGATATTATATGACTTTGGACTTTGGCAGTGAGCTGATCTCGGAGTGGTTTGTTTTATTATTAAAAATATAGAAAAAGTTTGGATGTGGTGGCCCGTGATTGAAGTCGGCAGCCGTATTTTGTTGAACGAGAAACGTTCTTCGGATAGCTAGGTGAGCTAGGTGAGGACGTCCAGCAAGAAAACATAATAGAGGTCCACTATTGACCAGTCACAGGCCATGACTTCGAATTGTATTTGCGCGAGAATAAGGCCATGCGAGCATGAGAGACCTTTACGAATCCCATTGCATTCTTTTTCTTTATAGACATTGAAGTATTACCTTATTACATAACAACTACTATCAAACTGGACTATTATAAGATCGGATGATACTTCTTGATTGCTTGTGTAACTGCGTCCGTAGCATGAGAGCGCTGATGCTGTGATATAAATCAACCCTGTCCGCCGCCACCGCCGCCGCCGCCTCCTCCTCCCTGGGCTCCTCCTGCTGACCCCGATCCACTTCCTCCCCCACTTCCACTGCTTCCGCTCGCACTTCCAGAGCCACCGCCACGCCCCACGGCCCCTCCGGCACTCCCAACTCCACTGCCACCCCCCGATGCCCCGCCACCACTCCCCCCACGACCTCCAGCACCGCCTCCCTCGCCCACACTCACACCTCCACGCCCGATACTAATGCCAACGCCAGCTCCGCCACCCCCACCCACACTAACACTGCCATTATTCGCACTCGCTGCGCCTCCACCACCCACACCTATCCCAACGTCCACTCCACCCTTCCCTACGTGGATGCCGACGCCAGCACCAGCCCCTCCCCCAGCGCTGGCTCCACCGCCATGACTGGTCCCAACCCCACCTCCCACACCCCCACCAATACCGATGTCGATCCCTGACTTGTTATGGCCTATGCTTATGCCGAAGCCATCGCCGCCTCCCTCACCGCTGCCGCCACTTTTTCTAGAGAAGAGCTCAGTATCATTAAGAGCGCTTCCCTTAGCAGGGGGTAGGGTCCTTGCATGGGAGAGAGAGGGAAGAATTGAAATGAATAGCACTGCATGAATTATGACCAAAAGAAGAGGCCATGAGATTGCCATGCTCATGCATCTAATACCCATGGGGCTGATGGTGTCCAAGGCTTCTCCCAGGTCAGCTTATATAGTGAAGGCATCACATTCTCCAGCTGGAAGTGGCTAGTAGGTGTGGCCCATGGTTCATGGAGCTCTGCTCTTCTACACCTAACAGGAGTCAGGACCATAGATCTAAGTGTGACTGCAAACCAGAGCTTTTAGAATTTAGAAACCATCTTCATCACACTTTAGTCAATTCCCACTTCCACCAAGCTGCCTTTCTTTTTGGTGGGCTGGCAACAAAGGTTGGCGCCTCTCTAAAAGATCCAATAGATGGGTCTTCGGCATGCAACTTGGCGTAGCTGACAAAGACGCAACCAGATTCTTACTTAACTCCGTCCATGGTCCGAAACCTGGGCGAGATTTCTCGTTTGGGTCTCTGCGTGTGGGCATGGGACCGGCCTTAACGAAATTATGACAGGGTACGTTAGCTTGTCCCAATCGAATTGACAAACGTATCCGGTCCCATGGTAAACATATCATGCCGGGAATAATAAAGAGGGCGTAAAGTTGGTGGAAAAAAAATATGAAAATTATTAGCTTGTACTAGTTTCTCTAGCACTAGCGGCCCGTTTGGTTACATGTTATTGTCTCGTGACAAGGGATTATTCTGCTAGGAGGAAACCCTAATAAATATTACAAGATCTAGCATGCAGAAGCCTTTGCTGCATCTTAGAGATGCTGAAGTAAGATTTCATCAAATATATATATATATATATATTTTGTACAAATTTATTTTTGTGGAAGAAAAGAACAAAGATATTACGGAATAAAAAGAGATCATTTTGGGAGCCTTAACTCGTACGAGAGAAAGGTGTTTGACAGGGATGAATTACTAGTCTATGGCTAGTATTTATACCTAATAGAACTCGTGTCATGACGACGAGGGGGGATTCAGCAATATATCCAGAAGGCAAGAGGTCAAAAGAAACGTAATCCATCGCATCGTTGCTGGGATTAGATTTTCTTTTTGGGTTGGTAGGAAATGGTCTGCATTGTGAAAGTCAAATTTATGTTGACAAACGAGAAAAGAATGAGTTGTCGTACAGTGGGTTGAATTAAAAAAAATAATAAGACGCGTCAAATAGCTCAAGGGGTTTGAAGAAACCTCTGATAGAGCGATATCAAATGGAAGGCTGGAACGGCTGAGGTGTTTGGCTTGTGAGATTAAGCAAGAGGATCATTATCCTTTTCTATATATTTTCTATAAATTGTCAGAAAAGAATACCTGAGGGTACAGTGAAAGCTATAACAAAATGATAACAAAAACTTTATAAAAGGCAGAAAAAGTTTGATGAACTTTTCTGGTTATGGGTTCACATTTAGCGTTACTTCTACGCTGGAGAGGCCTCAATCAGTGGGAGGTCCAGAAGAATAAGAGAAAAGATTAGCCCCGCAGTAGTGTTTCAGACCAGAATCCAGAAGATAAAAAGAAATCAAAAAAAGTATTGCATTATCAAGCAGAAAAGGAAACAGATGCAGTTATGGCATGAACGAAAGAAATTCATGGAATTTCATGTGGGTTTTATTGGGTCTGGACGCAACTATGCTCAGAGCCAGCTGCAGGTCTGGACCACTTGGTGCATTGAGTCCCTTCTTGAGTCATCTCAATGCACAAGGGCCTACTATAATGCCCTAAGCCCATTAGATGGTCCAATTAATTTCATTAGCAGATTAAAATCATGTGGCTCAAAAACTCAAATGAAAGTTAATAAGTAGCAAGTGAATTTGAGTTATAAGCAAATAACACATTTCTTTTTCATTCAATATAAGACTAAAATTGGGGTATCATACCCTCCTTATAATGTGACGAAAATGCAACGTCTTCGTCGCTTTACGGCGGGAGTCTATCATCATCTTATTCTATGGGTAGCATTTTCTTAATACCCATCAACTTTAGGGCACTCGAATCGGCTCTGATGCCTTCAAACCCACCTACTGGCCTAATTAATTTCGTTAGCGGATCGAAATTATATGACTCAAAAATTTAAGTAAAAATTAATGGGTAGTAAGTGGACTTAAGTTATAAGCACATAACACATTTATTTTTCATCTAATATGAGAATAAATTTGAAGCATCACATCTACACTTGACCCTTAAACTAATTTTACTCGAGTCTACTTGAATTTGAGCTGACCAGGTTTAATATTGTTTAGACTTGCGTCCAACTGGATTGGTGTAAAATTGCAGCTGGGAGTGCATATCCAATTCATGTTAGCTTAGGCAAAGTTGTGGTTTAATGCTGCAAAACTGGGTAAACTACTGCATCTACCTAATTCTCTCTTCGTACATGCACTAGACTGAGACTCAAGTCTGGCAACATGGTTTTCGGGGGCAACATTCATTCCTACGAGACGTTTCCTTAGCGCGTCGAAGCACAAGGCACCCACTTCAGCTGCCACCATTGTCGCCACAACGGTGACGATCATAAGTAGGGCTAAGATGTTCATTTTGTTTTGGATTCGGAACTATGAGTGAATGATGTTTATGTATACCATTAAATTTCCATTTTGGTAATAACCTATCTTCCATGATTCATGAGGACAATAATTTGATTTTGCTTTAGTGAAAATTTTCCTTTTGGTAATAACTTATTTCCAATGATTGAGGAGGATAATAATTTGATTCAACTTTGGTGATAATTACTGTACTCTTTTTTTTATTAAAAAAAGGGTTAGAGGATAGGCCATCATGGCGGAAAGTTAGGCCCTATTCTTTTCTAAGTGCGACGAATAGCAATTTTGGACACGAGACATAAACATAACTCAAACTTAATACAAAGTTAATAGGCTTGAATTGAACATAAATAATTTTGGATCAAAATCGTATTCACCAATTAAACATGATTAATAAATAAGTCGGATCATGAATTGATCCACTAATATGAAATTAACCTATAATTAATCTAATTATTAAATAGATTAATTCGAGCAACTTAAACCGTCAATCTTGATATGCCCTATCAGATCTATTTATTTAAGTTAATATTATTTTAAAATTAATTATTATTTTATAATAATAATTATATGATTATGTAAGGATTTTATGTTTATTTTTTTTTTAAACCATTAATAATTTTTTTATATTTTAATTATAATTTTTAATATATAATTACTTTTTAAGTAAATTGATATAAACACGTTAAGCATGGATTGCACGGGCTTTATATAGATTATACAGATTACATAGGTTATATGGGTCATACGAATCATATGAGTTACATGAGTTACGCGAATTATATAGTTAAATGGGTTATACTGATCGTGTTGTGTAATTCATGTAATATACGGATCAAATTTAAATGAAAATTTTTGAATCAATTAATGAATTAGTCTAATCTAAATTAACTTATTTATTATTATACTTTAAAGTTAATTTAATTTATTTACGATCTATTAGCATATTAGCATCGCTTGTGCTCATTTTGGTATTTGAGATTGTAAGGCTGATTCGCATGGCGAAAATTTAAATAAGGGCCAGTGCCATGCTCGGAAACCTAGGCTGTTTTGGTGGTCGTTTTTTTCCTCCGCTCCTTGCATTCACGCCTAACTTAAAATTTCCAGCAGCTTTCAAGGACCAAGGCAATCAGGAGTGTCAACATTAATTTGACTCAACTTTAAATAAATTTTGTACAATTTTACTATTAAACATCAATGATCTTTATCTTCTAATTCTACGAATTGTTTGATATGATAATCCTCTCCTAAAATCGCAGAATTCAAAGATTTTTTTTTTTTTTTCGGCGAATAATCTTTCAACAATTGTAAGATGCGATTCTAATTCTGCCCAAGAAATCAAAACAAAGACGTCAAATGGCTGAGAGTCTGGGAAATTACAAATTGAATGCTCAACCTATTCTCATGGAGAGGTCAACGGAGGTGGAGGGTCGGCCTTCTCATACGTAGAGTTTGAGTAACCTGTTTAAAAAAAAAAAAAAAATTAAGTAACTCAGATCTTACTTGCAGGTAAAAAGATTGAGTTACTTTGTTTGATATGGCGTTCAAATGGTGGAATTAGACGTAACTTGGTCCTGGAGATTATTTAATCATCCCCTTATATTGTATTCACGATCATCCTTAGCAAAATTTAATTATGATTTCTCTCATATCTCTCTTTTTATTTTCTCATGTCATAGCTGCGTAAATTTTACATCATTAAATACCTCTGATCGATCGGTCTAGGCCATAATCGATCGCGAAGAGAGAGCATTTAAAATAAACAAACAATAGCACAGAGTGATTTATGACCTCAAGTAAGTAAAGTCCATGAGGTCGCTACGAATTTAATGCTTATTGTGATGATGGTGTCTAAGATTGCATTTAGTGAGTTTTATATCATGGAAAGGGGATGGCAGATCCCCTCTCAATGGCTGGGAATGGTCCCTTGAGTGGAGCAGAATGGAGCAACAGGACGATTTAGAGGTCCGCTCCTCCACACCGAACATCACCAATATTGATTTCTTGATGACGGGGACGGGGGCGGAGACCCCAGCTCCCATTCCTGTCCCCGGCAAAAGAAAATTTAAATTTTCTTTCCTATTCCATTCCCATCTTATCTCATTTTTTTTTTTAATAATATATTTAAATTTTTAATATAAAATTATTTATATCTTATTTTTTTATAATATATTTAAATTTTTAATAAAAATTATATAAATAATTTTATAGATAAAAATATATTAAAATATTAAATAAAACAAATAAGACGGAGGTGAGGCAGAACAGAGCAAAGTGAAGATATACTTGAAGGCAAAAATAATCTTTGTGCCAATTTTTGCAAAAGATAAAGAATTCTTTCTCAAATAAAGTGGGGTGAGACTTGCATTATAAATTAAAATTGCCGTCCCTATAAACCAATTCTCTTATAAGTTAGGAACCACCTTGGCCATAATACTAACTGGATTGGAATGAAATGTTTTAGGGTCCTCGATCAAAAGTCACGTGCCATAAGAGAATTTTAAGTAGAAAATTTTTTAAGAATTATGTCAAATGTCTCTTGTCACATACCATGCCAACTATAAAAGGGTATTTGATATGAGGTGATCCATCCAAGATCATCGATGATTTATGGGATGGTGATGGGATTTAAGATCATCAGTATCTTATGGATCACTTTTCAAGGAAATGATCTTATTAACATCCTCAAGAATGATGATCTAAGATCATCCTTATTTGCTGATGTTATACTAAAATATAAAAACTAAAATACTTCTTATTTATAATAAATATATTATAATAGTAATAATTTTTATATAACATACTATAAAATTAATATATTAATATATTATATTATTATAATATAATATAATATAATATAATAATATGAAATTATATTATATTAGTAATCTTTTATTTATAATATACTACATAAAATATAATACATGATATTATTATATTATATATATAATATTGTAAAATAATATAATATTAGTTTATATATTATAATATATAATATAATTTAATATATTATATTATACATGTTGCAGTAATATAATATAAATTTAATAGAAATAATTTTGATATTTTATAATTAGCAATCTTAGATTTTCATGTTATAGTAAATGTGATGATGTTAGATTACCGGTAAAATTTAATTGTCTTAAATACTATGGATATCAGATCATCTAGGAATTAAAATCATCCGAAAACGATCACCAAAAGCATTTTTTTTTTTTTTTTCGATCCCTTCTCGGAGTGGTCCAAATAAATGGAGTATATTGCATGCTTTGCTGGAATTAAGATCCGTGGGCTCTGGGTAAGTCCAAGCTAAAATTGAAAAATTAACAGCGTCAAACGCTGTAGAAAACCTATCATGGATCCTTACTAGAAGAAAACGAAACGGTTAAAAATTTTGGTTTGTAGAATTAGGTGAGCCAATATCTCGCTATTACCTTGGAAAAGATATTTCAAAGTCCAAGCAAACGCTATGAAGGAGACTGCAAGAAATAGCCGATGCTCCTTTCATGTTAGGAGTTCTTCACATCAAACATCGACTCCTATGCTGGATGGCTGAGGAGGTCTTTAAGTTGCAGTTGAAAGGATAAGAAATGAGTGAAAAAAAAAAAAAAACAATCTAATTAGAAGGAGGCTGACCATTAATGCATGGCAACCCTGGCCAACAGAATTGTATGGAGACTCTCTAGTTCGAGAATTGAACTGAATTCCAAGTGGGATAGTCTGAGGGCCTAAAATTTGAACCCAGCCTTGAACTAGCAACTAGGAGAGTTGAGTCTCATTTTGAGTCAGGTCTAAGCTAAGGATCTATAACCACTTAATTGGAGTTCATATAACTTCTGTAATGCTTTAAATCTATTTGTTAGTTCAATCAATTTCGTTAATGAATTAAAATCATGTGATCTAAAAACTTGAATGAAAGTTTATGAGTAGCAAGTGGATTTGAGTTATAAGCACATAATATACTTCTTTTCCATCCAATATGAAAATAAATTTGAAATATCACAGCTTCAAACTATCCAATGCAGTGCATCACCATTTGCTAGGAACTGCAAACCAGGGTAGTTATCCAGATGAAGTTTGATCCTCATGTCCGACTGCAATCTCGTGATCATCCAAAATGTAGTCAGTAATTTAAGTTGGCAAACGACACCTTGATGTCTCATCAAAATCAGGGAGCCAGCTTTGAATTGAAGGATGCCCAGACTCATCTGAGAACTCGCAAGCTCAAGGTTGAAAGAATCAAATAATCACTTCCCTCGAAAGAGGTGAGTGCACGACAAAGACAATGAAAATAGTTCAAGCTTGTAAAATGAGCAGCCAAAATATGACAACACGTAACTGCACCATAGGAAAGTTGCCAGTTTCCTTAAAGACGAAATAATTGAAATGACAAAGCAAAAAATAGAAAGAGCAGTGTGCTAAAATAAAAAAGCGCAGCAGACACTTTGTTTGCGAAATCAGCAGAAGAGCAGAGTAGAGAGGAAGAGAAGAAGGAAAGAGGAGGAGCAGGGGAAGAGAGAGAGAGGAGAGATGGAAGAAGGGAGGGATGAGATGAACTCAAACGAGGAAGAGCCGACGTATGGGGAAAATTCCTTGGGTTGTTTCGATTCCGATACGATCGGTTAGGAATCATGTGGGTAGTCGTTGAGAAGGGAAGAGGGAAGTGGATGAAGCTTTTGGAAAAAGGAGGAGCAAAGTAATGTCTCCGTTTGTGCACTGAAGTTAGGCATACTTTGTTCTGAAACGGAACAGAGCATGACGGAGAGCCTTATGCGGTGACTGCATAGGCTTAACTTTTTATTGAGGATGACATACGTGGATTTTTGATGATTTTACTTCTATATACTCTGATGTAGTATTGATGCATTTAATTGAGGATTTATCTGATACATTTTGACTTGATAATAACGATTAAATATTTTTAAGCCTTATATGTTCTTAGAGTCCTACTCTAAGAGCTTGTGGTTATGTCGCAATCAGCTAAAGTATATGTTGGTTCGATGGCATGACATAGATGATATCAGAGCTTAGACTTTAAGTTTTTGAAAAGTGTAGATAGATTAGTCTCCAAAACCTGAAGATATTATGTTAGATGATTACTTGGTAATTTTTGAAGTTGTCCTAATTGACCTGAAATGTTGTTTAATTGGTTTGGCTTTAAATGTTGTTTTATAAATGGCCATTAGAAGAAGAAGAGGAGGTCATATCAGACGACCAAATAGGTTTGTCGACTGTTGCCCAGCTAAGCAACCCAAGAGGGGGGATGAATTGGGTTCTTCGAAAAATTTTAACAAGAATGTACAATATTTGCAAAACAATAAAATTGTGTGAGAGTGAAGTGTTAAACTAAGAACAAACCACAATATCAACAGTAAGCACACACACAAACACAAAGATTTATAGTGATTCGGTGCTAACTCTTGCACCAACGTCCACTCCCCAAAAACTCCTTGGAAATTTTCTCCACTAATCATTTTTCCAATAATTACAACTTAGCTAAATCAGCTAGCTTCTTATTTTCAGGCACAAGGGAGCCTTTACAATTCACCAATTATGGATTTGGCACACCCTTCACAAGTTTCAACCAAGTTGAAACTCAACAAGATACAAGAATAGAACAATTTCAGAAAACACAGCTCCTCAATGAGCAAATAAAAGCAATAATGGTACTTTACAGATTTTAAAGCTTTTCTCCCTTAAATGAACTTCACTTCTTTGAATACTTGAGTTAAGAGCACTTAATGAAACTTCTGAAGTGATTGGTGGGAGCTTTAAATAGGCTTCAATGAATTTTCAAACTTTAGCAACAGAAACTTTTCAAAATAGAGCAGGCTGAAATCTCTCTGGATTTTAACTTGATATATCTTACTTTTTCTCACTTATAATCCTTCAAAAATCCACTTAATCTCTTTATAATCCATTCCATTAACTTGTATTTATAGTTTGTTGAATGATTGGATTGTTGGACTAGCTGTTTCCGATCGTTGGAATATCAGAACTAGCCGTTACAAGTCTTTCCAGGGTGCTAGTCGACTCGAGAGCCGATTAACCTAAGATTTTTCCCATCCCAGGCCAAGTTAATCGGCTCTAAAGCCGACTAACATAGGTAAACCTTCTGTGTTTGCCACAGTAATCAGCTTTAGAGCAGACTAACTTGTGGATCTTCACTGTATGGCTACAGTAGTCGGCTCTAGAGCCGACTAACTTATGAATTTTCTCTGTAAGACCTTCTGTGACATATTTTTGACTTGATAGCTTGTATGTGGGTCGGCTAAAGGCTTCAAACTTCTATTCCAAGTTCCAGTAGCTACCGTGGGAGTTGACTAATGTTTCTAAAACTTGAAAAAATCATTTTACGGATAAGAAAACTCATTGTATCAAGGAGAATAAGTACCATAGCTTTCAAAACTTGGACTTTTTTCATTTGATAACTTTGCCAAACATCTGAGTTTCACTTAATTTGAGCTTGAATCATCCTTCTCAGATCTTGAAACTTTTTCTCTTGAACCATAGACTCATTTTGAAGCTTGGAATCCATTTAGATGTTCTTGGTGACTCTTGTATGCCTGCATGTCATTGTGATTCTTCACCAAAATCATTAGTAACCTACTTAATTTCATCAAAATCATTAGTAACCTACTTAATTATTTTATGATCATCAAAATCAATGCGAGGTCAACATCGATAAATCAATAGCTTGAAAGTTTCATAAAAAGGATGCTTAATCTTTTTTGATTTATATATACCTTAGTAGGAGGAGCATGTGGAACATAGGTTTGCCGATGGATCAATAACTTAAGAGTTTCATAAAAAATATATTCAATCTTTCTCGGTTCATAATACACCTTGGTAGGAGGAGCATGTGAAGCATTCATCCGAAATTCACCTAAAAGGATAGCATATGGACTCGATGCAACAGCAGTACATGAAAGAGATGCAGCTGATGCTGAAAATACAGCAGCAATGGATGAAAGAGATGCAGCGGATGCTGAGAATACAATAGTAGCAGCAGATGGAGATGCAATACTAATTCATGAAGAGGCAGCTTCAACATTAATTTCTTAGTCAACAGCTTCATAACTCAAAACCTAAGAGAAAGCGATAGGTCAGCTTGTCAGAGTTCAAGCGATTTGCTCCACTTCCTTTTTCGAAACAGTGATGACCCTTTGGAGGGTTAAAGATGTTGGAGAAAATTTTTGATGCTTTGAAATGCCTTGCTACAGGTAGGATCATATTTGCATCATTTATGTTTAAGGACAAGACAGATGATTGGAAAAGCCAAGTCTAGCCAGAGGGGTTAGGATGCCCTACCTAGCCTTTGGAAGGAATTCAAATTTGTCTTCTATATCAACTTTAATAAACCAATGCACTGCCCCTTATGCCTCTTGGAAGATAGTACATTTTAAAGAAATGAGGTTCTTTGAATTACCATTGTGAAAAACTATCCACTCTAACAACGATAACGCTTGGATTCCTTTTTTTAGGTGAGCGTTTGAAAATAGTTACCTAGCCGATTTAAACTGTGTGATCCCGCCCATATAACATGTATTTCTAATTATTACTTTAAAATATAAACGGTTCTTTGTTAGTCTCTGTTAGAAAAAAATGTAGTTGTTTGGTGTATCAACTCCATTATTAATAAGAGAAGCAAGTCCTTTTTCTTTTAATGGTAAATTAGAGGAAATAAATACCATGCAAAGAGCCGGACAGAGCAACGAAGAGAATACTCCCAGCAAACCAAAACCCACCACCGTCCACATCAAGGCAGACGAGCCGTCCAATCCCCCCCCGCCGACTAGTTCAGCATTTCTTCCAATCACTTCCACAGTTAACTTCTATGCGACACAAAACTCCAAGTCTTTCATGGTCCTGATGCTCTCTCTCTCTCTCTCTCTCTCTCTCTCTCCCCCCAAAATAATCAACGGCAGAATCAACGTAAACATCTATGCATACTTCCTTCAAGCTTCCAACTTTCCTCTCGTTCAACTCAAAGGCCATAATTTGATCGGCATCCACCATTTCGCCTTAAAGGGATTCATGTGCGTTCACTGTTTTAACTCCATTCATGCTTTCTTTCACAAAAAGAGAACAGGATTATAATCAGACCTAACTCCCTGTGCTCTGTGCTCCCCTTCTTGGGCTTCCAAAGAAGTGACTACAGCTCTGTCCCTCACACTTAACATCTCCGGCAGCTCAGTACGAAATCGAGTTCCTGTGGATAAGGCTTGCAGGCATCCGTAACGAGTTCGTCCAATCGGCTGACTCCAGTTATCCCCCACCTTTTTATCTCTCCCAGTCCCCAACACTCTTGGGCTGGGACCTTTGCCTGGCAACTCCCACCAAAATATTTACCTTATGTGGAAAGGTGGGTGCCCTGCTGCTCTCCTTTCCGTGGGCTGAGTTCCCGTGCCGAAACCCACCTCAAATCGCTCACGATCAGCGTGATGTTCTCCGGACGCTTCCGTCACCTTTCCCTCCGTCCATTCCATTGGTTCCCTCAGAGACCCCTCCCCAACCACCTACCAATTTGCCCAGAGTAGAACTCCGGCTGGTGCTATAAAAGAGGAGTGCCATTTTAGATGAGAAAGGCCAGTAGCCCATCCTCCCTTAACTTGTCTTTTCTTTTCTTTTCTTTTTGTCTTCTCTATATTTCTGAGGCTTAGCCTTGGGCTTTAGCTATGGGTGGTGAAGATTTTGACGAAGAGGAGGTGTGGGCTGCTGCGAGGGAGAGGAAGTTTGAGTGCCCAATGACTGGAAGAACTATGGATTTTACTGGTTCTTCTACTAGTAGGCGCCTCCCAACTCCCTCCAAAATGATCCCAAGGTCCAATGCCAATCCAGAGAGCAGCGGCAGAGCATTTAGACGGTCTGCCTCTGTTGCCATCCCGGACTGGTCTAAGATCTACAAGGGCTCTTCTGAGAGCCACGGTCACGGATTTGATGGCGACGAAGATGGCCACAATCGAAGCAAAGGTAATGTTGCCAATGATGACGACGATGACGAAGATGATGATGATGATGATAAGGTCCCCCCACATGAATGGCTGGCGAAGAGGATGGCTAGGAGCCAGATCTCATCCTTCTCTATGTGCGAAGGGGCTGGGAGGACCCTCAAAGGAAGAGACCTTAGCAAGGTGAGGAATGCTGTGCTCACGAGGACTGGATTCTTGGAGTGAAGCGAAACAGGAAGAGTAGTTTTTAAGTATGCTTTCTTTTTTGTTGGTGGTAAATAGTGTGGAATGTATGGCTCTGGGATGAGCCAGTCAGTGCTTCTTTGGGCTCTGTTTGGTTTTTCTTTATATATATATATATATATATATATATATTGTTTCTAGCCCTGGCAGCACTGCGATTTTGTCTGCTGAGTTGTGTTGCTGGTTTCAGGAGATAATGTGTGGTTTCTTTTGCGCTGTGGGTTTTGGTTGTAACCACTTCCTCCTTTATTGGCTGCTGCTGCTGCTGCTGCCACAAAGGGAGGGTACAAGGTATGGGTTCTTTTTTGCCATGGATCAATGGATGGTGCTCTGTTCTTTGTTCTATCTTGCCATGTGACAAGGTGTCCTCATCCCAATAAGGTTACTTTGATCTAGGCATACCAATAATAAGTGCATGCCTATGTCCTCTCTGCTGTGGGGTCGAATGTTATAGTTGCAGTTGCATGAGAGTTTTCAGTAGTTGTTATGCTAATCATAAAGCAATGCCATCGATGACCCAAAAAAGTGGCATGTGAAAGGGACACTCACCAACTTAAAAATGGGAAAAATTTAGGTGTCATTTTGTGTTCTGGGGTCCTCAAGTGGGTGTTTAACTCTTAATTATACCTGGTAGGTTTGTGGCCTGTGAGGCCATGATCCACCTCATTTCATTACTGCAACCACTAACTGCTACTGGGCCAGTCACCAATCAAGGCTATGTCCACAAGGAGTGGTACCGTCGCTACTTTTATGAGTCTCTGTCCCTTGAATCATATGAACAGGCCTTCTCAGGCCTTTTTTTTTTTTTTTTTTTTTTAATAGTTGGCCACCCGAGGTTCGGCAGGTTCTACTGTATTCCACTGAAAAGGGTGGGGGCTTGCTGCTCTGACCTAACTATCTCCTATCTCAATGACTTTTCCTAGTACATGACAACCAAACTTGGTGCATTACATGTTTATAGCAGCATAACTGGGACAGCAAGGATAAAGATTGGTTTGAAAATTTGTGGATGGGATGGTAGTTTTTGTCAGACGTTTAGTGATTTCAATTAGCGCACACACTAGAAATTTGTAATGAGCTACAGAGGTCATTCCAAACAATGTGATGCCAAAGTTTCTCTCTCTCTCTCTCTCTCTCTCTTATATATATATATATATATATATATATATATACTGAAAAAAAAACATGAGAATAAACTATCTAATAACTAATTATTATAATGCATTCTAGTCTCCAAATAATAGTATTCCTTGTAACATAATCAAAGATCTAATTTAAATACTTACTTTATGCTAAGAATGATACTTCTTGGTGCATACTATTTGTAAATAATAGTCTTATTAATAAAATTGAAAGTGAAGTTAATCATTAGTTGGAACCATAGATAAGTACACGAAAATCTAAAAATTTTAAATTAAAGTAAAAAATAAGGATCATAAAGTTTTTAAGAGCAATCATTTTTTTATTTAGGATTGATTATTTATAAAAAAATAAAAATTTAAAAAATATTATTTATATTATTAAAGCAAGTTAAATAAAATTAAAAAATGTAATTGAGATATTATGCGGTTATAAGATATCTAATAGGTTGAAGAAAAAAATTTATATGATGACTAAAAGACCAATTATACGTTATATTATAAAATATTGTATAATGAGATAGGTGCATGGTTATACATAAAAAAAAGATAAAATATAAAATGAAAATAGTATTAATTAAAAAGTAATTAAAAAAATAAAGATAATTTAAATAATTGGATATAGTAGTGCGTATAAATGATTCATTATCTTCACCGGTACCAACTATAAGTTTTAAAATTATACTTCCACTCTTCGTTTGAATCCCTCGTGAGTCCAACAAGTTAAATCATGAGAAAACAAGACATGAAGTTATTTTCAATTGATCTTGTATATTTCACATAATCAACAATATAAATTGAAAAACACTCCTTAGAGATTAAGATGAATCGATTTGCAATTATATAGCTTGTAATATTGTATCAAATGTCAGATTATTGCATTTAAGCGAAATTCTTTGTATACAGTGCAGGAAATCTCTACAGCACGCTCTTATTCGTTTACATGGAGCGGCATCTCTGAAGAGAAATAGAACGTACATTAATAAAATGAGATGCCACTTTATGTGGATGAATGAGAGCGCATGATGAAAATTTTCTGCACCGCATTTGATGCACAAAAAATTTCTCTTGCATTTAAATTTATATTTATTGGTTGATGGGCTATGAAACAATTCGGAAAGCAGGTAATGCCAATATGCGGATGCAGCCTAGCCATGATGGTGAGGCAGGCAGAAGCCTAATTATTGTGGCAGGCTAACAGTATATTTTTATAAATCATTTATCATTTGAGGGCACTTAGGTCATTAACCATAACGCTTTTTTAATTGTGATAGCCACGGGATTATATGTGATAACTCACGAATCCCCTGCTCTTTTTTTTTTTTTCCCGGCCTCCCCTGTTTTGAACCGAACCAGTGGTTGATCCATCCATTGATTTTGGCAAGACTGCGTAATTGCCGGAGGCCATGCGAGCGGCCGAAACAGCCGCGAGGCCTATGCGATGGAGCGCAAAGGTTGAAAACACGCGTCGGCCTGGTGTCAAAAGCCATCCCTCTCCCCCTTGGTGATCACCAAATCCTCGACCGGAACATCACCAAACCCTGCTCCCCTGCGTTCTCCATCGTAAGCAGCCATCGTCAGACGATTGACGTTGCCGTGCCGCCGGGCGCTACCATCGTCCCCCCCGCGTCTGCGCCTCTAGTCGCTAGCGTCGCCTAGTAAGCTGTTTGCCCTTGTGCCGTCGGCCGTTCGGAACTCTTGACGATAAGGTAGGTCTTCCCCCATTGTTACGCCTAGATGGACCTCGGTCCTCACCTTCGGACGCGCCCCTTAGCCCCCTTATTCGAGGGATGATGGCTGTCGGCCATCTATAGCAGCCAGGGGAAGCCCCTGCTTTCATGTGGCCGCTATCCCACCACCGATGAACCTTGAGCCCAATTGGACCAGGGATATATATTTTTCCACCACCGTCCCCGCATCCGCTCTCTAGCACTGCCCACCATTCCCACCTCCATCCCGAACTAATATTTTTCCCTTCATCTTCGTGCAGCCATCCAGAACGAAAATTTTCTATAGATGTGGATCAGCGCGAGATGGCCACCGTAACGGGCCGGATCGTCTTTATATTTTTCTCTTCATCTCCGTATTATTCTTCATTCATCTGAAAATAAAAAAACAAAAAAATAAAAAATAAAAAATCATACCACAGTAAAGTTATTTTATATTCATTATTGTTTATAAGCTATTTTAGCAAGAGTCTTATTATATATATAAAAAAAAAATTTAAAATTGTTTTAGAGTTCAGACTAATTTTAAACCTTTCAGTGTGTGAAATAATATTTAAATAAGCCATCAAAAAAATCTTTTAAATAGAGAGCTTGTGGAATGAACTCATCTTTATATTATTTTATATAAAAAAATAAATTTTGGATTTAGATTTGGATTCAAGGGTGAAAACTTCTGTTACAGTAACTTTGTTTTAAACATAATTAATAATTATATATATATATATATATATATATAATATTTTGTTCTTCCTTCGTATTTGAAAATATTACTATTTTTCATCTTTTTTTTAATCCGATGCCAAACGCTTTTTAAAAATTAATATCTGTACGGAATTTTGGGCAATGGAGGCACGTATATTTAATATAAATTTTTGACCAGGGTTTGTGTAGGTGGTGAGCCAGTTGACGGATGGACGGTTGTGGTTAAATATGAATTCAAATAAAGCATGAATTTTGAATGGGAGATAACTATTTATCTTTGAGATGGGATATATGGTAAATATTTAAATACACTTTTCATATGCATTATTACACGTACATCCCTCTAAGATAATTATATTACAACAAAGTCCTTTTGTTATTTGGGGTTCCTTTGTGAAAATCCGCTTTAATTCAAGCCACGCCCGGCACTGTCTACGGTAGAGCTACCGCGAAGTGATTTTTACACAAAGCCCCTTGTTACACGTTTATATTAGGCAACCGTCAACTTCGAACTAGCCCCGGCAGGCGAGGTTGGTTTTAGCCCATAAACCCAGAAATTTAGAAGTTTTGAACACACTAAGATATTCTGTCAGCCCAGTTTGAGGGTCCTAGACATCAATTAGACCTGAATCATTCACAAACTATAGAAGCTGGATTTGATTATTATATGTCTGTGGAAGTTTCATCTACAAACTGCAATCAGAACAAGGTCACGAGCGATCCATGACATCATTCATTTCTTTTCTTTATGGTGAACAAAGCAAAACTGAAGGTGGGAGGTGTCAGAGCACTTCAGACGGACATTGTGCAACACTAGGACAAGACAGAAGGATGCACCTAAATTTTTATGTCAATTTTTTGAGCCACACTAGTATGGCTTGATGTTTGGCATCAGTATATCTCTGCAAAAGAGTTTATAACAACATGATAGCAATAATAACACCATTACTGAAGGTTTGTAATGGGATTTCATGGATCATAATTGCAGAAAGAAAGATCATATACAGATGAAAAGTGTACGGTTTATTCACTTTAATTCTATTTCTTCAAAGTACTCGCTCTCACTGCTCTTTTGTGGTGATTCCTCCTCTTTGCTGCAAGCATCATGCATCATGATGGACACCTCGTCAACTCGCCCAGTAGTATTTGTAAGTATTCTTGTCATGGAACCCCAGTTGGATTCAACAACTGCTCGGAAATTGACTTTGGAAGGTGGCAATCTTGTGAACAAAGCTTCTTTTAGATTTCCTAAAATTCCCTTGTCGTAAGGATTAGGAGACTCGGTATATCGTTGTTTAAAATTCTCACGAGCAGTCTGTGAATCCATCAAAGCAGAGGAAAATAAATGCAAGATAACAGTAAAACCTGGGGGTACCCAAGAATTACAGAGCAAGATCATCATATATATAAAGAATTTGATGTGTCATATATATTTTACTTTCTTCTCTTTTTGATTAATCAAAAGCACTTCCTTAAACTGTGCTTCTTCCTGTAGCCCAATGAACTACAACGAAGTATGAGTTCCAACTTCTAAAGCTAGCCACATCTACTTGAATGTTTTAAATTTCATTTGGCAATATGCCCATTTATCATTTCACTCAAAAAGAAATAGCCCACCTGTTGTCCTTCCAGGCAACCAGAGTATCATAGAATTGCACTGACTTCAGTACCCAATATTAAACGCAAACAGAGGTGAGAACATAGGAAGTGCACCTGGTTTAGAGTGATGAGATAGGCATGAAAGACAACAAGCCCTCCAAGAAACCAGATTGCAATGAAGCTAAACATTGCTAATGCAAATGTTTCAGGCGTGCTCTGAATCACTCCAGACACCCCTGAGCCAGTGTCGACCATTTTTCTCCTAATCCTCCAACATGAGAAGGCGAATATATAGATAAAGAACACCAAAGCTGAGAATATGAACGTCAAGTAATAACGATAGTTCCTCTGCAAGAGTGAACGAAAGATATTAAAGAGCATCAAAATGTATCATTCTTGATACAAAGTAAAGTTGTTTGCATTCTTACCAATCCTATGCACTGGCTGATCCATGGGCA
The DNA here is from genome assembly GCA_017589505.3 of Metroxylon sagu. NCBI lineage: Eukaryota > Viridiplantae > Streptophyta > Magnoliopsida > Arecales > Arecaceae > Metroxylon > Metroxylon sagu. Next base: position 398,444 of record JACVBY030000552.1, on the reverse strand, counting down.
GTGATGGTCAAATTTCTCAACACAGTTGTCACAAACAGTGCAGTGGCAACTCCTTGGCGGACGGAATATCTTGCAAATCCTGCAATATTTTACCTTCACCTCAATACCATCCACACTAGTTCTCCTGCTTCTTGACCCAATACTGGTGCCAACTTCCTCCAATTGTGACTCGGCGTTCCTTGGAACAATTCCTGGATCTCTGGTGCTAGCCAGGACCAAGTTAACAATGACCTGCTAGACTGGCCAAGTTAGATGGCATTGTTACAAAATGAAGATAATTTGCTCATCATCAAGTGGTCACAATGTCCAAATAATACTAACAATTACTGTCAATATCATTGATAGAGTGGGTATGGGGCCAGAATCTTGCGGTTGAGAGTCATTGATGTATCCACAGAAAATCCAATCCGAAAGAACAATGGAAACTGCTGTCAAGATGAAGCCTCGCGGATCAGGGCCACAGACCATGCGCCCTCTGAAGAAAAAGACCTGCATTTTATAAAACAAATTACTGGAATACTTAATGGATGAAAAGATACCGAAATTTTAATTAAAAAAAAATCATATATTGCAGATATTCTCAGGTATAGAGTTTTCTATAATATAATATCCGCAAGGTAATAACTCTGATGATATGTTGGCTGTGCTTTTCTTAAGTTTGTAAACCAACATTCACCAAACAAAAATAAACTAAAATTAAAAGGCAAAATCATATGAATAATCTCTTCTGGAAGCTTAACTTTCTTTCTTTTTTTTTTTTTTTCTGAAAAAAATTGTTTTAACTTTTATAACTATGATTCTCAGGAAATTACTCTTGAACTTAAGCCAATGATATAGTTTACCATGCGCGATGCGATCAATTAAAACATCTTTTAAGGAAAACCTGATCAATTAATATCAACTAGGCACAATAAACTCCCAACCTTTCGATCAGTTCTTATTAAATAAATATAGAATGCTGGATTACCATCAAGTGGGAGCATAGAAGGCTTACATTTTTTCCTGGCCAAACCTGGTATACTCTTGTATGATGACCATATATTGGCAGATCAGAGAATAGCCCACAACAATGAGGGATTGGAATTCTATTCCCCCACATTTTACTACAATCAACATCGATGGCCTCTGCGACAGTGCCATCTACCAGGTGGGATGAACTCCCCCTGTCAACTCCCAGGCAAATTCCAGGCTCGGTTCTACACACTGCATGGACTCCATTTGTCTCATCGACTGTGGAACATCGCCCTGAAAGTGGAGACTGTCTATGGTATTCACTGAAACTCTTCCGATAGGATTGCCGGCGTTCAGGAGAGGAGCCCAACTCTCCCGTTTCTAAATCACTCATGCGTTGCTGTGGTGGTCAAGGGGAGAGAATTCATCTCTGGCTCTCACTGGGTTGCATATGGCCTCTTAAACGGGGAACTTAAATTCGACCGTTGGGATCCAAAATGCCATGCCTAACTTTTAAAAACCGAACGGAAACTTCCTCCTTTGTAACCGTAGGAACCGACCCATCGCCACCGGCAGCCTCCGGTTCCGATTCAGCACCACGATCACCACTGCCGGCTTCGGCCTCCGCTTCGATCACCGTTTCAGAACTCTTCGGATCGGAGAAGGCCCCTCGCTCTCCCCTCTCCCCTCTCCCCTCTCCCCTTGCTCGTCCTCGCGTGATCATGGGAATGGCCGTTACGTTTTATGAGGGGATAAAGAGGCGGAGAGTGTGCGGTTCTAACATGGACTCCAATGTATAACTAAATAATCCCTGAACTCCTACTGGTATTTGAAATCCAGAACTGGTTCGAACATACACATCAAGGGTGCGTTTGGCGTCGGATTCAGAAGTTACCCTGTAATTTTTCACCATTAACTTTTTTTTCAATGAGATTAACTTTTTTTTTTCAAAGATATAATCCCCTCTCCCATCCTTCAAATTATTAACCTTAAACACTCACACACACATATAAAAAGTAATTTTTGGATATATTTAAATTTTTTAAATGTAGCAAATTTTATGATCCAACTATTTTTTTTATTCTTCAATTTATATAAATTTTAAAATTATTTTACGTTCGAATATAATCAAATATAAATTCGATTACCTCTCGAACCATCTTTAAATCTATACAGTTTATAAATTTTAAAGATAAAAAAATAAAAATAATAAGATGACTTTAAAATCCGTACAAATTGAAAGATGAAAAAGATTGAATTCTAATATTATTATATTATAATATCATTATAATCATTATAAGTTAAAATAATTTATAATAATAATTTTTAATAATACACATGATTAAATAGTTAAAAATACTATGCAATATCTTTTATTATTTTTTATTTTAAAAATATTTTTTATTTAATTATCAAATAATTGTTAAAATTTAATTATATTTTAAAAATATAGTTATTTAATAATAAATATTTCTTAAAAAAGGTTTCTAGTTTCAAAAGCTTTAATGCTAATAGTTCTGTGAAAGAAAGCATCAGCTAGTAAACCAAGTTAGGTTAAACATACTTTTCATTAAAAAAAAAAAAAGCATGCTGAATATACCACCGTTTGTATTTTTCGATGAAATTTCTAAATTAAAGAGAGCATACTTTAAAATCAGGCGGCGATCCATACAAAATATAGTCTTTAATTTATTTCATACTAATTACCAAGAACGGAAATAGTTCGTAGATTTTACACAATCTTACAATTTTTTTTTAAAAAAAAACTAAAAGTTTAATTGGAACTTCTATTTTTTATTTTTTTATTATTTTTTTATTTATTTTTCTAGGACGTGTCCAAAAGCTTGAAGGGAGGTCCCGCTCCCATTTCCTCTTCGTCTTCCTCCTCCTCTGCCTGTCCTTTGTCGAATTCATGGCGAGATTCTCTTTCTCCAATGCCGTCTCGAGCCACTCTTCGACAGACCCTAACCGTCGATCTTCTTCCCCAAACTGCTTCGTCCACCGCCGCCAACGGCGGTCCTTCAATTCTCCAACCTCCAGTCTTTTAGCGATAATCCATGATTCAGGAGCCGTTGTGTTCTTTGGTTCTCCCACTCCTTCCCTTCGAATCGGTTGAGGTATTGTTCCGATGCTTCGCCTTCTCCTTTTCCACACTCCAAAGAGGAAAAAACTTTTATTTTTTGGAATCATAATGTGCAATTTGATTTCAGAGAAGTTACTGAGGATTCTTCATATTCTTATTTAGCTATAATATTTTAATTCATGTATGGCTGATCCAAGAGCTGTAACCATCCCAGAAATATTTTGTACACTTCCTCCTTTAAACCTCGATATCTGAATGCTTTAATATCTTTGTGAAAAGTGTTTGCAAGAAATACACACACATATGCACGGATCAACACACGCTGACCATTTCATTGAGTTGAAACTATGCATGATCTGGTCAAAGAGGTTTGATATTGGTATCTACTAGAAAGAGACGCAAAGTGTTTGACGATGGAACTAATTTGCTTTGTCGCATTGCCATTAGAATAAAATATAGGAAGCATGACATAACTATTAAGAAGAAGTATGGATGATATTGTAAAGGTTCTTTCAAGGGTTAGGAGTTATCCTGTAGTGATTTTTAGATTAATTGCATGACCTGGATAGGCCACTACCAAACTTGTATAATTAAGTTTATTTGAAGATGTTATTATCCCCAGTGCCTAAGAAAATTGTCAAGTCTGACTTATTTCATATTATTCTTTGACAAGAAGCCACCCATCTTGATAGCAGATTATCCATCCATGGACCGTCATATACCAAGTATGAAAGATAAATTTAGATTTGTTATGGAATTTTATGTGCATGTTCATGGATGGAGTTAGTGCTGGTTTGACATGACGAGGGACTTTCTTGAAGCGCCATAACCCATTAAGCATGTCAGATCAATATTTATGGCTGCAGCTGGTTTCACATAATTTCACTTACAAATCCCTTCTTTATCCTAAGATTGTTTCACCAAATAATAGAAAGGATTTTAAGTGGCACCCTCTTTAGTAGGTAGACATCATATGGCTTAAATTCCTCCCAGCAAGCAGCCATACTTGATGGAATCTTTTCATTGTAAAATTTTTAAAATACATGAATTAGGCTTGCTTGAATTCTAACATTTATCTTGTGACCTTATTCTTCACCCCTAATTGTTATTAAAGATTCCTCTAGTACTCATTTGTTAATAAAACGATATTGTTTGGCAATAATCTATGATATCCATAGATTTCCTTTTTTCCCTTAGCAAACATGTCAGTTTGTTGTGATCTACTTTTCCAGAAATTCTCCAGCTTTCTTATCTTTATTTGGAAACATAGTCTATCAATGAAGTGCAAAACATTGTCTTCTTCAATACCAGTTACAAAATTGTCTAGTACTGCATTTTTCTTATCATGAATGCACTTTTTCCCATGCACAAACTGCATAAGTAACCACTCCATATAAAATAAAATCGTTTTGTTATTGCAATATATTTTCACAATTGCTAAGGAGCTAAGCTGAGTATATTGAAAGAGTTATGTGGGTCAAAGGAATTATTTACAATGTCTTTATTTATGATAATACAGGAGATAATATAGAACCTGTTATTAGTTTGTGTTTTTTTTTTTTTTTTTTCATTTTTCTTGTGCTTTTCATTTTAATCCCACCTGAGTGCAAGACACTGTATGTATATGAGGCAAGGTATTTAACTCTACTAGAAGGGCACTTTTTTCTTTACATATACATTTGTCACTGCATTCAGCGCCTATCTATTTGTCTTGGCTACTCAGAAATCTGTAATTTACTTGTGTCGTCACTGAATGACCTTATTTCTTTAAATCAGTCATGAGTTAGCTGCTGTTGGATGGCTGATATTCCGATCAGAGTAAACGTCCAAGGGATAGAATCAAGTTATTTTTTTGTGCCGGTTTCATGATACAAAAGATTGGTGATTTAGATAATATATGTGGCAAAATAAGGTGGGAAAGATCAAATCAGCAAGGAAAAGAGAGTACATGAAGAAGTTAATTATTAACTTGGTCCTACATAGTTGAAATAGTACTTTTTGGTTACTGTGATGGTTAGGAATGCTTGTTCGCTAATTTCGTATTTTCGTTGCAAGAGTTCCTAGCTTATTAATAACGAATCAAATATTTGAAAGGATAAAGGCTGGATTTGATAGAGTGAGCATTAGGCATCTCATATAAGGAAGGAGGTTCATGGTACAACAATTTTCATCCTTTTATTGGGAAGTCTAGTACTGGCCAGGAGAAAAATGAATTTCTTTATCTTTCCCTCTCATCTTGAGATAAGAATGGTGCATCAAGTTGCATAAGGTTGAAATGTTGCTTATATCTTATTTCCATTTTTATAAGCATGGAGATACAATGGCCAACCAATCTGCAGGATTATTATCTTTGAAAGATAGGTATAGTCCTTGGTCAAACTGAAGCACGAGTTTCAAATTCCTTTATCATGGTATTTAATTAGCATGGGCATGCATAGTTACCATTAAAAAAAGTTGTTTGCTTATAAATTTTACATATACATCATTATCGCAAAAGAAGTTCTACCATTTATCTGATTTTTACCATTCATATGTCAAAGCAGGTATTAAGTGCGTTCACATGTACATATGCAATGCTTGTATATTTTGTAGGTGCCGTGGAAAAAAAGTAACAACTACCAGGCGTGAATATTAAGTTTGATATACATTATTGACTTGATCTCTGATAGCTTAAACTTTTGAGGTCAAACGGTTAATTTACATAGCATCAAAGCTAAGATTGTTAGAGGATATGGACTCAAAATCCCTCTAAGACGGTTCTGCCGTGTCATCATGCTCAGTAGCTTGCTCTCCTTCAATCATCTTGCTGGGTCAAGGAGCTCCATTTCATCAAACATCTCCAAGTCAAATGATGCTCGAAGACCTGATTCATTGTGGAAGCAGTATTACAATCTTCTTTCCTGAGCAAAACAGACTATCCAGAATGGTGGTTCTCCCCACCATCCAAGCAAGACTCCATATTCATCTGCCACTCATGGGTAATGCCTTGCTTTCTATGAACACCTCACCATGGGCTTGTCCTAACTCATCTTGTGTGCATGTTTCTAGGCTAGACATAAGGAGGGGAGGAAGGGGGAACAGGGGGTGGATTTCATTAGTCCTGCCATACATTATTGACCCATTCCTTGACAGCTCAAGTTTTTGGTTCAACTTGTTTGTTAAAACCATTATATAATGAATTGTACCAGTCATTCTATCATTTTCTTTTTAAATAGTGAAGATATATGAACTCGTGATGGATGCTTAATGTAATTAATTTGTAGCAGGTTTTATCCACGAACCATCTGACCTGGTCTTCTCTTACCTAGCCATCATTCAAGTAGCATCATCCCCAGAGAAGCTATGTGGCAGATGGATTATAAATAGCCTTATTCTGTGAACACGGCCACCCCAACACCAAAGATGGGTTCCCAGCCTCTCTCCTCTCTATTGCTGCTTGCTTTCATAACTCTACAGTGCTGTCAGCTGCTGCCATTCGTAGCCGAAGCCTCTACCAAAGTTAGTGTTCACATTCTACATGCTAAATATCACATTTTAATAATTGCATCAAAGTTAATTTTCTTTTCTCCAGCTTTTTATTGTGTACATGGGAGAAAAGAAACATGAAGACCCAAATCATGTCACTGCTTCGCATCATGACCTGCTAACTTCTCTTCTTGGGAGGTATCTGATCTACTACTATATTTGTCTATTTGTAGTGCTCCATTTCTATTAAAATGTTTAATTCATATAACTAGCGAACAAAGTACACGGCATCAGTTGACATCTCTTCTGATCTTATGGTCTTCCAGCAGGGAGGAAGCTCTGTCATCGATCGTGTACAGTTACAGGCATGGTTTCTCAGGCTTTGCAGCTATGCTTACAGAATCTCAAGCAGAGCTACTAGCAGGTTCAACAGTTTTCTAGTGTAATTTCAGTACATGACAGTTTGTTAACTTCTAGTGGATGCAAATAACTTGAGAGTTATATGCAGACTCGCCTGATGTTATCAGTGTAAAGCCAAGCCGTACCTACAAGCTGCAAACGACTCGAAGCTGGGATTATCTTGGACTTAACTATATGTATCCCACTGAACTTCTTCGGAAGAGCAATTTCGGAGATGGTGTCATCATTGGGATGGTCGACACTGGTGAGTTATCCACCATACTTCTAAATAGCATCCCGAATAACAGCTTTAGCCTCATTTGATGGTGTCATCTTCTGTCATACATCTCTCAAATTCTCCCCCATTCTTTCATCATAAATTGAGAGATGGTGATGGAGGAGACTTGGAACGTGGGAATTGCATATCTTCATATACATGTATATAAATATATTGAGAGAGGGGAAAGAGATTCATTATCCAGTTGTAGTATATCTATCTAGATTCCAACACTAGGTACTTCAAGCTTTTGGGTCCAATTATAAGTTAACATGGTATTAGAGCAAAGATCGTGTAGTCAAATCCCTCTTCAGGCTAAATATATTCATTTATTTTCTTGATTCTTTGTTTCCATGACTTGTTCTCAGTCGAGTTGTTCTTGGATTCTTGACCCTGTTTTTGCCTTGTGTGGCCTGCGTTGCATGTGGAGAGGACGGTATCAAGACTTCATATATATCGTTCATCCTTCTCTAATAGCTTAAGCTTTTAGAAGTTAGTGATAAGTTAACAATAGAGAATGCACCATTCAAGATTCAGACTTAGAATATTTAGCTGTTAAGCAGAGGGTATGACTATTTGAGCAAGCCTCAATTCTTTAACATTTGACGATTGAATTAGTTATTTGTGACCCAACAAACATGATGCCTCATGTGACGTCGCCCTAGATTAAGTGCCAATTTATGTCGATTGCTTGTTGATTAAAAATTGCATGCTTGGTTATTGATTTCAGCGGCCATGTCATGTATAGTCCCTAGTTTTAACTATACACAAACATGCATATGAGAAATAGATTTAATCATGTGCAAGACACTTGTATGAGCGCCCAGAGGACTAGGCATAGAATGCCAAGAATGCAAGGACTTGATGCAAATAGGAGTCAAAAAAATAAACCATTTCATTACAAGTAATACAAGTGCATTGACTTCATGTGGAGATCAAAGACAGAGATGACAGTGTTATCATTATGCATACCTCTCTCAGGAATATGGCCCGAATCGAAGAGCTTCAATGATGATGGATATGGCCCCATACCCTCCCGGTGGAAAGGAACATGCCAGGTCGGGGAAGCGTTCGACGCCAACAATTGCAGCCGGAAGATCATCGGAGCTCGATACTACACTGCTGGGATCAGCGAGAGGAACCTCAAGCTAGATTTCATGTCCCCCCGGGATGCCAACGGCCACGGCACCTTCACGGCCTCCACGGCCGCCGGCTCCATCGTGAAGAACGTGAGCTTCCACGGTCTAGGCGCCGGTGTGGCGAGAGGCGGTGCTCCCCATGCTCGGCTGGCCATTTACAAGGCTGTGTGGGGGACTGGGAGGGGCGCCGGCGCCGGTAACAGCGCGACGGTGCTCAAGGCCATAGATGACGCCATTCATGATGGGGTGGATATCCTATCCTTATCACTCGTGGTGGACGAGCAGTCATTCGGCGCGTTGCATGCGGTGGCCAAAGGGATAACCGTGGTTTATGCGGCTGGGAACCAGGGCCCCATGCCTCAGACCTTGTACAACACCGCCCCTTGGGTCATCACGGTGGCTGCCAGCACAATTGACCGCTCTTTTCCAACCGTTGTAACCCTCGGAGACCATCAGACTTTCGTGGTATGAAAACGAACTCCTTACATAAAATTACCATCCTAACTCTAATCATTATATTTGAAAATTTTAAAAATAAGGCATCTAAACTACTCTCACCGGTCCCATGGTTAATGGACTAGGCTGCCCCGAAGACCAAGCCGTGGGGACTGGACCTTTGCGTGGAAAAAAAAAAAAAAAGAAGTAAATTTAAGCCTGTTTTGAGAGCAGCAAGGTCTGAACGTTTATCTTGGGTTACTTCGGCCTTGGGCTTCATACCTCCGGCCTGCATCCAGGCCAGGGCCGACTCAGGTGTCAAGTTTAAACGTCTTGTTTTTTCCGGACTAAGCCCGACCTGGCCCATGAAACCCCCCGTCATCAGGAAAAAAAATCCAGAAAAAAAAATTGAAATCCAAGATTATATGTTTAATTTTTTATTATTTCTTTCTGCTAATGACAGCACGCAATTTGTTGATTTTATTTGCAAAACCATTTGAGAGGCTGAATGATAAATACTAGAAACCAGCAAATTTACCGACCACATGCATGCCCATACGTACTAACGTAGCTGTTATCAGTCAACAAAAATGGCTGAAGTACATAGATAACCAATCCATCTGTTCTGTTTTCATCTGAATTAGTGGACAATCTGCAATACTAAACCATCAAGCCACGTCTCCTTGCAGGGCCAGTCCATCTTCTACAACTCCACCAACCCAAAGAGCAACTTCAAGCCACTATCTTATGGTGATAGGTACAAAAACTCTCAACTGGATTCTGAAGCTAAACGTAAACATCCATGCACTCAGACCCTGCCTTACACTCTGCAGTTGCACCGAGGATTCTCTGAATGGTACGAACCTAGTTGGAACAATTGTCCTGTGCGTGGGTGCTTTGGTCTCACCAGCAGCTCTCTTCTCTACTGCTCTTTCCAATGTTCTGAAAGCTGGGGGTGAGGGACTGATTTTTGCACAGTACACGACCAACGTCCTCGAAATAACTGAAGCATGCGAAGGCATACCTTGTGTTTTGGTCGACTTTGACACTGCGAATCAAATCTTGAATTATATTGACAGTGAAAGGCAAGCTTTTATCCTTGATTTCATGAAGGCTAAGATTCATGAAAGGTCTTCTGCTCTTAACATTTGCTGGGGTTGAGCAGGGAACCAATGGCGAGTGTGGAGCTGACGCGCAGTGTTGTAGGGAAAGAGATCTTGTCTCCAAAGATAGCAGCATTTTCCTCCAGAGGTCCAGTGAGACTGTTTCCAGGTTTGCTCAAGGTATAAAAACGACTGCGGGCTATTGTTCGGATGACCTCCTTTTTAGATTGCAGCTTTCTTTAACACATCACATCACTCACCTAAAGCAACGCTGTAAGTTGTGAAAAGATGTTGTCCTCTTAGCAAGTCCATCTCGGCTACATAGGCATCGTAAACTTTCAAGGCCTTTATTTTAGGAGCTTCCCATGGTCAATCAAACAGGCTAACACTCTTTTAACATTTTTTGCAGCCTGATATCGCTGCACCTGGAGTCAGCATCTTGGCAGCTGAGAGGAATTCATATGTTTTTGGTTCAGGAACCTCAGCAGCTTGCCCGCATGTATCAGGAGTCGTAGCTCTGCTCAAATCCTTGCACCCTGAGTGGTCTCACGCTGCCATAAAATCAGCGCTCGTCACTACTGGTGCATATCACAAACCTGTTTTTTTCTTTAAAAAACTGTTTCATTACTGCTTTCAGACCATCCACTGAGCCGTTCTTCACAATGTTGAAGCATCCATCACCAATGGATACGGCATGCCGATACAGGCAGAGGGACTTCCAAGGAAGATCGCCGATCCTTTCGACTATGGGGGAGGCCATATTGATCCAAACAAAGCTGCTGACCCTGGCCTTATTTATGATATCAATCCAAAAGATTACTACAAGTTCTTCAATTGCACTGTAGCACCACTGGAGATTTGCGGCTCGGAGCTAGAACCTCTGTATTACCTAAACCTCCCTTCCATCGCCATTCCTAATCTTAAAGATACCGTGACCATTTGGAGGACTGTTACTAACGTGGGTAAAGTTGATGCCATCTATGAAGCGGTTGTCCAACCTCCACCAGGTGTTCATATGATCGTAGAGCCTTCAGTCCTTGAGTTCGCCGAGAGCAAGATGCGGACCTTTAGTGTAACCTTCAAGTCTACTCAGAGGGTGCAAGGGGACTACATGTTTGGGAGCTTAACTTGGTGGGATGGAAGCGTTCATTCAGTGAGGATTCCGATTGCTATTCGAATTGTGATCGAGGACTTCTTTGCCGATACTGCATAGAATTGGCGTGAGGGGAGACTAATAGTAATTATGAAGTGAAATAAATGAGTATTTCTGCTCTGTATTAATATGGATTGGATATCTTCTGTTTCTTCGATTGCCTTCAAAATAATTTAGTGGTACTTTATCTTCCTTTGAATATTTGTGAGCATAGAAGTGGGCTAATGCTCCTTACCATCAGCACCTTGTGGAAGACAAACGTGGAACTTTGACTCTGATTCCTCATGATCTACTAAGACGCCAGTGATCTTGATGAAAATGTATGAGGGCTTAGGGTACGTTAGAGATCCTGCTAGAATGCAAGACACCAAGGCATGCATAGGCCTCGATGTTACAATGATGCACAAATAGTTAATTATGAATCCTAATGTATTATAATGATGTACAATGCAGAAAGTTCACTCTTGAAGATATATGTAACCTAATGCATGTTTCAATCCAACTATTAGTAAGGCCCTATTTGAATTGTTTAGATTAACTGTTGCGATACCTTTAAGTGATTATTGATCAATAACAATAAAAAAGAAATGTTGGCCATCAACATTTCAACATTATAGTGGCTTACCATAACCTTGCCTTTCTCTGCCTACTCATGTAAGAAACTATGTTTCATTTTAACTCAGATTATAGCTGGTTTTATGCATCAAATAGGGCATGGAATGCCTTAAATATCGCGTTCGTTTAGACAATTGACTTGATCAAGGAGGGTGCTAATTAGTCGAGCCAATGAAGTCACTGGATGTTGAATATTAGTGACCTAAATTCAATCTCACTGTCACTTTGTTCAAATAGGAGGTCAGTGAAGCTTAAATATTATATAAATATCTGGTTCATAAAAATGTGAAACTTGAAAACCTTGAGCTTCTAAAACTAAATAGAAATTTGGCTTAGCCCAATAACAAGAAAATTGAAGCTTGAATACGTTGACTAACCCAACAAGCTGGATCCTTTAATTCGACGCTGAACATCTCATTCATAGCATCAGTTATATGCTTACTAAAAAGTATTTCGTTCCACAATAAAATTGATAAACCTTTTTGTAGTGCTCAGAAAAGAAATTTTCACCATGAATAAAAAGAAAAATAGAATGCCGATCAAACCAAAGCTTTACAAGTTTCAATAATTTGTTCCTTGCATCCACAGGTAGGAAAAAAGTTTCCCACACAAATTATAAAGGCTACAAAATTCTTGGTACAAGTGCGATGGTCTAACCACCATCTGAGCTAGAGACGTGGCTGCATAATACCTAAGTATAACGTTAGGAATTATGCACGATCTCACATTTATCTATTTGCAAATTAACAAACATTATAAATTTAAATAAACTTCAAACCTTATAAAATTAACAATAAAGTTAAGTTAAATTATTTATAAATATGAATTTTAAAATCTTTCTTATCTCTTGCTTCTTGCTCGAGATACCATTCATCTATGATCTTAAGTATCTTGAAGCCCTGCAAACAAATGAACAAAAAAAAAAAAAAAAGAAACAGGATGAGCCTAAGCTTATTAATAATCTCCACTCACGCACCTACATGTATACATAAATCCATACATCAAATCATAATATGCTATAGTTAATTATAATGATAAAAATATATATCAACATGAATTAGTATCACATTTGAAATATAGTTATTTGTAAAGATAATTTATCGATGAACTTATTCAGGGTTAGGTTCAATATTTTTCCAACCATATAACGACATGAGATCATTTAATAGGTATTGAACTAATCATGATCATTTTTTAGCCTATAATAGGCAATTCAAAGTAATATGTATTATAGTTATAATACACGATAAGCATTTCATCCTGTAGTGGCAAACTATATAATAGCTAGAGTCATCGACAAGCATTTCGAAAAAAAACATAGCTAATACAACACCTCTCACATTAGTACTATTTCTCAAATTTCATTTTTATTTTATTTATTTATTTAAGATATCACAAAATCATAATGTTAATAATGATTCATTATGCATTCACATATATTTATGATTGTACCATAAATTTATACATTAATAACATATTCCAACATTATGTCATCATGAGTAATGTAACAAATACATACATAAAACATTTATACCAATCAAAATCTAAATTATGAAGGCTACAAAAATCCTCAGGACAAGAATTTCTAACTTTCTGAAAATACCTTTACTCATAGGAAATTTGGAGGAAGATAGCTTGTTTGAGTCCTTAAAAGTCGAACCATGTGATTTAGTACTGATCTTTTCTTCTAAATCCTTTTGTCATTGTGAGGAAACTTCTGTTGACATTTGGAACGTGGAGTTGAGTTGTATCTAGGTGTGGAGGCTGCGGTAGCCCAATTCTTGTGGGAGACTTGATTAAGTGATCTATTACATTATTATCTCTTGTAAAACTAATTTTTAAGACGATATCTAACACATCTTAAACTATAAATAATCCTTACTTTTTTTATTTTATATATTTATATTTATATTTATTATAATTTAAATTTTTAGTAATTTCTTGACAACTTACTTCCAACACAGGCTTCATGCAAATGCCACTGGAAATATAAAAACTTCTAGCAGCCAGCTACAAATCCTAAGAATATTCTCGGTTCCATAGGCAGCTCGACGTCGGTGCGATCCATGGGCGATGTCTTATAAAAAGATGGCATGCGGTTGACCGAGCACCGTCCATGAGCGTGGAATGGAGCCGAGTGCAACATGATGTTTCGTGTCGTGTCACCCTCCTTTTAATTACGCTAGTTAATGACTATAACTTTTTTTTTTTTTTTTTAAATCTTCACGGGAGATACGGATGTATAATATATCATCTAAGTCTTCGGTTTACACCCCAAGTTGTTTTTTTAACAGCCGTTAACCGCGAGTTGTTTGAGACCAAAATAAACTACTATTTTTTAAGGACTGCACATGGCTGCACTTGTGCTCTCTTTAAGGAGAAAACCAGGTGATTAAATAAATTACTACTTTTTAAGGGCCTCACATGGTTGCACTTCTGCTCTTTTTAAGGACAAAGCCAAGTGATTCTAAATGAACACCGATACGAGGACCGCAGCACCACCAGAGATGGCTTGCCGACGACCCTCTCTCATTCTGGTTGCTTTCCTGGCTCTTTTCTCCTTTCAAGCGATGCCATATGGAGCTGAAGCCACTACCAAAGTAAGTGTTCATCTTCTCGAGGCCAGAAACCAAAATTTAACACTTGATTCCATTGAAAATTATCTATCTCCAGCTGTACATCGTGTACCTGGGGGAGAGGAAACACGAGGACCCACACCATGTCACCGCTTCACACCACGACATGCTAACTTCTCTTCTAGGGAGGTATTCTGCTGATGCTTTATGCATCCATTACCATTCCTTTCTGTGATGACTTTTAATTCATATAGCCAGTGAACGCAACGCTGCTGATTGTTTCTTCTGATTTCGTGGCCTTTCAGCAAGGAAGCAGCCTTAGCATCTATTGTGTACAGCTACAGACATGGCTTCTCAGGCTTTGCAGCGATGCTCACAGAGTCCCAGGCCAAGCTGCTTGCAGGTTCTACTGTTTCTGGATCACAGACTGGTGATATATCTTATAGTTCTGTTCATCCTTGGCGCAAGCCATTAACATTATAACCCATCCAGAATCACCAGAGGTCATCAGTGTAAGGCCTAGTCGTAATTATCAGCTGCATACAACTCAAAGCTGGAACTTCCTGGGATTGAATTACGAGCCTCCCACAGGACTCCTTCGGGAGAGCAATTTCGGAGACGGTGTCATCATTGGGATCATTGACACAGGTTGGTTATACTCTGGTTTTCTTGTTTATGGGAATTAATCATTCTAGTTGTAGTTAGTTATTTAGCACACGATGGAACTAAATCCCTTATCATTTGGGATCCCCATTGAGACACCCCAATCCATGGTTTTACCATGGTAATTAGAAAAGACTATTCACCCAATTGGCCACCAATCTTTGGTCTGGAACTTAAAAGGACACCCATCGCTTCTTTGGTGGGAGACATGCATGAGTTCTTTGTGCTTTAGTATCTTGAGCATTACATTTGACCAATAAAATAAATAATGGTTTTATCTAAATCCACTAGCTAAAAATGATATTATTTGGCTTTCTTTGTCCTATATAAGAATTCACGAGCTTATGTAATATACAATTAATAAAAAAATAAGTACACAGTAAATTTTTATATACTTTTTTATATAATCTTGACATTCTCATCAAGCTTAGAGTTCAAATCCAATTAAATCCACTCACAAATATTTCTATTAATCCATAGTTTTAAAAGAGATCTATCATATTTTTTATTTCTATTGGATTATAAATCAAATTTATTTTGATATTTTTTTTAACCAACTTAAAACCTCATCTAAAAAGATTAGCAAAAAAGTTTTTTAATCTATTTCATGAACAATCGTTATAAGAATAAATACATTCTAGTATGAGCTCTTATAATCTAAAATATCACGCAGAAAGAAAGGTTAAAGGCAGTCCCACTTAAAAAAGAGAGAGGATAAAATGGGGAGAGAAAAGCTCAATTGATTATTAGCAAGGAAATTTAATTTGTGTGTATAAATTAGGCCCAACTGTTGTTAGAGATTGTGTTGTACCAAGCTTGGCCAAGATTAACAGTCAAACAAAGGGCTGGGAGCAAAAATATCCAGATAATTTCTCAAATCTTTTGTAGCAAATAATCTCTCTCATCATTTCTAACAAGGAAACAACACCTACCAGGGATCTGGCCGGAGTCAAAGAGCTTCAACGATGACGCATATGGGCCCATACCATCCCGGTGGAAGGGAAAATGCGAAGTCGGAGAGGCATTTGACATCAACAATTGTAGCAGGAAGATCATCGGAGCTCGGTACTACACCGCCGGGATTGACACGGGGAAGCTCAAGTCAGAGTACCTGTCACCCAGGGACTTCATAGGCCATGGCACCCACACGGCCTCCATCGCCGCCGGCTCAATCGTGAAAAACGTCAGCTTCCATGGGCTTGCGGCCGGAGTGGCGAGGGGCGGCGCTCCCAAGGCCCGGCTGGCCATCTACAAGGCACTGTGGAGGACTGACCAAGGCGGCGGAGCCGGTAACAGCGCGACAGTTCTCAAGGCCATAGATGATGCTATTCACGATGGAGTGGATATCCTATCCCTGTCGCTTGCTGTGAAGGAGGACTCATTTGGCACGTTGCATGCGGTGGCCAGAGGTATCACCGTCGTATATGCGGCCGGAAACGCAGGACCTTTGCCTCAGACGGCGTTAAATACCGCGCCTTGGGTCATTACGGCGGCGGCAAGCACGATAGACCGATCTTTCCCCACCGTCATCACCCTTGGAGATCATCGGAGTTTTGTGGTATGAAACTGACTCCTTCCTTGAATTTGCTACTCTTAATTTCAAGCTTGAAAGAATGAATGTTCGAAAAAGATCGAGTTATCCTTCAAGTGATTCAAGTTTTTGTTGGGATTTCTTTGCTTGGCTAAAATTATCATGGCTTCATGTAAGAAATAGTTCATACAAACTTTTTTCTCTTGAAATATCTGTTCCTAAACCAACCCGAGCAATTTAGATATACCAGACCTAAATTCTAAGGCAGTGATCATGTCTTCTTGCAGGGCCAATCCATCTTCTTTAACTCCACCGAAAGCGCAGAGAACACTTTCAAAGCGCTAGCTTTGGGTGGCAGGTAAAAACTTAAACATTAATCCTTTTTTTTTTTTTTTTTTTTTGTGACAGGAAAATGGAGAAGCCATGAACTTCCCCATTGTTTTTATTAGAATCTCGGAATTTACGTGAAATTTACAAGAGAACTTAAACATCAACTCACTGGGACCTGCTCAATGTTTCTGCAGTTGCGACAAGAAGTCTCTGAATGGTACTAACTTGGCCGGAACGATTGTTCTTTGTGTGGTTGCTGCCATCTCGTCCGATTTTTCTTTGTACCAGGATGCGCTGTCTAATGTTCTCAAAGCTAGAGGAGAGGGAATTATCATGGCTACATACACAAATAATGACCTTGAAATGGCTGAAGAGTGCAAAGGCATCACTTGTGTTCTCATAGATTTTAACATAGCGTATCAAATTGGAATGTATATAGAAAGTGAAAGGCAAGTCTTGATCTCTGACTTGTTCAACATTAATTTAAGATCCATTACTGGTTTTTGGCTCTGACAATATACATTGGATGGTCTTGGGTTTGAGCAGCACACCTGTAGTGAGGGTGAAACGGACGAGCAATGTTATAGGGGAAGAAGTCTTGTCTCCTAAAGTAGCAGTATTCTCCTCAAGAGGACCTTCTATAGTATCTCCTGGAGTTCTTAAGGTATAAAAATGAAAATATATCATCAAATTCATCCGAAAGAGCATTGTAACATTGGTGCTTCAAATGATCCTTTCGAAGCTTTGGTTTTATAATCTACCAACCCCTTATGGTTGACATTTCAACAGCCGGATGTCGCTGCGCCAGGAGTCAGCATCCTGGCAGCAAGGAGAAACTCGTATGCTTTTGGTTCAGGAACCTCCATGGCTTGCCCGCACGTAGCAGGAGTTGCAGCTTTGCTCAAATCCATGCATCCTACTTGGTCTCATGCTGCCATAAAATCAGCGCTTGTCACCACTGGTGCGCAGTTGAAACTCGTTTTTTTTTTTTTTCTCTCTCTCTCTCTCTCTCTCTCTTTTTGGTTGAATTATTTCTTACAAGGCATTGGCTGATGGCTTGCTGGCTTGCTATCGTTTGAAGCATCCACTACTAATCGATATGGCATGCCCATACAAGCCGAGGGATTTCCGAGAAAAATTGCTGACCCATTCGACTATGGAGGGGGTCACATCGATCCAAACAGAGCTGCTGACCCTGGCCTTATCTATGACATCGATCCAAAGGACTACCACAAATTCTTCAATTGTACTCTGAAAGTATTTGAGATATGCGACACAAAATTAGAACATGTCTCGTACCTGAACCTCCCCTCTGTCTCCATCCCTAACCTCAAGAGTTCCCTGACGGTATGGAGGACAGTGACTAACGTGGGTGAAGTTGACGCGGTATACAAAGCGATTCCTGTGCCTCCTCCGGGTGTTCAGATGGTGGTGGAACCTTCAATCCTTGTGTTCAATGCGGTTAACAGGACGCACACCTTCCAGATTACATTCAAACCGATTCCAAAGGTCCAAGGTGATTATACGTTTGGTAGCCTCACCTGGGCGGATGGAGGTGTTCATTCGGTCAGGATTCCAATTGCAACCCGCATTGTGATTCAGGACTTCTACGCCGAAGTTGCATAGAATCAATCGACTGAAGTTTTTAATTTCGATGGGAGGATCGTGAAGACTTTTTACTTCCATGCAGTGAAATAAATGTGTAATTTGGCTCTGCGATTCTATCAATAAAGTCTTATTTGGATCGCACTTACTTCTGCAGCATTAGTTGATCTATTCTTTGATTTTGAAATCGATTAGTCGATCTAGTAAATCTTCCACAGTAATAATATATATCTTTTTCTATGAAAAATAAAAGAGAGTGATATAAGATTAGAGGATACATTTGTTGATTGCTCAGAGAAGATTAAAGGTTTGACACAAGTGATACAGTGCGACAAAATCATCTGATTTACAGCATTAATTAAGAAAGCAATTTTTTTTTTATTAGGAATAGTGAGGGAGAGAGAGATTTTTCCCACCAGTTTTTATTTAAAAAACAAAAATTTTACAAGGAAAAATTTAAAGGAGAAGATAGAGGAGACTTAAAAAAAAAAAAAAAAAGTGGGGAGAAGGAAGGAGAGAGAGTATTATAAAAAGTTTTATGCAATTTCACCCACTTGTTAGGATGGAAGATTTTTCACGAGCTAAAAGTCATCATGATTTTGCAAAGGTTAAAAGATATGTGATAGACTCTTTTTGAAAAATTTTCTAAAAGTTTCTTCTGTCTCACAAAAAAAATATGATTAAATAATTTATTATAGTATATTATAATATTATATTATGTATAAAAATATTATTACCAATATACTATTATATGATGTAAATATGTAATATTATTATAATATTGTATAATATAATATCATATAATATAGTGTTATTATATTATAATATTATTATATAAAATTATTATATTTATATAGGATATATAAACTTATATTTATTATAGTATTTAGATTAAAATATACAAATAAATAATTTATAAAGTCAGAATTCTTTATATTAATTATTTTTTATGCAATAATTAGACAATTAAAACTACTATGCAACATTTTATTTATTGTTTGCTATTAATTAAGAGTACTTTTTCAATTTGATTGCTAATTATATATTAAAATTTTACAACATTTCAAAAATATAATTATCATATAATAAACATCCTTTTATCAAAGATTCTACTAACAATAGTTCTATTAACCAAAATTTTATAGACAAAAACTTTAGCATCTATAACATACTAAAATAAGATTTTAATATATACAATACAAGATTTAAAATTATTAAAATTAAAATTTTAATTTTACTAAGTATAAATTATTAATATTTATTTATTGTATAAATATCATACTTATTTCATGCATATATATGTGTGCGCATACAAACAAACAGATAAACACACACATATATATATATATATATATATGTGTGTGTGTGATATAATACATGAGAAGATCTTTATTTAGATCGGATCATATTTAAATTTAAAATATAAAGCTCTAACATCATTTAAATTGTTGAATGTGATATGTTACATAAAAAATATACATACATATGATTTGGAGGCTTTTTATTCTTGTAATATGAAGTCAAAAAAATATATATTATTTTATATTATCTAAATTATTTTTATCCCTTAGTATATGCTTAAAAGCTTAGAAAAAAATATATATTATTTTTAGATGCATGATCATTTTAGAGATAATCGATTATATTTATCTGGTCGGACTTTGCATCTGAACTCAAAGGTATTCAAATTCAGACGTTACAAATGAGTGCGCTGTCGGAACGAGCTTGAAACATACGTTTTCCGGGCCCAGCAGGCGGTGGCCCAAAGCCGGCCCTTGCGCTTTCCATATAATATAATATATAATAAATAATTTCAATGCAAGATTTCGGTCGGCATCTCGACTACCCGAGTCCCCATTCTCTCATCCTGCTTGGTTGCTGCCAAGACCCACTTCCGGCGGATTAGAAAGAAGCGCGCGCAGTTGTTGAGAAATCGAGGGCAGGACTCTGTCCCTTTTTAGAGGAGCTACGGCAATGGCAAGCCGAGAAAAGATGAACGCGATCGTCGCCGTCGTGTGCGTTGTGGCGGCCTCCCTCGTCGTGGCGGCGCTCTACCGGCGCCAGCGGAGGCGGAGGGAGGCCGGCCGGCGGTGCTGCTCCGAGCTCGAGGACAAACCTCAGAACCGATTCAAGCGCGTTCTTGCCGTTAACTCCTATACGCCTTTCAAGCATTTCAAGCGAGAGGGAAAGGAGGAAGGTACTTAACCTCTTGCCATAAAACTTCCCTACTTGAAGATTCTTTAGGTCTCTCATGGAAACTCTTGCATTAAATTTTTGATTTTTTTATAATCAAATAAAGATTTAATCTTTTCTCCTCTACCATAAAAGTTCGATCTTTTCCCTCTCTTCACCGAGCCATTAATCGAACATTTTATCTTACGGATCTGTGGCTTTAATAAATTACTCACTTTAACAATGAGTAAACTTCAAAATTCTCTAAACATTGAAGACATTTCCTTTCCCCTTATAAAGGTTTTGTGTGTGTATGTCTTAATGGAATTTAGGTTTCTCGTCTATTACTTGTTATTTTGGAAACGGATTGCAAAAAATGATGGGAGTGGGGCAGGATAAGACTATAGTGGGTCCAATGCTGACCAGAAGAACGTGGTTATTAAGGAAACTACTATGCATATGGTCCTTGATGCCTACTAGCCATACCGTGGCAGTGATCACCTTTTCTTATGGCATTCCAGCTGGAAATGCTAGACTATAAGCAAGTAGATGAAAAAATGGAAGCTATCTGTGTAACACAACTTGAACATTTTTTGACACCCATCAGACCTCTTAGGTGTCGAGCATGGCATGTTCAAGGTTCAGACTATTGTGTTTTAATATAATATGCATGTGGCAATGTTGCATTTCTCTTTCTGACTTTTCATCATGCCGCTCATACATTCAAATTATTTAATTTGAGGAACAACCATCCAAGTATTTGTACAAGATTCTCTTTGGAGCTTGAATAATGCCATCACCTATCTCCACAGAGCTTGATGCCATGTTGTTAAAGAAATTGGTCACATATGCAGAAGAAGAGTATTAATAAGCGCAAAAGAAACTTAGTCTTTTAAAGTGAAATTCAGCAGTATGGCTGTTGTATATAGAACAAATTGCTAAGTGAAATTCATCAAGCAATCTAACTAGATGGGATAAAGCATGATATATGTCTAATCATTGCAGTAATATTAATTTTCTGTTTACTTAGATGTAGGGCAACTTCAGCTTATATTTAAACAATATTCTACAATTGATTTTTTAATGTTTGTGTCAGAAATCTCTTTGAAGATCCATCCATTTGAAGAAGAGATCACTTCATTATTGGAGCACCCTCCTGGTCTATTAAATTTTGTTACTGTTCATGAATTCCCAGATATGAGTGCTTCTCATGTTTGGATAGATACAGAACCCCAATTAGAGTTACTTGCAAGGCTACTCAGTAAGGAACAAGTCTTTGCCGTTGATACAGAACAACATAGTATTCGATCATTCCTTGGGTTTACTGCTTTGATGCAGGTAATTTTGAGCTATGTTTGAACACTTAGCATACTGTTCTTCTTTTACAAGTATTGCTAATTTATTTTATTGCTCATACCAGATCTCTACAGAGAAAGAAGATTTCCTGATAGATACAATTGCTTTGCATGATGTGATGGGCATCTTACAGCCTGTTTTTGCTGATCCATCGATTTGCAAGGTGATCTCTATGAACTTCTTCTGTCCTAAAACAATGCAAGGAATAAGCAGGATATCACTGATATGGCATGGGATTTATAGCAGAGTACTATGCATGAAATTATTGAACTAAGAAATACTTCTTAAAATAAATTTCAGTGCCTTCCCAAGATTAATATTTCTTCTGTCTGTATGTATCCATCCATTTTTAGTTTCTAAAACTTTTGGTTCTGAGGTCTATCTTTGATACAGCTGCTTTTAGATTGAGCCAGCATACTTGAGATTTTCTGTATTTATCAAATTGGGTGTCTAATTAAAATTTATGCTGTTCACGTTGAGGTTTAGCCTCATCCCCGTTATGTTTGGCTGTTTGAGGTAGATGAGTGTGATCGATATTTTTGCACCATGAAGTTTAACATGGTCTACTTATCTTTATTAAAAATAGAACAGGAAAGCTCTTTGATAATAAATTAAAATAGTCTTCTCTTGTTGATTTTATCATGAAGAAGAACAAGAGCTTTAGAGCACCTAAAACTCTAGGTAGCCGACCAGTGCTTACTGATGACTTTCAAGTTTTTAGTGTTTTCCACTAAAAACTTGAATGCTGTCATATGAATAGAGCTCATGGATCTGTCAAAATCATGTTATATTGGCTCATTATCTTGCAAATTTATTTGACGCAGTACTATTATGCTGCTTTTCCTGTTGGCTACTCATCTATGACAAGCATTAACTAGTGATAAGTTTATCTAACTAGTGATAAGTTTATCTTTTAACTATAATGGATAATTATAGTATCTTTTGTAGGGCTGGAAGTGAGTTAGGCCAAGTCGAGCCATATCTCAACCCAAGCCCAACTCAAAAATTTTTTTGGGGTTTCTAATGAGGTTTGGGCCATAAAAAAAAATTGCAAAATATAGTCCGAAGCCCAATCCAAGCCTAGGCCTAGGCTTGACTTGAAACCCAATCAAGTCGATTTACAGCAACTCATTTATGTCAAAAACTGGGCCGATAAAGTTAATTTTCAGTTTCTAAGTATCAATGAAAAAATAAGCAATATTAAAATAATTGCACCTAATCACTCAAAAACAACATAAAAATCTCAAATTAGTTGATTTCTAAGTTTAAAAAAAAAAAAAATTGCAATTATATGAAGAAATATTCTCACATGGTAAAGAAGAAATCCAATATAAATATAACAGGCCCACCATTTTTTAAGGTTTGGAGATTGGATTTGGTCTGAGTTCGGGCTTGATTAAAGGCCATTACTTCAAGTCATTTTCGAGCTCGAACTTTGGGCCAAGTTTGGGTTGGGTCAAATGCCAGCCCAAGCTTGGTTAGAATTTTTTTGTATTCTACTTTAAGTCCAAACCCGACCCGAATTAGCTTGAGCCTAACTCATGGCCCGACCTGAAATCTAGCTGGCCCGACAAGCACGGGCTATAATTTAGATATGAAAAATCATAGTATATGACTAGATATGGTGCCTCTTTAATAATATTCATATTATGTGTTTTTATGTGCTTCCAGGTTCCATATTTACTTCTAGTTTTTCTTTTTTCTAAAGTTCAAATGTGGGCTGTAGGAAGTCAACTTTATATGATGGTATTGGTGCTTCAATGCTTATGTTTCATATGTCTCAGGTCTTTCATGGAGCTGATAATGATGTGCTTTGGCTCCAAAGAGACTTCCATATATATGTTGTAAACATGTTTGATACTGCAAAGGTAAGTAACCTTATTACTGTTATGTGTTTCCTTTTTATTTTTTTTCTGATGACCTGCACTAGTATGTCCTTTGATTAGTTCAATGGTTCTTACTTTGTCTCTGAAGCATGATTTCTTAAGATGCTTCATAAACTTCTTCCATGATGGAATACTTTAAGTACCCACCTTTTTGTAAGGTATGTTCATTTTGACCGTGAAATATAGGAAGTTTTATAAAAGTTGGGTGTCTGTCATTTTAGTTATGTCTGGTGGCTTAAACATATTATAATTTCTATCATGTTAAACATATAACCACTTCTGATATAAGTTTTAAGTCGCTGCATTTTCAGACTGTACACTGTTGGATATGGTTTGCATTGTTTGTTTGTAAGAATCTAATTGAAAGAATATGTTTCACTAGTACCACTTTATTCTTGAGATCTGAAGACAGAAGCAACAATTTTTGTTGTGGAACATGGCCTCATGGTTTGAGGTGTGGTTAATGTTTGAAATCCCTCAACGGGATACATTTGCATACTTTCACCAGCTGCATGGTCCCAACATTGTATGATCACCCAAATAATTCTTGGAGATGGCTTCTTGGAATTGCCACATCCTTCCTTTTTTACTCTCTTGTTGTTACTTGTCAGTTATTCCACATGTCACTTATGTTTTTAGCTACTTTTCTCATGGTTTCAAATCTCAGCAGGACATCCTATGAGATCTTAGGATGGGTCGCCATCCCATGTTAGGATGGGGCCTCCTACCATCATCCCAGCATTCCAATTGGCATGCCCTGAGACATCTCTTATCTCAAATGTTGGGAGGGAATGAGAGGACGGCTTATTCCGTTGCATTAAAAAAAAAAAAAAAAAACTAAGACAACTCTATCTTATAGGATTTAAAACCTTAACTTTTGTTCCCTAGGTTATGCTATAAGCCTACACTTTTATATTTGAGGCTATATCCTTTATAGATTATCACAAATTATTAGGTTTTATTCTTTTCGGTGCATGTATTTTATCCTCATCCTAATATGCTTGGAGTTCCCTTAGTTTATTGATTAATTTAATTAGATGTAGCATGCTCCTTGTTGTCATTATATGAGAACCCTTACCTCATCCATTTTTGGTTTGTGATAAACATCATCATGTTATTACTAGATTTCAATTATTCATTCTTTCGTCATAGATTACTGTGCTGATCACAATAGAGCTGATCCTAGACAATTCGGTTAAACTGGGGAATAACCAAGGATCTTTGTTACTTAGGTACCCTGGAATTGGTGTCATGCCCATGTTTTATCCCACCTATATTATTAAAGTGACCAAAAAGACCCCTTATTAGCAAAAGCAACCACAAAGGAACCATATCTGTCTTTTAATTGAAAAGTAATCACTATAAAGTGAGTTATATTATGATGCAATGTAATCATGATTTATGAAAAGCAATTTATCCAAACAAAAAATGACTTGTGCTGTGTTATCCTACTTTATTATTTTTCTTGAAATTTATGCATATAAAACAATTAATATGAATCAAACAAAGTGGTGCTTGAACCACTATGAATTTTATCATCTTTTCATATATGTTTTTGAAGTAATCATCAGGTCACGTAGATCAACGATTTAAGTTTTGGCAGGATGGGGGCCAAGACAATGGAGACGTTTCGTCCCAAAGAGATTTCGGAAACAATCTCAACCGTCTTGTCCTGTCTCATCTCGATCATAATACATTATAGTATTTTAAATCGATCTAATTTATTATAAAGATATAACTTTTAAAGTTTAAAAATGTTTAAAACTTGAATAAAATGCTAAAGCTTTGCAAATAACTTTTTTTTAAAGAAAAAAGTATTCCAAGTAAGTATCAGACCATCTAATCGGGTCAGGGATTTAAACGGGACGGAACGTGGGGTGTCTCGTTCTACGAAAAAACCAGAACATCTTTGTTCTACGAGATTCAAAACCTTGGCATAAATTACCACTTGAAAAATAAATAATCAATAGTGGTTACCCCCCTCTACTTAGCAACTGAAGGTTTTGGTTTCAATTCTTGGATGGTGTGTCCCCCACAAAAAATAAAATAAAAAAAATAAAAATAATATATATATATATATATATATATATATATATATATATATATATATATAAGACTAAACATTTTCTGGCTGAGAATACTCCCCCTTTCATGGTTGATGTCATACTGGTGTGGTATTTTAATTTGGAATAGTTGTGGAGTGAAAATTGCATGGCCGAGTCTTCTTAGCAGCTAGTCTTGAATTGGATTAGCTAGTTTGCTGGTGCTAAGCTGTGAAGATTTCTCTAGGATCCCCATTTCAGTTTATATATTACATCTACTATCACCCACGGTGGTGCTGCTTGTACAGATGGAGTTTCAGAATGAATGAGAATGACAATCTGCAATGTCTGATTGCAGACAAACCAGGCAATATATCAGTTTGTTTGAAGTTGTGGAGTGCCCTTCAAATTCAATTGACCTGGGGTTCATAATGTTTGTAGTCTGCCTTTTAGTCTTTTCTTCCTCACGTTTGCCTTTTGGTTTGTGTCTTCTTGCTATTTATAGGCCTTTGCCTTTTCTTTGCTCTTCTCCTTCATTTTATGCCACTTGGACTTGATTGCCTGGAGTGGAGTTTTGTCAACATTAAGAAAAATAAACTAAGATAATTCTGTAAATCCATAAATTACAGAAAATATCATAAGTTCTTTGGCATGTCTACATATTTATATTAAAGTTGTCTTGTTAGATCGGTCTATATTTGCTAGTGATACCTTGCTGAGAATTATATTAATTATTTTTATTTTGAAATGATTGGTGTTTCTTTTGCTGAGCTTTGACTTGCCTGGCAAAATTAGGAGACGTTGAAAAAAATTTTCTCTGCGGCTTAAATTGTAGATCTCCTTTGTCTTCATTGGAAGCTTTAATTGCAGATATCCTTTCCCTGGAATCCTAAAGTTTCCATCTTTTCTTTACCCACACCTTCATGGACAAGTATGGATAAAGAAGTTAGTCAAAAAAATAAAAATAAAAATAAAATGTGTTTAGCAATTTGAAATATAGGGTCATTAATAGGAAAGTTAATAGAACTAAGAAAAACAATGACTAGAAGGAGAATTAAGATAGCTTACTTGCAAGAGATCAAGTAGACAGATGAAAAGAAAAAAAGTTGATGGTTTTAAACTTTGATATAAAGGCAAAGATAGGAATAAAAATGAAGTAGGAATTATTATAGATAAAAGCTTAAAAGATGAAGTTGTAGACATTAAGAGGGTAGGAGATAGAAAAATTTTAATTAATAATAGATGAGGAGTCAATAAATATTATTAGTGCTTATGCTTCTCAAGTAGATTTAAATAGTATGACAAAGCAAAGTTTTTGTGAGCATATGAATGGACTAATTCAAGAGATTCCTACTGAAGAAGAAAATATTTATTGGAGGAGATTTAAATGAACATGCAAGAAAGTATAATATAGGTTTTGAAAGAGTACATGGAGATTATGAATTTGGAGATAGAAATGACGAGAGAAATGACATTTTAAAGTTTGCGATGGCATATGATTTAGTATTAACCAATACATATTTAAAAAAAAGGGACTTTCATTTGATAACTTTTAAAAGTGGATATAATGCTAGTCAAATAGATTTCTTCCTTACTAGAAAGATTGATCGAGTGTTTTGTAAAGATTGTAAGGTTATATCGGATACGGTTCTAACTACTGAATATAAATTAATGGTTATGGATGTATGTGCTCAAAAATAGAGGAGAAAGACTACAGGGTATAAGAATCTAAGGATTAGGTGATGGAATTTAAAAGGAGTGAAACTAATAGTTTTTAAAGATAGAGTGATGAAAGAAGGAAAATGGAGTATAAATGGAGAGATGAATATCATATGGAAAGAGATGGCTAATAGTATTAGAACAATAGCTACATAGGTTTTAGGAGAGTCAAAAAGAAAAGGATCATATGATAAGAAAACTTGTTGATAGAATGAGAAAGTTCTATTAGCAATTAAGGTTAAAAGAGTGTGCTATAGAAAACTATGTAAATGTAAGAATGGAGAAGCATATGAAAACTATAAGAAATTAAGAAAAAAGTTAAAAAGACGGTATAGAAGGCTAGATGTAAGGCATATGAGGAATTATATCATAAGTTACAAACTAAAGATGGAAAAAAAGACATATAAAATTGTAAGAGTAAAAGATAGAAAAACTTTGGTTAAGACATATGTTTCAGGTTAAATGCATTAAAGACGATGATAAAAAATTTTGGTTAAGAAGAAAGCGATCAAAGAAAGACGGAGAAGCTATTTTGATAAATTATCAGATGAAAATCATATAGATAATTTAGGATGCCCTACTAGCTCCATCGAGGATAAAGTTATGATATATACTCATAAAATTAGGACATTTGAAATAAATAAGGCTATAAAAAAGATGAAAGTAGAAAAAGCTGTGGGATCTAATAAGATTCCTATAGAAGTTTGAAAATATTTAGGTAATGCTGAAGTAAATTAGATGATAAATTTATTTAATAAGATTTTAGAAACTAAAAGATGCCTAATAAATTGAGAAAAGTTATTATAGTACCAATTTATAAGAATAAAGGAAATATTCAAAACTGTTCTAATTATCATGGCATCAAACTCATGAGTTATACTATGAAGCTTTGGGAGAAAGTAATTGAACATAGGTTGAGATGTACTACAAAAATATCAGAAAATTAATTTAGTTTTATGCTAAGTAGGTCGATCATAGAAGCTATTTTTCTTCTTAAAAGGTTAATGGAGATGTATAGAAAAAAGAAACAAGATCTTTATATGGTTTTTATTGATTTAGAAAACACATATAATATAGTTCTTAGAAAAATCTTATGATAGGTGGTAGAAAAGAAAGAAACATCTGTTAGGTATATTAACATAATAAAAGATATATATAATGGGGTAGCTACTAATGTAAAAACTATTGATAATAATAGTAGCGAATTTTCTATTATAGTAGGCTTACATTAGGGATCTACTCTTATTTCCTATCTTTTTTCTTTAGTTATAAATGAGTTTACTAAACATATTCAGGAAGATATTTTATAGCGCATGTTATTTGCAGATAATATAGTAATAGTAAATAAAACTAAGGCTGGAGTTAATTGTAAATTAGAAATATGGTGAAATACATTAGAATCTAAAGGTTTTAGGTTAAATAGAAGAAAAACAAAATGCATGAAATGCAATTTTAGTATAATTAGAAATAGAGATGAATATAGAGTACAAATTGGGGACCATAAAGTTATTAAAAATGATCATTTTCGGTATTTAAGATTGATTATTTATAAGAAATGAGAGATTGAGGATGTTGTTGCCTATAGGATTAAAGCAGGTTGGATAAAATGGAGAAATGCAATTGAAATATTATGTGATCATAAAGTATCTGCCAAGTTGAAGGTAAAGTTTTATAGGACTGCCATAAGAATAGCTATATTTTATGACACAGAATGTTGAGAAGTTAAAAAAATACGCGTATATAAAATGAATGTGGTGAAAATAAGAATGTTAAGATGGATGTGTGGTAATACAAGTAAAGATAGAATAAGAAATGAAACCATTCGTAAAAAGGTAGAGGTAGCTCCATTCGAGGATAAATTAAGGGAAGGATGATTTAAATGGTTTGAACATATGCAACATAAACTTAAAGATACACCTGTGCGGAGGAGTAACTTGATACATGTAGAGGAAAAAAAGAGGTAGAGGTACACCAAAAATCACATTAAAGAAAGTGATAAAGAAAAACTTAGAATTTTTACATCTTATAAAAAATATGACTCAGAACAAAGTTGAATAGAGAAAAAGGATTCATGTAGCCAACCGCAACTAGTTTGGGATTAAAACTTTATTGTTGTTGCTACTGTTGCTGCTGCTGCTGCTGCTGCTACTGCAAGCAGTAAAAGTTGTTATTATCCTTTGGAGTTCAAATGGTAATCTTTATTTATTGATTCTGTTGCAGGCATGTGAGATCTTGTTGAAACCCCACAAATCATTGGCATATTTACTTGAGACATATTGTGGAGTGTCAGCTGACAAGACACTGCAGGTTCCTATTTGCAATCTCTGAATGTTATTATCTTTATGGACATACATCTATCTTCTTGATGGTTGAGTAATTTTTTTATATATTAAGGGACTTTCTTTTAGGTATCATATTGGCGTATTAGTTTATAAGTTGCGCTCAACTGATTGTGGGGATGAGCAAGCTATTTGTTTGATATCATTCTATAACTGAAACTGGACTATCATGATGATCATTTGCTTGATTGATGCTAACTAGGGTGAATTATTTGATCTCTTCACCAGCCTTAAATGTGAATATATAAATGTGGTCTTTTTTCTGTGGACTGCAACTTTACCCATGATGAAATACTCTTAGACTGTTCCCTTCTTCTTGGGTCCCTCCTTGACAAACTATTTTCTACAACTCAAATATGATTTCTTTACTCAATAAGAGGTGCAAATTATTGTTCTTAGCCCTTTTTACTAGGAAATAATATTAGAAAGTTGAAATAATATACCTGACCCAGGCAACTTCTGGGACATGGCTGAATTAACTTTGGCGATTTTCAACTCTGCATACAAGGGGAGATTTCTTGATGCAGGCAGATGTTTCTTCTAAAATTCAATCTAGATGTTCATATTGCCTAGATATAAGAGAAAGAATAATAACTTATAGAAACTTATTCCTCATATTTATTAGGATAGAGATACAAGAACATAATTCGATGACACGTGCCCAATGAGAGATGCATAATTGCAGAAACTGGCTCTCAGAATGTTTGGCTTGGGGGAAACCTGAAGAGTCAGAGAAGACTTATATACTTCTACTTGATATTTATCAGGATAGAAATACTAGAAAGTAACAACATAGCAGGTGGATAATTGGAGGTGCATATTGACTTATAATTACAGGCATTGACTTTTAAGAGTTTTTGGTTAGGAAGAACCCTGGAGGGTCATACTAGAATGCTGAAGTTTGATCTGACATGCAGGTAGAAGAATCCATCCACAACATAACACCTAAAAGACCACATTATATTCCAAGCTTTGCAAGTGAAGTTATGCTGCGTTATTTACTTGTTAAGTGAAGTTGTCTCTCCTTTTCTGTGTACATATATACCCTCCAAATATGCCCCTTGCATGACCCTTGTATTGCTTGCAAGTTACAATTTGCATGTGCACCCCTTTCTGTACAACTCTGCTCCTCAGTCTGCCATTTCTAGAATTTGTAAATGATGATTCAGGTGCAAAAGTCTAAAATAAACTTCTAAATTTGTGCAAATGCACCTCTGACTTACATAAATGCCAACTTCAAAGAAGGATGCAGTGTCAATTTTGCAGGCTTGGTGATGTCTTAACTAAGCAAGACTGTAGAGTTAGCCCTATATCATTTGATGGACATGGATTGTAGGAGTCTAGCCATGTGAAAAACAACTTGCAGTGGTATGCATGTCACTTTTATTTTTGCAAGGATATACGTGCATAACCATAATCATCATAACCGTTAAGTTGTCCCACCTATTTGTGATTGGTTATACACACACAAAAAGGCATATTTCAGGGCACATATTAAAAAAAAAATCTTCAGAAGCATTGTTGTGTTAGGTGATCAAAATGGTCCTCAATTCAGCACTTTTATCAGTTTGAAGACAATCAGATCTAGGAAAGTTCCAGCATCTATTTTTTGCAAGGCAAAGCTCACATAAGTTGGTCCTTTAGTTGTTAATAAAACATAATTTGCTGCGGTCATTAGTTCAGCTTATATCATGATGTCAACTGAATAAAGATTTTGTATCTATAATTTATGAATATTACTTTTCATCATTATGCATAAAGTAGCTAATTTTTCTTCTTATGTTTTGTGGAGCACATCTTCTGTTTATCTTCAGAGCTTAAGTAATTTTACATTCAATGAACAAAGTTGGTACTTCGTAGAATGTAGGCTTGCCTTTGACAGTCTTTTCTTTCGACAGTCTTTCCTTCCAAAACCTGGTTGCTGGAAAGGAGAGCTTTTCCATAAGCTAACCTGAACGACCTTGTCTTCTGAAAGCCTTATGGCTTAATAGAGTATTTGCAACTTCACTGCTTCTGTACTTACCACTCCTGTCATTTCTTCAATGTGTTATTTCTCGTGTTTACTTCACTGACATAGTTTTGGTTTTCTGAATGCAAAGATATTAGCGATCTGCCATTTGAGAAAGTATTAGGAATTCATTCTTCTGAAAGTGTATAAGCATATTACAATGACAGGATCTCATGTTAAGCTGGAGCTGAGCAGAACTTGGTTCTTTTGTATCATTCTAAAGATTTGGCTTCAGTGCCTCTGAACCATGTAGCTGTTGTTTGGTCATCCTCTTTTTTCCACCTGCAGTGACATAAAGGCTTCTAAGGCCATAACAGAAAAAAAAAAATTGCTAATGGTTGTCCCTAGTGACATCATATACACATCTATCATATCATTGTAGTTCATTTCTTATTAAACAAAAAAAAAAAAATGTATCTGATGATTTTCAGACTACATTTCTTATTATAAAAAAAAAAAAATGTATCTGATGATTTTAAGTCAGCAATTCTTATCATATGTTATCTGTCATAAGATTTTTATGTGCATCTACTCAAACGTTGATCCAAAACTCAAGATGGATGGCTGTCACTTAGTTTGTCTGTATTCCCTTTAGTTATATTTCTGTTATCCATGAAAGGTTGGGAACAATACAAATATTTTCATTCTTCATTCATTAAACACATTTATGCTGCAAAATTTAAGATAGGCATGCATTATACCACCTCTATAATATTCTCTGATGAGCTATATTTATTTCTTTAAAATGTATCACTATTATTGTTTATAGTCTGTTAGCTGGCGGACAGCATTCGCTTATTCATTCCATGTCTGAAGTACAGCGTGAAGATTGGAGAGTACGCCCACTATCAGCAGAAATGACTGAGTATGCCCGTAGTGATGCTCACTATCTACTATATATTGCTGACTGTTTGTCCTCTGAGCTCCAAAGGAAAACCCATGGTATGTTATAATTTCTTGATTGAACAATGATATCTATGTTAGGGACCATGGCTCATTGGTCAGCGAAACTTTTTGAAGCAAATGGGCTTGAACCTAACTGATCCATCTTGGAAAGCTCTCATTGGGAATCTTATTTTATTTCATAGTTTGTTGGACAAATGTTGCATTGAAAGCTAAATCATGGAAAATTTCAATGTTAAATTTGATTAACATTTAGCAGATCCCTGTAAGCGCTCTGTATATTGATGTGCAATTAGTCCAACTCTTTTTTTATTATAGTACACGTTTTGTTCTTATTTTGGCTTTGATAATAGTCCTATTCTAAATTTCCATGACGTTTTGCCTATTTAATACTGAAATATGCAAGCAGTATAGTACAGTTTTGTTGTTGGATCTGGTGATGGAAAGTATCTTGATTGTTGTTTTATCCTTGACATATAAAATATGATTTGACCATAGTTTTTTGTTGTACAAGGTTTAGATTTAGTGTTTATGATGTCTTCCTAATGCAGTTCTTGACCAAAGGGGTCCTGTAAAGGAAGGTTTAGAGGATTATATTAACTTCTGTGAGAATCCTTGGAGATGCAATCGTTGGTACATGCTTGTTAGATGACTGGCTATTTGTTGGTGTCAATATGATAGGCATGTAGATTCTTTGCATTATTCTATTAAAACGAATGCTCTTTACTTTACACCTATTAAGAGATGCTTTTACTGGAAATACCCCCTTTTTCATAATTCCTTTCTCACAATTTCCATCTGGATCAGCTTGGTTTTTCCTTGATCCGTAAACACATCTTTTTAGCCATTCTCCATACAATGGTCTCCCTTCATGGATGGTATAATTGCTCCTGTTTACACAGTCAACTTACCATCTCCTGGTGGTGAGGCTGCCTTCTTTGTTGTTTGCGAGAGAATTGCCTAGCTTTCATTTAATGCTCAAAGCCAATCATTGCCATGGTGATTCTACTTTTATAGACATTTTAGCAGTTATTTGATCAACAGTTACAATTTAATCAGATACCTCAGCTTGTCCCGATGACAAATTCAATTTTTTGTTCGAGGCCAGCCGTCGTTCAAACATGGTGTGCATGCAGCTTTATGTGAAAGAGATTGAATCTACTCCTGGATCTTCTGCTGCAGCATCTATATTATCACGTAACCTGAGTGTTCAAGGAGTTTCCTCCTGGAAAAGTTGTGAAATAAAGGTATCCCTTGCTCTTCTTCCACATTGAGCCTTCTCTGCATGCAGTATAACTTATATAAGTGGATGATCCATTTCATATTGCTTCTAATTTTTTTCAATTTCAGGATCTGGTCTGGAAACTGTGTCTATGGAGGGACTTAATGGTTAGTTGACCTATATTTAATGCGTTTTTGATAGTTGCCTACTAGCTATCATCCTTAAAAGAAGTGTGAATGCAAGAAGTCGTCGGTTTTAATAATTTGGAGAGAATTGGTTTCAATGATACTTCTTGATTGGGAAGTTAATCATATACACTGCAAAGTCCTGCTGTCACTCCCCTGCACTATAATTATTTGTTTAAAGGACTTACTACAGCCTTTTAAATTGTGTGCAATGACTACGCCATTAGTGCACCCTAGTATGATGTGCACCAGCTGGAGTCACATGCTAATCTAGTTTGAATGGATTCTAGAATTTGACAGCCAGTACATGCAAACCGAGTTGTGAAAGGGGAAAAAAAAAATCTTATATCTTAGTATGCTTTATGGCATGAAATGTTAGACAGCTAGAAAAATACATGTACATAAGATGAATGTGGAAGAAATGAGAATGTTAAGATGGATGTATGGTAATATAAGAAAAGATAGGATAAGAAATGACAACATTTGTAAAAAGGCAGAGATATTTCCAATTAAGGATAAATTAAGGAAAGGATAACTTAAATGGTTTGAACATGTGCAACGTAGTCCTAGAGACGCATATGTGCAAAGGAGTGACTTGATACATGTAAAAGAAAAAAGAGGTAGAGTTAGACCAAAAATCACATGGGAGAAAGTGATAAAGAAAGACTTAGAATCTTTGCATCTTACAAAAAAATATGACTCAGAATGGAGCTGAATGGAGAAAAATGATTTATATAGCCGGCTCCAAATAGATTGGGATTAAGGCTTTGTTGTTGTTGTTATTATTGTTGTATGTAAGGAATTACTGACATTTTCTACTCCCAAACAATCCTGAACTCCTGTTATGCTTTGTGGTTTCTTCTGCAAATGATATGTCTGTTGATCTTCAATCTCTAACTTTTACTAAGGCATGGATTCCTGTAATGGACATGTTGAGAACTGTGAAAATTTAGAAGATGGTGACAGCTGCTGGCATGCAGAAAGTGTTATCCTGTATGTGTCTCAAGGCAATTGCAGTGCCAGCAAGACAAGGGCAATATACCAGAGTATCTATCATTTGTATTGTGTGCCAGTTCAGCTGGTTGGCATGCATTGGGATGGACCAGTACAAAACTGGCCCAGTTATTGTTATGAACCCAGGCACATAGCTGGGCACAATGCCCGCAAACGCCACATAGTGCAACCTCAGGCACCTCATCAGTACAGGAAGTGCTGTTTCTTAGGATCTCTGCAGGTGTTTTCTCTGGACTTGGTTATCCCATTGCTACAACATTACTGTAGTGATATTTTAACTTATTTTCTTTGCAACAATATAGGAATATTGTGGCTTTAACCTGGGAAGCCTGTCTCTTCACTTAGGAAAAGATTATACTGATGGTTTTTTTTAAAGAAAATGTTGCACTTATTCAAAAAGAAATGAGAAGAACTTCTCTATTTTAGAGTATCAATGGGTGTGTAAATGGCATAAACAATTATTTAGGCTTAAAATTTAGTCATAATATGTATATGTTTACTACATTACAATAAAGATTAAGTTAAAAGAATCTGTTAGTATCTTACTGTATGCTGAAACTTATGGATGTTTTTTTAGGTCAGACTTTTGAAGAAATTTTAGACTTATGTGAGTGCATTAGTAAATGATTAATCTATGAACATTCAATTTTAATGCATAATCAGGTTCCATAAAACATTGAACTTTAGCGCTGATTTGTGTGGCACTAATATGTATTTATTGCTATGAAAAGAAAAGCAATATAGAACATTCATGAGCATTTCATTCTCAAACAAAACCACAACTCCCATGAAGTGGCTTATTCAACCATGCGATGTAATTCTAGTCTCCTGCATCTCTGTAAGAAAGTTGCTTGTCTATATGATTAGTGCTCTAACTAATATCAACATGTGTTTCTCTAAAGCATGTCATGTTGGTGAGTTTCATGTGGGATGCCAAAGTTATATGATGTATAAATGCTCCATCCTTTCAATCTTACCAACATGGCCGGTGCACACTAAGGCGCCCTGTTTTTCAACTGTCTTTTTCCTGATATGATGCCCTATGGATTTTCTATGTACGCATGTGCTGCTTCATATCTCTTAAAATTTAAGTGTTTTATTAGAAGATCTTGATTAGAGTGACTTGGTATATGTAAATCATGTCTCTCTTGCCTTTTTTCTTATAATTAGCTAACACAAGTACACAACTACTATAGGGTTTAATGCCCACATAGTGATGCCATCCATGCCTGGAAAAAATCTATAATCTTGAACCTTAAAGTCTATGAGTTTATGAGTTTTACATGAATCAAGCACCTTAAATGTTGTCTTTAGTTTTGTCCAAGTTTCGTCGTACTAAGAATCGATACCGTTTTGGTATCGAACCAATATGATTCGGTATGGGGTATACCATATTGAGCCAATGGTATGCCGATCAGGTGGACTAGTGAGTCCCAAGGCATAAACTGTTCCAAATTGAGCCAAACCAAGTAGTTTGATTCGGTACGGTGGGTACAGTCGCTTCGGTCGATTCTCCTTCTGTATCAAACCAAAAGGCCGAACCGTCTTAGTTATCGGCCAATTCAGTTCAATTCACTCCGAACTACTCAATTCAAGACAATTCGGCATACCATCGTTTTGACATCTACTACCATGTCTGCCATATCAAATTTTCCCCCTTTGTGTGTTCACAGACTCACTCTTTCACAGCAAAAATCTTAACAAGCTGATTACGAGACTATTCTTCATTTTGTGTTCTTAGAACAGCTGAACATTATTTTGGTTGAATTTCTATATATTTGCATGTGTTACTGAAGTGTTCATCTGTGATTTTACTCTAATTCTTTGACCATAATTCAGGCTCGAATTCATGATGAAAGCTTGAGATATGTCTTATCAGATCAAGCTATTGTTTCCCTTGCGGTGAAAGTTCCAAAGGAACCAATGGAAGTATACATTGTCATACAACAAGCTGATTTGAATAATGATTCTTCAAATATCTATTCTATCTTGCCATCACCATCACCTGTTGTCAGTACCCACTTGGAGGAACTTTGCTTTCTCCTCCAAGAAGTAAACACCAACATTGATGATGTTTTTAGAAAATTTCTGCAAAAGAACCTAGGTCCTATGGGATGCTGCCCACTGTCGGCTTATAACTATGCTCTTTTATCTGAGTTCGGTTTGAAACAAACCGATACGTTTTTTATGAAGCATTCTGGGGAAAAGTTTTCTGCAACAGTTGGTAAAAAGTCCTCCCGGGAACTTTTTGTTCAAAAATTCTCATGTAAATCCCCAGTGTATCACAATTGCAGGATCTATGCTAATGATGGAAGATTGCTTTGTTATTGTGATCGCAGAAAGTTGGAGTGGTTAGTGGCCTTTGAAACATTCATGTTTACTTATTTAGCTTAATTAATATTGCAGTTATTTATGTGACATTTATATTGTCATTATACTGCAGGTATGTTAAACGTGATTTGGCAAAGATTGTGGAAGATGATCCTCCAGCAATTATGCTTCTTTTTGAACCAAAAGGCCGTCCAGAAGATGAAGATAATGACTTTTATATTCAGAGAAAGAAGAACATATGTGTTGGATGTGGGGAAAATAATCACTATTTACGTTACAGAATAATACCATCATGCTACAGAATGCATTTTCCAGAGCATTTGAAAAGCCACCGTTCTCATGATATTGTACTACTTTGTGTAGACTGTCATGAAATAGCTCATTCTGCTGCTGAAAAGTATAAGAAGCAGATAGCAGAAGAATTCGGAATCCCCCTTTTTGTGCGAAAGATAGTTAACTCAGGGGAGAGCACAGTAGCAACTGTGACAATGACATCAGAATCTGTGGACGGAATTGAGGAAACAGGTGTGTCTCCCTTGCAGTTGCGAACTGCAGCAATGGCTCTTCTACGCCATGGATCCAGCATGCCGTCAAGAAGGCATGACGAGCTGATGCAGGTCAGGAAACACATTTTTTAATGCATAGTTGCCATTTGCAGCTTAGTATCTTTGATTAATATGAATAATTGAATATTGTTGTTTATTTCATACCTTTTTCTCTTTTATCATTATCTTGGCTTTTGCACGGTCACCTCGTTTGCCAAGAATATGCGAGAGCATTTCTATCTAATAGCGATAATCATGCTGGTAAATAATGCCAATGTGAAGGATTTATTATTTTAAGTATCATTCAGTGCCTTTCAAAATACTCGAAGTTTTTTTAGGTCAATCTGTGAATCCTTCATGCTCATCACTGGAAACTTGTAGCTGATCAGAACAAGATGTAACAATGAGACCAACCTCTCTTCATTCACTTAAATTATTTTCAAACTGAAAAATGTGTTAGATTTTTTTCCTTTCTTTTTTTCTTTTTGTTTTTCCCCTTTCATGTCTTTGTTAGCATAAGTATCAATCCACTATATGCTTCTCAAAAAAAAGAAAAGAAAAGAAAGGAAAAGAAAAATGTATCAACCCACCATATGATTTTATTGTTATTGGAAGTAAATGGTTTTAGGTACAGTTTTACCTTCATTCAAGTATTCTTGTCTGTTTCTTTGTAAGTTTTTGCATTCAATGCAACAATGTTCCACAATTCACCTCTAAAACCAGTTCTAGACTATTATTTGGATCTATGGGTATTTATATTTCTAGATTTTTTTTTAAAATGTTCTCATCACTTTAGATAAGCTCATTAATTTGTTGAGAATGTGAAATATGATTTGTTTACTGTGATGTAAAGTCAAATGCATGCCTGGTGGGTTCAGAAACCACTTCCTTTGTCCAACTTGCGACTTCCACCTTTTGTCAAGTTTAATTCTTTCTTGTTAAACAGAATCACCATGCCTTAGTTTAGGAGTGTTCTGTGGCCACTTGTCCTCAAAATGAGCTGAAATGGAGAAAAATCTGTGGGCAGTGATAGTAAGGATCCAGTGCTGCATTTTTCTTGCACTGTATGGCTCTCTCTTTGTTGATAGACCTTGATTTCATCTTTTGAGTGTTGTATTCCTTTTAGAATTCGAATGGTCTACCATGCAGGGATGGAAGGATATCACTACATTCTAAGGTAAAGATGTTGGAATCTTGAACTATTGGTTAAAGACATTGAGGAGTCCTAGCAGGGAACTCTGTTCTATATATCTTTTCTTATTATATGAGCTTGTCTGCTTGTAGTGGAAATTATCATATTTAAAAGAGATGATTGCTATATGTATTGCTGTTTATTTCCTTCCACTGCAGATTGTGAAGACATATTTTGGGGGAAGAGACATATCTCGGGAAGATCTGGAAATGGCGTTACTTGTTGGGATGAGCCCTCATGAGAGAAGACGGCTTAAGAAGAAAAAAGGGTTATCCTTGAGACTTCATGAACAGAGCATTATCTACACAAGTGGTGCATCTAGCATTGATGAAACGGTTGAGAATAATATTAAGAGGAATGATAGCATTCATATATTTCACGGATCTCTAAACAATGATGTGAAGGATATTGGTGGTCAACAAACATACTCAACTGCTAGTGAGATGCATGCAGGTTTGTTACTTAATGGAGATGATTGCCCTACTGGTGGGAACATACTGGACTGTTACAAAACAGAAGAGTTGGAGAGAGGAAATGTTTGCATTTTAAATAATGGTAATGGGCATGCGGATACTCAGGAGACTTGTGAATCTCTTCTCCCATCCACATCTAATCGAGGTCCCTCCTCAAAAAATGCAAAGAAGCTATCATTGTTAGGACATGGGCCTCATGGGAAACAAGTTGTGGAGCATTTACAAAACAATTATGGGGAGGATGGCATTCTCCAATTTTGTAAAAGATGGAGACAAGTGTTTGTTGAAGCCATTCATCCTCGTTTCTTACCTTCTGGTTGGGACATAATGCACAGGTAAGCCCATATTTAATCCTGTTTATCATTTTTCCATCGTAGATCTCAAATATAAATTAATGCATTTGCCTGTCTCCTTAATTTTTTCATCCACTCTCTAGTTGTTGTGACCTCAAAGAAAGAATGGGTTGATTGTAGTGGTGGTACCTCATTGTGTAGATAGATGGGGTAATTGTTTCCAGTATTCCTAAACTTGTACTATTGATTCTTTTCTAGTCAGATAAATTATCAAAATTTGTCGAGTTCTGTTGCTGAACTGAACATAAATCAGATTGTAAGTAATGATGTTTATGATAAGGTAAATTGATGGCTTTATAAAAGCTTATATTGGAGGCACAGTTCACTGGGTGGCATCACCTAATCTACAAAGTGGATTTTATAAAGTATACACATTCTGAACTAAAAAAATGCAATTCCCAAAATCCTAAATGTCTACTGACTTTGTTTTGAAAAAGGCACTGCTTATTCGGAAGTGAGATGA
This sequence comes from Metroxylon sagu, assembly GCA_017589505.3. Classification (NCBI taxonomy): domain Eukaryota; kingdom Viridiplantae; phylum Streptophyta; class Magnoliopsida; order Arecales; family Arecaceae; genus Metroxylon; species Metroxylon sagu. Next base: position 357,916 of record JACVBY030000552.1, on the reverse strand, counting down.
CTTGGTTGTCATTGTCTATGAAGTAAACACTTACAGTATAACTGTTAATCAGATCCCATATGTGTATGTATCGTGTTAGAACCTTTTTTATTTTATTTTATTTTTAAAAGCACCATGAGTTTGTAAAAATCTTAACTAGCTTACAGGTTTTTACATCAATTGGTGGTCAGTTTTGCTTGCATTTTTTTGTGTTGGACACATGAACTGCAAAAATTTTCGGCTATGGAAAGTGCAAGGAGGTTTCTAATCTTTTTTTGTGTGTGGTTCATAATTTAGGTGCATGTTGGCTGGGTTGCTAGTGTTTATCTAACCAAACCTACTTCACAAGATTTGATCTGGCTATACGGTAGGCTTTGGAGGCTGAGATTTAGAGCCCTGCAGTGAGATTTTTTTAGCACAACTGCTTATTTTCAAACTTACTGGTCATTTCCTTATTTAAAATTAAATAATAATTGAATTTTTTGAAAACTTTATATCTGCATTATTCATAATTCAGCCTATTTTGGTCATGGTTTGTCGGTACTTAACTATCAAAACTGACTGACATTTTTGGACATATATCAAGGAGTTATAATGGAGATCTTGAATTCTTATTATTAAATTCCAATGAAAGAAGTTTAATGCTGTTTCTCAGTGAAAAGTTTTGGACAGGAGCTTCATTATCTGTGCTAAGAATTTTTCGTGCCAATGTGCTTCCAACTCAACTGTAGGAGAACCTTGAAAACAAATTTAGGATTGGCCCACTGATCATCATCAAGATAAGTAGTCATGTTTTATATTTTCCTGGAGAGGATTTCGTGTAGTTGAAGGCTTCACTTTGGCAGGGTCTTGAACGATAGATTAGTGTGCCAGTAGGTGCTGACAGAACAAAAAACAAAAGTGAATAAGTAAAAAATAGGAAATAAAATCCATTATGATATGTTGATGCAAACCTTTTGTTAAGAGTGTGATCAAGTTGAAATATTGTTCTACTCTATAACACAAGCTTTGTTCCTGGTGTAAATATTAGCCTGTAAAAACTGCCCAAGTATGTCATACATTTTGTGATAGGACACAAGGAAATGTTATTATTAGTGGCTGCTACAGTACTAGCAATATGAAATGATGCATATGAAGATCTTAGAATTTTTTTTCTTAATAATGTTTTGGATTTTTGTAACCAAGTTAAGATTTTATCAGGTAGCCGAATTTTATTCCCACCTTGCAATTTTGATTTGTTGGACGTTGGTGTTTCTTTTGGCAGTGGGCGTCGGGACTTTGGTGAGCATAGTGTCTATAATCCTGCAAAGAAAGCCCTTCAAACTGCATAGAGTTGGCTGTACCAAAAAACGAACAGCAAAGAATAAGAGTTAGGGTCTTTAATCTTGTTCTACTTCATGGATGCTGTCCATTTTCATTAGAGTCATTTGTTGCAATGCTTGTGGATCGGTTGAATGGTTTTGATGGGAACAGCATCTACTGTCCTGGAAAAGAAAAGGGGTCAGTGCTACCATCTCCATTGGATAGTCTAATTATTAACAGTGATGAAAGATTTGGGGATGTCTTATTATCTATTCATTTTCTATTTGTTGTTCTTTTTTACCAAAGAATATTTGTGAGAAAATGTATGCTTTCCCACTTGTATCCCGCGTTCTAGGGAGGTATTTTGCTTGTTTGGAAGTTTCTAGCTTCAAGCAATGGGAATAGACAAGAATTCAGAATTGGTGGTTTATTCCCTAGACTGTATGCACAACAATCTCATCCCTCATCTACAAATCACCTATGGCACTAGGAAATCAAATTCCTGGAGAACAATTGAAGAGATTTGTTATGAAATCAAGAAAGAAGTTAGGCTGTCGCTGTGGTTAAGGCAAGTGTGAGCTACAAAACAGGGTAAGCCTTTTCATGGCAATAGCCACATGGACCAAACTGGCCAAAGAGCCCACCCTTCTTTTCTGCATACAAAGTCCTGCATAAATAACCAGCCAGATGATACTTGAACCACCACCTCTTGTAAGTGAGAAGGGTTCGGACCATTTGGTAAATGCTTTTATGTGCATTCTCTTTTATAATGTTACAACAATCATGGATGATTAATTAAAAATATAGAAAGAGGAATAAACAACATTCATGATCTTGGAGAGAATTAAGAAATGGAAGTATGCTACCTATTTAAGTCATAATATAATCTGTCCATATAACTTGAACAATATAAAATTGCATCATCAATGTTCAGTATAATATTAATTAACTTCTTATACAAATGAAAATGGGGAATTATAAGGAAAGAAAATAAAGAATATCAATAAATAAAAAAAGAGATGAGATGAAAAGAATGGGAGGAAAAAGATACAAGCATAGCAGGAAGTAGTCAAGGAAAAAAAAAGGATTTGACTGAATTTTTAAGTGGAAGAAAGCATGGAAAAGAAAGCATCCAAGCCAACACAACTTTAGTACCTTAACCCAAGCCAGAACGACTTCAGTACCATAAACAAAGTTTGCTGAAACTACACTTCAGCGGAAAAGTCTTGCATTCTGGCCGGCACTTTTACCATCTTAACATCGCCAGCAACCACAAGCAACCAGAAAAAGCCTTAAATTTGAAGAGGTAATGGAGTGTAGAGTGTTTCTGACCCAGTTTTCCCAGTGTATGCCCCAAAAAAATTGGTAAATGAATCAACAATTTATAAGGAAAACTTTAAGCGTCAACCGCTTAAGAATCATCACCATCAACCATTATATGTTAAAGGACTAATATAAAATTAAAAAACTATATACTGCGGCGCCCTTGTACAGGGCTAGATTGTAAGAGAAGTTTAATGCACAAGTTTTAGTAAATAAATCACAGATAGATAACAAGGGACTGAATCGTAATCCTCGTCTCTCAAGTACTACGGTAATTCTGGTAGAATAGATAGAGTTGAACTCATCCTCGATGTCGTAGCATCTGCACACTCCCAAACAGAAGTTTCAAAATTTGTGATCAAACATAACAATGTGCACCAAATAAATTTTACAGTTCTTGTGCAAATATACAATAGAGTGAAAATGAAGGTGGTTGTCACAAATTGCTGAAGGAATATGACAATATTTGGAAGCAGACAAATGCATGGAAAAAGTTTACCTACTTGATTCATTTGCACGCCTGTGCATGATAGCACGGCATTGAGGGCAACGGCATCTCCATTAATGATTCATTTTACCAAACTGGGTTTTCATCTATCATCTATTCATTAACAATAACAGCGTCTACATCCTGCATTGGTTGTTAACTTTTATCAGAAATAATTTATTCTTCTACCTCCTTCAACTAGGTCAATATATATTCAGCCTCTTGCCTTTATAAGCAACCTAAAATAAATTAATCTTTCATCTTCGTTTAAAACTACTTCCCTCTTTTAACATTTAAAATAATATACTTTTATATTTTAGATATCAACGCAATAAAAATATCTCTTTTCCATGGTTTTCATATATTTTATATCAACTATTACCAAAAACACCAAAGAACTATGCATCACTTTTCATAAGAGAGAACATGGGCATGAGAATGTCTTCTGAAAGCATACCAAACTACTATATTTTATAGCTCAAAATGCATAAACCATTTAAGGACTAATGCATGTGCACGCTTAGGCACCAAATTTAGAGGAAAAAGAAAAAAAACAAGTAGCATAACTATGTTGCCATTACCAATGTAGAGTAAGAAAAAAAAGTATGTGTTTCTATGAAGGTCTCAGGAGACTCCTCAATGAACTTTGGTTTTAACAGCATATGGGGATACTTAGGTTTAACAGGAAAAAAACATTTTCAACATCATAAGAATTCAAATTCAGAAATCATCACACTTAAAAAATCACATCTTCCTCTACAATATTAATTGAGGGGCAGTTAAGATGAGAATGTGTGTCAAATATACCATAAAACAACTAGAAGCTGAAAGAAGAAACCAAGTTGTCGATTTTGACTCTTATGTCATCATCTACAAAGAATGGTTTAAGATATAGTGGCTGTGTGCGCGTGCACATGCAGGCTTGCGTGCGTGAGAGAGAGAGAGAGATCAGAATAGTTTAAATTGATGGGGACTAGCAGAATGTTTAAAGTGAGGTTTATCACTTTCCCTGAATAGCATTTTATGAACTCCATTCACCACCATGCTACCTAAAAGATGAGTCAATTGAAACCAAGTTAGAGACAACAAAAGTGTGGAGCTTTTATCCTCAAAAAAAAAAAAAAAAAGCGATTCTGTTTGCTATGGAATAGATCAATAAGCTCAGTTCTAAAATTATGTTCGTGCAGATGCAGGGACTCATACATACAATTTTTTCCTCTTTTCAACAAGGCGTGTATCTGTACTGGAAACTATTAATATGATGGGAATAGTCCAAAACAAAAATCAAATTTCACCAAAAGAAATCTGAAATAAATGTAACCAAATTTCATATAGATCTCATAGTTTAATTAAGTTGATTAAAGGGTTATTTAATAAATCAATCAACAATATTTGACATCCAACTTTATATATATATGAGTCCATGTTTAATTAATTAATCTTGGGTTTACTGAGCCAAAGATTTTTTTTTGGCAGCAGATGAGATAAACAATTAAAATCTGAAGAACACCGTTCCTCGCCTATATGCTTCAAGAATATGCATCAACTGGGAAGGAAAAGAATATGTCCATACTTTTCTTTACCCCCTTGTTGCTGCCCGGTTAGCTAGGAAGTTAGCTGCTCGATTTGCTCTGCATATAAAGTTTGTTTTGGGTTTAAAATGCCATGATTTGAAGAAGATAAAAGTTACATTTATTAAGGTGATCAGACCTATAACATATTCAAAACAGCATAATTTAACATAGATTGATAAGCTCAACAGAACTACGCACAATACATGCAAGCGTCCATGGATATATGTGTGCTTAGTAACTTGATTTGGACCCACCATAATCTTGCATGAAGCATTTGGATAAGAGGTACAAAAGACAATCCTAGAAATTAGCAACGAGCACAGCAAATGAGCAACATGGAAGCTACTTGACTCAAGCAAACTGCTAGTCAACATTCATCTCTTTGATCAATTCAAGGCCACCGGATTGTAGATGATTTCATTGCTCCACATATAATGTGATTCATCTCTAAATCAGAAATCTTGTTACAAGTTCTTTTAGAAATAAAAATAATATTATAAAAGAAAGAAAGAAAAGAAATAAATGAATAGCAGGTAAATCTAAATTGAAGTTTTTTTTTTTTTTTTTTTTAAGGGAAGGATCTGAGAAGAGCACTTCAGAATCATTGTTGTCAGTATCAATGTTAATCATTAGTAATCTCCACCTTTTGTGCAAAGATTATGAACATTGTCTTGATGCTTGAGAATCACTCAGTAATAAATGTTGTTGATGTTGACAACATAATTTTTCTTTTTATAAAATAAATTGAGTGTTGCATTGGTTGAAATGAAGAAACAGAGAGGATAAGAAAGAGACGAAGGGAGGGAAAATGATAAAGGATGTGTATAAGCTTAGAAATTCTAGAATTGGAAGCTGATGCACTAGATGATAGCTTATGAATCATAACAGATGGAAAAAGAAGTGCTGAGGTTTAAAAGAATGGTATGCAGACTGCAAGATGAAGGATAATAAGAAGTTCATAATTGGAAAATGAATGCTTCTGTTAGTAGGCCAGGCTTCAAGAGGAAAACAAAAAAAATTAGTGAGAATCTAAAAGGAAAAAGAAAAACCTAAGAAACCAATCGGAGTAAGTTGTGACAATTATAGCATTTACTGAATTCAATACTTTCATGGGCATAAATGGTAAAAACAATTAACAAAGTCACCTAGAAATAAATGATGAAGAATTTGTCACAAAGGTAAAACATAATAAGTGGCATAAATACAATCCGTAACTAAGAGCTCCCAAAATTTGCAATTTGATGGAAGAATAATCTTAAATTTCATATAAACTACTTGGAGCTACCAATAATTCATATAAGGAGTTCAAAGTCAACCACTTGTTGATCCACCCAAAAAAAAAAAAACCCAGAAATGTTTCAACACCAAATAAAATCAGATATGGAAACTGAAATACATAATGCTGGACTGAAGTACCAAACAACAATCAGATGTGCCAAGACAAGCCACATCCAATTTGTAAAGTCATCTTAACCCACAAATATGGCAGTGATATTAATGAAGCATTGTATTCTAAACATAAGACATTTTCTGGAATCATACTGCAAGAGCTATTATACATTTACAAAGTTATCAATTATGATCACAAGCTATTCAAATCAAGGCAAAATTATCTCAAACAATGAAATAAACAGTAGTATCAATCACATTAGCTCGAAGGCCCACAGTAGGAAAAACCTAGACATTGAATTGATCACGACCAGTCCAACAGTTAAACAACACTTTGAATATGGAAATCCAGATGTCAATGCATGAGAAGTTCAAGCATAAATGCAAATTATCTCAAATAGTCAGGTAACAAAGATATGGAAAAAAAAAAAAGAAATAGTTTATCATGAAGGTAATTTCAAAATGTTTCCCTTTAGGTTACCTAACTTAGCACAAAGTGTCATACACCACAAGCCTCCTTATCAAACAGATGAAAGTAAGGTTTGTCATATCAGGAACCGATATTGTTTTGATACAAAGAATAACATACTAAACTGGTGGTATACCAATAAGATGGACCAGAAGGGCCTAACTCATGGATCATCCCAAATCGGATTTAACTAGGCAGTTCGGTTCAGGATGGTTCACCTTCCCTACCAAGCTGAAAGGCTAAGCCTTCCTGATTCCAGGCTGATTTGATTCAGTTCAGCCCAAACTGTTCAGTTTGAGAAGATTCAATATTCAATAGATGAAAGTAAAGACCGAGAAATTAATAAAAAAAGAGAAAAGCTTCGAATAGACAATTGCAGGCCGAAATCAATCATATTTGAAGGTCTTGATAAATTTAGTAAGTTTTGCATTATAACTTCTCATGGCAGTTCCAGAACAAAAACCTCTGAAGGAAACAAGCAGCATTTATCAGTCATAAACTTAGTTGCCAAAATTGATAGCAGGCACCAGAAAGGGTATGGGTGTAGGGAAATAGATATTTCGGAAATAATTTTTGTAAACAAGTATTTTCAAAGGAGTCAGGTGCAAGATATCAAGAATATGCCAAAATGAGTGCATTACCCTGGGTAGAAAATTCTAGATACTAAGCTCATAAAAAAGCCAAATTTGAAGGAAAAACAAAGCAATGGCAAAATGGAAATTTAATTAGTCAAAGTGCTTTTGAATAGTCGAGTATAAAATAAAAACTACTATCTTGACTGTAGAGTATAGATGAATTAGCTTGACGCTTGATGGACTTTGTTACAGAAAATGTCAAAACTATATTATTTGTAAACACCTCTTAAGTACTGAAGTATCATGTTATGATCACAGCAGTCTAAAGTTAAGGATTTTAATGAATTTAGGGATTTTAATGAACTCAGAGAATCAGATAAAATTAATCCACCCAGAATTTAGGAAAATTACCATATGGAGAAATAACACAGGCATTGCATTAATATCACTGAATTCCATCGGTCAAATACCACTAATCAACTAGAGCAAACACCTAAACCCCAAATTTAATCAAGTCAGAAGAGTCTACAGTGGAGTTAAGATCACGGAATATCCATTAAATGTTTGTCAAATCCCTTTCAAGACAAATCAATCAAGTTAAGATCACAAGATAAGGAAGACAAGGTAAGATTATCTTGAATAATTAAATAATCAGTGGCAAAAATTGCATTTAAGATATCAGTGTAGCAGCAATACCCTTTGTCGTAAAAGCCTATCATAAAATTGATCTCAAGCAGTCAAACATGGAAAATCCATACTTTGATGAATGCAAAATTTAGTTAACAGAAATTCTGTTCTATAGTTAAGTCATAAAGATAAGGGGGAAAAGGGAAAGCAAACAATTTGAAGGTAATTTCAAAATATTCAAGTGCCATATGCTTCACGCTTCTCCATTATACAGATAAAAATAAAAATCAAGAGGTTCATAGAACACCAAAATAGCTTTTAACAGGCAATTGCAAACCAGTTTAGCCATGTTTGGAAGTCATTCTTAACAAATATAGTAAATTTTGTACCATAAAATCCCAATAGCAATTCCAAAGCAAAGTACTTTGAGGGACGGGGGAATTTCCAAAGTAGAAACCAAGTGACGGAAAGATGGAAATTTGATTAAAGTGCTTTTGATAAGCGTGCAAGTGTAAATAAGATCTAATCTGGCATGACTAAACATAGAGACCTAATTGATTCTATCCACTAAGGAGTGACAACAAGCCAAGCCAACTTTGGCCAACAAGGTCATACTAATTCAAGATAAACAGTAAGAACGGATTAAATGGATACTTTTCTTTTTTGTAGTACACCATCGCTGAAGAGCAATAACAAGCCAAGCCAACTATGGCTAACAGAGTCATACTAATTCAAGATAAACAATGAAGTAGACTAAATGATTATTTTTCTAGTTTGTAATGCACCATTTGGGACAGCAGGTGTAAAGTTTCAGCAGGCATTAAGGTAGCAGATTTTTATCCATGAGCCTTAAATAGAATAGTCGGCAAACATCGCAATCATATATAGGAATGGCAAACAGGCGAGGCGGGGGCGGAGAGCTACTCTCCATCCTCATCCCTGCTTTCATCACTATTTTAGCCCTTCGTCCCCATTCCATTCCTTGCTAAGGAAAACAGGAACTTTCCCATCCCTATTCCTAATATTTTAACCCTCTATCCCCATCCCCGCTAATGGAAATAAAGATTTCCCCATCCCTATTCCCACGAAGATCTCCATCTCCACAAAGATCCCCATTTCTACCTATCTCATTTTTAACAAGGTCTCTATTTTCATACTTACAAAGATCCCCATCCAAACCAACCACATTTTTTATATTAAAATAATTATTTTTTATTTTAACTTTTACTCACTATATTTTATAAATAAAAGTAAAGTATTGAGTTTTATATAATAAATTAAATAGATTCAAATAAATTTACTATAATTGCAAATTTCATGAGCTAATTCATAAGTAATATATTAAATCATAATCTCAAAGAGCATAATAAGATAAGTCTATGATCGTGAGCTACTTTATAAGAAACAAATACATCCAACCATAAGTCTTAATAAATATAAAAGAGGTAAGCACATATAGTTCTAAAGAATTTCAAAGTTATGTTTGGAGTTATATTTAAGATATTAAAATAATATAATAGTATTTTAATAATATAAAATATACAGAGACCCAATGAAACAGGGATTGGGGATCCCATAGGGTGAAGAGTACCCTCTCTATCCCCACCCCATTCTTATTTATGGAAATAGAATTTTCTCCATTGCATCTCCATGAAAAGAAAAAATACCCAAAGCATGTCCTATGGAGATAAAAAAAAAATGAAAAAAATTATCATCCCTAATCATATATTGGGGCTATTTATTTTGTAATACGGAATTCAGGACATCAAACAGTTATATAAGTTTCATCAGGTTCAGAGGCAAAAGATTCTTTATCCATAGCCTTAAGTAGCATAAACAGAAACTGTCATAACTATATACTTGTAGATCCTTAAAGCACAGAAATATGGGGCAATTATTTGCAAATATGGCATTCAGGACATCAGATGTAAAGACTCGACTAGCATTGAGGCAACAGATTCTTATCTATAAGACTTAAATAGCATAGTCAGTAAATGTTAAACCTATATATTTAGATTCAAGGAGCACCATTATCCAAGTTAGATATTTCAATGATCTCAGAGAATCAGATAAGATATACAAACCCCAAGTTCAGGAAAATGACAGCATGGAGCAAGAGAACACAAGCACCAAGTTCAATCAGTTTTGTACCATTAATCAACTAGAGCAAACATTTCTTAATTAAATTAAGTGAGAAGCATCTAATTAGCTTATAACATTAACCAAGACAGCAAACACTTCCAGATTAAATCAAGTGAGAAGCATCCGAAGTGCAGTTGTGCATAGTTGTGTAAAATTCTTTAACAGTTAATTGGAAAGGCTAATTAACATATCAGGAAGGACATAGAGAAGCTTGCTTGGAATTGGACAATGAAATTCAAATCTTTCTCTTGTCACGTCCATGAAGCATCAACTACTAATTCAAGCCACTCTTATAGATGAATACAGAATAAATAGACTCAACTTAATCAAAGAACAACTAAGCCTGATGCAATAGGAAAATGCAAATCACTTAATTACTCATAATTCAATGTCATAATCTCCAGATTTGGTGAAAATCCAGTTAAAATCTCTTCAGGAAAGTTGCATGCCATGGGCATTTGAAGAACAAGTCAGTCATTGGTGGAAGCACCAAACTTGCCAAGTTGGGAAATTGGTCAAATGAAGCACCTACAATAAGGCAAGCATAGAAGTTCAAGATTCACAACTTATTTGACATGATTGAAGTAAGATAATAAGGAAATCAAATTACAGAAGATTCATAACAGCTAAGCTGTTTATACCGGAGCCCCAGGGTATAATTAAAACAGAGGCCTTAAACTCTATCAAGATGATGAGAATGCAGAAGGTGTACATGCCCACTATAAAAGGAAACGGTTTTCAAGTTTCATGGGGGAGGAAAAAAACCCTAGAAGAGTTGCAGCAATATTGGACAACAAAACCCAATCAGAACAGAAAGCAGAAACGAAAAAACACATGCATTTTCTTTTTTCTGGATGATTAACAAGTCCCTCGATTATATTACATATCAAAAAGATAACTGGTATTGATCAAATCTGAAAAAGACCACGATTTCCACATCATTTTTTTTTATTTTTTTTTGTTCGGTGGGGGCACAGATGGTGCAAACCATAAACCATTGAAAGTGATCTAGGGATACAAAACCCTTTTTTTCTCGATCAAACGCTTCCAATCTCCCTCATCAGATACACAAAAGGAGTCCATTCCACCAATTTCCCATCTTATCAACCAAAATAAAGAAACCTAAATCAGAAATCTGAATAATCCGATATTAGAACTCTTGATCTGTTCATTTATTCATTCAATAACCCGCCAAAATCAGAAACATTTGTAAAACATCATCTACCGCCATCCAATTTAAAAATAAAAAAAAAAAAGTAGGGGGTGAGATTTTATAAATTCTACACACACAGAAATCCCCATTTAGTTCGATTCAGTGAGCTACAATGAGATCGGAGTTAAACACATCCACGACAGCGTCTGACAACTCCGGCCCCGACGGGCTCGAGGGGACGAAAAAGATGGACTTGGCGGCAACAAGTTTCTTCCGCTGCAGGAATCGGGGGCCGTAGGACCTGACGGCGAAGCAAGGAGAGCCATCCATCTGGGCGGCGGCGACGGCGACGGCGGCGGCCGGCGGGGCCTGGGGCGAGGAAGGAGGGGAGAGGCGGGGGATCGGGATCTTGAGTGTAGATCGAGGAGATCGGGCGCTGATTCTGGAGTCCCGGAGCCGGGCGAGGGCTCCCGGCCTCAGGTACCGGTGGAACCGCCCCTCGATCTTGGACGGCGAGGCCTTGGCGTTGGGACTTCGAAGCCTCCGGTTCATGGCGAAAGGCGATAGAGACAGAGGGAGGGAGGGGGGTATGGGTTAGTCGGGAGAGAGAGAGAGAGAGAGAGAGAGAGAGAGAGAGAGTTTGGGGGCGCGGGTGGTGGGGATTGTGGGGGTTTTAAAGGGGGTGAGGTTGGGGTGAAGAGGCGGGAAGATGATGAAAGTCGGGGAAGCGATACAGCGAATCGGAGCCACAGTGGGTTTTAAAATGGAAGGCGGGACTGCCACGTTATTAGAGCGTGGGGCCCACCCGTGGAGGCCGTGCAAGGGAGGGGCATTCCTGGAATTTACGTTTTACTTACCGGTCATGCGCGTAGTGCAATTCTGAGCTAATTGCCGTTCGGCTCGGCCCCTTGATGCATTAAGCTATGTCCTATTTAAGACTTTTTGGTTGGAGGACAACAGCAGCCGTTTGATGTAGGTATTTCTCAACAATTAGCCTCAATAGCTAGCCCCATAACGTAGTTTAGTCACTGTTGATCAATCATTAGAATTGAAAGTAGGCCCTGACTGCCTCAAGACCCCCATCAAAGCGGCCTGAATTTGGGCTGCGCAGCTAAATCCAAACTAATTTAAGTTAAATTTAAACTTAAAATTAGAGCTTAAACAATTTTTTTAACTGTGTTCGATTCATTACTTGACCTATCTAGGACTCATCCGAAGCCCATGTCAGAAAAAGATTCAAAATATTAGCCTTTGATCAAATCTGAATTTGACTTGAATACAGTCTCAAAATTAGAATTACTTTACATGACAATGATTTTTCATATCATAACAAATTTTTTAGAATAATTGGATATAATTATTTCAAATATTACTTATTTTTGTATAAATATTTAAAAACTAAAAATTGACTCCATCGATCTAATTTTTAACTCAGATAGATTGTTATGAATTAACCTAATTGAATTTCAATATAGGCTTTGGACGGGCTCGGGCTTAATTTTTTAAAAAAATTAAATCTGAGTTTGACTTAAAACTAAAAAAAAAAAAGAGTTAGAATCCTATTAGAATATAGCTCGTCAATCTAGCTCACTTCTAACCCTACCAATCATGTTAACATTAGTTCATTATATTAATTATTTTAATATCCAATCCTTCTTGCATCATAAAAAAATAATAATTTATATATACACAGTTATTTTCTCATTGCATGCATTAATCTTCATCTTACATACGGTTATATTTTATTATACAGCTATCTTTATATTATACACAGTTATCTTCTTCCTCTACATAATAAATATGAATGTATCCATAATTATCATTCAGCAAGTAAGATTAAAAATTAAAAAAATATTAATATGCTGGTCAATGAGGACTAAATAATAGAGCCGTTCTTTTCATTTTTCACGTTAGAAATGCCGTTAGATAAATACAAGTCAGCAGCCGTCTTTTGGCATTTTTTACGGTCGCGTTCATCGCAGCCGGCGTTATATTATTTTCCGAGGACAAAAGAATCGGCTGATAGCACGACCGCAGATAAACGTCCGTTAGCCCGTTAAGGGACGCTTGGTGAGGGGATTTTGGAAGGACGAGAATATTAGACGGGTGGGGCGCTCGAGTCTCGTCGCTTGGCCACGTGGGAAGCGGCTTTCGCGAAGCGCTCTGTCCTCCGGCGCGCGCATGCACGAAAAAACAGAAAAAAAAACGCGCGCGGATTTGCATGCATCAATTCAACGGCGACGATTCAGATGGAAAGTAATAATTTTTTGATTTTTTTTTGGTCTAGGGCAAAGTGCAGAGCACCGTATTTTTTTCACTGAATCTTAATTTTTTATATATGTGGTGAGATTATGGACGGCGGCTGATCGTAATGGTCACGTAATTTATAATTACCGGAATAGGATGTCCATCGTCCAAATCCGAATCCAATAATAGTTATTGTTTGAATTTTTTTTTTTTTTTTAATCTGCTTTAGAGCATGGGAATTTACGGTCTGGATTCGCAAAGATGAACGCACAAGCTCTCGGTGGGGTAAGAATATCATTAAAAAAAAAAGGGTAAAAATTAGGGATGGCAATATTAGAACTTATTAGTATCCGAATTACAATAAATAGGTTTTGTTTGATGTTAAACAAGTTTGGATCATAAATAAAATAATCCATCTTGATTCATATATTACATGGGTCAAATTTAGATTTTATGTTCTTAACTCATTTAACTTGTTTAAATAACTAGTTGGGTCGAATTAATTTAAATTGATCCATTTATCTAACCCATTTATATTAGTGGTTATATGGGTTAGACATGTTAAACTAATTGATGCTGATCTTTTTATTATTAGTTGACAGGTTAAGCAGATCGAATTGGATTATATATTTAATAAATAGGTCAAGTTCAGGTTAATGGTTTTTATGGTTAACCCGTATTAGGCCCAATATGTTTATGATCCGAACTGTTCTGATTGCTACCCATTGTAAGAATAAGAGTCATTGGATCTTGATTTTGATAAAATAAAAGGTAGACAAGATGGTGCCACTGAGCTGCAACTTTAGAACTTAAGAATTTAGGGTGTGGCATCAAATTTATAAAGACAAAACTGGCAAAATTTTCTAAAAGTAGTTATACCTGTTTTTAATCTATTTAGATTAGGTTGTTCCATCCATATACCTAATGATTTGCATGTATGTTATATATGTAGAGAAAGAGAGAGCGCTTAATTTGGTTACATTCTAATGTAGATAAGTTTATATGTAGAGAAAGAGAGAGCGCTTAATTTGGTTACATTTTAATGTAGATAAGTTTAGTATCTGATTACTTTTCCATCCTTAAATTTACATAGATCCTGAAGCTATCCCATCTCTTTCAATTTTTTTTATTTTTAGATCTATGAATTATGTGGATTCAAGGATTGAAGAAGTAATTATATTTGTACTTAACTATATTCGAATGTAGTCAAGTCTAGTGTGCGCATATTCTCTCTCTATATATATATATGTGTGTGTGTATGTATGTATATAGACTCACGCAAGCCTAATCATAAGCATTGATAATGTTAAGTGATTCACTCTTTAAGACATCAATGAATTTATCAGCATTATTGCTCAGATTTTACCAATATTTGATGAGCAGATAATTACTTATTCTAAAAGAGCCTCTCATTATGTTGGTTTCATAACAACCATCCTGTATAAACTACAAAATTCTCCATCATTAATTGTGGTTGAAGAGAAACACTGCATCCGTTGCAGCGAGGGAATTGATGGGTTGATCCAGTTGGTGTTAAAAACACCCAACAATCTTTTGTAAAATGACCTTATATCATGGTCAATATTCTCTACATCATCAGTACACAAGTGACAAAAGGCGAGCTCAAAAGAGAAGTAGTCCTTTGAAATATAGAGTATCTTATAAGGAAATCTTTGCTGGTTGACTTTGCATCAAAATGTTTTTGCTCTAGGTTTTTCTGAGATCAAATTCTCCTAATCTAAGAAAAACTCTTATGATCAACTAACATATCAAAGGTAACAAGTAGAAGAAAG
Organism: Metroxylon sagu; assembly: GCA_017589505.3. Lineage (NCBI taxonomy): Eukaryota > Viridiplantae > Streptophyta > Magnoliopsida > Arecales > Arecaceae > Metroxylon > Metroxylon sagu. The sequence goes on along the minus strand of JACVBY030000552.1, from coordinate 342,856 downwards.
CTTGCATGAAGTTTGCAAATATATATGTAGAAGACTAAATTACTACATCATGATTAGAGATGATAATTTTAGACACAACCAGTGAACACGACTCGAATCCAATACGAAGTTAGCGGATTTGGATTGAACATAAATGGATTTGGATAAAAAATAAATTGACTTAGTAGATACGATTAATAAACAAGTTGGGTCATGGATTAACCCGCTAATCCAAAAATAACTCGCAATTAATCTAAACATTAAACAGATCAATTTATATAATCCGATCTGCTAATCCGGATATGATCTATCAGACCTATTTATCTAAGTTAATGTTATCTTTTAATTAATTATTGTTTTATGATGATGATTATATGCTTTGTAAAAATTTATGCTTTTTTTTTGAATGAAAATTTTTTTTATTTATGCTTTAGTTATGATTTTTAATATATAATTACTTTATAAATGAATTGGTATTAAATATATTGCATAGGTTATACAGGTTATAAATATTTTATATAGGTTATACGGGTTACACAAATTATATGGGTTATATGAGTAATGTGGGTCACATAGGTCACATGGGTTAAATAAATCATATGGGTTGTATTATGTAATCTGTGTAATATATAGATCGACTTTGGATTTAGATTTCTAACCTAATTAATAAATGAGTTGGGTTTAGATTGATTCATTTGTCACTATATTTTTTAAGTTGATTCGATCTATTAACGATCTGTTGACATGATTTGTCACCTTTAATATAATTTGTGACAAATTGGATTTTGATGTGCAAGGGATCTTATCAATTCAAAATTTTAGAAAAAAAAGATCCGAAACATAGCATCACAATTGGAGAAATAGTTCAAAACACATCATTTTTTTTTATAAAAAAAGTACCATACCTAAATATAACCAACAAATTATAACGTCTACGTTCCATCTCACGTCCATTCTTTTATAGTAATTTTTTAGTTATATGTTGATTTTAAGGCCTTTAGAGGCCTCACATGTTGCTATGACCCTCAACAACCTATAATACCAATTGTAGTCTTACCATGAGAGCAATTTCTTATCCACCATAGGGAAGTTACGTTTCAATGGTAAGAATAAATGATCTCAATAAGAATAAATGATCTTACTCTTTTATTCACTTTTAAAGCAAAAGACATAATGCAAGTCACGAAGTGATATAAAATAGTGTTCTCACCCCTATACCCCTATAAAAATTTAAAATTATACGTATATCCTTGTAAACTTCCTATTTATGTATATACATTGTAAAGTATTTCTTTTGTATGAATACCTTTATAGATATCTAAAATTATGTGCAAATTCTTTTAAATTTATTATTTACTTACATGCCCTTTATAAACTATCTCTTTCTAAATATTTAACCTCACAAATTTACTATTTATATGTTTATACTTATAAATTATTATTATTATTTTCTACCCTTGTTGACTCAAGGTATACACATAACAACAAAAATTTTAGGGGTATATATATCATTTCAGATATTTATAAGGATATATGCAAAAAAGTAGTTTATCAAGATATGCACATAAATAATAAATTTGGGAGGATATATAGATAATTTTAGATAAGTATAAGAGTGTACATATAAAGGAATGATTTACAAGTGCCTAAAATTTGTAGTGTTCTAAACGTAATTTTAAATATTTATAAAGATATACATGAAAAATCCTTTAAGATGATTCTCTAACTTTGGTTGGATGTTATGTGTTAATAATTGATGTCAAATACAATAAAGATATAACTCAAATAAGAAAGAAATGGAGATATACTTCTTAATTATTCTCATCCTTTCTCATTCTTCTATAATTCTTCCTTCTATATTTTTTTTCTCATGCAACCTTCTTGTTTTCCCATGCTTCTACTTCATAGCCTATGCATGAGCACTGGTTTATGAGCTAAATTAAGAGCATTCCGAAAAAAAAAAAGAAAAAAAAAAAAAGATTAAAGGTACTCTTCGCATAAGCATATGCTTGTAGACCATAAGATCATCAAATATTGGAATACTAAATGTATCAAGGGCATATAAAACAATAATAATTCGACAAGCAATGCATATATGCCTACTGGTAGTGGGTGGGTTAATAAAAATTAGCTTGCTTACCTAAATGTAATAATCTAATTTATGATTTTAAATAACATCTAAAGAATTATGATAATTATATAATTGTTACTTTGCGACCTATTTTGGATGATTTGATCCTCCTTAACTATTAGTACCATCACATGCTTATAAACTGTATATAATTCTCTAATATTGGTTAACTAATTTATCACAACAAGGACTTTTAGTATCGTTTATGATGCTAACTGAAGTTAGATTTTTTCAGTATATATGAATTCTTTTCGTAATATATAACGGTTTCTTTTGTTATCATGCTTGAAAAAGAAAAATAAAATAAAAAACAATAATTCCATCATAGGTTTTGTATGCGTAAAATAGTTAGCAATGGGCGAACAACCTTAAGGATTGTCTTTTATCACATTCTACTTCCATATTAATCATATCACATTTGATATCACTACTCCTAAATCGAGCGTACCATTCGATGCACGAATCACAGATCACAAAAAAATCAAAGGCAAGGGAACCAAATGTTTCAGGACGGCAGCCTCTCCAAGCGCCACAACCACACGCCAACTTCCCCGGAGGGCAGATACTCCTCTCCTTTCCACATGCTTTCCAACCTCCACAAGCGCGCAGCCTCCCAACGGTCATAATCCCTTATCCCAACCCAATCCAAACCCCAACCCACCGCTCCTTCCCTCCACCGCTCATTTCCTTCCTCTCCTTTCTTCCCGGCTTCATCTCTTGCAGCCAACCAAGCAAAATAACACTGAACGAAAGCGCAGACGACCCCAAGCCGAGCACAAACACACCCACACCTCCTTCCTTCCCCCTCGAACCTTCGACAGAGAGAAGAGGGGGCCTCCGAAAGCTCTGAAACCATGTCCTGCTCCAATCTCACAATGTGGGCATCCCCCAAACACTCTCTTCTCCCCGATTTCGATTCCCTTTCCTCCCGCTCCCTCATCGCCCCGACCCGCCTCTTCCCGGCGTCCCCTTCCCCCCCCTCCCACCGTGTACCATCGACCACCGTGCACTGCGGCCCCCGCGAGCTTCGCTCGCGCATCGACTCAGTGAAGAACACCCAGAAGATCACCGAGGCCATGAAGCTGGTCGCCGCCGCCAAGGTCCGACGTGCCCAGGAGGCCGTCGTCAGCGGGCGCCCCTTCTCCGAGACCCTCGTCGAGGTCCTCTACAACATCAACGAGCAGCTCCAGACCGATGACATCGACGTCCCCCTCACCAAGGTTCGCCCCGTCAAGAAGATCGCCCTCGTGGTCGTCACCGGCGACCGCGGACTCTGCGGTGCCTTCAACAACAACATCATCAAGAAGGCCGAGTCCCGCATCGCGGATCTCAAGCAGCTCGGCCTCGACTACACCGTCATCAGCGTCGGCAAGAAGGGCAACACCTACTTCCAGCGCCGCCCCTACATACCCGTCGATCGCTTCCTCGAGAGCGGCAGCCTCCCCACCACCAAAGAAGCTCAGGCCATCGCGGACGACGTCTTCTCCCTCTTCGTGAGCGAGGAGGTCGACAAGGTGGAGCTCCTCTATACTAAATTCGTCTCCCTCATTAAGTCCGACCCCGTGATCCACACCCTCCTCCCCCTCTCCCCCAAGGGCGAAATTTGCGATATTAATGGCGTGTGCGTCGATGCTGCCGAGGACGAGCTCTTCCGGCTCACTACCAAGGAAGGGAAGCTGACGGTGGAGCGCGAGACTGTTCGCACTCCAACACCAGCCTTCTCGCCTATCCTTCAATTTGAGCAGGACCCAGTTCAAATACTTGATGCTCTGCTGCCACTGTACCTCAACAGTCAGATTCTCAGGGCCTTGCAGGAGTCGCTGGCAAGCGAGCTCGCTTCGAGGATGAGCGCCATGAGCAATGCGACGGACAATGCCATTGAGCTGAAGCGGTCGCTGTCGATCACCTACAATAGGGAGCGGCAGGCCAAAATTACTGGGGAGATCTTGGAGATTGTTGCTGGTGCCGATGCCCTAACATAGTTTGGTTTGGCTTGTGGAATTCTTCTTTTGGCTCTTCTTTTCCTTCTGCTGCTAAATCTTAATTTTGGCGGGTGTTCTCGAATTCATTACTGTAAGCCTGTTTAAAAATGATTATGTCATGATAGAATTATGATTACAACTATTTCTCTTATGTTTATGGGAAAACCATATTGTGGATTCTAATGGAGATTGTATCATCCAATTATCATTATATTCTCTTCTATTTTCTTTTTGTCATTTGTCTATATCATTCATACATGGTTGCAGTTATATAAGCTCCCTGCATTTGTGGATTATGAAAGTCATTAGGTAATTATAAATTTCAAGGATGTTCAATGTTTTGTCTTAATCAGTTGTGAATCTAGACTGTCAATTTTGTTGAACCTTCCATTTGATGCAGACCTGTACTTCCACAGCACTGTTTGTTTGCACTATTCCTTTATACCTTTTTTATTTTGAACAGGTATCTGTTTGCCCTGTGAACATATATCATAGATTTTAATATGCAATTGCTAATTAGAAACTGACACATGCTCTGGTTGCTGATATTTTATAACTAAGACTGGTATTTTATCTGTAATGGTTCTTTCAGGGAGTTTTATTCAGACTGGCATTGGCTTACAGAAATTGAATCCATGTTCCATCCATTATATAGTTCAATATCAGAATATATTATTTAGAATATTTGGAAGGATGTTGTATTGATAATTGTGTTTGATTGGAATAGATGAAATGGGAAATAACAACAGATTTAAGGCCTGTTTGGATTGGTGATGGCCAATAGGTATCTCACATAGCTGTTGGCCAACAGCCATTAAAGGTATCCCAATATCTTATCCAAACAGAGCCTTACTCTGAGTAGGAATGGGAAGAGTTCATGTGGATGATGAGGGAAATAGTGTTTATGGAAATACTGCATATGCTCGTTGTAAATATCTTTCAACTGCGGTAGTGTAACATTAGTTGAATCCAATTAATCTCTAGAATGCCTTTATTTAAATTTAAACTCTACATCTTTCATGCTGTCAATTGAAAAAGCAAAACTGAAGCTTTAGATTTTTTTTCTCTGGTTTCAATTTTAAAGTTCACGAAGAAAGTTCTTCCAATGAATAACTTGTTCAAGTTCGGACTGATGCTACCTCTAGCATCTATGCCTATCCTTGTGATTAAATGCATCTTGGTCTTTTAGAATCTGAGGAAGAACCAATCTGTCCCAATCGCTATTCTATCGCATATATTCTGTGAACATGAAAGTCATGGGGAATCATGGAACCTAAGTTACTTGAAATAGATTCCAATCTGAAACTGAAGTTGGGTTTCAGATTTCATGCGAAGTTGCAAGGATTTGTGATTGCATTATGGAAGAACACTGGTTCTACATTGTCTGATATGCGATAGATTTAATGGAATGATATGCTTTGTTCATAGATGCTGGTATTCTAACAGGTCAGTGAGATTCCAATAACAATCGAATTGGCCTAACTTTTTTTAGCTGGTCATCAAGATCATTTCTGGCAACAGCCCCATGACTGCATATGAACACAAAGGAAAAGAATCCCAAGTTGTTTTTATGGTGAAACTATTAGAGCCTACTTAGAATTTCCATTAAATTTTTGTGGTTTATGATGAGGATTGGAGAGGATTGATTTAGCTAAAGCGGATGGATAGATGTAAATTCACATAATAGCTGTCCTTGACCATGGATTGAGCTTCTCTTTTGGTAGTAACTGCTTAGAATAAGGAGGCTGGAAGTTAGTAACAGCTTAAAATAAAAAGGCTGGATTGCAGATCCTGTAATTTATGGTAGTGGTGATTTTTTATCATATTACATGATAAAACAACATGAAAAAGAACCATGAAACAAGCAAACCACACAAAGATGGCAGGGCTCTAGCCAGAGATGTGGAATAAACCTGATGAGGAAATAATGTGGCAGGGCTTAGCCATTTTCTAAACTGCTTTACAATCAGCTTTGATCTGTTGCTCTTTGTATTATTATGTTTTAATTATCTTGTCCATTGTGAAGAAGAATGGGATATCATAAACTATGTTAGGAAAAGTGAAAGAAGGTTTAGCAAAAGTGAAAGAAGGAAGTAACTTTTCTGAACATTAAAGGGGTTTGCAAATTGTGGTTACTTTGAAAATCTTAAATCATTTTACATGGCTTATTGCCTACTTGTTAATCAACAAAACATAGTTGTGATGGTGACAAACATCTTTTCTGCATAGTTTCTCGAATTACCTGCAGAATTTGCTTGAGTTAGATAATAAAAGAGCAAACTTCTTTGAGCTGATATAGAATATGCATGCAAGATGCGCAAAATTTTCTTCCACACCATTAGTCAGTACTTGCATGGAGAAAGTAAAAGATACTGTCTTAAATCCTAATATTTGAATTCAAAATTTGTCATACCAAAAATTGATATCATTTTGGTACTAAACCAGGTTCGTTATGGACTGTATCGTACCGAACTAACGGTGTACAAGTTAGATGGACCGAAAGGTCTTGACTCATGAATCGACTCATATTGACTTGAACTAGATGGTTCAACATGGTACAAGGCGGTTTGACGCCTGTGTCAAATTGAACCATCGAACTGTATTGGTTTTAGGCCTGTTCGGTACGCTTTGCTCCCAACCATCCAATTTGGTATGATTTGGCCATCCTTATTTGAATTAGGAAATATTCACATTTGTTGCCTGGTCATTTGTAAGGAACCCTTGGGATTTGAGTAACCATTCAACATAAATGTGAGGATTTCTCTTCAGTTTAGCTGAAGGGGTTACTAATTTTGCACCTCCATTTGTGCCACAGAATGAATGCAACCTGATAAATTTATGAATTTGGTTGCTTATTCCAAGATACTGAACATATATGCTTATTAATACTGAAAGAGGGGGAAAAATAGCTGTGAGTGAACAACCAGACCATTGTTCTACCATTTACTCATTTTTTGTATTTTTATTTTCTGCAATGTTCTCATTGTCCTCGCACTTGATATGATATCTACCAAAATTCTTTCCCTTAAGGACATCAAAAACTTCTAGAGTATTATATGTGCTCTACTTTTGTCCAATCACATCCTATATGTCATATTATTCTTGTAGTTAGATTTTCGGGGTAAAATTATGGAGTCCTGTGTTTTGGGAAGAAATTTTTTTCCAGCCATACTTTGTTTCACAAATTTACATGATGATATGAGCTATCTGCAAGGTACACACAACTGGTGTCCTTGTATAGCAAGACTTTTTGGAAGCTGAATTATCAGGTAATGTAGTGATAATGGCTATTCTTAAGTTCCCGAGTTGTTAAATTTCTGGAAGGTTAAATAAAAAAAATGGATGAAATGCATTGGCTTCACAGTAATCTTCAACTACATGCTTCTACTCCTTATGAACATCCAGAGGTCCTTGGACTTCTCTATATAGAACCTAAAATTTGCTACATTAGAAAAGTGTTGGCGTCCATCTCTTTGTTGAATTCTGGGCGCTCCTTAGACTTGATAGCGCTCCACATTTTCCTTTATAAATAATTGTCAACATACATTTTCTCAGTCATTAGAATTCCATTTCACCAAATTGGCCAGTGTCATTCTTCTTCCTGATTACCAATGTACTGTATGCAGCTGCAAAATAATTAACTATTGCAACGTTGAAAATCTTCATCAACGTGCCTCTCTCATCTTCACCTGACTATTTTAACTGGTAGCATTTTTTGGTCTAGAATCAACACAGTCAGGATGGAGAAGCATGAAACTCTTTTGGTGGCTGTGATAAATATTTTTTTTTTGGCTTTGATCAAAATGGTCCATTGGATAACCCAATACATGTTATGAATTAGCTGTACAAATCCCATTTGACAGAAGCCCTCTTCTTCCAACATAAAGGTCGTTCATCTGCAAAGCAAGCACTACGAATGCTTAATTGATGCTGAGAAAATTGATTTATCTCAACAAGTCTTCCTTCAGAAACTGCATCAGTTGTCTGGCAAATGCAGGACTACAAAAAATGTTTTGAAGAGACCGGTTCCTGATCTCATGTGGAACCTAAATGATACCTTTGCTGCTGTATGCATAGCATGTGAAGAAGGAAGTATAACAACAGATGTCTTGGTAGATGTTGAAGTCCTTCCATACCCATTAGATGTTGGAAGTTTTTATTCAGAATGTTGTAAGCTTATAGATGGTGCAGGTAAAAACTCATTCTCCAGCCAAAGATCATGCTCTGTGCCACTTGAATATGCATCCTCTTGCAGATAATTCACGTTCAATCATGCTCTTGCAAGGTAAATGATAAATTAAGTGCATGTCGCCACCTATGTCATGGCAGAGTTTGAAACATTTCTAGAATCATCTCTCTACAAATCAAACAAACATCCTTACTCATTACAAGGCTGGTCCTGAATTAACTTGCCTTCGAACATTTATTGACTGCCACCCTATGCTCACAAGGGTAAACTGACTTGATTCTCATACCTACGAGTTCTTGTGATTATTGCTCTATACTAAAGTGAAATCTTTGGACAACAGAAAGAAAAAAAAAAAAAAAAAAAGGTAAAGTAAGTAATTAATTTTATACTAAAGTGGGACTTTAGATATAGTAAAGAAAAAAATAAAATCTTCAAAGAAAAAATGAGAAATTATTGGGACCTTGCATATGGGAAAGAAAAAAGAAAAGTTTAAGGATAAAATGAAAAATTAAATTAATTTTTTTTAGAACTAAATTGGAATCTTAGATACGGTAAGAAAAAAAAGAAAAAGCTCAAGAAAAAAAAGATAGGTTATAAAGATTTTCTGTTTTAGATGTTATGGTGCTTTACGAAATTCTTTTACTATGATTTGCTTTTTTTTCTTTCTCTACTAAAGCTTTTTTTATCTTTTGCTATCTTTTTTTTTTCTATTTCGTTGCCGCATTGCTGCTGCTTATATTAGATTTAATTATTTTTAGTTAATTTTTTAATGATCAAATTTTGAATTTATGACCTTCAAGATGATTTCGAGGAAGAAAATGATCGGCAAGAAGGAAGTGACACTAAAGAGGTTGTTTTATTTTTTTAAGTTAATTTTTGATTTCTATAATTTTTTTGTTATCTAATAATAATAATAATTATTATTATTAACTTAATTATTGTTATTAATTTTAATCAATTTATTTGTGTAATTTGAGCCATGTGTTTCATACGAAGGAAGATAAAATTCTTTGGCCAACATGTGCCTTAGATGGAGAAAAAAATGAAAGGGATAAGAAGACATATGATGGGATAAAGATGTACCGGTGAAAATATTAGTAAGATAATTTCTTAGTAAGGCAATTTTATAGCAAAGTAATAAAACGTAGTTAAAAATTCAAAGCAATAAGTTTTTTATTCTTGTTGATTTTTTTCTTGAACGATATTGGTTTAAAAATTTAAAACAATAAGTCCTCGTAGTTTTTTTCTCCAATGGCAACTGACTGAGTGAGCGAGCGAGTGAGAGAGAGAGAGATCTGAATTCGCATATGGCTGGTAAGATGTTTGAATCTTAACTTCCACACACAAATCTTCAAGTTTGATGCGCTTCAAATCCTTCTCTAATCAGAACTCAAATGTTTCGGTTTTCTATCTGACCTGTATTGCGCCCATAATCCACATATGAGCTTCTCCGTACCTTGCGTTTAATTTTCTTTTTAAAATTTTCAATATAAATCTATGGCGGTCGCTCGAAATCACCGTTCTTTCTTCACATGCTCATCATGGAACAGCACAGATGTAAAAAGTTCCGAGCCCTTCCAAAATCCAAACGCGAAACGGTTCTCCATTTCATCCACCGTTTAAAACCGCCTTTAAACCAGGCCGGTTGCATTCAACCGCACCAAACAATATAATACGACTTTCACATCGAGAAGGGATTCAGAAGCATCCCGTGATGCCTCGGCTCTCCGCCGAGCACCGCTCCCCGTGCAATGCCATCGAAACCCAGGCACGTCTCGCCTTGCAGTGGGCCCCACCACATCCCTGCTGTCTAAAAAGATGCGGCAAATTTAGCTGTGCCTGTTCGTACTTATATATCGCAAACCTCTTCCCCAATCATCACTTCACTTTCTCGAAGCCTCCCTCGTATCGATTTCTTTATCGCCACCCCGCCGGCACAAAACCCTACGCCCATCTCCCTCGCTCTCTCTCCCTCGTTCCCCGTCCCCTTCTCCCATCCTCCCCTCCGGTTGTCCCGATCCTCATCATCGACTAGCAAACAAGACGACAAGTCTTAGTAACGGAAATCGCGCAGTCCAACGTCACCACCATCTCCTGTTAGAAGGAAGCCGTCGCGTTCTCGCCTCCCCACTCTTCTTACGTTGATGCCATTCCGTCATGTATAAAGCCGCCTCTCCTTCGTCTGGACTCCTCAGGTTGGGTTCTTCTGGGATTAGGTTTTCCTCCACCTTTTCTTCTTCTCCTCTCGTCTCCCGAGCTTTCGCTTCTTCTTCTCGCCCCTCGGGAATTTCTTCGTCTTCTTTGCTTGGGTCGCGGTCGATCGGCTTCTCGAGATCGTGCTCTTCTTTCCCGCGGCCGCTCGTTAGATCGTTCGGTACTTGGCGGCACGGGGATTGGAGGTCGCCGGTCAGTCTCAGGGCCCAGACCAGGAGCTCGGCGGCCGTGATCGAACGGTTCCGGAGGAAAATGGCCACCATGGGTATGGTATTCGATTCTTGATTACTTTTTTCGATAAAAAAATCGATTCTTTATTCGTTTGTTTCTTCCTTTTCTAAGCTTTTGAACTTGTTGGTGGTCAATTTCTTGTCTATTCTGGAATTTTGCTATTTTATTCTTGTTATTGAAGGCGATGATGAGTATATTCGATTCTTTTATTTATTTTGCTTGGGCTTTCCGATTTTATTCGAGGTCAATTTCTTTGCTTTTTTTGAAATATCTGGAGATTCTTGTTTACGATAGAAAAGCCAGTATTTTTCTTTCTTTTTTCTTTCTAAGAATCTGCCTTTTTTATAGAACTCTTTCGCAAATTCTACCAGTAAAAAAAATGTTATTTTTACTTTTCTTTTCTTTTCTTTTCTTTTCTTTTTAAAAAATAAAGCATCTGACACCCTAATCAATTTACTCCTTTGAGGAATTCTTAACTTTTAATTCACCTATAAACATTCATAATTTAACATGCGGAACATATCATGATTCAAGGATTCCTAGAATTGAGTCTTGATTACATTGTTTGTGTCTAAGGCATTTTGGTTTGGATGCTGAAGTATTTGTATTCCTTTTAAGTTCTTGAGTTACTTTATATGGTATATCCTTTACTATTTCGTGTATGTGTGTATTCAGCTACAGAGAATCCATTCAGGGACACACTGACTAGCCTTCCAAAGCCTGGGGGTGGCGAATTTGGGAAGTTCTACAGCCTACCTGCACTTAATGATCCAAGAATCGGTAATGTATCTGATAATATCTCTCTTAGAACTTCGTATTTCTCATATAAAAAGTCTCCTGGATAAATTATTGTACTACATGAAAACTAGTCATCAAGAACATTGGTTTGGCCACCGAGTTGCCTGACCCAATGCAGTTGTGCAATGCACTCTGATCTGGGCAATATTTTTTTGACATCTCCACATCCGTGGTTCTGTTACTTTTCTTTTCTTTTATTCGCCCTGTGACTATTATTTGATAATCATTCATTGTAGACCTTAATTTTTGAATTGTGAGGCTGTTGTTCCTGCTGCTAATGTATTCCATTCTGCGGCCAGGGGCTGAGTTGAGGAAGATGAGAATTTAAATAGATATAGTTTTGGTGTGATTTTGGTTGCGCATCACACACACACACACACACACACACACACACACACAGAGAGAGAGAGAGAGAGAGAGAGAGAGAGAGAGAGAGAGAGAGAGAGAGACTTGTAAACTATCTAGCCAGGTCTACATTTGGATGATAAAGGCACCAACATTGATAATTCAAGCCATTGAATGTGACCTATAGCCTATAAAGAGCTAGCACACCAAAATCATGCAATTGGATAGTGAGGGTCTTATATTGATTATCTGAGCCATTGGATGTGATTTATATCTTTAAAATGCTTATACACAAAAAAAAAAATATACGTTTTAGAGAACCTTATTCCATTTAGCAAGAGGAGAGAACCTTATCCCATTTATCAAGAGGTCAAAAAATTGTATTGTTTCATGTTATTTGGTTTGTCAATTTTTTTAGCCACTTGATCCTTGAGATAGGGGTCTTAAAGTCATATTGTTTTTATATGTTTATATATATATAGAGAGAGAGATAATTGGACCAAAAGTCTATGAACTTATTTGGGATTTTCAATTGAGTCCTTATACTTTTTTTTTTCCTAATTGAGTATACTAACTCGTTTAAGTTTTTCAATTAAGTTCATCTTTTATGGTCGTTAATGCTAACTTGACAGACTACATGATCATCGTCAATGATAACTTGATTATATTTGATTTTAATTGAGTATGCTAACTTATAAAAGTTTTTCAATTGAGTACACTGGCTCAATTTTTTTTTTTAAAATCAAGTATTGAAGAATATGGATAGAAGAATTACAAAGGCTATCTGTTGATATCTTTTTAACAACTAGCTCTATGTGATAGAACCAAACGGTCTCTGAAAAGTAACACGTCTGTCCAATTCTGGGAGAGGGCAGATTTTTTTGTTGAGAGATATATTGGTAACATATCAAAAAGTTTATAATAAAAAAAGGCATGTACTTGAAGTGTAATTTTCTCATTAATTCATTTATTATTAGTTAAGCATCTGAAAATCACTATTTTATTGCTTAACCTTTTATGTAATAGTTTTTTTTTGTGCACATATAGATAATAATATTTCTTGTTTTGGTTATTATGTATAGAATTTTATATATAAAAATTTTTGATTGATTGATTTGTCATGCATTTAGGAGAATGCTAGTTGGATTTAAACAAATATACTTAATTGAAAACTTTTATAAGTTGGTATACTCAATTGAAAAATTTTTACGGGTTGATATACTTAATTAAAAAAAAAGTACACTCAAGTTATCATTGACGGCCATCATGTTGTCTGTCAAGTCATCATTGACGGCCGTTAAAAATGTACTTGATCGAAAACCTTTATGAGTTAATATACTCAATTGAAAACTCTAAACAAGTTTATGTACTCCTGATATAATTATATTTGTCTACGTTTGAAAGGATCTTCACTTAGATTCAGTTAGGTCGGCTAGGTTTAGACTTGGGTGATGAAGGTTCTAGATAGATGATCCGAGTCATTAGATGCGATCTATTACTTTCAAAATGCTTACGCATAATAAATCATATGATTTGAAAACCTAATCCTATGCATTAAGAGGTAAAAAAAAAATATTATTTCATGTTATTTGGACTCTCCAATTTTTTGACCGCTTGATCAATGAACTAGGAGCCTCCAAATCATATATATATATATATATATTTTGTGTGAGTGTATGTGTGTAAACATTTGGAGGTAGTAGAACATATCCAATTAATTGGATTATCAATATGAGACTCCCATTATCCAATTTAGATCTAATTGCATCTGAATAAATGACCCAAGTTAAACTCTCTCTCTCTCTCTCTCTCTCTCTACATATATATTCTCTTTTTTTTGTATTCATATTTTTTGGAGTTTTCTTTCCATTCATTTGGAAATAAATGAATGGATAAAATGCTTATGGAAGCTGATGCAGTGTTATATGTTACTGAGAGCATAGTTTTAAATGCTGTGGGATGGAGGGTGGTTTGGCCATCCCATCTAAGAATAGGAATTGGGATGGGGTGGAACTTCAAAATCCATCCATGCAAGGAAAGAGGTAGAAACAAAGGAAAGAAAGAAAGAAGGCAAAGAAAGAAAGGAGGAAGGAAGAAAAAGAAAGAAGAAGAATTGGAAAGAAAGAAAGGAAGAAGAAAAAGAACGGAAAGATGAAAGAAAAGAAAAAAGAAAAAAGTAATTGAATTAAAAAAAGAATGAAATAGTGGAAAAAAAGGAGAAATGGATTACATGGATACTCAATTTGGACGACCACTAGCGTGGGATGAGACAGAAGGCATCTTATTTCATGAAGAAATTGGGACATCTTGTCCTATGGAATTTAAAACCTTCATTGAGAGTGTCTAGTGCACTAGTGGACATTGGAAGCTTAAATGGTTCACTAAATTTTACTTGTTGTTTCCTATGAAAAAAATTCAAGAGAACAAGGGTTCTGCCTTTGAAACTTTCTTTTCCTAGTGTGTAAGTCATTTTTGAAGAGAAGTATGCTGACCATTTCCTTTTCATGCATTACAGATAAATTGCCATATTCTATTCAGATTCTTCTTGAATCAGCAATCCGCAATTGCGATAACTTTCAAGTGACCAAGAATGATGTTGAAAAAATTATTGATTGGGAGAATACATCCCCGAAACAAGTTGAGATTCCATTCAAGCCTGCTCGTGTTCTTTTGCAGGTAGGTCCAAGAGCCTCATCTACATTACCTTGTCTCTAAAGGGCCTTATTTGTCCTGGTATTAATCAAATTTTTTGTGTAGGATTTTACTGGTGTTCCAGCTGTTGTTGACCTTGCTTGCATGCGGGATGCTATGAACAAGCTGGGAAGTGATTCCAATAAGATCAATCCATTGGTGTGTGCTGCCTTCCGTGCTATCTATTGGTTTTTTTTTTCCTTTATTCTATCTATTGGTTTAGCTAATTCATTCATTTTCAAAAGGGACAAATACTTACATGCAAGGCTTACATAAATTTTGTGAACTTATTAATTGTACTGAAGTTTCTGATTAACTTCTTTACTTTCATGTGTTCTATTGGTCCCTTCATGAATCTGTTATTTGAAGGCCAGATTTGCAGTGTACTTGATGCTTTCAAATGTGTTTCCAGCTTTTATTTATAAATTTATTTCATCTGTTAACTAAATATAATAATTCAAATATTCTTAATATAATACAGTGGCACCAATATTTGAATCATCCTTTCCTGCTGGATGCCAGCTATTCATTTGTTTTCTCTCTCCTTGTTCTCTTGCATACAGGTTCCAGTAGATCTTGTTATTGATCACTCAGTACAGGTAGATGTGGCAAGGTCAGAGAATGCTGTTCAGGCAAACATGGAACTTGAATTCCAAAGGAACAAAGAGAGATTTGGCTTTCTTAAATGGGGGTCTGCTGCTTTTCGTAATATGCTCGTTGTTCCTCCAGGTTCTGGTATTGTACACCAGGTCAGACTTCTGAATTACCTTAAAAACTATTGTGCTTTCCCCCTTGTATTAAGTTTATTTCATTCTAATCTTAAATGGTTATGATAAGTATCATGAATCGTGATCACCATAATTTTATATTAGTTTTATCTGAAGGTTCAGTGGAAAAAATTTTCAGGTTAATCTGGAATACCTTGGCCGAGTTGTCTTCAACACTGATGGCATTCTGTATCCTGATAGTGTGGTTGGAACTGATTCGCACACAACCATGATTGATGGATTAGGAGTTGCTGGCTGGGGAGTTGGAGGGATTGAAGCTGAGGCTACAATGCTTGGTCAGGTAAAGTATGATAGAACAGGCTCATTTTTTCTCTTAAAAGGACAAATTGGTTAATTTGTATGTGTTCTTGATGAAGGCTATTATGTGGATTTAAAGTGTAATAATTGCTAGAGTAGCTTTCGTCTTTAATCTAGAATGTTTAATGGCTTAGAAGGCAAATGCCCCTTTTCCATGTTCTGCACTTCAACCGCACATGGATGATATTCCATCACTGCATCTTTCAAGACTCAGATTTGTCCCCATAATTTTTAACACTTTGTTGCCATATAATACTTGTCGGTTTAACTAATCATGTATCTGATGTGCATTTTTAATATTAATTTTAAAAAAATTATGAAAAAGTAGATATAACAACCGGGAAACTCCCAGCCTATTAGTCATTCTTTTTTCTTTCCATTCATGGTCATTAATACTTGTGCCCTTTTTCTTCTTTTTTATATATCATTTCAGTACTAACACATTGATATGTGTGTGACTACTAGTGCCAGTTTACATGTTAAAATATAAGCTAGTGTTTGATATATTTATTCCCTAACTTCAAAGTTCTATTGGATTGCTAAGGAGCTGAGAGAAAAGAAAGTTTGTTAGAGAATTAAAGGGAAAAATCGATGAGATAAAATAAGAAGAAATAAAGTGTACATTTCTCTAGAGGCATAAAATATAGCTTATTTGGGAAAAAGAAATTTGGAGAGAATATAACAAATAGTTTACTGGTTCAATCTTACCTTATCTTAAACATTTTCTGTGCGCTTTCTTTATAATCTTCTTAGTTCATTGAGTTTTCTTTTCCTTTTTTTTTTTCCTGCTGGTTCACTTTTCTGTTTGTTCATTTTATTGACAAGCAAACAAAACTTGTGTCCTCATGGAAATCCTTTTTCCATTCAATTTTTGTTAATTATACATATATATTCTTTAGAATAGTTCAGGACCAAGACCACAAAAGTACCAAATGTTTGAACCCTTTCTTCTTGCTATTGATGTGGTCACACAAGCTGATAGTCTTCCAATCTTGCATCCTTTTTTTGTGCTTCCTTTTCTGCTACAAGTTCTTATTGGTTTGTACTCTCCCCCTATATGACCAGGGGAAGGTATGATGAATAAAATAGGTGAGAAGAGGTATATTTATGGGTCTCCACCCTAAAAGTCCCATTGACTTCAGTACTCTGTTGTTTTGGCCGTGGTTTCAAATGCTGACGGGATGTCCTGCAGGATGCTAGGATAGAATGCTATCTTAATTGTCAGGATAGGATCACCTCGCCATTCCAGCATCTTAATTGGCATGTCCTGAGATATCGTCCAACCCAACTGTTGGGTTAGAGTGGGAGCTCAGTGCATTTTGTTCCATAGAAATATCGGGATGTCCTCATCCCACAGAATTTAAAACCTTGTCTCTCATCCTATGCTAAGCTTCTTAAAATGTGGCACTGTTAAGTGAAATGAATCTTTTTAAAGCAGATGCTTGCATTCTTAAACAATTACAGGTGAATAGTTGTGAGCTTTGGCTAACTACATTAAGTTCCTCCTCTGCTAGTTCTTCAGTGCCTCAGAACTCAAAACAGTCGATTAATTAAAGTCAGTTTGATAGTTTAAACTATGGTTTGCTGTCTCGGTACTGAGGGGTGTATTGATAAAATTTTAGCACAGTGTCGGTACATGCAATATGTTCGGCACTTAGTATGCCCTCCATACCGGTACTAGTATGGTTCAGTATGCCCAGCATGATGATCCACCCACGGGTATGACATACCATACTTTAAACCCATTTCTAGCTTAATTTTAGACTTAAATACAAGGGAGATTCTTCTATAAGAATTTCCTTCACTGCATATACTGAGAAGACATTTTCTAATGACAACTGCAGCAGCAAAAGCAACAAAGTTTTTCCTTCAAGAATTGGTAGATGATAAAGCATGACTCTGAACCATCTAAACTCCCCACCTGACCAGAAAAAGGTGTCCCGGTTGTTTGAGAGGTTACAGATTGGTTGCCTTCTTTATGCCAACCTCTTTGACTAAACTGTCAATGGGAAACTGAGAATTACTTTGATGAATTGGGTAGGTTGGGTTTTCTGGACGGGCCTTTGTTTGGGCTGCTTCCCTTTGACAAAGTTCACCCTGGAAGACCTTATTTGTCTTTCATTAATCTAGGTTTTTAATCTCTCTCTCTCTCTCTCTCTATTCGAGGGCTTTTTGCATGGATTGGAAGGTAAGGCTTTAATATACCTCCAATCGTGCTTCCTGTCTTTTTGAATAAGGTCTCTGGTGCTACAACCCTTCTTTCATTAAATGGGACCACAGTTTCTATTCACTATTTGGAAGTCAGTGAAGTACTTTTGTTTTTCCAACTTTCATGCAAACTATGTGAGATACTCCAAATTTCTTTGGCAATGTCAAATTTCTTTATAGACTGGGAATGCTTCTGTTCTGTAAATTAACTATTGGGAATGCTTCTGTTCTGTAAATTAACTAGGTTTTTAAGTTCAGATGGATTTTATGTATCACTATGTTTTGGCATTAAATTTGTGCAGTAATTAAGCACTTTTGTTCTACAATGCCACAATGTGAATATTTGCTTAATTCATCAAATATTCACATTAGAAGAAAATTTATCATGTTAATTGATTGACATTTTAAATAACCTTTCCATGTTCGTAGACAATTTCCTTATTTCCTTGTTTCATACTCCATGCTGTTGTTTCTTCACTGAAATAATAAAACAAATTTTGATTTTATATTTTGTAATTTGTTTTAATTGTCTAATGCTTTATTTATCTTATTTGGCAGCCTATGAGCATGGTTTTACCTGGTGTTGTGGGGTTCAAGTTGTCTGGTAAATTATGCAGTGGGGTTACAGCAACTGACCTAGTATTGACTGTAACCCAAATGTTGAGAAAGCATGGTGTCGTCGGCAAGTTTGTTGAGTTCTATGGTAGATATCATTTCTTACTCATTGATTTAGTAACACTACTTTAGCACCATCCTTTTTCTGAATCTTAAAACCTTATTATATATAGGTGAGGGTATGGGTGAATTATCATTGGCTGACAGGGCAACAATTGCTAATATGTCACCTGAGTATGGAGCAACCATGGGTTTCTTTCCTGTAGATCATGTCACTCTGCAATATCTCAAACTGACAGGAAGAAGCGACGAAACTGTGAGTATTTCAAAGTTCTTTGTGGAACCCTGATGTATTTCTTCTGATTTTCTGCACTGTCAATCGTTTTGCTTAAAGCTTGTGATAAAGAGAAAATTGCTTGTCTATCCATTTTCACAATTTTTGGAAAATATTCTGGGTGAAGAAAAGAAACAAAGAAGTGCAGATAAATTGCTGCATCTTTTATGGTCTATTACATCCTTGATAATCTAGTTTTGTTATTGTGTGCATCAAAGAATTTAAATATCTTTAATCAAATTTTCAATATTTTTTGTTCTAGATTTTTCAATATCTTGTATGAAGTCCATTGATTAACCAAGTTTCTGAACATTGAGCCATCTTAGTGATGCTGGTATACTAAATAGAAGCCTTTTCTTTTAATTAATATATAGGTGGCAATGATTGAGTCCTATCTGCGTGCTAACAAGATGTTTGTTGATTATAGTGAGGTGAGCCTATTTTTAGAAATTATGCTTTTTACTTGAGATTTAAGAGTTCCATGACTGACATGTCTTTTGTAAGTCAGCCTCAAGTAGAAAAAGTATATTCGTCTTATTTAGAGTTGAACCTCACCGATGTTGAGCCCTGTGTTTCAGGTCCAAAGAGGTAGTCTGCATAATTATTATTTTCTGCTGTCAATAATTCATCTATATTTTTCATTCCTGTTTTGTCATCTGAAGTTTCTTCTACTAATATCTGTGACAGACCACATGACCGAGTTCCTTTGAAAGAAATGAAGGCGGACTGGCATTCTTGTCTTGACAATAAAGTTGGATTCAAGGTGACTGAGTGTGAACTGCATTGTAGATTGTTTTCTTCAGTCTGTGGCTAGGGTTTCTTTCATTTCCAGAATCTATAATCCTATACAAATTGAGCATGACAATAGTAGCTTTCACGTGGAAAGTTTTGTACATATAGATTAATGCATTATGAATTGTTGCGTGACCACTATTTCATTTTACTCTTTGTTACCTATCTGTTGCTTGTAATTTTGCCAGGCTTCATGTTATCGTCTGATTTTAGCTTATAATCCTCATTGATGGACTACATGTCATGATGTTATGTACTTGTTTATCAATTCTGCAGATATAAATGGGGAACATAAATTGTATTTTATGCCTTATTATAAGTTTAACATGATACATAGATGCTAAGCATGGTATCTTGAACCATCCTGAACTGCCTGATTTGGGGTGCACCGAACTTTACTGGTGGGGGATTGGGATAATTTGCCGTTTCAAAATGGTACAGAGCCCATACCACCCCAAAATAGTACAGTATGCTCCGTACTATATTGTATTGGGTCTGTACTGAAACGGTATCGGTTTTCGGTATGGCAAAACTTAATATTAAGGAACTTGGGTACATGTTTGCCTGATTTTAGTTCAATTACAATCCATGTGCTTTACATATTGTAGCCACTGAGCATTTCGATTTTGTTATCTCAGGGCTTTGCTGTGCCAAAAGATTCACAGGACAAACTTGTGAAGTTCTCTTTCCATGGGCAACCTGCAGAGCTCAGACATGGTAGTGTTGTCATAGCGGCTATCACGAGCTGCACAAACACCTCAAATCCCAGTGTCATGCTAGGTGCTGGTCTTGTTGCAAAGAAAGCCTGTGAATTGGGTCTTAAGGTTTGTCTTTATTCTCAAATATATCACAATGCAAGGCTGGCAGAATAACAGATTAGCTAGCTTCGTCCTACCCTTTCAATATATCGTTGGCAAACTAATGTTTTGTTAACAGGTTAAGCCATGGATAAAAACAAGTCTTGCTCCAGGATCTGGAGTTGTTACCAAGTATTTGCTGAAGAGGTATAATATTATGGATTTATGTAATATAAGGAATAACTCTTAAAATGCCATTTTGTATCATATATTTTATTAATATTTTGATTCTGTTATTTAAGAGAATCTGAAATGCAGTTATTGTTCTTTCTAGTGGACTGCAAAACTATTTGAATCAACAAGGTTTCCATATAGTTGGATACGGCTGCACTACTTGTATAGGAAACTCTGGAGATCTTGATGAGTCCGTTGCTGCTGCTATATCTGAAAATGGTAATATATATTTTGCTTTAATACTCTCACTATGACTTTTGCCTTCATTCTTTTCTGTATCTCTAACATTTATGTGAGTCTTAAATTGATTGTCTTTATAATGTTGTCACAGATATTGTTGCTGCTGCTGTGCTTTCTGGAAATCGAAACTTTGAGGGCCGAGTGCATCCCCTAACTCGAGCCAATTATCTTGCTTCACCTCCACTTGTTGTAGCATATGCTCTTACAGGCACAGTAAGTAAATATTGGTGCGTTTTTCAGTGTCATCAATAATGCTGAGGGAAGCAGTTGGCTGATAAATATTAGCATGTATTAAAAAGAATCAGAATATAAAAATAACACAAGAAAGTGATGGAGAAAGTTCTTGGATATGAATCTGAGAAACTTAAGAATATTTATTCAAATATTTATTCTTGACCATTTATCATATGCTAGGGTTAGCCTTCCATATATTGTACATATCCAAGTGCTGGTATTCTAATTTCAGTGCTATCTTTTCCTGCAGTGCTTTTGTTTTCAGAATTTCAATAACTGTTGCTTCTTGAATGTGTATGTTTAAAGGTCTTATGGCAACTGATAAATCCTTATGGACCTCAAATATGGTAACAGTTTATAATTAATGAAATATGGGATTGTTTGTTTTCTACTTCACGTTACAACTGCAGGACATTAACATCAAGAATAATGAAAGATTATTATAACATGGCTGGCAGGATGTTTTCAGGTAAACAATTCGAAAAAAAAGGTTTTGTTGTCTGGCTTTTATTGTCAAATACATGTATCCATGTCAAAACTCCAAAGTTAGCACAGGGTTATGGGATTGTGTGACACTTTGTAAAGTTTTTAAGACCATTAAAAGAAAACTCCAAGAACAACAAAAGCCAACTTCTAATGTCATTATAGTGAGATTTTTTTTTTAATGGCCATGTTAGACTTGCTGTTTGAAGAGTCTAACTATATTTTGATCTTTGAAAAAAATGCAATTTAATATTATAACGAGTATCTAACATGCATTGGACTTCAGGGCACGTGTGAACGTATCTTATCCTAGCTGGACAAAGAGATCGGATAATCTGCTCTTTTTTCATGCAAAAAATAGATAATTCATCCGATAATCTGCTTTTTTTTAATGCAAAAATAGATAATTCATACTCCTATGGAAAAACTCTCTATCTGCAAAATACAAATGTAGCAACTGAATATTAAGTTTTTAGTGGATTGTTTTGCCGGTAGTTGTGTATTACTAAAATTTAATTGCGGAATGCTGCTGTTGATGTATTGGCTAGTTTGCTCTTTATGATGCACATATATTTAAAAGGCATGTATCGCTAAATTTTTATGTAGTAGCATCTCTAATAGTTTCTACTATATTTTACCACTGGTGGTTTCAGTTTCATGTATTTACTTGAGATGCTTACTTGCATTAAGTGAAGTTAGGATGTTTGAGATAGATAAAAATGACATGAACACTTTTTCCATTCAAATAAGTGCAAAAAGTCTCTATTCTATGTGGTCATATCTTGTGATGATTTATGCCTGCTGTTTCCAGTTCTTTTTCTTAGTACTCATGTATGCTGATCATAATACTTTGAATTGCAAGACTTGTGGCTGTATGCTACAATGTACACAAGAGATTGTTGCTATGCATGCAAACCATGTTCATGCACGAGATATATTCTTTAACATTGTTACATTATGTGATCTCTAATATAATTTTTTTAATTGAACTGAATCTCTTGACAATAATGTTAATGATTAGATAAGCAAAATGTTCTACATGTATGGACCATTG
Organism: Metroxylon sagu; assembly: GCA_017589505.3. Lineage (NCBI taxonomy): Eukaryota > Viridiplantae > Streptophyta > Magnoliopsida > Arecales > Arecaceae > Metroxylon > Metroxylon sagu. The sequence goes on along the minus strand of JACVBY030000552.1, from coordinate 320,220 downwards.
AATTTGTTATTATTTCATGTTGTGTCTCATTTAACTTGCATCTTGTCTCTTGCATGATGATGCCATTTATAGGTGGACATTGATTTTGAGAAGGAGCCAATTGGAACAGGAAAGGATGGGAAGAATGTGTATTTCAAGGACATATGGCCATCTAGTGAAGAAATTGCAGAGGTAATGCTGCAAATTTTTGAAGATATTTGTTAGCTTTCACCTGTCACATCTGTCCCATATTCTTTTCTAAATGAGACATTAAACTCTGCTTATGTGTTGGAAACTCTTAAGAAATCATATTCTCTCTGTCCATCTTTCTGTCCCTTCCCCCTTCCCCTTTTCTCTTTTCTTCCATTGGTCATGAACTGTGTCAACCTTCACATTTACCTTTTATTTTGGTGGGTAATATGAGGCCATAGGTGATTGGAACCTAATGGCTGGAAGCGAAGAAGGCCTCTATGGCCATACAACCCACGTTTTATTCATATTGCAAGTTTCACTACCAGCTGCAATTTGTTGTGTTCTACAGCTAAAAAACTTGGATACACATGCTGGTGATTTAAACCTTAGACCTCCACCACTAGGAGGGTAACATATCATGGGACTTGTCTTCAATGCTACTGCACTAGTGCACTCTGCCTACACGGGAAGGAATTTTTTATTGTCCAGATTGCTTTTCTCTTGCTCTAATATACACCTGTACTTTAGAAAGCAAACCACTTTTGTTCATGGACCATTTCAAATTATAAAATATTTGCTAACCAAAAATGTGTAACCATGCAGGTTGTTCAATCAAGTTTGTTGCCAGATATGTTCAAGAGCACTTATGAGGCAATCACAAAGGGCAATCCAATGTGGAACCAGCTATCAGTCCCAGCCACAACTTTATACTCATGGGACCCTAATTCTACCTACATTCATGAGCCCCCATACTTTAAAAATATGACAATGACTCCACCTGGACCCCATGGGGTGAATAATGCGTACTGCTTGCTGAACTTTGGTGACAGCATTACAACAGACCACATTTCACCAGCAGGAAGCATCCACAAGGACAGCCCAGCTGCAAAATACCTCCTTGAGCGTGGTGTGGACCGCAAAGACTTTAATTCATATGGCAGTCGTCGTGGCAATGATGAAGTAATGGCAAGGGGAACCTTTGCTAACATTCGCCTTGTAAATAAGCTCTTGAAGGGAGAAGTGGGCCCAAAGACAATTCACATTCCAACAGGGGAGAAGCTTTATGTGTTTGATGCAGCAATGGTAAGTTTTCAGTAATAACAACTGAGCTTTTCTATTGGAGCTTGTTCTGTTCATGCAAGATTTGTATTTATAGATGACTAGATTGGATATCCTGTGGTTTTTGATTTGACCTGGACCTGTCCATATCATTTCTAACGTCAGTAGAATAATGGTGGACTCTAGCTGTAAAAAATTGCATAGCCTTGGTTCCACAGATTTAGATGCTTCATTGGCTAATGTCAGACTATCCATATATTGTAAGTTGACTGAAAAAATTGATCATTGCCTGTATCAACTACAGCCAGTGTGATGGTTGGTTCTCGGCTGCTTTAATCTAGGGATGTGTATGGCACTCTTTTGATATAAGGTGCTGTTGCTTAACTTAAAGTTTGGTCCTCATTTCTATCAAGCCAAGCATGCAGAAGTGGAAACTTCTGCTGGCACTCCAATTACATTTTGTTTGGAAATCTTTGCTGAGTGTGTAAACTTACTGATTTTGCTGAAAATGTTGACTCATACTTTTCTAATATTTGGTTCTCGTGCACTAGTAATGATGTAAATGAACTTGTTAGTGAGATAACATTTCAATAATTTTTCGTGTCTGGAAAAAAAGTGTGATATAGTTTCAAGTTATCAAAACATGTCATCTTCAATAGTACGCCATTTCCTATGGCCTTCATGAATAATTGAGTTTGGATCGTAAAACTTTGTTATGCATGAGACTACAGCATCAACCAATTAACATCTGGCTTGGATGCAAGATTTATTTGTGATAACTAGCTTTCAAATTGTGTAAGAACTTGATCTCCTTTTTTTAAGTCATGTCAGAACATCTTCTTTTCCAGAGATACAAGGCTGATGGACATGACACCATAGTTTTGGCTGGAGCAGAATATGGGAGTGGTAGCTCTCGGGACTGGGCTGCCAAGGGCCCTATGTTGTTGGTTTGTATCTGTTTAAAATCCTGTGTTGTCTTGTATGTTAGTAGGTTGTTCATTCTTATTTCTCTTGATTCTCGTGTTATGTTGTCTTCTTTTTCCATATCAGGGAGTCAAAGCTGTGATTGCTAAAAGCTTTGAGAGAATCCATCGTAGCAATTTAGTGGGGATGGGTATTATCCCACTGTGTTTCAAACCTGGTGAAGATGCTGATTCACTAGGTCTGACAGGTGATGACCGGTATACAATCAACCTTCCAAGCGACATAAATGAAATACGACCTGGTCAGGATATTACTGTTGTCACAGACACTGGGAAATCTTTCACCTGTACGCTACGTTTTGACACAGAGGTAATTGATCATCCTGTTGCATGGATACTAAATTACATGCTTAAATTGCACGGCCAATTAACTGTGATTTTAGTTGTCCCTATATTTCTGTCAATTCTGCCTTTTGTATTTAATGAACTGTTTCTAAATAAAACCTTGCACTTCCCCCATGTAATGTATTCATTAATGAGCTCTAGTAAGTGTCAAAACTGTTAAAAACCTTCAGTTTAAAAGTATTCTTGTTTAAGAATTCATTACATTTTAGATCTATTCAGCTTGGTAGCTGCAATCTTGTATGTATGGTGTCATACTTGCTGCTTTGGATTTTTTGCATTATCTTTTTCCTGTTATTCCCTTACAGGCACTTTCTTGTTCCTCTTGTTCTGATTTTTTTTCATATTTTGGGAGTTCAATATCTATGCTTCTGCCCCAGAATATTCTCCACTATGATCTCTTGATTCAATTAATGAGGGATTCTTTTCCGAAGATAAATATTAGTCATGATCATGTTTAAAGACCAGCCTCATGAGGTTTGCTTTACTGGGGTAATTGTTGTCCACCTTTCCCACTGAGGCTTCAATAATTTATAGGCAAGATCCCTAGCTTTTTCTGGATCTTTTGGTTATATGTGCAACACTTTTGAAAAAGGAGGATTTCACTCTATCCATCAAATTGCTAGAACAAATCTTTTAGTAATGAAAAGTGCTGCAAGTGACAGTTGTAACGATGGATAATACTTTTCCTATTAAGCATCTCCACTTTCTTTGTATAACATTAACCCTTTTGTTGATAATTTTGTTTTTAAACTCTGTCCATCTAACTACTAGTTCTAGGGCTGGAAATGGGCAGGCAGGCTAGAGTTCCCTTGGACTGGGCTTGATTTCTTTATTTGTTCCATTGTACCGGTTGTGAAGTGGTGAAGTGGTTTCAAGCTAGGTATCGGCAACCATTGGCTTGACTCGAGCCTGAACAATATATATTTCTTTATATTAAACATTTATATCACATATAAAATTTCATCATTTTGATCCTAATCATCTGTTTTATTGGATGACAAAGATCTATCTTGCTTTAAGGATCTATTTTAGGAGGGGATAAAGATTTTGGGGGGCATCTTCTGTGTGTGTGTGTGTGTGTGTGTGTGTGTAATCTCTCTGTTTCCTTCTCTTTGACTGTTGGAGTCCAGATAAATGGTTTATGATCAAAAACCTGTAAATTGCAGATTTAAGCTTAATGGTTAGTGGTGGGCGATCAGGGGACTGCATAATGCTTATGCAGTATATAGGAAGATATATGGGTACTTCCTATTTTTTGGCATTTTAAAATAATATAATATATTGAGTACTACGTAAATTACAATAGTGATAATTAATTTTTTGATAGATGATAGCAACATTATTAACAATAATAACTAAAAATTAATGCTTATTTCTTAGTTATCTAACACCCAATGGTCATAACTATAACATATTCAATATCTTGGCACTATTAACATCCTGTGCATGACCATCAACTTGAAGTTGCTTCACCTACACAACCCATATAACAATAGGTCATATATGCGACTCCAGAATGCTAAGTGGACTCAAATATGCAGCTCTATGATGCTATGTAGACCACATATACAACTGTGAAATGCTATGATAACCATCTTTTTTGATCCATATGTGGTATGATTGCATATGGTACTGCATATAGGCGATATGGTGCAGTCAAGGGACTATACGCATATGTGGTAGTACGTACCTCATTTTAAAACACTGATGGTAAGATCTGTGAGGGGCCAGGCATCTCCACCATTCAGCTTGTTGCAATTATCTATTATAATGCGATATCTGCTGCCTAGCTTGTTGCCTCATCTATCTTCATTCCATATCAAATTAAAACCATACTTTAAAGCATGCTTTCCAGCATGCTTTCCTTATAAATCTATATGTTGGGTAGACTACACATGTATGGAATAGCTATGGATTTAGTAGAGACTTGTCTCTGAGCTGATTTCTTGTGCTTGCTGTGTGTTTCCTTCACATTTTTAGCTATCTTTTTGTTTCCTTCTATGAGACATCTCTTACGTTTTCCAATTCCCATTTACATGTTTTGCACATCCTTTTTTCTTCAATGTATGTACTTGTCAAAAATCTTTTTTCTGCTTATTTTTTCCTTCAGAGTGTTGATAATTTAGATATTCCATCTAAAAGTCTGAAATTTGCATGCATGCCCTTCCAGTCATGTTTCATTCGCTTCGATTATTCTAACCTTAGTTTAGCTAGGCCAAAAGCTAACTTGATTTGTCTATTCATTGTTTTTATGCTATATATAAGTTTCACAAACTTTAGGGCAAAATATGTTTGTGCCAAGAGTATTTTCTTTTACAACTTTGGAACATTCCTATGGAGCATTCTTTTGAAGAGTATATGGAAAAAAAAGTTGTATAAATGATAATGCAATAGATTTTTTTTTTTTCCCTATTTAATGAAAGGGATTTCATCGAACCACAGAAGCATGTATGCAAGTTTTGAATTTTACAGGGGTGCATATCGAGTTTCAAACTTTTGAAGGAATATGTGTATATAAATTTCTCTTTCTATGGTAAATAGCAATGAGCAATTTTCAAAGGGTTGTTATAATAATTTCCTTATTTTGTGCCACAAGATTCAATATTTCTTTTCATATGTGTTGTGATAACTAGATTTCTTTTTGAGGGAATTTGCCCATCTCCTTAGCGATCAAGGACAGGGTTGTACAAGCCTATAGAACATGATCCTGTTCAAGTAAGGTCGTTGTGATAATTAGATTCGAAAGAAGTTATTGGACATTTTATATGTCAGGAGTTCTGTTGATGTATATATAAATCAGTGTGCCTACAATATTCAATTAGGTAAAGTTTGAGAATATGCTAATTCTGTTATAAGGAAAATAGTAGTGCAACTAGAACCACACTATCACATGTGATAGTAATGGAAGCACTATGCATTGCTGTGTGCAAAAAAAGGTGAGAGTCTATTTATAACCATGCTATGAGTATCCTTGCTACGTTAGTCATTTTCTGAAACTTTTAACCTTGATTTACATTGGCCCTGCAGGTTGAGCTGGCTTACTTCAACCATGGCGGCATTCTTCCATATGTTATTAGAAGTCTGATTAATTCTGAGCAGTGAGCTGAACTTCTAGAGAGTGGACTCAGGATGTTGGTATAATGGGAGTGGTTATCGCCTTCATTCTTGTTTTGAGGCATCTTTTGAGGCATCGTTAATTGTCTGCCAGGAATTAATGTTAGAAATAAAGTGACATGCAAAAAGATTTTCCTGATCTGCCTCACTGTACTGGATAAAATCATTAGTCAATGATATATATCTGGTTTAATGAAAATAAATTTTTGAAGTACGTTAATCTGTTTTATCTGGTGGTTTCTGATGTTTCCTTGGTTTCCTTTGTGGTGCATTTGTGGATTAATGCTGGTAATATCTAGGAGTTGCATGTTTTTTTGCCTAACATTATATTGGCTAGCTTCATGCTTTTAAGTATATCTGGTGCCATGCCATGATGAGAAATGACTTAAAAATCTCTTGCAATGGTGCAAAATCATGGTAGCCCGCCCCTATGCAAACGATGAAGGTTCATGTGCTTTTTCGATGGTCCTGTTGTAAGCCTAATTTTGATTGGAGATTAGCAATGGTAATTTCCCTCTAATTGTGTTTTGGCAAAATGATGATTTCTCTTGCATCAACAGTCATTACGTTCTGTGTGTTTTTGGTTCAGAGATGGAACACAAACTGGGTTAATGGGGTTGAATGTAGCATTGTGACTAAAATGGAGGAATAAAGTAGAACAAATCCGTCATAGTTTTCAGTAAACTAAAGGTATTCTGTTTTATATGCATGAATTGGATAAATGCTAGGGCATTGACTTTGTGTTGATTTCTCTAAATTGATCTGTCCCTCTTTAACTCTAGTTTGAGTGTAAGAACGACTGCCTGGTGGAATCAATTGGCTTAAAGTGGTTTATCCTGCTTAGACATTTTAGCAGCAACGTGCACGATGGTGAGAATTTAAGGCTGAAAATTTGATTGATATCACTTTCAAAATAGTAATCTGCTTTGTTAGCTGTTACCTAGGGCTATAATCACAAGCAAGTATTTGAGAGAACTGTGAAGAGATGTTGAAGCTATTTTTTTACATTTAACATGTAAAGAAATAATACTACTAATAGATTCATAAACATGCTTGGGTGCTAATCAAAGCTTCATGGTTTGTAGTCTTTGTCACATGGTGGAAATGGTTGAAGGGTCCAGGTCGCTTGGCAATTAGTCTAATTGGTCTATGTTGGTCAATGGTATGTTAGGTTCCTTACATTGATTGTAGTCATGGGCGGATCATTTGCAAAGGAGTAGCTCGATGCCGACGTTTCAGGAGCTCTTTTTTTCCCTTTTTTTTTTTTTTCTAGTGATTTTATTCTGCTTTAACCATATAACTATCTTTACAGGCATAACTAAATGTAACAAATCTCAAAGTGAATCTTTTCTTTGTCACTAATGATGTAATATTTCAAAAATAGTTTCATATCGAATAAGAAAGAGAAGCATATCGAATGAAAAAGAGAAGTTTGAAGTGTATATGACTTAAGTTCATTGGCTATCAATTAACTTGTATTTGAGTTTTTAGAGCTACATGGTTTCGGTTCGCTAACAGGTTAATTGAACCAGTAAGTGGGCTTGATGTGCTATAAATGGTATCAGAGCAATATCGACTGGAAAAAAAAAGTTTGAAGTACTTATAACTCAAGTTCACTTGCTATCGAGTAACTTGTACTTGAATTTTTAAGGCTATATAATTTTGGCCTGCTAACAGATTAATTAGTGGGCTTTATTCAGATGAAACTATAAAGAAACTCAAAATGATCATGTCTGCTTAAGTTTACCATTTGAAGCACCAAGCAATAAAAATCTTGATTTTTTGCTGTCCTCCTTTTTCATCCTACATATTGTAGCATACTTGTAGAACTAGTTCTCTGCAGCAATATGAGAATCAAAAAATTTATTAGAATTTGAATTTTGGCGAAGCTTGACTATTTTGTATTTCTGTCAACTTGATGCATTGTGGTATTCCATCAAGAATGGAAACACCTCCAATTTTCTTAACAAGTGAAAATAGGCTCGGTTACTGCCTTAATGGTACTATGGTTGCGTTTGGTGCATCGCTAGATAATCCTGAAAGGTAATGTGGATTGCCTGCAAGATAGATTACTACTGGATAGATTGCTAGTAATGTTGATTACTGTGTTTGGTATACACAGGCAATGTTGCAATAATATTGATTACTATATTTGTTGACAACCAGATTATCACTAATGTAACATCAAATTTCCAAAATACACCTAAATCAAATTTATTAAAAATTGATATATTATTACATGTTTGGCAATATTAAAAATTGATATACTATTACATGTTGGGCCCAAAAACACCTAAGACCTGGAATGCACTTCTTGAGCTAATCATTGTGAGAAAATATTTTCTTATTCATAATTATTTAAAAAAAAAGAAAGAATAGCAAATTTACTTCAGAATGACATAAATTTTGCAAAAGTAGAAGTTGCTCCACATTATGCAACATATGCAATAAGATATCATACGAAATGCTCTTTGTTTTTCAGTTGTGGTAATGCAATGAAATTAAAATTTATCTGATATTTTTTATTTATTAATTAAATATCAACATAATATTAGCAAAGTTTCAGAAAGGAAAAGCATTTCTAAATAAAATTAGACAGCTTTGCACAGTCACATGCAGCATGCATCCATAAAAGAAGCTTGAGATCTGAAGCGAAAAAATAAAATAAAAACTATTCGTGTTGTTTTATGGAAAAACAAACACCACGCTATGGTTGCATTGAAATTAAAAAAAAAAAAAAAAGAGAGAGAGATCTGGAGAGGAAAAAAAAAATCACTATTTGTGTTGTTTTATGGAAAAACCAACACCATACTGTAGTTGTATTGAAATTTTAAAAAAAAAACTTGAGATTTGGAATAGAAAAAAATCACTCTTTGTGCTGTTTTAAGGAAAAATCAACACCACGCAGTGGTTGTATTGAAATTAAAAATAAAATAAAATTTGAGATCTGGAGCAGAAAAAAATCACTATTTGTGATCTTTTATGGAAAACAAACACCACGCTATGGTTGCGTTGAAATCAAAAAAACTTGAGATATGTACAGGAAAAAAAATCCTTATTTGACAAATAACAACTTGAGATCTGGAGCCAAAAAAATACTATTTGACAAACACCACGCTGTGCTTGCATTGAAATCAAAAAAAAAAAACTTCAGATCTGGAGCGGAAAAAAAAAATCACTACTTCTACTGTTTTATGGAAAAACAAATGCCACGCTGTGGTTGCATTGAAATCAAAAAAAAACTTGAGATCTGGAGCGGAAAAAAAAAATCACTGCTTCTACTGTTTATGGAAAAACAAACACCACGCTGTGGTTGCATTGAAATCAAAAAAAACTTGAGATCTGGAGTGGAAAAAAAAATCACTATTTCTACTGTTTTATGGAAAAACAAACACCACGTTGTGGTTCCATTGAAATCAAAAAAAACCTCGAGATCTGGAAAGGAACCTTTTTATGAAAAAACAAACACCACGCTGTGGTTGTATTAAAATCAAAAAAAAAAAAACTTAAGATCTGGAGTGGGAAAAAAAAAACCTTTGAAGTGGAAAAAAAATCCATTATTTGTGCTTTTTTATGAAAAACAAACACCACTGTAATCTGTATTGCCTCACGACGGTGATCTTCTTGGAGGCGACGGGAGGGGAGCTCACCGACGACGTAAGAGGAGTGGGAGTAGGGTAAGCACGGTGAAAGGAAAAGGGGAAAAGCATACGAAAGGATGTGTTTTGTTTTCGTGGAAGAGAAAGGGACAGGGGCATTTTTGTCAAAAAAAATTATTATCAGATTACCACATCTCCGATAATCTGGATAGCTACCCCTCTCTCAAGCAATCTGGATTGCCTCATGAGAGGTAATCTAGATTACCACTGCAAGATAGATTACCATTAAAAAAATATATTAAATTTAGTTATCTGGTGGGCTCAATTTAAATTGCTGACAAACTGGATAGATTATCGACTATCAAAAGCAACCTATGAGTTTTTGGTTCAAATTGTGACAAGTAGGCATAATGTATTAGGTTTGCTCCTTCTCTATGATTTTTTTTTTCCTCCTCGCCTTTGAGAGAATGTGATTTCCTATGGTTCACACTTATGATACCATTATTGCCTCGGAAACCTGCAATGCAACTTAAGGTGTACTAAAAGCCTGCTTTGGGAATGAGATTTCCTATGATCTGACACCAAATGATAAATTTTGATGGGAGTATGGTAGTTAACTAACTGCATATAAATCCAGGTCTTTTTCTACCAACATAAGAAAATTGGAACACATATCAAGATGGATATATAAACTACAAATGTGGTTAATGCTTCACAATGTATAATTTTTATTGATGCATAGACAGAATCAAATGTTGTCTGTTACACGTGGTCTTTATTCAGCATACACTGGGTGTTCAGGTAGCAGAATGTTGGTATTTGGATTCTTTAATGCAGAGGTCAAGGATTCTAAAGGTGCTAAATTGAAAATTCCGATTTTTTTATTCCTTTGGTTGTGATGGCTGCTTCTTGCTTTTTGAACAATTTAGGCCTCAATGTCATATTCAAGTTTTGAATTTTGACATGCTTGGAATCGTCCATGATCTCGCGAAATGGTGCGCAATAGCATTCCAGTTCTCAAAGGCCAGAAATTGGGTATTCAAAGATTCAAACACCAAGATTCTGATATCAAAACTCTCAAATGCCAGGTTTTAGCATCAAAGCCCCTTCTTTTGTCATGTACCTCGTGCGTGTCAGAATTTTGAATTTGAATGGTGGAGAATTTGAGCTTGTTCCCCGAGATGTTTGCATGTGATCTTCCTACTCCACTCCCAGCATCACTTCGTCTAATCAGAAATCACTCCCTAAAGAATTTGTAAGCTATGGAAAGGCTTTTAACATGGTTTCTACCATTGAAAAGAGTAGAGGAATCAGATTCACTTTCTTTTAAGTGTGGGCAGAGGCATGGTGAGAGGTTGGGAGGACTACTTCCATCTTCTCCCAACCTTGGCTCTTATCTTCCTCTGCCCCGCCCCCCTCCCTCACTTTTCTTGATTATTTTGTAATTTTAAATTCATGCACATATATTTTAGTTACTTCTTGCATAATGTGTAACTTTTTTTCAATCTTTTTTCATTTGTTAATATTAATAATTATCCTTTATGCATGCATTGAATAACTTAATCATTATCTCTTAAGCATCCTACTTCTGCAATGTTATCCCTTCCATTAGACTCTTAATTAATGGTGCTAAAAAAAGCAGCCATTTTGAGCGTAAAAAAAAAAAAAAAAAACATCATTTCTCTTTTGATTAATACTCTTAGAAAAATTGATGTTTAGTTTATATTGTAAATAAAGAAATCATCTATGAATTGCAGATGAGCAAGTAGATTGACTCAAGAGATATAAAGCCTCTATATAAATGATAGACCTTATCATCAATAAATTTTTTTTTATGACCTTATGACCATACAAATATGAATATAGCTCTCTAGAAATTCTACATTAAAATTATTAGAATTATTTATGTTTGTGTCCCATAAAGATTAAATACACACAAGATATCTAAATAAAACAAATGAATAAATGAATGAAAAAAATGCCGCTTCGTTGAAGGCATACCATGAATAGCACTTCTTTTCAAAATCTTATTTATCATATTCTAGTGCAAATCATGGTGATCTATTTACAAGATGATAGGTCACTATGCATATAAAATGCTCATATTATTGTATGCTATATCTTTCAGTACACCATTGTATTTTTCTAGTACTAACATGGAGGGTGTGCTAACACTTGGTACACCCTCGTACCAAGTGTATGAAGCATGCTGATATTATGTTAGAATTGTACCAATATGTTTTTTGATACTGAGAGTTTAAGACGGTAAAATATGACTCATATAGATATATTTGATAAACTATATATTTGATGGAAGATCTTGACGGCATAACTTGTTCGAAGACGGCAATCATTACAGGACCCTTTCTACTAGAAGAATCTACTAGAGAGATTTTACTGGTTCAGAAGTTTAAATTCAAAAATGAAACTAGGGGTACACGCAACATCACTTTATAGCTGCGAATGTAGAAGAACATAGATCCCTGATACATATGCTAGATTGAATTGAACAAATTCTTTTTCTTTTCCTTTTTTTTTGAGAAATTCATGCTTACAGAGGGGGAAAGAAGCTTCTTTCTATCTTGATTGTTTCAGGAGATGGTGGTACTGAATCATGTATCATGCATGTTTAAGGCATCACAAGGTTGCTTTCACTAACATGAAAACTTTCATGAATCCCTGATTTCATCAGATGAGCAATGAGTTATACAAATTGCAAGCATTAAATAGCAAGACCAGTATACACACTATTTTTGCTAACATAATCTGTTCCTTAAATTTCAATAAAGTTGGCTCCAACAAATTCAGTGTGTTTCTTTTGGAACTAAACTAAGTTTAGACTACAGATTTTCGTGAGAGTACAAATTGGAAAGCTCAGCATAGTCTACCTTGTTGGCTAACACTAAGTGACATGTCAATTGATTAAGGTACTGGAATACATGGATTAGAATTGATTTTGAGTAGTGAATAGAGAATTTTATTTGATAGCCTGCTTTTGCACAAGTCAGAAGGAAAAAAATAAAAAATCAAGATGCATGAGGAGACGTCAACAAAAAATAGCACTTTGCTTATACTGATGACATGCCGTGTAACAAATCATTTATCAAGTATTTGATTTAAGCAGTCATGAATTAATATAATCAAACTATGGCCAATAAAAACACAGAACAATGGACAATATACACATTTTTTCCTGATGTAAAATAGATATCTCAGCGGTCAATCATACAGCTTCATCATATTAACAACAAGAATTATGGGTAAGTTGTTTCCTTGCAGTATCAATGTAAGCTTCAATTACACTCTCTTTCAATGAGTGAGCTAACAATGGTGTTATATGTGTACTCATCAGGAGACACTCCTCTAAGAACCATATAATCATGCAACTCAATGACTTCAACTGCTTTGCAGTTCCTACTGAATGCAGTAATGACAGTAGTGTACGTAATTTGATCTGGAAGCAGACCTTTATCAAACATCACCTTCAAAAGCTCTTTTGCTTGCTGAAAGCATCCAATATTGCAGAGAAAATTTATCAGCACATTAAAAGTGACTTTATTAAACACAATGCCCTGCCTCCTCATTCCGTGACATAAAGCAAATGCATCTTCAATCCTCTGGCTGCTGAGATATGCACTAAGCAGGGTGTTGCAAGTTAATACATCAAATAATAGACCTGCTTTTCTCAATTCTTCAACCACCAACCCTGCAACATTGGATTCCTCTTTGCACAAACCGTGAACAATTGAATTGTACGTGATAAGATTGGGCCCTTGTCCTTCCTTCACCATTTCATCATATACCTGAAGAGCATCACTCACTCTTTTTTCTTTGCAGTATCCATCTATCAAAGTACTATATGTAACAACATCAGCAGCCAGACCACATTTAATCATATGTCCCAGAAGTTGTTTTGTTTCATTGATCCTTCCATGCTTACATAAATAGTTGATGAGACTATTGTAGGGAACCACATCCTTAACAAGATTCTCTTCTCTAATTAGGTTATAATATTCCAGAGCATCTTGCACATACCCATTCCAGCAATAACCATCGATGAGAATTGAATACGTGAAACTATCAGGAGAGACATTCCCATCTCTCATGTCAGACAACAAGAAACGAGCCTCTTCAATGTATCCCTGCTTGAAGAGCCAATTCATTAGCGAATTATACATGACAGCATTCGGCATCAAGCCTTTCTCCAACATCTCATTAAACAACCGGAGAGCCTCTTCCATCTTCCCTTCCCTTGCATACCCATCGAGCAGAGTTGCAAAAGTTTTCTCATTGGGTTCTATCCTTTTTCCCACCATCTCTTCCTTAACCACTTGCTCTGCAACTGCGGTCTTCCCGGCCTTACAAAGGCCATTAATGAGGCAATTATAAGTAACGCTATTAGGCTCCGTGCTCTTCCCTGAAACAACCTCAATCTTCTTCATAAGCTTAAAACCAAGATCGAGATCGCCATTTCTACAACACCCATCAACAAGCATGTTGAAAGTAACTATGTTGGGCAAAATCCCTCTTTTAAGCATTCGGTAGAACACCGAAAAGGCTTCCCAAGGTCTGCATTCCCTACACAAGGCATAGATAACCAAATTGAAAGTGTTCACATTCTCAACATACCCACAAGCCAGCATTTCCTCATACATCTTCCAGAACCCACTGCCATCTTGTTTCACCACCAGAAGATGATTCAAAAAGTTATTCCAAGCATGAATTGAGACCCAAAAACCCCTCTTCCTCAGCTTCTCAATCACCAAGTAAGCATCTTTGGTTGCACCAAGCTGAGTGCAAGCCCGAACCAAGGCATCGTATACCGCTGGGCTGCCGTCGCAACTAGCGTCTAAAGCATTAAAAAATTCCAACACTGCGACACCTCTATGCAGCATCAAATGCTTCATGAGTCTCAGGGCTTCTTTAAACATCCTTGCAGAGACCAAGACACCAATTAGAGTGGAATAGGTCTCCAAGCAAAGAGAGGAGCATTTGTTTAGCTGCTGCTGCTCCTCTGCCCAGTTGAGGAATTCCAGGGCCAACAGCGGCGAGCCTCGGGTGCGAAGGACAACCCGGTGGACTAACGGACCGGTAATAACCGACGAGAATCGCTGCAAGAAGCCCCATCTCCTGTGCCTTAGATTCAAACATATGGCTTCTAAGATGACTCCTTCCTCCCCAGCGGGAGGCGGCGGCGGCCGCCGTTTCAGGAGATGAGAATGGAAAGCTTTTCTTTGGACGAATGGAGACGCTTTCTTTCTAAGGAGATGGAGTCGTGCAGCAGCAAACATAGAAGAGCATTCTGGAGGCCGTTTATGGCGGAAAGATGAGGGTTTTTCTCAGCTCAGGCTTCGGCAGGGTAGGGTTGGGAGGTTTAACGAGGGTTTTAGGGCTCGAGAGGGGAGGGAGGGCGGAGGGTGGTGGGATGGACCGTGAGGGTTTTAGGCTCGGAGAGGGGATCGCCGGTCCACGCTTGAGTCTAATTGGGTTTTGGGCCCAGATACGCTACTGGGCTAATTTGTTTATTTGAGCATCGTTCCACTTGTTTTAAGTCCTTTGATCTTCAAAAAATGCACCGTGCTAGCATGGAGTAATAGACATTTCCAGTATCCCTGATTTATTGTGGTGCTTGTAAAATAATAAAATCAAACTTTAAGGTAGAGCGAAAATCTAGAGCCGGCATTATAATAGTAGAGATGAAGATAGGTCCCTTAATGGAGATGGTAAAGATGCACCCTTCCCTCCTCACTTCTACAACGTATCTTTTATCATTTTTTTTTTTGAGAAAAAAAAAAAAAAAGGAGAGATGAAGATAAGTCATATAGGTAAGCTTTGACAGTGCTATAGATAATTTTTATTTGCAATAAATAGCTGAGGAAGGGGAAGGAGGGAGAGAGAAGAGGAGACTTTCCTCCTAACCCACTTTTTTTCATTTTTGGACAATAACATCACATAATTTTATGCTACTTTCTTATTATTGCTGTGATTTTATGTGGAATGATTTTAATGTTTTAAATATATAGTAATTTAGATTTTTTATTGGAATGTTGGTGTTTAGAATTGGTTTTCGCATGTTTATCGATGAAGAACATCGTAACTCAGATAGTAGAGCACTTTAATATGTATGACGGTATAATACTTGAAAAATAGTTCTATCGAACTTCTAATTCAAGTTCACCTATTATCAATTAATTTTCATTCAAGTTTTTAAGGCAACATGATTTCGACTCGAGGATATGGGAAGTTATAAATGGTATTAGAGGCTACAAATGGTATTTGAGCTGGTCCAAGTGTGTCTATGGCATGAAGGGACGAGGACATTATATTATAAGAGGAACATTGTAATATTTCAAAAATAATCTGCTACCAATTAACTTTTACTCGAGGTTTTAGGATTATATAGTTTCAACCTATCAACAAGTTAATTAGGACAATAGGTAAACTTAGAGCGTTGCAGGCAAAGAGTGGAAGAGGCTCAAAAAGTGGAAGAGAAAGGTCTAAACATTATTTGATAAGCACTTTAGGATTTTTAAACTTAAGATTAGAATATAAATTTATAAATTATTTATCTGAGAAGCCTAGGGCTTTTATAGGTATTTTAAAAAATACCTCCTTTATTGATTCACTTATTAGTGGATGTTATGCTAGACTAGCTCAAATCGTTGGATAACTTGACACGTTTGGTGAAGTCTCTTCCGAGTAGAACCATAAAAATCTCTCTCATTTGAAATGGAGGTCTCCGAGTAATCCAGCCGGCCATGTGGTTATCGTTTTTAATTATGAAAACTCTCCCACATAGAAAACGAGGGGCACGCTCCGCAAAAATTCTTGGTGGTGCCAAAGTGGAGGTTTGGAAATAGATTTCAACCAGCAATTGACACTGTTATAATCTCTCTAGCTCTGTCATTGTCCTCAGCCAAAGATCCATGGATAAACCAGTAGATTTTGTTATGATTAATATTTATTTTATATTGCAATTTCTTTTTTTTTTTTTTATTACCTTCTCGTATCTATTTCACAATCATATTTAGACGCAAGGAACGAACAATAATAACGTCGCCAAAATCTATTGGTCCTTCAGAACCAACAATAACTTCCTGCGGATGAGTTCTGGCCGTCCAATGACAGGACGAGGACAAATCTCACGGACAACCCTAGAAAACTGAGGTCTAAAATGGTAGCGAATAAATTTGCACGGCGTTCTAAGGGAAGATGATAGTTTTTTCTCGTACAGCAATCAATTGCCAGGTGGAGGCAACTTCGATCTGCTGAGGTGACTGAGAGCTCGAGTCCCACCGCCAGGCGAACTTCCACCGCATTCTGAGATTCCTTGCCGCATTTATTGTGTTTGGCTTCCAAATAAATAATCTACGATCCAAAGAGCAGAAGCAACGCCGGCAAAACCACCCAGCATTAGAGCAGAACGGTATCCTCTTCGGCATATGCTTCGCATCCCTCGCATGCCACGCTATAGTTTTTTCTTGTCCAGCAATCAATTGCCAGGTGGAGGCAACTTCGATCTGCTGAGGTGACTGAGAGCTCGAGTCCGACCGCCAGGCGAACTTCCACCGCATTCTGAGATTCCTTGCCGCATTTATTGTGTTTGGCTTCCAAATAAATAATCTACGATCCAAAGAGCAGAAGCAATGCCGGCAAAACCACCCGGCGTTAGAGCAGAACGGCATCCTTTTCGGCATATGCTTCGCATCCCCCGCATGCCACGCTATAGTTTTTTCTCGTCCAGCAATCAATTGCCAGGTGGAGACAACTTCGATCTGCTGAGGTGACTGAGAGCTCGAGTCCCACCGCCAGGCGAACTTCCACCGCATTCTGAGATTCCTTGCCGCATTTATTGTGTTTGGCTTCCAAATAAATAATCTACGATCCAAAGAGCAGAAGCATTGCCGGCAAAACCACCCGGCGTTAGAGCAGAACGGCATCCTCTTCGGCATATGCTTCGCATCCCCCGCATGCCACGCTATAGTTTTTTCTCGTCCAGCAATCAATTGCCAGGTGGAGACAATTTCGATCTGCTGAGGTGACTGAGAAGCTCGAGTCCCACCGCCAGGCGAACTTCCACCGCATTCTGAGATTCCTTGCCGCATTTATTGTGTTTGGCTTCCAAATAAATAATCTACGATCCAAAGAGCAGAAGCATTGCCGGCAAAACCACCCGGCGTTAGAGCAGAACGGCATCCTCTTCGGCATATGCTTCGCATCCCCCGCATGCCACGCTATAGTTTTTTCTCGTCCAGCAATCAATTGCCAGGTGGAGACAACTTCGATCTGCTGAGGTGACTGAGAAGCTCGAGTCCCACCGCCAGGCGAACTTCCACCGCATTCTAAGATTCCTTGCCGCATTTATTGTTTTTGGCTTCCAAATAAATAACCTACGATCCAAAGAGCAGAAGTAATGCCGGCAAAACCACCCGGCATTAGAGCAGAACGGCATCCTCTTCGGCATATGCTTCGCATCCCCCGCATGCCACGCCGGTAGCGGTGGTTGGGTGGTGGCAAGTGGAGTCCTTTTTCCCAGCCTCCCGCAAGGCGGTCGGCGAATGATCGACCCAGCGCTCATGGGACCACGGCTCCCTTCGGAGAGTCTTCGAAGGGTGATGACTTGGTGATAGCTCAGCCTCTTTAAAAATTTTCACCATCATCATATGGCGTAGAGTGGCATAACAACGGCTGCATACCAACCGTCGAAGAGCATCTAAACGATGCCTGGATGTCAGCGTCCGGCTGGTCCTGCCAGTCCACGCCAGCTTCATATCAAGGTGGAGAGTGAAAGGGAGGCGTGTGCGGATTGGTTCTAGTCGGATCCATTTAGTAATATTTTCAGAATCCATTCAGTTCGAATTATTTTTTCAAAATCTAAATTGAAAGGAAGCTGACTGTTCTAATAGACCAAATAGAACTGAGCTAAGAAAGTTCGGCTTGATTTGAATTTGATCTATTAATTTGTCTTTATTCGTTGCAGGCATCCATTAGATTCCTTTTACATAGTAAATTTTGTATGATTAAATAAGAAATAAGATGTATAATAAAAAAATATAACTCCCACACAATGGAGTTATCTGCGCATACATAGCACTGACAGACATGACATTAAAAGCAAATATTATGCCACACAAGTTTGGCTATGACAACATGAGAGAAGAATGACCTCAAATAAGGATGAAGATCTTAAGGAGTGGTGCATGAGAGAGAATATTAGGATTTGGATTGAAGATTGATGTAAAGGGATTAATAATGTATGTATATGTATATAGGTAGATTTGACTATATTTAAATGTAATTAAGTTTAAAATTCGATCATCTTCCTCATTCTTTGATTTATACAGATCTTGGAGCTATTCTATCTTTTTTTAATTTTTTTTTAAATTTTTGAGATTTGTAAACTATATGGATTCAAGAGTAGGAAAGGTGACTGGATTTAACTAGAATTCTATTACTTTGCTCATCCTTAGTTTCATATGGATTTTGAAGCCATCCTATCTTTTTAACTTTTTTTATTTTTAAGATTCGTGAACTGTGTGGATTAAAGAATATGAAAGATGATCGAATTTAAACTTCGTTAATTTGAATATAGTTAAGTTTACCTCTATATTATATA
Organism: Metroxylon sagu; assembly: GCA_017589505.3. Taxonomy (NCBI): domain Eukaryota; kingdom Viridiplantae; phylum Streptophyta; class Magnoliopsida; order Arecales; family Arecaceae; genus Metroxylon; species Metroxylon sagu. Next base: position 301,333 of record JACVBY030000552.1, on the reverse strand, counting down.
TTTATGAGATTTAATTTGATTTTTGTTGATTTTATTCTAAACTCAAATTAAATCAAACCATATTTTTTTATTTCAAAAATTTTAAACTAAGATCAATTTGATATATATATATATATATATGTATGTATGTATGTATGTATGTATGTAATGAATTTAAATCAAACTAAATTGACGGTTGGGATCAGTTTTGCATTTTAGACGGTTTTTCTTGCACACCCTTTCTTTGCAATGATTTAGCCGCTTCTTCCGTGAGCAATGCTAATTTTATTACTATTTTTCTTTTTATCATGGCAAGATTTCAGTACGTAATCATTATATGACTTGAATATGTGGTAAGTCTAAAGAGCCATAATTAACTTAATTAACTTTTATAAGTTACTATAATTACAAAAATGATGACAAAAACTGGGCCAAGTGGACAGAGTGGGTAACATAAAACGCAACTCGTATCAGATGCCAAACTTGGGACACCGCATTGATAGGGCTGGAAAAGATGCTATGGTCATAAATATAACGATGTCATGCTTGCATCACCAAGGTTTCCATGATAAAAATAACGATGTCCATGTTTCATCAACGCAGGCAGAGCTAGAGAGAGGTCATTCTCGCAACATCCATCCATTGTTACATGCAAGACAATGGTGTCTCCGAATGGAAGAAGCTGAACAAAGATGCTGCTAATGTGGTCATAAATCTAGGAAGGATATCCCTTTGCATGAACCATGAGGGAGATGGCATAGGTGCTCCACATCAAGAGAAGAAGGATATGATCAAGTCCACGTTCTTCTTTTTTTTTTTTTATCCTGTAGCACTCAAAGGAGAAAACGTGACCCTTGTAATTTGTAAATAATATGGTTTCAGTTAATCCTTGTAGGAGGGAAGTTTTATTTATCCATGTCATTTTCTGACAAGCTAAGAAAGGCTGTATTTTATGACTTAAATCAGAAAAATAAAAAGGAGAATATTTGATGCACTATTAAGGATAATTTTTCTAAGACTTTGTGCAAAATAAAAATAAAATAAACTCCAATAATGAGGAATTTAAGAATAAAACTGCGTTAATTTTAATCTTTCTTAATTCAAATCAAAATTGCACGAGCTTTCTGATTTATTAAAACTGGTATGTTTGTTGCTAAAGAAGTTCTTTGTTTCAATTAAGAGATGTAGTTAAGTTGCATTAGCGGTCAAAATTTGGTCACTTGAAGGATTTAACCTTGGAACCCCTCTCCCCCTCTGCCCCCAGTGTTATATCATGAAGAGCTAAGTAGAATTTTTCTATATCATAAGATTTTTATTAAAAAAATTTATAGACCTAGTCTCCGTTTGCATGATCAGGCCATGAAGGAACGTCCAAAGACGGTTGCTTCTGGAAGAAAGCAATCCATTACCTACACGTTTCTAACATCTATATTCTTGGTCCCATAAGAAATTTCCAAACGGTGAAACATATAGACTTCTCGAGGAGGGCAATGACCAAATAAATAGACAGTGTCTTGGGCTATATGGGACTAAGGTAAAGTCAAATCCCATGATTTATTTTATTATTTAACCTATTTATCTGTTATTATTTTAAGCCATTGAATTGGGCTAGATCCAACAGTTATTATCATTTGGAGGCTTCAGACTTGAGAAGCCTGAAGTGGATGGGGGTGTAAGGTAGAGAATAGCAAGAAGAATATGAGAAAAAATGGAAGCTTTGGATAAAAAAAATTTATTATCCTTTTGAGTTCTTTTAAAGAATTTGAGAATCTATTTGAAAAGAGAATTTCATCATCCTTAAAGGTTTATTCTCATGCTTTATTTTTTTCATTATTATATAGTCAGAAAAAAAGGTTGTAATTTATCCCTAACCTTAATATTTAAGGTGATATCTTTTTGTACTTAGATAATTTCTATCTTTGATGAATAATAGCTAATTTTGTATTACTCTTTCATAGAGGTAGCCTTTAGATTTAGTGGAATAATGTTTTTTTTTTTTTTTTGTGATTGTTGCTCTTTTCTATTACTTTTTATTTTTATATGATTGCCTAAGAAGATAAAAAATGTATGAATGTATATATAGCATAATTATTACATATTATATGTTTGTAGAAATAATACGAACAAACTTTTGCTATTAGTTTGGGTATTTATGCTTGTTTTCTTAGGACCCAGGCTTTTTTTTAAAAAAATTTTCTTTTTTGACCAAGTGGAGGTCTATCCCCTTCGCACAATTTAGTCATTATCAAGGAAACGGCATGAAAAAAGTTTGGCTCTTTTAATTTTTAGTGCTTCTCCTTTTGGATTTTGACCCTGCGACTCCCTTTTATATTGGGAGAAAAAAAAATGATGTCTGTCGTTTGTATATTGCTATTTGATTTTGTACGCTCTTTTAATCCAACTCTATAACTTCTCTGAGCAAGATCTTTAGGCTGTCAAGCTCTCAAACTAGTTTGATGCGTATCGAATTTGTGCACTGGAGAGAGAAGTCTTGCTCCCTGATGAGAAAGCAACTGATGGTTACATACAATTATTATTTAGATACAGTTTTATATCGGCATGAATTTTCAGCACAAGGACTAATCTAATCCTTCCACTCCTGTTCCTTGCCGTCGGATGTTTTTATGATCAAATTGACAACCAAAAAAAGCTGGGGATCCAAATGGACCGGCTTGGATGGGGTTGCGCTAATAAGCTTTCAAAAGAGCCAGTCCAGAAAGCTCTGCACACAATTTGTCAACGTTGGCCTGCAGGCTGGTCCACTTGCGTTCCCTTGAACTCGTCACCTTCTAGAGCGTTAAAAGGGCCTGCTGGAACTTGCGTTGCCTTCAAACTCGTGGCCTTCGAGAGGGCCAGCCGGAGAAGGAAAAAAAAAGAGGAGGCATAAAGGAGCTCTCTGGGTGACTTAGAAAGAGCCAGCTTCCTTCCATCCTCGAGAAAGATTTCATCATTACAAAATTTGAAGTTCGTCAAAGCTATGTCTTGTCACTTGTACATTATTAACATGCATTAACTTTCACCCTACGTTTTCAACCTTCGGTCAAACTAAAGCATTCGCCGATCCTTCGCATTCCATCGTAAAAGAAAGCTTGAACATTATCTACTGCTAGATTCTCTCTCTCTCTCTCTCTCTCTCTCTATATGTCTTGTCACTTGTACATTATTAACATGCATTAACTTTCACCCTACGTTTTCAACCTTCGGTCAAACTAAAGCATTCGCCGATCCTTCGCATTCCATCGTAAAAGAAAGCTTGAACATTATCTACTGCTAGATTCTCTCTCTCTCTCTCTCTCTCTCTCTCTCTCTCCCTCCGCATCCCCCTCCAATTCGAGTCATCTCTTCTAGAAGTTTTATCCACACGAGGCATATCTTCTTGGACTTCTAGGCTCAGCAAAGTTGGTATTGACCTCGAAGTTTATCATGCCACTGTAGATAAACTGGCGGCTGGTTTATATAATCACTGGTTCTCGTTTGATTTTTTTTAAATTTTTTTAAATTTTTTTTATATATTTTGATAAAAGAAAATAAATTTTAATTGATAAAAAAATTATATATAAAAAAATAGCTCTAAAATTATTATTTTTATATTTGATTAAAAATAATTTTATATAAAAAAATATTAATTGGACTATAATATCTCTAAAATAGGAATTAGTTGATGAGCATTATATATAAAAAAAAATAACGTATAAATGCAACAATATCTATATAAATATTATAAATATTAGAAAATAAAAATAATTAAAAAAATGATATAATTGATGATGATAATAAAACAATAAAAATAATCTATTGCTTTTTGAAAGTTTATTTAGATGAAAGAAGATTAATAAATTAATAAATAGATATAATAATAACAATAAAATATATTTAGAAATAATTTTGAATTTTTGATGTTAAAATGCTTTCCGATGAATTAAAGAGAAAAAAAAAAAAAAAAGAATGCGAAAAAATAAATAACCAAATTTGCGGGGATTCGCAATCTAGTAACGGTGGGAGGGGTATTGTTTAGCTTCTCTTTTCCTTATCCAGGTGAGGTGAGGTCACTCCAAGCAAAGGGGGAAGAGAGCAGGAGCACTGGGAAGTTACCAAAATAGCCACCTAACGTCCTTTTCCAACAACCCATCAAAGTCCAAAGATCTCTGTGGAGCAGCATCTACCAGTCTTCCCTCCCGTTCCCACCATCCATTCTACAACCCACCCTCCTGTTCGGTCTCTAGCGCTCCAAAGTATTACTTAAAGAGCTATTAGATCTCCATGAACCCCCACTTCATTCAATCCTCTCCCCCTCCCCCCCCCCCAAGGCTTCCTCGGAGGAAGCAGGAGCTGCAGTGTTGGATTGCTGTTGGAGCCTCCCGCATTTATTGAAGGATGGCCGACCTGGATCAATCCTCTGAGGACGTCTCTGTAGATTCCAGAGGTACCATTTGCGACTGTTCTCCCTTTCTCTTCTTAAAAGTTATCCCTTCATTCCCCTGACCTCTTTTTATTGGTTCCCATTTGGGTCTGCTGTCCTCTTTCTGACACTATGGATATTTGCTCCAACAGGGAACAGTCAGGACTCCAAGGTGGACTTCACGGAGGACGAGGAGACACTGATTGCCAGGATGTATAGTTTGCTTGGAGACAGGTTGGTGGGCGTTTGCTCTGTTTGTCATCTCAGAGCAAGCTTGAAATTTTTCTCTATTGGAAGGAATCAAGCATAGAACTAAGAGCTCTGTTGTTGACTGACCTTGTGAATATCCTTTTGGCTTAGGTGGTCTCTGATTGCTGGAAGGATTCCTGGAAGAACAGCTGAAGAGATTGAGAAGTACTGGACTTCGAGATACTCGAATAGTGAATAAGGATGGATATTTCTCTCTGTGCTACTTCAGAGGGCAAGGGCAGTTCTTCTGTACTACTTCAGAGGGCAAGCAATTTTGGGTGGTATCCTACTAGTGTTTCAGAAATTTCAGCTTGCATTCATGTCTGTGTAAAATAGGTTTTGGGTAATGGCAGGTTTTGTTGTTTATTGTTATTTCAGTTGCTAAGATGGAAGGAAATATTATGTCTCCATGTCACTGTTTTGTACATCAAGGTCTGGTCTGTAATTGAGAAATTAATGAAGTGCTATGGATTGTTACTGAACTACATGGCTCTGAGATGAACTTATGCCAGCCTACTGGAATCTTCTCTGTCTCAAGCACTTCATGCACAAGAGGTGGGTGTAACTATGCCTGAGACAGAAGGCATTATAAAAAAAAGAGAACTTTCTGTTGTCGCCATAGGTAGACTGTTCACAGCTAACCAGTAACGGTTGAGGATAAAGTAGCAGGTGATTGGTGCTTGTTTAGCTATTAGATATAAAAATAAACTTCAGTCGGTATCCAGATGGATTGGAGCTGTCTATGATGTATGCAGAAGTTATCTGCAATAATTTGTGATCACAGAATTTATTGAAGCATGGACATAATCTGATGATGTATGTCACTAACGTGTGGACAGGGCATCCCCCTAGCTATCATTTGTCATGTATAACAACCACAGAACAGAGTCTTCATAAATAGTCTACTAAACTAGACATGCCTGTTTATTAAAGCCTCATATGACATCTCTGCATCAGATCCTCATCTAGTGAGCAAAAGTTGTAATTTAAATAGAGAACTTCGTTTGATCAAGATTTGCAACTGTTGTTATGTCTTCTGCTTGAATTTAACTCTTACCAAGTCATTTTGCTTGCAAATATGTACAAATTTATTATAGACATCACAAGGAGGTCATGAAGGGATCCAGAACAGGGGAAGGGTGGTGCGGTCGAAGGATGAGAGGACGGCAAATTACTGCTGCTGGTTATTGCTTCCCAACAGTCTTCGATAAGACATTTCCCATAAGGCCCGCATTCAATATTTTATTCCTATACCGTGCATTATTAGGATAGCAAGCAGGTAGAGGCTAACCGGCTGAAAAAGATATTAAGTAAATCAACATCATGCTTTAGATATTAAGTAACATCATCCTTTCATATCAGAGAGAATTGCTGACACAGCAACATCATGCTTGAGATATTAAGTAAATCAACCATTGCTTGTCTGATTGATACTTGAAGAAATTTGAGGGTTAACGGAATTTTAAGAAGCTCTAGAGTCATAATAAATCAAACATTGTGGCTGAGCAAGAGCAAACATATAGGACAGAGCTTGGCCGGATTACAGACTAGTTGCTAGGCCAGGTCTGGCCTCAGCTAGTTATCAGACCTATGTTTTTTATTAGGCTTGGCCTAATTTCAATCTCATCCAATAGATCCAAATTCCCTCCTTTTCTCATTTAGCATCTAATTAGGTTTCTTTAGTGCCCAAGCTTGCAAAATTTTGAACTGATGGGACAAGCTGGGTGGCTCACTTGGCCTATGATCAACTTTATATATACATACATATATATATATTCTTAGGGAGACCAAACTGTTTTTAAATTTTTTAAGGATCAGTTCAATTTTTAGTTATGGCCTATTTTTTTACTCAGGTCCATCGCATGGATCTATTTAGTGCCCATGCCTTTAAATTTTGAGTTGAGCAAGCTATCTGACCCTGACCAGCTCTAATATGGAATGTAGTCTTTAGACACTATATACATAACAACCAGGTATTGAAACAGTTGGTATTGTATGATGTTCAAAACTAATGAAGAACCTATGAGACTGCAAGAATATGGCCAGATCTTGCAGAAAATGAAGTATTAATGAGTCAGTCTGTAATTATCTTTTCAAGGAATAGGTTGAGTTTAAATAGTTTAGTCTGAACATTGTTCATGGTCAAGGTCTTCTGAGGTTAATTGATGATTTGAGCATGTCAATTCTCTCTTTTTGGATGAGCTAGAGATTGAGATGTAGAATAATGAGTCTGGAGTTGAAATCCATTTTACTTATGTCATGGAGTTGAAATTGAGATTCATTTTTCTATTGTCAGATTCATGCATGCTATTTTCAGGTTAGTTTTGTGGGTTCAAGAGAATCTTTTGTGGACTTAACTGATGTTATTTTCCTTATAGGGAAATGGTGGTCTAAGTTTTTCCACACATTGGATGCAGTAAAAAAACCAAACTTTTCCACCAAGCGAATCAGCATGAGGCCGAATTCTTCTTATTTCAGTGAGCTCATTATTCTACGAGGTCATCATGAGTTTATGGAAATATTAAGTCATTTTAAGTCTATAGTTGTTTGTCTGAATTAAATGTGAGAAAATTTGTCAAACCTTATGCTCTGTGCTGTTACCACATGAGACGACAATTTGATAGCACAATGATCTTCGTGTAATGGCATAGCGGTGGACAGGAAGTAAACATTCTTTGCAACTTTTGGATAGCATGATGTTAGAATCAACTAATCGACAACTTTTTTGAGAGAGCTTCTGGACCGCTGAAAGCATTCAAACCATGGATTATTTCCATCCTTTCCTTTTCTTTGGATTCTTCCCACTGAGCTCTGTCGAGGAAACTTCCTACTGAGCTCTGTCGAGGAAACTTCCTACTGAGCTTTCGTGCCACAATTCCAGGGTCCAAGCCATTCAGCATGGAGATATCTGCAGGAAGTTATGAGAACTGCATTTATCTCCTTCCAGTCTAGAAGTTAGGAAAAGTGGTAGGTCTTTTGGCCAGTAAAATATTTTTAAGAAAAATTTGTTTGGATCACAGCCTTCTTACTCTGACCAGCTCTCAACTTGATCTCCGTAAGAGAGGACACTGGAGATCTTATTGCCTAGAAACTGTGAAGAATTGTGTCACTATATATATGAGGCAGGTGGTTAACATCAGTTGTAACATAAAAATGAATTGCATTGCAAGAGACTAGGACTAACAGTTATCAGCATTCCTACAAGAACGTGTTGGATGGTCTTCAGTCTTCACGAGGTCAATCACATAACAGTATAATTCAATTAAAACATAGTGTTTCTGTCAATGCCAGGACTTCATATTCACCATATGAGCTAAGTGACAAAGCCTATTGGATTACATTATCACCAAATATCAAGATGGGTGTTTGCACGTCGACATCAGAGTTCATTTTTAATGGAAGCGGAGGGACCCTCCCATCATCTTGCCTTTAGAGACAGAGCTTACTGCGGTGCTGTTATTTTGACAGAGCTGAGACATATGGCGTGGGGCATTGTCTCTCCCGGATCATAGACCTGATACTATTTAGCCTGTGACAGCATTGGAGCTATGGTTTTAAATGATATGAAAACTGTCACTTGTAAACATTATAACGGCCCCTAAAGAGGTTTCGGCCACCTCCTGTTAAATTATTAAGATAAATAATATAAGGATACGACCATCATTATTTTTTATCATTTCTCTTTTTTATTATGATAAGATATTATAAAATATTATTTTCAGTTTATGCTTCCTTTTAATAAAATAATATTTATTTTAATTTTCATTTTTTTCTCAAAATTCTCTCCAAAAGTGATTGTAGGGTCCATGAAATATATTATTTTATCTAATAAAAAGAAGTAACATGATTAATGTTTCATTATTGCCTATGGTTTACTATTATAATATCGTTATAGAAATTATTATTTCAATGATAATTTCGATATTAAAAATTTGAAAGCTCCTCTCCTCTTGACATAGCTGAATATTTCTTAGTTTTTGTTGTATTCAATTTCAACTCAAGTAAGTTATTTTACTATTTTAGTTCTTTTTTTCTGAATTTTTGCAATTTGCTTCTCTTTGCTCTACTTTGGACTTTGTATCTTCTTTCTTTTATATATTAAATGAAAGTGTATATATACATGTACATGCATACATATATGTATGTATGCATCTATATATGTGTGTACGTATGTATGTACATAGATATGAGTGTGTTGCTGAATGAAAGTGTATACACATCTATATGTAGATATATATATATATGCATACATATGTATCTATATTTATGTGTGTGTAGGGAACAAGAGGAAAACTGGCTGAATATAGGTGAAGACTAGGCATAGGTGCCAAGCCATTATTACCAATTCTCTAAAATTTTATCGACTTATGACTCCAACAACACATGAGACCTAAAATTGTTAGGTGTATCAACTAGATTTATGGGTTTTAATAAGAGCCTTTTTTTCCCATGGACCTCATCTTAATTGCTAACTCTATGGTTTGAGTTCTACAACCTAGTTTTGCAAAACATGAGTTTAGCTAGACTACATGAAGTCTAACATCATGAATTAGTGCCACTTCAAATAATAGATGAAAGCCATGACTCTTGGAGTAGATTAAGTTAAAGCAGTCTTGATGAAATTTGCTTACACCTTTTTTCTCTCATATCAAGCATCTAAACTTTCAGAATTCTCCTAGACATCTAGTGCCTAGACACCTTAGTTGACTAGCTAGCTTTATTAGTTGAATCCTCCTCTTTCACTCCCACTCTCTCTTTCTTAGAGAGAAGATTTATTTGTAGAAATTAAATAATAGTCTCATGATCAGTCTCTGTCTTTGCTTTCGGTACGGAAGTTCTGGCATCCCAATTTTGATACTATTGTCTAAATTATCATAGATTTCGATTCAGTAGGGTGTCACCCATGGAAGATGCATGAGAATAGTTTATGGTATATCTAGTAATAGATTGAGTACTACAAACCTTTTGCGTTAGCCTACAAGAACAAAGAAATGATCATTGCTAACTTGGATATCCTAAAGAAGAATCTCAAAGCTCAATAAGGTCTCAATATGTACTGGGCCTTGTAGGTTGAATAGGTGGTAAGCTTACTCAGTTTTTCCCTTTAGAAAATTAAAAGCTATGAACAGCACTTGGTAACCAGCTTTGATATCTGAATGATGTTCTACTTAATTGTCCAACCATATTGCATAAAGGATTGGTGCTTTATGTCACAACCTTATCCAATATTGAATCAACTCCTTGAATTGTATCGATTCATTTGAATCATTTGATATGTATATAAATGTATATATGTGTGTATAGAGGTAGACTTGATTATATTCGAATGTAGCCAAGTTTAAAATCTAATTATGTCCCTTGTTCTTAGATTTACATGGATTCCGGAACCATCCCACCTTTTTTACCTTTTTCATCTTTGGGATTCATGAACTATGTGGATCCAAGGATAGAGGGAGGTGATCAGATTTATATATATAAAGATGTATTTAGCTATATTCGAATATAGCCAAGTTTGGAATCTTTTTATCTTTTTTATTCTTGGATCAATACAGATCTTGGAGTTAGCCCATCTTTTTTATTTTTTTCATTTTTGGAATCTGTAAACTGTGTAAATTTAAGGATTGGAAAGGTGACTGGATTTAGGCTTGACTATATTGGAAGGTAGCTAAGTTTTTTTCTCTCTATATATATACATATTGGTGGAAATAAAGAGAGAAAGTTTAAAAATATGAAGAATATTACCTTTTTAGCATTAGCAAAGTAAGTTGAGCAAGCTGGGAAGGAAACTCTAAGGTCTAACTATCCGTTTTTTTTTTGTAAGGAAGTTCAATTTGCTAAGAAATCTACTACTTGATTGGTCTTTTTATAAATATGTGCATATTTAAATTGATTAATGAAACGATCAAATGAAGGTCTCTCAAGTATATACGTTAGCAATGTAGTTGATTATGAAATTAGAATATGACCATAGTTGAATCACCTTTAAGAATAATCTTAAAGCTCTGATACATTTGAGTTCTTTCTCTCAATCCATACTATACTCATGTTAACTTTGCACAACGGATTAAAAAAGTGGATAGAGGAATAGTTAATACTGATAAGATATGACCATAATGATTTTTAATAACTGCTCTTCTATCAAAACGGTCATCGACTTTGAAAAGCTTGTATTTGGTTGGTAATTTTGAAAGTATACATAAAATAGAGATATTATGTAAACATTATTTCTAAATATGCATAAAACATAATCTTACCCTATATAATGATTAAATATAAAACATTAACTGTATATTAAATAAATATGAAACAATAGTTAGAGTGTTAAACAAATAATAAAACTTTTTTGCCTATCAAAAATAAAAAAAAAATGTCATCGAAAAAAAAAAAAGGGGAAAAAGATTGAGAAAGTGTGATTGGCCATCATTTTATGTGTTAGTTTTTTTAGATAAAAATTCTGTGCCTCATCCTTTGATTTGTGTAGTCATTTTATGCCTAATCTTTTGTCCTATCCACGAGTGCCTACAAAATGAATAATCATGTAAGAAATATTGGAAACAATTTAAATATTTAATATAAATTGTCGGCTTAATTAAATATAGGAACTAAATATTAAACACCATTTGGACGAGGGCTAAAGATCAAACGTTTGCCGGACGGAGAACTGAAAATTTCATTAAAAAAGTTCTGGTGGCAGCTGCTAAATTGCCCTTTCCTTAACGGGTTTGGATCCGAATCAAGACTCCCGTTACCGTAGCTATAAAACCCATTGGCGGCGGAGAAGAGGCACCCGCAATGGAGTTCGAGAACAGGAAGGCTCAAGCCCTGGCGGCCATGGCGGCGCCGGGGCCGGACAAGTCGCCCAAGGGCACGGTAGACGCCCCCATCGTCACCCTCCTCGATGCCATTAACCGCCACTCCTCCTTCTTCACCACCAGCTCCTGCTCCGGCCGCATCTCCATCCTCGCCCATCGCCCCCACACACCCCCTTCTTCCACCACCGCCGCCGCCGCCGCCGGAGGAAACCCTAACATCGATGCCGCGGCATCCAAGAAGAAGAAGAAGAAGGCTGGCGGCGGTGGTTGGCTCTTCGTCTCGCACGACCCAGCCGACCCGGAGGCCGTCGTCGACCTCCTCTTCGGGGACCGCCGCGATTCCGAGCCAGGGGATCTGGTGTTCCGGTTCGAGCCCCTCATCATTGCCATCGAGTGCCGGGACCTCGCCTCGGCACAGGCACTCGTCTCCACTGCGATTTCATGCGGGTTTAGAGAATCGGGTGAGTGACGCCTCTTCTTTCTTTCCTTTCAAAATTGCATCTTTGTCTGTAAGACTTGATTTATCTATTTTGTTGCGATTTCGTTGGTGGTTAAGAGAGCGTAGTGAGTGATTTCCCCCCTCTCCTTCCAAGGTTGTATCTTTCTTTGTGGGTTTCCCGTTTTTGATCTTTATCATTGCAAATTGATTGGAGAAAAAAAGTAGGAGCAGAATATTAGAAGAAAGACTTACTTGGGATGAAGAAGAAGAGGGTCAAGGTATGAAACTTCTCGGCTACAATGATATGCGTAAAAATTCATACAAAGCCTGTTTTTTCTTTTTTTTCTTTTTCCTAAAAAGGATGTAAATTATTCTTAATGACAGAACTCAATTTCAAATGTTCCTTTATGTAGCTTTCATATGGAAGAAAGCATCTTTCCTAACAAATGTTCTCCCTTGGACTGAAAGCCGGTGCACTGCTGCTTGAATATAAACTAACAAAAGATCCTTTAAAATTTACAAGGAGTTTGCATTAGACTCTGGGTGTAAATTTGAACGTTGCATCCGACCCAAAAAAGGCAACTCTGCTAGCTAAATCTTCGGTACCGTGGCTGTTGGAACTACAAGTTAACATTGATTACATTATTTTGCCAACCATGGATTACATTCAGATATTCTGCAATATATTTTTCATTTAAGCTCTGATTTGCAGGATTCCTGATATCTTGATGACTTACTCTCGTAAGGCTCTTGATTGTTCTTGATTCTTCCTGAAATTTTGGGCAGATGCTTCCTGCTGCATTAACTTGGTCTTGAGCTTCCTTTATGTTTCAATTTCTTCTCGCTTTTCTTTTTCTCAATTAGCAAACTTCAAATTTTGTAATGCGTGGTTATCTGTTTTTCATTTATATGCTTCATTTATATATACTAGTTTAAGGTACGGGAGTGATATTTACAAACTTAGCTATATAAGCATATGGACGACTGTAAAATCATGTGTTTATATATGATTTGTTTTTATTTATCAAGTTTTTAGTGATGCCACCAAAATGAAAACACTATTATTTAAGGATTTAAAGTTTAAAACATTTGTTCTGTTGAGTATAGCTTGGTCTCATGTCATTGTACATTTTGCCAAATTTCCTGGTAGCGTCTACAAAAGTGCTATCTGTGCTGCCTCCTTGCAGCATATCTTTTTTTTCTTGGTATATAGTTTCCTCTTACGTTAAGCGCTCCTCTTTCCTTATGCCTGTTTTATATCTTTATCTTACACTCATATCTTTCATCTTTGCACTTAATTTTTTCAACATTCTGTCTTTTTGTTTAACAATGTTATATTTGATGTCTTTGATGCAAATGTTTAATTGTCATTTAGGTATGACAAGCATACAAAAACGTATTATGGTTGCCATACGATGTTCTATACGTTTGGAGGTGCCATTGGGCCAAAGTGGTTTGATAATGATTTCACGAGAATATGTTCGGTACATTGTCAGGATTGCGAATGATAAAATGGAGGCAAATAGAAAGAGAACGGATAGCTTTCTTCATGTTTTACAAGTTAAGGTAAGCCTAATTAATTATATCTTTTTCATTGCAAGAGTCATGCAAGCATTACTTGGTTCTCTTCTATGTTATTGTTTAGCCACTTAATTTTTTGGTAAATTGTCCTAAAAGATTAAGATGAGAGGCCTTTCCCAATCGGATCAATAGAATTACCTGATCCAAGTACTCTCATTTTTCTGGTGCTTTTCTGGCCTTAACCTCTCTCAAGTGTTTTGAATCAAGTTGCTATCTTCTAGTTCAGTATCAGCTGTTTCATTTAAATCTTACATCAAAGATTTTGACCTGCTTTCTTGATTTTGCTGCATTCTTTGAGACATCAACTAAAACAACTGTTCTTTCATCTTTTATATAAAAATGTATATAAATAGAGTTCTTTCATCTTTTATATAAATAGAGTGAAGTCTGTCTATCTGAATCAACTTCCAATGCTAGAAGAAAGAATAAAGGTACATTGAGAAGGAAGAATGAGTTCAGAAGAACTCCCTCACTGGTCATCATTCTCTTATTGAATAACAAGATCAGCACATTGTAGTTTGTTGATTGTCAAGGTTAGTCTTAAAATTTGAGTTCATACATTTAGTGCACATAGTGCCAGGCAAAGCTTATGCAACTATAGTATTAGATCACAAAATTGATAAACTTGCTAATGGTATTATCATGTGCATGGATATAATTGATACACAACAGGTGTGTAACTTGATCTATGCCCTATGGGGAGTTCGGTGTGCTTCTTATGTCAGATCAATGCCTCAAGGTTCTGGGATTTGTTGAATTCAATTTTCTTTTTAATTTTTTAAAGTAAAGGTAAACAAAATGGGCAGTATCAAAAGAATTAGTGATTTTGGTTTGGAGTAAAGTTTTCACCCAAAATAAATTTCTGAAAGTCTTGTATTAACAAAAAAGAGAACCAACAACTTTGTCTACTTTCTCATTTTCTATACAAAGAAGATAGATAGGAAAAAGGGAAATTGAGATGGAAGAGCCAGATGCTTTAATGGTATTTGTAATTTTTCTAGTTTATGAATTCTTTCTGTTTTTTAAAATGAATTATACCAACTAATTTTGTGGTTCCATTTTGGCCATGATGGATCTTGAATCTTGATGGAACTATCAGGGTCTCCCACGACCAGGAAAGGAGATGATTGATTCTAATAAAAAAGGTCAAGAACAGATTGCTGACAAAGGAGATTCGTTAGATCTTGAAGCTAAGACTAATGTCATGTTGTCAAAAATATCAAATGAGAATGACACTGTAAAGTCTCATACCCAAGATAATGTCTTGGACTTCACCAGAGATAGATGTGATTCTGAATCTGCTGGATATTCAGGAGAAGTCAATTGCACTGTTGCTTATGGCGAGAATTCTTTAAAGTTATCTAACCCTTTACATGAAGTGGAAGTTGGATATAGCAATAAAGAGATGACCAGCAAAGATCCTAACATAGGTAATAATCTGAGAACCATTTTATGTCAATTGTATATTTCTTTGCTCATATTCTGCTGCGTTTTTCCAACTTTGATTTAAAGATGATTAGTTATTTATTATTTATGACATATCTTCTGCTGCATGGTCATTGTTTAATGACATCTTTGTGTATGATTAGTCAATGCGTATGCCTTTCTACACCACAATAGAGAAAACCTATAGTCTCTGTTTGTGATACATTTCCTGAAGTTCCAAGTAATGCAATGCTTTTGAAAAGAATGGCTAATTTAAACACTCAACAATCTTAATTTAAAAATTCTGATGCAAAGAAGCCATATCAATCTCTACTGACTCTCTCTCTCTCTCTCTCTCTATATATATATATATATATTATATTTCTGCTTCTGTCAGCAGAGTTATACTGAAATGAACCCAGCTTTTATAATCCAGCAAATCAATGACTTTTTCATGAGTCTTCTTTACATAGCGTTTATGCTGAGCTACTATTTTTTGGTTAGGAAAAGCAGCTGTTGCATAGTCTGATGACTAGTGTTGTGGCAGACCTCGCTGACCCAGTCGCTGATCCAGTAAAGTAAAGCCTTGATTTTGGTCTGACTTTTCGAGGAATTCGGGGCATTGTCGCTAACTATAAAGGATAAAAACAAAAGCAACAAGTCTCGTCACAAATAATACCAGCTGCTTTTATCAACACTGACCCCTTTTTTTATCACATTGTTAATGCTGGTTCTGATATGTGCATTAATCATCTTGTCAGATGACAAGGGACTAAAACTTGAACTTTCAGATTCATGAGTAGATGAATGCTGGAGTGGAGTTGCACTAGAGTGGTGGAAATGCTTCTGATTGTTTTCATATGTCAAAACATGGAATGGTAAATTGGGAAATGAATACTTGCACATATACCTAGGTTCGAAAGATGAAATTTCTTGTTAATTAGAGATACATCTTAGCCTGCTATACTCAAGCTCTTGGAGGTGGTTTTGTTTTGGAGGTTGAGTGTCCACTTCCACATTATGAGGCAACAAAAATCATTTGGTTGATGCCTGCAGGACCATATGGCTATTTATGCTAGAAAAAGTTGGGGCTGATTTTTAATCTAAAGTTCCCATGTAGATGTAGCAACCATTCCTACCTGGAATTTCTGCAAGAAAATATCATAATTTACTTGTTTATTCTACCTCTGATGGAAGTTAGAAGTTTCTAGATCAATTTGCATTTGAATTATAACAGATAACCTGAAGAAGCTATAATCAGAAGGCCAAGACATAAAGGAAACAATCTGTTCTTTACAAAGAACACTGCATTATCCATCTCAAGAAGATGAGAACTCATTTTTTTGAATAGATGGATATAATGCATTGTGTTTGGTCCACTGATTCCCTTGCTTTTTAACTGTTAAATTTGCATTTCTCTGTGTATATAATTTTCTATTAATTAGCTCACTGTGTAATAATGATATTCAACTTATAGTTTTATTCCTTTATGTGCTTCCAGTGATTAAAATTGCATCACTCTTTTTTCTCTATAGATTAAGTTGCAATTTATCAACAGAGTTGTCAGGAACACCAAAGTACTCTCTTTCCGTTGTCATGTTAAAGATTGTTGGTGAGCCTATTGAGAAGCTCTTCCTCTGGGGTCAATCAGCCTGTACTTTAAACAGTGGAGGACAGGAATATATCCTTGTGTTCGGCGGCTTTGGAGGCTTAGGACGACATGAAAGAAGAAATTCTTTGCTCACGCTTGATCCCCAGTCTGGCCTCTTAAGTGAAATAAATTCTACAGAACCCCCATCTCCACGCTTGGGTCATACATCTTCCATGGTGGGAAGAGATGTTTATGTTATCGGAGGAAGGGGTGGTCCTTCTCAAATTCTTAATGACGTCTGGGCTCTGGATACCACTGAAAATAGGTGGTCATTATTAGAATGTACCGGCAGTGCCTTTAATCCTAGGTAACTAGCTTAACAATTGAGCTTCAAATTTTAGACATGTTGCTTGCAAGTTTTTTTAATGCTGCAATATCCTTAAGTGAAGATATTAAACTAGCTTAGCAGGTTATTTTGCAATATTTTACTAATAAAAATTTGCCTAAATCATCTTTCATCATAATTCAGTGCTGAAACTCACCCCCCCCCCCCCCCCCCCCCCAACCTTTTTTTTTTTTTTTCCTTAGAACTTTAAAGGGTGGGATTTTACCAACTTGGCAAATAGGCACCCTCTTTTCTTGACATCATCAGGTGTCTGCGGAATCAAATAAGCAGAGAACAGTCTGGAGAGGTTGTGTCCGTTTACTGTGGGACATTGGAACATATTTTTAATATTAAATAGTATAATTGTATGTTAAAAAGATTCACTCAAAGAACTGATATCAGTATTTTTGGTTCTAGACCCAAGTTGCAAAAGAGTTGAATCAGCATTGAGCAAAAGTAACACACCTCTTAGAATTGAAGTAATTTTTTCCTCTTTTTAAAGTTCGGTTGATACCAAAAAAAAAGTTTCTAGATTATTGAGGTTTTCTGATCCATACTGCCAATTGAGACTCTTTTTTTTTTTTTTTTTTAAATTTCAAACTGTAGTGTGATAGATTGCTTTAGTTCATATTCCATAGATAAGCTTGTTCAGTATGAGTTGTTGAAATAGTTCTAATTACGATTCAGGAAGGAAATGTTTACCATAAGTAAATTTAGAG
The DNA here is from genome assembly GCA_017589505.3 of Metroxylon sagu. NCBI lineage: Eukaryota > Viridiplantae > Streptophyta > Magnoliopsida > Arecales > Arecaceae > Metroxylon > Metroxylon sagu. The sequence continues at coordinate 283,754 of JACVBY030000552.1, read as the reverse complement.
ATGCAAATTCATTTTCGTTTTGACTTAACAGATCTGTTCTATGCTTTACAGGCACCGCCATGCTGCTGCAGCTGTAGGCCCAAATATATATGTCTTTGGAGGTCTTCATAATGAAGTGATATATTCGTGCATGAATGTCTTGAACACTGAAACTCTGCAGTGGAGCGAGGTTAGTATCCAAGGAGATTGGCCCTGTGCACGTCATTCACATTCTTTAGTAGCCAGTGGCCCTCAGTTGTTTATGTTTGGAGGTCATGATGGTGAGAAGGCACTAGGTGATCTCTACAGTTTTGATGTTAGGACATTACAGTGGCAAAAAGTGAAGGCAGCTGGGAGAGCTCCTTTTCCAAGATTCTCACATTCGATGTTTATCTATAAAAATTATCTTGGGATCATTGGTGGTTGCCCTGTTAGGCAAAAGCATCAAGAACTGGCTTTATTGAACCTGCATCATCTTGTCTGGGTGCACGTGACCATTGACTCTTTTGGTAGAGACCTTTGGGTTCGCAGCTCAACCTGTCTTACTGGTGATGATCTTGTTATTGTTGGTGGGGGAGCATCATGTTATGCATTTGGAGCAAAGTTTAATGAGCCAATGAAAATTAATTTACATTTGTCAGAGTCTCTACACAACCTCCATTTGGATAAGGCAAATAAGTTGTTTTTACAGTATCATGACACAAATGGAAACATGAATCTACAACAGAACAAGCATGTAGATGGCATGTTTGATAATTCTGATGTAAATTGTAGGGTTGACATTTCTACCAATGAAGATGGACATGACGTGGATGGGAAACACCTTGTTATAAAACTTGAGAAAAAATATGCTAAACCTGCAAAAGATACATTGAAAAAGTTTGGATGGTTAGATCTTACTAGGAAGGTTCGGCCAAGTCAGGATGGATGCTATATTCATTTACCAGTTAGCACAAATTTTCATGACTTGTATGTGGAAGAACAACTTAATTCAGTAAATAACTTTGATAATCTGGGAGCATTTCATCAAATAAGTGCATTTTCATCAAAGGGTCTTTCTGTAAATGAGGTTTCTCATTCAGCAGCATTGAACTTTTTCTTGTCATGTGGTGGTTCTTTACTGAATGATGATGCGGTCTGCATGAGAAAGGTTTACAAATCTCCAGAAAAGATGATGAAAGAATCAGTTTGCTCTTTGTTGAGGGCACAAAGGATGCCTCTGCAGCTGTTGGAGCAGTTGCCTACAAGGTATATTCCTTTAACAATGTATAATAACTCAATAAGTGATTTTGCAATTTAAATTTTGTTCTCTCATTTTATAACTGCTACCTGCATGAAAGCTTGCATATTTTTCTTGTTAAAAATCTAATTTAGGCAAGCCAACATACATACATCTTTGCGCAAAATAACCTTTGCTGTTTAGGTGGGAGCATCTTGGGGATATTGTTGTGCTACCAAAAGCATCTTTTAAGGATCCTATATGGAACTCTATAGGGAAGGAACTTTGGCCTATAGTTGCCAAAGCACTTGGTGCTAAGCGCCTTGCACGCCAAGTAAGTGACTGTTAATCTGCCTATATTTCACTTTATATTTCATATCTTTTGCATAGATCAGACGGTGATTTAATTACTTTGCCTAAATTTCTGACTTTCCCCCACTATATGTGGAGTGCACCAATTAGAATTGCATGATTTAGGATGCAGGATTGACGTATTAGTCCACATTCAAGTCCACCTAATGGTTAGCCTTCTAGCTAAAATAAAGCATCTATGGCTAGCAGAGATCTATAATATTCAGGTCATACAACAGTCGAGCCTTCTCGCTAAAATAAAGCATGTATGGCTAGCAGAGATCTATAATATTCAGGTCATAAAACAGTCACCATAGAACAGTCACCATAGATTTGCGGCATTAAAGTTGCAGAATCAGGCTGAAGTAGAAGTAAATGACAAATGAAATTAATACACCTCATAGGATGTTATGAATGTTATAGCTGTATAAAATGGAATATAATAATTATTTTGTGGAGCATGCAGTAGTGGCTCGTTATTTTGAATTCTTTGACATTATTAATGTTCAAAGTTATGTAGCAAAACACAATTATTTTGTGGAGTGGCTAATGGTTGTTATTGGCTGCTCAATAACATATTATATTGACAACATCTACAATTTTGCTGGACCTTATTTTCTTCATTGTGAAGTTTTGAACTTGGTTGTAGCTTCTCTGCCAGGAAGAACATATTATGCTTAAGGTTTAAAAGGAACATTTATAAGGCCAATAGTGTTCATCTTTGAAGTGGTTTTGTACCCTAAGCGGTTGTACATCAGCATCGTAAAAACTTACAATCTAGTTTACGTATGCCTTCATACATAAGTGCTCAACAACCTATTCTTCAAGTTTTGATCAAGGTTGTAATGAATGATTCGACATCCTTTGGACATTCAAACGGCATCTGGCACTTATCATAGTAGATCCAGCATCATCAGTATCTATATAATATCTTGAATACATATTACAAAGTTGATTAGCATCACCTTTTAGATCCTTGTCTCTGGGATATAATTGTCATAGATGTTTAACATGGGAAATAAAGGAACAACTAAATTAGATCCAGTTTTCCTTCCTTTTTCTTGGATGAGGATCTAGTTTGACAATTAAACATATGTTCTAATTTTGCTGCTGTGAAGTTGAAGTTTGTTTAACAGCTTGGGGTATTCTTAAAATCATTGAGAATTATGATTGGGAGGAAAAATACTTCCTGCTTACTAGGTTCTAATGTCAAAAATATCCTTAGGTGCCCACAAGAACACCTTTTCAGACATTGTGGTTTTTATTTTTTGGTTGACCACAGAAATTTGCACTGTCGAACAGAATAATCACAACTGTTATCAACCATCATCCAAGTACCATCTTTGAATGTGCTATAGTTATAATTTTCTCAATGTGGACGTCTACCAAAATTGTGCATACATATTAGTTGCTTGAATTTGTTCGATGAGTTGTGACTTGTGACCAACCTGCCACTTAGATTTTTGAGAAGCTGCCAAAATGATAAAAAGGTTATTATCGGCAAGGTTTTAAATCAGGTATTTCAGTTTTTTCATGGAATAAGGCATCCTAGTAGTTGCTTGGAGCGCTTTTTTTTTTTTTTCTTAAAAATAATTATTTATGAAGCTTTAATATTTTATTTGATTTTCAAATATATTTGAACTTTAAAAGTTATATCTTTATGATAAATTAATTTTATTTAAAATTGATATCATAATGTATTATGATCGAGATAAGATGAGACAAAACGGTTAAGATCAGTTTCGGAATCTCTTTAGGATGAGCTGAGACTTGAATCACCGGTTATTGGACATGTTGGTGCTGTACCCATAAAGTTAGAAACAGCAACCTACATACTTCTTATCTCCAAACACATTGCTTTTTGATATACTTGTATTTAGGGACCATCTGTCTTCTGATGTACTTAATAACGCGAAATTACTGACTTTTAACAGGGTCTAATTTTGCCTACTGGAACAAGAGACAGCACGTTAGAAATTCTTGTAGGAGATGGTGGGTGGACTACTCATCAAGAGAATGGAATCCTTTATTCATTTGATGCAACAAAATGTATGTTTTCATCTGGAAACCTTTCTGAGAAGCTTCGTATGGCTAGCCTGGACTGTAGAGATGAGATTATTGTGGATCTGTTTGCTGGAATTGGATACTTTGTGCTTCCATTTCTTGTCAAGTAGGACTGGATTTCCTTGACTTTAACTTCTTTATTTATTTGTATTTCATTCAATGTTAAGTGGTTTTCTGCCTGTAGATTAATAATATAATTCTTGGCTAGGGCGAAGGCAAAACTAGTTTATGCGTGCGAGTGGAATCCCCATGCTTTAAGGGCTCTCGAGCATAATATCAATGCCAATTCTGTGGCAGATCGGTGTGTCATACTTGAAGGAGATAATCGTGTCACAGCACCCAAAGTATATACTATTTTTCTTTCTAGTCTAGCTTGGATGTTCTAATCATATATACTATTTTTTGACCTAATTAAATGTCTTTTAGGTAGAAGCTTTTGAAAATTGTTCATGCTTTATGGAAGTTAAATATGTTTCCCATATTCTTCCTTCTCTTCTAAGTGGCTGACATATTTTTTGCTGCATAATTTTTAAATATTACAAGGAACATATTTGTGCAATGTTAGTTTCTTTATTGTATAATTTGAAACTGTAGAATGAACATTTTAAATACCAATAAGCTCAAATTCATAGCATTATTAATAATCTTAAATTTCAGTTGATTAGTTTAATCTACATTTAATTTTTTGGGACATGATTATACACTAGTAGCTCAATGCAAGTAAAATATATCGAAGGTTAAAAAGAAAAAAAGTAATCAACTAAAGTAGCACAACTTAGTCTACAAGTTGCACGTCTTTTAGGACACTTATGGAAATACATTAAGGTCCTCTTTGGGTATTACTGCAGGAATCTGGAGAGAGTGAGGGGGGGCATAGGGGGAAGGAAATAAGGGATTTTTTCCCCAGATATGGGCCATGCCTCATGGAGGTCTTTTTTCTTCCTCCCGTGGGATTGGGTTGGAGGATGTTGGGTATGGACCATGCCCAAATAGGCTGCTCAATCCATAAGCCAACAGGAAATGCAGCTCAATCCTGCTGGTTTACCCAAATAGGCCCTTAGAAGAATTGCATGTCTTAAAATACTAGTACAAGACAAGTTTTGGCACCATTCTACAAAGATATACCATTGCCAATGCTCAGCCCACAAAAGCACAATGCCTCATATTTTCATCCTTGTTCTCAAAGACAGCTAGCAAAATTTCTAATTTAAACTTGAAGGCCTAAAATATTTCCGTGATATGGAAGAGCAGGCTTTCACTGGATGATAACATAGTCAAGGTGCTCTGGCTTTTTTTTGATGTTTTTCCTTGACACATAACCCTGAACTAAAAACAACATGTAATTTTCTGGACAACCATTGAGAACAAGGTTGGCCCACCGCCCACCTGATGTTTCTGCCTGTGGGAGCGCCTGGTACTGAAGTATTTTTCTCCACCCATAATCAAGATAGTCACTAGCTAACCCCTTTTTTTTCCTTCATGAATTCTCCTTGGATTCTCCTTTTCTTGAGCATGCCTGCCTCCATCAAGTCTTGAGCTCTGTCTTTCTTAATTTTGGGTTTTCTACTATTTTTTGAGAATATTAGATTTTTGTTGGGATTAAGTTGGTCTCTGCATTGGGTTATGGGTGTGAGCATTATTTTGCATCAAGTTAGTATATGATTTTGGACTATAAAATTAAGTTCTTTGTCAGATATTATGATCTTCCTAACTCGGTAAATGGTGATGAGCAATAATAGCTGAAGCTATTCCAGACTGTCAATGGACCTAAATTTTATTCCTGGTTTGCCTAGGTGGTTTAAATGAATTAGTTGCTACCATGTGTTGCAATAGGGTCTACTTATAATGTCACCATTGACCACATGATTGAAAATTTTTACTTCCTGAATCCTGATTTGACCAAGTTACTTGGTTTAGCTTAGGTGCGTGCAATGAACCTTCTCATCTTCCAGATTTATAGCATGAGTAGACAAGGGCATCATTATTTAGTGTATTTACCATATTGAAGATGTTTTACCAGTGGCTAATGTAAATTATTTCTGCATTAGGGGGTTGCGCATCGTGTTTGCCTTGGTCTCCTACCTTCAAGTGAGTGTAGTTGGGTTACTGCTGTGAGGGCTTTGAGGTAATAAATGCATCTGGCTAGTGATGTTTCTTTCACATTGCTTGTTTTCTACATACAGAAAGAACTAATTTAATTTTTCATGAGTATGGTTTATTTGACATTGTCACTTTTCTGAAATTGTTTTATATAGATTTTCCTTTTGTTTTTAAAATAGTTATACTTTAGGATATTGAAATTACAATATGAGGGGCATATTTGGTTTATCGGGATCTAAAAGGAACTTCTAATTAACTACCAAGCTTTTCCCTGCACTATGTCAATATGATGTGTTTGAATTTTTTTTTTTGTTATTTTTAATTTTTTTGAATGGATGGGGTGGGGTGGTGGTGAGTTCCTTATGTGGTTGTCCTAAGGTGCAAATTTAGTGGAATTAGATATAAAATAAAACTCCACTCTATGTTGATGCCAACTGTGATTAGTTTTGGTTATCATGAATTTGTTTGACTGCTAAGCTGACCCAAGATGAACGAGGCTGGTTTTTTTGTGGTGTTGTATAATTATTACATGCCTTGACTTTTTAAGGGTATAAGACAGCAATAGAACTATGATATATAAGATTAGATTGTCGTAGGGTTAGAGTTGTAGAGATGGGAGTATTGAACGTTGATGTATGGCAAATTAAGTATAGAATACTAAGCAAGTGATGACAGAAGCATAAAATTATATGAATTTGAGGATGAAATGATGGGAAATCTACTATAACTCTATGTACGTGTGCAGCAAAGGTTTGTGGATGCTCTGGTAAGAAGAGCAACTCAAAATCGAGAGGGGCCACCATGAGGATGTTAAGTTTGATGCATAAATAAGTAAAAGTTTTTAATCAATACATTGAAGCAAGGTCCGCTATACAGGGTATCAATAAGGCACTAATACCAGGCTGGTATAGTTCGGTATGGTGTGCATTGGATCAAACCGGTGGCATACCGATTAGGTGGATCGAGAGGCCCCACCTACGTCCACCACTGTATTGAGCTAAATCGGATGGTTTGGTTTGGTACCAATGTTTAGTACGTCGGTGCAAATAGTTTGCGCCCTCCTGTGTACCAAACTAGGAACTGGGACGGTTTAGCTTGATTCAATCCAAATGACCCTGTTCGGCTAACCCTATACGGGTTTCTTAAATTAAGGTCAAATTTGTGGAGAATCCATTGAAATGGTATGGACGCAAGCTCTTGACAGACTCTTTGAAAGTTAAAGAGTCATGTTATATCCATTAACATGCTTTCTAATGGTTTGAAATGGAAGGTGATAGTTACAATGCCTGCTATTGAGGTTCTGACTGAGTGCATGGGCTGAATTGAATTGTTATGTTGTATTGGAATTAATGCCTTGCAAGATCTCTGTGATGCTGAACACATATTAGAGAGGAAGTGGGAAATCATATGTATTGAAAGCCTAACTCAAAACACAATGAGTTACACGGAAATGCAATGTTTAAAATGCCCTATGATCTATCTGTTTGTTACATTTATGCTAGATAAGGTGTATCCTTTCCTGCTTGAGCTTACAAACAAATGAAATAACTAATGAGAAGAGAGTTGCCTCCAGAATTAGTTCACTTTGTCAAAATAGTTGTTGACCTGAGGCGTAATAACAGAAAAAAAGGGAAAATAGATGTTTAAAATGCATATCTGCAAGCAGGACATATGAACGCATTTGTTTTTTTGCCCCCTAAGATTTCCCAAAAAAGAAATATTTTCTTTTATAAGAGATGCTTCTCTCTACAGTGCTATTTGGGGCATGAAAATGTTGGTGTCAGTATTATTGGTCTGTTCATATTCCAGTGTCTCTCCATTTGGATCTATCAAGTTTTGTCCTTTGAGCCTGCATCATATTAGTGTTTTACATGATACCCTGCATTTTGCACCCTGGTCTTGTCAGCTATTTTGCCAAACTTAACATAAATGGGATACATAATCTTTATAGCTTGTGTTGGATCCTGTTTTCCAGGGTGGAAGGTGGTATTCTACATGTGCATGGAAACGTCAATGACTCAGAAGAGTTATTATGGTCAGAATATGTTGTTAATTCCGTAAGCAGCATTGCACAATCTGAAGGTATTGATAATTCATTCATGTAAAGTTGACGGTGCTCAGAGCATGGAAAGCTAGTTTGCTCAGATCAAACATTTTGGTTCCCTGTTACAGGTTTACAATGGGATGTTTCAGTACAGCACTTGGAGCGTGTGAAGTGGTATGGACCTCATATTCGTCATCTTGTTGCTGATGTAAGATGCAAGCAACTATAAATCCGACACTTGTATGGGTAATGCCTATCAAGGAAACATGGTTCCAGTTATCCAATTGAGACGCGTCTGGCCAGTAAAATGAGAAGTTGGATTTGTGCACCTAGAAATTGCTGAATATTGTTCACAAAATTGTATATCCTAAAATTTTTGTATTGGATTTTATTGGATCATATTACAATAATCTTTTTTTCCCCCATTCCACTTGTGATTTAGAAATATGCTTGTGGAAGCTGGTTTTATTTTGTCCAAATAAGATTTGGCTGGTGAAATTAGAATGTACATGGTAGCAATTAGTTATAGTGGTGCCCCAGTTTCAAAGTGATGGGAATCGGACTGTTTTCCAGTGTCTTCATGCTGTCCTTGGATCCCAGTGGGTATGTTTGTAGCTCTGTTGCTAAATTGAATCTGGTGTATAGGAACAGTATGATGGTCACGTATCCTAAAATCCTCCTTTTAGTGAATTTGTGGTTGCCAAACCTTCAATAGGACTGATTACTTTGCGATTTGGATGCTGATACTGATTTCTGTATGGTTGATCAGCTAGGTTATGTGGCTTTCTGATGAATCATCATTGCCTGGTTCTGGTTCACATGCCATCCATGTTGGCATTGCAAGTATGTTAGCTTCAGCATTTTGTCAAGCTCGTGTCGGTTGAAATGTGATTTCTACGCTGTCAAATGAAACGTGTCAATTGTGCCTGGGGGATGTCATGGCCGATTTTTATGATGGACAATACTTCTTTCATGGACATCATAGGGGCCATGATTTTTAATTTTCTCAGGTAACAGCATCATGGTAACTCTCAGAGTCCTCTGGGTGTAGGCTCAATTCACCTGTGCATGCAAAGAGTAACATGGCTGCAGCGGATCATGTTAACTTGGAGACCTATGGGTGTTGTCAGACTCTCCGCCACCACCAATAGCTTGCAAAGTTAAGGATTACGACAAAGATTTTCTGGCGAGCAATTAATACTCTTATCACCTTATGCAATCTTTTACGCTATGCTATATAACAGTCATCAAGCACTTGGGATGCAGGTAAGGAAGATATCACATCGGCAGCCGATACTTCACTGAGAAAAACATTGGGGGGTGATTTACTAATTTTCCCAAAAATTATGACACTGAAGTACAGTGTTCCTGTTTGAAAAGATTCCATTCAGTGCAGTAATATTTTTCCTAGTTCTTACAGTTACATATAGACAAATGAATCAACCATATGGTATTTTTTTATATATCTGGGTAAAGTTCTACTGTTGGAAAATCAGTTGTTATCATGATAAAATATAACATTCTTTAGAATCAAAGTCCCAAAATATTTTCTCCTCCTTAGGAAATCACTAATTATTAATTCACAATTTCAAGACTCTTCTATTTTATTATTAAAGAAGTTGCTTTTCTATTCAACCTTAGTTGACTTTTTTTTTTTTAAAAAAAAAAATAGAGGTAAAATTTTAGGTTTTTCTACTGCTGCATTAAAATATCATTCTCCATGTCAGCATTGACAGACATATTTAGAAATTCTGCACGTCATTGTGTCCATCTTCTAAATTTAAAGGTGTTTATTTGCTAGTCTGTTGCAGACCATATATAGAAGCATATATCCTGCTAAAATTTAAGATTCTTTACAACAATTTATAACTAGATTGAATATCTTCATCTTGAACAAAGCCAACTCCATCGCCTCATCAAGGATTCTGGGTACCTTACCATTCCCCCACCTCTTGGAAAAATAAAACTCTTCTAGAAAGAAGAGTAGTTCCAAATGTTGCAAAGCAGAGCAATGCAAGTCCACCTCTCCAAAAACCCGAGATTTTTTGCAAGCAAACTCACAAGCCCACCCCTAACCGCATCATACAAATGAGTAAATTAAAAACAAAAACAAGCTAGGTATACACATAGCATCCCCTATCTGAGGCATAGAAGATACAAGACAAAACATGCGTCATCTTCTTGGTGACTGTGTGATCTAAATGGCGTTCGATATTTGACTTTCTTAATCTGGCACATGGTTCACCATTTCTGGATCAAAACCAATAAGCCCTTCCTTGAACCGAGCAGTGTGACATGACAAGTGCTATCAGAAGTTACATAAGCTTGACTGGCTGCCTTCCACCCTGCATCATTGCACAAAACTCCTCATAGTTGATCCTTCATCCTGCAGTCAAAATAAAATCATAATGAGGATACCATTTATGAATGCCATATAACTCCAAACCATAATTATCTCACATTATCTATGTCAATTTCTGAAATTATTTCCTTGATGGTGGATGCATCACCAATTCCATGCTCCTTTGTCGCTGATTCTAGCTCATCTCTTGTAATAAGCCTGATTAAAACAAAATGGCAAAAGAAAAGTCAAGACAAATCCAATACGAGAATTTTGTACAAGCACTTAAACAATTTAGGTTCAGATTGATGGAAGTAGCCTATGGATAAGTCAATGACATTGGTGTTCATCTCATTCAAGTCTGCGTCGATGCATTGTGGCAGTGATGAACTCAATGTAGTCAATGGTCCCATTTCCATCCACATCAGCCTAAAAGAACATTGCTTAGAAAAACAAGTAGGATGGTGGTCATGGAAAATAAAAGACTGCAAATTTTTGTATCTTACAGCACCCATGAGCTGCTTTACTTCAGCTTCTGAGAGCTTTGACCCAAGTCGGGCCAATCCTGTCTTCAGTTTTTCATATGTGATGGTACCACTCTTGTCAGTGTTGGTGAACATCTGTTTTAGCCCTTGAATTTCTTCTTCAGAAAGATTTTCAGCAATAACCTGTAAGTGGTTCAGATTGTTAGTACTGCAGTAGGACCATGCGTATCAAATCCAGAACATTTTCTAAAGACCATCCTTTAGTGCCATCATCTTTGAGCTTATTCATTGCTCTTGGTAGGATAAAAAATGTTTGTTGAGAATAAATTTAATTTCAAAATTAAATCCGTTCAAACTGATGGTGGCATGGAATATAACAAAATTGCTTTTTTAAATTATCTCTCTTGTGAGGGTATTTCCCATCGAATTTCATGTCCTTAAGAATGTCATGTCCTCACAAACTTGAGCAAAATGGGATTGCTGAATGCAAACATAGGCACATTGTTGATACAGATCTCTCACTCTTAGTTCGTTCTAGTATGCTTGATAAATTTCAGGCTAATGCTTTTGCTACCATGGTATTTCTAATTAATAAAATGTCCACTCGGTCACTTGGCAACATCTCTGCTTATGAAAAATTATTTAGCCAAAAACCAGATTATAACATCTTGCATAGCTTTAGGTGTGCTTGCTATCCATATCTTCATTCCTATGCTTCAACTAAAATTTCATTTTGATCAACCACATGTGTTTTTATTGGTTATAGTCTGAATCCTAAATGTTGTAAGTGTGTTGATCCTGTTACCAATCGTGCTTATCTCTCAAGACATGTAATTTTTGATGAAACAAAGTTTTCTTTTGCTGAGAAGGTAGCTGAACCACCTATTGCCAGTCCTAATCTTTCCTCAAATTTGGTAAACTCTCCCATCATTTCCTTACTCATGGACCCTCATGTTTCTACTTCTCCAGTCAATTCATCTCAACTTTCGATCCCTTCTCCTCCATTAGCCAACCAAATCATTGAGTCTACTCAACCTTCTTTTGAAAATCTTCCAGATGATAATCAACTTACATCAAATGTCTTGACCACCCAAATCAATATTGAGCTTACTAATTTATCTAAAACAACAAATGTCCATCCAATGCAAACACGTTCAAAGTCTGAAATTTTCAAACCTAGAGCCCTAGCTTGTACCAATCACCCATTACCAATAGCTCTAGTGTCACTCCTAATAATTTTTGAACCAACATGTTACTCTCAAGCTATTTGTCATTCTTAATGGAGAGAACCCAAGGCTGCAGAGTTTAGTGCCTTGCAAAAAAAAAGAAGGTACATGGTCCTTAGTTCCTCCCAAGCCTAGGCAAAATGTGGTTGATTGTCGATGGATCTATTGCATCAAACGCAAATCTGATGGCTCTATTGAACAATACAAAGCTCGTTCAATTGCAAAAGGCTTTCATCAACAACCTGGCGTAGATTACATTGAGACTTTCAGTCCAGTCATAAAGCCCACAACCATATGAGTGGTTCTTTCATTTGCTATTTCTAATGGCTAGCCTATATGACAAATAAACATTAATAATGCATTTTTACATGGCATACTCAATGAAGAAGTTTATATGATACAGCCTTCTAGATTTGTAAATTCTTCTTGGCTCAATCATGTTTGTAACTTCGCAAGGCCATTTATGGCCTCAAGAAAGCTCCCAAAACCTGGTTTCTTCATTCACTTGTTGTCTCTAAGGTTTGGATTACATTGCTTTTTCTGCTAATAGTTCATTGTTCATTCATCGCATAGCACCTATATAATTATTCTTCTTCTTTATGTGGATGATAGCATTATAACTAGCACCTATAAATGTACAATTCTCTACTCTATGAAGAATCTGGATTGTCTTTTCACAATGAAAGATCTTGGTCCTTAAAATTATTTTATTGCTGTTGAGGCTATCTGGAATTCTCATGGTTTGTATCTTTGTCAATCCAGGTATGTGCTTGATCTTTTGCATAAGACTAACATAACTGATGCAAAACCCATAAGCTGACCCATGGCTCCTAGTTCAAAGCTTTCCTTTTATGATGGTGCTCTTTTATCTAATTCCCTTGAGTACTGTAGCACAGTTAGAGCACTATAGTATCTCAATTTAACCAAGTCTGATATTGCTTTGCTGTAAATCAAGGTAGTTAATTCATGCATGCTCCACGAACTACTCACTAGGCTACAGTTAAGTGTATCTTGCATTTCCCCAAAGGTTCTATTACTCATGGGTTACAATTTTCTTTTAGTTGCTCATAATTAATTGCCTATTCTGATGTCGATTATGCTAGAGATCTATATAATTGCTGCTCTATTGATGGTTATTGCATTTTTCTTGGGCCTAATTTAATTTCATGGTGTGCTAAGAAACAGGCTACCATAGTACGATCTAGCATTGAATCTGAATATTATTCGCTAGCTCATATATTTGCTGAATATCCATGGATTCATATGCTTTTCAAGGATTTAGGTTTTTTTTTTAGCTTCTCCACCTGATATTCATTGTGATAATATTAGTGGCATATCTCGTGCTTCCAATTATCATGCTTGCACAAAACATGTCGGAGTTGATTATCATTTCATTTGAGATCGTGTTATTCGTGGAGATATTACTGTTAGTTTTGTTAGCTTCATTGATCAGTTAGCTGATATATTCACCAAAGGTCTCTCCACTCCTCACTTTGTCACTCTTTGCAGAAAATGTTGCATTTGCCATACGCTGCTCAGCTTGAGGGTGCGCAATAACAATATCATATCATATCATATCTGATAACAATATCAAATTAGATGATGTTAAATCTACTACCATAATCACTTCTTATATCAAGAAGAATGACTAAACTCCTATTTTATAGTAGTTGTATCACTAAGATTGTACCATAATATTTGGGATTTGTATCTATAAGATTGTTGTATAATTTTTGGGACTTGTATCTGTACAGCTCTATATATTGAATACAAAGTCATAGCATCATCAATGACTCTTTTATCAAACTGAATTGTCTTTTACAGTAGTTCTTCATTGTCAACCTTAGCCTTATTTGTTTTCAGTTTCATCCTAGCAAGAACATCATTGTCTCTAGGTTTATCGGATGCCTGTCCACCTTTGATCCACGGATGCTCTGAGCAAGTAGTCCAACCATAAAATAAATAAGATGTTGATAGTCAAATAAATGTAGCCACAAGTACCAACATAGTTTAGCAGTAGAAAATGATGAACTGCTTATACAGATACCTACCAAGAACTTGTGCTGAAGTAATTCTTCTCTTTGGATCCTGTGTTAACATTTTCCTGACCAGATCTTTGGCACTGTTTGATATAGATGGCCATGGATCACTTTCAAAGTCAATGTACCCTTGTAAGATGGCATCAAATATCCCTTTCTCCGTTTCTGCAAACCAGCATATTTGCATAGCAAAAGAAGATACAAATAAAATAACGAGGCTTGAATGCACTCATGGTCCCCAATGGATATAATAAAGATAATACAAGTCCCTTGAAAAAGTTGATATTTGTGTTATCCTTACCAGCCCAGAAAGGGGGAACACCACTGAGAAGAATATATAAAATAACACCTGCACTCCATACATCTGCTTCTTTCCCATAACTCTGCCGTAAAACTTCAGGAGCAACATAGTAAGCACTTCCGACCATATCTCTGTACAATTTTCCTAGAGTAATATTCATAGCAAACTAGTGAGCAGCAATATTCATGGCAAACTAGCGAGCATAATTTGATTACTAGACTTCAAAGGCACAACAAGACTCATATATATCAGAAAGCTTCTTAACAAATATCATGAATTAAAAATAACTCACAATCATGACTGCTGTTAATTGTATAGAATCTCAAACAAGAGCAAACTACAATGACAAGAAGTACGATTTCCACCTCTAACGAAAGACCAAGATGACCTCAGCTATATGTTTGTAGAATTAATTTGTAAATGCTTAAGCAAGGCAAGTTTTTTAATCAAAAATGAAAAATGACTTTCTACAGCTCAAAGTAACTAGTAGTCGGCCAAAGATCAGCATTCCCAAGTCTTATCTACAATTATAATGTAAACTCAATGAAGCAGACAACCAACTTCACGTCTCCATTATTTTTGCTAGGGAAAGGTCTAACTTTTGAACCAGAAATATAATAATTGTAACTTAGGAAAAAATCCCTCTAAAAGAAAAACCATCTTCGAAACCAGTGCTTAATCTCAAATGGATATGAGGTGCACTATTTACTTCTGTCTGCAGGTTTCACCTCTTATGAGAGGTATCTAAGAAATTGGTATAACTTTGTATGAGAATTTATTGGAAGTTTTAGATCTGTTATATTCATCAAATTTTCAGGCACACATCACCTTCTACATGCTAGACAGATCAACCAAGTAATAAACATCCTTGTGAGAACCAAAATGAAAAATAAAAATAGAAGAACCAAAATGAAAAATAAAAATAGAAGCAACTAGGATGACAGAATCCTCACTAAAAAAATCAGATTTTTTTTTTTTTTTTTTAATTGTACAACCCCAAGTTCAAGTTATAAGTGCATGCCTTATATTTTCCTCTACAGATAAACCTTAGTTATTTGATCCTGCAAGTCTTGCTAATTTTGGCATATATGATACAGCTTGTAGGGTCTTGGTTAGAACTAAGTCACCTTAAACATAAATGAAAATTGACCATTGATCACAAATCACAGCTCCTCTTTTGTGGGTGGACAATTTGGTATAAATGATTTAAGGAATCCATGGTTTTGGAATATGTGAAAGGGACTATTTACATGTTTTAATTAGTCTAAGTGACTACGAAAAAAGTTATCCAACTAATACTGCAAATTCAGACTTAGTTCTCAAAATTTTGTAAGGCTTGGCACGTGTATATCCCTTTGTCTATGCAGGTCCTGGTAGCATGACAGAAGGAAAATTCTGTATTCTTCGTCTTATTACCAAATATAAGCTTCAATGACTTTGGAACCCCTAGACAATAAACATCAAGAGATGTAAGGATTATCTAATTTGCATAGATAAGTTGAGATTATTTAGACATAAAACATAAGATAATTTTTTGTTGATTGAAGGTCCAGACTAATATAAGTACTTGGAGACCTCTATAAAATGCATTATGAAAAGAACATATAACTTCTATTCATAGTGACACTTGAAAAGAAGGAAGTGATAGCCTAATTTTGCATAATTGGTGCAACCCAAGCCTCCAATTTTTGGTGTAGTGAGTTCACAAAAGCCCCTGTTCAAGGATGAGTGAAATGTGATGTTTGTCCAACAAGATAATACGAACACCAATCTTTAGCCACCTTAAGCAGTATTACTCAAAAAATATTACAAAAAAGGCAACTTTTATTTTAAATAATGATTACCGATCAAAATAAATTACAGTTTCATCATCTTGCATCAAGTTTGCCACCAGAGCTTCAAAGGTGTCACCAATTCAAAATGCTTGATCACCTCATCCATGATAAATAGGTGGTCAAAATTATGAAGAGCACAAACAACACTCAAAGATGACAGACAATTTCTGAATGTAAGCTGAATATGTTTTAATTTGTCAAGGGACAGCAAATCTGTCTCATGTCCACATCTCGTCCAAAATCAGGATGACAGTTGTTGAATATCACAAGAAATTTCATAAATTGGAGGAGTTGATAACATACCTATGCCATCTCATTTAGATACCAATGGTAACCATCATGTCGAAGTTGTTTATGATGAAGCTCCAATGGATGGAAAACCATGATTATTGAGTAACAAGAAGCACCAACAATGTAAAGCTCAGCAAGCCTCATAAGGAATCATGAATCCTTCATGCCAATGTATTTCTATCACGGCTACCTTCTCTTTCATTCAAAGTGCACAAGGGTTATCCTATGTCACTCCCCCTATTCTAATCTTTCTAAACAAATCTAAATCCCTGTCCATATTTAAGCCCTCTATAGTTCTCTTTGGCAACAATATATACCATCTTAGCTTCTTGTAATTTTGCCCACAGCTAGCGGCCATACCTCTGCTTCCTTCCATGTCCTCCTTTACACCTTACTTCTCCCACACTGCCACTTGGACATATGCCTCCAAGATGGCCATCTTATGTGCTAAATTTTCTTTGTTGCCTAACATTCTGATCCATAAGTTGCATATGTTTATTCTTATACAACTTGAGAACAAGTCCCAGTCGTGACAATTACACATCACCAACTTACTCTAAAGTCCCAAAGGTGACAGATATACAAAACCACAAAGCCCTCTACTTCATCCAGCAAACTTTCCTATATCTTCTTTCCTCTGTCAAAAGGTCCCAGGATAAATTTCTGTCTTCAGTCTTTGAATTGGGAGATGATTTACAAACATCCTCCTTGACTTTGTTTCCTGACAGCTACTCCTCCAAAAATGTCCTCATTCCAAAACTTTGTAATGTAACCATTTTTACCAGATCCCACCATCTCTTCCCCCCATGGTCTTGGACCCTAACATTCCACCACTTCTCACAGTTACATTTAATTTCCCCAAGAACTTCAACAATTTTTTATTGCAATCAACTATCTGATTTGACATCATTTTTTGGCAAAGCTTTCAGCTTTCAACTTGACCTATTACAGTTTAACAATGTTGCACAAACACTGTAGATTTCCTATGATAAAGAATATGCCATCAACATCACAATTTGAAGTCAGTCTACAAAGAACCTTTCCTTCCTGTTGCTTCCTACGGGGATAGCAAAAAATTTCCTCTTCATTCACTATTGAACCACGTATGACATTCTATCATGGAATTCCCTCTACAAGTAAGCCCTTTTCACATTTTGCCCCTTAAAACACTAATCTTCATACACATAATAATCCAATTCATCTTTACCACAAGATGGCATGCTAAAAGGAATAATGAATCATTATTATCTAATAATATAATACACAATATTGTGATATATTATTATAGTCATGTAATAAAATTATAGCGTTATATAGTATAATAATATTATATTTGTATACTATATTATAGTATTTTATAATATTATTATATTGTCCTATTTTATACTACACAATATGTTATAATTATAATAATATTTTTATATAATTATAATAATTATATTTTATTTATAATATATTATAATAACATTATTATATTGTAATATTAAATGTTGTTCTTGTTCGGTTTCGTAATCTTCAAGTTTAATGAAAAAACAGCTTTATAATATAATTATTATTATATTAAAATAGTTTTCTAATATTTGGTAAGTAGAGCTTTTGAGAAAAGTTTCAAATTCAAGCCTTTTCAAATAGAACTTTTAATAGCTTTTGGTGATGTACTTTTGAATATTTTATCAAACACTATAAAATTATTCAAAAATACTTTTAGACATTTAAAAATGTTTTTGAGTCTTTCAAAAACTAAGCCAAACAAGACCTAACACTTGCATGTTACAAAGAGTGAATGGAAGCTCCAAATTCATAAAGCTTGATCACCTCAATAGAAATTTGGTTATAGCTACTTTAATTGTATGACAAAATTACATAAATCATAACAATTTTTGAGAGTCTCTGGGACTAGAATTGGCGAACCGGTTCAAATTACTATTATGTTCCATGATGATCTTTCCATGTCAAACTATGAAAAGTACCAAAAATAAATCAAGTTAACCTTTATTTCCATTCAAACCTGTATATTTCTCTATTTGCTGAAAATTTATGTAGCAAGCATGGTACTTTACCAATTCTCTAAGGATTAAATGATATGAAAACAATTAATAAAGATAAGTCAAGGTATGGCAACAACTGATTGTAAACACCTAGATTAAAGTTTGAATGGAAAGGATTTTCTTTCAAGCAAAGAAAGGCATGTGTTCTTTAATAGATTTCAAATCCGGTGAATTAAGGGTAAGGTTTAACAATTATATACTAGAGATTAAAAACCTCAATATCATATTTTATTTTGTATAAAAATATGTAAAAATACATACTAGCCATATATTCTAAGATTGCTACCATCTTCTTGTATGTAGCACTCGTTCTTTCACTCCCTTATCCTATTTTATATTGTTATTCAATAGGACTGCTAATCCTCTAATTCTTTATATTAAAAATTAATTAAAGTTAAAGTTAGATTAGGATGGAAACGGATCATAAAAAATAGATATTGGGCCCTTCCACTAATGAGCCTAAAATAATTAGACCTTACGTCTCCACGCCCCATACTTACATATAATAATCACTGAAATGGACTATTTCAATACTTTACTGCTCACGTCATTTATTTAAACTTATATCTTCCCTCCAAAATCTCACATTCAGAACAAGTGCCACGATTGAATTTGATGATGAATAAAATAGGGAAAAGAAAGAGAACATTCTTACCATCTTCGATGAAGACGGAGTGCCCGAAATCGACGGCCTTAAGCATGGCCCCCTCATCCTTGGTGGCAAGCAAGAAATTCTCGGGCTTGAGATCGCGATGCATCACCCCCATGAAGTGGCAGATGTGGACGACGTTGACGATGGCCCGGCAGATGGTGGCGGCGGCACGCTCCGAGTAGTGGCCCTTGGCAATTATCCGGTCGAAGAGCTCCCCTCCCTCGCACAGCTCCATCACCAGATTCACCGAGTGCCGGTCCTCGTATGCCCCCTTGAACTCCACTATATTTGCCTGCCCCCTCAGGTGTTGCAAGATCTGCACCTCCCGCCGGACGTCGTCCCGATCGTTCTTGCTCGACAGCTTGCGCTTCGAGATCGACTTGCAGGCGTACCGATTCCCGGTCGCGATCTCCGTGCAGAGGTAGGTCACGCCGAATTGCCCCCGTCCCAGCTCCTTCCCCAGGGTGTAGAACGACCGCACGTCCTCGAATGGCTTGCCGAGGATCGTCTCGGCAGCTCGCGGCGCGGCGATGGCCGGCGCCTTCAGAGGCGAGGTTGGAGGGCCCTTGCGCACCTTGGCCGGCGGCGGCGGCGGCTGAGGCTGGTTGTAGCCATGGTAGGAAGAAGGCGGTTGAGCGGGCTTGGACTGTTGCTGGTGGTAGTCGTAACCATTGGCTCCTCCGCCTCCCCGTCCTCGGCCATTCTCCTTACTGAAGCAGTGGCCCATTTCTTAGCAAATATATCCAAGAAACCGATTCAAGAAGAGGCGAGGCGTGTAATTGGGACGGGAACAAGAGGAGGAGGAGATGCGTTGGTGTCAGATTTCAGTCAGATGTGGCGCAAGGATTTGATGGACTGAGAGACAACCCGACGGACGTAATCACCGCCAAATCGTGCCTGCAATTACTTGGGTGAACGCTCTTCTTATCCCGTCTGGCTTCTCTATTTTTTTTCTTTCCTACTGTAATTTTCTCTGTTTTTTAGTGTTCGTCCTGCTACGAGGAGCAGCGAGGGAAAAGGACGCCCGCACGATAGTTTCATTAGGGCTGGAGATATTTACGAAGGAGTAGAACAAAGATTTTTGTCATGGCATCGTCTGGACTAAAAGGGAGGCGGGACCGATGCTTGTCTTGAATGAATGTGTCCTCCTTGGGAGTGATCAGACTTAGGCGCAGTTTTATAAATATATATCATGCGGGCACAAACAAAGAGCACATCCATATTTATGCAATTTTATCTAAATTTTATTCTTTCAAAAATGCTTTAAAATGGTATGGTTATGAAAAGGCAGGAATGAGCACCAATTGAGTTAGATTCTTAGAAAACAATTCTAGGTTTAGGAATGAGTGTGGGTTGATCTTTATTAATTTTAAATTAGAACCTAAAATTCATTCAGCAAAGATTGTTTATAAAATCCTAAACCTAGCACAAACCTGAACATTTTATGGAACCAAATCAGGATTAATTTAGTTAGAACAATTTGGTTTTGAATCGATTCCATGATTTTTTTTTTCTTTCTTTTTGATTTGTTACATGTTTAATATTTAATAGCTAAAATATTTTTTTAATTATATTTAATAAAAATAATATATAAAGTATTTATCGATTAATTTAATACTTAAAATCTTAAAAATTTTTACTAGGTATAATAGGCAACTTACAAAGTATGCTTGATATCTCAATCTCAAAATTTTGGATCCAAAATTATTAGTTTTGGATTATCTAATTTATTACTGGCCCCTATGAAAAAGGGTGCAACTATCATTAAAAGGAAGTATATTTATTGACTACTATATTTTTTTTGAATCAAAATATTGCAAAATATCGTGCGGATGGTAGGTTCGATATCTGCTGGAAATTTTTAAGCTTGTGGTATGGATATCATATTCGTCATCTTGTGGCTGATATAAGATGCAAGCAGGCATGGATCCAACGCTAGCATGGGTAATTCATATCGAGGAAGAGGTAATCCGGTTGCCATTGAGACGCTTCTGGCTGGTAAAATGAAAAACTTGGATTTTTGCGCCAAGAAAATTGCTGAATATTGTTCACAAAATTATATATTCTAAAATTTTGTATTGGAATTTCATTGGATCATGTTATAATCTTTTCTTTTCCTTTTCTTTTCTTTTCTTTTTTTTTTTTCCATTCCATTTCTGATTTAGAAATACGCTTGCGGAAGCTCTGGTTCTGTTTGTTCTGAACAAGGTGACTGATGAAATTAGAATGTGCAATTGTACGTGGCCGCAATTAGTTATAGTGACGGGAAATCAAGCTGTTTTCCATTGTCTTCCACGCTGTCCTTGGATCCCAGTGGGATATTTGTAGCTCTGTTGCTAAATTGAATCAGGTGTTACCGGACGGTACGATGGGGACGTATCCTAGAAATCCTCCTCTTTTGCCCTATTGAATGTGTGGTTGCCAGACATATTCAATAGGGCTGAGTACTTTGGGATTTGGCTGCTGATACTGACTGTTGCATAGTCGATCAACTTCCATGTTGGCATTGCAAGCATGTGAGCTTCAGCATCTTGTCGAACTCATGTCAAATTGATATGTGATTTCTACGTTGTCAAATGAAACGTGTCGATTATGCCTGCGGGATGCCATGACCGATTTTATGAGAGAATAATTCTTTCGCGGACATCATGGGGGCTATGATTTTTGATTTTCTCAGGTGACAGGATCATGTTGACTCTGAGAGTCCAAAGCGTGTAGATTTAATTCCACCGACCATCAAAGACGTGCAAAGAGTAACATGGCTAGGATCATGTTATAACTCAGACCTATGGGTGTTGTCGAAGTCTCCGCCTCCACCAATAGCTTGCAGAGTTTAAGGATTACGACAAGGATTATCTGGGGGGGAACAATTAATACTATTACCACCTTGAACAATCTTTTACGCTCTGCTGTATAAGGATTATCGGATATTGGTGCAAAGACTTGGGACGCAGGAAAGGAAGGTACCACAACGGCAGACGATACTTTTAGCCAAGGAAAACATTGGGGGATGGTTTGCTGGTTTCCGTTAAAAATTATGACAATGAAGTACGGTGTTTGTGTTTAAAAAAAATTCCATTCAGCACGGTAATGTTTTTCCTAGTTCTAACAAATTATACATAGACAAATGAACCAACCATATCGTATTGTTTTTTTTTATATATCTGGGTTAAGTTCTACAGTTGGAAAATTAGCTGTTATCATGACAAAATACAGCATTCTTTAGAATCGAAGTCTCAAAATATTTTCTCCTTCTTGAGAAATTATTAATTCACTATTAATTCACAATTTCAGGACTCTTCTATTTTATTATTAAAGAAGTTGCTTTTCTATTCAACCTTAGTTGATTTTTTTTAAAAAAAAATAGAGGTAAAATTTTAGGTTTTTCCACTGCTGCATTAAAATCATTCTCCATGTTAGAATTGACAGACATATTTAGAAATTCTACACCTCATTGCGTCCATCTTCCCAATTTAAAGGTGTTTATTTGCTAGTCTCTTGCAGACCACACATAGGAGCATATATCCTGCTAAAATTTAAGATTCTTTACAACAATTTATAACCAGATTGAATATCTTCATCTTGAACAAAGCCAACTCCATTGCCTCATCAAGGATTCTGAGTACCTTAACATTCCCCCACCTCTTGAAAAAAATAAAACTCTTCTAGAAAGAAGAATGGTTCCAAATGTTGCAAAGCAGAGCAATGCACAAAGTCTACCTCTCCAAAAACCTGAGATCTTTTGCAAGCAAACTCACAAGCCCATCCCTAACAGCATCATACAAATGAGTAAATTAAAAACAAAAACAAGCTAGGTATACACATAGCATCCACTATCTAAGACAGAAGATACAAGATAAAACACGTGTCATCTTCTTGGTGACTTTGTGATCTCAATGGCATTCGATATTTGACCTTCTTAATCTGGCACATGGTTCACCGTTTCTAGATCAAAACCAACAAGCCCTTCCTTCAACTGAGAGGTGTGACATGACATGCTATCAGAAGTTACATAAGCTTGATTGGCTGCTGCATTCCACCCTTCATCATTGCGCAAAACTCCTCATAGTTGATCCTTCCATCCTGCAGTCAAAATAAAATCATAATGAGAATAACATTTATGTATGCTACAAAACTCCAAACCATAATTATCTTACATTATCTGTGTCAATTTCTGATATTATTTCCTTGATGGCAGATGCATCACCAATTCCATGCTCCTTCATCGCTGATTCTAATTCATCTCTTGTAATAAACCTGATTAAAACAAAAGGGCAAGAGAAATGTCAGACAAAACCAATACGAGAATTCTGTAAATGCACTTAAACAATTTAAGTTCAGATTGATGGAAGAAGCCTATGGATAAATCAATAACATTAGTTGTGCAAGCGTATAAGACGCACCCACTGTTATCTTTATCAAAATACTGAAAAGCCCTGTATAGATGTTCGTCTCGTTCAAGTTTGTGCCGATGCATTGTGGCAGTGATGAACTCAATGTAGTCAATGGTCCCGTTACCATCCACATCAGCCTAAAAGAAGAACTCTTAGCCACACAAATAGGATAGTGGTGATGAAAAATAAAAGGCTGCAAATTTTTGCATCTTACAGCATCCATGAGCTGCTTTACTTCAGCTTCTGAGAGTCTTGACCCAAGTCGGGCCAATCCCGTCTTCAGTTCTTCATATGTGATGGTACCGCTCTTGTCTGTGTCCATATTGGTGAACATCTGTTTCAGCCCTTGAATTTCTTCTTCAGAAAGACTTTCCGCAATAACCTGTAAGTGGTTCAGATTGTTTAAGTACGGCGGTAGGACCACGCATATCTAATCTCAAGTATTTTCTAAAGACCAACCTTTAGTGCCATCTTCTTGAGCTTGTTCATTGCTCTAAACTGTTTCATCCTAGCAAGAACGGCACTATCTATAGGTTTATCAGATGCCTGTCCACCCTTAATCCATGGATGCTCTGAGCAAGCAGTCCAACCATAAGATAAAAAAGATGTTGATAGTCAAATAAATGTAGCCACAAGTACCAATATAGTTTAGCAGTAGAAAATGATGAACTGCTTATACAGATACCTACCAAGAACTTGTGCTGAAGTAATTCTTCTCTTTGGATCCTGTGTCAACATTTTCCTGACCAGATCTTTGGCACTGTTTGATATAGATGGCCATGGATCACTTTCAAAGTCAATGTACCCTTGTAAGATGGCATCAAATATCCCTTTCTCCGTTTCTGCAAAACCAGCATATTCACATAGCTAAAGAAGATACATATAAAATAACCAGGCTTGAATGCACTCATGGTCCCCAATGGAAATACTACAAGATAATACAAGCCCGTTGGAAAAGGTTGATATCCTTACCAGCCCAGAAAGGGGGAACTCCACTGAGAAGAATATATAAAATAACACCTGCACTCCATACATCTACTTCTTTCCCATAACTCCGTCGTAAAACTTCAGGAGCAACATAGTAAGCACTTCCAACTATATCTCTGTACAATTTTCCTAGAGTAATATTCATAGCAAACTAGTGAGAAGCAATGTTCATAGCAAACTAGCAAGCATAATTTGATTACCAGAGTTCAAAAGCACAACAAGACTCATATATCAGAAAGCTTCTTGATTAATATCATAAATTAAAACTAACTCCCGATCATGACTGCTGTTAATTGTATAGAAGCTCAAATGAGAGCAAACTACAATGACAATGTGATTTCCACCTCTGACAAAAGACCAACATAGCCTCAGCTACATGTTTGTAGAATGTATCCATCATCTCGTATGATATATTAATAATTTGGAATCATTAAGGCAAGTCTTTTAACCGAAAATGAAAAATGACTTCTTACAGCTCAAGGTTTGCCATACCAAGAACCAATATAGTTTCAGCACTAAACCGGTATAGTTAGGTAGGGAGCGTACTATATCGAAGATGTGGTATATCAATCGAAGGCCCCAACCATGAACTACTGAACCAGGTAGTTTCGTTCGGTTCAGTACAGTAATTCGAGGTCAATTCGAGATGAATCAAACTGAATCAGCCCGAAACCGAGGTTGATTTGGGTCTGTATGGAACTGTCTCAGTTCCAGGCCGGTTCAATTTGGTTCGCCTCAAACTATCTGATTCGGAACAATTCAGCATACAATGCTACAGCTCAAAGTTGTTAGTAGTTGGCTA
The DNA here is from genome assembly GCA_017589505.3 of Metroxylon sagu. Taxonomy (NCBI): domain Eukaryota; kingdom Viridiplantae; phylum Streptophyta; class Magnoliopsida; order Arecales; family Arecaceae; genus Metroxylon; species Metroxylon sagu. The sequence goes on along the minus strand of JACVBY030000552.1, from coordinate 258,596 downwards.
AAGATCAGCATTTCCATGTCTTTTACAATTATAATTAAAACTCCTTGAAACAGACAACCAACTCCATGTCTCCATTATTTTTTGCAAGTGAAAGGTCTAACTTTTGAACAAGAAAATATAATAGTGGTCGCTTAGGAGAAGCTCCCTCAAATAGAAAAACCATCTTCAAAACCCATGCTTAATCTCAAATGCATATGAGGTGCACTATTTAGTTCTGTGTGCAGGTTTCACCTCTTATGTGAAGTATCTTATAAATTGGTATAACTTTGTACAAGAATCTATTGGAAGTTTTAGAGCTGTTATATTAATCAAATTTTCAGGCGCACATCACCTTCTACATGCTAGCCAGATCAACCAAATAATAAGCATCATTGTGAGAGCCAAAATGAAAAATAAAAATAGAAGTAACTAGGATGACAGTCCTCACTAAAAAATCTGATTCTTTTTTATTTTCATTGTACAACCCCAAGTTCAAGTTATAGGTACATGTCTCATATTTTCCTCTGTTATAACAGCTAAACCTTAGTTATCTGCCCCTGCAAGTCTTCATAATTGGGGCATATGTGATACAGCATGTAGGATCATGGTTAGAGCTAAGACACTTCAAACATAAATGCAAGTTGACCATTCATCACAAATCATGGCTTCCCTTTTGTGAGTGGACAAATTGGTTTAAATGATCTAAGGAATCCATGGTTTTGGAAGATGTGAAGGGACTACTTACAAGTTTTGATAGTCTAAGTGACTACAAGAAAAGTTAAATAATTAATACTGCAAATTCAGATTTAAAGGTTCTCAAAATTTTATAAGGCTTAGCATGTGCATATTCTTTTGTCTATGCAGGTCACCTGGTGGCATGACCGAAGGAAAATTTCGTATTCTTCGTGTTATTACCAAATATAAGCTTCAATGACTTTACGACCCCTAGGCAGGCCATGATAAACTTCAAGATATGTAAGAATTATCTAATTTACATAGATATTATTTAGACATATAACATAACAGAATTTATTGTTGATTGAAGGTTCAGACTAATTTAAGTATTCGGAGACCTCTATGATATGCATTATGAAAAAAAACACATCACTTCTATTTACAGTGACTCTCGAAAACAAGGAAGTGATAGCCCAATTTTGGAAAATTGGTGCAACCCAAGCCTTCAATTTTTGGTGTAGTGAGTTCACAAAAACCACTTTTCAAGGATGAGTGAAATGTGATGTTTGTCTGACAAGATATGTGAACACCAATCTTTAGCCGCCTTAAGCAGTAGTACTCAAAAAATATTATACAAAAGGCAACTTTTACTTTAAATAATAATTACTGATCAAAATAAATTACATTTTCATCATCATACATCAACTTTGCCACCAGAGCTTCGAAGGTCCCACCAATTCATAATGCTTGATCACTTCATCCATCATAAATATGTGGTCAAATTTATGAAGACATAAACAACTCTCAAAGATTATACAGACAATTTCTGAATGTAAGCTGAACATGTTTTAATTTGTCAAGGGACAGTAAATTTGTCTTATGTCCACATCTCATCTAAACTCAGGAACACAGCTGTTGAATATCACAATAAACTACATAAATTGGAGTTGATAATACCTATGCCATCTCATTTAGATACCAATGGTAACCATCACATCGACATTGTTTATGATGAAGCTCCAATGGATGGGAAACCATGATTATTGAATAACAAGAAACACCAACAACGTAAAGCTCCAAGGAATTATGAATCCTTCATGGCCATGCATTTCTATCAAGGCTACCTTCTCTTTCAATCAAAGTGCACAAGGGTCATCTTATGTTGCTCCCCCTTTTCCAACCTTTCCAAACAAATCTAAATCGCTGTCCATATTGAATCCCTCTATGGTTCTCTTTAGCAACACTATATACCATCTTAGTTTCTTATAATTTTGCCCACAGCTAGTGGCCATACCTCTGCTTCCTTCCATGTCCTCCTTTACACCTTCTCCCACACTACCACCTGAACATATGCCTCTATGGCAGCCATCTTATGTGTTTTTTTTTTTTTTTTGCTCTTGATACCATATTTTTGGCCTTACGAATTTTTCGGTTAATAGACCAGACTGGAAGTGTTGAGAGAACCGAAAGGAAAAAACCATCTGCATACATGACTCTTGAAAGAAGACCAAAAGTGTTGGATCTAAAGGCTTGCCAAGAGAAGACCAAAAGCCAAGCCTCATGCATTTACTGCATTAAAGAATACATTAAATGCTTCAATTATGATGCCTTTACATTAAAGAATGTAATAAAAAGTGTCTTTATATTAAAGAATGCATTTCTATTAAAGGCATAAAATGCTTCATCAACTCTTTATATTAAAGAGTGTGAAATCGAGCCTTGGATTGATTTAAATATTATAAGTCTGCCCTACTTTCTCTTGGTTCAAGGTGTCATCATAATTTGGCCTAATTTAAATATTAGAGCTTGCTTTTCATGATCTAGTCGTATAGCAGCACTAGTCTAGATCAAAGATCTAAGAATGATTATTTAAACTACAAAGCCTGCGAGAAGTTATCATAGACCACAAATGGTTATTACAATTCAATTGAATAAAGAGCGAGTATAGAAATGTCAATGTATGTTCAGAAAAGATAGACCAGTCCTTTTCCTCTCTTTGGTTTGCTTTATGAAATTCTTTGCATTGGGATTAAAAGAAAGCTCTCTTAAATAAAGACTAAAACTTTTTTTTGCTTACTTTACAATGAGCTCTCCAGGAGAAGATTGAAGTTCATTCATTATAATGGGACACCACTCAAGGCCAAAAGCAATTAAATTGTATATTTTACAATGTATTGATGGGCAAGGTAGAAGCAACATAATTCTGACATTAAATATCAATTTAAATTATATTATATTTTTTTGATCAACAATATTTTGGTCTTTAAGTTTATCGAAAATTAGGAGATCGAAAGTAAATGTTACTAAAGCCTACGAAAATGGTTATTGAAATTCTTTAAATAAATATAAACTAAAATATAAGGCTAAACTACATTTTTTGACCCTTGAACTTAAGGGGGTGTGTCACTTTAATCCCTGAACTTTAAAAAGTTATAAAATTGATCATGAACTTCGTTTTTTGTTTCTCTTTGGTCCTTACCGTTAAACAGAGTAATGCCGTGAGGAACTCGCCTATGTGATATTTGACGTGTTCTCCATTTCATCGCTACCTCAATGGCAAAAAAAATGAGAGAGAGAGAGAGAGAGAGAGAGAGGGAAGCCGGTGGGGGAAGGGGGTGGGTGTAGGAAGGGCCGCCGTGGAAGGGGGCGTGCGATGGGGGGAGAAGAGGGGGAAGCCGCATCATGACACTGGGGGAGGGGGGAAGGGCTGCGGGGCGTGATGCACAGCCACCCCCCCTTCCGCGATGGCCCTTAAGCCGGGGCCCTTCCCGCACCCACCCAACCCCTCCCCCCCTGGCTTCCCTCTTCCTCTTCCTCTTCCTCTCTCTCTCTCTCTCGTTTTCCTTGCCATTGAGGTGGCGATGAAGTGAAGGATACGTTAAATGCCATGTAGGCGAGTTTCTCACGGCGTTACCTTACAACGTTACCCTATTTTAACGATAGAAACTAAAAAGAAACAAAAAAACAAAGTTCAGAATCAATTTTGCAACTTTTTAAAGTTCATGAAATAAAGTGACACACCCTCCTAAGTTCGAGGATCAAAAATGTAGTTTAGTTAAAATAAAATTATTATACTTAGTTAAGAAAGTGTCTATGCCATCATAAAATTTTTAGGTTAAGATATCAGATCGAAAGTCTTGGAAGATGACCAGAAGTCTAGATCAAAAAACATCTAGCTCTATGGAGATCCAAACCATGAAGCATTTAATACATTAAATACATTAAATGTTTCACCAACATATTCTATTAAAAGAACGTCAAATCAAGTCATTTGGCATCATTTAAATATTATGTTTTATTCCATCCTTTCTTGACTAAAAGAAGATCAAGGTCATTTGGCCTCATTTGAAAATGAGTTTTCCTAATTTCTCTTGGCCGAATGAAAGTACAGGGAGCCAAGAACTAACATTATATTGTATAACTCTCTTACAACCGAGTAGGTGTAAAGGCCCAAGATATAAAGATTTGCTCTTTCTCTTGACTAAGAGTGGAGAAAGAGACAAACAAAATATTACATTATTTGGTTTAGAGCAAAAAGCCAAAATAAAATATATTTTTTGATTTCTCTTGACCCAAAGTGGAATAAAGCGAAAATAAACTATTATTTTTGGTTTCTATTGACTAAAAATTATGAGAACAAAATTTTATATATTTTGTTTGACTGAAAGGATAATAAGAACACCAAAATATTATATTATTTTTTGTTCTCTTAACTGAAAAAATGTGAGAACCAAATATTATATTGTTTGTTTGGTTTGCTTTAAAAGTGGAGCAAAGGGTCAAGATATTATTTCTTTTTACATATTAAATTATATTCATTTGCTCCAACATCTGAAGTATGATATTTGACTGTCCCTTGATAGGTTATCAATATTGGAGATAAAGTTGCGATATGAAATGCAGTACCGGACAATACCAAAAGTATTTTTATACTTATTTGGTCACTGCAAATAGTACGAAATAGTAGTGACCAAAAGTATGAGAGTTACGGTAGTTATTTTAACTAAAACAAGTTATGGAAACTATAAGCCAGATAGTTGCGAAAGCCAGAGCATGATGGGAGTTCCATTAGTTTAAGAAAGTTTTGGCAGTTTTTAAAATTGAACAAGAAGTTGCTACAAAAGGAAGAAAAAGTGAATTATAAATCGAAGGAATATTGGGGATAATTGTTCATATTTTCGGCCTTATAAAATTTTCGGTTAATAGATTAGACCAAAAGTGTTGAGAGAACCGAAGAGAAAAATCGTCGACATGCTTGGCTCTTGAAAGAAGATTGAAAGTGTTGGATCTAAAGGATTACCAAAAGAAAACCGAAAGCCAAGCCTCATGCATTTAATGCATTAAAGAATGCATCAAATCCTTCAACCATGATGCCTTTATATTAAAGAATGTATTAAAAAATGCATTTATATTAAAAAATGCATTTATATTAAAGGCATTACATGTTTTAGCAACTTTATATATTAAAGGGTGCTAGATCAACTCTTGGATTGATTTAAATATTATAAGTCTACACCACTTTCTCTTGGTTCAAAGCGTCATCATCATTTGGTCTAACTAAAATCTTAGAGTGCTCTTCATGATTCAGTTGCACAACAGTATCAGTCCGAAAACCAAAAATTGAAGAATGATTATTTTAACTACAAAGCCCACAAGAAGTTGTCACAAACTGAAGGAAGTTTTTCTTCCCCTTTTCCAGCCTTTTCCACCAACTTCCTGTTTAATTTTCGATTGAAACTTTGTTTAAGTAATGGAACTCTCATCATGCTCTGGCTTCCACAATCATCTGATTTATAGTTTTTGCAACCTTTTTCAATTAAAATAACTAGCGTAACTTTCATACTTTCGATCACTACTATTTGATACCGTTTGCAATGATCAAATAAGTATAAAAATGCTTTTGGCATTGTTCGGTACTGCATTTCGTACCGTAACTTTATCTCTCTTATAAATAACTTGTTAGGAAAAAATCAAATATCATAATGTTACCTGAAGTCAGAAGTTGGAGCAAATGAATATAATTTAATATGTAAAAAAAATAATATCTTAATCCTTTGTCCCACTTTCAAATCAAACTAAATAATATAATATTTGATTCTCACATTCTTTCAGTCAAGAGAACAAAAAACAATATAATATTTTGCCGTTCTCATAGCCTTTCAATCAAGAGAACAAAATATAATATTTTGTTCTCATAACTTGGTCAAGAGAAACCAAAAAATAATATTTTATTTTAGCTTTGTTTTGCTTTGGGTCAAGAGAAACCAAAAATAATATTTTATTTTAGCTTTTTGCTCCAAACCAAATCTCTTTCTCCACTTTTAGTTAAGAGAAAGCGCAATCTTTATATTTTGAGCCTTAACATCCCCTTGGTCATGAGAAAGTTATACAATATAATATTAGTTCCATTACTCCAATTTGACCAAAAGAAAGTTATAGAATACAATATTAGTCCTTGCCTCTATTTACTTCCATTGAGCCAAAAGAAATTGGGGAAACTCATTTCTAAATGAGATCAAATGATCTTGAACTTCTTTCGATCAAGAGAGGATAGAACAAAATATAATATTTAAATAAGGCCAAATGACCTGATTTGACATTCTTTTAATAGAATGTGTTGGCGAAACATTCGACGCATTGAATGTATCATGGTTCGAATCTCCCTAAAGCTAGATGCTTTTTGATCTTGGCTTTTGGTCTCATCTTCCAAAACTTTCAGTCTGACCTCTTGACCGAAAAATTTGATAATGGCATGAACATTTTCTCAGCCAAGCATAATAATTATATGTTGGTTTGTACTTATTCAAAGAATTTCAATAACTATTTTTTTAGGCTCCAGTAACATGTACTTTCAGTCTACTAATCCTCAATCCATTAGTTGAAATTTAAAGACCAAAATTTTAATGGCCAAAGAAATATAAGATAATTTAAATTATGACATTCAATCCCAGAATTATGTTGCTTGTGCTTTACCTACCAACACATTGTAAATTATATAATTTAATTGCTTTTAGCCTAGAGTAGTGTTCCATCACAATAAATGGACTTGTCTTCTCTTGAAGAGCTCATTGTAAGGTGAGCAAATGAGAGCTTCAGTCTTTATTTAAGAGAGCTTTCTTCCAATCCTAATGCAAGGAATTTTAGAAATCAAAGCAAGAAGAGGAAAAGGACATGATAATCTCTATTCGCTAGTGTACTTTTTCTGAACATATATTGACATTTCTGTACTTCCTTTTTATTCAAACAAATTTTAATAACCATTTTCGATCTTTAGAACAGTCATTGGAATAACCTTTTGCTTTGGATAAATTGTTCGCATCTGAAATAAAACAAAAAATATGATATCAATGGTACAAGAATATTTCCTCGGCCTTCTTCAAGCTTATAAATTTTATTTTTTAGAATTCAAATTGCTAGAATTTCTTGGAATTTGTAGGACTTGTCCCCTGATACTGACAATCTATGTCCCAATTGTCTAGCCGCCCATATCTTTTCATTTATTACATTTTTACAATATTCACCATGTCTTCTTAGGCTGCAATCTTGGCACAATATCCCAAGTGATTTTCACTGAAACCCAAATGTCATGATTTTCTTTTCCATTCGTCTTCCATCTCTTTTTATTTTTAAATATTTGTTCTCATTTTCTGTTTGACTCTTTTCCTTTTGAGTGTCTTATACTCTTTATTCTTCATTTCCTATATATCAGTCTTGTTGGTCCCATATAATGAACAAATTGTTTTAAATCTGGCGACTGATTTTCAATCATATATGGCTATCCATAATTCTGATAAGGCCGAGCTATTAGGGGCCGCCCTCAGTTATAAAGATTTTGGTTTGCTCGAAACCACTCTGATTCTCTATAGTCATTTCGGCAAAGTAAATTCAGAACCTAAATCCCATTGATTCATACTATAGACAGTTCTATGCGTATGTGGATATGCTGGGTTAGGACTATAAATGAAATTCGGCCTAACATTTGAACCTTAAGGCACTTGGTTAATCTAGTATCCTTCATCTAATCATCGATTATCAGGAGGCTCCTACTGGTTTCTTGCGTACAAGGTATTTAACCTTTGAATATTCACTCCTTATTTAGGAGAATGATGCGATAATCTTTATTATACAGGAAATGTCTCACGATTCTAGTTATAGAAGTGACTTCACGTATTGTAAAAATCTCAATTAAATTGTCCAAAGTTTCAAACTCTCTTTAGGCTTAAAAAAGCCTCTCTCAACGAATGCTGCATGGAAGCATTCTGATTGTTGAACAAGTGTGAAATTTTGTGGTGAATAGCCTCCACCACAAATGAGGTATCCATCATGCGTGGCATAATCACCCTTAACATCCCAATGGGCATGCCAAAATTATTGTTGGTGTGTAAGAATAAAGATTGGATTAAAGCGTGCCAAATGAATCCTTCTTACTTGCAAGACAGTAAATACAATGAATCAATGTAATCAAGTGACTGGACTAACTTGGTTCTCACTTTCGCTTAACATAAGAATGGGATACAAAGGCTAAGTTACAGAAGCTACTCTGAACTAAGGTAAGTTACTAACTACTCCTAAGATATAAGGAACTATTCTAAACATATTTGAATCTTTGATCTGATTGGAGATGCTTGCCAATGCCGTCTTCCTTTGTATTTATAGTGTTCTGAGTCCAACTACAAATGACAACCGCTTGGAACTTTTAGCAACTTTTGTTCAGTTCTATAAACTATTAAAAACTTTTTTCAGTTTGTGGTAACTTCTTATGGGTTCTATAATTTAAATAATCATTCTTCGGTCTTTGGTCCGGATTGGTGCTGCTATAGTACTGGATCATGAAGAGTAAACTCTAATATTTAAATTAGGTCAAATAATAGTGACACCTTGAATCAAGAGAAAGTGGGGTAAATTTATAATATTTAAATCAATACAAGGCCTAATTTGATACTCTTTAATATATAGACTTGGTGAAGCATTTCATGCCTTTAATATAAATGCATTTTTAACACATTCTTTAATATAAAAGCATCATGGTTGAAGCATTTAATGTATTCTTTAAAGCATTAAATGCATTAAATGCATAAGGCTTGGCTTTTGGTCTTCTCTTAATAAGCCTTTAGATCCAACACTTTCAATCTAGTCTGTTAACCTAAAAATTATAAAGCCAAAAATATGGTATCAACAGTTTTTCAAAACTGAATAGAAGCTGCTGAAAGTTTCAAGTAGTTTTCATTTACGGTTGCAGCCAAAACATTATAAGGGAAGACAGCATTGGCGAGCATCTCCAATCAGATCAAAGATTCAGATATCTTTAGAATAGTTCTTTGCACCTTAGGAGAAGCCAATAACTTACCTAGTTAAGAGTAGCCTTTGTAACTCAGCTTCTATACCTCACTCCAATGTCAAGCAAGAGTGAGAACTGATTCAGTTCATTCACTTAATTGCGTTGATTCATTGTATTTATTATCTTCCAAGTAATAAAGATTTATTTGGCATGCACTGATCCAATCTCTATTCTTGCACACCAACAATCCCCAACATTCTGTTCCATAAGTTGCAATTTTTTGTTCTTATACAACTTATTCTCAAATCCCAAATGTGGCAATACCACAAAGCCCAAAGGTGACAGATATACAAAACCACAAAGCCCTCTACCTCATCCAGAAAACTTTCCTATATCTTCTTTCCTCTGTCAAAAAGGTCCCAAAATAAATTTCTCTCTTCAGTTTTTGAATTGGGAGATAATCAGAAACACCCTCCTTGACTTTGTTTCCTGACAGCTACTCCTCCAAAACTGTCCTCATTCCAAAACTTTGTAATGTAATCATTTTTACTTGATCCCACCATCTCTTCCCCCCAGGTCTTGGAACCTAACATTCCACCACTTCTCAATGTTACATTTAATTTCTCCAAGAACTTCAGCAATTTTTGTATTGCAATCAACTATCTGATTTGACATCATTTTTTTGTTAAAGCTTTCAGCCTTCAATTTGATCTATTACAGTTTAACAATGTTGCACAAACACTGTACATTTCCTATGATAAAGAATATGTCACCAATATCATAATTTGAAGTCAATCTACAAAGAACCTTTCCTTCCTTTTGCTGCCGAAGGAGTCTAACAAAAATTTTCCTCTTCATTCATTATTTTACCATGTATGACATTCTATTATGGAGTTTCCTCTACAAGTAAGCCCTTTTCACAGTATGCCCATTAAAACACTAATCTTCATACACAAAATAATCCAATTCACCTTTAGCACAGGATGGTATGCTAAAAAGAACAACAAACTATCGTAACTTCTAGCTTCAAAACTCTCTATTTCCTTTCTAGTTGTTGAAGTTCAAAGTCCACATTTAGTCCGGTAAACTCTTTTTTTTTCCTAAAAAGAAAAAGAGTCTGACAAACATTAATGCAAAACAAATCATTAAAAAAAAAAAAATCTTGCAAACATGATTGGATCACAAGAAGTGAAGTTTTCTCGCAGTTTCATTAGCAAGATACGAGGAATCTCTAAAGCGAGTAACATTAGTGCCTATTTTAATCAATAATTCTGAATTGCACAAGTTGAATAGAAGATCACCATCTGACATCAATGGTTGCTTAACTTAATGAAAAAAAAAAAATCTAACATTACTGATAGGCCGTGACTGCCGCTAAATCTTCTTAATCATGTTTGACAATTTGCATCACCTTAACACAAGCATTGAAACCTATCAATAGGTTCATGTCTGTAAGCACTAATATCAAGGAGTCAATGATGCATGAAGAATATCCTCTTCATCCAAAGTTCCTTTCCATGCACCTCAAGTTATTTCCAGGTGCCTTGCCAGAGGCATATCAGATGCCTCAGAAGAACCTCACAGTAGAGACTAAGTACTAGCCTGAAAGGATTACTATTTGAAACCTAGTAGTTGAAACCCTACTTTCCGCTCCAAAAATGATAGCCCATAGTTAAAGAAATGCAAGATGTTTTCATAATTCATTCTGATTCTTTTCAATCTAAAGTGAAAAATGCAACATAAATGCCACATAGCATGAGAAAATATAATTTAGCAAAACAGATAAGATATCTTAACTAAGAATTTAAATATCACTTAGAGCTCAAAAAACAATCATGATGTTGAAGATAAGTACACATGAAAGATTGCAGATGTAGTTTCTAAAGAAAGAAGTGCAAATATTACTTTGCATATTGTGGTGGTGATGAAATAGTGACAAAGTGCAAACATCAGGAACATAAGTAACAAACTACCTACGGGTTTGTTCTCTGCCCTTCAATAAATATTCCAACATGAATGCAATACCAGTTACAAAAAGAAAGATTGATTTTTGAATTGGCAATGCTTGTCCTATGAAGGACCTCCAGCTGCATCAGTATTGCCAGTTAGCTTAAATCAATGCAGCATAAATACAAGTTTCTTTTCTTGAAGACGATGACCTCTTGAAATCTTTTATCAACAGATGACTTGATCTAAGGCAATTTCAAGATGGTTCCTCATATACAGTTATTGACACTTGATGTAGCATTACAGAAATATAAAGAAAAGCACGAGAAATCAAACATCTGAAATGCAACAACATCAAGATAAAGTATTTTTGACGTAAATTTCATGGGAATATGAACAGAAATAAGGACCTAAGGAACTTGATGTCGATGGTCAACAGTTAACCTAAGTGATTACTTTGGTTACCTTGGATCAGTTTTACAATTTAAGTTAATGAGATGGCCAAAGATGGTTTCAATAAAATTAAACCAGCGTGGCAAAAACAGTGTGAATATTCTATTTGTGCGAACTCTGATTCCTGTAAGACTTCAAAAAGGTTCCATGATAAACAGGATGATGTGCGGGCCATGTGAAAAGGACAGGTGAAGACTTAAGTATATGTGGAATAGCATTGGAAGTGAAAGTTAGATGTGGATTAAAAAGATGAATCTTAAGATCTGCAGAATGAAGTGATGAAATTTGAACTGAAAGTGCCCATTGAAATGCAATGAAGACCAAGAGATGCGTCTATAAGTGGAAATCGATTAACTCAAACAGAAAGAAGGACCACCAAAAGTGGTAGGCAGATGCAAAAGATGATTGGAGAAGGACAGTGGGAAATAAAACTTGGACGATGCGAAGAGTGAATGGAAGCTCCAAATTCATAAAGCTAGACAGAGTCAAGAGAAATCTGGTTATGACAACCTTAATTGCATAGCAAGATTGCATAAATCATAACAATTTTGGAGATCCTCCTGGACTACAGCTGGCGAACCAGTTCAAATTACCATTCTCTTCCATGATGACCTTTCCATGTCAAGCTACAAAAAGTACCAAAAAAAAACCAAGTTAACCTTTATTTCTATTCAAACCTGTGCACTTATCTGTTTGCTGAAAAATTAAGTAACAAGCATAGTGCTTTACCAATTCTCCAAGGATTAAATAACATGAAAACATTTAATAAAGATTAGTCAAAGTACGGCAACAAGTGATTGTAAACACCCAGATGCATTGAAAGTTTGAATGGAAAGAATTTTCTTTTGAGAAAAAGAAAGACATACGTTCTTTAATAGATCTTAAATCCAATCAAATTAAGACCAATACCAACCATGAATTTGGCGATTAATAAAACACGGGAAAAAAGAGAACATTTTTACCATCCTCGATGAAGACGGAGAGCCCGAAATCGGTGGCCTTGAGCATGGCCCCCTCATCCTTGGTGGCAAGCAAGAAATTCTCGGGCTTGAGATCGCGATGCATCACCCCCATGAAGTGGCAGATGTGGACGACGTTGACGATGGCCCGGCAGATGGCGGCGGCGGCACGCTCCGAGTAGTGGCCCTTGGCTATTATCCGGTCGAAGAGCTCCCCTCCCTCGCACAGCTCCATCACCAGATTCACCGAGTGCCGGTCCTCGTATGCCCCCTTGAACTCCACTATATTTGCCTGCCCCGTCAGGTGTTGCAAGATCTGCACCTCCCGCCGGACGTCGTCCCGATCGTTCTTGCTCGACAGCTTGCGCTTCGAGATCGACTTGCAGGCGTACCGATTCCCGGACGCGATCTCCGTGCAGAGGTAGGTCACGCCGAATTGCCCCCGTCCCAGCTCCTTCCCCAGGGTGTAGAACGACCGCACGTCCTCGAATGGCTTGCCGAGGATCGTCTCGGCAGATCGCGGCGCGGCGATGACCGGCGCCTTCAGGGGCGAGGTTGGAGGGGCCTGGCGCACCTCGGCCGGCGGCGGCGGCGGCGGCGGCTGCGGCTGAGGCTGGTTGTAGCCATGGTAGGAAGAAGGCGGTTGGGCGGGCTTGGACTGTTGCTGCTGGTGGTAGTCGTAACCATTTGCTCCGCCGCCTCCCCGTCCTCGGCCGTTCTCTTTACTGAAGCAGTGGCCCATCTCTTAGCAAATATATCCAAGAAACCGATTCAAGAAGAGGCGAGGCGTAATTGGGACAGGAACAAGAGGAGGAGGAGGTGCGTTGGTGTCAGATTTCAGATGTGGCGCAAGGATTCGATGGACTCTGAGAGACGACCCGACGGACGGAATCGCTGCCAAATCGTGCTTGCAATTACCTGGGCGGACGTTCCTCTTATCCAGTCTGGCTTCGTTATTTTTTATTTTCTAAAATAATTTTCTCTACTTTCTAATGTTTGTCTCGGTATGACTTGGAGTTAAGAGGAGGTGGGAACGATGCTTGCCCTGCATTATTGAACCGGTGGGAAGTGGGAACAGGGAGCAGGATGCCACCGTCTCGCGATAAAATAGTACACTCCTATCAAGTGTACCTCCCAAGAACGCCACAAAGTGGTATGGTCCGGAGAGGGTGCAACTACTATTAAAAGGAGTGTATTTATAGACGGCCTTTTTCTATTGCATTAAAATATCGTAAATTATCGTGCGGACGATATGTCCGATGACTCCGATCTAAGCGAAGCCACGGGAAAATTTCAAGCCTCGTCGGCTGCCGCGGTCTTGCGTTCTTGGTCACCGAAGGTGGGCTCAACTTCGAAGGATTGGACCGGAGCATCGCGATCCAACGGCTTGGAGGACGGGAGAGAGTCGGCGGCGGCGGCGAAAGGTAATCGACGAGCTACACGTGGTGAATACCAGAGTCTCGTTACTCGCGCGGCAGCGCGGTCAACGTCAACGACGGAGTTATCTCCGTCCGTCTAATTTGGCCTAGGAAAATTGGGAAGCCCACGTGCAGTGCCGAAGAATCCGTTGCCGTTGTTCATGGGAGCGAGGGAACTAATTTCTACAAGTTTATTATTAAAAAATTAATCCTGACTTCCGTTGGGTTGGCAAGAGGTGTTTTCCATGCCAAAGATTTTTTTTTTCTTTTCTTTTTTTTTACCATTGAAATCTTACCTTCCCTTGATTCACGACTTAATAAATTATGCCCAGTGGATTAAAGTAGTTTTCATGTAAAAGGTGTACACGTTAAAGATTGCGATGTTTGATGGGAAAGTTTCAACTTTTCCACCATCAACTAATCTTTTCTTACCCTAGTCAAAAATAGCCTGATGGATAGGACAAGATTCCAAGCATATTTCCATAACATAAGACGAAAAAGTGAATATATATATATATATATATATAAAGTTAGTTTCCAATTGATGAGGTTATTTTTAAAATATCCCTTGCCCCTCTTAGATTTTCACAAATTATCCTTCTTTATGGTAATTCTAACGCAAATAGCATCAATATAATCTTTATCTAATTTTTAATTAAAAAATTAATAAAGTAAATAATTTTTTAAAGCATTTTTTTAATATTATTTTTTTAATTTTATATTATTTTTTTTTTATCATGATCTCTGATCACATTCGATGAAAAATAAAATCGAGAAAATAGTTTACACTCCCCCACATGATCTCCATCACCCCCTTACTTGGCCTCTGCTCTCATCATTTTTTTATATTATTAATTTTTTTACTATTTTTTCTCTCGATCTTTTTGTTCTTTCGTCATGACCTCTGATGTCGTTCTATAAAGAAGAGAGCGAAAAAGATAATCTCCATATTCACATGCAATATTAGGTATTGTCTCTCATCTAACTTTCATTCTTATCAATTTTTTCATATTATTTTTTTTCGCTTTTCTTTACTTAACCTTGTGTTCTTTTATTGTGGTTTTCAGTGGTATTTGATGAAAAATATAAACTCACTCAGCCTCCACATAAAAGGTGTCATAGAAAATACGAATACATCCTTATCAACTTGCATGAAAAAGTCTAACACACAAAAACATTGGACAACAAGTACATGAGATACTTTACAATGGATAAAAACATGGGTAAATTTATTTTCTATCTTGACATTGTTTAGGAAATATGTACATGAAAAATATATAATTTTCAGATAACTCTGATATCCTCTCAAGAACAGCCTTTATTAAAAAATTAATCTTAGATTTCATTGTTTTGGCAAGAGATATTTTTCATGCCAAAAACTTTATTTAATCACTAAAATCCTGCTTTCACTGTAATTCACAATCTTAACAAATTATCTTTGCTGGATAAATAAAGTCTAGGTTTAACTACTATACTTTTTTTAATATTTTTTTATAAATCAAGCTTCAATATTATCCGTTCAAGATCATCATTCAATACCTTTATATTTTTAAACTTTTTATTATTGACGGTATCACTCGCATACAACTAAAAATACGTTAGAATTTATCGTAAAATTTTCATATGGAAGGATATAATATAAATGTTGAAGGTACTAAACATATTATTAATGAAATATTAAATAATTTTTAGGCTTATAATTATCTAATATCTTCAATATATTTTTTTGATATATTTATATTTTAGATGTACTTATAAAATGTTTGCAATTAGAGGACAAATACTATTTTTGAATTGATAACTATTTTTTTTTTCCAGCAAAGATGACTGTAGTTTCTTTCTGGTCATTACAATGGCTAATAATTACACGATACTAATTACCAGACGGGCAGAGGACACAACAATCAAAACCAAGCAAACACCATTATTTTATTAAGAATTAGCACAACTTAAATGCGAGGCATGCTTTGCAAACCATCAATTTCGATGGGCTTTTTTTATGAATTTGATTTGACTCCAAATTGCAAGATAAATTCAAAAAAAAATATCATATACTCCAACCACAAATCTCACTGTAAATTTTATCATGTAATTTGAAGGAATAAATTTTTATTAGATTTTTAAACAGATATTTCCTAAAAGCTTTTTTTATTTAGAATGACATGTATATCCTCTTAAATTTATTATTTATGCATATATCTTTATTTTATGTATAATCTTATAAATATCTAAAATAACTTGAATATCCTAGTGTGTGTACATACACACTTATTAAGCTATTTTTTTATATGTATACCTCTATAAATTACTATTTATATGTATGTTCTTATTAATTATTTTCTTTTGTACATCTTCTCTTCTTGAATTAAGAGTATATATATAAAAAATAATTTATTAGGATATGTGTAAAGAAGAAATAATTACAATATATAGATATATATATGTAGTAAATTTATAAGAATATTAATGCAATTTTAGATATTTATAAAGATACAAATGCAAAAAGTTATTATGTTAAAATAAGAAGTAAGTTTATCAATTTCTTTGCCACCCTAATAGAGCCGGGATGGAACTAATGCCAAAGAAATCATTTTAAACAAGAATTGATTTGCTGAAATTATAATTTAGTTATATATGGACTTAAATTAGATATAAAAACATAGTGCATTATTACCATCATATCGATCTAGATGAGAGATATAAGATTACTTCGTTGTAAAGTAGGAAGAGATCAAAAGGAAAAAAAGAAAAAAGATAAAAAAAAGGTAAGTTACTAAAAAGTGTACTCTGATCGTTGCCAAAAATTTCAATAGGAAATGTTAGACTGGTATTTTGTCTTAAAGATAGCTTATAAGATGCCTCATTTTGAACCTAGTCAAACATGCAGTAAAAAAAAGTTAATGTTTAAAATAGATAAAGTTATAATATGATGGATAATAATTAAAGATGTAGTTTTGACTATATTCGAATATAGTCAAATTCAAGATTCGATCATTTTTTTCATCATTAAATCTATACAAATTTTAAAGCCATCATATTTTTTTACATTTTTATTTTTGGGTCCATAAACTATATGGATTCAAAGATAGGGAAGTAATCGAATATAAACTTAGCTACATTTGAATGTAGTTAAATTTACCTTATAATTAAATAGGATAGGAGCTCATCTTTCTGAAAACTCTCCTTATCACTTTGAACTTTTGTCTAATTCACAAAGCTAGCCATTCTATGGGTAAAGAGGCACAACCCTTTTTTATATTTATCCATCTAATCCTCAAGACCCTTGTTTAAAGACATGAAATAAAATCCCTTTATCAATAGAATAAATGCATCATAACCTCATGAAGTATCACCAGAAACTTTATCTTATCCTTCT
Organism: Metroxylon sagu; assembly: GCA_017589505.3. Lineage (NCBI taxonomy): Eukaryota > Viridiplantae > Streptophyta > Magnoliopsida > Arecales > Arecaceae > Metroxylon > Metroxylon sagu. Next base: position 241,511 of record JACVBY030000552.1, on the reverse strand, counting down.
TGCTGGAAGTTGGGAAAAAAACTTACACTAGCTTACTTTAATATATATTACTAGCTTCTTCTTCATTCCTGTGCTCCCACAAACATCAAGATTTGAAATTATGAAAAATAAGTATTTCCACGAGTTAAGTAGCAATTTTTATGACTTCAGATATTTGGTTATATAATGGACAAACTAAGGGTCGCAATTAGATTAGATCCGGTCATACATGAGTTTGGTGGAACGTAAGTTAGATTAAAATTTTATCAATCTAAATCTAATTTTTTTATTAAATAAGTAATCTGATCCAATCTATATAGGAACTTTATTAAATAGATCAAATCAACTTAAGTGTTAAACAAGTTAAACAAGTCTGATTATGATCCAATCTAATTATTAAATGAGTCAAAATGGATTAAACAAATCAAAAGACTAGAGTTAAACCAATCCATTTAAAAAATGATATAAATAAGTTAATCATTTATGATCCAAATCTATTTATATTAAATCTAAAATTACTTAAAATAGGATGGATTACATGTCATATGATGGGTTGGATCATAAATTATCATCTTCAGAAAAAACGGACAATGCGAAAAAAGTTTATCAACCCTAAAGCCAAACTATAAATATCAAAATCTGTGGGTTAATGATAAAGCAATCAATTCCATGGTCTCAATGCAAGGTACTAAAGAGATTTATGTTGGCATACAATGAAAAAAAAAAAAAAAAAAAAAATGCAAAAGGAATCAACAAGAAGGAGGACCCTAGGAGCACAAATAATTAGACATTCTTTACCTTTGGATGGAGAAAATCATAAGGGATGAAAGACCAGTATGGTGGAGAAATGGATCAATGGAAGTGTGAGGATGACAGCGGTGGGGGGCGAAAATGGTGGTGGCAAAATGAAGAGAACTTAGAGTTATCAAGCACTTTCAAAGAACTTAGGTTCTATAGCAGTACATTTTGGATCAAGATGGCCTGATAAATTTAATTTTAAACTTATAGTGAAAGTGGATCAAAGACTAATTACTTTGCCAACCAAATATACGCGAAACTTACTCTTGACGAAATTAAAAAAAATTGTCACATAAATTTTTTTTTTTTTTTTTTTCCTCAGCCAAACAACTTTACATATTATTTGTAATTAATTAAAAACTTCTGATTTTTAACAAGTGTCCCATGGTGGACACGTACCGTTCCCATCCAATAAACGGTCCTGATTACAAGACATGCCATGTCACGAACGTTACACGTGATTGTATGCAACCGCGATCTCGTCACGGATCTCAACGGGTAAAGCCCCTCTACCAGGCTACGTGGCCGGCAACGCCGCAGAGGAGGTGGCAAGTCCGCAAGGACCTTGGAATTGGGCGGTGACGGGATACAATCATCAAAATTTTGCGCTTGAACTCCCTGCTTTCCTCCGTCTCCCAAACGGAAGAGCTTCTCGAAACACCACCGAGAGTTTTTAGAGTGCGTTCAAAGCCATTTCTCTTAAATTTGCCCCCCTGAAAAATCTCACTCACAGAGATCGAAAGGAGGTATTCTTTGTTCCATGGTAGATCGAATCTCGTCTCTGTGTCCTGTTTACGATGAATATTTTACGTTTCGAGACCTTTTTCTTCGCTATATTTCTCGGATTCTTTTTCAGTGCTTGAAATCTCGAGTTGCAGAGGTGTAACTTTATCATCTATTTAGAAAACGTTTTTGTTGTTCGATATCCTAGAAGAAATTTGAATGGGATGAATACGGTTCCTTTTTTAGTACTCGGTGCTTTTTGTGATGATTATTAAGGTCTTGATTTGGGTTCATATGATGGGTTCATTGCCAGTTAATTCGAAATTGGGCGCCGGTAGGATCGAGGTGGTGATTTTATTTTTTACATGTGATTTTTGCGGATTCGGGGGTTGATTTTTTTTTTTTGGGGTCTCATTTGAATTTCATTGACATGCATTTAGGGTTTGTTGATTGGAGCTGATGGAATTCGTATTCAGATGGATGTGGGGTTCCGATTAGTAGTTGTTTTGGTTTTCTTTTATCCGAGTGGAATTGAAACATGAGTGCTTTCAGGGTTACATTGGAGTGTTTAGTGTAAAAGGCTTAATTTTTGCGGTGAAGTTGTGATAATGTATCCATAAGGTGATCATCCTGTTCTTTCCGCGATTGGGAAGAAATTCTGAAGGTTTAATATTGTTGTGAAATTTATTGTGTTTTTTTCTCCATTTTATTATTGCGGTGAAATTTATTGGTATTTATAAGCTGCTGAGTTGCCAATGTCATTAAGAGAACATATTCTAGTTTTTCTTTTCTTTCCTTTTGTTGAAAATCGATGCTTGGAGGATTCCCAATTGGGACGGTTGGCAGGACTACGGTGAATGCATTTCATAAATAATGAGTTTTTTTTTTTTTTTAGTGGGGGGCTCTTATATCATGCTTCGTATAGATGTTAGATCTTTGTGGTGGTAGCATTTAGTGTGGTTTTTATGAGTTATTAGCTACTTAGTTTTGAAACATCATTTGCAGTCTATGAGTTTAATTACATGGTGACAAGTTGGCAGTTATTTTTCAGAATCTAGACTCTGGGCCTTGTGCAAAAACCGAATGCGTTGACTGTTTGACCTTATTTACTAGTTTGGAGAAGAATTAATGGTAGGTATTGGAATTTGGGGAAGGAAGAAGGGAAGAACAGATTTTTTTTTTTTTTTTTCCCCCTTCCTGTGGGTGTGTAAAAAGAATTCACTATATTAGAAGTGAAAGAAACCTTATTTATTTAGATTTTTCTGTTGATAGTTCTGTTAACGGCTAGTGAAAAAAAAAAGGTTAGCTGGACTTTCTTTCTTTCTTTATTTTTTTTTTTTGAAATGTACATTATTATGCAAATTTATCTCATTGGATTTTAAAGAAGTTTTACATTTTGTTACTATTGACTCGGCTTTTGATAGTTGCTTCGATATAATATAATCAAATAAGAAGTATGGGTTAATGTTGTTTTCTCAAATGTAGACTGTATTGAGTCAAATACAGATAGAGTTTAGTTTATGTTGTAATTATTTGATTATTTAACTAATAATTGCTTTATCTTATTATTTTTTCTGTTTGTTATATTTTATAGGGATGGATTTTGATTCATCTGATAAGAGCTTAGAAGTGTAAACCCCGATCGTAATATATATTTTTTTAAACCTATCGGTGTGGGTGCGCGACACGCGGCGCGCTGCATGCGCGCGCACATAAGCACAGGGGAGGGCTCAGCCCTCCCCTCGCTGAAGAAAAAGGGATAGGAGGGGATCGTGCCGCCGGCAAGAAGAGGAACAGGGGAAGAAAGGAAGAAAGAAGAAAAAGAAAAAAAAAGAGGAAAGGAAGGGGGGTGGCCGCCGCCGCCGGCCAGCCTGGGGCCGGTCGTCGGTGGCTAGCCAACCCCCGGGGAGGGCCGGCGGTGGCCCTAGGCCGCCGACCATCCTCAGCCCACCCTTGGTTCAGGTGAACCAGGGGTGAAACAGAGAGAAGAAAGAGGACTGGGCCGGCTTCGGCCCAGTCCATTTAGTCCATTTGGGCCTAATTTTTGGGTCCCAAATTGGGTCGGACCCAATAAAAGAAAAATAAGATTGTGATCAGCTTGAATTCTAATTTGTCAAAAAATTTTTATTTCCCCATTTGGGCTTCTATATTTGGAGATATTCAAGCCTCAAGTTGGGCCTAGGATTAGATTAGGTTAAGTGTAGGAGTCAGTTTGACATTCTAAATTTGAAATTTAAAAATCTAAAAAATTATGTTGTAGGTACCCAAAGGTCTATACAGCTGATTTACCCTTGGAATTAGCGTTGTAAGGTAAGTTAGCCAGTTATAATGATTTTCATAAATCATTATTAAATTATGCCATTGTTGAGATAATGAAATTTATTTATAGTATTATTTGAAAAATGATAATTGTGGTACCACGTTCATGCAAATGAACTATTTGATTTTATTATTGCTAATTTCTGTAAATTAAATTGGTATTTTATATATGCAATTGATTATGGACATGATTATGTGAAATTATTAATTTGGTAAAATGTGAAAAATATATTGATTATATGGTTGCAGTAATGCATATAAATGATATTTGTGAATGTGTTATTATATGTCATCACAGTCCACATGATATGTTACATGACTCCAGGACCCACCTTCACAGGGAGAATATGTGGAAAACACACATCCTTGGGATGTGCTGTGACAGGATATGGCATTATATGCTAAATGACTACGGCACCCTTCCTCCACTAGGGGCGTACATGGAGGATACATCTTTGTAATGTTTTATTGTGGACGTGGGACATTAGTATAAAATGAGATTTACAGTGATTTGGAATTGAAATGGTATTTTGTAATATTATTACATAATATTTGCTTCCAATTTATTTAAGCATGAGATTTGCATAATTCTATAATATAAAGAAATATTTTTAAATTTGGAAGCATGACATGTATTTGATTCGTTAAAATCTTAATTGGCTATATTATGTTACAGTAGGCTTACTTACTGAGTGTGTGAGCTCATTTTAATCTTACAATGTTTTTTAGAGCCACAAAATAATCAAGGGCAATAACAGGGGTAATCGTGAGCTTCATGATGTAAATAGTTTACATTTTGTTATATGTAACCCCAGTTGGATTTTCTTTTGAATTTTTGGTTTGTTGCCCAACAGTACATAACTTGTATTATGGATGATTTAATTGTGTATGATATATAGTTATTACCCCTCCTTGTTTTTAATGATACTGTACTGGATGCCTTGCATGCCTGGCATGCGGCGGGTTGTTACTCCTGAGCCACCACCTCTGGATCTGGGGCGTGACAGTTTATAGTGGTATCAGAGCAAGGTTTGACATTAGAGGCAAACACATGATTAACTCTAGGCCAAATATTGACATGACATTATAAGGGTAATAACTCTAGGGAAAATTCAAGTGACTTGTTTAAAAATGCTTGAGATTTGGAGGTTTATAATGATATTAATTGGAATCTAACCTTGGCAGAAATTCATAATGCCTCGTCGCACCAGTAGTCAGCGACACGATGAGGGCTCTCAGGCTGGTGACCCTGACCAGCAGGGAGGCCAGGAAGCCACTGCAGATTCGGATCCCGTTGCCCCAGCTGGCAATGACCCACAGCAGTTACAGGCTGAGTTGCTCCGGGCCTTTTTGGGAGTAACTCAAGCGGCAGTTGGCTATGCGGAAGAGATTCGGCACCATTGCCTCGCTCTGTCCGGCTCTACCATTCCGCAGACTCAGTCTGCCCCTCCTACTCCTCAGACCTAGCCGACCCAGTCCGAACAGTCTGCTCAGCCCGCTCCATCTCAGCCCTGGCACGGAGGGGGTCGTAGCTTTACAGAGTTTAAGAGCCTGCCCCTGCTCCCTTCACTGGATCCACCAACCCACTTGATGTGGAGAGGTGGATATGAGAGATTGAAAAGGCCTTTATGGCCCTTGGTAGTCAGGAGGAGGAGCGGATTAGATTTTCCACCTACTTCCTTCAGGGGGAAGCTTATGATTGGTGGTTACTGTTGGAGCAGCGATTGGGAGGTCGGGCTATCTCTTGGGGACAGTTTAAGGAGGCTTTTTATGATCAGTACTTCCCCAGGAGTGTACAGAGACAGATGAAGTCTGAGTTTATGAGATTGGAGCAGAAGAACCTCTCTGTGGCCCAGTATGAAGCTGAGTTTAGAAGACTGGTCCGATTTGCTCATAATTTTGTTATCATTGAGAGAGCCAATATCACAAAATTCACTGAGGGACTGCAGCCCAAGTTGAGATAAGCCGATCGTGCATTTGAGCTCCCCAGCTTATAGGTGCGGTGGTGAGCGAGGCTGCGAGTGATTGAGAGGGACATGATTGTGCATCCGGCGGTGAGGGGGAGCGACGGATGAAAAAGTTAAGACCTTCTTTTGGTCAATTTTCAGGGCAGGCTAAGAAGAGGAAGGGTTTCTTTCAGGCTCCCTCAGGGCAAAAGGATAAGGAGACCCACTGTCCTCATTGCGGAAAGGCTCATTCGGGCAAACAGTGCCGCAGGCTGACTGATGCCTGCTTTATATGTGGGAAGATGGATCACAAGATGGCCACCTGTCCCCTTCGAAAGGACCAGCATCAGGGGAAGAGCCAGCAGCAGCCCAGGATCCAAGGAAGGGTTTATACCCTCACTTAAAAGGATGCTGCTGCCTTTAATTCTGTGGTGACATGTATGCCTGTTAACTTAATATATATTTCTTTAAATTTATTGCATTCATACCTGGTGTAATGCATAGATTATGATAGTAGATAAAGGGAAGAACATATGAAACTGCATGACCTCTAAGTTAAGTTAATCTTTATGACAGGTATGTTTAAAGTAGGCAACACTTATGCTCAAACTTTAATTGATCCGGGTGCCACACATTCATTTGTATCTGATAGTTATCTTGCCAAGAATGCATCCTTGACACCCGTTCCTCTAGAGCAAGAGTTGCATATTGCATTCCCAAATGGAGATGTTATGAAGGTAGACTCAGTATGTAAATCCTGCCTAATTGATATGGAAGATAGGAGGTTGAATGCTGATTTGATAGTCCTCCCACTGAAATTCTTTGACGTAATCCTAGGGATGGACTGGTTAGCCTCCTATCATGCTTCCATAGACTGTTTCAGGAAAAGGATGATCTTTAAAATTCCTAATCTTCCTGAATTCAGTTTTATTGGGAGTCAGGAACATCTGGCTTCACTATTGGTGTCAGCTCTGCAAGCTGAGAAATATTTAAGAAAAGGTGGTCAGGGGTTTCTTGCTGTGGTCAAAGACCTTCAGCAGGAAGAACATAAGTTGGAGCATATTCCAGTGGCTTGGGAGTTTCCTGATGTCTTTCCAAAGAAATTGATTGAATTACTCTCAGATCGAGAAGTCGAGTTCACTGTTGATTTAGCCCCTGGCATTGGACCTATATCCAAGGCTCCTTACCGTATGGCCCCAGTCGAGCTAAAAGAGTTAAAATATCAGTTGTAGGAGCTTCTAGATCGGGAATTTATCAGACCCAATGTTTCTCCTTGGGGTGCTCCAGTATTATTTGTCAAAAAGAAAGGTGGCAGTCTTCGGCTCTGCATCGATTATCGAGAAATTAATAAGGTAACAATACGGAACAAGTACGCTTTACCGAGGATTGATGATCTGTTTGATCAACTCCAAGGAGCCCAAGTATTCTCAAAGATTGATCTTCGATCAGGGTACCATCAGCTTAAGATAAAAGCTGAAGATTCTTCTAAGACTGCATTCAGAATCAGATATGGTCATTATGAGTTCTTGGTGATGCCGTTTGGATTGACTAATGCCCCGACAGCATTCATGGACTTGATGCACAGGATCTTTAAACCATACCTGAATCAGTTTATAGTGGCCTTTATTGATGATATCTTGATATATTCTAAAAGTCATTTGGAGCATGAAGACCACTTAAGGATTGTTCTGCAGACTCTTCGGGAGAAGAAACTTTATGCTAAGTTGCAGAAATGTGACTTCTGGATGAGCCAAATATCCTTCTTGGGTCACATCATATTCAAAGATGGCATAGCTGTAGACCCTAAAAAGATTGAGGCTGTCGTGAACTGGTGTCGGCCTTCCAATGTAACAGAAGTCAGAAGTTTCTTAGGGCTGGCTAGTTATTATTGCAGATTTGTGGATGACTTCTCTCGCATTGTTTTACCTCTGACTCGCTTAACCCAAAAGCGAGCAAAGTTTGTTTGGGCAGAGGAGTATGAGAGAAGTTTCCAGGAGCTCAAGCAGCGCCTGGTGTCAACCCCTATCCTTACCCTTCCATCTACATCTGGAGGATATACTTTATTCACTGATGCCTCTCAAAAGGGATTGGGAGGTGTTCTGATGCAGGAAGGGAAGGTGATAGCCTATGCCTCCAGGCAGCTGAAGCCTTATGAGCAGAACTATCCTACTCATGACCTGGAGTTGGCCGCCGTGATCTTTGCTCTAAAAATTTGGCGGCATTATCTATATGGGGAGACTTGTGATGTGTATACAGACCATCAAAGTCTGAAATATATTTTCACTCAAAAGGAGCTAAACTTGAGGCAGAGGAGGTGGTTGAAGCTACTAAAGGATTATGACCTGAGCCTGCATTATCATCCAGGGAAGGCCAATGTGGTGGGCCGATGCCTTAAAGCGAAGTCCTCCTCAGAGCTAGCTTCCATAATTACTTCTCAGCCTCACATTCACAGAGACCTTGAAAAGTTGAAGGTTGGTTTGCGAGTACAGCGGTCCGATGGGCTTCTTGCAAGTTGGAGGTTGGTTTGCGAGTACAACGGTCCGATGGGCTTTTTGCAATACTTGTACTTCAGCCAACCCTAATTGATAGGATTAAGTCTTCCCAGAAAGAAGATTTGGAACTACAAAAGATTAAGGAAGCTGTGCAGTCAGGGGTTCAGAATGAATTCAAATTAATGGAGGATGGATTCCTGAGATTTAATAGTAGGCTCTGTGTGCCAAATGTAGAGGATCTAAGGGCCGAAATTTTGAGGGAGGCTCACTATTCTCCTTATACTGTACACCCAGGAGGCACCAAAATGTACATAGACCTACGGAAAATTTTTGGTGGAAAGGGAGCTGGAATTTCAGGTTGGGGACCGTGTCTTCCTAAGGGTATCACCGACCAAAGATGTGATGAGGTTTGTGCTTAGAGAAAAATTGAGTCCACGATACATTGGGCCATTTGAGATCTTGAGCAGAGTGGGGGAAGTAGCTTATAGCCTGGCATTACCTCCTGCACTCTCTGGGGTACATAATGTATTCCATATCTCTATGTTGAGGAAGTACATTTCTGACCCCAGCCATGTGATAGAAGCGGAGCCCATATTGTTGAAGAGGAGATGAAGAATAAATATCCTCTTCTATTTGTATCTGAGTAGATATTTATATATATGTACAAAGAGTATCTACCGTTGTAATTTGATCAGAAAGATAAATAAAGCTTGTAAGTTTTTAATTTGGGCCTTAAAAATTTTATTCGTGATATGTATTAATTTCAAGGCCGAAAATTTTATGAGGGAAGGATGTAAACCCCGATCGTAATATATATATTTTTAAACCTATTGGCGCGGGTGCGCGACACGCAGGGCGCTGCATGCGCGCCAGTGCGCGCACCCACGCGCGCACGGGGCGCGGGGAGGGGCTCCGGCCCTCCCTCGCCGAAAAAAAGGGAGAGTGAGGGGATCGTGCGCGGTCCTCCCTCCGTCTCCCTTACCCGTCTCCCCGCCCCTCGCCCATCGCCCCTTCGCTGCGTCCCCGTTCATCTCGCCGCGAACGATAACCCCTTCACCGGCCGAGGAGAGTGGAGAGAGGGGTGGGAGCAGAGAGAAGGAGAGGGCCGCGGGAGGGCCTCCCGACACGGAGCCGAACCGCTCCCGCACTTGGTTCGGGTCAACGGCGGCGTGCCGCCGTTCTCGCCGGGGCCGATCTCCGGCGGCGACGACCCGGCAGCATGTCGGGCGTCCGGTCACGGGGGGAGGCCGGAGGAGGCCGATCGTGCCGCCGGCGAGGGGAAAGAGGGTGGCGGCCCGGCGGATGGCCCTCCCCGGCTCTTGGTCGGGCCCGGCCGGCGTGCCCGCCGGCTCGCCGGGCCCGGGGATGTGGGTGGCGGCCCCCGCCGCGGCCGGGCGCGTCCGGGGCGGCGTTCGACGGGGTCCGGCCTGGTGGCCGGCCGTGCCGCCGGCGGGGAGTGAAAGGCGAGGGAGAGGGCCGAAACGGCCCTCGTCGCCGCGGGAGCCGAAGCTCCCCCGCGTCGGTGCCCGGCCCGGCGTGCGCCGGCTCACGGGCTCGCCGGGCCCAGCTCAACCGACGGCCCCCACTGGCGCCGGGGCGGCGTTCGATGGGGTCCGAGCGGCCAGCGGTGGCCGGTCGTGCCGCCGGCAAGAAGAGGAATAGGGGAAGAAAGGAAGAAAGAAGAAAAAGAAAAAAAAAAGGAAAGGAAGCGGGGGTGGCCGGGCGGCGCTGCCCCGAGAGGCCGCCGCTCGTCGGCCGGTCACCCGACTCGGGAGGGCCGGCGGCGTCCCTAGGCCACCGGCCATCCTCAGCCCACCCCTGGTTCAGGTGAACTAGGGGTAAAACAGAGAGAAGAAAGAGGATTGTGCCGGCTTCGGCCCGGTCCAGTTAACCCATTTGGGCCTAATTTTTGGGCCCCAAATTGGGCCGGACCCAATAAAAGAAAAATAGGGTTGTGATCAGCTTGAATCTTAGTTTGTCGGAAAATTTTTATTTCCCCATTTGGGCTTCTATATTTGGAGATATTTAAGCTCCAAGTTGGGCCCAAGATTAGATTGGGTTAAGTGTAGGAGTCAATTTGATATCCTAAATTTGAAATTTAAAAATCTGAAAAATTATGTTGTAGGTACCCAGAGGTCCATACAGCTGATTTACCCTTGGGATTAGCGTTGTGAGGTAAGTAAGCCAGTTATAATGATTTTCATAAATCATTATTAAATTATGCCATTGTTGAGATAATAAAATTTATTTATAGTATTATTTGAAAAATGGTAATTGTGGTAACACATCATGCAAATGAACTATTTGACTTGATTATTGCTAATTTCTGTAAATTAATTGGTATTTTATACATGCAATTGATTATGGACATGATTATGTGAAATTATCAATTTGGTAAAATGTAAAAAATATATTAATTATATGGTTGCAGTAATGTATATAAATGATATTTGTGAATGTGTTATTATATGTCATCACGGTCCACATGATATGTTACATGACTCCGTGACCCACCTCCACAGTGGGAATATGTGAAGAATATATATCTTTGGGATGTGCTGTGACAGGATATGACATTATATGCTAAATGACTCCGGCACCCTTCCTCCACTAAGGGCGTAAAGGGAGGATACATCTTTGTGATGTTTTATTACGTGGACGTGGGACATTAGTATAAAATGAGATTTACAGTGATTTGGAATTGAAATGGTATTTTGTAATATTATTACATAATATTTGCTTCCAATTTATTTAAGCATGAGATTTGCATAATTCTATAATATGAAGAAATGTTTTTAAATTTGGAAGCATGACATGTATTTGATTCGTTAAAATCTTAATTGGCTATATTATGTTACAGTAGGCTTACTTACTGAGTGTGTGAGCTCATTTTAATCTTACAATATTTTTCAGAGCCACAAAATAATCAAGGGCAACAATAGGGGTAATCGTGAGCTTTATGATGTAAATAGTTTACATTTTGTTATATGTAACCCCAGTTGGATTTTCTTTTGAATTTTTGGTTTGTTGCCCAACAGTACATAACTTGTATTATGGATGATTTAATTGTGTATGACATATAGTTATTACCCCTTCTTATTTTTAATGATACTGTACTAGATGCCTTGCATGCTTGGCATGCGGCGGGTTGTTACCCCTGGGCCACCACCTCTGGATCTGGGGCGTGACAAGAAGAGACCAGCAAAGAGGAAGGGGCTCGCTATGTCAGAGAGCTAGACCTTACCTTACTTGATAACAAGGATGAAAAGTTCCAAAAAAGCTTCCAATATGAAACTGAAGCATTGGATGATAATATGCAAGGTTACACAAATCAGCAGCATGCTGGTTCACCTCTGTTACCTGGTAATCGAGCTGTTCTATCATCCTCAGATAAGGCTGAAGAATCTTGCTCACCAACTGAGTCAGGTATGCAACATGATGACATGGAGAGGAAGATCTCAGACCATACTGACGAGGGATTGAGGTCCACAATCAAGGATTATGAAAGCCATAATAAAATGCAGGGGTGTAACTTTGTTGGTCTTTCTGGTGAACAGCTTGATATGAGTGCTGATAGATCATCAAATGAACTGGAACCTCAAAATTCAAATCAGTGCTTTTCTAAGCCTGTCTTATCAGCTGGTAACAATGATAGTTCTTATGAAGTAGTGGATAATGGAAGGCATGACCATCAAAGTGCAAAGTCACCATCTTTGGTGGCAACTGAGAATGGAGATGTTGGAAACGTATTTGGGAGTTCTCCATCTGGAAAGGCTGAGCTTGCCAATGAGGAAATGGATCATGAGTACTTTAGTCATGATAATAAAACGGACTGCCCTGTGGAGGCGCACTAGCTTCTGATAATGGCGGGATGGTAGGGGAGTGCACTGGTCTGCATTCTCTTCCAAAAATGCAAAATGGGACACCATCCCCAGAGAGAAATATGTCTGATCCTATGGAAAGCTCTCCCACCAACCAACCATGTGCAAGAAAAGAGCCCCTCCCTACTGAAAATAATGACAGGAAATCAGCTCTTCCAAGCCCATCTAGAAGGAGACGGTCGCCTTCTCCTGAAAAGCACGTAGTGGGTGAGAAGCGAGCTTCTTTACGTGATTGTTTTTCTCCACCTGTTAGACGGAAGTCACCATCAGGAAGGACAGCACATCGAGATTCTCATCGCAGAGATGATTCTCCAAAAAAAATGCTTGTCAGCATCACCTCGAAGGGGAGTTTCCCCAAGAAAGAGGGATAGGTCTGCTTCTCGCTCACCTGTGAGGAGGGATTCTTCCAGACCTGGGAGAGACCATCATGGTAGATCTCGATCGAGGTCTCCCTGTGCAAGGGACCGTTATCAAAGATCACCAAGGTGATATATATATATATATATTAAAGAAATGTCTAATCTAAAACCAAAGATTGTTAGTTAATTAATTATTGTCTATCCATTTCCTTTAATTTGTTGAACCTCTTGGTTGTGATGTGCTAGGAGAAGGCATTCTTCAAGGTGCAGATCTCCTCCACCAAGTTACTATTCTTGTTGGTGCTCTCCGAGAAGGCCTTGGTCGCCACCTCGAAACCGCAGCTCTGGAATTGGCAGGCCTGGAAGGAATTTATTTGTTGCAGGATTCAGCCATGTTACTACTGAGAGAGATTTAGAGAAGAAATTCTCGAGGTTTGGACGTGTAACAGATGTTCGCATTGTTCGGGATAAAAGGTAACTCTGTTTTCTTTAAATTAGTTCTAGCTATTCATAGCCATATGTAAAACAAAAGGTTTGCACCAACGTCAGTGTCATCGTGGGACCACCCATTTTAGATATGATTTTTTTTTTTTTTTTTGGAAAAAGTATATTATCTTCGTGGAGCATGTAAAGTGTTTGTCCATTCCTTCTTTAATCCACATGCTTCTAAAATGTTATTGTTCCACATCTATTCAAGTTGCCTATAGAATGTGGATATTGAGAGTAGGTTAACATATGTGGTTCATCTTTGTTTCTGTGCATGTAATGAGCACTGGTGTGGTACGAAATGTAGAAGACATGAAGAGTAAATAAAAAAAAGGGTAGAAGAAAATATGAAAGAGAAGACTAAGTGGAAGGAAGGCAAGATAAAAGGTAACTTGAATTTTTGATAATATTCAAGTGAAAATGCATTTGGAGCTCTGTAAAACTTGATTCAGTCAACAGCCAAATCAGGACTGCTTCTTAGGAAAGGAAAGTTATTGCATATAGAATTAAATATCAGAGGTTACTAAAGCTCATCTCTGGACCACTAAAACTATCTGTCAGAGTAAAATCTTGAACTTTAATTAAGAACTCTGAATCTACCATGGATCTTCAACGTTTAGCATGATTCTCGCTATAATTTATTTGATTTTTTTTAAAGAATTCCGTTTATGCCCAACAAAGGCATTTGTATTGTATGGTAGTACCCAAAGCAGGCATTCTTAGTAGTTTCTGTTTATATTCTTGAGAATCTAAATCTTCAAATCAAGCTTTTGACTTTTGCCCCCCTCTCATTGAGGCTGTAATTTGTCTGAAATCTTTCATTGGTTTTTAGTGTTTGTTTTGAGCACTCGTCACTTTTGTTAATATTGTAGGCTTGGACTGGTTTTGTATGTCTGTTGCTTAAATGTTTTCGTTTGCATATAGGTCAGGGGATTCCCGTGGTTTTGGATTTTTATCCTTGGAAAGGGATGAGGATGCCAATGCTGCGGTACGTGCTCTTAATCAGACAGAGTGGAATGGTAGAATTGTTTTGGTGGAGAAATCAAAGACGTGTGCTCATCAAACATTCCATCTTGGATTTTAATATACTTGGAAAGAGAGGGAGATAGCTTTTTGTCTGCTCTATTTCATACCAATATTCCTTTCAGCCATATGACGTTGGTTGCAAGTATACAGCAAGTATGACTCAAAACCAGACTCTTGATGTATTAGGTCTTGTTCAATATAGACTAATTTTGACAGATTTTAAATAATCTTGGTTGTTTTGCTTATCTGTTTACAAAAGTGTATTATATGTACAAAATGGGGACGCTTGTTACTGTCAGATGACAGCTCATGTGAAATCCTCTTCCAGGCTTCAGCAGCAGTTAGAAATGAAAATTACTATATGACCTTTCTTTTGAGTCTGGGAACCTCTTCCTTAATGACTACCACACATTACCAACATTGTCCGTGATTTGACCCTGCCAACTTCGAACTGGTCATCATGAGCATCCTGCTTCTATAAAATAATATCCAGTGCTTTCGAGACTTGGCCTGAGTTGACTTGAAGAGTGTATTGGTGAAGACATAACATTTTTGCAGCATAAATTTTTAATCAATATGTGCATGACTCATCGTATGTTTTAGTAGATATTTCTTTTGCTCTGCAGGTCAAGTTTAAATTTGTGCAATCAAGCTTGATGTCCTGTAACCTTCTTTGTTTTGGGCACATGCATATATCCCATATGTTTTATCTCAACGCATGGTGGCTTTCCCCAACTGATCGTGGTTGAGTTTGCTTTTCGGTTCCCTAGCATGGCTTCCGAAGCTTGCCTGCATGAGTAGCTAACTCTTCTGTGCGAGCTTGTGGTGAAGATACGCTTTTCTGCATCTTGATTCTTTAATATCTATTGGTTTTTGTAAGCACATCATATATTTTGGTCATTTTCTTTTGCTGCAGGCTTGTGCTTGTCCTTGTCCTTAACAATGCCTTGTTATCAAGCCTGACAACTTGAGCCCTGCTTTTGTTCAAGCACCATTACCAATTGGAAATATCACACTTATGTGGTACCAATGATGGTTTCAAAAGCAAGCATTGTAGAGATAAGTTGCCATTTTAATTTGGCCAGCTGGTTTTTTAAACTGGTGTGTGAAAATGCGGCAAATGATTGGAGAAATACTTGGTCTTAGCATTTTTCAGGATCCAAAGCCCAAGAGTTTATCTTCTGAAGGTTTCTTTGGGCTGAGATGATACTTTTGCAGAGCTAGGCAGAAATTACTGGTTGCGTCTTGAGCAGCTTTTAAACTCATTTTAAGAGATTTTTTGGCGTTCACACTGATAATTAGTCTGCTTTTTCTGGGGCGATTGAACACCTTGCCACTATAGTTCCCTCTCAGAAGTTACAAGAATGGTCGCCAATACAATGAATGCAAAATTAGCATGACTCGGTTTTGTATCTTTTAGATTATTAATAATGTGTTGTGAATCGTTCGTGAATAGATTTAGGACTCTTTTTCATTCATGCTTGGTTAAGGGCACCACAAGATTTCGATGAGCCTTATATTATTACATATTATATTTTATTCCTCCTCCTTATGACCAGCGGCACTTGGAAGGGACATCAGCAATTTCTTTCATAACTTAACGCAGCACCTAAGCACACATGCTGAAGCTTTTTCCAGTTTCTTCTTCCGCTGCACCGGTGCCGGCACACTTACTGGCAGAAAAGCTTGAAGGGCTCTCCACGCTTCCATTATCATAATGCCAACCTTTGTCATCTTTACCCTCTTCTGTTGGTGCAACCTTGATGTCCTTCTTTCTGGATACATGAGATGAATGGTCTTTTTGATCATACAACTCGACGATGACAGCAAGCCGTTGCCATATGGAGCTACGTGAATCAATGGTGCTGAGGGAATGTCGATTCTCATATAAGAAGAAGACCAGGTATGTCAGCAGGGCAAGAGTGGAGGTGGTTCCTGTGATGAGGAATAGGCCCCAGAAGCTGTCAAATGTGAGACTATCTGATGTTAGAGTGCCACTTTGATCCGGACAGGAAGTTTTGTTTCTGTAAAGCTTTTTTTCGGTTTCTTCAGTGACCTTCAAGATTGCCCTTGATATATCAGAGACCAAAGGTGAGCCCTTAGGGAAAACCTGTAGAGATAGAACACTACCAATAAACATGGATGGCAAAAACTAACATAAATCTTTTCCCTTTTCCTAACTTACAAGTCAAACGTGTTATGAAGGAAGATCAGGCATCAAACAAATTATAGCACCATATGATCACTAACCCTGAGGACAAGAATGCATCTCTAAACTATACTAAGCTACAAGTTCTACAAGTGATGCTTGGTGTATGGATCTGTATAGTATTATAATTTTAGAAAATATCAATGCAATAGTTTTGTATGGTTGAGATTCTACAAATGCAACACTTTTTTTTTTTTTTTTTTTAACTTAGTGTTATAATTGAAACCGAACATGTAGTCATGAAACAAGAAATTTTATTCTAACTTATTTAGGGGGAATAAGTTTCCTTTCAGCTACCCATGTCCTTTTTTTTTTTTTTTTTTTTTTTTTTTTTAAGGTTTTAAGAGAAGCGAGAAATTTAACTGAAGTTGTTCCCCGAGTTTCTTGGAGAATGTGTGACTTACAAATCCAAATCCATCAGTCCTGTAGATGTTTCCCACCATGGTATACTTGCCACAGTACTTAGAGAGGAAAACTTTGATATAAGGGATTTCATCAATAATAGCACCAACGCCACCTCTAGAGCTCCCTTTGGACAAGGCCTCATCATATTCTTCGGGGCTATCATATCTTTTGAGTTTGGACTTGTCAATGTTTAGCAATCCCAGCATGGAGGGGTCTCCCATGTATCCAATGTATTCCCCATTCCTTATGAGCTCATGAAGGTTAGTGACGGTCGGATGAAGCTGCTGCACTGTGAGCATGGAGGTCAAGCTGGCAGTGTAACTTGATGTGAGTATGAGCACCACAAACACCCATATAATCACTACCACCCTGGTGAGGTTGCTCATCACCTTCTCCCCTGCAACAATCCAAAAGTTCTCTTAATTATGTCAGCAACAATCTAGTCATCCTGTCACTTCTACTCATCATAGATTTCTTCTTCTTCTTCTTTTTTTTCTTTTAACCTTGAATGATATATGAAGCTAGACTTTGGGAGGTAAAGGGATAAAATAATACTTAACTGTGAGCAAAGACCAGAGTGGAGAAGGCAAAATAAAAGATGGTCCCAAGCTGATGGAGAGGTGGGCCTCTAAATCCATCGTTGATCCGGTGCTCCAACGCCCAAACCACAAACCCCGTGAAGATAAAGAAGGTGGCCGTTGCCAACCAGAGCTCGGTGGTGAGTGGTCTCAAAAATATCCACGCGCTCTTACCACGGTCGTCCTTGACCGGCACCACCATGGACATCCCCAATTCGGTGTATGGTACCGTGAAATCGACGTACAGGGACCGGTTGGGTGTGATCGTTACGTCTCCCACTACTGCATCATAATTCTGTCTTTCTTTCTCGATCAGAAACAGTGAACAAAACAGCAAAACCCATGCATATTTCCCACTACCGTGGGGAGTTTTAATTCTTTTGGAACGCGAAAGCGAAAGCGAAAGCTAAGGCGAGCCTACCCACTAGCCGCTACCAGTGCAATAAAGGGTGTAAAAAACAAGGGGACTTTTTTTTTTTTTTTGATGAGCAAGGAATGGAGTGTTAGTATACATGGATAATTTCAAAGAAATGATGCAGAATTTGTATCAAATACATGATGAAGCACTTGAATGTTGTAGAATTGCAACATCTACCCTCCAATCTAGCTTAATCATCCATAAGCTATACATTATTAATGATAATATTTAACAATTAAATTGTTTAGAAACCAAAATTCTAGGGTTCAAACTTTTTTTACTCACATATTTAAAGAACATAAAGAGATGATTGTATGACAAGGGTTGATATTTTGCCCTTTTGGTGCAGTAAAGATCAACTGTTAAGGTGGTATTAGGCTTTGTATTTGTTTTAATATATATGTGCTATGTGGACAGTATATATTAACTATAATCTAGATTGCATTGTGAGCTTATCGCTCTCTAGAGTTCCAATAAGACTTGGATCCAAGCTGGGAAAAAAAATAGCTAGGTAAAATGTAATTTTCATTCTTAAACTTTCATTTAAAATTTATTTTGCTCTTTAAACTTTCAGTTGTTATATTTTACTCTATTAAATTTTAAGAATATTATATTCTTAATATTTTATTACATAAGATTAGTAAAAATTGATTGAATAGTTGACTTATCATCTTGTCAACAAGTCAACTACTCTGCCAATTTTAGTTGACCCATATAAACATATATAACATTCTTAAAACATGAGGAATTAAACTGTAACAATTAAAAATTTGAGAAGCCAAATAAATTTTAAATGAAAGTTAAGGACCAAAAGTGTATTTTAAACCAGATCTGCAATAATCAACCTATACTTACACATAGTTATTGGTTAAGGAATATATATATATGATAGTCGATTCATAAATCGAATTTAAAATCTAGGATTGCCTGAAAGCATAAATATCTCTTTTTGAAGGTAGTAAAAGCGTATATCTTTAAATGTAATTAAGTTTAGAATTCGGTTACCTCCCTACCCTTAAATTTACATGAATTTTGAAACCATTCCATCTTTTTCATTTTTTTCATCTTTAGGATTCGTTAATTATATGGATTCAAGAATGAAAAAGTGATTGGATCTAAACCTAACTATATTTGAATATAGCCAAATCTACTTTACATACATACATATATATATATATATATATATATATATATATATATGTATATATATATGTATATATATATATATATATATAACTATATGTAGCCAAATTTAGGATCTGGTTACCTCTGTCATCTTTGGCTTCATACAGTTCACACAACCAAAAATGGAAAAGATGACAAAGATAGGATGGCTCCGAAATTTATTTGGATTCAAAGGAAGGAGGTGATTGAATCTTAAACTTTTACATTTAAATGTAGGCAAATCTATCCTTCTCTCTCTATATATAATATATAGACTTGACTATATTTAAATGTAAGTAAGCCTATATATCCGATCACCTTCTCATCTTTGAATTCATAAAATTTATGAATTTTAAAGATAAAAAAATAAAAAAAAAGGAATCGTTCTGGTCTCCGTGTGAATTCAAAATGGAAAAGATGATAGGATTATGTAATTAGTTATATTTCAATATAATCAAATTATATATATATATATATATATGAAGTTAAAAATGGTGGTAATTAAGCTGAACTCACCCCGCGGTAGACTTGGTAGACGAGATCATTATAGCTCCCGTTCATCCTCCCGCTGCTGTCTTCAAAGGGAACGTACTCATAGAGCACGATGTAAGGCAGCGACGCCATCACCATATCAAACACCTCTATGCAGAACCCGCTCCCATTCCTGTTCGTCAGCGGATTCCACTCCTTATTCACAAATTCGCTGAAACCCCTCTTCACTGGCACCCCGATCCTCAGCTTCTTCCCACCCATCTCCCACTCCAACCCTTTCGGGACGCCCATGGAGTCCCCTGGCCACACTATGCCCAGCATGTTCCCCTTCGAGTCCAACTTCCCCGATATCCCGTGCTCCGACGTCCAGTACCCAATCGTCTTCCTCATACCTCCAACAACGTTAATGATCTCAAATGCCATCGCCTCCAATTGCCCGTTCACTAGCTGAAACTTTCCGGTCACGCCGTCGAAGTCCATGCCCAGAATCGACTCGAGCAGCCTCTGGCCGTTGGGCGAGGTCGGGAGTCCGTCCAACTCAGTCGAGACGGTGTGATTAGCCTCGCTGAGCTTACGCGCATCGGATGAAGAAGATGGAGGAGTCGCCGCGCCGCCGACGGTCTCCGCCGCGAGTGCCAGGGCCCACGCAGTGTCATATGCCCACAGGGCATAGACGCTGGGCTGGATTGGGTTGGCAGTGGGATTGTGGGCGCTAAAATTCTTCCACCATCTTGCGTCCAAGTCCCCGCGCCGGTCGGAGTCGGACACGTAAGGCTTGACGGTTAGCACTCCATGCATGGCTTGGATGGTGGAATTGTCCATGAAGCTGAAATGGTCGGTGAGGCCGTAGGTTACGACCCATGCGTAGCCTTCTTTCATCATGTCGGCCTCCCTCGCCTTGAGGAAGAGGCGGGCGGCGAGGGATTCGGAGGCGTGGACGACGAAGACCCTGTTCTGCATGGTTTTCAGGCTGAAGAGCTCTCGGAGGATCTGGTCGTCGTTGGCGGTGGAGGGGATCATGGAGCGGTAGGGGACACGGGCGTCGGTGGCTTGGAAAGCATCGATGAGGAACGGGATCATACCGGTGCCGTAGTCGGTGTCCTCGAAGATGGGGATGAGCTGCCGCCAGCCGAAGGAGCGGACGAGGGCGGCGATGGCTTTGGCCTGCGACGAGTCGCTGAGGGCCGTGCGGATGAAGTATGGGGTTCGGGCTGAGGTGAGGAAGGGGGAGGTGGCGGAGAAGGAGAGGGTCGGAGTTTGGGACTTGTTGCCGAGCTCGACCGCGAACTTGGCCTGGATGGAGGTTTGTGGGCCGACGATGGCTTCCACATGTCTTTTTGTCAGCAGGTCAAGAGCTGCATCCATGGATGTAAATTATTGGAGATAAACCAGCAGCAGCATAAACCAGCAGCTACAGTGCTAAATTATATGATTTTTTTTTATTTTTTTTTATTTTTTTCACTGAAAGATACTTCAAATGAACGTTTCTCCAATACGGTCTCCTTTCTCATAATATAAAAAATTTCTCTTCTACATTATATATATACATAATGAAAGTTATTTTTTAAAATAAAAAATATAAACAATATAAACAAACATATCTTTTTACATTAAATTTTGTATTTTTATTTTTAAAAATAAAAAATAAAAAATAAAAAAGATACTAAGCAAGTGAATATTTTGAGTAAGACTTTATTTAGCCTTTCTTTTTTTATTGATTTTAATGCTGCCTAAATTTCAATAAAAAAAAAAATTATCGATTGTCGGAATGGCAATGAGATGGATCAAGGGTGGAAAGTTACTCTTTGTTTTTATTCCTCCATCTCCATTGTTATCCCCGCTAAAACAAGATTTACCCCATTCTATCTTTACGAGGTTTCTCGTCCTCATCTACCTCATTTTTAATAAGACTTTCATTTTCATTCTCATGAAAATTTCCATCGGAATTCCATCCTATCAATTCTATTTGTGACGTTATAATACTTTTTTTTTATTTTGATTCTTACTCATCATATTTTAAAAATAAAAATAAAGTATTAAATTTCTTATAACAAATAAAATAAATTTAAATAAATTTATCATAACTACAAACTTCATTAACTAATTCATAAATATATATATATATATTAAATTATAATTTTAAAAAGTATGAAAAATAAATATATCTAACCATAAGTTTCCATAAATATAAAGAAAATAAGAGTGTGTACTTATATTATATATATATAATTGTAGTTAAAATATTAAAATAATATAATAATATTTAAATAATAAAAAAATATAATGATATTATATGATGAGGATCGGGGACTTCATTATATGGAAAGTTCCCTTATGTTTTCGTTCCATCATCATTTATTATGATAGAATTTTGGCTATCTTCATTCTCTCCAGAGAGAAAATTTTTTCCATCTTGTTGGGAAGGATTTTTATGAAAATTGAAAAAAAATGGAAAAAAAAAAAAAAATCATTCCAGATGGTCGGTTGAAGTTTAGGCAGCACGTGTGGGTCACCAGAGCTGACGGTGAAAAAGAAGGTGCATAAAGCCGAGGTAAGATAGCAGCAGGTAATTCACTCCGTGGAAACTACGGCGAAATCACGACCGACATAACTAACAGGCCACACGTCTGGGACAGCAACAGAAGAGAAAAGAGAAAAGAGTACCGGCGGATGCAGCAGAGACGACATCTTCCTTGGAATCTTCTACGTGCAAGGTCAGTCTTGTGCTGTAATTATTGTGCTCCTTATAGAAGTCATCAACTGCCATCAGCATGCAACTCCAACTTATGTTCCCCACCCAGGTGCCCAAATCCAAGACCACCCCAACCTGAAACGGAGTCACTTTGCCGAGCGTGGTCTTGCTAGCCGCTGCCCACCCTATGCAACAGCCTGCACATGCGAGCAGCAGGAACCAAGGGGACAGGGGCCGGGTGGAGCCCTTCATTCTCAGAAAGGAAAGGGAAAAAAAAGGATCAGATATTTTGCAGACACGGAGTTCAGTACCAACCGATGCATTTATAATGCGGCTGCGATGGCCAAAGCGAAAGGGAGGCATAAGTACAAACAGTTAACGCGCACGTTATGAGCCTGCGGGCTCCCATCAAGAGAGGATAAGCCAGCTCTCGGTAGGCAGGCAGCGACGCGGTGCGGTCAAAAAGGCGCTTCGTTAACGGGAGTCAAAAGCGAGGTCTTTCTCCCAATGGGCGCGCGTGGATGAGGGAAATGCACTGGTATCCATCGAAGGCTCGAAACGAGACGCGACCGGTGGAGATGGCCTCTGGTGGTTGCGCCACAATCCATGCGATGCACGTGGGTGACCTAACTGGGTGCTGGCTGCCTAAATCGACTCCCTTCTAATATTTGGGTTGGTTTGGGCTGCAACAAACGCCTGAATCCCTCCCTGTTGGAGAGGTAAAATTGAAGTTTTACCGACCGTGTCTAATAATTTCTTTAAGAAAATAAAATAATTATTTTTGCTCAATTCTTGAATATATATATATATATATATATATATAAAAATCAAGAGGGACTCGCCCGTCCGCGGAATATTTGTAGGTCACGGTGACGTAAAGCTCCACGAGCTTATATTGGAACGCCGAGTAACGTGGGTCATGGGTAATAATAATTCGGTTGCCAAGAGGGGGAACAAAAAAAGTTGGCGATATTTTCACCCCTAAAAGATATGTTGACTTTGACTTTGATATTTGTTAATATCTGGTACCCGAGTGGATATCTTGTGGGCCGATGGAGCACCGGAGTAGCTTTTGGTTCCAGGTTGGAACCAACCACATTCAAGAGAATCTATCATGATACATTTAAATAATAAATTCGAAGAAATTAGAAATTGCAAGATCTAATACCTTTGTTGGGTGCAGTTGTAATGCTCATGCTATCTAGTCCGGCATGACTAATATACTGAAAAATTTTAAATGATTATAAAGAATTAAAAAATAACACTTATTAATTTTTTTTTAAAAAAAATTTAAGTTATTATAAACAATTTTAAAACTGATACAACCCACCCATAAGAGTTGTATAGAAAAAAATATATGTTAGTGCTTATGTTATTATATAATGAAAATATCTTGAATGCTTATGAAAGATGAAGTTTAGGCAGTATATATATATATATTTAATAAAGTTAGGTTCAGACTATCTCATGGTGTTCTGAACCTCTAATTCATATTTGAACTTGAGAAGGCTAGTCCTTTATAGCAGGAGGTGTATGTTTCTCTCTAACTTTTTCACTAAAAATTGAAGAAAAATTGATTCTTAACTACATCTTTCCTATGGAAGGATCTGCAGATAAGTTCCGTTCTTTCTAATATTGAGAACTAGCTCTAGCCAATCACGTCGATTAGATTCTTTCCACAAGAAACCGAACGTGTCTCTGATCAATATCTCAACAGTAGTCAAATTAAAGCCCACAACAGCAAACTAACGACAAACTAGAAGAACTCGTCTGAAGTCCTCTGGGTTTGATGAGTTAAGCTGGGAAATTATCAGGTATTGAAGGTTTTCAACCCATGGAAACGGAGCTTGATTTTGACGCCGTTTTACCGCGTACGCAAGGAAGACAAGAAGTTGGCACTCCGGGGAACGGAGGGAAGGACCGTGCACAACTGCAAGGATGTTTCCTATTGGAGTTTTCACAAATTTTCAGTGCAATATTTATCTATATCCTTCTTCTTAGAAAGGAAGCTGGCATCGTTGGAAGTGTTGGTAGTTCTCGGATGATGAGGATTTCAACCTCCCTCCCAATTGTTCCTTCTGCTTGACTAGAAAGGCTTGATGGGCCCGGTTCTCCGGCATGAGCATTAGGACATCCTGCGTGACCTAAGTCAGTCAACCTTGTACCACTTAAGTCCACTCTTCTTGATTGCAAAAGATAAGCAAGGTTCAAACAACCTTGAAATATCCACAAGCCTTCTTGATACCGAAGTCTTGTCAGTTCTTGCACCAGTAACGTACCAACGATCGTGATGGAAGCAAACCATTGAGAAAACTAAAGATGTTGTTGAGACAATTCCAATGGTAAGGATGTTAGTACGATATTTTATTTTCAGCTTTGTATCAGATACGTGAGGTATATCTTAAGGCTGAAATGTTGTTTCAACAGCTGCTCTAGTGACTGAAAATGATATTAAATTTTTTAAATTGCATAAACTGAAAATATATTTATTATCTTCAGTTAAAGAAAGTATCAGTACTGTCATTAAAGGATTTAAATATTATGAAAAATAAAATACATTTTTTTAATAAAAAAGGTCAAAAATATGGATTAAAAATTAGACTAAAAAAATGATAAAAAATAAAAATTCTTACAAATATAGGAATTTAACACATCATATATAAATAGAGACAAAGAGAAAGGGGGTAGACTGGCTACATTCAAATGTAGCCAATTCTAAATCTAATTACCTTTTTCATCCTTAAATCCATCAGTTCATAATTCCAAAAATGAAAAAGATGGGATGATTCTAGGATTTGTATAATCAGATCCTAAACTTGGCTACATTTAAATGTAGCTAAGTCTATCTCTTTCTCTCTCTTTATACAAAGAAAAGAGTAAACTTGGCTGCATTCGAATATAGTCGAATTTAGGGTCCGATCATCTTTTTCATCCTTAAATCAACATAAATTCTGAAATTATTCTATCTTTTTCACTTTTTTATCTTTGAAATTTATGAATTATGTGAATCTAAGGATGGAGGGAGGGTTATAAGTGAGAGTGGAAGGAAAAATTAAGCATAAGCAGTATTCACTTTTTTCTTCTTCCATTGAAAAATAAATACCGCTATGCATGAGGCTTATATACATTTTCTTCTCTTCTATTGCAAAATAAATACCATGAAAAAATGATATTTATTTTTTCAAACTTTTTTCTTTTCCTACTTTCAAGAAAATACTAAACAAGCATCAAAGGAAATCCTTAAAGAGCACAAACAGTAGACTTACAAAAAAATATACATACGTTGAAGCAAAGCTGCTTGGAATAGGATGGGGAAGGAGGAAGTAGAGAAAAGAATGGTGAGAAAGGGAAGCATGCGTGATAGGTAAGATGGTGATAAGAGAAACTTCTGTTTCTACTGTTAAGTCTTTAATGTTGGACGAATGGTCAAATAGTCTTCAATCTTATGGACGGATGGCTAAATAGTCATTGATCTCTTTTATAGTAAAAATGAATAAAACCTCACCAAAAAAAATTAATGAAATTATTAATCAAATATATGAACCATATTTGTAGTTAATTGGAAGGTGTTTTGATCAAGTTAGCTATATAGGGTCTAACTTAATCAAGATACAATAAATGGTTAAAATGTGAGGCACTTGCTAAGAGATAAATGCGTGTGATTTGAGACAATGTAAAGAAGTCACAGGATTATTGTACATCGTGAAGTGACTCATTTAAATGTATATAGAGCCAGGTCACTTCCTGCAGTGGAGGCTCATCAGCATGAACCCCGCAGGCTAATCGGCTTCATCCATCGCCTTCAGGGTTGTTCCTCTGGAGATCTCAGGCAACGGAGCTTCTCTTGGGCCATAGATCTCACCCTCGTCCACCTGTTTGATCTATCATCCGCCAGATTCCAATTAGAAGGTCCGCGGACGTTTGCTTCGCTGCTCGCCTCTTTTCTTCTTTCCGGTTGCACAAAGCAGCGCAGACGAGAAACTGCTAGCCCGTTTACCAGGTTTCATCAAGGGAGAAGACCAGAATCGCACCATTCCGGCGATCAGACGCTCACACGGCTACAGCCGGTGGCCTCCCTCTCCCACTCCGGCCAATTACTTTAATGAAAGAGCAACCGGATGATCCAATCAGACGCTCATGTCACCCGCACGGAGCCTCGTGGATGAGGAATCGGAAGTTGGCTCTTTGAACAAGAGGAGCCTCGCAACTGTGCTACGGGTGCTTGTTGAACAAAAGGGCCTCATGGTCACGCTGCAGGACAGGAAATTCAGACGTGATGAACGAGAGTAGAGTTGGCTCTTTGAGATCGCACCGGGCCTACATAAAAAAAATAATACCGATGGTCGAGCCAAACCAGATCTGGGTACTAGTATTAGTCTAGACCGATTTAGCATTTGATCTATGATACCCCAAAGACTAGCGTTCACATTGGATGGAAAAGAAATGGGTTATGTGCTTATAACTCAAGTCTATTTGTTACCCATTAACTTCTACTCGAGTTTTGAGGCAAATGGTTTTAGCCTGCTAAAAGTTTATTGGATTGTAGGTGAGCTTGAGGTGTTATAAATAATATCAGAGCCGATCCGATTGTGTAAAAGTTGGTGAGCATAAGAAAATGGCTACCTATGAAACGGTGGTGAAGTCCCGCCATAATGTGGAGCCACCCTTACCGTACCAATAATCCGACTCGAGGTAGATTCTGGCTAGCTAGATTTTGCTTAGCTTATGGCGTGCGATGACGATGTCGCATTATAAGGAGGGAAGATTGTGATACCCTAAAGTTTAGTTTCACATTGGATGAGAATGTGCTTATAACTCTAGTTCACTTGCTATTCATTAACTTTTACTTAAATTTTTGAGCCACATAATTTTAGTTCGCTAACAGAATTAATTGGATCGTACTTAGGGCGTTCAGTCCTAATAACCTAATTTCATGCCCTGTTGGCTTAGACTAAACCATGGCGTTCGGATCCTCCAATTCATGCCTGAACTTGAAAAGGCCAATTATTTATGGGCTCTCGGGCACCTTTGTCTTCGCTCTCACTGGCAATCTCTCTCTTTCTTTTAGCGTTAAAGGAACAATTTCTGATATTGAAAAGCGCTACTTCTGGCTGTTTGACTCAACGGTCGACCACAGCAAACTATGACGAACCTGAACACCTCGTCTGAAGTTCTCTGGTTTGAAGAGTTAAAGTAGGAAATTGTCAAGCGTTGAAGCTTATGACCCCCCGGAATCAGAGTACAATGAACCGGAAAATATTCAAACCTAGTTTGAACCAAGCCGCGAAGTTCCATCTCAACTTTGATTCCAAGATAATAACAGCATCCCAGATTTCTGGATGATCCAAAAGTTTCATACGATCAAATCGTTTTCTTGGAAGTTCGAACAGAGGGTTTCAAGGAAACATATAATAATGGAGGATCCAAACTGGAGGTTGACAAAATTCAAAGAGAGCAAATATATAACCGCAGTAAGCGGGGCACCATGAAGTCCCCAATTTAAAGGGAGACTCAGGGTACACACTCTTTCCTTTGTGTAATTTGATCATCACAACATACCATGCTATCCCTTTATAGACATAATCGGAACTTCTAACCTAAGACCACCATCTGCTCTAGAGACAAGTAAAAATTGTAAGCTAATTAACAATGCTTTTAGCTTTAGATCCTGTCATTTTAATTGCCTATTCTCAAACAAATTCACAAGAAAAATTTTAATGAAATGCTCACCTCTGCTAATAAATTGATTATATTGCATTAAGGCACTTAGACCTTACACAATAGAAAATGAAAAACCTTTAATTCAATAAGAGTGGTTTAATGTGAAAGTCAATACCCTTTTCTTTTTTTTAGCACAGTATAAAAGTTGGATACCTAAATTCTTTGCAGCTTTCATCAAAAATCATTATGTCAATGTGTGCAATACCTCGAGGAGAAAAAAAAAAAAAAAAAAAGGCCAAAACCCCTGCCCTCTAATGAACAGAGAAAGGAAAAGCTGCTACGACGCCACACTGCAGCATAGCACGGGCGCCGCCTGAGCCCCGGCTCCGCTGGGCCTCGAGCCACTGGCAGGCCGACAAGCCTATCAGGCTCTGGCAGCGATGGCCAACGTGACCAAGAAGGAGGGGCAAATCCCTCCCCTTCTTCCTCAGGTAAGCTCAAGCCCCTCTCTCTCTCTCCTTCCCTCTCTCTCTTCCCACCGCTCCCTTTTTCCTCCCACTTCTATTTCACTCTCTCTCTAACTCCTCTATCTAGTCCTATCTCTCTCCACCTCACTTTCTCTCTCTAATCTCCCTCTCCAAAAGTTCTCTCTTTAAGTCCTTTTTTTCTGCTACTTCCTCTCTCTATTCCCCATCCTCTCCAAAATTCTCTCTCGGAGTCTTCCCAAAATTTTCTCTCTCTAGCCCCACCTTCTCTCTCCCTAGCATTTTCTCCCTTGCAGCCTTTAGTTTTAGTAGTAAAATTGCTTTGATTGTCGATTGCAGCAGGGCATTATTCCTAATCATCTATAAAGGTAAGTTCTGCTCTTTTAATTATCATTACTAAATTAATAGGGTATCAATCAAATGAGTGTGCCATTAGGATGAAAAGTCAATTTTAAAGCTTATAGAAAATTAAAGATTAGAATTTATTTATTTATTTAATATTTGATGAAGCAATTATCAAATTTTATTAATTTAATATAAAAATTAATGTGAGCGTAGTAGGTGTCCCTTCGGTTTGAGCTGATATTTCTGATTAGCGGTATTCTTATCAGAGGTAAAAAATTATGAATACAGTCACGTGCATGATTTTAATGCGAAACATATGTATACTATAAATTGTTGTATAATTGCTCATATTGTTATGAATACTCAAAATATGTGATTATGAAATTTAACTCTATGAAGCATATATGTTTTTAATTAATAAATCATAAGAAAATAAAAAGGCAGATGCAATTGGACTAGCTATGTGATGTTTAGTCACTGGTAGGCATGTGACATCTCTCGATAGCTGGTTAGCGGCTAAAGTGCGATACTTCTCTTTCTAACCGGCCATTAGTGAAGTGTGACATCTTTCTCCGTCTCTCTAACTGATCATTAGTGGAACTGTGGCATCTTTGTAGCAGATCACTGACGGAAGTGTGACACCTTTCTCTTCTTCTCTTCATAGCCAACTATTGACGAAAGTATAGTCATTGCTAGTCCATTGCCAAAATATAATAAATTAAATAAATAAATATGACATATATTGGAAAAAAAAGGGGTATCTAGACTTGTCACATGAACCTAATGTGGTATTGTCTAGTGTGGCATGGATTATTGTTGAGTATGGTATGGATTATTATCTAATACGGTATCGCCTGGTGTAGCATTGACTATTGCCTAGGATAGCCATGACTATTCCAAATACCAAGCGTTGGATCCAACATATAAAGATAAATAGTAAGCTCGAAACTAATAATGTATTAAGGATATGAAATTTGACATATATGTAAATTATGTATCTGAACTTATTATAAATTTGTGTGACTATTTCGATTATGAATTTTATATATGTGGCATTATTTTATTATCATGAGATATCTTTTGAGCTGTGATTGTAAACAACATGCTAATTAATTGAACCTATACATTTATATCACTTGATGAATAGCATATGAATTAATTGGCATGAGAATATTTTGTTACTTCCTCTTATTTATGCTCATAATTAATATATGTGTATGCTTAATTCATGTTAGTATCAGTGGAAGAAGATTTCTTACCAAGCTGTTAACTCACGTCATTATTATTATATTTTTCTTTTTTAGAACTGCAAAACATATAGCTTTAAGGTTCATATTGGAAGATTTTGGATAGAACATAGCTAGACATTTGTATTAGGATGTGTCTGAACCTTGCATTTTGGATTGATAAATCATTAATGAAATTTTTTAGGTTATAATTGCTCATGTTAATGATGGTTTAAAATTGAAGGGTTTGCAAACTTTGTAGAATCATTCCTTGAGACGTGGCAAAGTGATAGAGCATAGTATAAGTACCTAGTGATGATGTCAAGAGAAAGAGATATGCGCACGCGTTGCTTTGACATTGGCATGGAGGCTTTCTGGAGGGGCTTCTTCCAAGCTCTCCAAGCTCGTCAAAGCAAGAAAGAAGAGCCAAGTCTACACCTGCTATACCACACGCGAGCTCTATGGGGAACGGAAGGAAGGAGCTCACATAATTGCAAAGATGTTTCCTATCGAATTTCTTACAAAATTTCGATACAAAATTTTCATTGGCCGGTTTTATTCACAATTTCAGTAGGCGCTGGTAGATCTCGGATATGAACGGTAACCTCCCCCTCGAGCGTTCCTTCAGCTTGACTATAATTTCCACACATAGGATAGAAAGGCGAGACAGGCTCTGTTTTGAGCATCAGCATTAGGACATCCTGCATGATCTTCATTGGTCAACCTTAACACCATTTCGTCCACTCTTCTTGATTGCAAAAGATAGCGAAGATCAAACAGCTTTAAAAATGTTCGAAAAACTCTTTGATAACGAAGTCACGTTAGTTCTTGCACCAATAACACCAACGATCATAAAGGAAGCAAACCACGGAGAAAGCTAAAGCTGTTGTAGAAACAATTCCAGTAACGAGGAAAAGGCCCCGGAAGTCATCGAGCGAAAGGCTTTCTAAAGTGGCGCTACCATCATCAGAACAGGCAGTCTCGTTGTCAAGCTTTCGTTCAATGTCACGGGTCATCTTTACAATTACGCTTGATATATCGGGGACCAAGGGTGATCCTTTAGGGAAGACCTGTACAAATGAATAGCAAGAAAGATGCTATCAGAATTCATAATTTGTGTTCACATCCATGAATGCAGAGGGAGAGCAGGTCTTGGAGGACTTACAAAACCAAACGCATCGGTCCTGTAAAATGGTCCAACCATAGCGTATTTGTGACAATATTTGGAGAGGAAGAACTTGATGTAAGGGACCTCGTCAATAATGGCAGAAACACCACCTCCAGAACTTCCTTTGGATAGGGCCTCATCATACTCCTCGGGAGAACTGTAGGCCCTGAGTCTGGACTCGTCAATGTTAGAAAGTCCTTCAACGGAGGAGTGAACCCTGTAGCCAACGTAATACCTGTTCTTTATTAGCTCATTTAGGTCAGTGAGAGCTGGAGTGAGTTGTTGAACAGTAAGCATTGAGGATAAGCTTGCAGTGTAGCTCGATGTTAGAATGAACACCACAAACACCCAAATGATGACCACAACTCTGCTGAAGTTACTAAGAGCCTTCTCCCCTGAAACAGTTTCAGATATATGACTATCATCTTAATGGCCTATCTCAAGCATAACAAAATTTACAAGGTGGAGGAAAATTTACTAAACTCTGTGCAAAAACCATTGTTGAAAAGGAGAAGTAGAAGATGGTGCCAATTTGACTGAGCAGAGGTCCCTTGAACTCTTCATTGATGCTATGTTCCAAAGCCCAGACAACAAACCCTGTGAAGATGAAGAATGCTCCACTTGCTAACCAAAGGCTTGTTGTTAGTGGTTTAAAGAAGATCCACGCACTCTTCCGGTCATCCTTGATTGGCACCACCATAGAGATCCCAAGGTCTGAGTAAGGTATCGTAAAATCCACGTACAAGGACCGGTTTGGCGTGATTGACACATCCCCCACCACTGCATCCAAATTCTGTTTCATTTTTTGTCACATTGAATAAAAAGGAATGCCATTATAATAAAACAGAATGAATTAGATTGACACATAAGCAAGATGAAGCAAAGCATTATTCAAATAAAAGCAGATAGAATTGACCTGAAGGTTAACCTGGTGGACAAGATCATCGTAACTTCCCTTCTCATAGGGAATGTACTCGTAAGGCACAACATAAGGCAGCGAGGCCATCATCATATCAAACACTTCAATGGAGAACCCACTTCCATTCCTGTTGGTGAGGGGATTCCATTGCAGATTGACAAAGTCGCTTGAGACTCCTGGCATCGCTGGAATGCCAATCCTTAGATTCTTTCCATTTGCCTGCCAATCTAAACCCATTGGCACAACCATTGAGTCTCCAGGCCAGACAATGCCAGTAAGACTAGCCTTAGAATCGATGCTCTTAGAGATTCCATGGGCTGAAGTCCAGAATCCAATCCTTTTCCTCCTATTCCCAATTATATTAACTATCTCAAATCCTGTCAATTCCAATTGCCCATTTACCAAATAAAACCTCCCACTTAGACCGCTAAACTTTGTTTTTGATATCAAATTGAGGAGTCTCGGACCATTAGATGAGAATCCTAGTCTTTCCAAATCAGTTGTGGAGTTAGCCATGTTAGGCTTTTGATAGCTAGAGCCTCCCACAGCAACACTCTCCGCAGCCATTGCTAGTGCCCACACAGTATCATATGCCCATAGCCCAAAGACACCCGGTTGTTCTGCTTTAGCACTGGGGTTTTCCTGCTGGAATCTCTTGTTCCATCTCAATGTGAAATCATCAAGCTTTTCAGAATTCCGTACATATGGGTTTATGCTCAATACACCTTGCATAGCATCAATGGTGGAGGAATCCATTAAATTCAAGTAATCGGTGGTGCCAGAGGTCACGATCCAAGCATAGCCTTCACTCATCATATCTGCTTCTTTGGCCTTCAAAAAAAGCCGGTAAGCAAGAGGCTGCGACACATGCACGATAAAGACCCTCGTTGGCTGGGTTTTCAAGTTGTGAAGCTCTTCTAAGATCTGATCATCGGTCACTGGAACTGAAATCATGCTCCTGTAGGGAATCCGGGCACCTATTCCCTGGAAGGCATCGTCGAGGAAAGATAGAATTCCAATTCCATAGTCAGAGTTCTCAAGTATGGGAATTGCTTCCCTCCATCCAAATGACTGGATGAGTGCAGCAATGGCTGTTGCTTGAGTGGAATCATTCAACGCAGCTTGAACGAAGTATGGAGTCCGTGGGGAGGAAAGATAAGGGCTTGTTGCTGAGAAAGAGATGATGGGAACCTGAGATTTAGTCCCAAGTTCTGCCACAAATTTAGCTTGTAGAGAAGTTTGCGGACCAATGATAGCTTGCACCTGAACGTTTTTCATCAGGTCAAGAGCTGCATTTATGAAGAGAAGGTGATTAACCAACTGGAACTAAGATTTATTTTTCTTTAAAAAAAATAAAGAAAAAAAAAAAAAAAAAGACATTCTACCTTGCTTTTATGGATCAAAGGGCCATTGGCAGTGCATGCAACCCCCACTCTTTCATGGGCATGAACGTACCAGTATGCCAGGGGTCATTAGTTTTTTGAAAAAAATAACTTCTCAGCTAAACTGGAGATCATTGTCATTAACATGGCAAACTTATGTCATCATTGTGTGCATGTGTTGGGTAGGGAGGTGGATGGAATCCATGCATGTTTATGAAACAAAAGGTCAGAATTTATGGTGATTAGCAAGTGCCTAGAAATTTCCTAATTTTTCTAAAGAGGATCTGTTTTGAGAAATTAAATAGGATTAAGTAACCTAATTCCTTCTGGGAAAACTTGCTGAATTTTGATTCCCTTTCCACTATAAGTTTATAAATTATGCATGCTTATTGCATAAAATCTATTTGGTAAAGTGTCAGCATTGCCACCACAAAAGGAACACGAGTATCACTTGCACAGCCTATAGACTATGTTGAGTATTTTCATCTGTGCATTCTTGCAGATTTAGTCCTATCTTTACATAATTTTTTATGGCAGATGGTGCTTTCAGCAAGCCTCAAAACGCCTTCAGTCTGGGCATGCTAAGTCGGACCTTAGCTGGACCGAGACTAAGGTGTAAAAGTTGAGGTACTCAGCACTAAAGTCAAGCTATATAATTTGTAAGGTCACCTATTAGGCTCTATCACCTGCTCTTTAAACCACCTGTCACACTAATCTATATAAGAAGGTAGAGTCTGTTTGCCTGAATCATCACATAGTCATGAAACAAAACAGGAAGAATTTAATGAAGAAACCTCCTATCTGCTGCCAGTCCAACCATCATGTGAAAGAAAGGCATACCAGCAGATGCAGCAGCTACAACGTCATCCCCTGAGTTCCTCAAATGGAGGACCAATCTTGTGCTGAAGTTGGGGTGTGCCGCATAGAAGACATCTCTCGCCATTGAGATGCAGCTCCAACTTATGTTCCCAAGCCAAGAGCCCATTTCCAAAATGACACCAACATCAATAGTGGTTGATGAGTTAGAAGTGCTGCCATAAGCCACTGTGCATTCTAGCCCAAGGCTTAGCAACAAAAGGAGGATGGAGAGATGGATATAGATCTTCATCTTAAGCTTCAGAGCCTATAGAGAAGCTGAGACTTAATGTAGGGTTATGAGATTATTGTAGTGGTTCCCCTAGAATTTAAACCAAGCCATGAAGTTTCACTCTCATGCCACCCCCTACCGGTCTCAATTATTGATTCCAAGATACTGGCTGCCCCAGATGTCTAAATGATTCCAGAGTTTCATATGGTCAAATGGTTTGCTTTGAAGTTTGAACAACACAGTGAAGTCAAGGGTTTCATATACACGGGATCCTTTTGAGGTGCTGGACTACGTCCACCTTTTCCCACATAAAGGCTTCGCGAAAAGAGAACTTGAATGCTGTTGAAATGGCCAGCATGAGAAAAATCAAACATCCCAGAACCAACCCGAAGAAGTCCAGTGGGTTGAAGAAAGAGCGAAAGAAGACTAGAGAATCCAATCTAGGTTGGTCAACACATTCAATCAACATGAGAAAATATGTAAGCCAATAGGTTGCCTACCATACTCTCCCATTTAAAAGTAAACTGAGGGTACAATCGGTTATACAACAACGCTATCTCTTTCCAGTCATAATCAGAAATTCCTCAGAAATTGCAGGCTAAAATATACTACCATCTGCTTGAGAGACAAGAAGAGATTGTAAGCTAATTAATGATGCTTTTAGGTTTTAGATCCCATCATTTCAATTGCATTTTCTCAAAGGAATTCATCAAAATATCAGCATGTCATAACTATTAACCAAGAAAAAAGGTGGACGAAATGCACATCTCTCGTAATAAATTCATTATATTGCATTAAGCCACATAGACCTTACAAATTAGAAAACAAGAAGCGATCTTTAACACAAGGTGAGCAGTTTAATGTGAAGGTCAACACCATTTTCTTTTGTGTAATAAGGTTCAAGGCCCAAAATCCATGCAACTTCCATGAGAAATCAATATGGAGAGAGACGTGCTTACACGTTGCTTCGGGGTGCCGATTCTTCAAAGCGTGTGGGTCCATATTAAAGAAATAAAGATTACGAGACTTTACGACAGAGTCAAGGCTGTTATAGTTCAATATTTGGAGCACTAAAATTAAAAAATTGTCACTACCATCAAAGATTGAGATCGAGAATCATGCGAAAGAGATGCACCAAAAGCAAAATAATTGAAGATATCCATGATTTTGAGCGATTAAATGAAGAAGAGATCAGAAAAAGTCCTAACCTTGGCCGCTTGATTTCTGCTTTCCAATCTGCGCATATCCCCGTAATCCCAAACGGATAGAGGCCTATAAAAGAGAACTGGAAACAGAGTGGAAGACATGGCGGAGGAATCTCCGCCATCCGCCGGCCTAGGGTTTCGGTGCGGTGACCTTCTATGGCTGATGAGAGGAGGATTAATTTGCAGAGAGGTCGGATGGTAGGCTGGCACCAAAATAAAGCGGCTGCAAACCCTTGATAGAAACAATTGATAAGAGAAGATTTGGAATAACTGTAACCTACGAGGAATCATGCCTTTTGGAGTTAAGGCCTTCTAATAACTATTTTAAAAAAATTAAATTTTTAATAAAAATCAATAATATTATTTTATTATTAAAAAGTTAAATATTATATATTTATAAAATTAAAATTTTAATTATTTAAAGAAAATCTAATACAACTATGTAAAGGAAATCTTTTAATGTAATCAATTCATAACTAGAAATAAATCATTAACTGGGATTAGAAATTTTTCTTAATATCTAAATCTTTCAAATCAAAATCTTATAAATTTGAAAAGATCTTTAAAATTAAAGAATCCTATCGTTCCACCCCTTAAAATTAACGTTGTCCTCAAGATTATAAAGAAAATAAAAAGCTATTAGTAGAATAAAATTCGGCTTCAAAAATGTCAAAAATCAGTTGCTTGCGTTCAGTCTTGGAACTCGAAGATGCTGAGATATGATTACATGTTTGTTGGGCTTTGAGTAAGTTTTTGGCTTTATTGAAGAAGTTTGAGTAGAGTTTTCTAAATTGATTCTGATAACTTGATTTATGAAGAGCTAACTCATTTTTTCTTTATTGAATACAAATATATAGTAAAGCCTCTTTTAGCCTCTATCCTTTCTATAACATGGCTACTGAAAGTTTCTAAGGTGCGAAGTCATTGTGCCCCAAGAATCACATCATACCTTTTAAAAGGTAATATACGAAAATCTGATGTGAATTTAAGATCTTATATAGATATAGGAAGGTTATCACATGTACCTTGAACTTGTATGCGAGCACCATCTACCAATATGACATCCATA
This sequence comes from Metroxylon sagu, assembly GCA_017589505.3. Taxonomy (NCBI): domain Eukaryota; kingdom Viridiplantae; phylum Streptophyta; class Magnoliopsida; order Arecales; family Arecaceae; genus Metroxylon; species Metroxylon sagu. The sequence goes on along the minus strand of JACVBY030000552.1, from coordinate 204,997 downwards.
AATTTGTTGTTTGACCAATGAATATTAAAATGCTTAACTAGCTTTAGATGAATAAAATTATGAGTGCTACCCGAGTTAATGAGAATAGTAATGGGTTGCTTCTTTAATTCTGTCTTTACTCTCATTGTCTAAGGAGACGGGTTACCCGTAATAGCATGCATGGAAATTTCTAAGGGTAAATTATCTAATTGCTTCTCATAATTTTTGTTTGACTTTATTTCTGATATATCATTAAACCAATCATCACCAATGAGACATAGTTGCTTGGTTTTGCAATGGTGACATAATTTAAATTTTTTTATCACAATTGAAGCACAACCCTTTTTTCTTTTTTTCTTTTTCCTTTATTGATGTTAATCTTATGACTGGAGCAAGAAGCAATGTGGAATCTTCAGTAGGAACTGAAGTAGTTGCTATAGGTTGGCTCGCCTTGAGCTTGTGTAGAGCAAGCAGTTGTTCTTTCTTGAGTCTTGCCAACCCAATAGCCTCAATCATATTAGTTGGTTGAAACATTCAAACATCATGTTTTATTTCTTCCTTTAATCCACTCACGAAGCAGCTCACAAAAAACTTCTCGGTCAATCCAATAGCCTTAATCATATTGGTTGGTCGAAACATTCAAACATCATGCTTGATTTCTTCCTTTAATCCACTCACGAAGTAGCTCACAAAAAACTTCTCAATCAATCCTATAGTATGGTTAACGAGTTGTTCAAAACAAGATTGATACTCACGTACTGTATCTGTCTGACGTAACTTGGTGAGCTCCCCAATAAAATCTTTATAGGCACTTGGGCCGAAACGAATACAGAATTCTGCCATGAATTCCTTCCATATAATCTTGCCTCGGCTTTTCTCCATCCATTGATACCACTGTAATGCTTCTTTTTCAAGGTGAAAAGAAGCTATTGTAACCTTCTATTCTTCAGGAGTAAGATTATACTTAAAGTTCCGCCTGATAAATCTATCTATTAGGATCATCTCCATTGAATTAAGAGAAACCCAAACGGGTGGTTCGTAATTTGATTGCTCCTTTTATTGCTGTATAAAAATTAATTTCATGTTGCCGAACTCGATAATTTGGATAAATATTGTTTGAAAATTCTTTCAATTTCTCCTTTGTCATGCCTACTATCATCCTTTTTAAATTAGTTACAGCATCAATTACTTTGGCAATTTTTCAATTAGCAAATTCTCGTAGCTGATCAGTAGATTCTAAGAACTCAGGTACATATGCTTTTATCATCTCCCTTAAATTTTTTATATCATTTTTCCACTGTTGCAGATAGGTTCTCTCGATCATATCTTTGCAGGTCTTGGTAACAAATCTTCTTTAAAATAAGGAAGAATTTTTCTCTCTTTTTTCACTCTTTTTTTTTTCTCTTTTTTTCTCTCTCTTTTTTTCTTTTTTTTTTTTTTCCAACTTTCTGTCCCCTCCCCTCCTTTTTTTTTTTTACTCTCTTTCTATCTCCCACTAGATTTCTTTTTTTGGCAAATAAAAAAAGATAATAAGGCTATGTTTTTTTTTTTTTTTTAAAGACAGGAACTAGACCGGTTTTAGGAGTGGCAACAAGAAACAAGGAAGATATATTTTTTTTCTCAATACTAGGGTTTTATAGTTATAAAAGAAAATAGAAGAAATATGGTAGAGGATAGAAGAGTACCGGGTTATCGGCTCTAAGCTATGATACCAACTGTTGTGAATTTCAATCGCAACGATTGATAAAATAAGAGATTTGGGATGACTGTGACTGCTTTGAGGAGATCACACCTTCAGAGAACCATTTCGACAGGATTAGACCTTCTAATAACTATTTCAAGGAGATTGAGCCTTCAGATAAAGGAACCAATAATATTATTTCATCATTGAAAAGTCAAAAGGGTTGTTATATATTTAGAAGGTTGAAACCCTAATTATTAAAAAAAATCTAATACAATTATATAAAAATTTTTTCTTAATATAACTAATCCATAACTAAGAAAATAAACCATTGATTGAGATGGAGTTTTTCTTAATATCTAAATCTTTTAAAAGATTTTTATTAATTTAAAAAAAAAATAAAACTAGAAATCCTACCATAAGCAAGCACAAATGAAAAAGTTGGTACAAAGATAAACTTCTTTCCGAATAAGTTTTTGGGTTACGTTGCGCCCCTCTAATTTATCAAGATCATAAAACTTTGTTGAGATAAAAAATAAAAAATAAAATAAAATAAAATAAAATCTATACTTGCCTTCAAGGAACGAGCTGGCCAAACCCACCCAATTCACTGTAAAAGTATTTTAAAAATAAAAAGTACGCGTGAATGCATTACTTTGTTTCAGTTTTTAATCAAAGTATATCATCTTTGCTCAAACGCCTAGCCAACTATTGGGTCGGGTGACGTTAACTTTGAGCATCTAATCAAGAGCATTAAGTATTTCATATTTCTCTTATTATTATTATTATGTACTGAGGAAGATAAGAATATATGCATTTATCTAAGAATAGCGTTAAAAATGTTATAAATAAGCCATACCTACAATGATAATATTTTTACACAAGTAAGACAGTAATTCTGGAGTATTAACATCATGAATCAATATGGCATATATATAATTTTGAGGCAAGGAGGCAACCATAGGGCGAGAAAGAGAAGCCGTCCGGGAAACGCGTCGCACGCCACGGCACGCCAAGCCGCGCAAGGCCGAAGCCCTCCCCCTTGGTCCGTTAAGGCTTACAGACGCGTAGTCTAACGTTAAGCATGGGTCCGCCTCAAGATAGCATCAAGCCGACATGATTTTGCCTTGACCAAAAGTAAAACGAGTGGGATCTCTTTGGCCCAAATTGAGGCATGGGTCCGAATCAAGCTGTCTTAATCCACCAAAAAATCCATGCCAGAAGCAAGAAGATGGATTGCTAATCTAGCCATGGGTCATTTAGCCTATATATTTGGGCCCAGCTCCAGCCCTGTGTCCTTGGCTGAAGCCTAAGCCTTTTCTAGGCTGGTCTTCAGATTGACTGGACTGGAGGCCCGAGATGGACCTCTCACGATCCAGCTTACAACGACGATGAGAAGAGCGTCTCCGAAGTCTGGCCGAAACGGGAGGACGCTCTACTTGGGCTCGGTGCGTGTCGGACCTCGGACGTCAATGGTTAAAGGCTATCTATCTGGTGCCAGAAACTCCGAGTCCGTACAGCCAAACCAACCGTATCTCGCTGTCTGGAAGACTTTTAAAGTCTTGATCATGGAGGTTGGATATTTCTCCACTGTTCTTACTCTACGTTTCCTAGCTTTCCATGGCTTGCTTGTGAATGTTTTTGCTATCCGATTGCTGGAATGGTGACCAAGAAGGAGAACGACCAAGCGGAGTTAAGTACCAGTTTCTTACAAAACTTTTGGCCAAGCACCATTTACGCTTCCTGGTGTCATTTGATAACGAATATGGTCAGACAAATTGTTCAAAAAAAAGTCATTGTATTTTATCTCTTGGAGGGAGACACTACCGACTGCTTCTCAAGGTAGTATATATGCAAATCGCACTCAACCTATCTCCATCATGGTTATTAAAGCTTTTTTGTCCAAGAAAATCTTGTTGGTCTCTATTCCGTTTACTCCATAAATTGAGACATATTATCTTGTTTATTCCAAGTTGATCACCCTTCTCGATTCGAAACTAATCATTGGTTCGAATCTTGCTGAGGCTGCTATAATATTCTCCTCTTTGGTCTACCTCTGTTTTAGTATTGAATAATGGTAGGAGAGCTATCCATCATTTTTCAAAAATTAAGAAAACTTATACATGTCACTCCCTAGTAGCTAGCACCTCCCAAGTTTAATTTTTCCTTTTTTTTTTTTGATATATTGAAGATTCCTTCTATTAATCTATCTTTAAACTGTCTGTGAAAGCTTTGAAGGCTCTTTCTACATCATCATGTGGTGAACGTTAGTTTTGATAGAAAATTTAAATTTTCTGAACCTAAAACAATGGTAATCACATTATCATGAGCGTATGTTAACATAAGATAAATCATATCTGAATTCATTGCAGAATCTATAACTTTTTTTGTTGCAAAACTTGATTAGGATTTTGTGTATGTGATAGAAGAAAAAACTTCTCTCTACTCTATGAGTTATGAAAATATATTATAGCTCAATAGAACTATAATATTTATGAAGTGAGGATAAGGATCTCTTTTTATAACAATCGGCTTAATACAGATTCTATCCATTAAGAGCTATATATTCACAAATTCTACATTTAACATAAGTCTATATCGTTATAAGGTGCATCAAATAGTCTAATAACATAAATGATGATCACTAACGATAATAGACTTATACAAATTACTTTATTAAACTAATATTCAATTAATTTAGATTTTAATTAAAGAATGAATACGATAGTTCTGTAGAGCTTGGACCAAAGGGCTCGAGCATGGTGGATATTCTTTCAATCGCCTTGTTGGGCATAAATCTAACCTTAACGCAGAAGCTCTTCCAATAAGGTAGTAATATCCAACAGTTATCCTGACTTGAATCCAGTCCAAGGACTCCCTCCGTTCACATCGTATTAAGACATCTCGAGCAAAAATGTGAAGCGTGAATCCAAAATGCATGATATGAGAATGAAACATTTTATGCGCTCTCTGCTACCCAAAATGCATAATATGAGAATGAAACATTTTATGTGCTCTCTGCTAGGTGGGAACTCTATATGATTCATCAATATGTGACACTGGAAAAGGCAAGAGCAAATCATCTAATAGAAAGGTCACGTATGGCTTCCACTTCCACTTGGTTGAGGGAAAGCTTGGCCATCCCATGGAAGACTTACCATGTTACTGAACTCAAGCAGGTGAATGGCCATGAAGTTGGCCTGTTTGCCATATTTGATGGCCACTCAGGTCAAGATGTTGCAGGTTACCTACGCAACCATTTGTTTGACAATATCCTTCACAAAGTATACTTCCTCCTTGCCTTCTTTTTCTTCATTACATTCAAACCTTAATCAAAATTTATTAGATCATTCAGAGGAAGAAAATAAAGCGACAATGGGAGACTTCATGATTTGCAAAAGATTTATGTTGTTGAATTTTGTGAACAGCCAGTGTAAACCCCCCTCCCGTTAAGAAATTTTTATAATTAAGCGGTGTGGGTGCGCGACACGCGGCGCGCTGCATGCGCGCCAGCGCGCGCGCCCACGCGCGCGCACATGGAGGTGCAGGGGAGGGCTCAGCCCTCCCCTCGTTAAAAGAAAAGAAATTACAGGGGAGAGGACTGAAGCCCCTCCCCCTGTCTTCTTCCTCCCTTCTTCCTGCTCGTCGCAAGCTCCTGTCACTGTGTCGCCCTCCGCTCGTCCCTGTCACCTTGCCGCTGTCCGGTAAGCCCCCCCTTTCACCGGCGAGGAGAGGGAGAGAGAGAGAGCGTGAGAGTGAGGGAGAGGGCCGCAGGAGGCCCTCCCCTGACGCGGGAGCCAAGCGGGCTCCCGCGCTTGGTTCGGGCCCGGCCCTTGGGCGGTAGCCCCCACCGGCGCCGGGGCGGCGTCCGGTGGGGTCCGGCCGGCCGGGGGTGGCCGGCCTTGCCGCTAGCAAGGAAGAAGGGGGAGGGCCGTTCCACGGCCCTCCCTTCACCGTGGGTTCGAGCCGGCGGCGTGCCCGCAGACCCGCCGGGCCCGAGCCTTGGTCGGCGACCCACGCCGGCGCGGGGCAGCGTCCGGCGGGGTCCGGCCGGCCGGCGGTGGCCGGCGGGTCGCCGGCGTGGCTCGAAGCAACGGGGAGAGGGCCGAATGGCCCTCCCCTGCCCGCGGGGAGCCAAGCCGGCTCCCGCGTTGGTCGGGCCGGGCTACGGTCGGTGGCCCTCACCGACGCCGGGCGGCGTCCGGTGAGGTCCCGGCCGGCCAACGGTGGCCGGCGGCCGTGCGCGCCGGCACGGTGCGAAAGAGGAGAAGAAAAGGGAGAAGAAGAAAAGAAAGAAGAAAAGGGAAGAGAAAGGGGCCGGTCGTCGGCGGCCGGCCGACCCTCGGGAGGGCCGCGGCGGCCCTAGGCCGCCGGCCACCAGGCCGCCCACAGTTCGGGTGAACCGAGGTGAAGTTGAGGAAGAAAAAAAAAAAAAAAATCGGGATCGGGCCGGGTTCGATCAGCTTAGCCCCTTTGGGCTGAATTTTCGGGCCCCAATTTGGGCTCAGCCCAATAAAAAAAAATATGGTCAGGATCAGTGTTGATCCTAGTTTGTCGGGGAATTTTTATTTCCCCATTTGGGCTTCTATATTTGGAGATATTCAAGCCCCAAGTTGGGCCCAGGATTAGATTGGGTTAAGTATAGGAGTCAGTTTGACATCCAAAAATTGAAATTTAAAAATCTGAAAAATTATGTTGTAGGTACCCAGAGATCCCTACAGCTGATTTACGCTTTTGGATTAGCGTTGTGAGATAAGTAAGCCAGTTATAATGATTTTTCTTAAATCATTATTAAATTATGCCATTATTGAAATAATGAATTGATTTATAGTATTATTTGAAAAATGATAGTTGTGGTACCACATTTTCGTAAATGAATATTTGACTTGATTATTATTAATTTTGATGAATTAAATTGGCATTTGATACATGCATCTAGTTGTTACATGATTATGAAAAATTACCAAATTTTGGTAAAACATGAAAAGTAAATTGATACATGTTTGCTATTATGCGAATAAATGCTATTTGTGATTGTTGATATTATATGTCGTCACGGTCCACACTACATGTTACATGACTCCGGGACCCACCTCCACAGGGGGAATATGTGGAGAACACACATCCTAGGGATGTGCTGTGACAGGATATAGCATTAGATGCTAATTGACTCCGGCACCCTTCCTCCACTGGGGGCGTACAGGGAGGTTACATCCTTGGGATGTTATTACGTGGACGTGGGACATTAGTATGAAATGGGATTTACAGTGATTTGAAATTGAAATGGTATTTTGAAATATTTTTTTCATATTAATTGCTTCCAATTTATTCGAATATGAGTTTTGTACAATTCTATAATATGATGAAATGTTTTTGACTTTGGAAGCATGACATGTATTTGACTTGACAAAAAAATTCTTATTTGGCTATAATATGTAATAGTAGGCTTACTTACTGAGTGTAAACTCATTAAATCTTACAATGTTTTTTTCCAGAGCCACAGGATTATCAGGGGCAACAACAGGGGTAATTGGGGGTTTCTTGATGTAAATCGATTTTATTTTGTTATATGTAACCCCATTTGGAATAATTTTGGAACTTTGGTTTGTTGCCCAACATTACATAATTTGTACATGAAGGATTAAACTTTGCATATTATATAGTTGTTAACTCTCCTTGTTTATAATTGATATTGTATTGGATGCCTTGCATGCCTGGCATGCGGCGGGCATCACACAGGCCACCACAGTGGTCCGGGCGTGACAGCTTGTAGTGGTATCAGAGCAAGGTTTGACATTAGGGCCAAACACATGATTTACATTAGACCAAATATTGACATGACATCAGGAGGGTAATAACATTAGAAAAATTCAAGTGACTTGTTTAAATAAATACTTGAGATTTGAGGATTTATTATGATATTGATTGGAATCTAACCATGGCAGATTCATAATGCATCGTCGCACCAGTGATCAGCGACATGAGGGGGACTCTCGGCCGGGTGACCTCGACCGGCGGGAGGCCGGGAGCCTCACCGCATGCGGGTTCCGTTGCCCCCGTTGGCAACGACCCACGTTGGCAGCCGAGTTACTCCGTGCATTCTTGGGGGTGACTCAGGCGGTTCGAGCCATGCGGCACAGCGTATTCAGCAGAATGCGCCTCGCTATATCCGGCTCGCTTTATTCCGCGGACTCCGTCCGCCCCTCCTACTCCTCGGACCCGGCCCGGCCCCGGCTCGATCGGTCTACTACCCGCTCCATCTCGGCCCCGGGCAGGGAGGGGGTCGTAGCTACTCTGAGTTTAAGAGCTTGGCCCCTCCTCCCTTCTCTGGATCCACCGACCCACTTGATGCGGAGAGGTGGATAAGAGAGATGGAGAAGGCCTTTACGGCCCTTGGTAGCCCGGAGGAGGAGCGGATCAGATTTGCCGCCTACCTCCTCCAGGGGGAGGCATACGATTGGTGGCTGATGTTGGAGCAGCACTCTGGAGGGCGGGCCATCTCTTGGGAACATTTTAAGGAGGCCTTTTATCGCCAGTATTTTCCCAGGAGTGTTCAGAGACAGATGGAGTCTGAGTTTATGAGGTTAGAGCAGAGGAACCTTTCTGTGGCCCACTATGAAGCCGAGTTCAGACGATTGGCCAGATTTGCCCCAGATTTTGTTATGACCGAGAGAGCCAAGATCACCAAATTCACTGAGAGGCGCACCCAGTCGAGCGAGCGATGCATTTGAGCTCCCACTTACGGTGAAGTGGTGAGCAAGGCTGCGGTCATCGAGAGGGACATGACCGCCATTCGGCGGATGAGAGAGCAGCAGATGAAGAGGAGAGGACCTCCTTCGGCCGATCTTCGGGCGGTGCTAAGAAGAAGAAGGGTTTCCTTCGTGCTCCCTCGAACGTAAGGATAAGGAGACCCGTTGTCCTCATCGCGGGAACGCCCATCGGGGCAGCGTGCGCAGCCGATCGGTGCCTCGCTTTATTTGTGGGAAGATGGACCACAAAATGGCCACCTGTCCCCTCCGAAAGGATCAGCAGCCCCCTCCAGATCAGGGGAAGAGCCGAGCGGCCCAGACCCAAGGGAGGGTCTTTACCCTCACTCGGCGGAGCTGTTGCACTCGCTCAGCAACTTGTGGTGACAGGTATGTCTGTTAAATTAAATTATTTCCTTAAAAATTATTGCATTCATACCTGGTATAATGCATGGATTATGGTAGTAGATAGAGGAAAAACATATGATGCTGCATGACATCTAAGTTAAGTTAATCTTTATGACAGGTATGTTTAAAGTAGGCAACACTTATGCTCAAACTTTAATTGATCCGGGTGCCACACATTCATTTATATCTGATAGTTTTCTTGCCAAGAATGCATCATTGACACCCGTTCCTTTAGAGCAAGAGTTGCATATTGCATTTCCTAATGGAGATGTCATAATGGTAGACTCAGTGTGTAAATCTTGCCTGATTGACTTGGAAGATAGGAGGTTGAACGCTGATCTGATAGTCCTCCCACTGAAATTCTTTGATGTAATCCTAGGGATGGATTGGTTGGCCTCCTATCATGCTTCTATTGACTGTTTCAGGAAAAGGGTAATCTTTAAAATTCCTAATCTTCCTGAATTCAGTTTTAGTGGGAGTCAGGAACATACGAAGCTTCGGTATTAGTGTTAGCTACGCAAGTCTGGAAATACTTGAGAAAAAGTGGTCAGGGGTTTCTTGCTATGGTTAGGGACCTTCAGCAGGATGAACATCAGTTGGAAGATATTCCAGTGGCTCGAGAGTTTCCCGATGTCTTTCCGGAGGAATTGACGGAATTACCCCCGGATCGTGAAGTCGAGTTCATCGTTGATTTAGCCCACGGCCTTGGACCTATATCCAAAGCTCCTTACCGTATGGCTCCGGCGAGTTAAAAGAGTTAAAATGTCGGTTTGCGAGCTTACGGATCGAGGATTCATTAGACCTAGAGTCTCTCCTTGGGGTGCTCCAGTATAATTTGATAAAAAGAAGGATGGCAGTCTTCGGCTCCGCATTGACTACCGAGAAATTAACAAGGTAACAGTGCGCAACAAGTACCCTTTGCCGAGGATTGATGATCTATTTGATCGGTTTCAAGGAGCTCAGGTATTCTCAAAAATTGCTCTTCGACCAGGGTACCACCAGCCCAAGATAAAGGCCGAAAATGTTGCTAAGACTGCATTCAGAACCAGGTACGGCCATTATGAGTTCTTGGTGATGCCGTTTGGGTTGACTAATGCCCCCCGCAGCATTCATGGACTTGATGCACGAATCTTCAAACCATACACGGATCGGTTTATAGTGGTCTTTATTGATGATATCTTGATTTATTCTAAAAGTCATATGGAGCATGAAAACCACTTAAGGATTGTTCGTACTCTTCGGGAAAAGAAACTTTATGCCAAGTCGCGAAATGTGACTTCGGATGAGCCAAATATCCTTCTTGGGTCATATCGTATCCAAAGACGGTATATCAAGAGACCACTAAGAAGATTGAGGCCGTCGTGAACCGGTGTCGGCCTTCCAATGTATCGAAGTCGAAGCTTCTTGGGGGCGGCTGGTTATTATCGCATTCGTGGAAGGCTTCTCTCGCATTGCTTTGCCTCCGACTCGCTTAACTCAAAAGTGAGCAAAGTTTGTTTGGTCGGAGGAGTGTGAGGAAAGTTTCCAGGAACTCAGCGCCGCACAGTGTCGCCCCTATCCTTACTCTTCCATCTATATCCGGAGGATATATTTTATTCACCGACGCCTCTCGAAAGGGATTGGGAGGTGTTCGATGCAGAAGGGAAGGTGATAGCCTATGCCTCCGAGGGTACCGAAGCCTTATGAGCGAACTATCCTACTCATGACCCGGAGTTAGCCGCGTAATCTTTGCACCGAAAATTTGGCGGCATTATTCGTATGGGGAGACTTGTGATGTGTATACGGACCATCAAAGTCTAAAATATATTTTCACCCGAAAGAGCTAAACTTGAGGCGAGAGGTGGAGTGGAGCTATTAAAGGATTATGACCTGAACCTGCATTATCATCCGGGGAAGGCCAATGTGGTAGCTGATGCTTTAAGCAGGAAGTCCTCCTCAGAATTAGCTTCCATAATTACTTCTCAGCCTCACATTCGTAGAGACCTTGAAAAATTGGAGGTTGGTTTGCGAGTACGGCGATCCGATGGGCTTCTTGCAACACTTGTACTTGACCAACCCCGATTGACGAGTGATTAAGTCTTCCCCGGAAAGAAGACTTGGAACTACAAAAGATAAAGGCAATTTGTGCAATCGGGGGTTCAGAATGAATTCAGAATAAATGAGGATGGATCCTTGAGATTTAATACTAGGCTCTGTGTGCCAAATATGGAGGATCTAAGGGCTGAAATTTTAAGGAGGCTCATTATTCTCCCTATACTGTTCACCCAGGAGGCACCAAAATGTACAGAGACCTACGAGAAAATTTCTGGTGGAAAGGAATGAAAAGAGAAATTGCTCAATATGTGGCCAAGTGCTTAGTGTGCCAACAAGTGAAGGCCGAACATTAAAGGCCTGCGGGACCTCTTCAGGCTCTAATGATCCCTCAGTGGAAATGAGAGAAGATCACCATGGATTTTGTGGTGGTTTACCCAAAACTCCCGAAAGCAATGATGCGGTACGGGTTATTATTGATAGATTGACCCAAGTCGGCCCATTTGCCGTTCGAGTTGGGGTCTCAAGCGAGAGATTGGCCACCATGTACATTGAGCGAGATAGTGAGACTTCATGGTGTCCCCGAGTCGATTGTGTCGCATCGGGATACCAGTTTGTGTCCCGTTTTTGGAAGAGTCTTCATAGGGCTTTGGGGATCAAACTGAATTTCAGCACTGACTTTTCACCCCCGTACGTATGGACAATCTGAGAGGACCATACGGATCTTAGAGGACATGTTGCGAGCTCGTGTAATGGACTTGGGTGGTGCTTGGGACAACCACCTACCTTTGGTGGAGTTTGCTTACAATAACAAGCTACCAAGCCGTATCAAAATGGCTCCATTTGAAGCTTTGTATGGTAGAAAATGCAGATCTCCCTTGTGTTGGAATGATGTGGGGAAAGAAAATTGTTGGGCCACGAGTCGATTCAAACAGACAAGTAGAAAAAGTGCAAATGATTAAGGAGAGACTCGAGTAGCTCGCAGCCAAACAGAAAGTTATGGCCGATGTTAGAAGAAGGGAGCTTTTGGAATTTCAGGGTTGGGGACCATGTCTTTTTAAGGGTTTCACCAACCAAAGATGTGATGAGGTTTGGGCTTAAAGGAAAATTGAGTCCACGATACGTTGGTCCATTTGAGAACTTGAGCGAGTGGGGGAAGTGGCTTATAGTCTCGCACTACCTCCTCGCACTCTCTCGGGGTACATAATGTATTTCATGTCTCTATGTTGAGGAAATACATTTCGACCTACCATGTCATAGAAGCGGAGCCCATTTTGTTAAAGAAGAATTTGACATACGAAGAGCATCCGATACGTATTGTGGACCATAAAGACCAAGTTACGAGACGACGTAGCATTCCACATGTTAAGGTTCGGTGGAGTAATCATTCGAACGGGAGGCTACGTGGGAACTTGAAGAGGAGGTGAAAAAGAAATATCCTCATCTATTTGTATCTGAATAGATATTTGTATATAAGCACAAAAGTGTAATTATCGTTGTATTTTGATCGAAGGATAGAGAAATACGGTTAGTAATTTTTATTTCGGCCTCAAAAATTTTATTCGTGTTGTACATTAATTTCGAGAGCCGAAATTTTTATAAGGAGGGGGAAGATGTAAACCCCCTCCCGTTAAGAAATTTTATAATTAAGCGGCGTGGGTGCGCGACACGCGCGCGCGCATGCGCGCGCCGGCGCGCGCGCCCACGCGCGCGCACATGGAGGTGCGGGGGAGGGCTCGGCCCTCCCCTCGTTAAAAGAAAGAAATTACGGGGGAGAGGCCCGAAGCCCCTCCCCCTGTCTTCTTCCTCCCTTCGCGCTCGTCGCAAGCTCCGTCACCGTGTCGCCCTCCGCTCGTCCCCGCCACCTCGTCGCCGTCGAAGCCCCCCCCCCTTTCACCGGCGAGGAGAGGGAGAGAGAGAGAGAGCGTGAGAGTGAGGGAGAGGGCCGCGGGGAGGCCCTCCCCCGACGCGGAGCCAGCGGGCTCCCGCGCTTGGTTCGGGCCCGGCGGCGTGCCCGCCGGCTCGCCGGGCCGAGCCTCCGGGCAAGAGCCCCCACCGGCGCCGGGCGGCGTCCGGTGGGGTTCGGCCGGCCGGGGGTGGCCGGCCGTGCCGCCAGCAAGGAAGAAGGGGGGAGGGGCGGGTTCCACGGCCCTCCCTTCACCGTGGGTTCGAGCTCGGCGGCGTGCCCGCCGGGCCGCCGGGCCGAGCCTTGGTCGGCGACCCCGCCGGCGCCGGCGGCGTCCGGCGGGGTCGGCCGGCCGGCGGTGGCCGGCCGGGTCGCCGGCGTGGCTCGAAGCAACGGAGAGAGGGCCGAATGGCCCTCCCTCGCCGCGGGAGCCAAACCGCAGGCTCCCCGCGTTGGTCCGGCCGGCGGCGTGCCCGGCCGGCTCCGCGGGCCGGGCTCGGCGGTGGCCCTCACCGGCGCCGGGCGGCGTCCCGGTGAGGTCCGGCCGGCCAACGGTGGCCGGCCGTGCCACCGGCACGCGTCGAAAAGAGGGAGAAGAAAAGGGAGAAGAAGAAAAGAAAGAAGAAAAAGGGAAGAGAAAGGGCCGGTCCGCGGCGGCGATCGGCTGGGGCCGGTCGTCGGCGGCCGGCCCGACCCCGGGAGGGCCGGCGGCGGCCCTAGGCCGCCGTCACGGCCGCCCCTGGTTCGGGTGAACCAGGGGTGAACGAGGAAGAAAAAAAAAAAAAAAATCGGGATCGGGCGGGTTCGGATCCCGCTAGCTCCATTTGTGCTGAATTTTCGGGCCCCAATTTGGGCTCGGCCCAATAAAAGAAAAATATGGTCGGGATCAGCGTTGATCCTAGTTTGTCGGGGAATTTTTATTTCCCCATTTGGGCTTCTATATTTGGAGATATTCAAGCCCCAAGTTGAGCCCAGGATTAGATTGGGTTAAGTATAGAAGTCAGTTTGGCATCCAAAAATTGAAATTTAAAAATCTGAAAAATTATGTTGTAGGTACCAGGAGATCCCTACAGCTGATTTACGCTTTTGGATTAGTGTTGTGAGGTAAGTAAGCCAGTTATAATGATTTTTCTTAAATCATTATTAAATTATGCCATTATTGAAATAATGAATTGATTTATAGTATTATTTGAAAAATGATAGTTGTGGTACCACATTTTCGTAAATGAATATTTGACTTGATTATTATTAATTTTGATGAATTAAATTGGCATTTGATACATGCATCTAGTTGTTACATGATTATGAAAAATTACCAAATTTTGGTAAAACATAAAAAGTAAATTGATACATGTTTGCTATTATGCGAATAAATGCTATTTGTGATTGTTGATATTATATGTCGTCACGGTTCACACTACATGTTACATGACTCCGGGACCCACCTCCACAGGGGGAATATGTGGAGAACACACATCCTAGGGATGTCTATGGAGGATATAGCATTAGATGCTAATTGACTCCGGCACCCTTCCTCCACTGGGGGCGTACAGGGAGGTTACATCCTTGGGATGTTATTACGTGGACGTGGGACATTAGTATGAAATGAGATTTACAGTGATTTGAAATTAAAATGGTATTTTGAAATATTTTTTTCATATTAATTGTTTCCAATTTATTCGAATATGAGTTTTGTACAATTCTATAATATGATGAAATGTTTTTGACTTTGGAAGCATGACATGTATTTGACTTGACAAAAAAATTCTTATTTGGCTATAATATGTAATAGTAGGCTTACTTACTGAGTGTAAACTCATTAAATCTTACAATATTTTTTTCCAGAGCCACAGGATTATCAGGGGCAACAACAGGGGTAATTGGGGGTTTCTTGATGTAAATCGATTTTATTTTGTTATATGTAACCCCATTTGGAATAATTTTGGAACTTTGGTTTGTTGCCCAACATTACATAAATTGTACATAAAGGATTAAACTTTGCATATTATATAGTTGTTAACTCTCCTTATTTATAATTGATATTGTATTGGATGCCTTGCATGCTTGGCATGCGACGGGCTGTCACCCCTGGGCCACCACCAGCTGGGTCCGGGGCGTGACAGCCAGACTTCTGGACTGACACAATAAGTGCAATAAGAGGAGCGTATCATAGAACTGACAGTAGGATTTTGAAGGCGAAAGGACAAGATGCAAGGAGAAAGGGAGGTTCCACTGCAGTCACAGTGATATTGAACAATGGTGAGAAGCTGGTGGTTGCAAATATTGGTGATTCTCGTGCAGTCATATGCGAGGAAGGCTTGCCGGACAAATAATCAGTGGATCATGAACCACTAAAGGAGCAGCATATAATAGAAATCTCTCGATGTTTAGATCAGATTCACTTGCTATTTTAAGCAGTTATGTTATCTGCTCTAATGGTCCCCCTAGTTCCTTCCATCCTTTTTATCAATTACCACTCTTTTTTCACATCTTTTGAGTAGGAAATGTGCCACGGTTTGATGGGCATTTGTGATAGTACCTTGAAGGATCACATCAGCTCAGATCCTGATGTTGTAATATAGCACATAGATGAAGATGCTGAGCTCATTATTTTGGCTAGTGATGGCTTGTGGAAGGTGAGATACTGGTATTGGTAATTGCCCTGTAGTTTCATTTGGTTAATAACTGAGATCTCTGCATATGATCCAAGAAATTTTCATTGCACTTCACCATGGAGTTTTCTAACAGAATATGGGATGGTAGGGTCCATACAGACGCTGTTCACCACTACAAAGAACCATATAAGAACTAGTCATTCCATAGCACAGTCTAGATAAGAACATGTAATTGGACTTGATCCACCTACATGATAACCCCAGGTCCAGAATTTTGGGATGTATCCTCTAAAAATGGATCCCAAAATCTCCTGTTGCTCCGTAGAAGAGGAATGCGATAGTGAATAGAGACAATATTAAACTTGATAAACTATGTTGTTGATAATTCAACTATAAAATATGCAGGCATGGCCTAGCTGGACCCATTAAGTAGAGCTCATCTGCATGGATCATTCTTTTGATGTTTAAATTTTCTTAAAAATAGTTTTATATCAAATGAATAAAAAAAAATATTATACACTTATAATTTAAATTTATTTACTATCAATTAATTTTTATATAAATTTTTAAATTATACGATTTTAATTTATTAATAAATTAATTAAATCAACAAATAAATTTGAAGCAATATTCCTATAGTAAATAGTAGTTTATTACATCCTTATCTTAAATGCTACTGGATTTGATCGAGAGGAGAGAGTAAAATTAGAATCTTGCCAGATTTCTGGTATGCAGTGTCTCTTCTGCCAAGTTATTGACGCATAGCAGTGATGACGGATATGGAGGCTCAAATGGCTCGGAATCTTCCAATATTTTAAAAAATTAAGAACTTGATCGGCATCCAGCTGGGTGAAAAGAGCTGAAAGGAAAAAGATAATGCCGGCCAGTCCAAGATGATGATAATAACCTTAATTAATGCAGACAAGAGTAGAAAACGAAAGGGCGCGTGAGGGGCAAATTATTGCTATTCTTCGAGGTCACTAGTGAGTGAACTTGACCGAACGGAACGGCTACTCTTGACTGCTAGGGAAGATAAAAACCATCAAATTGAAACCTATGCCCTTTTTTTTTTTTTAATCTCCGAATGGCCAGGGAATAAGCATTCCAACGTACGACGTCAAGTGACAGTGAATCTAGAAGCTCTGCATGTTTCATCGCCCCTTCTTGATAGCAAACCCAGCTCCCACGCCAGACAACAATAAATTCCAATCAATGCAACCCCATCGCCGGTGACTCGAAGGATATCCTTCCACCAACCTCTCGTTCTTATCGCCCTCCTTCAAAATTATAGACCCCAAAGAAATCCCTCCGTCTTCTCTCGACGTAGAGATATATATAGCCTCAAAACAGCTAACATTCTTGCGCCACCATGGAGAGTGCTCCCTTGGACGTTGCCGACGACACCGACGTCTCGTTCGCATGCATGGTCCAGCAAGCCAATGACCAGCTCCAAAACTCTCCCACCCAACCACGCCTTTCAACCGACCCCAACTTCGAATTCCTCCGCTCCGATCCCATGCCCCCATCCCCGGCCGACCTATTATTCTCCGATGGCCAACTCTTGCCGCACTCCTACCCTGTGAACAAGCCCACCAGAACCAGCAAGAGCTCACCAACATCATCACTTTCTTCAAATACCACCAGCAGGAGCAGTAGCATTAATAGCAGTTCTAGCAGTGGTTGCGCTGGTGGTTGCAGTGCAAGGAGGTGTTTGAGGAAGAGCAGCGAGAGGGTGCCGGTGGCGGTGCCGAAACGGGTATCGTTTCAGCTAAGCCCGGGCGTCGAAGGGAGGTGGCAGCTGCCAGGGCCGGGCTTGGTGACGCCAAACTCAGTCAGGAGTGGTTCGGAGAGGTACGGAGCGAAGGTGGGGAGAGGGGAGGCAAGAGCCAAGAAGGAAGCAGGGAAGCCTCAAAGAGGTTTGTTCGGGAGGATCGTGTCGGCGTGCCGGGAGTGCCATGCGCTGGAGCCATCCAAGGTTGTGGACAACGGTAACAATAAGATGATTGCAACCTAGATAAGGAATTTATGTAAGCAATACTATGGTTTGAACCTGTCCCTTTTTCTTCCTTACTTCAAGAATATTAGCATTGAAGACTTGTTTCTTGTAACCCTGCTAGGTTTTGATAGTTCATGATCTGTATTGGCTTTAAGGAATTATGTCTCTAGAAACTTATAATGGGTGAATATTTTGCAGCATTAAAAAAAAAAAAAAAAAATCAAAAGAAGCACTTCGTTGAGAGGTGAGAACTGCAAAAGACTATTCCTAGTCTACTGTACAAGTATCTATTATGTAGCCAGAAAAGGACTTGGTGCTAGTTATGTTTGGGAATTGAGATTGACACTCAAGGGACTTGAAATAGGATATTGTGATATCTTTGTTGTTAATGCTGTGGGTACATCTATGGTATCAATGTTCTTTTCTTCTCAGACATCTTAACACAAATATCAACGCTCCAAGTAGGAAAGATTTTGCAGAAATCTGACCATTTAAAGCATTATACTCAAGTGGTAATGGCCTTGCTAAGAATCTAGTGTTGAAAATTTTTCATATATGGATTGTCATTAATTATTATGATTTTAATTTTATAAAATTGATTAAACGGATTTGATATGATGATATAAGCCGGATGAGCTCACTATTAGTTAAGATTGTGATCCATATTGTTTGGACTTGGACGCACCTTAGTTGAATGATGTGATTGATGATTTTGTATGGACCTAAAGCGCAATAATGACCTGTAATAAAAAGGCCTATTAGGATTTCTTTATAAATAGTTTTGGTTTCCTCTTCTCTCTTAATATCGATGATTTATTTTTTCATCAAAATATCGCGAAGAAGCAAGAAGAGAAAAACTTAGGCTTCTTTGGAGTTTTTATACTTTTTTTTGGAACTTCAGCACTTCTTTCGTAATAACACAGCCAGGTATGAAAATATTATTATTACTATTTTATATTTTTAAATCCTAACAGCTAGTACTTTAATAAATTTTACAAAGGAAACAAGAATAAAATCGGTCATTTATCTTTTTGGCAATTAAAACTTCTAAGATTAGAGGGTAAACCAATAAATTCAAGTTTACTCAACGAGTTTGTCGCCGATGACCGCTGGATGTCAGGATTTATGAGTCTGCAAACCTTTGAGATTCTTGATTGCTGTGGGTGGTTTAGCATCAAACGTAGAACAATTATTTTAATCGTAAGACCTTCATTAGGGCGGAAGCCATGTCTCACTAGCCTCGTATCTATGCTCTGTGTGAAAGAAGCGCCTAAAGTCCTCTTGCAATCTCACCATCCTAAAAATCCTGGAAGAAAGAAAACAAGCGAGAAAGAAAGCCTCGATCTGATTGCAATGGCTAATATTTAATTCAGGATATAGCCCTTTCTCCACACAATAGTAAAAAATCTTAATAAATATTCTTTTTATTTTTTTTTCAGCAAAAATTGTTGGTGACCCCTGGTTCTGAAAATGGCCATAGAAATATGCCCCACAGATCACAAGCATCATGATCTAATAACCACAGGCAAAGGAACCCACAGGTAGTGCAGATGCCTTGTGATGCATGCATCTGCCATTAATTGCAGCCAAAATTGTGGTTCCACAGCGAACCATCTCGACGATATCCAGCAACAAACCATCTTGACGATATCCGTGGTCTCTCCATTACTGGCTCCAATAGCATTAATCTGAGATCAAGGCTCTTTTAGCTATTAGTCACCACTATGTCACTAACATATGTTGGGATAGCGTCATTAAATAAAGGCACGCAGCCACTAGTTTCAACCACTACTGACCTTCCATTGGTCTTCTATCGTCATTGCTGGGATCACCCTCTTTTGAATTATCTTTCTAGTTCCAACTGAACTGGACCACGTAGCAGGTATGGTATCCCATTAGCAGGTATGGTATGCTGACTAAGAAAAGGGAGGGCTATCGCAAACAAGTAGGCGAACTGGGCATCGGCAACCGTACTAAAGTAGTGCCGAGGGGGTTAGCATGCGGTCCAAAGGCTACGGTCCAACTGCAGGCCCGCAAAACTTTGCATCTCATGGAAAAGCTGATATTTGTGGCCGTGCTTCAATGGACGAAGTTCATTGTGCAGTTGGAGAAATCCTTCCGCCGGTGATATCAACTCACAAAGAAGCGTTAGTTTGGCGAGGTTCACCCGTTGGAAATTTTGTATGTATGAAAAGCCATTAATTGTTAATAATTTTAGATCTGTAAAATAAGCTAAATAAATTTGATTCAATGATTAACATATGATTTATGTTATTTGAATCTATACGCTCTTTTTGTTAGATGATATAGATAGATAATTTGTAAAGATTTAAAATCTAATAGCAACTCATGATGAAAAGATTTGTTAAAGTTTTATTATAAATAAGCTGCTTTAGATTGAAGGTTCTTCAGAGCTTTTTCATGAATTAAAAATAATGCAAACAGATATAATATTTATTTTAATTATTATTTGATATTTTAAAATTTACATATATGGTCCTATAAAACTCTTATATAACGATCGAAATAATCAGTAACATTCCATCGTATAACGCAACAAAACATCCAATTATTATCTTGATGGTTACTTATTGGTGATCCAAACCAAGAATAAAATTATAAAACCTTTACTTTTACCATTCTTCTTTTTCTTTCTTTTTTTTTTTTTGAGTTACGATTAAAAAGGAAGGACAATAACAGAAAAATAATAGAGTAAGAAACAAAAAAAAAAAATATATATATATATATATATTGAAACTGAAAATAAATACCTTGCAATGCATCAAATTATAAAAGCAAGGCAAAAACTGGATGGATAAGGTTACTCATAGTGACTTCTAAATTTGTACAATTACTAGCTAACCAACGAAGTTTCCTCTATCAAAGTATGGGATGGCTTAAATTATTTGGGTTTGGAAACAAACTAAATGATGTCCCTAAGTAAAGGATTAAAACACCTAGTAGAAGGCCTTTTGATCCAATTAATCACAGCATCCAAACAGTTCAGTGTATGAAATTGAAGATGCTTTGAAGACTAAGACTATAGAACCAGCAATTTGAAGGTGACCTTCATGGCTTCTAACATAGCTCCAACTAGTCTCTCTCATCCATCAAAATTGATTGTCACGGACCCAATAAACTCATAATGCGCACAAATTGAATCAAGGAATTAAAGAGTTAAGCAATGCCTTAGCTAGGGAGCACCCCGCCTCCACTTAACTACATTTGCCGGCCCGCCTTGGGCTGATCCCACCTCCAGCCCGAGAACACTCCTTGCGTACCCCAGTGAAGCCTCCCACCCCGCTTCCATATATATATATATATATAGAAGCCAGCAAAGACGCAAAACCCTCGCCCCAGTGTTCGCACAGTATCGCGGTGGTAGCAGAAATGGCGTGGAGCGCTGTGAGGTCTGTGGGAGCGCCGGCCGTCAGCCTGCGATCGCTGCGCACTCGAGCCCCGCTCGCCGCGGGGCTTTGCTGCGTCTCCTTCGCCGGCTCCCGCCTCTGGAAGTCCCGCTCCAACCCCTTCGCCTGCATCAGCGCCACCCTCTCCACCAACCCTACCTCGGCTGCCAGTAATAGCCCTTCCTCCCTCCCAATCCCCTTAATTTATCATTATTATTATATTTTTTCTAACAGTTGATATCCGATTTTTCTTTTTTTTTTTTTCTTTCCTTCTTTTAACGTTTAATGGTTCTATGAGTCAATGACAATTTGGGATTTAGGCTTTGATTCTTTTTGGGGTTTTTATCTATTTTTAATTCTGACAATGTTTTTCTTTAGATTTCTTGTGTAAGAGCCCATGTTGGTTTATGTTGTTTTCAAGTGATTCTTGGGGCTTTGTTCCCCATTTGATTAATTTTTGATGCATTATCAGTGAAATGAAAAAAAAAAAAAAAAATTTCTGATTCTTTGATTTTCTTTGGAAAATGGGTTAGAAAATTAGAGGGTGATCTAAAGAAAAAAAAAAAAAAGAGAGAAATGGGATTTCTGTCGGGTTCGTGATGTAGGTGTAATTTATTATTTTTGTGGATTTTGCTTAAAATGTTGCTCATATCGACATGTCTCTATGTGAAAAAAGGGGAACAGAAGCATCTGAGCTCACCGCTTCTTCTTCTTCTTCCTCCCCTTTTGTTTCTCCCCTTTTCCCTGGTCATTTTTTACACAGTCTTTGTGAACATTTTTATAAACCTTTAACCGTTAGATGGAAAGCATAGCTAAAACAAATATTTGCTAAATACTTGTGTTGGCATTAGCCAACAATTTGGAATTAGATAAGGATGTGATAGGATACCATCAGGGGATTAAAAAAAGACTGAGAAAGAAGAGAAGAGGGAAAATAGATATTCACTACAAAGGCACAGAGAAAACCTGCTTGCAAATAACACCACGTGGCCAGTTGTCTTCTTTTGCAAAGTGTTCATTGTGGACCTGTCTTTTGTAATACCCCTTACCCCCAAAAGTAAACGCTAAAATAAACCATCTCAATTGTTTTATTCATGTTATATATATATATATATATATATATATTTGATTTTAGTTAGGATGATTCTGGAACTCCACCCATGCTCCTCGATGAAAAAAAGCCTGTCCTCAGGTATCTATGGTGATCCTTTGATATGGTCTCAACAGTCAACCTCTTAATTCTGTTTCTCCGATGTCAATTTTGTGTTACTATCTCCAGTGGTGGGGATCACAGGTGACAAGAATTCCAAAAGGGTTGGGTTGGGTTTTTAAAGCTTTTGCAGACTTGATGACTCTGTCCAGCAAAGATTCAAGGCAAGTTGGACTCAAATTCGGTTTAAGAAGGAAAGAAGAATCAAGCAGGTTTTCAAGGCTTCTTAACTCTGTTCATGATTACAAACTTATCAACTTATAATTAATAATACTGGTTGGATGAAATGGACTAATTGAGAACCATTTCAAAATTAAAAGTGTCTTGAACCATGAGTTAGAAAGGAATGTAATACTTCATTGTGTACCATTGACGTGATATAGATTCTTCTGTCACTGATGCAATACATGCCTTTAAATATTATTTGGCAAGCTTGATTTCTAGCAAGCACTAAAGGTGATTTACTATCCTGGTTTTAGGTATAAAAGAGGCTGTGCAAACAGAAAAGGCACCTGCAGCATTAGGGCCATATTCCCAAGCTATCAAAGCCAATAACCTTGTTTTTGTCTCTGGTGTTTTGGGTCTTGTTCCTGAGGTTTGTTGTCTCATCATCTTCCCACTTTCTTCTCCCTTCCCCCTTGTAGATCGTAATGGAAAGCTTATATGCATGCCTGTAACATTTTTTCTTATATTGCTTTCTACATCTGACTTATATTTTGATATCTGTATGCAGACAGGGAAATTTGTGTCTGACAGCATTGAGGAACAAGCAGAGCAGGTAGTGAAGTTGTTAATAAATCCTATCTAAAAGTCATTAATCTCACTTTTATAAGTAGTGGAAAATGATTTCCTTTTTATGGCAATTCAAAATTGCTTTTGTGAAATATTGGACAAATATGTCCTCTTCTTCATGGTAAAGTGCAGCTGGAGCATTAAGAAACCATGTTTTTGATTTTGTTGATCATGTTTCATGCTTGCATTGTTAAATTTGTTCTGCCATTCAGAATTTTATGGTGAGTCCCATTGTTGAGGCACTTTCACATATACATGTAATTAAGTCATATCAGAATGCATTCTCTAAATGTACAGCACATTGGTTTTTGATAAATTTGAGAATACTGATTTAGTTAGGACACTCCATGACACCACAAAAACGGAGCATTCTACCTCAATCAGCTACTAGTGTTGAGAGTTGTCTTCTTTCTTAGAGTGACATGAAAACACCTTATTGCAATTGATCGTACTTGAATTTTTGACCATATTAACACCAAACAATATTAATCTAAAGTGTCCAGACTCTCATACCCAGACTCTTATAATGAAGTGTCAGGCCTATTTTTCTTTTCCTTTAACGTTGTTGTTCTATGGATTAATTTTCTTTGCATATTTTTATTTTTTTAATAAATTGTATTACATGGAGCTGTCCGCATATCAGGGTTTTTGGAGATGAGCCTGTCTGACATCCATGCCAAATGTTGACGTAACACTGCTTATGATCCAATCCATGTGCAAAGACTTTTAGAAAAAATAATTTTGCATCATTTGAAGATTGAAGTCAACACTATAGCTTATGAACTTGCAATTAGTAAGAGAAGTCAGATGAAACTCTACAACAGATATGTGTTTTTAGTGTTCTTTGTTGTGTGAAGGGGTAAATAGCCATCATTTATTAACGACCAATGTCTATGGTGAATGCAACTGCATCATTGTGGAGGTATCCTTTAAATCTGTTGGTATGGCAGTTCAGTATATTACATAGTTCTCTATAACTGATGGGGGATTTTCTTGACTATGTTCCTAACTGGTGATCAAATTTCAGATTTCATCAATTTGCCTTCAAGAAGAGCATTTTGCTCTTCCAGATTGTGATTTCCAGCAAATTAATCTGGGGGTAATCTATGTTGAAAGGGCCTGCTGTAATTGCAAAAGACAGTCATCCTACAATGCAGGCCTTAGAATTTTACTTTAAACCAGATTTCAGTTTCTTTTTGCTTTTAATATTGGGTTGTCTTTGCTTGGTGCAATCTTGGAATGCTATCAAGAAAGTTACACCTTCTACAGGAGCAAAACTCCTGAAGTTTGCAAACTGGAATAGTAATGAATTTTAGGGTTTTCTTGGGCACCATGGTAATATTAGGATGTAAGGAATATGTAATGTTTTAGATCCCTTAGGTTGTTTGGTTAATAGCTATGAGATAGGAGCATTCTAAATTAATATAGGAGAGAGTTGCTGGAAGCCTACTTAGGCATTGACTTCTCAAATTCTCATGTTGGTCGTGAATGAGGGATTTGCGGAGTTCTGGTTGAAGGATGGGAGTTCTTATGTAGAACTTATTGGTCTTCTGTGGTTTTTTTTTTTTTTTCTAATACTTTTCTTTCCCCTCATTTTATACAGTTGTGGTCCTCTATGGTGCTCTTCTGGAGTTTTCCTTGGAGATGTTGTGTAAAGTGGTAGTTATACAATTTGCTGCCAAAAAAAAGGGAACATTCATGGCTTTTAATATTTTGTTGTACTTATTGCTGTTTTGTTCGGCAGCAAACTGTTGATACTTAGTACTTTTGATGTCTTGTGGTTTTATTTGGTGACAATTTATTTCTGATTCATGCTGTACTGACATCTATAAACTTTCAGGTTTTAAAGAATATGGGGGAGATACTGAAAGCTAGTGGTGCCAGCTACTCTTCAGTTGTTAAGACAACGATCATGTATGACATGGAATTCTTTTCATGTCCTCAAAAATATAAAACTTATCTAGAATTTTTGCTGACCTCAAATTTTTTCTTTTTGTAGGTTAGCAGACCTAAATGATTTCAAAACAGTCAATGAGATATATTCTAAATGTAAGTTCTAGACAGGAGTACCTCTCATTCTGGGCATTCTTATATGCATGGGAATTTGGTCTTTGATAGAGTATCTGCTTATTCTGCATGTTACAGAATCTTGACTGTATCTGCACAGTTTATGGTGAATTTTCTAATTTTCCCACCACATAACTGTGGCTACACAAGAATATTTGCTCTTTAGTTGACAGTTCAATTGTTTAATAGCTGAAAGAGCGATTATTTTCTTAAAGAAACACTTTAATTTTCTTTGCTTTTTAAGCCACTAGTTCCAATGCCATTTTCTGTTGCTAACTAATCCTATATATTCCTCATATCTATTCTATAGCAGTCACAGATAGTTTAATGCTAATAACAATTTTAAAATTTTATTATTGAAAATAGGATCACTGCATTTCTTAGGTATTTACTCATTTCTTTTCTGGATCAGTGATCCACTATGGCATTTTTGACTTCGGATTTGCACATCTATGTTTCTGCAGTCAAACTGTATTTCGCTAAAGCAAGGTCCATTTGTCTGATCATGCTCAAAACTTGAAATGCATATAATCAGGCCACGTTTGAAATATCTTCTTTTGCATGAACTAGAAGAATTATGCAATGCCGTATCACCTATGTTCTGTTTTGACATATATTCACATATTCTTTTTTATGATTAATGTGTGATTTCTTCGTGGATGGATAGCAATGCTGCATCACCTATGTTCTATTTTGACATACATTTACATATTCCCTTTTTATGGTTTATGTTTAATTTCTTGGTACAGATTTCTCATCTCCTGCGCCAGCTCGTTCCACCTACCAAGTTGCAGCATTACCGATGAATGCCAGGATTGAGATTGAGTGCATTGCTGCCCTGTAATGCTCCTCCGTGTCAAAACTTGGTGCCATAGCGAACCTTCAGTGAATAATGTCCTTGTATTGGATTCCAAATTCCTGCAAAACAGTTTGCTTCTAGTTTTTGTTCATACCTTGATGAAAACTCCTGCAATTTTCTCTTCAGTAATGATGATGGGACCAAGGGAATTACTGAGGCATGCCTTATGGGACAAAATGTGATTTTGGAAAATATTTGACTTGTTATTGGAAGACTGACAAGGTTTTCAGAATGCTAAAATCATGTGCTGATATATTTTTTTAGATATATATGATTGTAAATGTTATCCATCCGGTCCTGCCTAAGAGTTGGTCATAATCATTCCTATTCTCAGACCTAGTCCTATCAAAAATTGGTTATAGTCATTCCTACCATCAGACCCAGATCTGTTTAAGAGTTGGTCAGGCTCATTCCTGTTCTGAAGGTTAATACTTCAATTTCTTTTGTTAATGAATCTCAACATCATGCACCAGTGTCAAACCAAATAAGCCTTGAGAAGGCTCGTAGGAAAGGGGCTGTTTTGTATAAAGTGACCTTTCTCAATGATATTTTAAAGATCATCGGTAATTTTAAGATGATGATAAAATTATTTTATTTAATATTTTTTTTAAACAATGACATACTATTGTTATAGAATTAGGATTATTGAATGATCCTAATTCCATCTAAGAGATGAAAATGTTGAAATTAATAGATCATTGTAGTGGTGATGATTTTCGTCAAAAAAAAAAATTGTTCGAATTATATATTTATCAATCTCTTTCTCATATTATAATAATATTAATATATTATTTAGAATATATAAATATTATATAATTAATATATTAATAATATATAATATCAATTACTATAATATATTATTGTAGTAATTAATATTATATTATTATCTATTTTTTAATATATGATAAATATGTATAATATATATTATTAAGGTTTTTTGTTGTTGTTTATATATTATATATTATTATAATATTAATTATTATTATAGTATAATATTATAATGTGTTATATTATATATAATACATAATATATATTTATAGCATTATTAATAATATTATTAATCTTATATTATAATATATAATTTATACATATAATTCAATTATCTTTTTCATTCTTAAATGTATGCAAATTTTATAGTTACTTCATCTTTTTTACTTATTTTCATTTTTGGGATTTGTAAACTGTATGGATCTATTGGTTGAATGATGTTTAGATTTAGGCTTAATTATATTAGAATATAGCTAAATTTATGTTATATTATTATAATAATATTATTATATATTATATATTATATAAAAAAATTTAAAAATATTATTGATATTGCATTAAAAAAAAATTTAATCTTTAGTATACCAAACATAATGATCTATTCCTATGATTTTTGAGTGGTTTTTGGTTATTAAAATATTTTGTATCGAACGGATGCTTGACCCAAACAGAACGTACATTTGCAATACCTTGATCTCAGCTTCAACTCATCATGCCATAAAATGCCCATGGATCACGTACCCCAATGTAAATATTTACCTGCCTGAGTTTATCTTCAGATCCGGCCAAAATGCATGGAAATCCACAAGCCGCACAGAGGCTACGGTCCATCTAGGGGTCGGAACCGGAACCGGAACCAGAACCGGCCCGGGCCATGCCCTCCTTTCCCGTGTCTCGGTGCATTATTTGCCGAGTATGACTGCGATCGCTCGAGCGTTGCTGCGAAAGCGCCGAAGGGGTGGCAGCGGGCGATGGCCGGCGAGCGGGGGCGGCTACAGCGAGAAAACTAGCTTTGGAGAGTCACGAAGATGCGGACTCCGGCCGCGATGAAGCCTTAACTAGGCGAATCTCCATCAAATTCTGAATCTCTCTCTTTCGGTTTATTGATCGTCTAATGGTGATGTTTTTGGAATAAAATCGATCGAGGCCCGTTAATTTGTGGATTTTAATCGAGCTAATTGATCGAGGGAAGCACCTCGTCTCGTTAAGGTTCTGAAAGAGATGAAGGATGGATTGGATGCCGTGAGGCGCAAGGTTGAATTCCTATACATAAAAGTATTCCCTAAACTCGCCCTCTCTGTCTTTATGCTCTTTAAGGGAGAAAAGGGAGACTTTTTTTCATATATAAGTTGGACAATCCTAAGAACCGAATGTTTTTCTTGGTTTCTTGTCAGAAAGGAAAAAAAGAAAAAAAATCTTGACAAGTTTTCTACTTTTCTTTTTTCTCCCCGTTAATCTGGATTCACTTCCATGTTTATTTATTTGTAGGTTTCGTCCTGAATTTTTGAAAGAAAATTTTCTGGCTTATGGATAGAGAAACTATAACGTTATTGGCAGGATGGTGAGAAAAGAGTCAGACTGTGTTGGCACATCAAAACCAGTGAAAATATTAAAAAAAAATTTATACTAGTTTGAAATTTTCTATATTTAGTTTTTCTTGAGTTCTAGTTGATTCCTTTTGAACCTTGTTAAGTCTAGGTGGGTATTCCAAATAAACAATGAGTTTTATCTGCAATGTCTTTTCACTAGGTGAGGCAAAAGCAATTCCCAACAGCAGATGGGGGTGATGATGCATCTCTTGCTTCTGAGCTACCGTCAATCCATTATCTACTATTTTTGCTTTGCAAGGCATCAAGTGAGGTTCATCCTGTCGTCTGAAGCCTTGTGGAGATCAGATTATTTCTTGAAAAGGTCTGTCTTTTTTCCCTTTTTTTTTTTTATTTATGTTTGCTCTTCAAGTTATTGCTGATCATCTTATATTCTTTAAAAAGATATACAATAGATTCATCCAATAGACAATAAGCTTGAACACCAAATTCAAAAGCTCGTGCGGGCTGCTGGGAATGTTGCTTCTGAGAAAACAGCAAGCATCGTTGAGAAGGAGAGAGATGAGATGCAAGAGGAAGACCCATTGAAGTATTGCCCAAATCCTGATCTGCTTGCTAGCAAGACAACACATGCTGCCCAGGTGACTATGACTGCATTCATCTTTTTTCCTCGCCAAAACTTGTGGTGTTTTGTTTCATTGTGCAGTGCTCTTATATGGTCAATTTGACTTCTTGCCGTTCCAGCTGGAGTCAATTTTTTTGCTGTCATACCAGATCATTGCCATGTCTACACCACCTTTTTGGTCTGCTCCTCTCCTTGTGGTGATTAGACTGAAAAATTTAAGACATGTCTGGTTGCATTACCATGCTGGATGGCACACCAGGGAATCAGGTTTTTAATTGTAACAGTAATCAGCAGAGTTGATGTGGTGTAGAAGAGAGACTGGAAAATGGGAGAAATGGAGAGATTGATAAGGTTGGAAATCGTGTAATCGCTAATAAGTCCAGATGTTTTAAATGGTTTGGCTCTGATTTGATCCTCCAGTGACAATCTTAGTTTGAATTGGTTGTCATTTCTTCATTTTTAATTTTTTTTTTTTTTTCCTAGTTAAGTTTCCTCTACTTTGCCAGGATGCTACAAGCATTGCTGTCTTATATTATTTAAGTGAACTCTATTAATCTGAAAGAATGTCTTATATTATTTTAGTGAACTTTATTAATCTTTTAGATTCTTTCAGATTATTGCAGAAGTATGTGTTCATATTTGAGCCTCATGCTTGTTGTCAATCAAGTATTTTCTTTTCCTTTTTTCTGAATTATATGAACTACTTAATTGAAAATATCACCTCTGAACACGAATACAAAACATTCTCCAAATCTTTAGAAACCTTAATCCTTGAGGTTTGGAGTTGAGTCTGAGTTATGTGAATGAGGTAACTGAATCTGTACATGTTTGCAGTGTAGCAAGGATACATTCCTAAGATTGTTTATGCTGCACTTGAGGATGGAGGTATGTACCATCCCCCAAGGTTTTCCCCTAAAAGCATGGATGAGGATAGATATTGAAACAGGAGAAGCAGGCTTTGAGGAGGGAAAAATAATTGTTGCAGTAGGCAAAACAAAGTTCTTATATTAAAGAGCTGATGGACGATATGAAGACAGACCTGAATAGGATTTTTTTTTTTTTTTTAACATTCATATTGATATCTGACTGAATGCTGCCTTATTAATCAGCTGCTGCAATGTCTGCAGGTGAAAAAAATCATAGGAGCTGAAAGCAGAGAGCTTACAAGGTACAAAGCAAAGCTAGGGGAGTGCGCCTGACAGGAAGAAGAGCTTTTTACTTGTGTGCCAGTTACAAACTGGAAAAAAAGATAGAAAAGCACATAAGGAAGTCAAGAAATAAGTATGTAGTCTTGTTGTTGTCTCCTTGAGAGCAAATATGGGAGTCAGTATGTTTGATTTATAAAGTCACCTTAATATGCTTGTTAGATGCTATGTCAGAAATTCTTTCTACTTTTAAAGAGGACTCTCAGTTTCTGGATATTTGCAGTAGTATATTCAAAGTGCCAGACTAGAGAGAAAGCAATAAGGCAGCTATATTGTAAATGTGGGCAGTGGGAAATAATACCAGAAAATACTTTATGATACACGCTGTTATGAAACAAGAGAATGCATTGGAAAATATAAAAAGAGAAAAAGGTAATGGAAGTAAGAATTTACCAAAGACAATGACGTAACGAACTGTCTCAATAAGTAACAAAATATATGGATCACAATTTTAAAAAGGTTAATGCTCTTTCAACATAGCACATGAAATCCTTAAACTACATAAAGTGGCTTGATGTCCCAATTTTTCAATTTTAAAATAACTTTAATCAGATTACTCTATTAAAGATTTTAAAATATTATTATGATAACCCTAATTAGATTTTTCTCTTGAAAGGCTTAAAACATGATAGACTTTCATAGAAGAAATTGCAACATTTTTGGAGTTTGAGAATAAGGGAGGAGTAAAGATAACATGTAGGAATAGGCAAGAGAAAATCTGATTTAGTGAGAAAGAAGGAAAAAGAAAACTTTTGTAAAAGATATCTTGGTATATCTAGATTCTTTAAAAACTTAAAGATATCTTGGGATACTGGATTCTTTAAAAACTTTCAAGGGGGGAGAGAGAGAGAGAGAGAGAGAGTTCTAAACCACAAGATGAAGGTGAGATGTGATGCATTGAAAAAAAAGAAATTAATTATGAGTTACTTATTTTTAGATCTTTTTAGAATCTAGACTTTAGTTAAATTATCCCAAATCTAAAATGTTTAGCGACTACGTGCAGCTGCACATTCATTATAACTAGTACCTATGAATATGATAAAAAGGACAAGGAAGTGAAAAAATGTAAGAGTGATGAATATGCACATAACCTAGAAATAGGAGATGGATGAGTATTCACAATAATAGAAAAATAAATTTAGGTTACTGTTCAGATTGCATTGTAAGATGATGTTGTTCCTTCATTTCTATGCCCTTTTCTTGTTGCCTATTCTTGTTGCATAGATAACTCTTCTGTATATAATGCAAAAGACCCAGATCCAGCAATATTGATGGACCTTTGTGCCAATGCTATGAATTTGATGCAAGGAGGATTGGGGAAGCCTTTTAAAGTACAATTTATGGACCACTAGGCCCACATTATAATACTTGTCTCTTGAACAAAGCATGTGCGTTGCATATGGAGAATGGTAGTGCATTAACAATGAAAAGTTAAGAGAAAGAATCCCAAACCTTGTAATATTTTAAAGAATCCCAAACCTTATAATATTTTACCTATGTTATTCTTTTTATTTTCCTAATTGTTGGTTTAAGACATAATACAAATTCAGAAGGGAATCAAGACTAGTACAGCTCATACCATTACTTACACAAAATGGAAATCCTTGCAAAAATAAAAGTTCATTACTCCTATGTAGGCATATATCCTCAGCTTGCTTGTCACTGTTGGTCACCTTTTCCAAAACCTTCACCTGCATGCTAACAAACTTAAATACTAGGAGCATGGAAAGTAATTGATAACCATGCACTGAACTATCAAATCAATTATGAAAGGCTGCAATGAATTTCAAATGATCTAGACCCATCCATATTTCTGATAGAACTTGAGGTTATATTCCTCATATTGAAGTTTTGTTTAATCATGATATGGGCTGGACATCTGCTCAATATAGTGTCTAATTTTTTTTCTTCTTTGTCATTGTTATGAATAGATCGTGGTTCAATGATCTTGACCATCTTGATTTCTATAATGATAACTGGAGATTTATTTAGTGCTGCATTTATGGTTCTGTAACAGATTGCTTGGTTTGATGGACGGATTCTATGATGAAATCAGAACATTACCTCTAGAAGAGAAGGAAGAGAACAATAATACTGGCTACATGAATGCTAGTAGGGGAGGAAAAAATTTAAGAAGCGCAAGGTATTTTCAGTTCAGGAGAAAATTTATATGTCAAATCCTTGTCATTTTTTTAAGGCTGCATGTTTTTCTCCCATGCTTAAATGCATTGCTCTGGTTTACTGAAACATATAGCATTATAATTCACCTCAGCAATTCTAAACAAGCTGATTGGTGATTTTATTTTACCTGTAAATTGTGTTTATGCTTTTTAGTTTTACTCACTTTTGTGTTACTATATTTGTGAAAGGAACAGTTACCATCATTTTTGCTGAGTGTGTGCATTGATGAATGGCTGATAATTAATAATGATGCCTTGCATTAGTTCTATGTGAGTGACAGAGGACCAAAACAAACAATGTGGTGATCTTTCCTTGACATAAACTTAAGTGCAAGAAAATTTCAAAATTTTACTGTGAAAAATTACTTAGGAGTTTTTATATTCTTAAATTTTGCTACCTTTCCCCTAAACAAGAGAAAATCTAGCGAGTTAAATAGCTCAATTGACTGCAAGCTGTTGCCTAGACAGTGGATTTGCTACCAGTGAATCAGTCTTTGGTCTTAACCACTTGCTTTATACCGTCATATTTTCATAATATTTCAATAAATAAAATTTAAATATTCCTTGTGGCATTTATGATGAACATGAATGTTGAAAGGCACTTTTGGGATTTGCTTTGACTTGTAAAATTTATTTTAAGCCTATGTTTAGAGTACAATATAAGTAGTAGCAAATATCATAATCATGGATATTGTTGAACATCCTTGGATTTATATTTCTTTGGGTGTTAAAGCTTGGGCTGTGGTTTTGAGGGGAGACTTTATATCGAAGGTTTAAAATTTCATGAGACAACAGTGTCTTAATTTCTTCATAAAACGGGGCATCCCATTGTCCCATCCCAACCTGATGGCCTTCTAGTAGTGTGTCTCGATCCCCTTGTCTCTCTTCTTTTCTATTTTTCTTTATTTCTTTCTTTTTTTTTTATTCTTTTCTTTCTTTCTTTTCTTTTTCTTCTTTTTTATTTTCCTTCTTCCTTCTTTGCCATTATTTTCATTTTTACTGTAACTTCTAATAAAATGCTATTATTTTAAATTTTAAAATTTTCTGCATCAATTTTTCCTCTGGAAGAGATCGTGCTGTCTGATAATTGTATTTTTTACCAATTGAACGGTGGTTGGAAAACTGGCACCCTTAATTTTTTTTTTAATTATTGTCCTTTTTTTCATCTGAACGCTGTTATAATGGCCATCACCACAGTGAAGATTGCTAAAAAAATTAATAGTACTTTTTGGGGTAAATAATGGCTGTTATATCCATTATAATGGCTAATCAAAGTTTTGGTGGTGGTCCATCAATAACAGAATACTGCCATTTGGAAACTTTGCTCAAAACTTTATCATCAAAACTAGGCACCAAAAACATGGATGCCTACCCAGGTTGTCCCAGTTGCTTGTGCCATGTTGAGTTGTACTTGTACTTGACAATGAAACCGAAATAGTTTTCTCTTTATTTTTGTTTTAAGAATAAGCCAGCTGGAATAAGGAGTTCTTATCAAGGAAATAAAACTGCCCCATTACTTTCTCTCTATCCTTGTTTAACCGAAAGCTTAGCTCTTCCCTGGTTTCCACACCTCTTTATCTAGCTGTTAGGCTCATTTAGCCAGCCAAGGTCTCCACTGGACGTGCAGCCCACTGATATCCAGCCTCTTGCTTTGAGCTTTGCACTTTTTAGGCTAAACAACTCCTTTTTTCTGTGGTGTGCTAGCGTGCTAACATCTCTCTTTTTCTGCATTCTTGCCACAGGACTTGAGAGCATTTCTCCATGCAAATATACTTGCATATATATATGTATATATATATATATATATGCAAACACTTGGTACATGCCTGTATTAATGTGTAAGTACATGTATGTACTTATGTGTATATACATATCTGATATCTTTATATACATGCATAAAATCATAATAGATGTGCATCTTTCCGTATATCAAGGGTTTGAAGCTTGAGTAGGTCATGGCATGTAAATTAAGATTTTTTATTTTTTTTTTTTAAATGATCCTTCTATGAGGCAGTGGAACAGAAAGGCGGCATGGCTTTGGTCTTTGAAAAGCCACAGGTCTTGATAGAGAAGTAAAATTATTGTTGCATGAAAGCCTTTTTTGTTTCTTTGATAAGCAAAAGCAACTTTCTTTGCTATGTGGCTAGTCATCAAATGCTCTTTCTTCTTGATTCTTAAATATGTCACATGTACAGCACCATGTCAAACAATAATGCATAAAAGTGAGGCTCGCTCGGGCATCTTAAGCTTGTCTCCCCTTTTTTTTTTGGGGGTAAATACTGTGCCAAGTGTGTAAATAACGCTCATGCTGGGAATGCTTTTATGTTTCTTATCTAATTTGTCCATTTATCCCTTTGTTAAGCAAAAAGATGAACTGCATATACCAGTCTCTATGCTGCCTAGTGTTTCTTGTGAATTCCTGTGCACATAGTGTCTATTTCTATGCTAACTGTTTATTTGAATTCACTGCTGGCATCTGCTCTCTTTGTGGCAGAGGAAGCACTGAGAAGCCAGAACTAGAGGTCAAATTTTGTACAATTTTACTGCATGGTTTTTGACATGCAAGACTTTCCATGGAGCTCAAGATTGTGTTGATTGGAGTTGCTTAGAAAGGTCCACAACTTTTGGCATCCATAAGTTCGATCATCACACAGGGGAAACGAGAAATCATAGCTTAAATGCTAGATAAACTCCTATTGTTTCCTCAAGGCTAATTTGTTTCATTTAATTTTGTGAACCTGGGTATGTATAATTGAACCAGTTGTTTTTGTTTGTTTGGCACGCGTTTGTACCTTTTTACTATGAGGATTATTATATATTAGTCCGTAACTGAGAAGTAAGAGATCTTATAAATGCATCTCGTGAAGAGGCTTCTCTTCAAGATCATTGATTTCAGGGACTGATTCTCTTATAGCGTACTTTGCCTTATCATTCTGAATATGGTTATGAACCGAGAGTTTATATTACATCAAAGTGAAGTGATACTCATGGAAAGGGAAGTGAAATATTATTCCTCTCAAGGTGAGAGAGCATCCATTTTTCTTAGGTTGGGAATTAATAATCAGATATTCGAATTGAAAACTGACAATATATGGTTTATGTTACCAAAAATGCCATCAAAAATTATGATTTTTAGTAACATGAGATCATATTTTGCTGTAATTTAACTATCATGATATATTTATTTTTCAGTCTATGAATGTTTTATGATCAATGAAATGGATTTTCAATTTTAAGCATCTTTCATACATTCTAAAATGCAACTATCATAAAAAAAATCATTCATCCATCTGTCTACTTGATACATAAATTAGAAATCATTAAAACATTTAATTTTTGATCTAAGTATTTTTAGTGGTACAATTTATAATTAAAAGTATAGATTTTCAACTTTGATGTCCATTTATTAATTTTAGATTAGGAACAAATAAAAGTCCTCTTGTGTGTGCGTACGTGCGTGCATGTAGGCGTGCATGCTCCTATCCGGGTATGCGTTGAGCATGTATATATATGTGTGTGCATGTTCTTGTTACTTGTTTTTATTAAAAAAAATATTGATAAGATTGTAGTATTCAAAATAGCCTCATATCAGATGGAAAAAAAAAGTTTGAAGAGCTTATAATTCAAGATCGCCCATTATCAATTAACTTGGATTTGAGTTTTTAAGGTCACATGAATTCGGCCTACTAACATATTAATATTAATTGGACCAATAGATGCACTTGGAGCATTACAAATG
Organism: Metroxylon sagu; assembly: GCA_017589505.3. Lineage (NCBI taxonomy): Eukaryota > Viridiplantae > Streptophyta > Magnoliopsida > Arecales > Arecaceae > Metroxylon > Metroxylon sagu. Next base: position 169,236 of record JACVBY030000552.1, on the reverse strand, counting down.
ATACCAGAGCTTATCTGAGTGTATGAAAGTTGGTGAGCAAGAGAAAAGAGCTACCCATGGGCAAGAGAAAAGGACTACCCATGGGATGATAGTAGAGAGAATTGCACCATAACATGGAGCCACTTTTGCAGCACTAACCCCTCTATTCGGAATAGATTCTGGCTAATATATAGTGTGTGACAAGGACGTTATCTGATAGAGAAGGTAAATTCTAATTAGGTTGTAGCATGTAACAAGGAGACATTCTTCAATAAAGAAGAAAAATTATAATACTCAAAAATAATTTCATAGTGGATAAGAAAAAAAGGTTTAAAAAAGCTAAGTTCATCCACTATCAATTAACATGAACTTGAATTTTTAAACCCACATGGATATTGGAACCATAGATAGGTTTATGAGTGTTACAAAACTTATAAATGAATAAAAAAAGCATTGGCTAGGATGATAATTGAATTAAGTATTCCGTCATCACGTTAAGTTTAAAACTTAGAATAAGTTCCTCTTAAAAAGACAAGTAGTTATGCGGTTCCTTTTATATGCAGTTTCTTTATTCTTCTCATGGCTTAAAAGATAAAAATGGTTAATTGATTCCATGAGATGGTGATGACGACCGTTCGAACAATCAATAGAATTTTTCTAAATTCTTCCGTCCGTGCATATGATAAATTCATGAGACAGTGGTAGCATGCATAATCCAAAAGCTTGCTGGTTTTGTCTCCATTATTTTCTTTCCAGCTAAGACTTAGAATATGTACAAATGTTTCATATTATGTATAAAAAAATTATCGAGTCTTTGTTAATGTTGACACGTTGTTATGGGCAGATTAAATATAAATATATTTGGGAATAAAACAGCGACAGCTATAATGCCTTAAGCTGCTCTTGTGGAATATAAGGGACAGAAATATGTATAAATATAGTGTCACATTCTAGATTCATGCACCTTTGCGTTCTTATTAATATTATACAAAAATAATAGTTTGCTCTATGAGGAAAATAAAATAATATTTATTATTATCAATAAATGGTCATTATAATTAAATAATGTAAGTAATAGATTAAATGAAAACATAAAGGCCATTTGGTTCGCCTGGGACTTAAGGATGCCAACCCGAATCATTGATTCTAGTTCCAATTATGTGTTTGGACAAAATTGAAATTCGATTTTAATTTTATTTAGAATCACAAATATATTATATAGAGGATTAAAAAACTATATTTTTGATCAAAATTATGATTTCAATTTTAGTGACTGCAACTATTCTCATCTTTGCGACGCACCCTCATATCTCTTCCTTTCGCATCGAAACCCGCCTCGACTCCTCTAATTGATCATGAGGCCTTCCTCTTCCTTCGTTGTATGAATAATAGCAAACTATAATCATATAGTAAAAGGGCAACAAATTATAAATGTACATTAAAAAAATAAAGATATTAAACTATAATCGCATATTAAGAAAAATAAAATCTCAATTAAACCTCAACATGGAAACCTCCATAATCTTTCATCTTATCGCAATATCATTATTAATCACAAGGTCCTCATATCACAATCTTCTTCTCATATCATAGTCGCCATTGTCCATCAAAAGCTCTTTCTTTTATCACAATGGAAACCCAAAGGTCTTCTCTTCTTTTTCTTTGACATGCTTAGATTATTATATTATTATTTATTATAGTCTTCCTTTATTTATGAATTTTTAAGGCTATTTATTTGTAAAATCAATATTATATTAAATACATATATCAAAAAATTTAAAGATAATTAAATTTTGATTTTTTTGGCTCAACAATGAAATTAAAAATCTAGATCGATTCTGATTCTAGGGTTTGGATGAACCAAACAATAATAATGGGAATCAACCAAAATCCAAATCTAATTCTAATTTCTGTGTTAACTAAACATGTGAAAGAAATGAGCGATTTTGATTCTAATATTCAACCAAGCAACCGATAGAAGTCATGTATCATGCTTTTCCTTGAACCCAAGTTTTGCATTGGTGAAGGACTGCTTCTTATGGATTTTTTTAAAAAAAATAATATTTTTTAAAATATTATTTCTTAAAATAAAATATTTTTAAACTATTTATGAAAATAAGATAGCTGTGCCAAGCACAACAACCACATCAGTCGAGGCCACTAGCATGGTAGAAATCATTTGTTAAAGAAGCAATTTTTGCTTGATGAAATTTTTTGTTCAATGGACAATTTTGATGTTCTTAAATTTTTTTTACTACTTTCCAGAGCAGTCAACAAATAGTTGCTAATCTCTAAATATTTTGAAAAAAAAAAGAGAAATCATTTGTTCAACAAATGATTTCATAATTTTTATTTTTTCTTTTTCTATTTTTTTTTTGAAAATTAAAGTGAAGCTAACAATGGGTGTCAGCTTTAATTATTTTTACAAAATTAAAAATTAAAAAATCATCGGTTAAGATTTTTATTTAACTATTTTTTTTTGAATAAATGTTTAACCAGCTTTACTATAATTTTTTTAAAAAAATAATAAAAAAATCTATTGTATAGATTATTTATTCTTAAAAAAATTTGAAAACCTTAAGGTGAGATTGACATCGACTATCAACTTCAATTTAAGTGAAGTCAACAAATGGAATGCTGACTTCACTTTAAAATGTATATATATATATATATATATAAGGAGATCATCGGTTGATGATCTCCATCTATATAAAACCTCTAACATCTAAATTTTAGGGCATAGGATGATGATCTCCACCGACATAACCCCCTTAATGCCTAAATTATAAGGCACATCCCTCTTCGTTATCTCCCTCCATCTAAGGCCACTCCCCACCTACCAACACATCCCATCGTCATGTCTCAACGTTAATCACTGCTATTGCTACTTACCATCGCCAACCCTTCTTCTCCTCCCCCCACTTGTAGACATGGCTGTGCTTAGTACCACTAATCGTGCCTCCTCACGTGTCCACCTATGGCATATTGTCATTGATTTCCATCTAGTGCCACTTCTACAGTAAGCATTGGCATAAGAAGGTAATTTACATCCCTTTTTTTAATAATTATTTGATAATATTGTAGTGCACTACCACTAGTTAAGAATGCTTGTTACATTGATGATTGAAAATATTAGATAGAAATTACAAATAAATTGGTAGTTGCTCATTCATTAATTTTATTAATTTATGTTGTAGAATGAGCATGAGTAAGCCACCAATAATTCTTGTTCGCTCGATAGAGTGATAAGCAATGGCTTATAGATCCACTATGATGGTCCTAACTCGAAGAATCTTGGGGTTTAGCGTAAAATCATATTTAATGAGTTGTTAGATAAGATACATGGTTTATTGAAATTAAGCTCCAATGAAAAAGTGAATAAGATTATGTATCGATATCTAATTATTTATCATCATGTTATGAAATATATGCCTTTCTTAAGTTAAGGATGATGGTGTAGAAATCATATTTGATACCTATCATTCGCAATCTAGGTTGACTATAAAAAAGTTGTATATTGAAGTAGAGGCCACTTTATTGGATGCATAAATGCATGATATCATGGCTATACAAAATACTGAAGATAGCATATCTCAATCAACCTTTTCTACTCCGATATTTATGGATATGACACGATCCCGAAGCCTTCCATATATCAATTGTTACATACTATGATGAGTCAGATGTTCATGGATATACTGAGGGCTTCTACTCATCCTTCAATGCCTGGATCAGAACCTTCCACTTATCATTCATTGCCTCCTAATTATGTGCTCCTTTAGGATATAGTAACCTCTAATCCTAACCTGAATGCAGCGTGTAGTTTCTCTCACAGTGTTACCATTGTTCTCAATGCTATGAAAGAAACTATTCATTAGGAGAGATACATTGATAAACTCTTTGATTACTAATGCTTAGATATCTAATGATGGAACATAGAAGCAAAAATCAAAAGATGCCTCGAAGGATGATGCAGAGGATATAAAGATCTATAAAAGCAGCCCTCTAGTATAGATGCCTCCTTCCAAATATTTTCTAAATTAAACTGGGAGGAAATTAATTCCTTATGAGAGTTTTTATTTATTCATTTCCTAATTTGACTTTCTTTAAATGTAGGTTAATGGATTTAAGAGGATCTACACATAGAGTGATCTAAATATTTAGATATCTACCTTCCCTAAGGTTCAACAAACCTATATTATGCTTTTGAGCATAATTGATGAGCACTAATAATTTTTTGCTATAGCATTAGATATGTCTATAGTAATAGTTATGGAGATGTCCGTAGAATTTAAGGGTGGAAGGTAGAGACCTAGACTTACTAAGAGTTATAGACGAGTTTTATCTCACACATTCCTGTCACAAATACAAGCGCCATGCACTCTAGTACAAATACCATCTCAACCAAAATTGGAGGTGACTAGCAGTTCGCATCACCTACTTGAGTTACCACTCTAGATGCCAATAGAACACTTACCTTTAGCACATTGTCACTGCCACATCTCATAGACCACATTGATGTTTCAATCGATGATACCTTAGAGAAGATGGTGACACAAAAAGATATGCATGTCTAGCTACTTACAGTTAATCATGTTAGAGGATGGTGACATAGTAGAGGTCCTTATTAAGGCCGTGGAGGAGCATAAGTAGTTGATGATCTTTAACCATCGGTACCACTACCAATATCGGAAAGGATGCATTACAATTTATGCAAATTTATTGATGCATAATGCTAATAAAGTTGCCATCTATACAGACATTTTTGAATGATTACTATTTAATGCATATATCATTTTTTTTCACTCATCTTCTACATTTTATATCTGAATTCAAAAATTAATTAATCATGTTAGAGAATGGTGACATAGTAGAGGTCCTTATTAAGGCCGTGGAGGAGCATAAGTAGTTGATGATCTTTAACCATCGGTACCACTACCAATATCGGGAAGGATGCATTACAATTTATGCAAATTTATTGACGCATAATGCTAATAAAGTTGCCATCTATATAGATATTTTTGAATGATTACTATTTAATGCATATGTCATTTTTTTTCACCCATCTTCTACATTTTATATCTGAATTCAAAAATTAATTTAACATAATAGATTTTTATTACGTTTATAATTGTTTAAATTCAAGGGAGAAAATAGAAAAATTGGTAATGGTACTTTGATATCATCTCTAAGTGATGATCTCGTTTTTCTAAAAGAAAAATTAAAGTGAAGTCAGCACCTCATATATTGTCATCAGTTGAGTTGAAGCTAATAATGAGTGCTAACTTCAATTCAGCATGTAATAATTATTTTTAAGTCTAAAAGGTTGCCTTAAGAGCAGCTATAAATTATTTGTTGAGTAGGTGATCTTAATTTTTTTTAAAAAAATTAAAACTAAAAAAATTAAAATAATCCTTAACTAATGATTTTTTATTTTTTTAAAAAATAAAATAAAGTCAGCACCCATTGCTGGCTTTATTTTAATTTTTTAAAAAATAAAACTTAAAAATTATGAAATCATTTGTTCAAATGATGATTTTTTTTTTTAAAAAAAAAAATTTTGCTAATTTTCTGAGAAGTAAGCAACTAATTTGCAGGCTTCATTGACCAAAAAAATAAAATAAAGAAAAAGAAAGGAATCATTTGTTCATCATACGGTTTCATCAAGTAGAAATCGTCCTGTCACACTAACAATCTGTATTGAGGTAGCTGCTATGCTGACACAAATCATCCTATTTTTATAAATAATTTAAAAATACTTTATTTACTAATATTTTAAAATAACATTATTCGGGGGGAAAAAAAACGCATCTTGATTAGACGAAGATTAAATCGAAGGCATGGACGTGAGTTCCCTGCGTTTGGTTCTGATAATCGTGAAGCAGAAGCCCCTCACCATTGGACAAGGTTGGCCAGCACGGCATATGCCATTAAAAGTGGCCCAGACTAGCGCACTAGAGCAGTCGGAACCGGTCATATCTCATGACACAAATTTACCGTACCTTGGGACACTCCAGTCCTGGGTGCCACAGATTTATTCAGCATCATCTTATCTCAATTATCCGGAATCAATTCCATCCAACAATTATATTGATGCTAAATACTGCAATAGATTCACCCCAAGCAAAGAAAATGTATGAACCTTCGACAATACTATCTGGAAAAGAACAAGACTGAGCCCCACAGACCTCCTCTTTTAAGACTTGGAAGAACGATAGGTACATCACATAAATTGACAGGAGACATTTTTCAGAACCAAGCTGGTGAGACATCACAACGTAGGAATGAGAAAAAAATCTTGAGCTCAAAGGAGGCTTTGAGAAGCCAGGTTTGAAGATAAGGGAAATAACCTAGAGAACTCATTTGTCTTATTCCAATAGGCCCACATACTAGTAGTATTTGGGACACGCCAAACTCCCTCCAGTTGCACGACAGTGAAGGCATCCGAGGAGACCAATCACATGCTGACAGCAAACTAGATACAAGATCAGTTAAGTTTTAAGCATTAACCTGAAGGGTTTTTGGCTGGTCATTAACCTGAAGGGTTTTTGGCTGGTCTACTGTGGTATAACATATTTGTGAAGTTAATGCAATGTGTCACCGCCGTTTTCTAGCAGGCTAACCTCTTGGCAATTGAGACTTCCGTGGTTGATTGTTTCAATTGGAATAGCTTTTGAAGACTAGAGCCAATGGATTGTACTTTGTGGGGGGACTAAATTTTTGCTCATAGTTTTGTTGGAAAAAATTTCTTCGAACGTTCTAACTGTTCTTGCGATGTCTTAATAGGGAAGGAATGATATAGGTGTTGACCAAATAATTAGCATAACTGGACGTACTTGCAACATTTCCATCAGCCATGAACTGGATGCGTTGCACATATCCAATTTATAATAGACTCAGCTGGTGCTAGATTATGGAGGACCACATGTGGTCATCCATTCACCAGATGCGATTGGCCCGTGTCACAAGTAAGACATGGGAGTTCTACGCCAGCCCAATCACTCCAATAACAGTGATACGGTCATGCAGAAACCTTGCATCAAGGTTGCTCCCTGTAAAAAATAAGTACGTTAATTAGTTCACATAAAAGTTCAATGAAAGAATCCAGCTATGGAGAGGAAGACAAGTGATCTTCTTCTTCTTAAAATCATTTTGCTGCAAGGGAATCTTGAAAGACTTCAAAGTTAGCACTAGTACTATGGGTGCCAGCCCCCCTATGAACAAATCTTTTGGAATTGGATCCTATCTGGCTGGCAGCTGCACGTATGGCCGATGATGTGGAACTGCTTCTCTCTGTCACAGATACGAACTCAACAGGATCCGAACTCAAAATCTCAAACATGCTATGCCTAATAATTGGCAGTGGTGTTTTGAGGATGATAGCAAGGCCAGCATTGCTGTATTGGAAATCCACTGAGAGTGAGAAGGAAAGGTGATAACAGGAGTACAAGGTATTGGTAGGAGCTCTCAGAAACAAGTGGGGAAGGTAATATTATTATGATGGTTGGAGGACTTCTCCGACACAGCAGTGCTCCCTGGTCCAAAACCACTCCCATGATATCTGTGACCGCTTTGGGAGGAGGAGGTCACGTTTTATTTCTCGCGGGCAACATCGGTCGTATGGTATGTTCTTGGCTTGCAGTGCGTGACGGCAGTCACGGGTCGAGGGTTATTGGCTTGCGCGTTTGTTAGGAGTTCCAACGGTCTTCTGGGTTTCTCGGACTCACTCACGCTTTTTGGGGACCATGCATGCTCGCAATTATAGTGATGGCCCTCCAAAGCATGTGAATAGATGTGGCATCCCACCCAAGAGGTAGTGGTGGTAGTTTGAGATATCTTTGGCTCCAATAACCCACCAGTGGGGACTTAGGATAAGGTTACCATTGGTTCCATTTTCTGTGTAGAGAAAGATTGGAGGAAGCACTTGCAACCCATCTAAAATTGGTTGGGAGGTCCCTTTAGTGCTCAACTGCAAAAGAGAAGAAGAATTATATCATGGCAGTGTTTTGATTGCTGCATGTTTAGTAACACCATGTGTGTAAAGCCAGTGGCCAGCCTTTGAGTTTATTATGAGAGAATGAGCTCAATCTTTCTTTCTTTCTTTCTTTCTTTCTTTCTTTCTTTCTTTCTGGATATATAGTCCTTTGGGTAGGCTAGCAGTTGTCACGTACTAATTATTCATTCGCATTCTTGGATATGAATGGTGCATGAACATGCATTTGTCTTATCATGATGGAAGCAAACTCACTGAGACAAAAGTTCAATTGTTTGATAAGATTCTTTGGGCATGTAGCAACTAATGGTCCCAAAATTGATTTCCTACGTCTTACAAAGATCATTAAAATCGATAGTCTTTTATGCTTAGCTTTACTGGTTTTACTTTGGACAAACAAAGGAAGGACTCGTGCCGCAATACATGGGAAAAGAGACTGATTGAGAGAGAGATGGTCTTTTATGCTTAGCTTTACTGGTTTTACTTTGGACAAACAAAGGAAGGACTCGTGGTGCAATGCATGGGAAAAGAGACTGATTGAGAGAGAGATTGGTGGATTGGCCTCCACTTATACCCTCAAGCCCTTTCGCTTTGACAAAGGCAAGATTATATCCTAGGATCTTTGATGCAGCCACTAAAATATTTTACCAATAATTTAGCTGGCAAGTTCATCTATCGAAGCTATCCCTAGTCAGGAGCATAAACAGTTGGATTACGCTTCTCTTTTCTTGTTCTGGAATGCCTTAAGTCTAAACCACATAGAAGCCAAGATGGACAGAAGTAGAGATTTATTATTTAAGCTTTCTTTTTTTATTAAATTCAAGTACATTATCTTTTCACTTTTATATGTACAAAAGCTTGTGTCACTGTCTAATGGATTCCACATGGGAGTTTTTCTACCATGAGGGGAATAATGGTGCCTTAAACAAAGTGAAGGAAGTTGCTTCTATAACTTTTTGAAAGTGATTTATCTTTTTTTTTTTTTTTTTTTTTTTTTATCTTTTGCTTTTTTAATGATCATAGTGATTTGTCCTTACTTCTCTTGAAGCTTTTGTGAGAGTATTTTCCCTTTCATTGCATGTGGAGTACTGGTTTTGGTTCACCTACTACCCTTTTGTCTCAGTAATAAATCCTTTTGCATTTGTTTTGTATATCACGGTACCTCTCTCTTTGTGCCGACTCAACTTTACATGGTTAATGTAATCAATGATGCAAGTTGAATTTATTAACAATATCTGGCCTAAACTCTACCATGGTAGGTTCTTCAAGCTGACCTCATCACCAATTACGCTTAGATGACTTTAGTCTGCCTCTCTAGCTAAAAGTAGAACTTGATTTGATTTAAAGATTGTTACTAGGCAATCATAATGCACCTCAAGTCTTCACTGAAAAGTAACAATATATCTAGGAATTATTTTTATTTTCAATCGTAACATAACTTGTGACATCAAACTAATTAGTTTATCTAAAGAACATTTATTTAAAAATTTGCCAAGTTTCTCTAATGAAAACGTCAACCCTATCATATATTATTGAAATTGAGTGATGTTGTCATACTAAGCACACAAACACTCATTCTAACCGACCCTATATCTCTATAATATTATACATGTTGTCATTCTATATCTTTGTTGGATGCTTTGCATTTTACCACTATATACACAATGAAGCTAGATTTCGTGGCTTTAATAAAATGATGATTATGTCTCCCCATGTAACCCCACAAGTATCCCAATTTTTTCTAGCAAAAGCTATCAACCAAGGAAGAAATAAAAAACAAATGAAAGGAAGAAAAAGAAAATAATAAAAATAATAAAAAAAAAAAAGATCCATTGCTAAGTGCATGAATGATGAGGGATGGGAGGGGTAACCTCTCAAATTTTTTTTTTTTTTAAAAAAAAAATCTCATTCTTGTCACCACCAGGGCCCTATTATAACAACATAGAAGTTGGAATAGAAAATACTATTATAACTTACAAAGTATGTTATAAGGTGATGACTACCATTGAACCGTGAGCAACAGATATTAATAACATCTTTCCAAGTTAATTTTAGAAATAATTTTATAATTCAAAATCAATTAAATGAGAGGAAATTACGAACCTTTACTTAAATTCTAGTGCCAAAAACCTGCCGTCCTTTTCTTGCAAAAGGTGGTGACGGGAACAGCTGTTTTAATGACGCCCACCGCGCCAACTTTGCGTGTCGCCTCTGGCCTAATGTTCCAATCTCCACGTGGGTCCCGCGTCATGTGGACCCCACAATAATTGCTCCCACCTTTATTCTTCCCGTTCTAAAAAAAAATAACGAGAGCCTCTTCTTGGATACTGGCCTACGGCTCTTGAGCCTTAACAGCAACCGATCTTTATCGCCCCAAATACATGATGATGATGGCAGTAGAAAATGATCCAATTTTACTTATGACTGACGTGCGAGTTTAACCAAGAGCAAAGCCAATTGAGAATGGATTTGGAACGTTGAAGAAGGTAACTTAAAACTTGCTTTTCAAATAAAAATTTTATTTTTATTATAACGTGAACATTTCTTTTAATTTTAATAGAGGAGGAACACTTGGGAAAGATGAAAGAGTAACCGGAGGATTTTATATTAAAGGTCAATGGCGAGGAGAGTTTGCTTTCGAAGTCCACGGGACCACATCATAGCTATACAAATTGAAGAACTTTCTTGGGGATCGATAATTTTGAAGGAATCAAGAATTTTGAATCCGATTCGGAATTCTTTTAGCCGAAGAACCCGGTCCGGCTCCAGACAGCGTCCCGGACCCGGCTCATATCCCGGCCCTTCAGCGTTCGGCCCACCCCCTCGAACACCGACGTCGCCACCATCTTCCCGTGCTCCCTCGCGAGGTACTCGTGAGGCGGGACCCACTCCCCGTCGTCACGGTCCGCCCCCGCCTCGCCCGAGTCGACCCGGTGGAACCGGGGCCACTCCGGCACGTTCACCGGCGCCGACGCAGCCCCCGGGTGGTGGTGGTGGTGGTGCCCGCGCGGCGGCGCTGTCGCGGCGTCCACGTTCCGGTACTGGTGCAGCACCGTAGGCCGGGCCTCGTACCCCTCCTCGAAGGCCAGCGAGAGTCCCCCCACCTGGCGGTGGTCCTCCCGGGCCACCCACCGCTGCCCGGGCCGGTCCCGGTCGGGCCGCCTCCAGGCCTCGCTGGCCTCGTAGTCGTCCGCCGCCGCCGACCAGACGTCGTCCTCGCCGAGGTCCGGGAGGTCGGCGGCGCCGGTCACCTGACTCTGGCCGCCGTAGCTGTACGTCCCGAGGAGCCGGTCCGCGCCGTACCTCCGCCCCTTGGCCATTTCCTCACCGATCTTCTCGACCCGGATCTCTGGACCTGGCGTCAGAGGGCGGCGGTCGGAGGGGACTCTATACGACGGGGCTTGCTGGAATTCCTTTCCATTAGCCTGGCCCGATAACGATAGCAAGGGCTCGGAACCTGGCGTCTATATTTATAGTCTTCACGGGCAGTTCCCTTATTTCATTTGGGTTTCATTTGGACCGCATTTCATCTACTTGGGGACGTCAGGGGGCGAGGGTCGGAGAAAGCTAGGGCCAAGGGGGGACCGGAACCGCGACGGTGGGCCTCCACGTCGGACCGGGGGAGTGGGACCCGCCAGCTCTCTGTGTTGACCTCCCCCCAGGTCGGGTGCCTCCAATGGGGCGGGCCCCATGCCCACGTGGGTACGTGTCCGGGTCGCCACCACCTTCGTCCCACGGAGCTCATTCCCTGGTCCCGTCGCATGCGGACACGTGTCGCGAGGGCCCACCATTTCAGTCTCTATGTGCGCCACGTGGCATCCAGACGACCAGTCACAAGGGTACCGTGGTTCGGGTCAATTATTTGGGCAGCAACAATAATGGCATAACCCCTAGCGTAATTGACGATGGCTTTGGGAGTTCACATGATCCAATTAAACCTCAGGGGCCGATGCCCAATTCGTGGGACCCCTTTTCTCATAAGAGTGATGTAGTTCTGTTTGCTGGGCCAACAACTGCTACCGAGTCTTTTTTCAGTACTTCTTGGTTAAATAAAGATGTTAAGACTTGGGTTAGACCATGCTTATTAGTTGTTAATTTCGATTGGGCAGAGCGAAAAGAGGTATAGGGTCTAGGGCACATTGGACGGTTGAGGAGGGGGAGGGGCTAAGGCTCCAGAGAGTCCAGACCCACTTATCTTTGTCCCTTGTCCTCTGCGAATTAAACAAAGCCCCACCACCGTGACACTCCACCGCCTCCATCCTTCGCTCAAATCTGTCGTCTTTCTGCGCTTGTTCTACTATTTTGAGGCACACTATATGCTAACAGGTTTTGATCCGAGATGACCAGTATGCTCCAGAATCCTCCATGGACCCTATGTGGGTTGTTGTTACTCTTATTAATCCATCCATCTTTGTTCATGCAGTTGTCCCCTTCTTACAATCCTTTCACATCATGTCATATATAGCAATTCAGCGACTCACGTTGATGCCGATCCATCATGAAGCAGACGAGCATGATTTGAAATTTTAAATCATGATGCTGTAGCTATATTAATTGTTACGGGTCTAAATGATCATGGAACACCATAATGTTGCCAACTGCCGTTCAGCTGGAAATCGCACCGAAATCATGCATGATCATTTAGCTGGCAATGTATAAAAAGCTCTACTGTGATAGTGTTATACTCTTCCGAGGTAGAATGGGATAAACGTTCAAATCAAGCATGTATTTTTTATGAGAAGAAATATTTTTTATTGGATATTTTTACTGAGTTATCCGATCTCATATCCCACAAAGGGACAAAGAATTTGATTCGAATTTAGATGTTGGTTTGAGAGCACTGTATAAAAGCTCATACTAGCTTATATAACATTTTAAATTTTTTTTTTCTTATAAAATTTAAATTATTAATAAAATATTTTTAACAATCAAATAACTAAAAAATAGAAATGTGGGTTGCTGTAACCATTACACAATGCTATATAATGGATAACTCACACGCACATAAATATAATATTCATTGACATGTCCATCATAGAGACACACTGGCATGGTGGAGGTCTGTTGCAATTGCAGTTATTATTATGATGATGATGATGATCATGATGATGATGATGATGATGATGATGATGATGGCGGCGGGTGTCTCATTTAAGCTACCAGCACAGCACGGGTGGCTCGTTCCACCACGTCGGCTTCGGAGTCGCCCGCGGTGCAGGGGAACACGTCTCTTCCTTTTTGCGACCGTGACCGCTCCAGCCAGTGACCGAGCCCCGCTGGGCCCGGGTCCGCTGGTGCGGTGTAATTGAGCCCACGGTGGGCCCCAGCGCCCACAGCCTCCGGGGAAGGCGAGCAGGGGACCCACCTCCAGCCCACTTCCCTTGCTGGTGGACCTACGCCGGGACCCGGCTCTGGGACCGACCACCGCCCAAGGATCTCGTCACGAGGCGGGACCCACGGAAGATACAAAGGTGGCCAGATCAAGGGGCTAGGTTGTTCTGGAATCAGAATCTTAACTGCTACTTGCCACGGTCTCCGAGTTTATTAAACCAAGGCTAAGCTGTTTAGGGGCAGCACTCAGAGCTGTTGTCCCTCCAATAGAGAGCTTTTAATTAGGGACAAAACTTTAAATTTGTACTTCTTTTAAAGGGGAAGGAGAAGCATGGAATCATTCTAATAAGGGGGTGTGTGTGTGATTGGGTGTTAGTTTATACCTTATGATACGAGGGGGAAGAGGGAGAGTGCTGCACTTTTGGGATGGACGCATGGGGGATGTGGCTGTAGTCTAATGGGGGAGGGATATTTGGGAGATTCCAGCCCACTTGGTGGGGCTGGCTTCATGTGGGTGGCTAGGGCATGGAGGTTGGAGAAGGGACTAGTTGAGTGATGGTGACACATCTGGCAGGACATTGAGATGATGAGGATGATTTTTATAGCACAGAACATAACCAAGGGTGGTGGATTGGTGATCCGAAGGTCTCTGCTGATTTTGGTTGAGGGTTGTAACATTTGTGCTAGGATTATAACTTGGTTTGGTCTGTCCGTTGTACATTAATAGTGTATTCAAGCTTCCGACCGGTTCCAAAAGAATTAATAAGCAATTGATTCATATCACATGAGCATAAATTTTTGTAAATCCTAAATTATAGATATTTAAATTATTTTTAAAAAAAATTAGGTGCATGACTAATTGCTTTCATATTATTTAAGATAATAAAACGATGCTTTTAATCTTCAAAGAGCTTCAAATTTGTGTATAATAAATTCAAGTATTCAAATAGCGTATTTTTAAACTTTTCTACGTTAGAACATGAGAAAAAGAAAGAACGATACCAAACCTCATAGGACAACCGAGAATTTATCAAGACCACTATATATATCCTTTCATTTTTATGAATTTATAAGATATTCAAGATTGTGATTGATCAACAAACAAATTTTGACTTTGAATATCAATTGTTTGCAGAAGAAAACCCATTGATTTATTATATAAGCACTATTACAACAAAAGGAATTTTTTAGGCATCATATAGTTTGTTGTGTGCCACCTCCAAGGAATAATTTGAGCCTTTCTTGCACCAAGTCATGGCTGTCTTTTTAGAGAAGGAAAATTGAGGCAGCATAGCATGGCAGATGGGATGTCTAGCCATTTGATAAAGCTCATGTCAAATAGTTGCATCAAAATATGCTATGCACATTGATATATACTTGAGCAATGCCATTATCCAACATGACCAAGAACTTTTATCCCCTCATAGTCAATTGGAAGAAAATGACAACTAACCAATGAAGTTAGATGGCCACCTATATCTATCATCAATAATGATACATTTGCATGTATAGTTTTAATTTATTAAAATAAATAGGTGGAAATCCCCTTTTACCTGTATGTTCGTCGATATTTCAATCACAAATATTTTGCTTATTGTGATAATAACTTGTCAATCTAATTTTTGCAAGGTAAAAAATTTTGGACACCCAAATGTGAATAAAAGATCAATCTACTAGCTTATCTCAATTTGTAATGAAGTGCTCGGCATACAAAGGAGTGTAGATAAAAAGGATTCGTATGCAATGCACTAACACATCAATCTACTAGTTTATGCATAGGATTCATGCTAAATGCTAGGTTATGCCTGCATAAGAGTTTGTATGGTAAATGATGCATGTTAATCTCATTTTTGCTTGATCTTAACATTTTTCGTACCCAGGAAATAATTACCTTTCATTCCCCTTTTGAAGAGAGCAAAAATTATCACAGCTTAATTTGAGGGTAACAGAGAAGAAAATGAGGTGTGAGAGCCCTTTCCTCTTCTATAAATAATTACCTCCATTTCTTTGCCCTTCACAGTTTAATCAAATAAAGATAAGTTAATTATCCTTCTTTTCCCTCCCACCTTTCTGTTAAAACATTCAAACAGAATAATTACCTTATCTTTACTTTCTTTCCCCCCTACCTCTCTTACATTCATTGCCCGTCTTTTCCCTTCCCCTCCAAACTCCCAAACAAGATCATTCTGTACAACTAATATGGAGTCCTCTTTATTACATGACATCAATTTATATATCCTCAGCCAAGTTACTTCATTGCCAACTATCACCTTTCTTGCCACAAATGTGATTAATGTAGCGTTGCTGCAGTCCCCAACCATCCTGACAACAGTAATAACGACAGAGCCAGCGCTGATCATATAGGAAGGCTAAAACATGATAGACTATCCTGTTACATTATTCCCTGTCTGAAGGAGGAAAAAGAGAAGAAAAGAGGACAAAAAAAAACAGAGCATACCAAGGCTCATGATTGTTAGAGTAGGGCCACCAATCCAGTGTCAGACTCGCTTGGATCATACCAGGCAAGTAGGACTAACTTACCACCAGATAAAATCTCCTGCTGGCTAATAAGGTAGACCTGGTTCTATATCCAACCATGTATAATAGTGTCGTGGAATCTCCACAAATATGCATCATATCAAACGATATGATCATGATAGGAAAAACAATTGCCGTCAGATTACTCTCTGGGAAAGGAAGAGCTTGTTTATTGGATTTGATGAGTAGAAAAATCCACTAATGGACATTGATTCATCTTTCCTCTGATGGTAGATAATTTGTCAGCAAAAACCCAATAATGAGTTTTGCTCATGTAGTTCCATGAATGATCATGTACTGTTAAGCTCAAATGGGCTTGATTAAGAATTAGTGGGCGTTGCTCAATTTTATTGGGACTAGACCTTCCAAAATTCATTGAACTCAGCTTCAACAACCTCTTCTACATGGAAAGATGCTAGAAGAATCTTATCTTACTTCAGTTTATTACACCTTGAAGGGAGTTTCAAGATGATATCGCCATATCATATGAATGGCCGTGGGTGGCCTACCTGTGCCGGTCCAAGCACGTAAAATGAAGCCTAGCAAGAATCATTGCCATTAAAATTTGTTTGAGAACTTTTATAACTTGGACTCAACCCAATAATAGAGTGGAGTCACCATTTATCTATTGAGCTAACGCAAGCTATTTTCTAATACATCTACAAACACATCATAGTGAACACAAGTCCAGAAGATCAGACATATTTTGGCAGGTCTGTGGTGGAAGCCAATTTCTGCTTCTTTCCAGACCAAAACTGCACCCCGTAGCCAAATCTAACCGATGGTACCCAGCCCTTCAAGATCTTTCGGCTTTACGCACGGATTGGCATAGCCCATACGTCTAGACCTAGTGGGATCAATATTTTTCTTGCGTTACATTCATGTTTTGCATTTATATAGACCAATGGGAAACCATATTCTATGCTTTACTACAATAACTTTGTACTTAATCTAATCCTCCATATTTGCTTCATGTTATCCACCCTCTAAACTGTTTAATGATTCATGTTTACAATATGTATGCATACACGCATTAACTCAAATCTTAGATCCAATTTGATTCAATTTTCAAAGAAAGAAAAAGAATTCAAGTCATTCCTGAAGCTTGATGTTCATCCATGCTTTAGATCACATTCTATATTAATTCATCAGCATACATTAGACGCAAGTTTCTACGTGTCTTAATTTAAGATATATATCCATGTTTGACGATTCAGTACTTGGAACCACAATACATTGCATGCTTAAAATTTACGCTCATTGGTGTACAAAATATATGGTTTACTTTTTTTTGTAGGTAGTCCGTGACAACTTGTTCATGTGTCAAATCCTCTTAGTTTACCACTGTCATAGTGAAGTCCCATGGCCATGGTTTAAATCTCATGTTCACTCTCTAGGTCCGTTCATGATCGCGTCCATTCCAAGGTTTCTGCACCTTCATGTACTAAACTCATATAATCACATATACCTTTGTTTTAGATCCAAAAATTACCGTTATTTTCTTTTTATGAGTTAGAATTTGTGTTATAATTGATCCATATTTCATCAGAAAAAACTCTCAACTGTTCTTCCCAAGTCTTCCATTCAAACATATTCACTCTTCTGTCATAGTTTACAATCACTCGTCCATACATATATTTAACCCAGCTTAGATTCACCGCTATACAATCCTAAGTTGCAAATGGAAGGCATAACGGCATTAATTGTCCAGGATTTTTCCAAGCATAAAATAAGAGATCTTGTGGCTTCACACAATACTCTGATTTTTTTTTTTTTTTTTGCCCCTCCCTTTTCTTCGGTGACGTTGGCTTTAGCCTGCTTCCCATCAAGATCTCATGGTTATAACTAAAGAAAATGACCATCTGATGCATAAGACGGTGTGTGCGTGCGCGCGTGCAGTGTCAGCGGTTTACATGAGACTGTTTTCAAATTTTTTATGGGAAAAAAAAATTACTTGGCCAACTATTATAAATATTTGCCCACAGGCTGTCTGAGAACAAATAATTTGAAAAGCCATGGCTTGAAGAAAGTCCAGTCAGGGAATATATAACACAAATCAGAAACTTAAATCAACAAGTATGCCAGGAATTTTTAATTAAATCAAATACTTGCATCTGAAAGAAAATTAAACTGAATAGATTTGACGTAATGAAGCAGTTTGCTGACATGCTTTAAGAGCTAACTGACACAGCCCAACTGTTTATTGAGTGAAGTGGAGAAACTTATGGCCAACATCACTGAGAACCTCCAAGATCTTGCTAGAATAAGATGAGAAGTATAAATTTGATCTGTGTGATCAGTACCGATGATTCTAGAAAATGATATTCAATTCCAATCAATAATACATCAAGCGTTGGCTCGCTCACAATTTAATAGTGTAAAAGCAAATTATCAAAGAAATTTTGTCCTCACCAAAAAAGCAAACATGTCTGACACCCAACTTGCTTAGGAAAAAAATAATTAACAAAGAAATCAATCTCAATACAAGACAGTGAAGGGTGAAAGGCATATAATAGGACGATTATTTTAACTCCAGCACTACATAAAATGGATATGCATATAGAAAACTAACAGTGTTTCCAAGGATTTCGCTACAGATCCTTCATCATTTA
The DNA here is from genome assembly GCA_017589505.3 of Metroxylon sagu. NCBI lineage: Eukaryota > Viridiplantae > Streptophyta > Magnoliopsida > Arecales > Arecaceae > Metroxylon > Metroxylon sagu. Next base: position 150,783 of record JACVBY030000552.1, on the reverse strand, counting down.
CTTGAGATGCATATATATAGCACATTATAGATTCAACAAATGCTGCACTTGTTCTTGCTTGATCAGAAGATTTATATATTTCTACAGCTACCAAAATATTCATCGTTTTTGAGAAAAATATGGGCTCGTGAAAGAAGATTGCGTAAAAAGGAGGTTATCAGGACATGGCACCGAGGATCCTTACCAAAGTTTGAGGATAGAAAAGGTATAATCCAAAAACCGACATCCTGCTCTCAGATTTCTGATTGACCGTCACAGTTCACCTCAATAACAGTAGCATCCTTGGATGGAGTGTCTAGACAAACCAACAAAGTCAATATTTTCGGTACTTCGATTTAGCCCGCAACAGCCTAGGGTGATCACTAGAACCAATAATTCGCCTGAAAAATGATGGTCATACTAAATCTTTTGTTTCAGAACATGGCGCAGTTGAACCTTCTGGCTATCCATCCTTGCCTCTAGAAGCTTGGCCTTCAAGCTCTGCTTCTGCATGCCCTTTGGCCATTCAATACATCCTTTCATTCCTCGAGTAATACGAGGGTTCAATGAGTCAGGGGAACTCCACTGCCCCACGCTAGGAGAGCTTAGACCCTCTTCACCCGACTTTCTGTCAGGAGATAGAGTGGCATTAGATTTCCTACCATTTGGCAGCCTTCCATTTGTCACCTCAAATGAAAATTTCTTATAGTTTTCACCATTGTTTGGGCATGATGACCTCCAGAGTCTAGAAATAGAAGATGCCTTCTTCCTGGAATGTCTTGTGGTTGCAGAACAAACCTCAATGATTTCATTGTTTAACTTGCCAGTATCTCCATTTTCATCCCAATCTGTTCCACTGGCTGAAGCATTGCTTTCTCGATATATGAAATTCACAGATGGGTCGCTCCCATCTGGTGAATTACTCGATCCCTGCTCCTCAATGTGGCTCACTGTTTCCCAGCCACTATCATCTTCCATATCCCCATTACTCTCAATTATCCCATTCGCACATTTCTTCACGGTTTTTTCTAGAAATAGATCAGTATCAGGGCTTCCTGTTTGGACATTAGAGGCATGACTTGCAGTACTGTATCCATAGCATTGCTCGATCTCTCTTTCATTAGTTTCTTCTCTTGGCTGGAGTTCCTCAAATACGGAGAAAATGTCCTCTGAAGCAGGAGGTGGCTGGTATAAGAACTCCTTAATGTCTTGAACCTTAACAGAGTTGGCTGCCTCCCTAAGCATCTCTGCTTTTTTCAACTCTGCCGCATCTGGATGAGTACTGCTTCTTTCTCTGAGAAAAGCCTCAAGATCTTTTTGCAGCTTGCTTAGCTGAGAATACTTCTCATCAAGTGTCAGCTTTGCATCTACCAACTTCATCTGTACCCTCTCTTCACGCCAAACCTCTGCCATCTGCAACATCTTCCTCTCTTCCTCGACTTCCTCACGAATCTTCATAGATTCCCTCTTCAGAGCTTCGACCTCTGCTTTGTCTTCTCTAATCTCCTTTGCCAGCTCATCACATACCTCCTCCATAAGCTCCCGAGCCTTCCTTTCCTTCTCATAGTCTTGCAAGTATCGCTTTGCTGATAACTTAGACTCGGCAAGTTCATTGACCAGCTTGGAGTTCATGATCTCCGTCCGCTGCCGATTTTTCCTCTCTCTGTTGAGGTCATCCTTCATGGCATCCATTACAGTTCTGATTTTCTCATGCTCTCTCTTTCTCCATGACACCTTCTCCTCTGCAAGCTTTCTTAGGAAGTGGTCAAGCTTTTTCTTTGCTGACCGCCGCTCAGCCTCAAGCTCGCTAATACGGTGGCGAGCCTGCTCAAGCTCTGCTTGAAGAGCAGAGGCAACAGACACAGTAGTCACCTGCATTTCAAGAAGCTTCTGGTGACCGTAAAATTTGTAGGCCTCGTCTGACGTCTTTGAACACCAAGGATCCCATTTAGTTGCTCTCTCCATTACAGAATTTGGTAATGCAGAAAAAGTTTCAAGCTGATTTTACAAAACCAAACTAAGTAAAAAAAAAGTCATAAAAATATAAAGAAAATGACCAAATTTTCCTTGGCAATTAGCAGGTAATCATATTCACACAAAAGAGAGAGAGAGAGAGAGCATAAAATCAAGAGTACCTTGTGAACAATGTCATTCTTTGGATCATGGACAGAAATGGGACTAGACAGCTCGTTCTTTGTGTTGGTATGAAGGCCAGTTATATTGGGATCACAGACATAGGGTACATGTAGATAGCCGAAATTAGGCTGAAAAGATGAATAAGAAAAACGAATCCATCAGCAGGAATTTCCTAACAATAGAGAATAGATCGCCCATCAAAAGCATCAACAACATCAGGACCATTATTATTACCACCCAACCACAGCCAACATCACCATCTTTGAACCAATGGTAGGGCCGTAGGTTCACAGCCAAGTATCATCTGATCTTTGACCATTGAGGGTGACTACAACACTTATTCTAGCTACATTTAGGTCAGAGATCTCTAATTAGTTGAAAAGCAAGACCAACCCAATTGAAAGTATGCAATTATATGTCACAATATAATATTAAAAATAAATAGATCCAAGACAGAGACTTTCTATGCATTTAAAGAGAAACAGATCATAAATTTGGCTGACAGTCCCCATTTACATCATACTTCGAGATTAATGGTCAAGCCCTCTAGTCTTTTGAAGGAAAAATCAAAGATTTTCCATTCTTAAATTTCTTCAATAAACCAAGAAGGGGAAAAAGGGGGGGAAGGGTGAACTTTAACACATAAATGCAACCAAAATGCAAACTTTTTAACAGATTCTGCCAAAATCCTTCGATCTATAACCGTAGAAGGAGCCAGAGAAAAGGAAAAAAGCACGGATCTTAAGGTCCTACCTCGAACCCTAGCCGAGCTCCCCTGCGTTCCCCGCCGCCAGTGCTAGCCTCCAGGACCTGGAGCTGCCAGAGCCCAGCGGCAAGCTTCCTCGCCGAGATGGCCGGCGGCGCCTCTCCGGCGGCATTCCGGTGCTTCCTTCGGCCCTTCCCGCCGTCAAACTCCGGCGGATGCTCAGCGGAACGGTCCGCGTCGTCGATCTTCCAGCGGAGGAGGGGAGTGGCGGGGCCGCTCCTCCTCCCACCGGAGGATGCGCCGTCCCTCCTGGAGCGGGCTCCAGCAGCAGCGCCGGGGAAAATGGGGTTCGTGGAGCGGCGCCGCACGTGAAGCTTCCTCGGCGTAGGGAGATCCGAAGCGGGGGTTGGGGTTAAGGTTTTAGAGGAAACGATGGCCGGGGCGTAGCTCCGGGCTGCAGATCTCCTCATGGCCCTATCTTCTCTAACGCGATCCCGTCGCCATTGGAAGTGTAAGAGAGATAAAGAAGAGAGAGAGAGAGAGAGAGAGAGTGAAGGGACTTTGTCTGAAAGAGAGGAAAAGGAGGAGATACGTATGTGGGCGTGCGCGAGCGAGAGTAGCGGCCGTATTGACCGAGGCGAGATCTAACCCCGTGCCGTGGGTGGGAAGAGACTCGAGAGAAGAGAGGAAAAAAAAAAAAAACTGGAGTTTAAAATGAGTTACGAATAGAAACCCTTAATTTCCCTTTGGGCACCAACCATGTATCAAATTATATCCTGTATTCCAGCAATCCCATGCCATGTCATGTTGCTATTAAATAAAATATTTAATTAGAAAATAAAAAGCATTTCTTATTATACTCCATTCTATTTATTATTTGTGTTGTTGGGTTTAAAGTAATAATTGATGCAAGTTATATTTTACCTAATGCATGAGATTGTGTGTTTTTTTTTTTTCATGGTTGGAAGTTGCCCATTAAGACTTGATTATAACTATTGACTGCTGGTGATTAGTATGTAATTCTTACTTCCATTGGAAGAAGACTAATTTGTAACGTAAATACTATTAGTTCAAGCCAACAATGTAGGTAGCTCGAATTGGAAAATATATGAGGTAATGAATATTTGAGTTACCTAAAATTTTTGATGACTACGTCCATATCACTCACCATTGTAAAGTAGCAAATCTATTTTGCTCAAGAAATCATTGCTTTTGTCCCTTGACCATTCCCAGAAGAGTGATTAAACATAATTCCATCAGCGTTTCATTGACAAAATTAATGTTAATAATTCAGCATTGTTTGCAGATGATTGTGGAGGTTGCTCTTCCGAAAACTTTGAAAGCATGAGAGTCTAAAATGCAGCAACCTCCAATAACAGCTTTATACTTTCTATCTTTAAAGCTAATTTTTATTGTGGTGAGTAGTTCACAATATATGCTGTCACTTTGTCAGAAGGATGGCCACAACATGTGGGTCCCCTGCGCCCAGTGACCGTTTTCGAATTTTGTATGCATGTGAATGTTAACATATGGTGGCAGTCTAGTCCAGTGCATCCATGGGATCGAGGTCCAACTTGAGCCAAGTTCACATATTCCGAACTGGCTTCCAGAGTTCAAGATTGGCTTAGGTCACTGCAGAATCCAAGATGATTTGAAGTCCAAGGAGAATTGGTTTAGCTTTTTTTTAACTAGCTATGCAAGGTTAAATTTGATGCATTGGAGTTTGATTGGACCGCATTTATTTTTCTACAACCTAAACCCAACTTATAGTTTGGTTAATAACTTGGAAGCAATGGTTGAAACGTAAGCCCTGACTTAGGCTTCATGTTTGGTCTGAATTGAACAAAGGAACAAATCCGACCTACTTGCACTCCTGATGATTGAAACAATTGAAAGGTGTCAACCTTGCAATGCTTTCATACCTTTCCTTTGTCTAAAGTAGGTCACGAGTTTGAGTTATGAAGGATTCGAAGTACTTTAGAAAGCTTTAATTATTTCATGCAGGGGTTTGCTTAAGGTGTTCATAGCAAATCATGCGAAGGCTTGTGAGCTACTTGAATTGGGTCTAGTGCTAGAGATGGAGAATTGAGATGCCTCAGTGCCCAAAGTTGTCAAAAGAGTTTCTAGTTCAATTAATCCAATGCAAAGCATTGATGTCTTGTCTCTTTTTAATTATATAAAATAATAACTATCCTGTTCGTTTTGTTTCTGAAGGGATAAAATGATGGCCAACCAGTTGGGGTTCAGTTGGCCGGCACTCCTCTTATTTCAAGTGATGGAAGGATTAATTTCCCCCGTTGAATTAGCATGAAGGCTCTATCAAACGTAATTCATATACATTACTTTCAAATCATAGGTCATATCAATGCTTATATACTTTGGGCCATGAGATAAATAAACCACCTTAATAGCAAAATTGGAACATTGTAATAACTTTGTTTAATAATTTTGATTACTTTAAGATATAACCACCTAATGGCAAAATAGGAACAATGTAATAACCTTCTTTAATAACTGATTACTTTAAGATATACGATAAAACTTAAAAAAACGATTCTTTGAGTGTGGTTCTTCATTCAATGCGTCCCATTATTTTATTTAAAAAATAATGCATAGCTTTTAAATTCTTCTAGAAATAATAATAGATTTGTTGAACAGCAATGGAGACGTGTTACATGATGATGCATGCACCTCTTGTTAAGTGAACAATCAAACAAAATGCATCTGACCCAAGAAAAGGGAATCATTGTGTTGTGTGTGATCCATTAATATTTTACGTTTTTTTTAAAAAAAATTAAAAAAAATTCATCTCATTTGATAATTCTTAAAAATATGTGCTTTGAAATCTTACTGCAAATCTCATTCTCACCTATTAATAAAATAGAAAATTTTAAACAACTACGATCATTTCGAGAAGATTACGCCTCTAAATAACCATTTCGAAAGGATTAGACCTTTGATAACTACTTCCAAGTGACTGAGCTTTCAAAGAAGAGAAACAAATAATATTATTCACTATTGAAAAATCAAAATGACTCCTACATATTTATATAATTGAAATCTTAATTATTTAAAAAAACATCTAAAATAATTATGTAAAAAAAATTTCTTAATATAATCAATCCATAACTAAGAAAATAAATTATTAACATTATGAAAGGACTTATAAAATTAAAAAATCCTACCACTCGTTGGCATGGAACCTTATATGTTCTCATAGCCAATCCTCAGAGTTGGTGATCACATTTGTACACCTTATGAAGGCACTTTTTTTTTAATGCAAGAGGATTCCTTCAAGAGAGGTGCACATGAAGGCATGAATTTTGAGATGCTCGTAGCGCAGGCAACGGACGGCCACAATAGACAAAATTGGCTGGGGCTTTGAGCACCATGCCATACTCACATCATTTGTAGCGTTTACTGCCTCTAGTTTGGGTAAGGAGTAAGCAAGCTTAAAGGGAGATCCTTGGAATCATCCAACCCATGATATGACTTCCAAGTCAAATAGGCCAAGCGGGCAGGACCAAGTGGAGAGATTTATGGGGTTGATGAGAGAGGATGGATAAATTGAAGCTGACCAATTCTTAAAGTTTAATAACAGATGAATTGAAGTCGATAGCTTAAGATTATTGGCAAATAGACATAGTAATACGAATGGTAATAATTATTTTTTTGATAATTTAAGGTTATCATAAATCATGATAACCTGATTCTTTTTTGAAAGATAAGTATTTAAGATTGACTTTTATGTAAATATTTAATAATATTTAATCTGACTATATATTTAATATACACTTGATAATTTTTAAATATTTAATATTATATTTATATTTTAATATTAATATAATATTTAATATTTTTTAAATATTATAAAATATTATTTAATATTTAAATATATAATATATTTAAAATGATTAATCTTTATATTTTACTAAAACATTTCATATTTGAAAGGAAAAAAAATAACCATTGAAAAGATATAAAAAGATTTATAATAAAATATAAATAAAATTTAATAATATTGTAATATAAAATCTTGCATTTCTAAGAATTTAAGTTAACATTATTAAGGCAGCCCGCATATGATTGAAAATGTAAGATTTTTAGTGATATTATATTATTACGAACCAAACATTATCTCACTTTAATTAAAGGGCAAGAGATTCCAACAAACAATACATCTGGGATGTCCTCGGTGAAATTTTCATTGCAATTCATATTGTCTTAGAAGTGAAATTTTCATTGCAATTCACATTGCCTTGGATCTTGACAACTCCTCAATGAGAGGAACCTCAAGTTTGTGAAGCACCCTATTTGTTTTTTGAGGAAATCATTCAAGAGGAGGTGGATTGAGCTGGATCTTGTATATGATTCTTAAAAAAAGACGTTTTCTAATAATTTCTACTCATTTTCACAAAGCCAGAAGATTGACTTGTTGGCGAACAGGAATCTCAGAGCACTGGTCATGCAATTTAATAATTCTTCTAGACCAGAAAGAGTCTGGACTGATAGAGAAACAATAACAGAGAAAGAGAAGGGTTGCAATGGAAATGCATCCGATAAAAGAACCACCTGGCTGCAAATATTCATAAGATTATTTGTCATTGTCTTTTGTCTTTCTTGATCCATCTCTCTCACAGGTTGATCGGAAGAAAGATGATCACATATATTGCTTGATGTATCCTCAAGGTTTGACTAAAATTTTCTGGAGCATGGTCCAACTCATGCATGTGTTAGCGTCAATCATGGAATTTATAACATAAAACAACACAAGAGAGAGAGAGAGAGAGAGAGAGAGAGAGAGAGAGAGAGTGTGTTTTTTCTAATTTTATCGTTGTTGGTGGCATGTTCGCATGACAGTGACCATGATGGAAGGGGGGGCTTGTCATCATCTAACAAATTAATGGAACTTAGCATGGTGCTTTCATCCCTGAAGGGGACCGTTGGGATTTCTTTTTTAATTTCAGTCACGTTCAGCGCTGTTCATGGCAGGGGTGTGGGAGATCCGTGGGGAAAAATACTAGTATTTTCGGTCACACCACAGGTAGATTTATGAGCAGGGACAAATGGGATTTCTATGCTATAACTTAACCACCGGATGGTCCGTTGGGTTTAAATAGGGCACTGTGCACTCCATATAGCTTGCGACGTTGATGGACTTCTGGCTCACATCCAGGAACCTCAATCTCTGTTTTCATCCGGTCTCTAAAATAAACATCTTTCTGATTCCATCCTTATTCTGTGTGAAAAACAATAAACCTTCGTCCCCATTTCATCTTTGTCATCTCTCCTCTAACATGTTTGAATTTTTAGTAAAATGATGAGAATAATTTTATAAATATAAGAATTTATGAGGGTATCATATGGAGTCAACGGGATGGGAACAAAATAGGACACGAATATGCTTATTCTGCTGTCGTTTTTGTTCCCGATAAAAAAACCTCAGTTTTGAATGGGGTAAAGCAGATCTCTGCGTTATGGATTGAAATTGTCATCGCTATTTACATGACGCGTTCATTATGCGGTAGCCAAGACCATATGCAAATGAGGACCACTGATCAAGTGATTGATAGATTCAACCTAAACTTTATCTTCGTTCCACGTATCGATTTTAGGGCTTGACAGCGACCTACCTTCTTTTCGTGGAGGAGTAGCTAGGGGTTCAAATAGACTAATTCAAAGCTCTATGGATGAATATAACTTCGTCTCAATGATATGCTACAAGTAAGAGATTTTTTTGTTGTTTTAAGGTACATCTAATTGTATTTTAAAAAGTACCTAGTAGAGGGAAGCATAATGAATCATCTTCATTTACAAAGTACTAGCTAGCAAAATTAATTGAGTAGAATGCAAAATAGGGGGCTCTAAGTAATTATAACAAGGTTTGAATGCTGCTCTCGTTCCAATTTTTGGGAACTTTTTTCCTTTGATTCAAATTCAAAATTTTATTTTAATAAACGAACAAGTAAACATGATGCACTGCATTCAACCTCTCTCTCTCTATACGTAACATGCATGAACATAGCCTGCTAGGAAGAAATACTACAAAGAAAATTATTTGAAGCTTTAGTTTTCTTCTGCGTACGATACTAAAGGCCTCCTACCAAGCTTCGATATCAGATCCCTTGCTAATAAATAGAGAGCACAAATAAAGCATCACGACCTCCAAAATTATCTTCTACTTCACTCGGGCAAGTCTATTTCTCGACACAACACTGGCCCAATAATTTATCTGTTGATATCACGCATTTATTAAATTATCGATCATGATCGGGTTGATTCTGTTTAAGGTGTATATTTAACCTCAATGGCACCTCTAATGAGAGTCAAATCTCTATTCTCCTTCCTCCTCTTATATATTTTTCCTCGACAAATATGCCTCGAAATTGGATGTTTATCATATTCGATGGTTCAATCAACCAAATTTTCATTAGGACAAACATAAAAACCAAGCTTCAAATTGAGATGCGCATCAAATGGGATAGGCCATGCCATAGATGGTCCCAAGCTTGGCTCGAATTACTAAGCACCTAACATAAGTTCAATCTAGCCAATATTCAACCCAATATGCATGAGTACAAGCTTAGCCCAATAGGTTATGAGTGAGTTTGAGTTCTCTTCATGCCCATATTAGCAATAAGCCAAAATTTTCCTCCAAAAAAGAAGAACACTCTCATTACCTTTCTATATCCATGTTTTATAATTCCAAATCAATACAAATATTTTATGTACAATTATTAATAAAAAGACTAACATCTTCAATTGTCTAGCATATAATTTTTAGTAATGTATTTTTGATGTATTTGTGTATATATAGGCATATAAGTGTAAGAGAGTATTGGATAGATTACGTTAGGCAATCGAACTTATAATAAACAACTAGTCCAAGCTCGATCTAACTTTAACTGAGCACTAAAATTTGTGACCCGAGCTCAGTCTGTCTCATCAAAATAGTGGCCCCAAGATTCTGATACTATGGATGGGTCCAGTGGGCAATGGGCCGGCACGGCCCAATGTAAACCTTTACACAGTTGCTTTTTTTTTTTTTTTTTTTTAATTGCAGGTGGGCAAATGAGAAGCATGTAGAATAAATGCACTGCAAGTGCCAAAGAAAAGAAGTCGACCATGTCATTGCCGTGATTGCCCAACTGTGATCATGGGCCTAAAGAGTACAATTTAGGTCACAACCTTGCAGGCAAAAATATAACCCTACCGTAACACACGAAAGTAGTCCAGTTTCAGGCCTATTGGGCTGACTAGCGCCCGAGTACCTCATCACTTGGCCCACGTTCATTTTCCGGCCCATAGCACTTGCCATCAATTAGTGCAGACTCAACGGTGACATCAACGATTTTAAATCACCTTACACCCTTCGCCTGGAACAAATAAATACTTCAGTTTTTATGAAATTTATTTATAAATTTATGATTTACTTTTTTTTTTTAACAGAATAAATCATAGAATTAAAATTTTAATTACTAAATTATGGAATTGCAAATCCTATCAATTTATAAACATATTGCACAAAATGAAGGAAGAAAAAATTTTTAGACTTCTGTTGACGTTCAATAATTTTTAACCAAAAATAATGTTGCTTCAGCTTCAGCCCTCACTAATTGCCATCATCATGAAATCTGAGTTTTAAAAATAAAAAAATAAAAAAAAGGGACATTCATTCTCTAACTAGAAAATAAAATAGTGAATTTAAGCTTTATTTATTTTAAATAAAAAATATTTTAATTTTATAATTTTATGTATGGTGAGCTAAGTATGAGAATGATTTTCGTTGCAAACTTCATTTCATTTGCAAAGGGGTTTCACAATGATTTGTGTTCCAAACATTCATTCCTTATGGTGAAAAGAATGTGATTCTTTTATCTGTATGAAAGAATGATCGTAATCTATTATAAAGAGAGAGAGAGAATATGATAGGATTTCTATTAATTCATTTTATGAGAAGATGAAATGAAGTACAACTTCCTTGGCTAACTGTAACATCCTAAGCTCACCTACTGGTCCAACCATTTTTAAGGTATTACACTAATATTAACACATAACACACTCACCTAATCGTTGGTGTTATAAGGGCGACTTTACACTATGATTTTATCATCATTTCAAGAATAATTCTTTTCTTATGTCCATCAACTTTCGCACACTCAGATTAGCTTTGATACCATTTGAAACGCCACAAACTCACTTACCAAAATCGCATGATCCAAAAACTCGGATGAAAGTTAATTAGTAGAAGATAAACTTGAATTATAAAAATATATAATATTTATTTTTTTATATGATGTTACATAATATATTTTTGAGATATTGCATTAATATTAACTCCTCTTTCCTTTTTTTTATTTTTTTTAATAATACTATTTTTAATTTCTAATATCTGAGGGTGCGAGGAAGGTGAGCTGCACTAACAGCCAAACAAAACGACAAATTGAGTGCAGTTTGCGGCACAAAATGCCTTGGGCTGCGAAGAACTACCCCACCTAACCTCGGTTGGCCAAGCTTTCGCGCGATGGTTCGCACCTACCGTCGGCCAGACCGAGTCGCTGCTGGTTTCGCTGACCGGTTCCACCTCCAAAGTCCACGAGACTCGGTCCTTGACGTGCTACGAATGGAAAACAGAGATGAGAAACTGGAGTTTTCCACGACATGGCAGTCCCTGTTGCCATGGCCCATGGCCAACTAACTAGCAAGGAAACTCAGGGTAGCCAACTTGGGCTTGGAAAGAGACTTCTTAGACTTGGAATACAGCTAGCTAGCCAATAGACTTATATATTTTTTATATTGTGGTTAACTAGTAAGTAGGAGATAAACTTTGACGCTTGGCTTGACGACCGAGCAACATGAAAGACGAAAAAAAGAAGGGACATATTCCATTCAAGGAACAATTCACACTCGTAATTTCACGTGTTGGTATTCTCTCATCAGTCTCTTTTCATGCTAATTTGCATTATTCAATCGCACCCTTGACCATGACCACAAATTAATACTTTCATGGAGATAGAGTAGAAAGCCATGCAGTCAAGAGCCGAGTAAATAAATAAATAGCATAAAAATTTCTTTCAATACGTAGAGCTACGTCACTTGGTTTTCAGTTAATTAAGTTTCATAGCCATTACTGAGGTCCACGCTATCAAAAGAGATTTTATTAAGTTTTCATGCCAAGATAATGACTTATGGTTTCACTTGGTCCACAGGAATTAATACCGTTAGAGCCCTCGACGTTGCTTAATGCTTATTTTTAAGCACTTTTGAATCTCATAAAAGCATTGCCTAAGCCCCTCTTTGATGCACTGCTCATTTCAAAGCCGTATACGTTATGTCTGCTTAAATGCTGACACCCTTCCACGTTAGAAGATGCAGCTTTGTCCGCCACTAGGAACATGCGGACCTGAAGGCTCTTTCCTAGAAATTGGCTTTGATAAGAGACGTTAGTTCAAGTGGGTGAATCAAGCGTTGAAAGAGATTGATGGTATCATCTTTTTCTTTTTCTTTTTCTTTAAGGATCTATAGACTTTAGAGGGAAAGAAAGAACGCGGAAAGAGGAGGGGAGGGAATGAAGCGTTATTATTCTTTTCTTTTTTTAAAAGAAAAAAAAAAAGCAAAGAAATATAATATAGGACTAAAGTTTATAAATTTTTTTTTTTCTTTCTTTACTTTTATTTTGGAGTTAAAATAAATTTAATTTCTAAGGAGAAATTAAAGAAAATGAATAACCCTGAGTAATTCTGATTTCTCTCTTCTTTTTTTGTTTTTTCTTTCGCTCTTTTTCGAACAAGAGTTTTTGTTATTCTCAAACTTTCCCTTAAGATTCATTTTGTTCTCCAAACTTTTTATGGTTCCGTTTTAGTTTATCAAATTTTAAGAATATTACATTCTTAATATCGATTGATAGGATAGCATGTAAGATATTTCATCTAAATTAATTAGCTATATGAAACAACATCAGAAATATAACATTTTTAAAAGATAAAGGATATACCAACCGTAAGTTTAAGGACTAAAATAAAATTTGAGTAAAAATTTAAGGATCAAAAATTTATTTATTTTTTCTTTTATATTATTTGTAAAAAATTTTAACACTTTTGATAGCAATGATTCACACCTATTTAGAAAACATTAAAGAACAAAGCTACAAGACTGCAGTGCTAACTTTATAGTGGCAAAAAAAATTTATCCCTAAACTTATTATATATATATATATATATAAGTAATTGTAAAAGAATATATATAGACCTATGGTAGGAAGAAAAAAAAAAAAGGCCATTGAAATTCCTATTTTTATTCTACATAGATACATTTTTTTGCGATGATAACTTTTATCAAGCTTTCATTTGTAGCGTCCATAGAGACTATAAATTATTATTATTTCTTTGCCACTACTCTATCATGTTAATTCCTTAATGATAATTTTATGATTTTTCGTAGTATTTTTGGTCATTAAATTGCTCATACTATTGCAATATACTTGGTGAAGTTCCATCAAACCGCTACCATCAACATTAATTTTCAGGTGATATTTCATTAATGAGCAGGCAAACCTGACACGCCTAAACGATGGGAAGAGGCCCCTGTACTTCCAATCGTTTCAACTTTGACCTTTGGTACCGTGGACCAAGGACTGGACTTCCCAAACTTTCAAATAAACGCTATAACTTGCATGCAAGTTCGGGAGGAGTGATTTGTTTTAGAGAATAATACTCGGTGGAATACCAAGCAAGATAAGGGAATAGAGAAAGATGCCTTTAGACATGACGCGTTCGCACCAGAGCAAAGTGAAGATGATCGTCCCACGCTGAGCAATCGGTTAGATGATTCCTTCTTCAAATTCTTTGAACAAATACTTAGGTTTTGAACATCAAACTATTGTTTCAGGACCAAGTAAACTAATAACGGGCACTTTTCAGGTTAATTTTGTGCTGCATGAACTCGGTCCAATTGAATAGCACCTTCACCAATCCCACTTACGATGTGTTGCTGAGAAGTTCTTTTTCTCAAAGATTTCAAAGCACCCATTTTGATTCACAAAGATTTATTCCTTCCATCTATTCCTTAACAATAGTAAGCTACCGAATGAAATGTCAAATTTACTTTTATGAATCATAACAATTTTAACTTCCGTTTGAAGAGATTTGAACGATACTCTTGCTATTCATATGCTAACGCCTTATGACGATGGTTGATGAAAGGAATTTATGCACTAAAACGAAAGTTTTAATGTTTTTAATTTTTTTTTTTTTTCTTCTTTCGGTATTAATATATAAATCGGCTAAGCTTCAAGTTAGTTTAGTTCACCTTTGTCAAAATAATAATTATGTGTCAAATATATTAAAACAAGAAATAATATAGCAATTTGATTTTTTATAAAAAAATTAAATAAAAACATAAGCATGTAAGGCCATCAATATTCTCCTATTAGCAAATTCCTTTCAAAAAAATGCTATATAGCTCCTCTCTATAGAAATACAAAAGATAATAATGTTACTTGTTGGCTATATGCTTGTCTTGAGAAAGATCAAATGTAAATTTTCTTTAAATCTACATTTTGGATTATCACATTACTCATTTCCATGTTAAAATCTTATTGGATTAACCAACATGTTGATCCACATCCTAAAATTTATTCATCACTCATGCATTGTGCATAGTTTATACCCTAAAAATAGCGATCAAATACTATTGCATAAAGCTCCTCATTACATCAACACCAGTCATGCATGCCAGCATTCCTGCTATAGCAGCAATATTTTTGCTTGATCAATGGTTTCTTGTATTATTCAAAATAAATGAACTAATCAAGAAAATCAATAGCCTAACATTCTTTGCCATCTTCTTTTTCTTCTTTTTTTTTATACCAAATTGAATTTATTCAGAATTTTTTTATGCTTGTTATTTTTAGATGCCAAACTTAGTGACTACAACTAGGGATATATAAGAAAGTCAATCAAATTGCAAAACTGGTTTGAACCATCGTTTTGATTTGGCTTAAAAATCTTTTTCTTTTTTTTTTTGTCTCTCAATTCAGTTTTAATAAAAATTTTTAAAAAATTATCATAAATCAAATCAAATCATATATATAGGTATTATATAAATTTTTATTTATATGATAGTTAAAATTAAGTTATTATAAAATATATGAATAAATATACTATGTAAAAGTTACGTACTTTTTATTATGAATAATTTGGTTGCTATTTAATCACATTACACATTAAATTTACTGTAAAAATTGGTGTTTTGATCTTTTAAAATGGATTCATATAAATTGATAAATCGAATTAAAATTAAATTACATTTTTTAGTTCGATCGGTTCACTGTAACAACAGATTCGTTTTAATTTCAAGAAACTGGTTTAAATCGATTTAATTTTAAAAATATTTTTAAACTCAATCAATCCAACCAATGCATGTCACTGCAGTCAAATTTAAGCACATACTTTTTCTTTTTTGAGAATTTTTTTTTTCTCCGCATTTATCTTGCACTCTCACTCTGAGCCACTCACGTAAACATCAACAGTTCCCGCTTGTCAGCTAAATGTTGGTGAGGAAAAAGAAAAAAAAAAGTAAGCGGAGAATAAATAAAAGCCAATGCATTGCCGGGAGTGGCTTCCACCAACAACCCATCCATGTTCGTAGAGCCGTTCGCATCAAAGTTGCAGACTTTATATCTGGCGTCCAGCTTACGCCTTCCCACGTTGCAAAGAAGCCGGCAGAACTTTGTGGGCGGGGACCTGGGGTACGGTTCAGCTGTTTTCTCGTACAGAGGCCAGCTTCCCAACTTCTGTGCCATGCTCCAGTTGGCTAGCAATGTGGGCCCATAATTTAATTTTTTAAGGTGGATCCATGCAACCTGGATCATTTCACTTTTGACAACCAGAGAAAATTCTTGCACAGCATACGGCTTAATCTATATGCTTGTAATGAAAAAAAAAAAAAGGAGATGATTAGAGGAGGATTCATAGCAAGACTTTGTTACTTGATTCAAGTTTTTTCTCCTTCTATTAGTTCTAAATTGAGGACCAATACAACTTAAGGAGAAATGTTATAATGATGAAGTACAAGTGCGAGTGAATCTATGGAGCAAATTCAGATCCAACTTGCATCCAAAAATGAATTAAATTTGGATCCAAGCTGTAGCTAACCTCGAGACTTAGGGGTTTATAATTTAAATACCCAGCTGCAGAAGGTTTGGCGATGGACCTCGTGAAATTGGACCCAGCACTATCAAGCTGGTTCAGACTTGATTAGACCTCATAAAAATTAGCTTAGAGCCTGCCACTCACCTTCTAAGCTTAATCCAAAAATTAAACCACAAACTTACTGGCAACACAAAACGGGTCCTATGGTCTTCATCATCTGCCCAACATTGACTGGATCTTGGGTACAGGTTAGTGCCACTGCAAAGTCTCAGTGGAAAATGCTTGATTGCCATGAATGCGAACCAGGTTAGAACCTCCATTCATGCAATACGAGTGACGTAAAAAAGCCATCAATCATGTTCATCAACTGGTCATTCACGCCACTATTCCAGGAAGAATTTGTCAAGGTCACGACATTATCACTACCAAATAATCTGAGAGAGACCCATTGGCCAATGGTTGGACTAACAGCAATTGAACGCATAACGTTTAGAATTGAACCTAGCTATTTGTACGAGCTGATGTGACATATGGGTCCACGCTAATGACCCAATGGAACATAATGGCTCCTTGGACCTTGTCAATTGCTCTTAGAGAAGGCTTCACTAGTCTGTCACATGAAATATACATCAAGCTGATTAATGAATGTCATATCGGTAATGTTTTCTCTTCTCCATCTAAACACTTTCTCTCTCTCTCTTTCTAAACTATCTCTATCCGACAGCTAGTTTTTGGCCGGTCAGAAGTAGCGGTAGAGGATGTGGCACTCGTTGATTAATCTGATATACGATCCAAGAATTTCTTCTTGTTTGAGACATCGTCATAAAATGGTTGGAGGCTTTCGAAAAGCGACATCTTGGCTGAAATAATCCAATGTAACTAAGTAAAGTTTCATGGTGAAAACAAAAAAAAAAAAAAAATCCTAGATGAAGAATTCAGAAGAAGATTCCCTTAATTTTAACGTGTTCACACCTAATAATAAAAAAGAGAAGGTTCCTTTCAAATACTATTTTCAGACAAGTCTCCTTCAATATATAGTTAGGTCTCAAGCGTTCTAACACAAGACAAAGTTATTTTATAATGATTAAGATAAGTGAGGAAGTCACCAGAATGAGTGACATTAGAGGTTCAAAACCCACACAACAACGGCAGCCACCAGGCAAGCAACTAAGCACGCCAATAAAGTAGGTGCAGGTTTTGTGGTGCCAAATGTATTTAGGATGGTACTGCTTGTTGGTGCTATACTGGTTAATACATCATCTGTCTCAGAAGCTAAACTTACTGGTGTCTAGAACGAAATGAAGAAGGCTCTTTATTCTTTGCATGCTGATAGATTTGTTCTTGAAGATGATTGCTCAACAATTGTTTATTGGATCAATGGGGATTCAAATTCTGCTCATTCATGCCTTAGATGACTTTGATTTATCACTTCTTAGAGTTTGAGTTTCAAATATGTTCACATATTTAGAGAAGTAAATCAGACAGTAGATTAATTGGGCAATTTAACATCAGTAATTGAGGTTTTGGTCTTCGAATTTTTCTTCTCAATTAATGTACATATTGAATGCTGATGCATGTGAAACCTTTTTTCTTCGGAGTTAAACCATATTTCTCCTATTATGAAAGAAAAAGAAAAAAAAGAAAAAAAAAAAAGCATGGCCTGTATGGTGTATGGGTAGTATGGTGTCATGTTGCAGAACTTTAGAATTACTAAGCTTACAAAAATAATCTAAGACAACAAACTTAAAAACCCTTTATGCGTTGAGCTTTTGGAAGCTTGAGATGGTTGAGAGGCATTTCTTTTGAACTGATGCAATGCATTGTTTTGTGGTATCTTATTGATGTCCAGCTCCTGGATTCTTTAATAAAGTAATAAAGTCTGTCAAGGCAACTTCTATGAAATCTGTGTGAAAGATCAGTCCTTTGCAATAAACTTTCTCCAAATCAAAATTATAGACACCTATTTTATGTTAAATAGCTTTTTATTCGTAGAATTCATATTATTATGCTAAATAAGACCTAAATATTGTATATATCTCTATGGGATAATTCAACAGAGTTGAAAGCATAATTTTTGTAGAGAGTTTGGGGTCTATGGTACAAAGGTGATTTGATGCTTGGACAACCATTTTATACGAGTCCATGCATGAAGCAATCGAGAGTTTTTCACCACCAAGAAATGCTGGTCCACATTTAGGCGTGCAATGAATTCAAGCTTTAGAATGAACTTTTAGATGTCATATCCTTCACATTAATTCTTCCTATCTTTTTTACAGAGTTTACAGCATAGCAATTATGGTAATTTATTAATTTGGCTACATTAAAACACTATTCAGTGAAGACATCATGGCTTCGGAGTTAGATGAAGTTGAAATTAATATCAGATCTAACATGGATGGGATATGAGCTTTGTCCTGTTATATATATAACATATCATGACCTTCCAATGAGATATAAAATATGACAACATTTAATATGTGACTTGCTTATTGATATCATTATGACGAAAAAAAAAAAAAAAAGGTCATATATGTTAGTTATTTCATATTTATTATTTATATATTTTTTATGGATTTATCTCATTAGTATTCTCATCACAACCTTGTTTGTTTATCACTGTTGCCACTACACTTTTTTTAAAGCAAAGACGCATAACATCATGGAGTTAGTAATAATTAATGATTATCAAGCAGATGGAAGGGCGCGACCACAATGCAACTTTCTATTCATAATTATATTTCATAAATTCTCAGAACATTTATGAACATAAATATAAGATTGATGTACCATTGTTATGTTTTTTTTTAAAAAAAAAAAATTGCTGTGCTCTTAATATTTAGGATAATAAAAAATAATAACTTATTATCTTTGGTGATTGACTTAAAAATTAATACTTGTTAGATGATATAATAAATTGTCTGTTGCCTTGCATTGAAGTTGGTGTATTATATTTGCAGCCCTCTGTCTAGGTGTCTGCAAAATATAATTCTTCTGCCGGCCAATAATTAATTTGAGATGAGAAATATTCCAGACACGCGTCTTGCGACCAAGCGCACGGGGTCAGCAAGGTGTTTCAGATAATAATATTAATTAAACATTAAATAATGAGACTTAATAATTAGAACACTAATTAATTAATAACAAAGGCCGTCGTGGGGTCGCGCGCGGCACGTGAATCCCCGTGGAGTGGGACCCGTGGGGTGCGAAAGATTCCCTCCCGGAACCGCGTTCACACCGGCCCGACGACAGCCTCTCGCAAAAGATTCCCTCGGGAACCGCGTTCACACTGCGTCGGACCGCCAACCGCGGCCGGACCCACGCATCACCGGCCCTCGCTTCTGTGGTCCACCGAAGAGCTGCACCATTTCGATGCGATGAGACGCACGTCAAGGTGATCGAAGGGCGAACAAAGGGAAGTGGGTCTGACTTGTACTCCCACGTTGGACGCCACGTGGACAGAGGCATCATCCGACGTGGCATGCGGGTAGGTCTGACCCTTTCGTTTTTTTTTGACTTTGAACTGACCCTTTCTTTCCGCCTACAGAGAGCCCACCGCTCCTTGCCCCCACTCATCCCTCATCCTTCAGTCTCCTAATCCCCCTATATAACCGGCCACCCATGGACTGGATCCTCTTGCTCTATTGCATTCTAACACGGAGGAAACCCAAGAAAAAGAAAGAGAAAGGCAAAGAAGAAAGGAGGGGATATCTTAGGCTTTCTGCCTTTTTCTCTCGGAGGCAAGAAAAGAGAGATGGGGAATTGCATCAAGCGCCAGAAGGCGGCGACGTGGGTCGACGACGACGATTGGGAGTGGGCCGAGAGCCCCGTGCACTGCTCGAGGAAGGAGAAGGCTGGGGCAGCGGTTGAGGAGAAGAAGAAGGGGTTTTTTGAGGGGAAGGGAGGGGCGGCTTCGATGGAAGTGAAGGTGAAAATAACGAAGCAGCAGCTAGAGGAGCTGCTGCAAAAAGTCGAGGGCAAGGGGTTGCCAATCCAACAAGTTCTGGCAGATCTATTGAGCATGCGTGAAGTTGCTCTTCAAGAGCGCCATCAGCACTGGAGACCAGCCCTACAAAGTATACCAGAGTGATCTCCTGAGTAGAGATGGATGGTAGACTTCATGATGCTGATCTTCTTCTGTTTTTTTTTTTTTTTTTTTTTTTTTTTGTCCCTTTTCTTTTTGGGGATTGGGTGATGTTTTGGACGTAGGTGGCATCGTTTTTAACTCCATTGCTCTCCTTTGGAGGGTTAGTTTGTAGATTTTAGTCTAGGTAATGTAAATTGTGAAGGAGGAATGGAGCTAGAAGAATTTTTTTTTTCTTTTCTTTTCTTTTTTTGGGGGCCTTTTGGCCCTCTAGATCGTATGCATATCAGTTGAATACACATATTATCGCTAATCATTGGGTCTTTTTTCTCCTCCCCTCCTCTCCTTGATGGTGATGAAGCCAGATAAGAGCCAGCCAACTCTTTTTACTGGGGATGGCAGATTGTTTGGTGGACAAGGGGCCATGATCCAACTCCACTCGGGAGGGGACCGTTCGGCTTTTTTTTAATTTCAGTCACGTTCGGCGTAGTTCTTACTTCATGGCATGGGGGGTGGGAGATCCGGGGGTAAAAAACTATCCATCTTTGGTGCACCCCAGCTGGATCTATGGGCGGGGACAAATGGGATTTCCATGTTATAACCTAACCACAGGATGGTCCAGGGTTTAAATAGGGTACAGCTTATGAGGGTGGTGGACTTGGACTCCTCGTGGTGGCTCCCAAGGCGGGTTCATTCTGAGGTGGCTAAAACTACGTGCAAGGGAGGACTCACTCAAGAGGCATTCCACTAGCCAAGCAATGGTCGATTTTAAGGCTTGATTGCGGCCCACTTTCTTTTAGTTTGTGTTTAAATCGATTGGTTTAAATGCCCTGATGCCCAAACGTGGACATAACTTCAACTCAATGATATATATGAAAGAGCACTTGATCCTACAAGGTACCACTAATTGTATTTTAAAAGGATCTCGCATCGAGCAAAGGGAAGCATAATGAACCATCTTCATCTACAAAGCACTAGCAAGATTTATTGCGAAGAATACAAAATAGAGGGTTCTAAGTAATTATAACTAGGTTTGAATGCTGCTCCGGTTTCAATTTTTGGGGACTTTCTTCTTCTATTGAAACTGCAAAATTTTATTTTGATAAATGAATGAGTAAATATGATGCATGCTGCGGCTACGGCAATGGCAATGAAGAGGGTACTGTGTTGAAGAGGCCAATTGGTGCGGGTTTAGCGGCCCCACAACCCCACAAAAGGGTGAAGATATGAACCAAGATCACGCCATGACCTCGACAGCGATGACAGAGAGGAGGAGCTTGGGACTAAGCTAGAATCGAGGCTAGGCACCGAGCAGCTGGCTCCAGCGTTGGAGGTTGGCTCGGCCAAACAACCACCCTCAGCACCAAAGGTCCGCGTTGAAGCTCTCTCTTCGTGGTGGACGGAGGAGCAAAAGCAATGATGGCGACGGCCTTCACAAGCTTGGGAGCTGCTTCATCGCACAACCTTGAGACTGCCTTGGAGCTAGAATTCTACGTTCCATAATAGATTTTAAAACTTTGAATTATGTTTAGACCGAGCAGGTGACGCATTAGCTGCTCTAGGACATTTGCTTACCCTCAAACGTAGCCATCCTCTCCAACTGGTTGGATGTCGGCCTAATCGTAAGGTTCAACTGGTACATCATGGAGACAAGCTCTTTCCTCTTCTTTTTTGCTTTTTTGTCTAAAGCATATAGTTCATCTTCAATTGACTTTTTTTTTTTTTTTTTTCTCTTGACATAGAGGTTTATTAAGAGGAATGAGTAATTCAATAAACTTTGTCGTAAAGTTGATGAGTGACACGGTTGAGCTAACTCCAAGGAGTCAAAGCTAGTCATCCAGAAGACTGAGATCGAGCATTTAGAGCAACAGCTCGTGGAGGAGGTTGGGCGGCCGCCTCATGGGGATCAAGCAAACCTTCAAAGGTCGGCTCAAGAAATTAAAAAGAGTAGCTACCAGTGAAGGAGAAGCTATTGGTGTAGCGAGCTTTGGAGGTTGATCAGCTTCGAACCGAAGTGGCCAAACTGAGGAGCAGTGAAGAGAGGTTCAAGGTTGACTTCCAACTCATATTGTCAATATCAAGAAGGTTTAGCTGAATATACCGCCAAGTCTTATACAAGTGGGTTCGAGGGGTGTTGCCAACAAGGGTCGGCACTTTACTCAGACCTAGACCTGAGTACCCTCGACCCATTCAAATAAGACATTGCTATGGATGGCGCTAACAAACTAGCCCCTCTTAAACACTATTCTGTCATTATTCCGATCATCCTTAGTATGTAAGATGAGGATGAAAACGAGGAATGAGTGAAGACATCTGAGGAGTAATTTTGAAGACCCAGCCTTCAACATTTCTTCAAATTGTATAGTCTGCCATTTTTTCTTTTTGATGTACCTTTTTGTGCACTTGGCCTTCAAAATATCCAAGAAAGGGTTTTGGTCAGCATGGTGCTTGTTATCCTTCTCGAGGCTTTTTCTGAAGTTCTTTAGTTTTTTTTTCATCTTTTTCAAATTATTTCTTCCTAAATCACTTCTTATCCTTCTTTCGAGCTATGAAAGTTTCTTCAACGTTGATACATTTCTTAATTTGGTTAAGCTGCTCATTAAGATCTTTTAGAAGGCATTTGATTAAAAAGAAGTTAAACCTAAAATTTCTCAAGCCATCCATTAAGAAAATAATAGCTAATGATATATCTAAGTTCTGAATTTTCAACATTTCTAAATTAAAGCACGGAAGGTAATCTCTTAGCAACTTATCATTTCTCTGCTTAATAGTCATTAGAGTTGTTAGAGTCTTTCGGTACTTTCTACTGCTAATAAAGTGGCCGACGAATTGTTAACTTAATTGTCTGAAAGAACTGATAAAGATTGGCCTAAGACTGGAGGAATCATGGTTGGAGTTGGAATCTCATATAGGATGACTTTGATTATTGTGATCTTCTAATGAAGTGGCAACTATAAAGAATTTTTTCTGAATAAATAGGTTCCACTTTGCACCTCTGCCAACGTCTACGAGACTCGGTCCTGGACATGCTACGTAGGGAAAACGAAATGGGAAGCTCCAGTTTACGATGACATGGAAGTTGGAAGTCCATGTTGCCACGGGTAACTTCAAGGAAACTTGGGCTAGCCAAACTTAGTCTTGGAAAGAGACTTCTTAGACTTGGAATACACCTAATATATTCTTATTATATTGTAGTAAGTAGTGAGTAGGAGATAAACTTTGACCCTTGGCTTGACGCCTGCGTAACTTGAAAGACTGACAAGAAGTGGCAGATTCCATTCGAGGAACAATTCACATTCGCAATAAGACGTGTTGATATTCTCTAATCAGTCCCTTTTCATACCAACTTGCATTATTCAATTGAACCCTTGACCATAACCAAAAATTTATTCACTTTTCATAGAGATAATTTAATGAGGCATATAGTCAAGAGCAAAATAAATAAATAATATAAAAAATTTCTTCTGATACTTGCAGCTATGCGCTATCCAAAAAAGATTTAAAGTTTTTATGCCAAGCTAAATCGATCTGAAATCTTTATCTTCTCAAACATCTCCTTCCTAAAAAAGGCTCATCTCTCAGACTTATTACTTTAAGAGAAAATTTGCTTTAAGATCCTTCAAAGTTTCAACTTCTCTTTCTTCTATATGGAAGAATATCTCAAGAGACATAAATGATTTATAAAACTGTACTTCTTTCAAATTAAAAGATGGGTTATCAATTAAATTCTGAAAAAATACTAAGATTGAAAAGATTTTAATTTGCTTCTTCTTTAAGCTTTTTATACTCATGCCAAAGCCAACATCTTAGCCACAAACTGTTGAAATAAGAAAAGACAACTTTGGTTCTGAAGCTATCCTTTTCCTTGCATCTCTTCTATCCAATATCAGATCGATAAATCAGTAAAACTTGCCAATCTGTAGACCCTCGAAAATGGTATCTACTCAATTTCATCCTTCTACAAATTATTCAATAGTGATGAAGTTTTTCGATCTTTTTATAAAATGATTTGGAAGGCAATTATCTTAGAAAAATAAAAATCGTTGCCTAATTAGTGCTACATGATCATTTTCAGAGAGGTAATAGATTAGTTAAGAGAGGCTGGGCTGTTAGTACTGGTTCCCCCTTCCATTAGACCGGCATGGGATCAACTGTTTCTTGCTTTATAGTGGCAAATATGAAGAGATAGAAATGGAAGAATCCCCTCTAATCCTCCTCATCTAACACATCAACCTGATCAACCATATCTAAAACTCTTTCCACCTTCCAATTTTAAGTCATCTCATCTTCCAAAAACAACTTTATAGTGACTCATCAAAAACTTTGTGAGCTTTTGTTTTCCTCAAAAGCTCTCCTTGTTTATCCTACTTTATCTCCTCATTAACTGTATCTTTGTAAATACTTTAATAAAGTGAGGGGGCTCTCCCTCCTCTTTCTCGTCATGCCAGGCTAATAACATGTAGTTCGACTTAGCTCACAGAAATTTATGCCTTCAGAGCCCTACCTTCACTAGCAACCATATAGAAGATGGCGTTGGGAAGAAAAAAAGAAAAAAAAAAATAATAATAATGTTGGCGCTGACGTTATTATTGCTAATTTTTTAGGTATTTTTGAATCTCATATAAACAATATCTAAACCCGATACAAGTGCTCATATTGAAGCCGTGTACGTCATGTCTGCTCGCATGCTGACACCCTGCCCTCGTTCTCACAGCTTTGTCCGTTTACTCTCTGTGTATACCACGACTAATCAGCCGTCTTCTCGTAAGAAAGAAGGAGGCTTTGATTGATCAACGCCCACGACTCGGAACAACCGAAGCCGAACGCTCTTTCCTGGAAGCTGGCTTTGATATGGCTGGGTCCAACAGCAAGGGTTTTAAGGTTGGATGTCGCTTGAATTGGGTGCATCAAGCGTTGAAAGAGATTATATTTGGATGATAACTTCTATTAAATTTTTTCTATAGTTTCTATAAAGATTATAAATTATGAGCTCATTTAATTCATAAAAGATGTCTTTCAGATAAAAATAAAATATTTATAAATTAGATTCTCATGTATAAAATATCTGAACTATCATGTTTGGTTGATCATAAAAAATAGATATTTTTTTGAGAAATAATGAAGTTATCACGTTTGGTTGAACAGTTTCTTTCTCAGAAAAATAGTACAAAATACCAATTATATCATTTAATTCTTAAAATTTTTTTTTCTATCTAATTTTTTAACTTCTATATGAGATTATAAAAAATGGTCAAGAAATCAAGATACCAAAATTTTAAATCAAGATAAAAGTTTTAAATTAAGATATAAATTGACACCCCGTATATATGAAGCGAAGCATTTTTTTCTCTCTTTTAATGTTGGGAATAAAAGGAATTACGCTGCGGTAAAAAGTAAATCCCATGGTACCGATGAGATTTTATTTTCCATAAGAATTTAAATCACATAGAATAGGGTATTTTCACGAACGAATTTTGAAAGTATAAATCAAATATTTTAATTTTAATTTATAAAAAATAAAATTTTATTATCTCTTTTAATAATTCTTTATGATGATTTTATAATTTTTAATAATACTTTTTTGATCCGTTAAAATTTATATTATAATAATACGACAGGAGAAGTTTTGGCCAGCGGATCAAAATAATGGATTGGCCAGTTGACCGTATCCCTATCACCTAAAAAATGGGAGGTCCGCGTACTTGCAATCATTTCAAGTTGGACATTTGTTATCGTGGACAATTTTAAATAAACACTGTAACCTATCTTATCGTTCATGCACGCGCGGAAGCGGTGGTTATTTTAGAGAATAATACTCGGTGGAATACCAACCAAGATCAGGGAATGTCGAGAAAGAAAGATGCCTTGAGTCATGATGTGTTCACACTCGACCAAAGTGGAGATGGTCTTCCCAGGGCAAGCAATCGGTTAGCTGGTTGCTTTCTTTCGGTGGGCTTCTTCGAATTCTTTCACCAAATAGTTAGGTACCCAAGCACATCAAACGATTGTTTCAAGACCAAGTAAACTAATAACGGGCACTTTTCAGGTTAACTATGTGCTGCATGGACTCGGTCCAATTGCCGATAAGTTTCCTACTTGATTATTAATTTTTAAAGAAATTATGATAAGATTCTTTTAAATTTAACTGATTTATATATTAATTCAAAAAAAAAATTCTTCAATTTTCTTTTTTCTTTGATATCGATATACAAATCAACCAAACTTCGAGTTAACTAATTTTGCCTTTATCAAAACAACGGTTATATCTATATATTTGTATTGTTTATAAGAATATGTCAAATATATTAAAAGAAGAAATAATATAATAATTTGAATTTTTATGAAAAATTTATAAAGTCATTTTAGAAGCATGTGAGTTTATTGTAGCACTAATATTCTCTAATGGCAAACCCCTTCTAAAAATAACATCATTTGATAATATATTTGCAGGGATCAAATCTTATGCATCATTAATATATATTTTTATCAAGGACTCCAGGCATTATGAATGTGGTGAAATGAATCATTGAACAAAATGACTTGCTTGAATTCTTATGTATTAGTAATATTATTTTCTAGTAAATGTGAATTTGAAATCCTTAAGATATTGATCTGATTTGGACAACCATAAAGCTCCACTCTAAAAAGTCTAAAGGATAATAATGTTACCTGTTGTCTATATGATAAATATCAAATGCAACTTTCCTTTTAAACTATCTTTTGGATTATTATATTGCTCATTTCCATGTTAATCTTATTGGATCAGTCAAGAAAATCAATAGCCTAACATTCCTTCTTCTTCTTTTTTTTGTGGATACTATTGCAATTTTTCATTGGTTGAATTCTTTCAGAAGTTCTAGCAAATTGTTCAAATGTCTTAAATACTCACCTCTATGCCTAATTGTTTTCGGATGCCAAACCTGTGACTTCAGCCAAATTTAAGCCCATATTTTTCTTTTCTGAGATTCTTTTTTTTTTTTCTCCACGCTTATCTTGTACTCCTGCTCTGAATCACTCACGCAAACATCAACAATTCCCCGGTTGACAGCCAAGTGGAAGAAGAAATAAAAAGGAGCAAAGAATGGATAAGCCAAGCGTTGCCTGGAATCACTTCCACCCACCACCAATCCATGTTTGTTTAACTGTTCGCATCGAAGCTGCAGACTTTATATCTGCCGTCCAGCTTACGTCCTCCCACGTTGTAAAGAAGCCGGCAAAACTTTGTGAGCCACGGTTCGGTTGTTTCTCGTACAGACCCCCAACTTCCCAACTCTGGTGTCATGCCCCAGTTGGCTAGCAATGTTGGGCCATAATTTAATTCTTTGAGGTGGAGCCATGTAATTCGGATCATGTCACTCTTGACAAGCAGAGAAAATTTTAGGACCAGAAGAAGAACTTTAATCAAAAGCACAGCATATGGCTTAATCTACGTGCATGTAATGAAAAAGGAGATGATTAGAGGAGGATCCAAGGCAAGACTTTATTAACTGAGGTAAGGGTGCGGTCAAATATTCATATAGCCATCGGTTTGGGCAAGTGGCTTTCCATGCTGGACTAGATTCAAGTTTTATTAGTTCTAAATTGTTCGTAACCTTTTTTTGCATTCATTTTATACTTTGTTTATCAAATTAAGGTTGGCAATTAGATTGGATCGAATCAAATACGGATTAAATCGGGTATATATTAGGTTAAGATTTTATCGTTCTAAATTCCATCTATTTATTTAATGGGTTAACAATTTGAATTTAAACCTAATCATTTTATTAAATAGGTAACTCAATTTGATTTACACCAAATTGAATCAAATTAAATGGATTAAATGGGCAACTCTTACGAAAAACAGTCTAGCAAGTAACTTCAGGACCAATAAAACTGTAATATCCCATACAAATAGTCCTATATCAGATGGGAAAGAATGAATTGTAAAAGTTATAACTTAAATTTACCTGCTATCAATTAACTTGGACTCAAGATTTTGAAATCATGTGGATCAAATCCGATAACATATTAATTGGATCAATAAATGGGTATGAAGTATTACAAATGGTATTAGAATTAATTTGAATATGCGAAAGTTTGTAGACAAAAGAAAAGGATAACCTATAGGGTAATGGTAAAGAGAGTTCTACCATGATGTAGAGCTATCTCTGCAACATTAATGACTCCATTCGGAGTAGATTTTAACTAGCTTTCCATATCGGATGAAAAAGTATTGATTCAAGAGTTTATAACTCTAAGTTCATTGACTATTAATTAACTTGGAATCGAGTTTTCAAAACTACATAAATCCGGTCAAGTAACAGATTAATTGAGCCAGCAAGTGGGTGAAAGGTGTTATAACAACTTAGGAAAGATATTTTATAATGATGAAGTGCAAGTGAGGGTGAATGTGTCAAGCAAATTCAGAACTAATCTGCATCCAAAAATGAATTAAAATTGGATCCAGGTTGTAGCTAACCTTGCGACTTGGGGTTTATAATAATTGAAATGCTGAGCTTCAGAAGGTTCGGCGAGGGACCCTGTAACCATGGAACTAGTTCAGACTTGGTCAGACCTCACATAAATTAGTTTAAAACCTGAGACTCAACTTCTAAGCTTAGATCTGACTTAGATGCAACTCAAAAACTAAACCACAAACTGACTAGCTTAGCTCATTTTGGGTTCAAAATGTTACAAACAAGGCCAACTTTGGTTGGCTCTGAATTGGTTTGACCTAGCCATGCTTGTAGGATTGACAGTGGTAGCAACACAAAACAGAGTAAGAACAGGATATCTCAAATTGGCAACAAAACAGGTCCCATGGTCTTCATCATCTTCCCAACATTGGCTGGATCTTGGGTGCAGGTTAGTTCCACTTCAAAGACTGAGTGGAAAATGCTTGAATGCCATGAATGCGAACTAGGTTAGGACTTCCATTCACGCAATATCAGTGACAAAAAGGCCATCAATCATGTTCTTCAACTGGTCTTTCACGCTCTTAACCTGACTTCAGAAAGTATACGATCTTACTTTTTTCCATATCATGGCCAGGCCACTCCTGGAAGAATTTGTCAAGGTTACGACATTATCACCACCAGATACTCTGAGAGGCCCTGCATTGGCCAATAGCACTGGACCAATAGCAGCAATGGAACACATCAGATTTAGAGTTGGAGCTAGCTATTTGTCCCAGCTGACGAATGGAACATCACATGCATGGCTCCTCAGGCCTCATCAAGTATAAATATATATATATATATATATATATTATTCTATCGTATTGAATGTAGAATAAATCAATCAGTAAATATTATATCTATTTTTTTTCTTCATTGCTTTATCTAAACGCATGCTCTCTCTCTATCTAAATTATTTCTGCATAATTTGATCAGTTCACGAGCCCTCAGAAGCAGCAGCAGCAGAGGACGTGACACTCGCTAATTAGTCCAATCTATGTTGCACGTGGTAGGCCACGTTTACCTTCAGAATTTTTGCATCACAAGCAAGCTGGTGGCTGCCGAGAAGAGACCACGTCAGATGGCCTCATGAAAACGAGAAGGGAGTCGTCCACGGACTGACTGACGTGATTAGGTGAGGAGGATCCGCAGTGAAAAAGTTAAAAAAGAGCCCTTGATGAAGAATTTAGCAGAAGATTCCTTGACGATACCGTGTTCACACCTAGTAATAAAAAAGAGAAGATTCCTTTCACATGCTGCTTTCGGACAAGTCTGCCTCAATGGTTAGGTCCCAGGTCCCAACTGGCATCTACTATCGTCTACTGTTTGGCAGCTATTGAAGTGGATTAAGGGTTTTGCAGGCGTTTTTTTCTTTTCAAAAACAGGACAAAGTTACTTTAGAATGAGTGACCTAATTAAGAGGTTCGAAAATAATCCAAAACAACAAACTTAAATTACCCATCTTCCGTTGAGCTCCTGGAAACTTGAGATGGTTGAGAGGCATTTCTTCTGGACTGATGCAATGCTTTGCTTTGTGATTATCTCATTGATGAGTGATTAAGTCTGGGAAGGCAACTTCTATGAAATCTCTGTAAAAGATCAGTCCATTGCACTAAACTTTCTCCAAATCAAAATTATAAACCCCTATTTTTATGTTAAATGGCTTTTTAATCGTAGAATTCATATTGTTATGCTGAATAAGAACGGATAATTCAACAGAACTGAAAACATAATGTTTGGAAAGAGATTGCAGTGCAACAATTAGGTTGCGTTAATCTGGTAGGCAGGCAAAATCAACTGAATATAATGTCAAGAGGATAGGGAGATGATAAAATTTAGTAACATTACTCTCTAAATTAAAAGATGACCACTAGATCGGTTCACCAGTCACCCACAATCTCCAACAATGGCGACGTCGTCAAAATAGGTGTCATCACAATGAATCATAAAGTAATCCCAATCGTCACTTTCATTGCAGTTAGAGTTTTTTTTTTTTTTTTTTTTGTAATTTTTTTTTGGAAGAAAGCACTTAGAGTTTATCTTGAATGGAGATCTGTGGCTCTCAAGTCACTGTAATGCACCAAGTAGCTGTAGCTATACCGTGCGTTTGTTCCAGCTCAAACACTTTGACATTTCTCACTTCATTCAATGACATGCTGGAAATTCTCGCACAGAATTCATTTTGGCCTCTATTCCATGGTGGCGTTAAGAGGAGGCCAAATAATTGGATATATGATATATGACTTGCTTATTGACATCATAATGATGAAAAATTTACGTCATATATATTAGTTATCTCATATATATATATATATATATATATATATTAGTACGCCTCTTTACCTTGTTTGCTTATCACTGTAAAGATGCATAACATCATGGAATTAATAATAATTAATGCTTATCAACCTAACCAGATGGAGGGGTGTGACCACTAAACCACTCTCTATTCATAATTATATTTTATAAATTCTCAGAACATATATATATATATATATATATATATATATATATATATAAGATTGGCGTTCGCTTGTTATTTTTTTTTAAAAAAAATTGTTGAAAATATTTCGGATGACAAACAAAATAATAACTTATTACTTAACTTAAAATTTTAATCGTGTTATATGATATAAATAAATATTCTGTTGTTATATAAGGTTCGAGTTGGTGAATTATATATACAACCCTCTGTTTAGGCGTCTTTAAAATATAAACCTTTTGCCAGCTAATTCCTTTGAGACAATAAATATTCCGGACACGCTTCACCAAATACACGGGAACAGCAACTCGGCGCTCGCTGCCAAGGGCCAACCTAATTTTCAAATAATAATATTAACTAAGCATTAAATAATGACACTTAATGATTAAAGGACTAATTAATAAATAAAGGTAATCATGGGGGCGCGCGCGGCACGTGAACCCGTGGGGTACGAGAGATTCCCTCCAAGAGCCGCGTTCACACCTGCCCCGAGACGCCCCCTGGGGCAAAAGATTCCCTCCCGAACCGCGTTCACACCACGTCGGACCGCCAACCCTGGCCGGGCCCACGCATCGCCAGCCCTCCTGTCCTTGAAGAGCTGAGCTGTACCGCGATGAGACTACCGTCATGGTGATCGGAAGGAAGTGGCTCTGACTTGTTCTCCTGGATGCCACGTGGACAAAAGCATGTCATCTGACGTGGCATTGGTTTAGGTTTGACCCTTTCTTTTTTTTGCCTAGAGAGGACCACCGCTCCTTCCCCGCACTTATCCCTCATCTTTAAGCCTCCGACTCTTGCTCTCTTGCATTCTAACGCGGAGGAGGAAAGCCAAGAAAGAGAAAGAGAGAGGCAAGGAAGAACGGAGGATATGGGGAATTGCATCGACCACCAGAAGGCGGCGACGTGGCTCGACGACGACGACGACGACGAGTGGGAGTGGGCCGAGAGGCCCATGCATTGTTCGGGGAAGGAGAAGGCTGGAGCAGCGGTTGAGGAGAAGAAGGGGTTTTTGGAGGGGAAGGGAGGGGCGGCTTCGACGGAAGTGAAGCTGAAAATAACGAAGAAGCAGCTGGAGAAGCTGCTACAAAAGATCGAGGGCAAAGGGTTGCCAATCCAACAAGTTCTCGCAGATCTATTGAGCATGCCTGAAGCGGCTCTTCAAGAGCGTGCACAGCACTGGAGACCAGCCCTACAAAGTATACCAGAGTCTCCTGAGTAGAGATGGATGGTAGGCTTTATGATGCTGATCTTCTTCTTCTTCTTCTTCTTTTTTCCTCTCTCTTTGGGGGTTGTGTGATACTTTGGACGTAGGTGGCATCCTTTTTAACTCCATTTCTCTCCTTGGAGGGATAGTTTGTAGATTTTAGGCTAGGTAATGTAAATTGTGAAGGAGGAATGGAGCTAGAAGGATTTTTTTAGGCCTCTTGGCCCTCTAGCTTGTACACACATCAGTTCATACATATATTATCACTTATCATCAGGTCGTTCCCCTCTCTCTCTCTCTCTCTCTCTCTCCTCCAGTCCTTGATCGTGATGAAGCCAAATGAGAGCCAACTCTTGTTGCTAGGGATGGCAATTTTTTTGGTGGACAAGGGGCCATGATCCAACTCCACTCTGGAGGTCTTCGGTGGTCCCGCTAAAGCCAATAGCAGCAAGGATATCAAATCGTGATCGCGGGTGTACTTATCCAATGGTCGTGAGGGCATCACTCACCGGCCAGAATTGTTAGACCAGCGACCAAACTTTCCCGGCGAGAAATATATTCTTAACGCCTAATTAATTACAGTTCATTGTTTCTTTAATTCAAAACAAGGCAGCAAATTTGCTCTCAAGGCTTTTGTTTTCCAGAAAAAAATTGAAGGCCAAATTTTTGGAAAGGATCCGTACAACAACCCAAACTTAAGTTCATATGATCAAAATCCCAACTGCAGATCTACCTAATTCCCGCGTCTAATTATTTGATGAGGTTAAAAGGGCAGTTAGTGGGTGGCCACTGCCAGAACCCTTTGATTCATCATCCGCGAAGGTTCTCTGGTCACGAATGAATTGGATGGTTGCAAACTTATAATTAATTAATCATCAGTAAATCAAAAGCTTCCACTTGTCTCCCATTTTGATGAGACATGGATGATCGTGACGTAGGATAAGTATGGCTTATTCTTTGGCATTGTTTGCACTCCATCAACTGGTTATTAATTATTTTTTCTCGACGGTATTCTCTCACGGGTGAGACTACTTCATCGCAAATAAATAATAAAGAGACAAGACACTATCGTAGGGGTGATGAATAAATATATGGATTAGATGAACGGGATTACAGCGAACGATTGTCTTATATCTTCCTTCAGGATTATATCTCAGGATATTTC
This sequence comes from Metroxylon sagu, assembly GCA_017589505.3. Taxonomy (NCBI): domain Eukaryota; kingdom Viridiplantae; phylum Streptophyta; class Magnoliopsida; order Arecales; family Arecaceae; genus Metroxylon; species Metroxylon sagu. The sequence continues at coordinate 117,444 of JACVBY030000552.1, read as the reverse complement.
TCCAAGTATTTGGCATAATCTAATAATTTTTTACTATCCTGAAAAAAAAAAAAAAAATTATGACTAAAAACTCTTAATTTATACGGATAAATCCGTGAGGCTTCCTATCAAAGCTAGCAAACGGCCAACTGCCTGAAATTAATGAGGGAATGCTGCTGGTGGTCTTCTCTCTTTTAATAGCTTCCAACCATCAAGCCAACAGCAAAGCACCAAGGTGGTCTTCTTCTCTTTTAATGGCTTCCAACCACCAAGGCCAATGAGCCGTGGGAGAAATAAATTTGGTGGCCGCGACGGGCAGGAAGGTGCGTGGCTCCATTTCTTTTATGGATGGAAATTGAATGACAGGAAGGAGATAAATCGTTGGGGCCTTTGGCATCAACAGAAGCTTAGAGATTTTTTTTTTTTTCAAAAAGATTTTACAGGGAGTTAATACCCAATCGTTTATCTATCTTCACTTAATGATCAGTTCTTGCATGATACCTACCTTTTTTGCTTGATCTTTTATTACAAAAGGAGCTATGTCTCCATAAAAATATAGAACCAAATAGAGAATAGTCATTGAAATGAAGGATAAGAAATCAAAATGCCTATTTACTGGGGACTAAGCGTAAATGATTTTAACTCCATGGATGAGTATTTAAACTGTTCTGTTATCACCCAATAAGTTAAATTGTATAAAAGTTTGGAGGTCATCCATTGTGAAGCTTTAAAAAAAGAAAGAAAGAAAGAAAAGAAGTAAAATGGTTTCAGTTAAGAGATTATGTGATGTTGCTCTTGCAACTTTTGAATTAAAAAAATAAATAAATACATGCACAAAATGATATATACTAGATTCAGTTACATGGCACATGTTGGGCCAGTGGGTGTAAAGATCAAAATACCTTGTGCTACCTTTTAAACATACAATATTTGATTTTTTTTTCCTTTTTTTTTAGAGGAAAACAAGAGGAACGTTTCTAATAGAATCATATAGATATGCTAGTTGGGAAAAAACCTCTCTCAACTTTCAAACCTAAAGCCTTCATTATTTAAATTCAACAATAAAGTACTATAAATTTTACAATGCTTTTAGCTACATGTGGATGGTACTGTAAATAAAAAGAAGTATAAGAGCATAAGAGATCGGTATAAGGGGCTGAAGGTATTGAATGAGACTCTTAAATGGATGAAATTGAAGCTTGATTTCTAAAAAAATATAAAACTTAATTTTTAAAAAAAACTGTAAAAAAATACCCTAGTTGAATCCGGAAAGGCAAATTCCAACTTACCTAAGAAAATGTTGTTTCAATTATCAAAGCAAAGCACATGTGAGTGGATGTGATACAGTGATTTAATGTATGAATGAGTAGAATCTAATACGTTGATGTTGTAACAAGTCTCTTTTAATAATGATTTAATCCATATGTACCTTTAAGAAAACTATGACGTACAAATTTGATAAAATAGAGAAATAATTATGAGAACAGAAGACTAAAAAGGTAGGCATCTTTTAATTGAACATTTGATATATATATATATATGAGGTGTATTGGCTATATTCAAATTTAGCCAAGCCTAATTCTAGTTACTTTCTTCACTCTTAAATGCATACAGTTCATGAATCTCAAAGAAGAAAAAAGTAAAAAAAAATAAAATAATGGCTTCAGAATCTATATGCACTCAAGGATGAAAAAGATGATCAAATTTTATACTTGGCTATATTCGAATGCAGCCAAATCTATATATATATAAAAGTTAGTTCATTTAGATGAGACGAGGCTTAGCTATGGATGATCATGATGAGTCTACCTATAATCTGGTTGCATCAAGGGAAAAAAAATTTGCTTAATTTGTCCATGCATAACATTGTCAATTTCTTAGATCATCACCAATAAAATTCTTTGAAGACCTCTAGCCGTAGGAAAACTTCAAAAATGAGCAACCTAGCTGTCAGCCTAATCTTCGGACTGAAAGAAAATGACTCTACTTTGTAGGTGCTTGACCAGCAAATAATACAAGTAAATGTTGTGGAGTCATGATGATGATATCATTTTTATCAGGTTATGATTATCTAGGACAGATATAATTGGTCATTCTGATAAGTCAAATAAAAATATATTGTTAATGTTGCAATCTTGATGTTTACTTGCATCATATCCTTCTGACTTGCTCTCAAAAGATATTTGCCATGTGAAATTCACAGGTTGACAAAGTCATCCTGCAAAGAGAACCCATCCCTCGTAGCAATGTGTGCCAATAAATCAAACTTAAGTAGAGTTCATTAGGTTTGATTCATGTGGTTCTCCACTCAACAAGTATTGCTTATCTTTTATTCGTTTAAAAAAGCAGCATGTGTCTTCAATTATTTTTTAAGTAAGTTTGCTATTGTTGTTCATAAGAGTTTAAAAAAATATAATTATTTAAATAAAATATTGATATATATGCCTCTTGTTAAGTAAATAATTGAATGAACTACATCTAAGAAATTATATCTAAATTCCATCTCATGCCAAAAATTTTTTTTGTTATTTTCAATAACAATCATGACAATCAATACTATAGTTATCCACCTGGTTATTTATGAATAGCTCGTATAACAATCATGGAGGACATTGCAAACATTAACGAATGAATGAAAGACATTAAATAGATTTCACATAAATGATAAAACAAAAGTTTCAGAGACATTTGGGGTATGGAAATAGTTATATCAACAAAATATTTTATCTAAATAGAAGGTAGGAGTGAGGAGCACGTAGATCAAATATATTAGATTTCTAATTCTCGCATTTTTGGTGAATAATTCAACTTAACTTTGCAGGTACTTATATTGAAATACAAACTTTTGAATTTAATCAAAATTTAAACATTTAATATTTTGAAAATTTCTTAGAATTCAGCCTTTGCCTAATTCCTAGGGTTACACTTAGGGGTTATGCAGTCATGTTATGTATCTAACCGAAATGATTGGTTGGAGTGTTAATGGAGCTTAAAAATTTAAGATGATGGAAATGAGAGATTAGAGTTGGAAAAAAAAAAAAAAAACATTAAGATACATAGGGGTAATTTTATATGTAGAAAAATATATAAGGTTAATGGAGCAGAGTGGGATATTTACTTATTTTCATCCCAAATGGAGAAACTCTATCCCAGACGGAATGGAATGGGCTCCTGCTTTATGGATTGAAATTGTCATTTTTAATCAAATACAATAGTTCATTGAAAAAATTAATATTTCAAAATTCTCCAAACCATAGGCTTCAAAATTATGTTTATTGTCCATATTTGGGATGCCATGTGGATAAGATAGTTTTGTATTTAGCATGCGTTTCACAGATGATTTTATGACTGAAAAAATGGACTTCCAAAATAATAGCATGCATGAGCGAAGCCTTGGAATTTTGGACCAAACCTCACTGTGCCACATCATCTGAAGATAATTAGTACAACTCGTGAACTTACTGTCAAATATCGTAGGTCGATTGGTTGAGAGGTTGCCAAGTTAGCGACTATGGGTCTAGTAAACTTTTTTCATGTGCACTACACCGATACCTCAAAGCATTTGTTCGTAGAAAACTTGGTCGACCAAAGTAATGAGATCATACCTTATCCAAAGAGGATAACTACGAAATATTGGATTATATTTCAAGGCCATCATGCAGTGTACATCAGACTCACATATTTCAAAGATCGTTGCTTGCTGAAGTTGTAATGCTGATAAGAACCTGATAGCAACCTGCCCAAAGTCAAATTGTTATCCTCCACCATGGCCACTTACATTAAATCAAATGCAAAACTATAAGCAACATAGCTATGAGAGGAACAAGGCAGCCAATCAGATACCCTGGACTCCATCAACATGGCAGGCTTGCGTCAGTTGAGCTGTTGATTTAAGGTGAGATAAGGTAGAATATAGACCAAGAAAAATTAGATATTGTGTTGATTAAACCAAGAAAAAAAAAAAAAAAAAAAAAAAAGCCTCTCAGGTATCAAATGCCAATGTGGTCATTAAAAGCTGCATGCATGGTTGAGCCTTGGGCAAGGCGGCAATGTGACTCAAGGCCCAATCCTCTTGAAAGTTAAAAAAAAGTTTTAAGCTATCCTCTTTGAAGATTTCCAAATGGAATCCTTCTGTGTTTTCTCATTTCTCAGGCCTGTTCAAAATTTTTGACTGCTTCTGTTCAGCTTTCATTCAATCCAGCTCTTATTCGTCTATCTGGAAAGACGTCATGGAGATTGAATTCACCTGATATGTTTCTAGAAAACAGGTTTCCCCCTGGACTTAAATTTATTCGCAACATTCAGTTGCAGATTTATCTCGGTTTCGTAATTTAGGAGTAACATGCGTGAAGCATGATTAAATTCCAGAAAAAACTTGGCAGAGAACTACTTCATGTGTGTTATAAAATTATTGGATAAACTTGGGGGGAATCGCTTTGACTTGCTGCTCAAATGTGACTAAATGACTTCCTTTGTGAAGATAATTGATTATAGAAATCTAATTGCTTGTTAGCGGGTATTGTTTGACACGTAGGATTTCATAGTATTGCTTTTTACGAGGTTTCCTTTGTAAAATCTCTGTGAAATACTGTGACCTTTAAGATACCACACAAAGATATCAAAACATTTTTTGTTTGTTCTAAAAAAAAAAAAAAATCTTTAACTAACCTATAAATCAAATATGCTTAGTGATGCCACAAAATAACATTGTCACACCACACATATTTATGTATATATGTATGGATATATATATATATATGTGTGTGTATGTGTATATTCAATCCATTTTAATACTAACCCACTTTAATTACTACCTATTCAATCCCAGGCTAGTTCAATTGATTTAAATTTTTTCAACCCAATATGAACAAAATAAGTAACCCGAAATAAATGTATGTTTTTAAAACATTGTTTGACAAATTTACATATATATGTATGTATGTATGTACATATACATACACTTATACATACACACATACATACATATCGGTCATCTTCTTCACTTTTGGATCCATATAAATTTTGAAGCCACCCCATCTTTTTCATATTTGGAATCTATGAATCATACGGATCCAAAGATGGATGATCAGATTTAAGTTCGGTTACATTTGAATATAACCAAGTCAAACTCTCTTTATACGCACACAGATACTTACAAAGATCACTTTCAATCCAACTCAAACCTAACCAACAACCACCCCTATCCGGCCTAAACCTATTGACCTTCATGAATGCACGCAAAATAAATGAATTTAGGTTGGCTATTTTTTATTTTGGATAGGAGATGGCTCAATTTAAAACTAATCCATTTAAAAATAAAGAGTACATTAGTGGAAACCTATTTCAACCTATTGCTATTTCAACCTAACTTGGCGTGACCCATTGCAATCTCTCTCCTATATGGTACAATAATCTAGCTACTACATTATCTCGCCAACCCTGTTCGATCCCCTACCATGATTCCATGTAGCTAATCCAACCACCATTGTCCCAATTCTTCAAAAGAAACACAGCTTACGTAGGTGATCGCATGGAGGACACCATGGAGCCTAAACCAATACGGCTGGACCTCTACCATCAATGGCAACATTTTTTTAATGTACATGGGTGGGCTATCCTTACAATCACTCGCGTGATTTCCTTCTAAAGCCCAAACTCAAGCCCAAACTCAAATCCAAACCCAGCCGAATCACGGCCTGAGGCCCACAATTATTGGGCCCCCCTTGAAAGTTTGAAATCCCCTGTCCTCGTGGCGGCAAGTTCAGAAGACCACATCTTGACACATGCATTGCACGTGACATGAAAAATAGCTGGACAAATTTGATCACAGATTTTTCTTTCTTTCTTTCTTTCTTTTTTTTTTTTCTTTTTTTTTTTTTTTTTTTTTAAGTTAAGAAGAAAGAGACTCTTGGAAATAGATGTTATATAAGAAATGATTATTGGAGTTTGGATGGTCTTCCATTTTTTTAATAGTCTTTTGGTAATAAGTTTTCTTTTGGTAGTTGATCATTACAATGAAAAAGATGAGAGAGATGATAGATGATATTATTGAAATATTAGAAGTGTACAAGTGGGATTTTAGAATATCAATAAAATTTTATTATCGTATTTCTCTATACCATAATTTATACAAAAGCTAGAGCATTCGTCAGGAATGCCAGAGCTAAATCTTTCTCTTCTTGCTTCTCTTTCAAGTGGTGTTCTTGATGAGAAAAATAAATCGCAACATATTAAGAGAGAAGAGGTGATCTAATCTATTTATAACGAGACTCTAATAGATTCTTTCATTACGAAACATTATTAAATTTAAAGCCCACACAAATTGGCAATCACATTAGACAATAAAGATGTGCTTAAGCACAAATTAAATGATCATATTTTAATCAACAATTGGCTCATCCGACTTATATCATTGGACCAAATTTATTCAACTGACTCTACAAAATGAAAATCATAACAATTAATGATAACCCATATATAGAAATTTTCTAACGTATATGACCCTTTCATCTTCACACACACATAATAAAATAAAATAAAAAAAAAAGATCATCTTTATCTCTTGGAAGAGACAAATTTGATAAACAACAACAACAATAATAATAATAATAATGAAGTCTTAACTTTAAATTAATTGGGATTAACTATATAAATCTTTTTTTTTATTGAATTCATATGCATGTATAAGGTGCCACTATAGTTTTATATATAAAAAAACTTTATATATAACAGGCTTGGTGCGTCCAAATAATCGAAGTTTTGGCTTGATCATGGGTTCATATTTGTAAATCTTAAGGCCAGCCTAATCTAGAATTCTGGATGGAACGAGAACGCGAGCTGAAAATGAGTGGATCCTTGAGCATATCAGCTTGCATCCAAGAAATTAGCGGGTCCTTGCCGAGAAGATGGTGGTGTTTGTAGCCCGATGCTGCGCCTGGAATCATCATAGGATGTAGACTTTCCTCCGTTGGCCAACTGGTTTTTACCATTCTCAGGCCAGGAAAAAGGACCGACACATCACACCATCGCTTGTTGTTGAGCCTCACATCGTACGATAAAACAAGGACGTCGCATGCAGTTATATATACTGGCAGCGAGACCAAGAAAGAGCTCAATCAAGCTCCAACCGATCTCTTGGCTTACCTATTGGCCACGCCACTAGTCTTGATACAACTCTCCTAGATTTTTTGATCACGTTAAATTGTGCCCCTTAACCTCGATCACATGCAACATGGAAAGAGGAAGAAACACGGCACTTCAGTGCGAGTGAGATCGACGTCAAACGACTGGTGCAAAGAAACGGAGAATTAAACGTATGGCTGACCGTTATCAACTCCTCCTCGTCTTCTTGCAGGCAATTAATGGGGACAAACAAACCTGATCCGATAATTTTTTCAGCTACTCGGGCAAATAATCGCGACCAGAATCATCCTGTTTTCGTGCGTGCGTGCGTGCGTTCTCTTGCCCGCTGTCGCAATGATTTTTACTACAGTATTTTTTTCAAAAAAAAAATATTTAATATAAAAATATTAATAATTCAATCCTATTTTAAGAGATATAAAAATTTTAGTTGTGAGTGAGTTTTAGTTATGTTTATGATTTGTGCATTAAAAAAAATTTGAACTAGTGCACTAAAAAATTATAACGATCTATCGTAATAACGTTCTCTTCTTTGTTCATCTTTACACCTGTAGTTTCCTACTTGGTTTCTCTCATAATAACGATCAATCATAAAAGTTAAATAATTAAAGATCATTCATCATACTAATGATTCTAGTTTGTCTATATTTTATAAAAAAAATTAAAAAACAATACCGTAGCAAAACTCCATAATGTATTATTGGCGATGGACGTCCTATCCCTGATCGACTTATGGGTGTTTTTATCTCTTCACACCCATTTTTTCTTCCGTGGACATAATTTGTAATAGACTAATAACTTGTTGGAAAACGTTGTTTTCATCAGCGATTTTGCCTAAGTGAAAAGTTTAGTGAAGAAATTCTTATGCGGACATAATTTGCAACAGTCCAGTAACTTGTGCAAAAACGATGTTTTCTCAATAATTTTAGCTAAGTGAAAAGTTTAGTGAAGTAATTCTTATGTGGACATAATTTGCAATAGACCGGTAACCTATGAAAAAATGATCGTCTTGTCAATAATTTTGATTAAGTGATAAGTTTAGTAAAAAAATGTGATACGGCTATGGTTATATAATATCACAAAAATAGTTTCATATTAGATAGAATTTGAAAAGTTTATAAATTAAGTTCACTTATATCAATTAACTTGTTCTTAAATTTTTACCACATGTATTCAATCTGCTATTAGATTAATTGAAGAAAAAGACTACTCATATGATAGAGATAAAGAGAATCCTCTATGGTGTGGAGCCATCTTTAGGCTACTCATAGAACAATAGTAAAAAAAGTTTCGTCGTATTATGGAGTTATTTCTGCAGCACTAATGATCCCATTCGGAATTAGTTCTGACTAGTTTGTAGCATTATAAATTTTTATAAAAAAATAGAGTAAAATAAAACAAAGGTTGTTATACGAAAAGAAAAAGATATAAAGATAAAGGGGCTCTTTTTATTATATATATATATATATATATATTGATGGATAAGGCAACTCGCTTGAACTCCTCAACGGTTGCTGAGGCTGAATTTCTTGCTGGTTGGCATGGAGGGACGAAAGCGTCGGCTTTGAAGACGACCCCTTCACGCATGCTGGTTTTAACAACCAAAGTAGCGTGTGACAACCCCTAACATGCCTTTGTGCTTGTCTTTTGAAACAACTTCATTAGATGAATTCTGCCATCTTCAAAGAATCTAATGTAACAACCCATGATCTTATCTAAAATATACCAGCAAGAAAGATGTCATAAAATCTTTTATAAATAACTAAGTTCTACCTAATCCATTGGATATATAAGATTAAATATATACCAACAAAGACTTTCACATGCACCACCTTAAGTTAAGAGTTCAAATTAAAGTATAATTAAATACAATTACAATAACAAACACCATAATTAATTTATAATTAACTTGAAAAAAAAAAATAAAAACAAAAAGTTTAATATCCATTATTCAATCAAGCATAAATCCTAACAGCTTCATCATGAATTCAAATTCAAATACAATTAAATCCAATCATAATTATAAATACTATAATTAGCTCATAGTCGAGCTCAAAAGAGCTTATCTACATTGTCCTCTAATACATATGAGTCATGAATTGCATTCATTTTGATATCATTTGCTATAACCTAGGATCTTACTTAAATATATATATATATATATTATTTAAATTTCTTTTAGATATATGTTAAATTTTTTATAGAAAAATTAATGACCGATGCCATCGTTGTTGGGGCAATGGAAGGACAACCTGCCCTTTTCTAATGCCGGGCGGTTGGATCTCATCAATTTAATTCGGCATAGCTGCAGCTGGTAGGTAGGGGGGTCAACTTTAGTCCCATTTTTTGAACATCGTTGGGCTACATGGGTGAATTATAATAATTGGGCGCTTGGATGGCGTGATTGGCATTCCATGCTACTGCTCTATTGGGGCTGCCTCGCTTGCATGTTTAAAAAAAAGCAGCAGCAACCGGACAAACACCACCCACTGTTTCCTTTTCCCCTTTCACCCCACAGAGGTTCCTTTCTCGATCTAAAGAAGAAGTCTCACCTTAACAAACAAAACGTTTAAGTCTCACCCAAAAACAAAACGAAACATATTAATAGAAGCTGTAATTTGACGACAAAAACTACGCTCAATCGCAACCATAAGAAGTCGATTTTAAATTTACTACGTATTGCGTCCTTGCATTCGTCATGCCACCTCTAATTAATACTCCCAAGAATGACGGCCAGAGGAGCCTCTCAATTTCTTGCATTCTTCTGTCCGCTACCGATAAGGTTGGTCACAAAATATAGAAGAGTTGATGCTTGCCTACCCCACTCTTATCCCATGGGATCCTGTCCTCAAGCAACTTACATGTAGGTTCCAAGTAAGTTTGAGAGAGAGAGAGAGAGAGAGAGAGAGAGAGTATATCTCGGTCTCAAAAGTTTTTCATTTTTCTCAGCTCGCTTTCAATCTTACCAAAGCTTAAAGATTCCATCCCAATCGGTTTGGATAGGTCTGGTCTCCATCGGATCGAAATAAATTACTGTCTCTAGATACTAGGATGGTAGACGACACAATACAAACAACAAAACTTTTGAGAATGAAATATTGCTGTGAATATTAAACTTACTTCAACAACTACAATTCTTTGACACCGAACCCTACTCTCCAGTCACAGCTGCTAGTTTACAATCGGTTTTTCCTAATTGTGGTGTGTCCCTTTTTTCAGAGAGGATCAATAATAAAACTGGCTTGTGGTTAGAATAATTTTTTCATGGCCATATTGTAGGCACCTCTTTCCGCTAACTTCTGCAGCGATCCAAGTAGTTCGCTTATCAATTTATTCGATGAACATATCTAATGTCGAGATCGCAGGAATCAATCGTTTTGTGCTGAAGAAATTTGATTATATTAAAAAAGTAGGAATTGGTGTGCGTACACGCCAATGCATGATCTCACTTCTTTTTTTGACAAGCTGCAGCCAATAAGAAAAAACAAAATGAAGTCGTAAGAAAGAACGATAGACTATAAATAAAATAACACTCGATATTCATCCTTGCATTGCCCGGGCTGCTGTAATTTAGACTTTTAAATATAAAATCAAAGAATATTTTTTTATCCCTTTCAATACTTAGTTGAAGTGAATAAACAAAAGTTATTAATTTTTTTTTTTTTTTTAACTGCATACGTATGGTTTCACTTATCTGTCTTCTTTTACTTTAAAATCATTAAATGCAATATGACACGTTTCAAGTTTTGGCTCTCTAAGTTAAAATATCTCAGGTTTATTAGATTGAATTAGATTAGATAGCATGATTTGAACTTGCCTTTAATAAGAAAGTTTAGTTGGAATTTGGCTGAGAGCAATGGAATCCTTTGTTTATGTGGTGGTTGCTGACTTGTTCCAATTTATTTGCTATACCTTGATGTAATGTAATTTTTGGCCCTATGTAGGGCATTCCCCATCAGGATTTATGTTCTGGTCTTCACTTTAAGGCCTTATAATTGAAACAAGCCAAAGATGATCAGATGATGATATCATCCAAATTCATATCGATCTTCAACAAATGCTAGTTAACAGCAATTAGATATTCTAGTTCATGTAGACCAAGTCAATCAAATATTCATAAATCTCTCTCAACGTTTCAATAAATTAGGATCAAGCTATTAGATTCCTAATTTTCATGCTTTCTCTTGGCACAAATTGGTGCAAGCCATATGTTCCCAGCCTCCCACACTATAAAAAAGGGAAACACTAATCAAGGGATTGGTGGATTAAACAATGAGCTGCTGGTGTTATAGGTAGTAGTCTGAACGTAAGACTTTAGTTTGGAATCAAAACAAGCCTTTACCTTTGAAAATTATTAAAAAATATAAAGTTGTTATGCAAATTATTGCAATAGACAATTATCTTCATAAAGGCTTGTGTCAGCAAGCATTTAATCGCACATGAGCAACATTTTTTAAGTGCTTATTTAGAATTAAAAATTTTAAATAATATTTTTTTTAATTTATTTTTTTTAAATAAAATTTTAAATTGTATCAAATACATAAAACCAAACAACATATACATCATGAAGAAAAATTATTAAGAGAATTTTATTGCGAATCTAAATGTATGCATATATAAACATTCATGCCTGTTAAAAGAACCTTATGGCGAATCCATATAATGCACATATAAACATTCATGCCCGGCCAATTTGAGAGGAGAATGGGATAAAATCCGAGTTGGAGGACATGGATGGCTAATTCTGAGACTTAAACGACAGCAGTGCTGATGGCAGCGGTGACGGTAATCGCAGCATGAACACTTTGATTCTTTCTGTGCTCACACAGGCGTTCACATGCTTTTTTATTTTTATTTTCCGTGACGAAAAAAAAGATGCTCTCATGATATGATTCACAAGCTGACAGACCAACCAAAGAAAAGCCTTTTCGACGGCTCGTCAGAAAGCAGGCATCAATAAATTCACCGGACGGTAACGGTAACCCTCGCTGAACGTATGGAGTGATATAAGCCACACCGTGAATCCAGCCGTTCAATGATGTCCAGTTGCAAGTAAAAGCCTTGTCTACAACTCCCGTTGTAATTCTGAATTTGAAATTCCACCCAAACACAACAATGCGTCCCTCGGAATAATCAACGTTTACAATTTGGCAAGCGTGAACCTCTGCGTGGCATTTGATAGTGATCTCTTAGAACCAAGTATCGCAGCAATGTTAGACCAAGTTGCCGAGATCGACGCCAAAGCCAAGTTTGATAAGCCAAGAACCTAAGAATGCAAGCGGGGCCAATCAAAGAAGCAGCTTCTAACGACCCGCCTTCACAAACCTTCCACGTTCGTACCACCACTCATTATATATATATATATATATATATACACACACGCACACACATCTCAATCACTCGCGATAGGCCTCCATCTTTTTATTTCTTGCAGCCGATCGCATCCCTCCCTCCCTTCATTCCTTCCCATGGGCTCGGCTGCCTCCCCAGAAAAACTCTCCACCCCGCTTCGCCATCCCTCCGACGACGACGACCACCCCCTCCCCACGTCATCGGCATCGATGGCCGGGGCCGCCGGCGATCCACACGGATCGGACGGCCGCCTGGAGAGCGTCCTCTCCGACACCTCGGTACCGTGGGCCCGCCGCATCCGGATCGCCACCGTCATCGAGATGAAGCTGCTCATCCACCTCGCCGCCCCCGCCGTGATAGTCTACATGCTCAACTACGTCATGTCCATGTCCACCCAGATCTTCTCCGGCCACCTCGGCAACCTCGAGCTCGCCGCCGCCTCCCTCGGCAACAACGGCATCCAAGTCTTCGCCTACGGGCTCATGGTACGTAATAGTAGAGTCATTCGTTCGTGTCAACTAGACCAGACAGAGAGACAGCAGCTCTACTCTAATGTAATATTTTGCTGGGCTTAGAGTATGCACGCGAGCATACCGCCTAAAGAAGAAGACTAGTCACGATGAACATGTGGCCCAATCTGGAAAGCCGTCAGTGGCCTCGCAAGGGCTCCAAGGCCAGTCCCGTTCTGTGACTTCGTAATCGCACTAATACTGATGAAACGTTTGTATGTGGCGTGACAGCTGGGCATGGGCAGCGCCGTCGAGACGCTGTGCGGGCAGGCGTACGGCGCCCACAAGTACGAGATGCTCGGAGTGTACCTTCAACGATCGACGGTGCTCCTGATGGCGACCGGCGTGCCGCTCGCGGTGATCTACGCCTTCTCCAGGCCGTTACTGGTGCTGTTGGGAGAGTCGCCGGAGATCGCGAAGGCGGCGTCCATCTTCGTTTACGGGCTAATCCCGCAGATATTTGCCTACGCTGCGAACTTCCCGATCCAGAAGTTCCTGCAGGCGCAAAGCATCGTGGCGCCGAGCGCGTACATATCGACGGCGACGGTGGCGGTGCACCTGCTGGTGAGCTGGTTGGCGATCTACAAGCTGGGGCTGGGCCTCGTGGGGGCATCCCTGGTGCTGAGCTTGAGCTGGTGGATCGTGGTGATAGCCCAGTTCGTGTACATAGTGACGAGCCAGAAGTGCCGGTACACTTGGACCGGGTTCACCTGGCAGGCCTTCACCGGCCTGCCGGAGTTCCTCAAGCTCTCCACCGCGTCGGCGGTAATGCTGTGCCTCGAGACGTGGTACTTCCAGATCTTGGTGCTCATCGCCGGCCTTCTGGATCATCCCCAACTGGCCCTCGATTCGCTGACGGTGTGGTAAGACTCGTCTCATCCTAATTCCCACTCCAAAAGTAGCATAGCTTTTTCATCAAGGGGCGTTCGGGGTGAACTTTTTGAGGCAGATTCCCATATAAATTAATCGCCATCTAAAGCCGTAACGTTTGAGGTATAATAAATTATTTCTATAAAGCATATTTGCCTGCGATTCTAGAATTAAAGATTAGCAGTTGGAGTGTTATTCTTTGATTCTAAAAAATCTTCAATAACCCTTAGAGGTTTCTCTGAGGCAATACATCAAACACGCTACGGCTTGCAGCGAGAAAAATAAAGTTTCAACCAGCTATTTTGTATTGTAGTTTTGCGGGTGATGTTAACGCTTTCGGAATGCCAGAATCATCTCACTCAGGAGGCGGTGGAATCCTAGTAGTGTGGTTGCCAGCGGCGCTCGCTCATAAATTCCATGGCCCATTAGATCTCCCATGAGTGGTGCCTGTCGGCGAGCAGCACACAATGACACTTGGCATCACATTAACTTGGTACCCAATGGAGACGGAACGCTTCCTCTCCAGTGCAAAGTTACGTGACAGCCGCGTAACGTCTCTACGAGGCTGACGTGCTCCGCTAGCAGTACTCACGTGAGTATGTACCCGGTTGGCAGCCAACCTGAGCTTTTTTAGTCCCACATGCATAGATGCCAAAGCGGCTACAGAAGAAACTACACTGATGGGAGTAGAACAGGGGAAAAAAAAAAAAAACCAACGACTTCACCATTTTGTATAGCCAGAGATGCAAGTGGCCCTTGGTATGTGGTCTTCATTGCATTTGGAAAAATGCAATGTACCTTGGGCATAGTGTTAGCAGTGCTGTACGATAGGAGGATTTTGTTGTCTTGGATGAGGCCAGTACACAACCTCTACCATTTCTTTATGATTTTCTTTTAGCAACCCCTTTTGTCCATGGCGTGAGAAAGCTTGCAAGGGCGACGGGGCTCATATTAAATCAGGATTTAACGTTGGAACCTTGTGACAGTCGATCAAGCCTTTTCTACAAAACAGGACTCATATTTTAATGGTGTATATAATAGCAGATCTTACTTAATCCTTGTATAATGTCATGTGTTGGGTGTTATGTTACAGATGAACTTCATTTTAATATAACATGTGTTTTTGTTTGGGGATGCAGCATGACAATCTCTGGATGGGTGTTCATGATCTCGGTTGGGTTCAACGCTGCTGCCAGGTCAGTCCCTCCCTCCCTTCTCACTGAATCTGTCTTTGAATATTCAACAAATGCTGCAAGGCCACCCAAGAAGGTGACGTTGGGAGCGCTGGTCACCATCCTTTTTCTTTGGGTTGTTTATTTTTAAACGTTACAATGGATGTGGTTTTAGATGTGTCGTTTTGGCCTTTAAGATGAAAAAACAGAGCCACATGCTCGCAACTTCACGCTCAGCGACACCAATTGTTGTTTTTTTCCCGTCTTATCTTCGTTAGCATATGAGAAAAAATAAATGAGATAGGACAATCATGAATTATTGATGCCAAATAATTCGCTAGGAAACAAAGAGCTTTTAGCGTCGCGATGCAGCGACCATACCCAACTGCTCCCAGACGTTTCCAGCGCATGATTTTTCAAGAGGCATGTTGCTCGAACACAAAACCATTCAAAAATCCCATATTCTCTTAATAAAATCATCTCGAAACACTCTTCATTGGATTCGTATGTTACTAAGCTCTCAAAAATCTACAAAAAGTAAAAGACGGACTCCTTCGGTAAAGGACTAATGACAAGCTGATAGTAAAATAGTCCAAATATAAAATGTTTTAATACTTTTACCTACAGTAATATAACCATTCCATTTTACGCCTCTGTTGATAATTTTGTTACCCATTGTCCTCATTTTTTGCAATATTTCTTCATTGTTCTCAGAAGTTTAAAATTTTATCCGAATTGAAATCAAATTATTGCAGAATGTGAACGCAGTGACCTTTGCCTATCGCAGTACCTCTTAGATGGTAAATTAACAAAGGAAAGAAAGAAAAAAAAAAAAAAAAGGGAAGCTGTGCAAAGAATCAGATTTTTTTATTTTTTTTATTTTTTGTGATAAATAACTGGTTTGATCTGAAACTCTTGCAGTGTGCGGGTGAGCAACGAGCTCGGAGCTGGCAATCCAAAGTCGGCAGCATTTTCGGTACTGGTGGTGACGGCATTGTCCTTCGTAATATCAGTGATAATATCGGTGGTCATCCTCTGCCTTCGGGACTATATCAGCTATGTCTTTACAGAAGGAGAGGAAGTGTCCCGTGCCGTTTCTGAGCTCACCCCTTTGCTCGCCATCACCCTTATCCTCAATGGCATCCAACCTGTCCTGTCTGGTGAGCACCATCATCCCTATAGCATCAAGCAATCAAAACAAAGCTAAATTATGACATAAATGAAACTTTTCATGAGATAGAAGCTTCTGAATTAAGCATTGCAGAGGAAAAGTAGCATGGTGCTGGTTGGATTCCCATTAAATGCAATGAAGTATAAGCTCTCTAGTGGTCAATCAACATGATGCCACAATTTTCACAAGTTGCAGAGGATAGCAGTCATTTTCTTTGCATTAGGTAGTTTGAGATCGTTAAGGACAGAGCATTATAAGCTGGCGTGGGGTTTCCATGATTTTGAGATGCCATACTGGATACTTAATCAATGCAATTTTGACTCCCGAGGCTTTAATCTATGAATGATAATGACAAATGAAAAATGGAACAACACAGGTCTTAGTCAATACCTAGATACCCTTGTTCATCGGAGATTCTCTAGGAACCAACCATGTGATGGCAGTTTGATTTTTTGTGGTATGGTTAGATTATTAAGATGTAAAATTTACACCCTTCGCATCACTTATCCATAGTTTGAGCAATATAGATTTAGAAACAAGGGATTTAATAGATTATTGTTTTAGAACAGAATATGCAAGTAGATATATGCAATAATAACATGATACCACTTCTCAAACAAATGATCTCAAAACCATTTCTCTTTCTTTACACATAGTCTTTATTTTCATGACAAAGGAAATAGTAGCAGATCTGCAAGAAGTAATCAGCAACCAAGCATGGTTTCCAATATGAGAGACTGGAGATAATAGTTTGGGAACATCTTAGCCTACTTTTTATACTTTTTGGTGGTCCTTATTTCCTAAGAGACAATCAGAGAATCTGTGTGAAACCAGCAAAACTCTACTCTTTCCTTTCTTTTGATTAGAAAGATTAATTAGACTCCAACATGAAATGAAAGGAAACCAGAAAGAAGTAAAATAATTTGACGAGACATAACATTGGCATGAGATTTAATCATCCCCAAATTTCAAAAGGTGACCAAAAAAATGTGTGTGAGACCAACAAAACCGTCTTTTTTCCCTTTTTTTTTTTTTTTTTTTTTCTGTTTTCAATAATATACTAACCTGGCTGGATTTCTTATAAAAAGGTGTTGCTGTTGGCTGTGGATGGCAAGCATTCGTCGCTTACGTTAATGTTGGTTGCTATTACATTGTTGGCGTCCCACTCGGCTGTCTTCTCGGTTTCAAGTTTAACTTGGGAGCAAAGGTAAAAGTTATCACAGTCTCACCATCAAAATTGATCTCTACTCTACTCAAGTGCAAAAGCTGTAACATAATATTTTCTTTTCGAGTGATTACCTCTAATGCTCTAATCAATCAAGTACCTTGACATTATAGTTATATATTAATGGAATGCTGAATGGTCTGCATCATCATCAACCATATAAAAATCTCAAATGTATGATTATATGTATGTGTGTGTGTGCAGGGAATATGGTCTGGTATGATTGGAGGAACATTCATGCAGACTATCATCCTGTTGTGGGTCACTCTCAGGACTGACTGGAACAAAGAGGTATACTAATTTGCCTTTCTGTTTTTGCCTTCGTTTATTTCCTCAGTCCTCTAATCCATTAATGCTGGTTTGACAACATAACCAACAAGCCTTATCCCAACCATATCTAAACACAACTGAAACTGAATGAGATGCCTTCTCTGGTCCTAATAATGTCGATGCCATGCTGATGGCATCCCTCAAATCTTTCTTCCTTCCATCAGTGGCATGTCAAGCAAAGATTTATTCTGTACTTGTCCTTTTATGATCTTACAACTATTTTCACTATAATTTTCTACCTTCCAACTTTTTTTCATCCTGGCGTCTGGGACTAGAAAATACTATGGCATTGCTGGATTACGTCCACAAGGGGAAAGAAAGTCTATACATCTTTTTCATCATAATATTCATCCACTGCATACTTTCAGAAGAGAAGATCAATCCACTACAAGGAAGGAAGCCTGGACTAACGCATGCCAGTTACTTATCAATATAATAAAAGAACCACCACCACCAAACCTTGCCCCATTGTAGTTATATTGCTCAACAAAAATGGACGACTGAAAGGTGGTATGGTGTGAAAAGATTTTGGATCCTCAAAATAACTTTAATAATGAGTAGATAAAATCCTATTTAATTGGCTTCAATAGCATGCCATCATATTAAATTAATATTTATGATGTTTTGCTTATTTCTCTTCACAATATTACTAGTCAGTAGTATATTGATGATGATGGATATTAAAATCTTTATTTTTACTTAATATATTTATTTTTTACTCAAACATTTTTGTTTTTTTACTTAATATATTGAGATATCATGTAGAAATCTGGAACCCCAAATGATAAAACATTTCCCATGTGTAACAAGATGATTCCAAAATACCATAAGATAATGGTAATATTCGAACACATAATTGCTAGCTAAGTATTTTGTTGCCTAAACTTCTATCATCAATAATCCTATGCAGGTGGCTGAAGCCCAGAAAAGATTGGACGAGTGGGAAGACAAGAAGCAGCCTCTTCTAGCGGATCATGAGCAGACTTAATTCAGCATAGCTCTTAAGCTCCACATCACCACTGTGTTCGAGCATTATCTACATCCTGATCACACGATCTAAGATGCCATGATCTCCAATAAATACATGCGAGAGAGTGTGGATGGGATAACACATCAGACGGTCCATCTACTGCAGCCACAGAGATAGCTGCATAACATTTATATGTAATTTTTTAATGTTAATTTGGTTTATCCAATTCTAGTGTGATAAAAGATTCTAATGTTCCTCTCAGAAACAGGATCGATGTAAGAAAAAGAGAGAATAAACGTGAGTCCAAAGTAATCATGATTCCTAGGGAAACTAAACTCATAACTGGTGCTCCAGCCAAGTCCATCTGTTTTTTTAGCAGGTTGGAATCTATTCCAGATGTCGCTATCACATAGAGAACCAAGACAAACTACAAACATCAAAATGATTCGAAGAGACGTGAGGGAAAGAAAAGGATTACTCCACAAGCCTCTGTCACCTCTACATTGTGAAATCCAAGTCCATAAAAATCATTAGTCACATGGTGAGGCTGATTGGAGAGGGCATATGTCACCTCTACGTTGTGGAATCCAAGTCCATAAAAATCATTAATCGCATGGCCACTGTTTACTAGTAGAGCTTTGTAACATTTCAAGCGTATCTATTAATTCAATTAATTTTATTAGTAGATCGAAACTACATGAATAAAAAACTTAAGTAAAAGTTAATTAGTAGTAGATGATACACTTAAGTCATAAGCACATAACACTTTTTCTTTCCATCAGATATAGGCCTGTTTTTAGAATATTACAATCTTCTCCTTATAATGGTCATGCCACAAGTTAAACAGAATATATTTCGAGTCAGATTATTGGTGCTGTAATAGTGGCTTGAGGCTAAGCTCACTTGCTGGTTCAATTAATTTCATTAGCGGGTCAAAATCACGTGGCCCAAAAATCGAGTTCAAAGGTATTCATTTATTATAGTGATCTTGAAATAATAGCTTCGCCCCCTTGCCACAGTAGTAATGCATAATTTTGTTACTAATAGCTGTTCATTATTTCATTTATTACAGTGATCCAAACACCATTATCATGATTAAAGATTGAGCCATCCATCTATATAACAAAGATATATATCTCTCTTCAAATTCATTTTTACCTTTATAAACCACTTTTCTTGAATTAAAACCACAGAAGCTTTTGTCTTAATCCTTTTAACAACAAGTACTCTCCAGGAATTGCCTAAGCCAGCTGATGAATTCCTTTTAAAGCTAGATTGAGTTGAACACTAACATACCCAAGAAACTAAATGATGAATGTGAAGGATGTTTTGAAACTATGAATCAAGTGGGAGGTTCCTAAGAAACACTAACTTATAAGAACTCCACCCACATTAGTGAAGTCTTTCAGCTTTACCATCCATGCTGCCTCTCTGGTAACTTGGCAAACCTCAGAGCCAGGCAGTCAGGGCATCCTCCAAGGTTATTCAATAACTCATACCATTTCCCCAAGTCAATGATCATTCAAGGAACAAATTCTTCCCCTGTTCCACTGAAAGCAAGAATGGGCACAGCAAGGCCCAACATTTCTTGTTATTAGTACTCCAGTTGGTAGGATTATTTATATTTAGAGGAATAAAAGATAGGGATCCAAAATCTCTTACACATGTTCATTCCATCAGAATCCTTATCTATTTCCTCTGGGGAAAATTCGGTTGGCATTCAATCAAGATGGGCTTTAACTTGCTCATTTAACATATCCTAACAGCTATCTTATGTTTACTAATGCCTCTATTGAAAAAAATTAAGAGGTGAAGGTTACTGGAGGACATCTGAGTGTGCCATGGCAATTAGCGAACCTATACAAATTTGCAAATGATTTCTTTACAACACTTTATCATAGATTGGTCATCATGCTTCATAGATCTTTGGGCATTCAAAGATTGCATTGATCTAGGAAATATCTTGGACAACCTCAAACCTATGCTCTGGAAGGAGACAAAGGATTCAAATATCTGCTGTAATACGTGGAATCAAAGTTGACAAGATAAACACAACGATCATTGACTGATGTTGGTAGAACTCTGACCAGCTCTGCTGTTCATGCACTGGATGCTAGTTATGATCAAAAGGATGTTTCAAGAGAAACCAAGAAGAATAAGACTTCCCGCGGCATAGGGGAGATAGAAAGAACTCAGCACCTGATCCACTAAGATACTGTTATTAAACCAAAAATATGTGGTGGTCCGGGTATATGAACAATGGATTCTAACAATTTTGATTATGTTAGTGGCATGCTTGTTGCAAAGTGTAAGAGAATGTTAAAAAGTAAATAGAGATGGCTATATATGGGAGAAACAATATGGGAATAAAACTTGATGAAGCAAAAAGATCAGAATCAACAAGGATTGAAGTGCTTTTCTGTATCATAATATCTATGATACATACTGTACCATTAGGTAATTGGCACTGTATAGAAGTGCATACAACTGTACCTCTATGCTCATCCATTTTCCAACATGTTGAAGAGATGCATATCAATATATAGCAGTGGGTTTATCTAATGTTTCATTGTTCTAAACTTGTTCTCCATCAGCACCACTATCCTGAACAACCTCGTTATCTTTTAGACAGTCCAAAATTCTTACCCTCCCCTACCCCCTCCTCTTTCTCAGGATTAAAAGTTGCTTAGCATGTAGACTCTAGAGTAGATAAAATAAATTGAAAAAGTTCATTGCTCTACATTTGTCCAGATGTTAGAAATCAAGAAAAACTAATTCTTCTCAGTTCGATAGTTTCAGTACGACATGTTTTATGTGGCATTACTATGTAAACATAAATATATATTTCTTTATGGTTTCAATGATTACTAAGAGCATGTGATACCAATGCATATATATAAACATAAAGTAAGTTCGTAGGACAGAGTATTTGAAATTATGGTATCCATAGTAATCAGCACAAAGCATGATTTATAATTCTAGAATCTACAGACTAGTTAATAGTTAACTGCCTAAACATTCAAATAAATCAATTAAAATTGGTTCATATTTTAAAAGAATCAAATATAACAGTATATATCAGTGTAACAATTGCAGGTCTTTCAGAGTTGTGTTTCTATCCATGCGAATGCCTGCAGAGTGGCATAGTAAGCATATCATACATGAACTAAACCATCATGGTCTCAAATGTGATACTTTAATTCTTGAGTATGAACCCTCAATAGAGTTTAGCTTCAGCTAGGAAGGATGCAAAGTTTGTCCAAAAAGGGATTTGGCATCAGATTTTTGCATCACCAATGGATCTCAAGTTTGCCACACAACAAAATGGTGTGTTTAATCAGAAAATTGGAGTATGACATGAGTGAAAATCAAATGATGTACTGTAATGGTAATCAGAATTTTCATACACTAAATGAGATGTTTTAAGAAAACAGTGAAAGAGATCATTAAGATCCATTTAATAATAGGCTGGTTTGGATTTGACCCAACTTGATGCTCTGTTTACAATGCTGTTATGCAAAGTTCCAAGGAGAGAGTTTTCAGCGCAGAGACAGTATTGGATATATCATGGAATAAGTTGCATGTTGGCTGTCAGGTGGAAGGCTAACTTATTTTCAATTAGATTGTGTACCCTGCTTTCTGAGGCAAAGCTTTGGGGGCAACTTTACAGAGCTGTTTGGTTGCCTGTGAATTTTCTAAAACTTATAGTCATCACCTGATTTTTAGTGAAACAAAATTTTATGACAAATAAAGGGAGTCATTTTCAAGTTTTGGAACTTATCAGTTTTCATATAACAAGATTTGCGAAAAGAAACCAAACAAGTTTCTTCATAAAACTCATTCTTTGGCCTTTGCACAAACCAGTTTTGGTAAATCCCAACAACTAAACAGCCTGACAGCAGATTGTTAATTAATTGAGAGATGCAAGCAGGAAAAGATAGGCTTGATCATGGAATCTGCATTATGGAAGCTGTGGGAACAAAGGAATAATATTCTCAGGCTATAACAACTAGACAGAGACAAACATGTAAGTGGTTGTGAGGAAGCCTGTCAGTGAAAATTTTCAAACTTGGTTGCTGTCATTGCAAAGCAAAGCCATGCCCCAAGCTTACCTGCTGATCCAATTAACTTATTAGTGGATCAAAACCATATGGCCCAAAAACTCGAGTGAAAGTTAATTGGTAACAGCCCATACAAGATATCGCACGCCACAAACTAGCCAGAATTTATTCCGAGCTAAGTCATTGGTCATGCCTATCAACTTCCACACACTCGGATCGGCTTTGATACTATTCGTAACGCCCTAAGCCCACATGTTGGTCCAATTAACTCCGTCAACGGGACGAAACCACGGGACCCAAAAACTTGAGTGGAAGTTAATTGGTAGCAGATGAACTTGAGTATCCCATTCGATGTAGGACTATTTTTTAGCCAATTAACTTACTGGTCCAATTAACTTATTAATGGATCGAAACCATATGGGCAAAAAACTCGAGTGAAAGTTAATTGGTAGCAAGTGAACTTGAGTCATAAGCACATAACGCATTTTTTTTCTATCCAATGTAGAACTATTTTTAAAGTATTACAGACCAACAAAGTAATAAAGAAGGAAATGCCTCTTAGAGGGTGAGTAAAGGTAGTGAAGTCACCTAAAAGGTTTAGAATAGAGATGGGCAGAAATCAAAACTCTAGTATGACTGATATGGTGGAACTCTAGTATGGCAAAATTATTCAAGAAGCAAATATTCTAAGAGCCTAACTGTTAAAGCGATGAGGTAAAATGGGCCTCCATAATGGCTATCACGACAACTGTTCAGAAGAACTGAGTAAATGGAGCCTCACAATTAAAACTAGGGACTCTTCTCAGTTGGTGAGCAATAGAACATAGTGATTTCTAATCAAAAAGATCAAACAAAGGACAAAGTTAACATCAAAGGTTCTCCATTGATGTCTGATAAACAAAATAAGGGAAATTCTATCATATGCTTTGGATCTTGTACATATAATAAGTGGTCAAGATGAATCATAGAATAGTCATCATTTTAAGTCTGGGAAATGTGTCAGTTTAATGAAATTAAAGCAGCAAATGAAGCTGAGACAAGCTTTTACCGCATGGCCTACTCAGCAAGTCTTATAGATCATAATGTTGGGTGATGAATAGAATATAACAAAAAAAATCCAATGCATAGTTGCAAGAGAAGATGATGAATAGAAAATACTAGAAATCCATAAAACAGAGAAGAGATTCACAAAACTGAGGAGGCAAGAAGTAGAACACAAAATCCAACTCAAACAACCAAAACCAAGTATGCTGAAATTAAGCTCATATTTGAAATAAAATCAAACAAACAAGATCAAACAAAGAATATACAGTACAAAAATAAAGTAATAAAAAGATTCAAATGGATTCAAAAGGCAAGAAATGTACTGATAAATCCAACTCAAATAATGAAGAGCATAGACATCGGCAAAAAGGAAAACATCAGATATATTGGAGAGTAAAATAAGAGAATACCAAAATGAGAAAATGTGAAATCAAGAAATCAAACTTATTAGAGAAACAAGGAACAGAAATGAATAAACCAATGTTTAACAGAATTTTATAGAAATAAATAAATCAAAATCCGAAAATATATTTAAAAAGTCAAATAAATGGAACAAAAGAAAACACCAAACAAGAAGGTAATAAACTTAGGAATGAGAAAGAAGCACAAGGCTAACATAAGATTCACAGAAATTCAAGAAGCACAATGTAAAATCTCAAATAACAGAAACTTGGAATACCAAAACTGAAACCACATAAAACACATCAAAAGTAATAAAATATAGGAATACCATACAGAGAAAGCAGGGAAACAATTAGAAATATTAAGTCTACATCAAATATAGTGGAATAATAAAAATAAAAGAATATCAAACAGAAAAAACGTGAAAATAATGAAAAAAAAATGATAGAAAAAACACAGCAAGCCCCAGACTAACTCAAGATTCAGCAGAGTTTAAGCAAGAATAAATCTACCACTAAATCCAACTTAAATAAGGGTATGTTTGGTTGCAAGAAAAATGATTGGAAAACCTCTTTTTCATGGAAAATCTAGTTTTCCATCCATTTGATTCATTAGAAAATTAACAAATCTGTAAAACTTATAACTATTTCTTCAGAAAACTTTTCCTGTCCCATGGAAAAGCCATATTCCTTCTTTTCCTTTTCCATGGATTCCCTAGCAACCAAACATACCACAATGAAGACCATAGATATCAGAAGAAATTCAAGATCATACACAGAGGGTACGAAAAAGAGATCACATGAAAATAAGAAATAAACTGATTAGAGAAACATGGAAAACCCAGGGCTAATTTAAGGTTCACAAAAAAAATTCTTTAGGCAAGGAATATAGCATCAAATCTAAATCAAACAATGAAGAACCGTGTGGTATCATTATTGTTTTAATGTTTTTGTTACTCAACAAATTAGTGAAATAGGATGGATGAGGAAGATAACATTTGCAGGAAACTTCCACTATTTCTTGCTTCCATTTTCACTCTTTTCTGAAGTCAATAAATCTGTGCTTCGAACAGCTATGAAGATTTTACAAACAATTTTTAAAAAAACAAAAGAGTTGCATTATAACATCGTTCAGCCTAATTCATTTTTTCTTCTTCAGTTTTTGAAAAAAAAAATATGAAAACAAAAGCAATACCAAATGGACATAAGTTTTTACAAGAATCCAACAGGTAAGAAGAAACAACTCAAATATCAAAGGAATGGGCTGGCTACACCATCAATGGCAAGCACACCTGAGAACCGATGCTTCTTGAGATCCACATCATCCTTATTACCATGCACCGCACTCATTAGTGTGATATATGAGCTTGTGTGGATCTCATGTGCATCCCCCTCGATACACATCCATGTGATGATTGTGCTCGCCGCTGGTGGGGAGGCAAAACTGTTTCGATATCAATGATCTAGAATACTAAAATTAAGCTTGCGTCAAATACATTGAAAAGAAATAAAATAAATCATTACGAAAAATGAAAAAACAAAAGAAAATTTCAAGGAATAGAAAAACCCATAGGCTAGTTCAAGATTCACAAAATTTAAAGAGGCAGGAAATGTAAACAAATACATGTATATATAATACTAAATTAATATATCTATACATATAATACTAAATCCTATTAAATAATGAAAATCTAAGATACCAAAATTGGGCTTATATAAATTTATTTACAAATAAGACAAAAGAATTCTATTTTCGGGAAAAACCGTTCCAACTCCTTGAGCAATGAGGCAGGACATAAGTTAGCAGGAATCTCTTGGAGAATCACAAGCTGACAACCTTCACACAGCATTACAAACATACAACTAAAGGCATGCTTCAAAGTGACATGCCAATATACATATATTCCAGCACCATATGCATCTCATCCATTGACTTTATATTAGTTCATACGTATCTGAATGCGTACAATATGATCACACAATGACATGCAAATATTGCTAGCTGTTTGATCTTAATCGGGCCATCGAGTTTGCATTAACACTCTCCCAGCGATACGAATTTATCTTAGCACACAAATAGACCAACTTTTCTGTTCACAACTTATTCAGCTAAAGATAATAGATGAAGGGCAAGTGTTCTCCTTGCCTTTGGTGCAGGGCTGACAGAAGATATCTCCCAAGCCTTCCTCTTTAGACAATTGCTTAGCCTTATCTCTTTCATCTCCTTCTAGTTTTTATAGGTTGAAGAGGAAGCTTCGGTGCCGGTGATATGCCACTCCTATAGCATTTACAGACAAGATGACATTGAGCTATATAGGACGTAAACCATGCCACACAACAGGTTCGTCAAAAGATACTGCCAGGTTAGCAAGGAAATCAGCTGCCTTATTATCCTCTCAGTATATATGTTGGGCTTTCACCTATTGCAAGATAGTAGCATCTTGTTGATACTTCTCATGTAGGTGCAGTGTTTATAAAAAAAAAAAATTATATGAAATTCATGGCTTGCTGCATCTTTGATATATGAGCTGCCATTTTATGTTGCTCTCTCAAATCATTGCAAGGCTCTGTGCTTAGATATATTTATATACATAAATTAGAAATGATCACTATCAATATTTTAGAAATTTCGCTCATAAAATGCTTTTAGCTAGGCTTATCATGTTGAGAATGGAGCACAAAGATAAGATTGCTCCATTATGTTCTGAATGCCGTAGATTCGATACATGAAAGCAATCTCTGCATAGATAAGAGTAAGATTGTATGTATTTAATTCTCTCTAGATCTTGCAATGGAAGAAGCCTTATAAAATATGCCATTCCTTTTCCAGCTAGCCCGTCGCATTTTAGTCACTATCTTTCAAATAGGCACCACACTTCTAAGTCATTTTTCTCCGCTCAAAGCCTTGGACAAGAGAGGAGTTTGCATTCAACTATATTAGAAGGATTCAAGACTTCTACAAGTAGATAATAACATATTGAAAGATCGATTAAGATAGAAGAGTAACTATATTGATAGTCCTTAGGTGACATTTGATTTGCGATAATGTAATATTACTGATAATCTTACGTTCCTGATAATCTTACAGATAATAATCGAATTCTTAGGAATATAAGATTACAACGTTTGATTCATAATAACAAAATATAGTGATTAGTTTATTATATATATATTTTTTTATTTAAATTTTGTTATAAATTTTTTTGATTAGCCTACTCTACTTTTTACTGGAATATGAAATGTTCTGATAAAAATCAAGATTCTCTATAACTTGATTTTAAAAATATTATATATTTAAATATTATAATATATATAATATATATTATATATAATATAATTTGCATTATAATGTTATTAAAGATCTCATCATATGATATATATACTAATATAATATATATATATATATAAATAATTAGTAATATATTATATAATAATTTAATATGCATGATGGTCATAAATATTAATAATTTAAAATTTAATGTTTACATATTATTATACAAATATATAAGTGTTTAAAATATTACATATTATATTAATATTTTAACTTTTAATATTAAAGATGAATATAATATTAAATATTTAAATCTTGTCTAGTATAAATTAAATATATAATCAGATTAAGTAATATTAAACATTTATATTAAAGCCAAAAGTATAATTTAAAATTATCAGATTTTGATAGTATTAGATACCCACTTTTTAGATGGAATCGAATTAATATGATTTATAGTAGTCTTAAGTTATCAGGAATCAAATGTTACTGTTCAAATTACCATATCTAATCGCTAAATATGATAATCTATATAATAATCTTAAATAATCAAGATAAATTATTATGAACCAAATAGCCCTTGTAGCCATGAAAGAGAATGAGAAAATGCATAGCAAGATAAATAGAAGTTACCTAAGCAAATGGATTAGGATAAAATGCAACACAAAATCAAGGACAATTATTTTTATTAAATACGTGACTAAGAACATATAATTCATTCTTGAATTACTAGGACAATGACTAATGGTTCCATTATAATTTCCAAAATTTGCACACATGCTTTGAAATTTAATAGATTACATCTTGCAGCGAGCTTGTTTGAATTTTTAGATTGAGTATCTTTTAAGGATAGGCTTCAAACTGAAGATTTTTTAATAAGAAAAGATTAGTCAATTAGCTTTAAATGTTGCTTCTGTAAGGAGCGCGTTGAGTCAATCTCTCATCTTTTTTTCTTCTCTACCTTTACTTTAGTTTTCTTTGATTCATGGCCTTTTCTTATTTTAACATTCCAATTCAGTCATGAAATCTCTATCATATGTGGTCATCTTGGAGATATAGATACATTCCTTATTAGTAAAGATTAGCTGGGAACCAACTAGCAATGGGCATCTACTGATATATTTGGAAATAAAGAAACTCTAAACTATTTTGCTCAAAATTCTCTCCAGCAAAGTTCTATTTACAATGATACTTTCATCTTTTCATTTTTGAGAGCATCTCTCTAGGAGAAGGGTAGCTATTGCTCCTCTTGCTCTAAAAGCCTTATTATTCTCTTCTTGATTCTCCCTTATAAATTCTGCTTCTATATATTTTAATTATCTATAAAAGCTTGGGCTCCTCTTACTCCCCGATTACAGGTCAAAAAAAAGAACTTCTATGATGATAAAAAAAAGATAATGAGTTGGTTACGGTCTTGAATCATTAAGATTGATTAAATTTAGCAAGCTAATCCCATCCTGCGTCCCAATTCTGCATGTGGATTAATTTACTATAATCTTCCATCAGCAAAGGTAGTTAATATGCACTCGTTTGAGCTATACAATCATCAGCGAGAGCTAGCATAGCTCTCTAAGGGGTTTAGACCTGTCCACTGTGGGCAGCCGATTTGTTATTCACTGGCACCAATATGGGCACCGTAGCTGGCACCAAGATGGCAGATGGCTACCAATGCTCGAAAAATCCCGTGAGCCCGTTTGTCCTTTGAGATGCATCCAGACAAGGAGCTAAGGCTGCACTTGGTTTCGGAAACGTTTTCTGCTTTCATTTTATGCTCTCATTTTTTAAAAAAATAATTTTTATCTTTTGTTTTTTAATATCTATATTTGATAAATAAAAATAAAAATATATTTTTTATTTTTTATTTTATTATAAATAAATATATTTTTAAATGTACATAAAAAATTTAACAGAAGTATTGTTGACTTGCATTGGCTCCGCTTCTTAAAATATATATATATTTTTTATTTTTTATATTTTTGATAATATAACATGTCTGATGGTCACTATTATTTTTTATTTTTTATAATTTCATTCTACCCAACTACAATCTACCCATCCTACAAATATAATATTATATTTAGTATCATAATATATAAAACTACACCATATTATAATAATATATAATATATAATATTTTAATATAGTATAATATATAATATATTATAATCTTATAATGAGCTATTATTATATTCTACATAAGATATTATATAATGATAATATATATTATATTATATATTTATTTATAAAATAATAAATAATAATATAATATTAATTATGTATCAATATAATAACATAAATACTATATGATTATTAATATTATAATATATAACAATGTTGGTTTTATATTACTATAATTAATGATAATATAATTGTACAATATATAATTTATACTAATGTAGTAATAATATATATAATATTATATAATTATATTATATTATATTATATTATTATATACTAATAGTATATATATTACTTTTTCAAAAGTTATGTTAGTTTAAAAAAAAAGTTATTTAAAAAAAGTGGAAGCAAAAAAAATTACTTTATTATTTTTTTTTTTTCTTTTGATGTAAAATAGTGAAAATATGTTTTTAATTTTCTAACATATTAGTATCATGTTTTTAGAAAGTCGTTTCTATTTTTTATTTATCAAACATATTTTTATAAATATTTTTTTTTATTTTTTTTATGAAAATAAAAATAAAAATCAAGACTTCCCTCGAGAATCAAAAAGACCCTAACTTGTTCTCCAAACATAAAACCAAGTATTTGCTCCGAGAGCACTGCGGCAAAGGTCGGCATGAGCCTGTGGTCGTCCGCTCGCGTTAAGCATATGAGCTGGATACAGCTGTAAATGCCCCGCACGGGTTGGCCGTGCGGCAGAGCGCACCGGTCTTGCGGGCCATGGCCAAATCCTACTCCCGGCACCACGCTTTCCTCGGCCTTTTTATATCACACCTTGCGACCCCGTGGACCCCCTCTTTCTCTCTTTCTCTCTCTCACCCGTGGCTTGTTGCTAGGGTTAGGGTTTTCTCCACCAACCGCCAATCCCTCTCTCCTTTCTGTAGGATTAGAGTTTTTATCTCGTGTAGGGTTAGGGTCTGCTCTAATCTAGCCTCTATCTTCCACGCTTCGCAGGGTTAGGGTTACCTCGCCCCTTTCGTTTTCTAGGGTTAGGGTTCGTTCTTATTCTCTTTCTTCCGAAGATGATGCAGCCCGCCAGCGGGATGGTGCAGCCACCGATGGCTCCCTCTCCGATGGATCAACATCAGCAGCCGCAGCAGTGGGCGGTGATGCAGCCCCCGCCGCAGCCGCAGTACTACCAGCCGCAGCCGCCGCCGATGTGGAACCAGCAGCCGTCCCAGATCCCGCCGCCGGTGCCCCAGTCGGTGCCGCAGCCGCAGCAGCCCCAGCCGCAATACCAGGTCCCCGCCGCGGGCCCGCAGCCGGCCTCGGTTGACGAGATCCGGACGCTCTGGATCGGGGACTTGCAGTATTGGATGGACGAGAACTATCTCTTTGGGTGCTTCGTCTCGACTGGAGAGGTGATAAAATCTCGACTTTTATCATTGCAAACAGTCCTTTACTCAGTCTACTTGTTTTGATTTACTTTTTCATGAAATTCGTGGGCTTATATTTAGTGGTTGACGATTTTTATTTAGTTGGATAGTGATTAATATATATATATATATATATTTATGTTTTCGTTTTCTTGATTTCCTTTTCATTTAGCGGCTTGTTTGGAAAGCTAGGATATGTGATTTTGCCTTGAAATTGCTAGATTTACCCTAAATCAATTGATTTTAGGGTCCAATACTATTTAATTGTTGAGAATTAGGGTTGCTCTTGCTTCAGGATGTAGAAACAGTGGCATTGAAATAGGTTGCGGTATATTTGAATGCTGGAGTTTTCCTAGAATAAGAGAGCCACTTGTTGCTTGTTTTTTCGGATTTTCCAGTTATTGTTTCTCATATTTAGATTTAATTGAATATATGTAGATTTATATCCTTCTAGATCCTAAATACCAATGTGAGAAAGAAAGGCATCTGAAGATAAAGACTACCCAATTGATTTAATTGAATAAATGTGTGTATATGTGTATTTTTATATGTATGTGTGTATTAGCTGGACTTGGCTACATTTAAATATAGCCAAGCTCAGATCCGGCCTTTTTCTCCCTTGGATCCATATGGATCCTAAAGTCATCCCACCTTTTCTATCTTTTTTACCGGATTCAAGGGTAGGAAGGGCTATCAAATTTAGACCTAGCTACATTTGAATATAACCAAATCCAGCTCTCTCTCTCTCTCTCTCTCTATATATATATATATATATATATATATATATATACATATATCCCCCTCTAGATCTTAAATTATAATTGTCAACATCATGAAGATAAGTATTTGAAGATAATGACCACCCAATTGATTGAATTAGCATAACCTGAAAATGAAACAACAAATGAGAGAAGTATGTGATTTATGCACATTGGTTGTAATTGGAATTATTTGTTCAGCTTTTGTTTTTCTCAGGATTTGGGAAACCACAACAAGATATATTTCTAACAGTTATGGTACAACTGTTTGTCAGGGCTAGGTTTTTGCCATATTATAATGTGCTTCTTGGAATACTGTGATTTGGGATGATATGCCAATGGTAATCATTTTTCCTACGCTATGCAAATGGTAATAATTTTTTCCAAGGATATAACATAAATACATTTTTATTTAATGGTAGAATTATTATTATAGGAAAAGAAAGTGGTTTTCATGCTTTGTAATATGTCAGAAGCACCATCACTGGTTCCCTAAGCTTGTACCATTTATCCAACCAGGCAAGTTTCTTTCGGGTTCTTGGTATCCTACTTTGATGAAAACATTAAGTTAGGAATGACAACATCACTTATATGTGCTTGGGATTACATCAACACAAAGCCTTACTTTACCATCCTTTGGTTGTCGTTATCCAAAGCTTTGGTTGCTTAGATTATATCAACACAAAGCTTTACTTTGCCATCCTTTGGTTGCTGTTATCCAACCTAAGTACTCCAACCTGAGAAGCATATACAGATCATATCTTACTACTATTCAAATCTTATTTGATACGTTTCTATTCTAACTGATCATCAACTTGTACATGGCACCTTGTCTTTGCCAAGGTTGTTACATATCTGTAATGTATTTTAGATGCTTCCTCCACATTCCTCCACATGTTATACTCTTGTTGAGCCTTGGATATGTAAGAGCACTCGTCTACATGTCTAACACTCTGAGGTTCTGCTTATTGTTATTGCACTCTTTGCTATCTATGAGATTTTGAAGCTTCTCTGGAATACAATATTTCCATGATTCCTGATTGTAACTACACTACCTTCTTGGTAGGACTTTCTTGGTAGGACTTTCAGCTTCAATATGTGGTGCAGCAGAAGGAAGAAAACACGTTTGTGTTGGCGCCTGAACTTACATGATGCATGCCATGTTAATATTCCTTTAGCTACATATTGCTATGATAAAGTTGCTAGATTGTACATACATACTGTGATATATAGGTTGATAAGGTGGAAATACCAAACCTTAGTTGCTATTAATTTTATGAAACCACAATGTGCTAAGATTTTTAAACTTTATGGGGCATGCTAATTTTTCTTGTACCAATTGAACATGGAAGTGGAGTAAAAGTATTATTTTGGTTATATATATTTATATATATATATATATATGTATATATATATACAGAGAGAGAGAGAGAGAGAGCATCAGAATTATTTTGGTCATTCCTCATTTCATTGATGTTGTTCATGGTCACAGGTTCTTTCCGTGAAAATTATCCGAAATAAACAGACTGGGCAATCAGAGGGTTATGGTTTTATTGAGTTTGCAACTCATGCCACTGCAGAAAGAGTTCTTCAAACGTACAATGGCCAAATGATGCCTAATATTGAGCAAACTTTCAGACTAAACTGGGCTACATGTGGAGCGGGTGAGAGAAGGGGAGATGATGGTGTTGATTATACAATATTTGTAGGGGACTTGGCCTCAGATGTCACTGATTACTTGTTGCAAGAGACATTCAAAAATCGTTACACATCAGTTAAAGGAGCAAAAGTTGTCACGGATAGACTTACTGGGCGCTCTAAAGGCTATGGCTTTGTTAGGTTTGGAGATTTAAATGAACAAGCACATGCCATGAATGAAATGAATGGAGTTTACTGTTCATCAAGGCCTATGCGGATTGGTCCAGCTGCCAACAAGAAGGCCAGTTCTCAACAATATTCTACTAATGGTAGGTAGCAATACAGCAGCTCTGGATTATTTTTTTCCCTATTGTTGTGTTCACCCTCTTTTTTGAATTGCTTATGGAGAAATTTGCAGGGAACAATAAAGATCATCTCTTGATATGTATATTTTGTTTTCCACTATTCTGTATTTACGTCAGCTGAATGCTTAGCGTGGTAGTGGAATCCGCTAATTGTTAACCTTAGCATGTTTTATTTCTCAGTCATACACTTGAAGATAAGTGGCATTGCTTCGATAAATGTGCAAAAGTCATTTCCTTCCTAGCACTTTCCTTTGTGAAGTTGGGCTCATTTGCACATAACTTTAAGTAATAAGACTTATAAAAATTCATGTTGTCTCGAAGCAGGATGCCATGCTATCTTCATTTAGGGCCTGGAACTGACTTCAGCTGAGATGCATATCTCCTATAATGCGTGGCCTCAGTTAGGTCAGTGTTTTTAATTATGTGATAATTTGGTTCCAAGCGTTTTTATGTGGCATAATATGCTACATTTTCGTTTCAGCTCTTCAAATTTTAAATTAGAAAAGCTATCTATGTTCACAATTTACTTCTTCTAGTTCCTTCAGAGTGAGAGATCTATTTGCACTCCCGCTGTAAATCCTTCAGTTTCTTATATTTGAATGCTTATCATTCAAATTAAATCTCTTTCACTTTTCAACTCCTTATGTTTTTAATTTGATCATTCTAAATGACACTATTTTAGGCATTTTGTAAATCAATGATTTGCTCTATCTTTTGCATAGCTGTACATGAATCTATTTTCATATATTTTTTCTTATGTGAAATTTTGATTTATGTTTTGGATTATCCTTTCATGGGTAAAAACAATTCTCCTTGGCATTTGACCTTCTTGATTATCATCTTCAGTTTGCCTGAAATAATGATTCCAGTCATTATTCAGTCTCTTAGATGCATTCTTCTTTGTCAAGCTTAGGTAGTTTAATGCCTTTATTGCATTAAAACTTTCCTATTTGCATCAGCATATCTCACTTTTCATGTCAATTTAACAATAATTACTAGTTTAACGAAATTCCTGATTTATTACATAATTTGATGGTCAAAGTAATTTAAACTTTATGGGTAGATATCTTAGTGGTCGCATTTTTGACAGCATTAATTTCAAAATCCAAGTAGCAGTTGATTAAGGACCTAATTTGGAGGTATCAATAAATCTCGAGGGGATGCCTTATGATGTCATGATGTGAGTAGCAGGTGAAAACGTTGATTGCCATTTCAAATCAATGTCAGAAGTTGCAAAATAATGCCACGAGCTATTTGTTTTCTCTATCTTTTCATGACTTATGCACCTCTTCTGTTCATTATTCCTTTTTTTGGTCTGTCTTCGTGCTTGATTTTCAAAAACAGTAGTACATAACATAGCTTTGTAACATGTTATTCCTTGGTTCTTTGTTTGCTTTTTGTTATTGTCTAATGTATTGGTTGTTTGACTATATATATATATATTTGGCTGCATTCGAATGTAGCCAAGCCTGGATCTAGTCATCTCCTCCATCTCCATCTCCACACAGGTCATGAATTTCAAAGATGGAAAAAGTGAAAAAGATGGGGTGGCTTCGGAATCCGTATGAATTCAAGGATGGGAAAGGTGACTGGATCTTAGATTTGGCTACATTTGAATGTAACTAAGTCTCTCTCTCTCTCTCTCTCTCTCTCTCTCTATATATATATATATATATATATATATATAATCTTACCTAATTTTGCTTTATGCCATAGACTACTAAATTATGTATCTCTTGTTCAGCTTTTTTATAATCCTTTGCATGTCTTTTTCCATTTTGTGTGATCTTTGAGTTTCTCTTTGTTTCGAGTTTTTAGTCTGTATTAACGTGCATTTCCTCATCAGGCATAATGAGATTGGTCATGGTTTAAGGGTAGCTAACTATATCCATGTCTAGTTCAATTTCTCTCTAATGAGTAATGATGAATCACATTCAAACACCCTTTGATGTAGTAGAGCTTAATTTATGACCAGTCCTGGAGTGCTTGGAGGATATGGATCCATGAAGCCAATGTAAATAGTTGGGATGAGGCTGGATGGCTATGGTTATGGTATAGATTACGGCCAGTAGTGGGAGAGCAAGAATTGGCTGCAAAGATAATTGCATATGTTACAAAAGGTGCTGGGAGGGGTGTATTTCTAATTCATTGTATCAAATTTTATTTTTGTGGTTCTTAACCAATGTAGTTATGTATTTAGTTTACAATTGGAAACTAGTTTCATAGTCTAATTGTTATCAGTGTTGTGTTCGAAATAGAATATTTATGGTAGTTGCTCTCTAGTGTGGCAGTGATGGTGCCATAAGAAAGTTGAGATGGTATTATGATGATTCGCAATCATGTGATGGTGCCATAAGAAAGCTAACAAAGATGTTAAAAGAATAGGAGGTTGCTCAAGAAGTGTGGAAGACTTGTAAAGGTTTTCTTCCTAATCATATATGATATGCAAAAGTGCACATGTAAGGTTATACCTAAATATTCATGTGCTCATTGATGATATTTGGATGGTTAAGGGGTATGTAGAGGGTGAATGCCTTGAAGGGCGTTTGCCTTGTAGATTTGGTTGCACTTTGTTATGGTAAGAGAGAAGGTGGTCTGGATGACATGGGTCTAAAGTAGTGGATTCATGGAGATGTTAAATTAAGAAGGAAATCAGCATTAACAGGACAGAACATCAAGAAGAAGGCAAGAAGGGAGGGAGAGGGTGAGAAACCTGTCCAGCAGAAGATTCTAGTGACATTTTATATGAGAATATGCCTTTGAGCAAGAGGTATAGCATGACTTTGGGTTTTAGCATTTCTTTTGATTCTCCCCATTTCAATGAGGGGCTCCTATTCCTATCTATTTGATGATGCTGGAAATACTCGCCATGCTTTACTTTATATATATGTATATATAGGTGACAATATATTAGTAATTGCTTTTGTGGTTCTCAACCTCTTCCATTATATGAATGGAAAAAACACCGCTTGCTTCAAGCAGCTGAGCAGTCCATTTTTGAGTGCTCTCTTTTTATTCTTTGTTTTGAGTTTCTTGTTTGTGTTTTCTTGGGGTCTGCATCAGTGAATTTCAAGATTCATGTTTTCCTCGTTAGAATTGAAAGAATGCGAAATGACTCTTGCATTGGCCTTGATGCAGCTACCTTCTTTTGCATCCTCACAAATATTGGTACATGTTTTCTATATTTTGATCAGTTTTCAAGTTAATAATGATTGTTTCTGTGCAATACATTTTTATTTAGTGGGTGACCTTGAAACTCACCTGCTAATTAATTGCCGTTAGTATGACAATCCAGGTGTCCTTGTGGGAGCATTATATTCTCTACATTCTATGGTATTTTTGTTGCAGTTTTTATGCTTCCTCTGTTGGTAAGTGGTTTCGCTTTTGGAAATTATCTTGATCAAACAGAACTGCATGTCCACATAAAGTGTATTTCTAGATTTTTCTAGGATTATTTTGGAGTCTTATATAGAGTGCATTAGAATATTAATGGCATTCATGCTGGTAAGTTGGTTATTCTCATTTATGAAGTTGATTCACGTGTATTATTTTTGCAGCTTCTTACCAGACTACAACTGGAGCTGAGTCAGAGAATGATCCAAATAACACCACTGTGGGTAGTTTGTTCTACTTTAAATGTTAGAGCAGTCATTTGTGCATTATGGTTCTGAGGTATGCTGTCCTGGTCTGCAGATATTTGTGGGTGGTCTCGATCCAAATGTCACTGATGATCTTCTGCGACAAGTTTTTAGCCCATATGGGGAATTGATCTATGTAAAGATACCTGTAGGCAAGCGATGTGGGTTTGTCCAATTTGCTGCCAGGTTCACATGCCTTCTGTTCTCCCTTCTTGTGGATTATACTTTGAACTTCATTTTGGTGATTTCTTTTTTTTAAAAAAATAAATGTTTCTCAGGTCATGTGCTGAGGAGGCCCTGCGTGCATTAAATGGAACCCAACTGGGTGGGCAGAACATACGGCTTTCATGGGGTCGTAGTCCAGCAAATAAACAGGTTCAGGAATTGAACACTTAAATGACGATTTACTCTGTTGTTTTAATAAACTGAAGAAACACTAAAATTGCCTGTTTAATCATTACAGCCACAGCAGGATCCTAACCAATGGAATGGTAGCTATTATGGGTATGCCCAGGGCTATGATACGTATGGATATGCTCCACCTCCTCAGGATCCCAACATGTATGCATATGCAGCATATCCAGGATATGGGAACTATCAGCAGCAGCCACAGCAGCAGCAGGTTAGTGTTTCTGCTGACTCTTGACCTGTTTTCCCATTTTCATAGCTTTCATGTTTCGGTTTGAAGCCGATGGTTCTATTGGTGAACGAATGGCAATAAACCAAGTTGTATGTTCTTGAAACTTGTCTTATGAAGGCAGCATAAGGACTGTGGACAATGAGATTTGACCCAAAATATTACTGATTTCTGGACCTGCGGGTTTTGTCCAGTTTAAATAATACTTCAGTCGTTAATCTGGTTCAAGAATAAATGTGATCATACTTAAATGTTCTAAAAAAAAATTCATGATTTAGAATATGTTTTTTCTTGTTGGTCTCTATGTCACCCACCCTCTCTTTTGCAATCTGGACTTTGCTGCTGATAGAGATGGAACTGAGGTTCTGCTGAGGCTTCTAGTGCTAATGGCCTGATTTGCTTGAGCCTTGCTTATTGACATTTGGGAAATCCTACATTATTGGACCTCATTGAATATCTTTGGTTTGTTGGATAGACTTTGAAAAATGTTTTAAAAAACACTGATGATGAGCAGGAGCAGGCAATGTTTTATCTACTGGAAAATTCAAACTTAAAAAAGATGTATTTCTGGCCTTTTAAAATTAGATTTTTTCGTTACTAATTTTATGGTATTGTTGGCTCTCACCGCTAGCCTCCACCATGCATTGGGAAGAACTTGGAACTCATGCTAACTAAATTCAGTTTTCTTTTTTCATTTATGTTTTCATTTATTTTTTTTAATCATTTGGGTTTTAATGGAATGTAATCCTTCTACCTGAGCCTATAAAGCTGATTTAATCATTTTCTTGTGCAGTGATAATTTGATGACGTAATAACTATAGCTTTTGAACCTGCGCTTGGACCTGCACTGTTGGCTAAGCATCTATGGAAATAAAGCTTGCTTCAACGTTGAAATGACCTGCCCGGAATCTTGTCCAGATCTTTGTATGCTCTCTCTCTTTGCAGTGGAACTTTGTAGCGCTGCGTGGACCTCAGAAATGCAGCTGCTGATGGTGGTGGTGGTTGGAGAGGTTTTTTAAGTAGTGTTTTATCTTATTTATCATAGTATTGTTGAGAGTATTTTGCTTGAATTTTACCTAATAGCATGCTATGCTGGATGAAAAGCTTATGAAATATGGTTGGTGTGACATTTCAAGTCTAGTTTCATCTAGTTATCCTCAGCTTCTTCTTTCAGATGCTTATGGCTGGCTGGTTCAAAACATTTCTGCATGGAAATTGCGTGCATGGATCTTCTGCTAGCTGTTTTCTATCCTAGAATGACCCTCATCAAAATTTCTGTTCTGCCTCAAACGCAGGTTGAATGTTGGTTTTTGTCAACTTTTGTTTAATTCTGTTGCGTCACATTCTAAAAATGTGCACCGGTCGGATCCACTGGTGCATTAGCATTTCATTCCATATCTGCCATATGGCAGAAGTTCAAATCACGGAACAGCGTAGC
This sequence comes from Metroxylon sagu, assembly GCA_017589505.3. Taxonomy (NCBI): domain Eukaryota; kingdom Viridiplantae; phylum Streptophyta; class Magnoliopsida; order Arecales; family Arecaceae; genus Metroxylon; species Metroxylon sagu. Next base: position 77,918 of record JACVBY030000552.1, on the reverse strand, counting down.
TTGGTACCCAATATATATATATATATATATATACACACACACATACACGCGCATGCACGCACGCACAAGGAACACGGCTGGAAGAAGAAGCCAAATTATTTAAACGGAGACGGGAGCCCGGAAATTAGCGCTAGCAGAGTCCTGTGAGCATATCGAACGCCTCGTGCACCCGTCATGTGTTGTGCAGCCACCTCTAAAAGAAAAATTAACATATCTTTATGCTATTGTTTTTATTTCATTGTAACCAACATTGTAACAATGTCATAGCGCTATGGATGTTATGCTATAGTGGAAAATAAGAGGGCGGATACTTGAGCTACTTCTGACGGTATTTTCTCCATCTTTCGGGGACTGATCGGTGACTCCTTTGTCCCCGATGAAATGGCTATTGCTCGGCATGCTCTTCAGCTGAGACGCGCTACTCAAGAGCTTCTGGAGTTGCTCGTAGAAGACCTCCGGTACTTCTTGAGATCTGTGGTAGCAACATCTTTGCTGTCAGAGACGACGCAATGGATGAGAGGGTAATCGTAGAAGGGTGATGACAGATGAGGAAAGCCGGATTGAAAATTGATGACGCTAGGGTTTTGAGGGGCTTCGTGGGGGACAAGGACATGTTGAGGCCGTTGTTGAAGAGGCGATGCTTGTAGACCTAGGGCTTGTAGAAGGATTCGATAGCTTGGTCATACTTAAAAGAGGAAGTCTTTGAGGGCAGCATCATCTGGGCCTCTACCTTCTCCTACTACAGCCCAAGAATCATCGACATTACCTCACTTGTCATCGCGGCCACCGCATTTCGCTCCTCCAGCTCCATGTACAACTCCTGGATTGGCCTCTGGAGGCATCCCGAAAGCACCGCCACCTCATCCTCGATCACCCCTCGGCCACCTCCTCCTCCCCTTCTCTCTCCCCCAGCAATGGCGCAGTCAAGGCAGGTGTTCCTGCGGTTGGGGCGTCCGCTGTCTCCATCTGCTCAAGCTTGCACTTTAGTGAGTGGCGCCAAGTGGCGGAGGGGACAGAAGCAGGGCCGCAGCGAAGGCAAGAGCGCTGGCACGTTTTGGCCATGTGGCATGTCATTGCGGTAGGTGGGAGTCTTTTAGGGGCAGGAATGACAAATTCCAACGATACCTTGAGGATAAAATTATAATTTTGGTACATGCTTCGAACAAGGATGGGCACAGCAGCCATTAGCCGTCTTTCCACTGCAGCATGCCCCGTTTCCACTGCAGCTTGTCATGTAGACATGCTACATAAATATCAAATCGTCAGAATCTTGCAACGGCATGATTTATATTGAAATAAAAATAATATTATAAAAATATGATAAAAACTTTTTATAGCAGAGATCAAAGTGAAGCATGTCTAAAATTCAAGGATCAAAATCCAAGTAGAGGATAACAAGGCTTTTTTTTTTTCTTCTTCTTTTTTTCTTTTCTTTAAAAAATACCAAAGTTACTTAAAAATACATAATTTTCTAAGTATTATCTGAAAATATTTAAATAAAAAATAATTTATTAATATTCTCTTATACATTGAAAAATAATTCTGATAGTTATTGTCTATTCTTTTATATTATAATTTTTTCGTATAAATTGCTAAATTTTATTTATTTATTATAAATTTTTTTATATTATTAAACCTAGTTTATATACTAATATATACTATCGTTTTATGATTGAAGCTCAATTTTTTTATTAAATTATATTTTTAATAATACTTTCGGTATATACATTAATCAATAAATATATATAAATTTTATTTTTAACTAAAAATAATTTTTTTATAATTATTATTTACTAATTAAATAATGATATTATATGTAAATATTTTTATTTTAATTATAAGATTTTTTATAAATATTATTTTTTTTAAAAAAATGCATAAAAGTAGAAAGAAAGAATGAAGAAGTATTAATGAAAGAAAAAATCTTATCTTTACGTAATATTTGAGAAAGATAAAAAAATTACTTGAGAAAACCAAAGTATTACTCTTTAATAGATAAATGATAATTTAAAAATATAATTTATCTATTTTTTACTGAAGTAAAAAATATAAATAAGTCGATTAGTAAAAAAATAATTAATTTATCTATAAAATTTTTTAATCAAATAACGGAAGCTAAGTGGCAGCTCTTAATTGTTGAAAAAAATAAAAATAAAAATAAAAATAAAAATAGAGATACAACCCTTGTACCCAATCAATCAAAATTCTATATATATATATATATATTATTGTAATATTTTTTATTAATAAATTATTATAATATATTTATAGTTTCCAATAAGCAAACAGCGTGATGAGATGCGCCTCTATCTGAGTTCAAAAAAAATCCAAACTTTAAAACGGTGCATTCATATTCGGAGATGAAGTCCAAACCCTAACCAAGAACCACGCCGAGCGAGCATGCACTCCCCTGATCGGAGCAAGAAGCCGGCGTTCGCGATGTCTTCTGCCGATTGGTCCCAACTCCCTGCGGATATCCTAATCTCGATCCTGAATTCTCTCCCCCTCGTCGACTACCTTCGCTTCGCCGCCGTCTGTTCCTCGTGGCGCTCCGCTGCGAAGGATCGCGGCTCCTTTCCCGCCGCCCAACCCCCATGGCTGATGCTCCCCGCAGAAGCCCGAGACACCCGCAACCGAACCACTCGATTCCACTCTATCTCCCACCGTGAAACCTACACCATCCGCCTCCCCGTCGACGACTTCCATCATCGGTTCATCATCGGCTCCTCTCGCGGATGGCTCGTCACCATCCGCCGTAATTACGACATCGACCTCCTGAACCCAGTCACCGGCGCCCAGATCCATCTCCCTCCCTTCATCAAGATCCCCGGCGGCCACCACATCGAGTACTTCTTGCTATTCGAGAAGATCATCGTCGTGCCGCCGCCAGGCCCCGCCGGCTCCTCCTCCCTCGCCCATGGATTCACCGTCGTCGCCCTCCAACGTTCGGCGCTGGCGATCGTCAGAGCTGGGGACGAGAGGTGGACCAGGCTGCAGACGCCGGCCGATATAGGCTTCTGCGACGTCATATGCCACCATGGCCTAGTTTACGCCGTCACCTATGCTGGAAGGGTCGCATCGTGGGACCTCTCCGGCCCAATTTCGTTGACAGTGCTGTCGCCGAACCTAATACGAGACGGCGCGTGCAAGCAATTGTATCTGGTGGAGTCATCAGGGGACCTTCTGCTGGTAAGCAGACGCCTGAGGCGTGCCATTCCGACCCTAGAAGTTCAGATTTTTAAGCTAGATCGCGGTCGACGGGAGTGGGTTCCAGTGGAAAGCTTGGGTGACCGCTCTCTCTTCCTAGGTCTCAACGAATCGTTGTCTTTATCCACGCTCGGCTTCCCGCAGTTGAAGTCCAATTGCATCTACTTCACCGACAATCGTATTGAGGACCTCATCTTCTGTCCGGAAGAAAACCGTGATATGGGGCTGTATCATTTGGAAGATAAAAGTGTGGAGCCCTATGATTTTTACGACAAGCAATTAACTTGGCCACCTCCTCTGTGGTTCACGCCCAATTTTGATGCAATAAGGAGAATTCAAAATTCTCAGTAAGTGCTCTAAGCTGTTCCCTAGAGATAGACATGAGCAAATGCTTATGTTGGACTTCTGCTTATTATTTATCATCTGTAACTAAGATGGATGCAAAGCAAGGATGTGTTTGATTTTTGAGAATAATATTTTTATTTTATTTTCATTTTTATAGAAAATAGAATGCTTGTGAAAAAGCTTTTAGTGATTGAAGATGAAAACAGTTTTTTCTTTTTCTTTTTTTCTTTTTTTTTTTGAAAAATGCAACTTCAAAATAACTGAAAGCTAAAAATAGTTTAAGAATATTTTTACTGTTTTTCATCAAAACAGAGAAGAAAATAAAAAACAAAAATCAGAAAATTTAAAAACTTGGGAGCACATGGTATTCCCCTTAATCTTTTCACCTATCATTTTAAAAGATATCATATGCAATGAAAATAAAAAATAGAAATAATTTTTATTTTCATTTATCAAATACATTTTTTAGAGATAAGAAAGTAGAAAATAAAAATTATTTTTAGAAAATAAAAATGAAAAAGTTCTCGAAAATCAAATGCAATCTAGTTCTTCTCTCTTTGCTTTTATCAATTGTCTGTCATAGAAGGTGCACACTGCCCATGTCTTGAGTACACCATGATCTGCCCATCCCCTCTATGCTACTCTTGAAATTTCCAACATCTTTCTGAATGATGTCCTAATGAAATGTCAATATCAACTCAAAGATTTGGCTAAAATCATCTGGCTAAATTCATCTGGCTAACAATTTCTCAGATCCCCTAAGATACAAAAAAATTTAACTCAAGGAATGAACAAGAGATAGAATCGACAAAAATGTCATTATAACTCTCTTTTGTCAAAGAAATTTCAATAGTAGCTAGAGTTTCTTGAGACATTCTCCTGGAACTGAAACTCAGGTTAGATGTGCATCATTACAAACATCATCATCCAAGAGAATTCCTGATACTATTAAACATCTATAGTTGCTATTGTATTTCTAACTCACCGTAGGATAGAGCATTGAGCTGAAGTTTTGCAACTTGCTGCCATTGTATTGCCTCAGTATGTGGCTACAACAATAACAGAATTTCTAGTCCAGGTTCTGAGAAAGCAAGAAACGCCTGCTTTGTCTACTTCTCAAAGGAAACTGATGATTTACTCAAAAGCATCAGTTGAATAATCAGATGCTAATAATATATATTGGTGGTGGTGTTGTTGAAATTTTTCATCCCCCTTTTTACTTTTGATTCTCTAATGGACTAGCCTGTTTGTTGGTTTTATTCATCATTTGGGAACAATTTGGTTCTGAGCATTTTTATGTGGCATTATATGTTCGATATTTGTTTTAGCTCTTGAATTTTTAAATTAGAAAAGCTGTCTATGTTCTCAAATTGCCTTTTTTTATTCCTCATAATAAAGGTTCTATCTGCATACTCACTGTATTAAGTGCTTCAGTTTCTTAGATTCCCTTTACTTTTCAACTCTCTTAATGTTTCTAATTTGATTGTTCTAAAAGGTGCTATATGGAGAATTTTGTAGACCAAATTCTTTGCTTCATTTTTTACATAGCTGTAAATGAATCTGTTTTCATATTATCTTCTGACATGAAACTTGGGTATCATTACAAACAATCAAGATAGTACCCAAACTCTACAATATTTAATGTATATACAAAGCAGGGAACAAAAATCTTCGGTGTCTTCAAGAAAAGGTGTCAAGAAGTTATAACTTGAAAAATCAAATGTATAATTAAAAAATGCTTAAAATTTTAAAGAATTTGAGCCAGACAATTTTTTTTGCAAATTTGTGTTTAAAATGGATCAATAATGACCAAGACCAATGACATGGATTCTAGCTTTGGATTGAGTACAGCCTGTTTTCAACAACAGGGAAACAGAGACATTTGTTATGGGTTGGGTGGGGGGCTGGGGAAAGGGGGACTCATACATGTGCCTCCACACAGATGCATACATATACAAAAACATTTCACAAATGCTTGCAACTTCTAATGCACATAAATATATGCAGACAGGTATCTGTATTATGCACAAGCACATATCCATGCTGACAATTGTTTGTGTGCGCATGCACACAAAAACAGCTCATACTTACAAAACATTGTTTGCTCTAAACATCACGGATTGAGTCTAACTAGTGAGCTAGAAATTTGGATAGAATATATCTTACTAATATAACTTGAGGCTTCAAATCTTGTATGGTTATTTAAGAATAAAAAAGGGACTAAAATCTCAGCAAAAAGTGCAACTCAGAAGATTGAAAAATATGGAAAAAATGTGCAAAGAATTATAAAGAAAACTGCGCAAAAGATGCTGACGCGAAAAGGAATCTAAGAAAAGGATAATCAGAAACATACCCAAGTTTCATGTCAGAAGATAATATGAAAACAGATTCATTTACAGCTATGTAAAAAATGAAGCAAAGAAACATACCCAAGCATAAAAAGATTCGGAAACATACCCAAGAAACAGATTCAGAAACTTGGGTATCTTCTGTCCCTCTTTTTTTAATTTTTATGTATTCATTTATCTTGGCTGTTTACACTCCAAGCATAAAAGATGTTCTTGTAAAAAGTCAATAAAGAGGTGTGGAAGAGTAAGAGTAGAGGTTATTGTTCATAAATTTATTTTTGAGCTACTATTTCTTTTCATTTGTTTCTTAATCATTGGGTTTTACTTCAATATAATCCTTCTGCCAGTGCCTGGAAGGCTGATTTATTCATTTCATTGTGCAGTGATATTTTGATGCCATGAGGAACCTCAGAGGTGCCTGATCTAGTAATGCTAGTTTCTGAACCTGGGTTTGGACCTGACAGTGTTGGCTGGGCATCTATGGAAAAGAAGAGTTCTCTTGGTTGTTAAAGCGACCTGCCTTTAATTTTATCCAGATCTTTATCAGTTAACTCTTTTCAGTGTAACTTTGCAATGCTGCATGGACCTCCAGGTTACAGCTGGTGTTGGTGGTGGAGTTTTTCATTTTTTGGTAGTTTGATCATTTGATGGTCTAACTGTTGTTGACAGTATTTTGTGTGGATCATTGCTAATGGTATGCTATTATGGATGTTTCTTTTATGAGAACTGGTAGGTTTCTTTTTGAACTCGATAATCCTGCCTGAGTTGCATGGACCTACTGCTATGCACAATTGATGGGCCATCGGGGTTTGCATTGGCTGTTTATGGCTTTTTGTAGCTTTAATTACTTCTCTTGCATGAAATATCAGAAAAACATGAAACATATGAAATTTATGCAGGCAGGCTGCTCTACTGGTTCATTGGAATTTCATTCCATATGCAGTCTATTGTGCATCAAGAGGGGTACATCAGTTTACGTGAGTTGTCAGATTTTGGAACCCTGGCCATAGGTCACTGCAAATACAAGAAAGTATCAGAAATTCATGGAAGATTTTGGAATATTTAAACCCATTGAATTGGTGAAGGAAATGTAGTTCCTCCATTTGGTGTAGTAGAATACATGATCCTCAACAATTCCATTAAGGAATCACCAGGAATTAGAAGTTTCTTTTGGTTCTTATGAGTTTCGCTATCCTTAAACTTTATCCCCACTTGATTTCTATCTTGATAGAAACCCACTTTTAGTCTTGCTCATTAAGTAGTTCTAGCTTCCTAAATGTCGTAGTGTTGTTGCGAGTTAGCTTCTTAAAATGTCACAGCGTTGTTGAGGGTATTTTGTTGAGATCATACCGAAGAGTATAATATGCTGGATAACTATTCTGTGAAATATGTTTTGATATGATATTCCTTTGCAGGTCATTGTCTGTCCACATTGTGACCTGTCAGTCTGAACAATTTTGCAAATAAATTGCATGGACTTGTTGCTAGCCGTTTTCTCAGGTCAATCATAGACCATCCCTTATCAAATCCGATTGCTTTACTAAATGCAGATCATGATGTGCACTGTTGCGCTTTGGTTATTGCATGGTTGTTTATGGCCTTTTATTGACACTGTTTAACTGTGTTAGCATCAAACAACTGGAAAATATGCAGAGAGGTCAGTTCCGCTAGCTCATCAACATTTCGTTTGATTTGCATCTCACAACGCATCAGGAAGGTTTTTTTACGGGGGAAAAAAAAAATTCATCAGATTCTGGATGTTCTACCTTAGCAAAGTTAAGCATGTTGGATTTATGTACTGTTTAGGTGCCCAGGTCGATGAAAAATAAGGCAACAATTGCTCCTTTCTTGGACCCAACTTTTTTGTGGTTCTCTTATGTGAATGCAGAGAGAGAGAGAGGGAGAAAGTTTTGTAGGTTTCACTTATGAATTGCTTAGAGAAATAAAAATTGCTTCTTTATACCGTACCAGTCTAGCAGGGGTTGTGATATTATATTAATTGCCTTTGGCATGTGGTGGATTTGTAATATGCTAGACTACATGTCCCATGTTAATATTTTCTTGAAATTGCTAGACTCAATTTCCTCAAAAAAAACAAAAAAAAACAAAAAAAAAACAGAAGAAGAAGAAGAAGAAGAAGAAGAAGAAATTGCTAGACTCAAGGAATGCTAAATAACCATCATTACTGTGGTACTCTTTTTTTTTTTTTTTTGTGGGGGGCGGGGGCCAATTTTAGTAAGATTAAAGAGTTTTATTTGGGCACGTTGCTGGTTGTTAAATGCCACGCAGCAGATGATGGGTAGTATTTAATTATAAATGCATGCTAAGAAATTTGGGTTGTCACAAATTGACCAGGTCACTTCATTTTTTGCCCAATCTTATGATCGATTGATATTGAGTAATCCATTTAAGGTGAGCAAACAAGTGATAGAAAAACTTGCATGTGAATAGGGAAGGGGCTCAGAAACCAGCTGTGATTTAGGAGACTACACGGATTGCGATGGTTTTGGAGTAGTCGTTTGCGATTAGTTTCCTGCAAGTAAGTAGTTTGAAAGGAAAGAAAGTCATGATCAAGAGATGTATCTAATAATTCAACAACCATCTCCTATTTAGCAACAAATATTTGTACAGACCTATAAATATCTTGCATCTTGATTCTTTGATGTGAGAGTAATTCCACTCTGTGAAGTTATTTGATTTATACTCTTTTATCCTGGTGTAACCTCGATTTATACTCTTTTATCCTGGTGTTAATTGTTCTTTTTAGTTTGTCTTCCTTACTTCTGAGTTGTTACTCTTTTTGTTTCTTAATGAAATGCTTGTTCTATTAGAAATTATAAAGCCTTTTCACTGACGCATAGCCGAATAGCCGAATCCATTGATTTGCTCGACTGACACGTAGGACATTGCCACTCATTGAAACTTACATGCAGAGTTTATGGTTTTTCTATCTTTGAGTTGTGAACTGGGTTAATACTCACACCGTTGAATAATATAGCATGGACGGGTCTTCTTTTCTCTAGAAATATGAAAAGAAAAAAAATATATATATATATATATTCCCTGAAATATAAATGACGTCCATCCAACCAAAAATATTGGAACTTGCTTCACCGCAGTCCCAGGAACCTGGTCATAGGTCCATTTAATTGTCTATACAATGAAGTATGAAAATTTGCAAGTGAGATCTCTCCATGTCATATCATCAAGGCAGCAATCCATCTTTGAACTTGCAACATCTAAATATATTGGACTGGCGAGGCAACGTAAATCCCTCAACGAGGGTTTTGCAACATCTAAATATATTGGACTGGCGAGGCAACGTAAATCCCTCAACGAGGGGTCTGTAACCAAAAGCATATAGCACTGGCTCCTTTGGCGGACAACTTATATTCCACCTGCACGCTCCTGTCTTATATAGCAGCATTTTAATGACCCAGCTTATAAAAAAGAGACTTCTAATCCAAAAAAAAAAAAACATCCAACTTTGGACAGAGAACAAAGATCCACAATCGACCTTATAAAAAAGAGACCCCTAATAAAAAAAAAAAAGCATCCAACTTTGGACAGATAGAACAAAGATCCACAATCGACCTGATGTTTCATTAAAAAGAGGGACGTTTATCTCTGCTTTGACGGCCGTACTCTCAAGGAAAATTCTTTCAGCTCGGGTGAGCATGCGAGCAAAATTTCAAAATTTCAAATAAATAATGTTCACCAGAAAATTTTTAAGAAGCAGAAAGATGGAATTCCGCTCCCCAATTATAAGGCAAATAATACTACAAAGTGGCAGATTCAATTTAAATAACGCTTGGTTAGGAATGCATGGAACTCAACAACTTGAGCGCTAGAGCTTCCTGCTCTGCTATAGATATAGAATCTGCACTGACACCCACATTCTCTTTTCCCTTCTCACCATCATCGTCATCACTATCAAAATATATCTTTGATCTCTTGGGCTTTCCTTTTTTGGTATCATCCAGTTCTGACTGATCCTCCTTTGCCTCTACCTCTTCTTCGCCTTCCCTCCATCTCTTCAGCTTTATCTTCTCCTTTGTTCGTCTCTCACGCAGACGCTGCCGGTGCAGAAATTTGTCCTCTTTGTCCCTCTCTTTCATTTCTTCTCTCAGTTTTGCATACCGTTCTTTAACTGCAATCACATATGCAAACTTTTAGTACTAGCAGCATATGATAAATCATTACCCACTCAACCAAATTAATTGTTACAAGATATGCAAAATTGAGCTAGTACTAGATTTAGCATTTAATTTCTTATGAACATAGGAGTTTGTGCTCAATTCCATCTAAAAATCAAATGCTTGAAACTTCTAAAGAAATATGATACAAGTGGAACACACCTTTATCAGGGTGAAGTGCCCCATCACCACTATCTGTATCAGCTAAGGCAGCTAGTGGGGGGATTACATTTCCCTCCTCATCATATTTAACCCTAGTTCCAAGTGGCCTATGCACATTGATCTTCAGCTTCTTCTTTTTCAAAACCCTGGTGGCTAAGCTGTAACAAGAGTTAAATCAATATCAGCACTAGGGATGGTTAACATCAAAACCCAGATGCAAAATTGAAAATTATTCAAGCTTCAACATCAAAAGGGGGAAATTTAACATACTCAGCAGGTTTGTTTCCCTCCACATCTATCAAGGACGGCTCCTTTGGCAAGAGAACATCATCTTCTATTTCCACATTTGATCTATCAATACTCTGCATTTTTCTGTTAACTTTGGATCCATTCTCAAGCCCATTCTCTTGTTCATGAACAAATTCTAGAGATGCTTTTTGCCCTGTCCGTTTCTGACTTATGAAGCGGATCTTCGGGGTCATGGGTAGACCCAGAGATGCAGCAAATTCTTCAATAGGTAATTTGGACACATCAAAGACATCTTTGTCCTGCTGTAGATGTATAGACTTCAGGTACGTGATAAATGCCCTTTTTGCTAAATGCTGCATATCAGGATACTTAACCAGCAATGATGACAATAGCTCAGATATTGGTTGGAATTTTTCTGTGTTCGCCTGACAAGGGCAAAAAAAAAAAAAAAAACTCCTTGTAAGGGATAAGCCTTTCCTGTTTTCTTTATTTAATGGAATAGCCAGAGTAGATGAAGTAAACTTAAGATTGCAAGATATCCTGTATGCAAATTAATAAAGAGTATCATAATCTGACTCCAAGAGACATTCACAGTTCCCCCGCACAATACCCATCTCCACACATCCTGAGTGTGCTCATATTCCAACATAAATCAATTTATAATGAAGAATCTCTTGCTGCGGTTAATGCTTAGCACACAAGCTGAAACCAGTAAATTAACTGGAAGTAGTTGAGAGATTACCACACAGGTATCGGTTTTACAAATTTAACATAATCATAATTTAAAATCCTTGTAGAAATTACCAATGGTTGCTTAGGATATTGGTAATAACTTGGTAATGTAAAGCTTTCTAGACTAATCATGCAATACTTCAGACTAAGACCCTGAATGCATATTAGCACAGTCAACTTGAAACTGAGCTAGAACACAGCTATTCACCTTTTTCAATTGAATTGGTATTTTAGGTTCAACTGCTTGTAATTTTGTGAGCATTTCCTTTTCTGATGGCAAGAGGAACAATACCGACTTCCCCTCCTTGGTAAAGCGGGCAGTGCGACCAACTCTGTGAATGTAAGCCGGAATGTCTTCTGGGCAGTCAACCTGAAAGTACATAAAGCAATTACAAGACAATTCTCTCACAGCAGACATAGCCACAAAATTACTACTCACCTGGACCACCCAATCAACTGCTGGGAAATCAAGTCCTCTGGATGCCACATCAGTTGAAAAGAGAACTGAAGTTTTTTCACAAAACTCTAAATACACTGCCATCCTTACATTTTGCTTCATCCGTCCATGCAGACATTTCAAAGGGATTCCAGGGCGAAGCTTCTTGAATGCTTCAAAGACAAATTTAACCTATTGAGATCAAATAAAGAAACATGCAAGAAAGTCAATCACTAGACGGAATTTTCACAAAGCAATAACTATAAAAAAAAATACATTAGCCATGTAAGTCAGAATTATGTATACGTTAAACACCAGCAAAGCAGTATTATGCATTAAAATGGATCAATCAGCCCATAACCTATGAGACCCTTGTTCACGTGGTTCATGTTATGGTTGCCATTCTAATCAAATGGAGCACTTTATCATAGATGTTATCCAAGAGCTTGAAATGTAACTCTCCTAGCCTTCACAATCTATCTTGTGTCACATTGAATCATTATGGGAACATGGAGATCATCATGCATTTCTTTAATCATTCCATCACATAATTCACAGCTCTACCTTCACTGGGACTCTTATCTCTTCATTTGACACTTACTACTAGATATGTAGACGATATTATGCAGTACGACAAAAATAACTAGAGCAAAGCCCATCTAAAGGAATGTCTCTAGCATTAATGTAAACTGATTGAGCATCACTTCACCACACTTTCTTCTTCACCTCTAGTGTTGCCTTGCCTATTTAGAAGTACTTGTTGCACAGAAGCATGCGATGCATAGTTCATGTCAAGCCAAAACATAAACCAACAAAATCCAAGCAGAACCATCAGAAGCTTTGTCTTGGCAAAGGTGATTGTTCCCAGGACATATCTCCTAGTAAAACACAATAGAAGACTAACAGAATTTGTGTAATTCTATTGAAGATATGTCACAACTTTCTTCTGCAAACTACACCTTCCTACTCAGCAACAATAAGCTGAATCCGAATCTTTTGAAACACCAACAAGGCAGAAGATGTCTAGTCAGGAAAAGATTACCCGATCAAATGCAGCTCTAGCCAGGAAGATATCGCTCAGTTGTATTGGATCTTGGATCCATACCCAGGATGGAAACAAGATCAACTGTTATATACAAGCTCAAGGGTGACAATGAGCCAAGCATTGCAGAAGCAATTAACGCACCGATGGGCAGTCAGATAATGCCAGTAATAAGCATAATATGGACCAACATATAGCACAGATACAAAGACTTCAAGTTGGTAAGTGCAAATTGTAGCAATTAGCCTCTTAGCTCCTCCATTTGAGTTCAAATTCTAATTTTGAGTTGGATAAAAATTAAACACGCTGTTTTAATGATTAAAAATATCCAAGCATCGCTTCTTATCAATTGTTATCATTATTTAGAGTTGGATAAAAATTAAACATGCTGTTTTAATGATTAAAAATATCCAAGCATCGCTTCTTATTAATTATTATCATTATTTCATTTTTGTCATGATCTTAGTAGGACTTAAATTAGTAGCTTTAGAGGCCAGCAAGGCATTAAAATAATTTTAGTAATCTGGCAGGAGAGTAGATGGGATTTTAAAAATACTGACAAAGGAAACAAAGAAGGGACGTGACCTTCTCATTTCCTTATATTCTTCTTCTTCTGCTTCTTCCCTTCTTTTCTTTTTGCTATCTAAAATATGCAGCATGCTGCAGTCTAATTTCAAATAATCAGATGTGAACTCTCACCATGCAAATATCCAAGTTACAGCAATTAGTTGAAAAAGTCAGATTTATTTAAACATCTGTTGACCCAACACCACTCTTTGTGTGGTCAATTAGCTTCTCGTTGTTCATAACTCAATTTACATTATCACTTCTCCACACTTTCCAATCTCCAATACCTTCAAAGGATTATCAATAAACTCCATCTGTTCTATTTTGCCTCCTTGTTAGAACTCTAACTTCATACAGCAAGTTAATTAGCTAGTGGTCACACTAACTAGTGTTCCACTACTTGTTCTTGCGGCTTCCTCAAGTATTTAGCTCCTCCTTACAAAGGAAGAAGCAAAGTATAGTGTTATTTAGCTCCTCCTTACAAAGGAAGAAGCAAAATATAGTGTACCTTGTTTGACCTCTGAGACCAAATATGAGGCTTGCTAAACATTGTTATAGAGTTTGAATGTTTCCATTCCTTCTTTTGGTCCATCGTTCCGTACAAATGCAAGTGTTGTTCAAATAGACAATCTTTAAAACCATGATGCCTATTTTGTATACACTATTTGACTTCACAACCAATGTGTTATGTACAAAGTCTCAAACTCTAGGTTTATAACTTACCATGAGTTAAGAAATAGGATGGGTAAAAAGATGTACATGCGAGTTCATAAAACTGCATAATGCATGAAACTATACCACATTCCATGGAATAGTAAGTCATGCCAAAACAGCAGATTCTCTTAACTATAGCAAAATGAAACATACCAACACTTGCATAGTTACCATCATTAAATCACATTTATGTGCATAAAAAAAGTTTAATTGTTCTTATGGCTTCCTTGAATATTTAGCTCATCCACAAAGGCAAGTATTACACTTTTGTCCTACATCTGAGACCAAATATGCCAGCATCATTATTGAAGTTGCCAGTTATCATTTCTTTTCTTGGTCTATTGTTCCATGAAAATGCACGTGTTGTTGAAATAGACAATCCTCAATGCAATAATGCCAATTCTGTATATAATCTTTTGCTTCACAACCAATAAGCTAGATAGGAAAATTCAAGCTCTGGGTTTATAACTTGCTAAGAGTTAGCAACGAGAAGGGGGAAGGGTTAAAAGAAATGCAGGTATAAGATGTACATGTGATTCAATAAGCTGCATGGTGCATACCACATTCCATGGAAGCACAATATTAAATCATATTTATGGGCAATGGTATAAATAAACATAGTGAATTACCTGCTTGCAGCTTGAAAGAAACACAAGCATCTTTGAGTGAAGATTAGCTTTGATGAAGCTCCAGAGCATATTTAACTTCTGGTCAAGTGGAACTATCATAGCTATCTGTTTCAGTCGTTCAGGTGTTGCTGTCACAGATTCTGCATGCACACTAATATACTCTGGGTCTTTTAAACTGAGCCTTGCCAAGTCCTTAACTGACTTTGTTTGGGTTGCAGAGAAGAGCAAGCTTTGTCTCTGTTTCGGAAGTTGAGAGATGATTGCATCTAATTCCTTCTTAAAACCCGCATCAAGAATACGATCTGCCTCGTCAAGCACCAAAACCTGTCTCTCAGCCAGGAATATAAAACATGATCAACAAAAATATTTTCTTCAAATTCTTTATGATGAATGCAAGAACTATTTAGATATTGACCTGAAGCTGTGAACATTCAAAATTTGGAGTCTCGTCCATGTGCTGGAGGAGTCGACCAGGTGTGCACACCAAAATGTTTAGACTATTAACACGTTCTTTCTCTGCATCAACATCTTTGCGGCCACCGATTAAAAGCCCTGCACTCAGATTATGGTGCTTTCCTACGGTTTTCAACTCCTCAAAAAGTTGTCCAGCCAATTCTTTTGTAGGTGATACTATAATGCTTCCAACCCCATCTTCGGGGCCCCATCTTGCTCTGTATAACATTTCTATAACCTGTAAAACAAACAACATTGTTATTCATTTCAGTCAGAGATGAGTGCTGATTCGTACTTAAAAAAAGGAATTGAAACACCCATGAAAAATATGAAATCACTTAAAAAAAAGTTTTATATTAGGCATTATCTAGTAAACTTTTGAGGCTAAAATACAGAAAGGGGTTATAAAGATTCACTGTACAGCTCACAGGCACTTGAGATAGAGCATATGATAAAAAAAAAACAGAACTGTTGTAACATATTGATATTTTGACAACAGAGAAAACCTAGTAGGATTAAAACATGTAACAATCAAACCCTTGAACATTATTCAAAGTTAAAACAAAAAAAGAAATGTCCACTATATTAAAAGATAAACGGTCCACAAAAAGGCCAGAAAAAAAAGAAATTTTGATTGCTTAATACTCTGAAATATCATACCGGGATGATGAAAGCTAAAGTTTTTCCAGAGCCGGTCTTGGCAGCACCGAGGATGTCACGACTGCACAATGAGTGGGGCAATGATGCGCGCTGGATTTCGCTCATCTCAGTGTACTTTGGTGCCAGGCCGTCCTTGGTCTTCTGGGAGATGGGGAGCTGATGAAAGAGCTTGCAGCCAGCATATGGAGAGAAGCCGCCAGGGATCTGGCCAACAGGAGCAGTGGAGGGCGGCGGAAGGATGGAGAGGGGGTTGGTACCAGAGTCAGGCTTCATGGCCTCGATCCATGATTCAAGAAGCTCGATCTCACATGCCTCTGAGAGCCGCCGTTGCTTGCTAGAGAGGGAGTTCTTGAATTTTGGGCGCCGCATGGTTTTTGGATGGGAGGAGGGGGAACCGAAGGACAAGATTGCTAAAAGTCCTACTATGAGAGAGAGAGAGAGAGAGAGAGAGAGATTAAGAATATCGCTATAAGCAATGTTTTAAAAACCGAACCAATCTTCGAACTAGAAAAGGAAGAGCATCAAAGGTCAAAGGTTCAACTAGGGTCAAATCGAAGGTTGAACCGTGATGACATAATAAATAATTAAATAATAATTAATTGATGAAAAATATTTTAAAAATAACAAAATTATTTTGAATTATCTAAAATAACTAAAAAATTCAGAAAAAATATTAGACATAATTAAATTAACTCTTATTAATAAGTCCATAAATTAAAACTTCATAACTCCATAATAAAAAGATAAACAAAGAAAAGAGTTTTACCAAAATGATTAAAAATCTAAAATACAAACAACATTGACCATGCCACACATTATAGCAAAGTGGTTCCAACACTCTTACAAAATTCTAAATTAGCTAATAACTAAAATCACCACAACTAAAATTAACACCAAATTTATCATCAAATCTAATAACATCATTTTCCATTTCCTGCACAAATGATTGATTTTAATGTAGCAAAACTCCAATTTAATTGTCATTAATGAATACAAAGAAGAACAGGCCAATCATCACTTAAAGATGCAAAAGTAGTAAGCAAATTATAATGACAGATAATTAATTGGAGAGATTGTACATAAAAATTGAATAATCATCTCTTAGACATTCTGTCAAACATGTATCAAGCAAAAGTAATGGACATGCCTAGAAAATACATATGCCCTTAAATCAATTAATAGCAAAGAACATTCATCCATTTTCTAATTCAGAATTGGAAAATTCAGCATATAAATCATGCAATACATCAGCAGATCAAAACAAAAAAAATAATAAATGATATGAAACGTATGATAATTTTTTCAGTAATTGGAAAGTTCCGCGCATAGAAAGGAAGACTTTAAAGCTAAGGTTGCTGTTTTCTCAAAAAACAAAATGATCAGGGCTCAAAGGCATCAAGGAGAGGCTCAGTTTCAAGGGATGGCTTCCTAGGTCGTTTAGGAAAACAAATTCTACTATGAATGCATGCAACATAAATATTATTACCACTATTCCTGAAATTGTAATAAGCTTAACTTCTGAAAATAATGTAGACGAGAAGATCAAGCAAACGCATGGGAAACTTTATATTGATGATTTTAGATGTATCAAAATAGTGGAACTCTTGGAACACCTGGTTGCTTGTTCTTTATCATGTCATTTATGATTGGGGCATTAAAACAAATCGGTAGAGAGTGCAAGAATCAAATAGGTACAAACAAAATCAAATAAAGTACAAATAAATAAAAACATGTGTCACAACAAAACCCAACAAAACACTTCTAAGAGGGGAAAAACAAGGAAAAATTTTGAAGAAATGAAAGAGAGATATCACCGAACAGCCACTCTTTCCCACTGTCGTGCAGTGAAGCTGGGAGAACCAGCAACCATTAAATGTCCGCTTTCTTTTTTTTTCCCCGTCCAAGACAGGACTAGGAAGGAGGGAGGGGTGAAAGGAAAGCAGACATGGATGAGTTGCAGAAGAACAAAGCCAGCATGCTCGCAATTCAATTCTATTTTTGTTTTGCACATCATTATATACTTTGTAATTCTAGGTCAGAATCCACTGAGCTTTTGTTTCTCTTGCAGATTCATAAATAATTTACTTAGGAACACCTTGGTGCCTCAGGAGAGTGAGGAGGTCCATCCCAGTGGAGTGGGATGCCATTGTAGGAACCCTCAGTTGGATGCATTAAAAAGAAGAGAACTCTCCTACCTTCACTGGAATTTAAAGAAGAATCATGGCTACGAGAAGAAGAAGCAGCAGCCAAATTCAAAGGAGGTTTTCAAGCATTCGACAACAGAAAGAAGAGTCTTTGCATCAAGAAAACGAATCCAAAATTAGAATAGTAAAAGCCAAAACAATTTATGATTGAAATAACCAAACTCTTCAACCGATTTCAGAAAAGAAAAATCAGATATCCAGGGAATCCAGAGCCGACCTGGAAGCCGAAGGTCGCTGGTGGTGATGATCGACGGACGAAGACGCCGGAGCTCGGAATACTGTGGAAACCCTTAAAAGTCTCGGGGCTCCTCTCCCCTGTAGCGGCCGGAGACTTCGCGCTACCAGGAATCGAACGGAAGAGGGTTCGGCGGTGTGCGAGGGTTCGGCGGTGTGCGAGCGGCAGGCTAAAAACGCCGCGTTGGGTTATTAAAACAAATAATAATAAAAGAAAACCGGCTGGTTATACAAACCCAAGACCAGCTCACCGGTTCGGCGAATAAAGCGGCGGTTCGAACGGGTCTTGCGGGTTTTCTCCGAAACGGGTTTTAAAAGATTTTCGGACCGGCGGATGGATTGGTTCCCAATTAGCACGGTCGAAACGGCCGGAGAGGTGAGATCCAAGTCTCAGCCTGATGTAAGCCCAACCCAAACCCAAACAAACGAATTCACAGCAATTTATTTAGACCAAAAGTTAAATTGTTAAAATTAATTTAAGATTTACTACCACATAAAAAGCTATTCTCAAACGTAAATAAAAAAAAAAAGTATATAATTTAAAAAGCCTCTTACATCCTAAAATTTTAGTATTAGGTTCGAATCGTATTCAAGTATAATTAAACACCATTACTTTGGATCTTTTTAGGCTTAAGCTTTAAGCCAGCTTTGGGTCAATCTCAAATGCAATCCTTTTTGTTTTTATTTTCTTTAACTTTAACCCTAGAGTTGACCTGAATTAGTTCGAACTCAACTCATGTTTCAACCCAAAGTCGAGATGGTCCAACCCAAGCCCACTTCTAACCCTAATTGTTATCCCAATTTATAAATTTGATAACTAATTCGATACAAATACTATTCTACTTCACATAAATTGCTTCATTATTATGTATGTATATACACATGCATATATCTACACACATATAATACATATGCATATACTTAAATAAATAAATAAGTAAATAAGTATGTATGCGGTGCATGTGTACATAAGCGCATGTATATATTATTAGTTTTATTTGTATATATTTAAAAAATAATATGTTAAAGCATGCATAGTTTATACTTTAAAGTAAAATGTATCATTCAATTTATGATTCATCACTATCATGCTTGTTTGTGATTCGATTTTTGAAGGATGTATTGAATGTTCTTCTAATAAAGTAAAGTTAATTTTTGTCTTATGCATGACCAATCCATTAAAAAATCAGATCTAAAATCAGGTAATAAAAAATATTTATCAGGTTTAAATCATGTTTGAGTATCCAGATGTTAAAGATTAAGCATGAAAAGTAAATTGAGTTAAATATGCTAGGTGCTACATTAAAATAGGAAAAAAAATTGTACCATCAAAAAAAAAAAAAAAAAATACAGATGCTTTTTAGCTTAGTTAGGTTTCATTGATATGTTTGTTGCATTGGTGCAAGCAATTGGCTTGTGAAATTATTGTGAGCAAAACATGTTCTAACACATGATCTCAAATGTTTGCTTTTGGTCCATCTAAGTTTGATTTCAGGAAGCCTCTGGTAGGTGATGTCTCTGGTCATGTTTCTCATTGCTGACCATTAGCAGTCCCTTGTTTTCATCTAATGATATATATTCATGCACACAAGCAATGAGATTCCTACAGCAAAGAATCTGGCAAATTACATTGGTCTTGCAACACTGACTCATGTCTAAGTTAGTGGGGGAACTGGATTCAAATAAAAATGGGATAATAATATCACTTAAAATTCCTTTTTGATCCACTAAAATCTGCTATATAACCAAGCAACAACTCATGTCTAATCATTCCTTCAACAGCAAGGCAATACCAGTATCAATGTCAAGCAAAATCAAGCAGTGGGCTACAATGGCTTGACTTCAGGTTTTTAATTGAACAAGCATGTTATCTAGCTGAGATGAAGCTTGGAACCATTCTTATGATCTTGGAGTGTAATGGTTGCTTTGTTTGTGAGTTTATAAATACAATGCGGCAAAATAACTTAGGCTTTCACATTTTTCTCAAAAAAAAATAAAAAAAAATGTTTTCACTCGTTAGTTTTGCATTTGTGGACCTCTAAACCTTTCCAGACTAATTTCACGTATTCAATGTTCCATGTTCTTGCTTCGTATGATGACCTTTCCCCCTCATTTTTAACTCGGATGGATGGTTTAAACTTAGTCCATTAGAACCCTAAATAAATCATTAGCAAGTGTTGTTGTTAATTTAGCTAAAGAGAGTTAGTGGTTTTCAAAAAGGTTGGCTATAATGGCAAGATAGAGTTTGCCTTGAGGTCCACAAGCCTCATATAGACATGTTTCATAAATAAAGAATATGAGTCATAGTTTATATTAAATACTTTAGATATTTTCATAGCTAAGAGAATATCGATTATAATCCATATAAAACGTTGTAAAACCCTCGTCTATATAAATATGTGTAGCCATGATCTTTAGGATAACTTATAGCATTATTAAGAGATTCGAAAGAGAATTCTGTTGGGTACAAGAGGGTTTAGGGTTTTTTGAGGAAGACTTAATATCTTCAATTATTTTTTCTTAATAAAATTCTTTTCATCTTTATCAAGTGGATGTAGATCTATTTGATCGAACCATCATAAATTCCTTGGTGTTTTATTTTTTTCTAATTTTTTTTCCTTTGTTATAAATCGGTGAATCTTGTGCGTGTTGCAATAATGCATGTGGCCACCACAATGATTTGAGGTATAGGTTAAGCTTTTTTATATAAAAAAAAAAAATAGCATGTAATGTGCTAACATATCTATCTCATGAAACTGTTTAAGATTTATTTGTCATCTTATGTTATTAATGTCGATAAGCTCTAGTCATCTCATGACCAACAAAATTACTTTAAAAATATTGCATTTTTATCATGAACATACTTCATATACGAACTTAAAAGAGTGCTTACTTGGGATGCTTGGTATTGAATCTATTTCTTAAAAAAGTTAGTTTCTAAATCAAATTTATTCATGTTCTTAACTTAAAAAGTATTTTTTGGTACATTCGATGCTTGACGGTCATCTTTTATGGATAAAGACACTATATTTGAGAGATATAGAGCAATCCTACACAAGAAATTAAAAGCATTTCTCTTTTTTTTTTTTCTTGTAGTGGTACTTCTTAAATGACATAGCAAAATACAAAAGTTTTCAAAAAATTAAAAAAATACTTGTTTATTTAAAACTTGTATGAGGGCTTCTCCTGAGTAACAATAAATGTACCTTTAAATAACTCAAAATCCAACAACATCAAGATACATTTTATATAAGTTTACCAAGATTCCAAGCTCTCAAGGAGGAACATAATTAGAAATTAATAAATTGAGAAGCATAGCCACAATTAGCCCCTTTTAAATGGTATTAAGATATGTATTATGAAACAAAAATTCAAGAAGTATAACCACTTTTATATTGTATTGACATTTTGTATCAGAGTTTTTAAATAAGATACTCAAAGATAAAAAAACAAGGGAGGATGTATATTTACTCATATTTATTTCTAATATTTGAAATTACTATTTCAATTTTAGAAACTTGGTTGGATACTTTGATTTTATTTTTTATGTCAGAGCTTCAATAAGGTTTTCATATATATATATATATATGAACTCCATACGGATTATCATTTACTGCAATCATAATAAAGGTCTTAGCACTTTTCTCATTATTATATTTCTTTTTAAGCTGTGTTAAGATTTTATTTTCTCTTAATTTCTGTTTATATAATGAATGATTGGACCTATGGCTTTAAATTGATGAAAAACTCCTAACTAGCTTTTTTTTCCTCTATCCAAATGAAAATAGATGAATCTTAAAATAATACTTGGTCCAAGCCAGTAGAACTACAATTTAATGGTCACCTTAAGCAACTACTTGAATGGTATCATCTATTACCATTCAAGCAACGGTCAAGATTTAATTCTGATCAGAACGAGCTCTTTGAAGGAAAAATAGAGTATGAAAGTTATTAATTACCTCCTCCTATTTAAAATATAAAATTTTTTAAAATAAACTTGAAATGATTGATGACACTGCATAAAGATGTTGAGTTCAAACAAACCAAATTATTCTCGATATAAAAAATTACTTTAAAAAAAAGAGGGTACGAAAGATAAAGATTAACCCTCTATAATTAAAATTAAAAAAAATTCAGTGGCAATAAAACAATCCAAAATGACTAATAATTTCACTTAAAGAAGCTTGGTTTGAGGTAAACAAAATAATTCCTTATATAAAAATTATCAACCAAAGAACATAAGCTATCCTATTTTAATGGAGTAAGATTTTCAGAATATTATATTTTTTAATCACATTCATTTGTCTAAAGTAAACACTAAAAAGTTTTCTACTAAAGGTGTTGATATCTTTTTCTGACCGTCACGCCAACAAACGAGATTTCTTCTTCATGAGCACGATAGAATAACTTTTCAATCGGATAATTATCTTTCTGCACTTAAAGAAGGAACGTTAGGGACTCAGGGTTTTTCTCTGAGAAAAACCCTTTAATGCTTAAGATAACAAGATGGAAACATATTCTAGACATATCAGAGGGAGAAGCATACATTCTCTAGACCTTCTGGTGGAACACTAGGGCTATGTTTGATTTAGCTTAATTCCATCTAATCTTAGTAGATGAATGTGCTAGAAAATCCACTAGACCATCTGCTTGGAGACTTCATACCCAATATAGAATTCCATATCATATAATCACTCATAACATCATTCCTTGTGATTGGAGATAGTCATAGGGACCATGTGTCAGAGCCTTTTGAGGATGCCTAGGGCTCAAGTAAAGAGAAGAGAGTAGAGAACTTGTTTTACATGGGGTAATGTGAGCTATATTTGTAGACGTTTGAAGAAATTTTACTCTGAGTTAGATTCTTTTATTGGATAACTCTTATTAAATTCTAATCCTTAAGAAAATCAGCTAGCCAATTCCTTTTAAGTTCGAGTTTGTTGTTCCTTTTATGATTAAGTTATTTTATATAACGAGAGTCCTACTCCTAGATAAAACTATATCCTAATAGAAGTTAGCCAACTAATTCCTTATGAGATTAGCCTTATTATATATAAGAAGAGTGCCAAGCAGACTTGAACATGATGGTTATTACAGAGGAGTCATTTTCTTAATTAGAGTTCCTTGGTATTTGACTGTGCCCCATATCATCAGTTAGCTAGCCAGATTACCTTACATCAAAAAGAAATACTAATATTTTTTAATTTATCTATTGCGACTAATTTGGAAGGAAAGGAATGGCTTCCTATTTCAAGATCTACATATTGTTCTCATAAAATTGTATAGGCAAGCTTATACTTATTTATGAAGTATTTACGTATCATTAAGAATTGTTCTGGCAGATCTTTTAACACATAAAGTGATAGTGGTTTTAAACATTCCTCACAATTTATTCAACAACTAGTCTCTTGACCATCATCTCAACCACAATTTCTCAAGATTAATTTTGATAGCTCAATACACACAACTACTGCTAAAGCTAGTTTTCTTATTCGAGATAGCTCAAAGCGATCTCTATTAGCTGGATTAATCGCTCTTTCAAAAGCTTTTATTTTATCTATTGAAGTCACGATAGCATAGCTATTTTTGAGCTTCTTTGAAAGATTACTAAGCCATAATGATGGCACGGAGTAATGTAAAATATGCATTTAAAATTAAAGATCACTTAGCCATGATGATGGCATGTATTAATATAAAATATGCATTCAAAATTGGGATAACCACACGTTATCAACCAACAGATTTTCTTTAGCACTAAACCTTCCCCTCAAAAAAAAGAAAAAAAGAAAGAAAAAAAAAAAATCATTTTTCACCTTTATTTCCTTAATAAACTTTTATGTTCGATCTCCTCGGCAAATATTGCGTTTGTTTGCCGCAAATCTCCCGAAGACTCCGCCCGGCTAGCTGGCTTGCAGGCTCGCAGCGCGACTCTCGAAGTTCAAGTCAAGAGTCAAAGAGTCACCCGGGCTTTACCCAGTCGGCGTTTTCGCGGTTCCCCCTCCAAAAAGGGGACGGCGCAGTGTCACTCCCGAAAATTTCTACAACGCTAGGGTTATTATTTCCATTTCCTTTAAAACCCCGAACCCTTTCCCAACCCCATGTTTATTTTCTCCCGACGGAACTCGCGAGCTCCTCCCGAAAAAAAGAGAGAAAATAAAAGGAAAGGGTTGCGAGGGGAAAGGAGGCAAAACCGGTTCGAAGGTTCTCCTTCGTCCCTTCTCTCTCTCTCTAAACATCTCGCCCGCTCTCCAGCCAGGCGACGCCGAAGCTAGGGTTTTCGGATTCGTTCTTCGATTTCTCTCTATTCCGTGCTCTTTGATTCGTGTCTGGTTCGAGAGAGCGCGGCCTTGGCATTGCTAGGGTAGGCGCGTCACGCGTGCTTGATTCGGGCTCTCTGCTGCCATGGCCGGGAAGCTGAGGGATTTGAGCCAGCCGATCGACGTCGCTCTACTCGATGCAACCGTTTCTGCCTTCTACGGGACGGGATCGAAGGAGGAGGTGGGCATTCATTTCCTACCTCTGGAATTTTCTTCTGCTTGCTTGCTAACTTTTGGTTTTACTTTCCTTATTTGGCTGGTCACGGTGGAGTTCGGCTGTTCATCTTGATGGTTTCTTTCTTCCGGGGGAAGTCGTCGGATAGTATGCTTATGCATGCGTTTACCGTAATTATTTGACTTCTGATCACAGTTTGAGATTAAAGACGACACTTTTCTAGAAATTCCTGGTTCTTTTATTCTTTTTTCAACTAATTGTTTAACTATCTTGTTTGTTACGTGATTTTCGGAAGAAGGTCATCCTTGGACTCTAGTCGTGTTTCAGACGATGGAAACCAGTTTTTTTTTTTTTTTTTTTCCCCTTCAGATTTAGCATTATTTTTATTAATTCTTTAACTACGAGTTCATGAGTTCATGCTTTGTTTTAAGGTTGATGGTAATTCAGTGACCATTTCTCGTTGGAAAAGGCAGTTTTTCCCCTATTCTTGTTGGGTTTCAGATGATAGACGGCTGCTGTTTCGAAGTTCTGGATTTCTTTTTCTACTTCTTGAACTATGACTGAATGCTTTAATTTAGGGTCGATACTGATTTAGATGTTTTTTTCCCCTTACATTAGCCTGAGGATATATCTTATGGTCACCTTGAACCTAAAGATTTATCTTTCAGTCGCCTTGAACCTACGATATAAGTTGTCTTTATTTTGGCATATTTTTTCTGCTTGGCATTGTTGGAAACTTCTTGGAACTTCCAGAAGAGTAACATGTAAACGATCCTACAACTTCTGGATTTTTTGCTGTTGATTTACATTGTAATTCATCATACGTGGTTTCTGAAGTACAGTCAAGTATATCTCATATCTTTTTCTTGATTTATTTCATTTCACCACTGATGATGAACCTTTACGTTTTTGAGATTGCATTATGAATTCCTCCTAATCTTTAGCTTCGTTCAAAGTTGTATATATCTCGTGTTGGCTAACTCTGCCTTTTGTTTTGTTGGCAGAGGACAGCTGCAGATCAGATACTGAGGGAGTTGCAGAACAACCCAGACACATGGTTGCAAGTGGTTCACATCTTACAGAACACACAAAACTTAAACACTAAATTTTTCGCTCTTCAGGTAAATGTTGCACTTCATCATGGTTGATTATATCATATAATTAAATTAACTGCTGGATTTGAATAGAAGTCATAATCAAACTTATACCACAATGTTGCTTCAGTCTTGAAACAGTTCTATATATGCCCTACTTTTTTGCATGACTTTTTTTTATTATTTTTGTGAATGTTAACAAACTGTTGCAAAGTTCAAATAAATCTATCGTTTAAATTCTCTATTTTTATGGTAGTTGTAGTATCTATAAAAGGTTTCAGGTTGTTGTTACCTTCTCGTATGGACCAAAAGATTTTAGGTTTATGAAGTAGCTTTTGAAAGAGTTGGATATGTGTAAGAAAAATGATTTTGTGTCTGGTTTGTTGGTGGGAATTTTGTTTTTAATTCCTTATGCAAGGAAGGGTGATTTATTTTTTCAAGACATGTGATAAATAGAAACATGGCTGATTTTTATAATTTGTTATGTTAAATGGATCCAGGAGCGTACTTTTATTTTCTGATAAGTGTAAAGTAAGTATTTTCTGATTGACTTGAGATGGCTTTCTTGTAATTGTTGATTTGGAAATTTATTTTCCTTCGATCCATTTTGAGGTTGAGTAAAAAAGAGTGATGGTAGGAAAAGCTTCCTAATTTTTTTCTTTTGTAAGGTGATAAGAAGAAGTGAAAAAAAATTCAGTGAAAATAACATAAAAAACATTTGACAGAAAAATCATGAAGTTTTCTGAACAAATTTTTGTATGTATTAAATCATGCAATATGAAGGCAACCTTAATGGACCAAGAGTGCTATATTACCTTCTAAATCATTTAACAATTTTTCTTTTAAAATTTAGAATTATATTATTGCGAAAGATCCCTTGGTTCTTATATCCTAAATCTACATCGCAATATGCCGAAGCCATGCTCCAACCATCATTCTTCCCTATGATTTTTCCTCTTTGTAGGTGCTAGAAAGTGTCATAAAGTATCGTTGGAATGCTTTGCCAGTTGAACAGCGAGATGGAATTAAAAACTATATTTCAGAAGTTATCGTGAAGGTATAGAGCTTATCTTGTACTTTATTCTCAGCCGGTATGAGTTGTGTTTTCTTGATAATTCTTCATACCAATAAAACATCATATATTTTCTATGCATCGCCAATCTATGTTTTCCCATGTTAATGCTCGTTCTTTCACCAGCTTTCAAGCAATGAAGACTCTTTTCGGCGGGAGAGGCTATACGTCAATAAGCTGAATATTATATTGGTTCAGGTAAATTGCTGGCTTGTGAACTTTTTGTTCTAGACATGCTATTTATCCATTATAAATAATTATTGTATTATAGCATAGAGAGTGAGGAGCTGGAACCTTTCTTTTTCTGTTGTGCTATGTTATATCAATTATTTATACTCATCCGAACGGAGGATATTACAGCAATCACTTCAATTCTGAAGCTTTGATTGTACCTTTCTACATATGCTGCATACAAATCTTAACATTCAGAATTAGTTATTAGGTTTTGGTACATATATGCTTCTGAACTTCTTTATTTTACCATCCCTGGAAATATAGGTTCTAAAGCATGAATGGCCTGCCAGATGGCAAACTTTTATTCCTGATCTTGTATCAGCAGCAAAGAGTAGCGAAACAATCTGCGAAAATTGCATGGCTATATTAAAGGTATTCATCCTTATCTCCATTTCTTTATTTTAAAGGCATGCTATCTCTTTTGAATTGTGAATCAACAAAGATCATCAATCATGCAGCTTCTGAGCGAAGAAGTTTTTGACTTTTCAAGAGGAGAAATGACTCAACAGAAAATCAGAGAACTTAAGCAGTCATTAAACAGGTAATACATAATGGTGGATATAAGCACTTATTTTTCTGCTTTGCTTGTAAACAATATTTTCCAAATTTGTTGTGTTGCAGGCAAACTTCAAGAATCTTATTACTTGGATGTTTGCTAATTGAGTGCTCTCCATTTCATTAGCCAAACAAGACTTAGCGAATTGGCAAGTGTTGGGTTGAACACCATTCTCTAAATGTCATTAAGTCCAATTCCTACTATGTCTAAGGCAGTCATTCCAGCTAGGAGTGAGCCAACTGAAATTGTCAGTTATCACATGATCCCGCATGAGATAAATAATGATGTAATCTCTTTAAATGAATTCTTATGGTATGGTTGTCTTTTGCTAATGTGGGTCATGACTACAACAACAACAATAACAAAGCTTTAATCTCAAACTAGTTGAAGTTGCCTATATGAATCCTTTATGTGTGTCATGACTATTTTGTATAATAATTCATGTACCCACACCCCATGCCTGGTAAAGCTAATTTAGGTGTTCACTTATCAAACCAACATGTGTTTATAATTTGCACAAGCAAAACTCGAAAGCTTGCAAATAATTATCACTGTAGTGTAAAAGTGAACTTGCATTCTATTTTTAATACCTTTCATTATTCTAAGTTATACGCCTACAGGTAGGTTAAAGACCAATTCATGAGAACTGGGAGTGTAGAAAAATTGTATGTTAATAATGGTATCTTTAGAACTAGATAAGGAGCAGCCAAGGTGTTAACCTGCATGATGAGAATGGAAAATTCTCAACAATACATGCCAAAAAGTCTGAAAGTTGTGAGCATAAGGAAACACCATTCAGCTGATAAGCATATTCTTGAAGGTGGACTGCTAGTGACAAGATATATTCATGTGGTTAAACTTAATCGCACAATGGGAAGGCTGGCAATGTTGTATGGTTCAGAAAGTTGGGTGGTAGAGAGGGTCATGGAAAGCCAATTATAATTGGACTAGAGATGAAAGTATTGAGATGTGCAATTGAAGAAAAAATTGGAAGATTACAATGAGGAGTGAGTATATGTATTAGAGGAGCTGTATGACGTGCACCAACTAAGATTAAAGTGATGGGTTGCTGATTGAGAAGCCATGTGCAGCAAAGATCCGATGAGGCTCTTTTAAGGCTTTAATCTCTGTTGAAGGATTTAAAAAGAAGCTGTAAGTATTTAAAAGTTTTCTGTAACATCAGAGATGGCCTTAAATAGAAATGGTTGGCGAGTGAGGATTTGTGATGCTGACCGTAAATAGTTGGGATACTTGTTTTTCACCATCGTTGTTTTTCTCCTACGGTGAAATGTTGCTATCATTGTGCTGTAGTGTTAATATTATACCATATTTTTTGGATAATTGTATATCATGGATGCTCTAGGCCTGAAGCATGAGTAAAGCAATCTTTCTTAGTAGGTGATCTCTGAAATAAAACTTCAGAGTGATAATGCTTGTATCCTTAGCCTCATGATTTTTTGTAATCTTAGCCTTATCATGTTTATGTTTTTCATCTTTTATCAGATAACTTACCCAATATTTATTTGATTTGTAAACAGTGAGTTTCAACTCATTCATGAGTTGTGCTTATATGCACTATCTGCATCTCAAAGGACTGAGCTTATACGTGCTACTCTAGCAACACTGCATGCTTTCTTATCATGGATCCCTCTGGGTTATGTATTTGAGTCTCCCCTGGTTTGTCATAGAAATTCCCTTTTTTATGATCAACAAGTTTGCACTAAATGTGTTGCTTTTGTTCTGAGTTTAGTTCAAAGCTGATACATCTATTTTTTCTCAATCTGTGATAGCTGGAGACACTCCTGAAGCTCTTCCCTGTTGCATCATATAGGAATCTTACTCTTCAATGTTTAACAGAGGTACGTGTTTTCTATATCTTTCCTTTAGAGTACAGTATCTTTGTTTGTCCATTCTGTATACATTGTGATACCTTAAAGTCGGATAGTGTATGTTGTCTCTTGAGCATCTGTTACCATGTAACGGGGCAGCAAATACAGATACATGTTATAGAACCAAAAACATGCCCCTTTTTGAGGAAGATTTGAGATATGTCTCTGATAAGATTTGTGCATATGTTGTGCATGGTGTATGGATCGTTGTATCTTGTTCTCTTGTTATATGCATTTCTGCTTGTTCCAAGACAATAGCTTTATGCTACTGTATATCCGTGGCTAACACAAGTCTGACTACTTACAGATTGCAGCTCTTCAGTTTGGTGATTTCTATGACATGCAGTATGTCAACCTGTATACCATATTTATGGTGCAACTACAGGCATGCTTTTTACTGTATTCTTCAAAAAATAAATATAAATTTACCTAGGAAGATGTTTTCTTTTTTGTGCATTGCTTTTGTTCTTGTTGAAGATGCATTATCTCTGCATCTAAGCGAAATGCTGAGACCATATTATGTTTTGCAGACTATTCTTCCACCTGGAACAAATATACCAGATGCTTATGCAAATGGTTCTAATGAAGAGCAGGTACACATTTATTAATTTCATGGTCTTTGTCAGACTTTTATTCATTGCAGACTCATGCATCTTGGTGTGAATAAGCTTCATTTCTACAGGGCCTTTCGATACGTACTGATGTATTTTCCTGTTTTGTCCCTTGTGAACAGGCTTTTATTCAGAATCTTGCACTGTTTTTTACTTCTTTTTACAAGGTAACGTGTTTTTGCTCTGTTAAATATTTTTGACTTTAGGAAGTTAATGTGCTAATGAATTGATGAATGTACTCAATTGAGAAGCTATAATTCATAAGAAGATGTTTTGTGATGTGCTAATAAGTAAACAGATGGCTCCATGACTTAAGCTGTAGTTTCAGCTAGCATAATGTCCATAATGATCCTGAATACATTTTTGGAAACTGTTGGTCTATGTTGTTATATGCAGCAACTTTTGGTTTGTGACAGATGCAGGCATTAGGCCTGAAATAAGCTTACGCCTGGCTGCCTGCCAAAGAACTTTCAGACAACAGGCATGAGCAAGGAAAAGCTGTTTGACATGGTCTTGATTATACCAGGCATAACCATACACAAAAGCTGTCATAATTTCCAGGCACAGAGCCATGATTTATGTCTGCCTCCTTTTCCTTAATGGACAAAAACACCCTCAACCACATATTGTTCCAGAAACTGTTGCCAAGTACAAGTAAATTATGGCGTAACTATTCCAATAGGCATTACTATTCTTATATCACTTTTTCTTATTTCTGATCAAACACACCTAAACTAATTTTTTTTGGCATAACTTTTGAGTTTCAAATAATTTATTTATCAGCACTGATTATGAATTTAGTTTATCCCCTATGTGATTTGTTAGCAAAGTACACTTGGGAATTTGCTTGTGGGACTTCATCTCATTAATACATTGCATATTTGATGGAGCGAAAGCAAATTTTCTGCTGCAGGCTCATATTCGAGTATTGGAATCTACTGCTGAGAACCGAGCTGCTTTGCTTTTGGGTCTAGAATATCTGATTGGTATATCATATGTTGATGAGACTGAGGTTTTCAAGGTATAACAGTTTCATACACTGTTCATTGTATAATGTTTGGGTGCACATATTGGTGAATATCTGTGCTAATTGTTCATCAAGTGAACATTGGCAGGTTTGCTTGGATTATTGGAACACATTTGTCCTGGATTTGTTTGAGTCTCATCACAATTTGGAGAACCCTGCAGTTGCTGCAAGCATGATGGGGCTCCAGGTGCACTTTTTTTTAACATTAATCACAAACATTATGGATTGCCTGGCTGTATTTGGTGTTATTTCCTGTCACTTGGTTATCTTTCAGTTCACAGCTGATTTTGCTTTATACAGTATGTTGCTTTTGTCTCTCTATTACCATATATTCTTACTGGAGGAGGTTCTGTAATTGGATCAAAGTATCGAGGCAATTTTTGTCACAGTCCTTTTCAATATGTTATATGATGGCTCTCTGTTGTTACCCTCTGTCGGTTAACTTGGGTGCAGCATCGAGCATTTCAAGTAGATCCTAAACAACCACCAACAAATGCTTTAGAATTTAAAGACAAAGGAATGAGACTTTATATATGCTCTTTAAGGATTTTTCTAATATGACCAATTGAGACCTTTTACATGAAGAAATATGATTCCTTTAATACAAGGAGCATATGCCTGGAATAATGTGTTTCAATTTAAGTGGTGAAGGTGAACCATCAAACTCTCAAGGTCCCTTCCATTGTTCCATGCAAATGACTATGCAAATTAAGTAAACTGAGGACCAGATTAAGAGAATTAATGAGGGTATGAATTTCAGTTAACTTTTTCTGGAGGTTTCAAAGTTTGTTGACTTGTTGCAAATGACTTTACATGCCCAACCAAATTCAAAGATGAAAATGAAATTCTGAACTGATGGATATGATCTTCAAGGTCAAGGCTCTAAGTTGTCTATAAACTGAAAAATATGTGTTACAGAGATGCGTTGCCTATTCAGCAAGCCATCCCAAAATCGAAACATGGTATGATGCTTATAAAATTATTGATTTGTGACAACTTTATACATAGGCAAAGGGTTTTCAAAATAAAATTATTCTTTGTTTATGGGCGTTTTAGACCTTATGGATCATACACACGAGTTTGGATTTCTATTTCTGAAACATTATCTTGGTACTGTGCGTATAGTTGTTATTGCATGTATAGTCCCTTTTTGACATTTTTTGTATTATTATTCCTCTGCCCCTGTACACACATGCATGAACTATTGGCTTAACAAAGCAGTTTTCATGCTACCTACTGTTCTGCAGGCTAATCTTCTCCCTGGGATGGTTGACGGTCTTGGTTCGCAGCTTTTGCAACGACGACAGCTTTATTCAGGTCCATTGTCAAAATTGAGAATGCTCATGACATCTCGGATGGCAAAACCAGAGGAAGTTCTGATTGTTGAAGATGAAAATGGCAATATAGTTCGTGAAACTATGAAAGATAATGATGTCCTTGTTCAGTACAAGGTTTGCTGGATTTCCTTTTTCTTTTGAAAGGACCACAGAAGCATTCTAACATTTGTTAATTACCTGCATGATCATTATTTTTAGAATCATGGATCTGATTATGGCTTTTATTTGAGAGATTCTTTTCGTTTTAACTCTGGATGACCTGTTTAATGGACATGTAGTGATTTATTTTTCAAGTAGAGAAAAATTATAAACACACCATTTGCTTGGGTATCACAAATTGGCATTGACTTGTCTCATAGCTGTATAAGGTTAGCATCTGTGATAGAATATCAGATGTTGATTGCTTTCATATCTTTTATGGATGATATTCAGATTGCCATGTGGGAGAATCGGCCCTGAGCTTTTCATTGGAGGGAAATATTTTGTATTTAACATCAAATCTACTAAAGAAGTGCTTGAATAAATACTGAAATAAGTGGAATTTTTTTTTTGTGTTTCTTTATTTTTTCTTTTAATTATTGACTCATGATCAGCTGGAAATCGCCTTTACAGATCATGAGGGAAACGCTAATTTACTTGTGCCACCTTGATCATGAGGATACTGAACAACAGGTATGGGTTGCTCTCTTTAACATCATTCTTCTAGTCTGCAGCAACTCTCTTTAGCTATAATTACTGGGAGAACTCCCTGTTGTGATTCCCTCATGAACGCATAATCATTAGTAAATAGCATGCCATGTTGACATGATAAATAAGATATTGTTCTCTTCATTCTCTCTATGTTGTGAAAGTCCTGTGTGAAAAGTAGAGTAAAGAAGAAAGACATGACATTCAGTGTAGTTGGTTGTTGCAGAACACAATTTATATTAGTATTTGGCACTGTCTTCATCTTCTTGTTGAAATCATGCTTGTATTCACTCTTTCCAGTCTGGTAATTATGTTCTGAGCCTTCGGGACAAGAAATTATGCCGGCCCAAATTTGTGCTTTCATGGCTGCATCAGGTTGTTTACTCTAGCTTTGTTAGCCTATGCCTTAATGATATTGGATCACAAATTAAACTGCACACAAATCTAGAAGCGCTTTTACAAATTTGGGAATAAAGATTGAGCCAGCAGGGTAAATATGTTCCACAGGTGTAATTAGGGGAAGTTGTAGTCTGCAGTTTTAGAGGAAATCTGCAGGCAGGGATTTAAGAAACTTGTAGATGTAAGTTCAGGGGTTCAGTAGCTGTTGTGTTGACAAATAACAATCACTACTGAAATATTCATAGAGTATGCTAAAATCAAAAATTTCATCTAACCATGACAGGCACATCCATTTGAAAAATTCAGTGATTAGGCAATTCATGAAACTGATTGTGGCATTGTTATGTAATGAACTCGATGCAGTTTTCATTTTAGATTACTCCTAGGTTTAGCAGTTTTAGTTCAGTCTTTTATATTTGACTATTTAGAACTATAAAATTTTGGGGCTGTAACTTGTGTTTTTACTGTCCTTTTTCTACTTATGTATGACCATGGGATGTCTTGACAAGGCATACCTTTTGGATATGCTAGAGGCTTTAAATAAGCTTCTTTTGATCAATCTGTCCTGTCCTGGCCTGATAGTGTGGTGATAAGATCCTGGTAGTTATCATTCTTTAGTTTTCCTTTGACATTAGTTTCATCTAAGATTTGAGCTTAGTTAAGTGGTCCCTGTTAAGTCTAAATATATTAGGGTTCAGGTTATCATAGCCCATATCTATGACTTGAAAAAGGTTAGTGAAAGTTTGTTTCATTATTCTTTTTCCTTGCTTTGCTTGCGTTGTGGATTCCATTGTAAGTAGTCTTTTGGGCTTGTGGTATCAACCCTGCATGTTAATCAGAAATCTTCATCAACCAGTTTCTGCAGATCTGATCCAAGGTTTCAAGTATTGATGCCTATGGCAGTGGTGGTGGCTGGCTGGCACTGCACATGCTCTGCTATGCCAAAAAAAGGTTAAAATTTAAGAGTCTTTTTACAATAAAATCTTTGTTATTTTGGTGGGTGCAATCCCGGCTGTGGTTTGGTGCAAACATTGGCCTTGCACAGATCCACTTCAAACTATGATCTGATTGAAATATGAGATCCAGTCCTGTTGTCGATTTGATTGACATGTTTGAGCTTCATTCACATTTTAGTCATATTTGGTGATACTGATGGTTATAGAAGTTTCAGGAAAAGCCAATAAATGGGGCTATATTAATGAGTGAAGACCAAATTCATGGTTATGTTCTGCATACTAATGAATTTAAATAAATCATCTTCAAATTTTCTCTATGTCATCACGAACTATTGGTAAGCAAACTTGCATAGTGTCTTGTACGTTGAACTTATATGCTACCTTAAGCATCATTAGTATTGTTTTGCAATTTATAAAATTAAATATTGAGAATTATCCAAACCAAACATCCAATTTCCTGAGTGTATGATTTATAATTTATAATCAATTTATTAAGATTTATCATGTTTTGCAGAATTCTTCTTTCTTGACAGAATAATATCTTAATACAGGACCCTATGAAAATCTAAGAGAAGATCTGAATATATAATCCTCTGATGATGCTGTTCACTGTCGAACATCTTGTTGCCATATTCCTGTCATATGATCTAAGTGACATCTGCCTATTCTAACTTAAGTGGCTGATTTATGAATCCAACCTGTCTTTTGAATCTTATGGTCTGCACTGCACCAATATCTGTTTACACTAAAACTCCGAAGTCACTCAAGTTTATCATGGAATATAAAATTTAAGTACATAAGAAAAAAGATCTGTATAAGTCATGTAGGTGCCCAATATGTTATTGCAAGGCCATTAATAATTGTAGAATTTTGCAGCTTCTTGTTCTTGTTTTTGTCTCTCTTATGTTCCATCTGTTTCTTTTTCATAGAACACTTGCATATTCTGCAGTTATACCTGAATATGCATTGTGATTATCTTTGTTTGATTTTTTTTTTTTTTTTACACTTGTATTTGTGCCGTATTATTTTTGGACTGCCATCAATCTCTCTAATTTTTGGAATGCTCATATTGTGGAAAGTTGTTCTGCTTTGTAACATGGTTATTTGTGTAGATGTACATTACAAAGTACGTAGGTCATATAATCTTTTGATTGGTCATTTCAGATGTTGAAGAAATTAAGTAAACAGTTAAGCGGTGAGGATTGGAGTTGGAACAATTTGAATACTTTATGCTGGGCAATTGGATCAATATCTGGATCCATGATGGAGGATCAGGTACATCACTTCAGTTCAAAATATTAATTCATGTCAACAGCATGTTTTTTGTGTTTTGATCAATATCTTTTCAATAGGTTAAAATGATGCTGATAAGCACATTTTTCTCCATTGTTTCTTAGCTTATTTCTTATCGGACATTGCTTCTTTTTTTTTTTTACCTTTTCTTTTCTTTTTAATTCTTCATCAGATGAATGGGAATGGAATTTTGAGTCTTGTTTAATGGTTCAGTTGATTGTGTTTCATTTTATATTATATTTATGCTGAATTATTCTGTAATTCAACAATAATGATTAGCTGACTATTTTGTAGCTAGTGGTCTGTTGGTCAAAAGGATAAATAATAACATGTATTTCAGCTAGGCTGGGGTCTTAGTTATTCAAAAGTGAATCTTGGAATCCATGGTTGAGTGTGCAGTTTTTTACTTTTTTTCTTCTTTTCTTCTTGTTGCTTATCCTAGCCTTGTACTCTTTACTTTTAGTCTGGCATCACATTTAGCTGGCCAATAAAAAAATCCATGTAGAACTGTCCTTGGTAATTATTATGTATCCTTGCAAATTCTACTAATTTCATTACTAACATTGATTTAATTTCTACAAGTAGTCTTCACATCCATTACTATACTGCCTTTTAGTTTGGTAGGGCAGATAAAGGATTATGCTTTGTGAAACAGTGTTTAATTGCAAGATAAGTTCTACCATGTTAGAATGCTTACAAATCCACAAAGGCCCTTAAAAATCGAGAACTTAATAAGAAAATCGAAAGTTTCAGTTGTCCCCATAAGATTCTCCTGAGGGACATTAATTGCAGTGCAATTTTTATGAATTGGTGTGTACTTTGGAGTCTTGTTGTTTTAAACCATGTATCTTTAATCTGTCATGTTGGTTCATCAGCATTGTGTCTAGCATAAGTTCGGATGCTTAGCATGATACCCTATGCTTGAAGACTAGGCAATGTTGTGCAATCACTTAGGAGTCTGCATCTAAATTTCTAATGGATGATGAAGATGGTACCTGATTGATTATTGTGGAAGCTCTGCAGTCCGCAAATCAAAATCAACACATAATTTTTCAAGCAGTAAGTCCAAAGTTTTAACTAAGGATTTCCTAACCTGGAATGATTATCAGATTCATTAATTCAATTGACATTTCCAATACCTTGTTCACCTGTTACAAGCGTAGAGGAGGCTAGCTTTCAAAATTTTTACATGGGTTTCTGTGTTCGCTAGGTTGAAATAGATTGGCATATCATGGGGGTAATTTGAATTATGAAAGACTGGCTTTTCAAGTTATTTGGCATATCAAAAACTGCATTTTGGTGGGTCACAACCTAAATGTATTAACTTGATATTAATTGGCATCACTTCCTACCTCGCAAGTAATATGCTAAGTGGGACTAATACATTGCTGTTTTTATTAAGTGTTGTGAATAATTAGCTTTACCTTTCTTTCCTTTTAAACAACCCTTCTCATCAGTTTTAGGATTGTTAACCCAGGAGTTAAAGTTGTTGCCATGATGCAATGTGCATATTGTTGTTGGCACTTCATGACTAGATATCCTTTTACATGACGATTCATTTATGTGTTTATGAGATTTAAGATTGTTCAAATTCTCAAATTAACATTGATTACAAAAGTAGAGCATGGTTGAAACTAGAAAAAGTAAGATCTGCTGGAACATGTTTACTTCTTTTTTGATATTGAGAAAATGGGTGAAACACTTACCTATGTGTGTTGATTAGTACCTGCTATTTTTATTTGTAATGTAGGATGATGTTCATTCTTTCTTTGTTATTTCAATGTTTTATCTCTATTTTTAATGTGGTGTTGTGTATTTGTGCATTTTTGTGATGCTGCTTATCCAGGAGTAGGTAGTATGACTTCTTATAAGAATCCAATACGGTAGTATGTTCAGGCTTAAGTTTTTCATGGTTTTCCTTGTAATTTAGTTCTGAGAAACTTAGGTTTTCTGTGTACCTTCACATGCAAGCCTATTTACTATTCCTTTTGTTTCTGGCAATTCATTTCATCATTTTTTAGTTTGCTTGCCTTCACTTCTGTCTGTAGCTTAACTAGTTATTTCCTTTCTGTAATTTATCAAGTTTTTTACTCTTTGTGTGGGATCTCTCATGTTGTCCATACCTTTCACCAAATTTTCAAGTAACTCAATTATGATTTTTTAATTTATGTATGGCAGGAGAATAGGTTTCTAGTGCTTGTCATTCGTGATTTACTGAATCTCTGCGAAATCACTAAGGGAAAAGATAATAAAGCTGTTATAGCTAGTAACATCATGTAAGAATCATTGAGATTTTGACCATGCATGTTTAGCAATTCTATTTACTTATTAACTTTATTTCAAATTACCAGGTATGTCGTTGGACAGTATCCGAAGTTTTTAAGAGCTCACTGGAAGTTTCTGAAAACAGTTGTTAACAAGTTGTTTGAGTTTATGCATGAAACACATCCAGGAGTTCAGGTGTGTCTCCCCCCCCTTCTATATCGTGCGCTAGCGTGAATTTTTGGACCTATGATGCTGGTGATCACTGACCATATGAGATGTTACTGGAATATAATATCTGGTCTGCTGTCTAGCATGAGGATTTTCTGGCTAAACCAGCATGTTGACTTCATTTTTGAATTTAAAGAAGATTGTTGTGTTCAGCTTTAGTTTACCAATGAACCAAGTTTGAGGGAAACAGTTAATTGTTTAGTTGATGTTGCATGCGGTTTATATGTTTGATGAAAGGTTTGCTTGGATTTTTTCTGGAAAATTGTTCTTTCTAAGTATAGGGATTAGATATTTGTCTGACTTTTTGATTTGAAATAACTATGTTATTTAGGTAGTTATGCTTAGTTTCACTACAGAATGCTGCTATTTAAGCTAATGCTTAGTTGCATGACTAAACAAAATGTAAGTCCGGTGCAATGGTCCTACATGTCCTCCATGCTGATGAGTTGATTGCTGTGGGAATGAATGAGGTAGCTGAAAGAGACAAGGGCCATGGTCTTGGCATGGTTAGCTGCCTAGTCTTATTCACAAATATCATTCAGACATTCAGTCTTACCTAGCAGAGGGGTTAGGGTTCATGTTATCAGTATGACTCCTCTTATGCTTACATGAATTAAAGTACCACAAAAGTACATCGCAAAATAAAACCTTGATGATCCTTGAGTTCAACATCCAACCGTTGGCAGTGCATGGCAAAATGATGATGGAGCAAATAATTGGTGTTCACTAAGTCTAAAATGGAGAAAGAGCACCATAGTTGAGTGAAAACCTTTATTCATGCCCTATTGTTAGAAGGAAGCACCATTTCACATTAGATGCAGCTAGTCAGTGGAGATGACCATGCAGTAAATAGTAATGAAGAAAGGTATGAATGGCGAAGCTAACCTTGCAAGTGTTTTAATTTATTTTTTATTATTTCCATGTGGCATTTTAAGGGGTTCATGAATTCAAAGATTTCATTCTGGCATCATATTATCAAGCATCTGATTTTTGAATTTTAAATGCCTTGATATGTAGGATATCCACATTTGGTTCATGTGATAATCTAACTGCAGAATGTTGGATATTCTGCATTGACATGTTTGGTTGACAAATCAGATTATCAAAAATCCGGCTGAAAATTATGTTAAAATTTCAAAAATACCTTTGTTTCATAAATTGAAAAAACCAAAATAAAACAATATTTTCAAATATAATAATTATAACTATATAAAATATATAATAGTTAATTATATTATTGTTTTTATAAATTATTATTTATAATGTTATATAAAATATATAATTAAAACAGAGCAATAGAATATATTATAGTTATATAATATAATTATTATAATTATATATTATACAAAAATTTTATGATATTATGTTTAATATAAATAATTATTTAAAATATATGATTATAATTAAATATTTATAAATATAATATGCATAATATTGTTATAATTAAATAATTATTATAATTATTTAATACAATGACATGCACTTGATAATATTTAAATATTTAATAATTAACATATTATATTATATTAATATTAAATTTAATATGAATGTAATATTTAATATTTTAAACACTAGTATATAGTTATATAATAATAATATATAAATCATAAATTTAAAATTATTAATATTTATGACCTTCTTGCATTTTAAATTATTATATTTAAATAACATACAATATATATATTTAACAATAATATAAATATTAATAATATTGAAATAATATATTATTATAATATAATAATTATGTAATATTATTACAATAATAATAGTTTAATAATGGTATTAAATTATATTAATTATATGATAAATTTAATATTGTATATTATATTACATAATATTAATCTTTATTAATATATTAGTATAATAATAATATAATTATAATTATATTGAAATAGTTAAACATCATATATAATTTAACAAAATAAATTTTTTTATTTATATTGATATAAAAAATTAGTTAAAAATTTAATATAAAATATTAATTATTATAAAAACTTAAAATATTAATTATATATATGTTTCGCAATAAATTTTATATATAATTAATTTATAGTTGTGTAACATACAAATTATTTGAAGGGCTTTTTGTTCGAGAATTTTGGTGTTAAATTTTCATCAGTTAGCAATCTCACATTACCACCCCCTTGGTGGCAATTACATTACCATGGACAAACTAAATGCTCATGCAGATTCCTGGGTTTGCTGATTCAAACAATAGGGTTACTAAAACATTCCAATAGGATGCCTTTTAGGATTCTACAAACCAAACGCCCTCTAAGGGTCTGGACACCTTTCATGTGTTGCAGTTTGTTTTTGCATTTCAGTACTTCATCACATTGTGAGTTTTTCAGATGTTACTTTCACTCATCTTGTTGCTTTGTTTTTTTGATATTTGAGCTTTTCTCACCTGCTTTTGTTTCCAATTGTTCAGTTGTAGGACCTTTGAACAATATTGCTGATGATGGGTTAAAAAAGTTGATTTAGTTGTGTTCAAATTTTCTTGTATCTTTGGAACTTTTATTTAGGTGTATTTTTTGAGTGGATTCAATAGTTCTCTTTCCAACAGAATTGGTGTTGATAAGTTCTATTTTAGGCCCATATTGGACTGGGGTAATTAAAAAGCAATTAGGTGATTGTTTTGTGATATTACAAATTTATCATTTTAGAAAATTTTTTGGAGATCAGTTTGTTCCAATTTACTTGAAAGTGTGTGAAATCTATGAAAAGGGCCTTATGGCTGGCCATCAGTGATATTTTAATTGATTTATTTTTGAAAGAAGAATGGATTTCTTTAGACCAGGTGTGGTTCCTCTCTCTCTCTCTCTCTCTCTCTCTCTGTGTGTGTGTGTATGTGTGATCTCTTCTCTTCCCTGTTATCTCTCCAACTTCTACTTGGATTATTCTTACTTGCAGTCTTTTAAGCCTGATTTTTCATTCTACTTCAACATGAATTTCTGTTACAAAATTGTTATGGATCATTGTCAATCAACATATCACCATTAGAAACTTGTTCTTAGACCAAAAACATGATTTTTTGGTCTCCTTGAATTTTACAATCATCACAAAACACCTTTTCTTCCCTTTATTTTCTGTAACAGGACACTAAGGAGATTTCTTGACTTAAACTTAGTTTAACCTAGTTTGATATTTTTCCTAGGTCCACCAATGCATTGTAGGCCATCCTGAATTGGTCCTACATCAATTACCATGTTGTCTGGTCCCCTTGACTTGCCTACAGAAGATCCTGCTGTAGACACTTGAAATGGGTATGGGTGTGAGACTTGGTCGTGGGTCCAAAGATTGGAGTTCTTAAAGGTCAGAATGACCTGTCACTAGACAATTACCTGCACCCAAGACTACTATTTAGGTTCTAGCTAGCATAGATTTTACTTTTGGAGCTGCCACTTATTTTTCTTTATAAGGCCTTTTTTTGCTCCTATTGTGACACATCACTATGATGATGTGGGATGTGTCTTGCCCAGGGACATCAAGTTTGTTGGCACGAGCAGCTAAATTGTGGAGCTTGTCAGCATGTTACCTCTCCTTAAGTGGAATAATAGGCCAACTCCTATTATGAAAAAAGATAAAACAATTGTAATAGAAATGCTTTGGAGAAGGATGCTTTTTTGGTTAAGAAACTTCTGGATGGACTTTATGAACAAATCATAGAGGAAGAAGGTACCATATGCAGATGATTCCCACTGTTGAAGATCCTATTGCTGAAAATTGCCCCAAAGCTCTCCAAACATGAACCAACAACAATTTAGTTTCCAGTCACCATCAAACTTAAGTACATTTCCTCACTAGATTTACCTACAAGGACCTCATCTTCTTTTAATATGGAGAAAAGTATGTACCAATTAATTTGTTTGCAAGGCAACATTAAATCTCTGATGTTAATAATGCTTATATAATAGTTAATTGGAATTAAATTGTACTGTATAAATTTTGTTTTATTCTTCACACAACATTGGAATGCTTATTGGAAACTGTACTCATTTTTCTAAAATGTTTTTGTAGCCGCCCCAAACTCCTTATTTTAATTCATATTTGTGCATGTTACGATATCGTGCAGCTTTATTTTAAATTTTGCTTATTCTGCTTTATTGTACTTTTAAATTGCTTTCTTTTGAGTGATAGCTGAATGTGCAGTCAAATTACATGTTTTACTCATCAATTCCATTGTTTTGCACATTCTCTTCTATGCTTAGTTGAGAGCTTATGTGTCGACCTCCTCCTTTGATTTTGGGTTTGGCACAAAGCAATGTATTCATGCTCGCTTTACAGTACTAATATCATTATTGTCACTGCAGGACATGGCATGTGATACTTTCTTGAAGATTGTTCAGAAATGCAAGCGTAAATTTGTAATCACACAGGTATGCCATACGACTCTTGTAATTTGATATTTATGTAAAACTAATTATCTATTAGAAGTGGTTAGGTAGGTTGCATGTATGTTCCAAATGATGCGTTACAGCTCAAGGAAATAATCAATGCAATGGCATTTGTCACTATTTATTATCACCATCTATCTCTTATTAAATGATATTCATTGGGATTTTCTGGGAATATTTATAGTTATATGTCACACCATATTTCAAAGAATTGAAAAGTTTTGATTAGTTCATGGAGTTCTTATTAACCAAACAAACCTGTGATATAATCATAACTAAATTTTTCACCAAATATTTAATGTTTCTGGTAGTTTATCGATTTCATGATAATTCATGCCATGTTCATGAAGTA
The DNA here is from genome assembly GCA_017589505.3 of Metroxylon sagu. Classification (NCBI taxonomy): domain Eukaryota; kingdom Viridiplantae; phylum Streptophyta; class Magnoliopsida; order Arecales; family Arecaceae; genus Metroxylon; species Metroxylon sagu. The sequence continues at coordinate 34,851 of JACVBY030000552.1, read as the reverse complement.
GATTAGTCAAGGAAACTTATGGTTGCTTGTTTATTCTTCCAAGATATCTTGATATTTGTATAATTTAGTCTTAGCTCCAAACAAATATGAGTGGGCAATTGTATCCTATTGTTGTCTTAGCTCAAGTGGTAAGGAATACCTGATGCTGTTCATTTTGTTGTGGGCTATATCTCTGGTGTGAGGTCTTGAACAAAATATATTTACATTTTTCCTTGTCTAATTATGTACTTCTCTTCATTATAAACATTTATAAGACTTGTAATGCATTTATCTAGGTTTTTGTTCATAAATACATATTGGAATCATTTTTTTAAAAGTGTGTTTGCATATATGCATATTTATGTAGGTCTATACATGTGTTCATGATTGTTTTCACGTTAGACACATGCACATGTCCATACAAATGCACATAAATAGTTAATGTAGGTGATGCCAACATCCAGATCTTTGCTTTCAGTCCTCGTATTTTTATTTTTATTTTTTGTCTTGCCTTGCTATCATGGACTAATCTTTTTTTTTTCTTGATCAGTAAATCTGTTTGATTTCACATGGAAAAGTGATTCAGTTGTTAGTAAGGGCGCATATTCATTGATCAGTGTCTATTTTAATTATGTGCCTCTTGATGCCTTAGGTAGGGGAAAATGAGCCTTTTGTTTCTGAACTTCTATCTGCTCTTCCAGCAACGATTGCAGATCTTGAGCCTCATCAAATCCATACATTTTATGAATCGGTAGGTTTAGGTGAAATCCACTATTTAGCAAATAATTAATTTGTATTTTCTTTACTTTTTACCATATAGTGTCAGTAGTCGAAAGTGCATTGCTTGTTATTGCTTTGTGTACATGTAGGTTGGCCATATGACGCATGCAGAGTCTGATCCTGCAAAGAGGGATGAGTATCTGAAAAGGCTAATGGACCTTCCAAATCAGGCAAGTAATTTAGCTTAACACATAGACCTGACTTTGAGTTTTGACCATGATGGTCTAGTTTCTTTAAAACCTTATACCTTTTCTAGAATCTTCCTTTTATTTATGGTTTCAAATTTTGACCCCCTGACGGTCTGTGATGGCCGCGTAAAATTATGTGCCAGAAATGGGTAGAAATTATTGGACAAGCAAGCCGAAGTGTTGATGTTCTGAAGGATCAAGATGTTATCAGAGCCGTTCTCAATATCTTACAGGTATTTCTGTTTGGTTTGATTAGGACACTGTCTAGACTTATGTAATTATGTAGCTCAACTTTTTCTTTGAAAATGCACGATGCATCTAATGTTGCTTGAAATGAGACTGTTGGCCATATCAGAATATTTAAGTGACGGCAAATTTGCAAGAACCAGTCTTGGGTGTTGTAGCACTAATTTTGTATCTGGTGAAATTGGAAGTGGAGTTGCACTTTGTAGATCTGAAGTTTTATTTTTTATTTTTTTATTTTGGGATACACTTTCAATATAAGAATATCCAAAACATATAATGTTGAAGTCTTGCTTTGCAAGTATTTCTAGTTTTTATTGCAAAGTTTCAGCTTTATTTACTGATGCTTTGGTGAATTAACTGTGAGTAACACAACCTAATGATGCTCGACAGACAAACACTAGTGTTGCTAGTTCTCTTGGGACATTTTTCTTTCCACAAATATCATTGATATTCTTGGACATGCTCAGTGTATACAGGTATGAATTCAGTCCACATCTTTCAGTGCTTTCACAGTTTGTGGCCGGAGGAATAATTCATTTGTTATTATTTCATTAATTTCTTTTTTGTTTTTTGTTTCCTTAACAGAATGTACAGTGAGCTTATATCTAATAGTATTGCTGAAGGGGGGCCGTTCGCTTCAAAAACATCCTATGTAAAGCTTCTAAGGTGAGGCATCAAAGTGGCCACCCTGCCTCATAGTGTTGCATTGCACTTTTCTTTTGCTATTTAAATTTCTTGGAACAATTTACCTGTACTAAGTAATTAATGATAATAACAGAACTGTTAAGCGAGAGACTCTCAAGCTGATTGAAACATTTGTTGACAAGGCTGAAGATCAACCACAAATTGGGAAGCAGTTTGTGCCACCAATGATGGATCCCATACTTGGTGACTATGCTAGAAATTTGCCTGATGCTAGGGAATCTGAAGTGTTATCACTATTTGCCACAATTATAAACAAGTATGTTTTACAGAATATATTTCTTCTGTTTGCTGCTTGTTCTTACTAGTACATGAGAAGTATGTGATGTTATTTTTTTATTCTTATTTTGTTGCCCTGTTTACACTGGTGTTGACTCAGAATTGAGTTCTGAAAAATGTAATTCAGAATGAAAGCTGATTTCCTCTTATCTTAACCTAAGACTCAGACTGTCCTTTTAAACTATTAAATGATTCAAAATCTAGACCTGATCTTAAAAATTACTGTTCAGATGTGATTCAACATGAGAAATCATGTGATGTGAGCACAACTCAGATCATGACCTCCATCATTCAAATCTAGACTTCATCAGATCAGTGTGGAGATCTTCTTGAGTGTAGCCAAGTCAAGCGACACGCACATACGCACACATCCTCCTAACTTCACCCCTTGTAATAAATATGGTATAGAAAATTTAAAATAGACAATTCCTAAAATTTAGTTTTTTAGGTTGCATTGTTTCCATGCTTATGTAAATTTTGTATCGCCATTCTTGAGGGGTATCACTTATTCATTTGTTGAAATGGTGTGACACTCTCCAATTATCATTGGACTTGATACTGCCCTTCTCATTTTTTGTTTAAAATTTGCTAGTTACGCATCATATGCCATAATAATTATTTATATTTCTCACATTTTTTTTTTGATAGATATAAAAATCTAATGACAGAAGATGTTCCCCGTATATTTGAAGCAGTTTTCCAATGCACTCTTGAGGTGAGAATTAACAGATTAAGATGGAAATGTGTCTTTGTTGTGTAAGTTTCTATTGAAAGTAATGTCAGTTTCCATCTTTTTCTGCAGATGATTACAAAGAACTTTGAAGATTATCCTGAGCATCGTCTCAAGTTCTTTTCTTTATTACGGGCAATTGCTACACATTGTTTTCATGCTTTGATCCAATTATCTAGTCAGGTTGGGTTCCACATTTCATTAAGTAGCTTCCATATGCTTAATTGATGCAAGTGCACATGCATTTTTTGCGTACGATCCTTATTAGTTGCCTCTCTTTTCCACTATTCTCTTGCCTGATGCAGCAATTGAAGCTTGTCATGGATTCTATTATCTGGGCATTCCGGCACACTGAAAGGAATATTGCTGAGACTGGCCTTAATCTTTTATTGGAAATGCTAAAAAACTTTCAGGTTTGATTCATTTCCCATCTGTCTTGGCTGTTGATTGTTTGGCTGAATGCAGTTAACTTACCTCATGTGTAGTGTATTAACAGGTTTCAGAGTTTCGTAATCAATTTCATAGAACGTACTTCTTAACAATCGAGCAAGAAATATTTGCTGTCTTGACAGACACATTTCACAAACCTGGTTTCAAGCTGCATGTTTTAATACTACAGCATCTGTTTTGCCTGGTAATTGCTAAATTTATGTTTTGCAGCTTCTGATCTCAACGTTCCTTCGTGTTAACTTAGTCTACTCTTGCAATTTCAGTTGGATTCCGGTTCATTATCTGAGCCCTTGTGGGATGCCTCAGCAGTCCCTATTCCATACCCTAGTAACACGGCATTTGTTCGTGATTACACCATAAAACTACTAGGAACATCTTTTCCGAATATGACACTGGCAGAGGTAAGTGATCCAAGGTCTGTTTTTTTCATTGTTTGGTTCTCTTTTGGTGAAGTCTGAGTTTTTAGTTTTTGGCAGGTGACTCGGTTTGTTGATGGGCTGTTTGAGTCAAGAAATGATCTCCATGTATTCAAAAACCACATTCGGGACTTTCTTGCACAATCAAAAGAATTTTCAGCTCAGGTAACCCGATGACTGGTGATGCTTTATGCTTATTTTGCACTGCTCATGTGATCAGTGAGCATGATGTTTGGATGTCTGTTTGGGTGGTAGCATCCTTCAGGGCTTAATTGTGCCAAATCTGAAGGGAGAAAAACATAGAGGCCTTCATCAACTATTTACTAAATATTGGTTATAAAGTCTGTTTTGTATAAATTCTCATACATGTTTGTGGATTCTTTTTATGATGATTAAAAATGTGGTGTAGTGGTTTGAAATTTAGTTATTAACTCTGGTATTGTGGATTCTCAGATTAAGTTATTATCTTTATATTTAATAAATACAACTGCAAGTGATGGGCAGTGACTAATTGCTGAGATGTCCTTGTAAATAATTTTCCATAATAAAAGCTTGGGGGGGACCTCCCCCCCCAATTACAGTAAAAAAAAAGAAAAGATTAATTGCTGAGATGAGGAGCAATCTGGAGAATTATTCAAAACAATGCAAGGGAGCTACTAAGATTATTTTTAATACAGATGACCTATCTTTTTACCCTCCATAAACATCTGTTTATGTTTCCACCCTTCAGTTAAATTGCAGGTTTAGAAAACTGCAGCTCATTTTGGACTGTAAATGTTTTACCAATAACTTATCCAGTCCTTGGTTCATAAACTAATGAAGTATTACTAGACCCTGATAGGCGTCTGTACAGTGGCAAGATCAGGAATTTTTTATTGGGGTCACCATAGAACATATTATTAGAATGTTTATATCCTACTTTAGTAAAAATGCATAATTTAACAAGAGCTGGAGTTGGCTACATTGGCATATACCCAAGCCCATATTTGGTCGCTGTTTCCATCGTTGGATCCACACGGATCATGGATTCCAAAGGTGAAAAAGATGGGATGACTCTAAGATCTTGGATCCGGAAAGAGCAACCGGATTTGGGGTTTGGCTACACATGAGTGTAGCCAAGTCTAGCTCATTTAACAATTAGATGTGGAAAGCTTGGTTAAGATGCCTTAAATTCTCTTTATTGTGTGCACATTGCACATGAGGTTGCCTGTATGCATGATTACCATTTCAATTTTAGCCAAGCCTAGCTCATTTAACAATTAGATGTCGAATGCTTTAAGATGCATTTAATGTTCTTTATTGTGTGTGCACATTGCATGCGAGGTCCCCTGTATGCATGATTACGATTTTAATTTAATCAATGACTCCTCTTTTGTTTATTTGAAAATCTAATAAAATAATAGGGCTCTTATCATTTGTATGTTTAGTTTAGCCTATTATATTAAATGCTAAGAAAATAATTAAATAACATTAGAAAATTTTGCTTTGGGCTCGTATTAAGGAAGAATATTAATGCTAAATTTTTTGATCTTGCCAAATTTATCCTCAAACTGCTTCACTGTTTATTTTGTCTGCAAGTCTATCTGCATGCATGCGCGCGCACACACACATATGGGACACTAAGAATAAATTAAAAGATGCATGAAAGTAATTGATGGGGTCAAAAACTGTAAAGTAGGTTGGATTAGACATGTATTTCCCCATCTGCCTTTCTCATACCTAGCCTAGCTTTTTTGGATGGACTATGGATTGGGTTTCTTTATACTACAGGACAAATTTAAGAGATTGAAAGAAACAAGGAGGGGTGTGCAGTGCAAGGCAGGGCATGGAGTTTTAGATTATAAAGGGAACGTGCAGGAGAACAGCTGATATTGAGAGCAAACTAGATGTGGGACAATGATTGAGATTGAGAGTGAGAAATAAAGGTCTCTATGCACAGTGGTGAAATTATGGAGTGATTACAAGGTTACAAGTTCCTTTTATGATGAAATTTTAAGGCAATTAAATTCTCTATTATGATTTGTTGTGGAGCTGTTATGTGAGGCCATCTATTTTCAGTTACTGGAACTCTCTCAAATAGGCAAGGGGGCATTTGATGGGACACTGTTGGTTCCTCAAACATACACAAAAATAGAAGATAACTGACCAGTCAAGGTCCATGTTAATAGGGTTGGGCAGGGGAATCCGATGTTTGGTGGGGAAGAACTGGGTGAGAGTTTGGGATTGGTGGCATGCGATAGCAGGGAAGTGATTTCCTGTTGGATGTTTAGTGTTTCAAATTTAGGGGGTTGGGCCTCCTTAGACACTCCACCCCCTTTATGTTCCAACTTCCAGAACCTGTAATTTGGCTGTGCACATCTGACGGATATCTATGTTGCTCCCATGTATGAATTTGTGCTGCTATAAGTAATCTTGGTTTGTTTTCAAGAAATTTTTACAAAATGATATCAGCTTCTTGATATACTTTACCCATGGGAGCATGCTTTAATTTTCTCAAGTGCTACAAATTTCTTGCAATAATTAATTAGCACCTGAATTTATGATTTTGATACCATACAATGATCAGAACACTTAAAAATAAGTTACTTTAATCTCTGGCAATATAATCCTTTCACGTAGGGTCATGTAAACTTGGTCACATTTCACTTTTGTACAGACAATAAACCTGACTATTTAGATATGTATTCATTCATGTCCTAGATAGATGCGAATCTATGCTTTCTGTATTGTGATAATTGGACTCTGTGATGTCCAACTCCCATATCTAAGTCACCGTGCTTTAAAATTATATTTTTAAAATATTATAGATTGATAATTGTACACAAAATTGTTAATTTAAGCAGTTAAATTTTGATGACCTATCAATTTTTTGTTCTTTAGACTTGGACTATCTCCTCAAGAGTTAACATAACTTTGCTTGATGACAACTTTGGCCGGTCAAAATTTGACTCTAGGTGTATGCATTTTTTGCTTCGATATTCTTGAATGATGCAATGCTAATTAACTCTGCCAGCCAGCAATTCTTGCCAGCTTAGTTGCTGCTAAACATGGCTTCAAGATGCGTGAAAGCTTCTTTATGGTTTATGTTTCTTTTTCATGGTCTTGCATGCATTGCCAGTGGAATCCTTTTCTTTGACCATGCAGCTGTGTCTAATGCCTTATGCTTCCACATGCAGGACAATAAAGATCTTTATGCAGAAGAAGCAGCTGCACAAAGAGAGAGGGAACGGCAACGTATGCTCACCATTCCGGGGCTCATTGCCCCTAGTGAGTTGCAAGATGAGATGGTGGATTCATAGTGTAGATGCATGACTGGCATTTCTGCAGTTTCTAGAATCTTGGGAGGTGCTTTAAATCATTTTGCTAAATTCTCCATCAAGTGGGTTGGTGAAGCCTGAATTTTCTTTTTCCGATATTTTTTATATAGTCGGAGAAAGAAAGAAAAGACACTGGTCCGTTGCTTCACTCTTCAAACTGCTGGTGATACTCGGAGCTTGGTGTTCATGCCGGTTGAAGTAGCAGCCGTTTTTATGCAAGTTTATATTTTCAGATATGGGGTTTAAATTATTGTCTTCAGCTATCAGTGTTGGGATGATTGTAGCCACTTGTACCCACTGAGGATTCAAGGGGCTTATGTATCTTAACGTTTTCAGGCTTGTGAAAAGGTTTTACGTTTTCTTTTTGCCGCCTGTCTTAGTTGAGTGCTGGGTCTATTTATGTTTTGTTTCCTTAGTGCAACTATTTTTTTTATTCAACTTACTGTGATGAACAAGCATCTGATCATGGAAAAGATTGTTAACAGCAGCCTTTTGTTCTCTTTTGCTCCATGATTCTTTTCCAATGGTTGTGAGAAAGGTGTACCGTAATAATATTGGCTAATCTGATACAGGGAGGTCTTGAATGTTTTATGATATGTGCAACAGAAAATAAATTCTTGCTGTTGGTTTGTACTGTGCGGTTGAAGAACATTCAAAATAACGTGGGATGCACAAGAGTGATTAATGTTGATTGCTGAATGTTTTGATCAGAAGTTTATAAAGGAAGCTTGATAAAAGAATTCGAATTCCTACTCCCTATTAATGTTTAGAAATCCTGTTAATGTAATTTGCTTATTCTCTTGTTTTTCTTTACCCTGTACCCCTTGTTCGCTTATAATAAATTCCTTCTGCATGCTAGAGTGAGGCACGCTCGGAAAAATGAAGTTGCCAGGTGCTCGATGTTTGATAAGTTATTGGTTCGAATATCTTTCAGTATGAACCTTACTTTGATTTATCATCTCGTCTGTTTATCTAGTGTTTGAACTAGGCTTGTTTATCTTGATGTTTGATTTATCATCTCGATGTTTATCTTGTGATCCAGGGCCTTAGAACGGCCTAAAAGGAGAACGACCGTCCTAAAACTTAGAGATATTGTAAATTCCTAAATTTTGTATATCGTTGTTGTAGCACATATGGTTGTAAGACAATTTTTGGATGAGGAAATTATATAAACCCATCTCATGTATCGCAAATAAAATTCAGCTTGATGAGGAAATTATCCTCAACTGGCACCTTCGTTCCAGTGGTAATATCAATTAGATGTTGTTTGGTATGGGATGTTTGAAATATCATTGGTGATTTAGAAGAGGTGATAAGATCATTCGATTCGCTATTTTTATTTTGACAGTAATTTATGAGGAAGTGATTTTAATTCCACGTTGTGAATATTAGATTGCTGCAGTGAGGATAATGTACATCAAAATTTATAAATAATTCTCTATATTTATCATTAAAAAGGCATAACTGTTATTAATCTAAAAAAAAATTACAACCAAATTTTGTTTCTACATTTACCTCTTTTTCATTTATAAGCAGCATATTCTAATCCTACCCTATTTACATGCAATAATTAAATTTTCATTAACAAAATATGTTGTTATAATTTATGTGCAAATTTAGGATGGTTAAGTGGTTAAATTTGATTTGATTATTTTTTTGGATTTGATTAATTTGATGTTTTATGGTAAGTGTTTAAATTGAAGTGAAAATATATCTTTTTTAATTACATGATAAGTTTATATATTTTTAGGATATTATTGATATTACATGCATAATGATTTTTTATTTTCATAGCGTATCAAATATAGTGATTTATGATTTTAATTATTAAAATATTATATATTAAATAAGGTAATATAGATCGCTGATGGTCCTATCATTGGTTATCTTACCATTGGCTATCCTATCACCTTGAAAAATCATCACGATGGCTAACTAAATGGCCCTTTAAATTTGATGGATCCTCTAGAATTTATGTATAGTTTTAGTTTTAGAAAGACTGCTTCTAAGTCCCAAGTTGGCATTTACTAAAATACAATCAAACAAGTTTTCCTAGCCGGACATTAGAGGCTAGTTGCCGCTTTAGAAACAAAGCCAGACAAGTCTTCTGGTTTCTAAGAGAGAAACCGTTGCCATTGGATCGTCCTCAGATCCAGGTCTATATTGATGCAATTACGTCTCTCGATCTCTGCCGACCTCTCTTTCTTGTCTTTGATTTTTTTATTTTTATTTTTTTCCAGCTAGTAGATTTTTTTTTAAAGATTATTTGGAATAAACATTTTCATGCTGCATAAATTTGTTGGCATATGAAATTTATATGTTTGAAATATAATAAATTATATTTTAAAATTCTATTTGCCTTCAATTTTGAGAATAAAAGTTTAATAAGGGAAAAAATATTAATCTTTGATCCTCATAATTTTTTTATTTCCAGAATGAAGGATTATCTTATAAATCTAACCCTTCTCATTCCAAATAGCCCTTCATCGTTTCCTAAAATTTGATTAGATTGTTGAACTATTTGCATTGATTCTAGAAAAAAGAAAAAAAAAAGGAAAAAACTAATAATTTGAACTCTGAAAGATACCAGATTCTAGGCATCCATCAGTGCAGGCAATTTTCTTGGACTTTTATTTATTTATTTATTTATTTTGTGTAAACTAAGATTTTCAATGATTATTGACAGATTTTTAGTTCTCAAACTTTCACTATTAGTTGACACAATTAAGACTCATATTTCAAGAATATTTTATTTCTAAAATCTTATCATATGGATTCAATTAAAATTAACGAAATAGCTGATATATTATCTTGTCAAATAGTTAACGTATTCGTATCAAGATATCGCACCAGCTATTCTAATAATTTTAACTGATTTCATGCAACAAGACATCAAGAACATAATATTTTTATTATAAAAATAAGCAAATAAATTATAACAATAAAAAATTTGAGGATCAGAATTATATTTTCATGAAAAAAAAAAAAGAAAAAAGGGGATCAGCTAATTGAACCGAGAGTTCTTGACTCTATTGTTAACAAGCTGGAAATTTGTATCAAGGAATTGCCCAGTTTTGTTGGTGCGGATGGAATCGTGGAGGAGACTCGGCTTCCACTTCCAGTTGTTCTGTTTTTTTATCGATGGAGGCCTCTGGAGTATGCTGTCGATGCTTTGAAGAAGGCTATTGCCCTCATGCATCCATAATCCATTGCCTGAGTTGGCATTTGATAGTCCTCTCATTCAACACCACCGAAGTATATGCTGGGCCGCCAAAAGCTTCCACCAATCCAATCAATGGCTAATTGCTGGGAGAGCGCTTATACCATTAAAGCATAAGGTTTTTCTAACCGACTACACGTTAAGAGATGTTTAGGCTATAAAGATCACAGCAATGGTTGCTCCTTACAATATTAAGAAGCAGTTTGAAGTTGGAGAAGTTCCAATGCTCTCACCGTCAAGGAACCAAACTTTTTTTTGTGTTTCATAGCTTGCGTCCATTTTACAGAGGACCCTAGACTACAGAGATTTGGTGCTCTTGATAATTGGTATTTGGATATCATGGACCTATTTACAGAATCTTATCACATTTTGTTTTCTTCTTTAGTTATCAATCAGTGATCACTGCTTCTTGATGTGGATTGTGTGACCATAAAACTTGTATTGGTCAGTTTGCATGGTACATAAAAAAAAAAACTAATTGAATTTTTGTAATACTTTCAAACATGAATAATTTTATGTTTGATAGAAAAAGAATGGTTTAAAAAGTTATAATTCAAGTTTACGAGCTATTAATTAATTTGAAGTTAAGTTTTTAAGAATTTATTAATAGATTAATTGGACTAACAAATGAATTTAAAATGTTATAATTTTATTTTATTAAACATAATGTTTGAATCTCAGATGTCTTGGCCAACGAAGATCTTTCGAATGATTAAATTAGACGATGGCATAATGGTCACACTCACTAAAATACATTTGAAAAAGTAAAATTGATCAGGTAAAATATTAGGCTTTTCTTCCTTCTTGCCGGGTAGAATATTTTTCTTTTTTTTTTTCTTTTTTATCTTCCCTTTTTCTTCAAGCTTGTTGCTTATTTACTTCTTGCTTATCTTGTTAATTGTTCACTAGGCACTTTAGCACTTGGCAAAAGAACCATGAAGACTTTGTCCCAGCCTTTTAGAAGTTTTATAACCTTGCGACATAAATTTGTTAATACTTTTCAAAGGTAGCAGGTAGCTGCAGCAGTCCACACCGTTATGGTATATCATAGCTGCATCCCAATGATGGTATAGTATAGCTTTTTATGTTGAATAACTTCGTGATGTAATTTTGCTAAAACTTTTCAAAGATGGTACGTAGCTGCATCATTGGTACGATACTATCTTCAACTCGTCCAATTTAGCTGTCATGGAACATTATAAAAAAAATTCAATAAAAATTAATAAAATATATATATACTTTTAACCCTCAAACTTTTTTAAAAAATTTATTTTATTTTTTAAATTTTTAAATATTAAATTTTAAATTTTTTTATATTTTTAAATTATTATTTGTTAAAAAATTTAATTAAAATTAATGAAATAATGAATTTATCATTCGATGAATTAGTTTATATATTTATATTAAAATAATATAATTATTTTATTAATTTTAACTGATTTTAGATGTCGTAAAATCAGTTCAAAATTTTTAAAAGATGATGAATTAAATCAAAATATTTTTAAAGAATAAAATAAGTTTTAAGTAAAAATTTGAGGATTAAAAATATATTTTTATTCTTTACAATTTCTCCAACATCATTCGCTGTGCCAAAGGCATTTTAGTTGGATTTCTCTTTCCGGGAACAAGTACCAGCGGCTAAGACACCGGCCGCATAAATTGACCTCTTTTCTCGTGCTCCTCGTGCCTCTTGGCCCAGCGAAGCGCCAACAAAGTTAAGAATCTCGATTTAAGTCCTCATGTTTTTTTTAACAAACAATATTCACCAAGATTCCTGGCCCCGACCGACGCATGGGTCGATTGCGTGCGTTGCTATCTCACTTCCATATCCCCATCATTCCCAACGCAAGAAAGGCTTCGAGCCTCCGATAAAATCTCCGTAGATCTACCGTTCGCGGTTGTTCTCCCATGGCCATGGAGCTCTCCCCCTATTATCACCACGCCTTCCCATGGCCCTTCCTCTTTCTGCCTTACACCACCATCCCTCCCCCCAACTATGTCCATTGGACCGAGACCCCTGAATCCCATCTCTACGCCGCCGACTTACCTGGTACTTCTCTCTCTCTCTCTCTCTCTCTCTCTTCCATTCGTCTTAGATCCTTTTTCTTCTTTTACTGATACTAAGCTGGAATCTTGGAATTTATGTAGGTTGGAGGAAGGAGGACATCAGAGTAGAGGTGGAGGACGCAAGGTACCTGGTGATAAGGACGGAGAACGGTCAGGACGGAGGGGAGTCGGCGGAGAGGGAGCGGAGGAGCTTCATGAGGAAGTTCCGGCTGCCGGAGAGGGTGGACGTGGATGGGATCTCGGCGGGGTATGCGGATGGGGTGCTGACGGTGACCGTGCCCAGGTCCATATCCAGGGGGAGGCTCGTCGTGGATCCCCAAGATTTGCTGGCCCAGGCCCACCATTCGGTCGCCCGTGCCGCTTGAATTATTACTGGATTATAGTTGGATTTTATTGGTGTGTCAGAAGGTAGGGATTTGATTCTGGGTCTCAGATTCATGGTTTGAAGTTTAGGCTATCGTGCGGGCAAAAACCATTTGGCATAAACTCGGGTGTTTTACTAGTAGATTTAAGCTCTATTGGTTCTTTTGATTGGTTTGTTGTCGTGCATTAAGTCATTACAAATGCTTTCAAATTTAGTGGGATCCAAAAGGAGAGCCTCTGAACAAGGGTGCTAGATATTTTCCTGTGGAAAGCAACGTTTCTAAGCTGTGGTTGGTTGGTTGGTTGGTTCGAGAGATGGTCTTTTTTATTTTTTTTTTATTTTTATTTTTTTGCCTTAATGCAAGGGGACTGGCATTCAGCTTCCTGGCGATCTCATTGGCCTGCAAGGGCAATGAATTAAGCGTGAGTTATGGGCTTCCACGAGCTAAGGTCCTGTTGCTTGAGACACCTAGCAGAAAATTAATTATTTGATCCACTACTTATTGTAAAATTCTCTGAACCTCGCACCGTCTTTCGTCGGTAAATGGCCTACTTCACCACCAACTTCATACAAAATATAACGTGGCCTACTTCACCAACTTCAAACAAACTACAACAGTGCCATGAGTATGGATCCGGATCGCTCGATGGACGCAGGATGGCGGACCGATAATTCCCCTTCACAATAACGCAAGGCATCACGCGGCCAAAAATAGCGAACATATCAAGGCTCCAGAGCATCGGAATTCCTCGGCCTTCACATTGGCAGCGAGAACTACTTTGTTTTCAATTTCTTCGAGAAATTGAGCATGCATCAATCACAATCTTATCTAGATCTGTCCCCTGGTAGGTAAGTATATTATTCATTCTAAGCTGTTGGGTGGAAACAACTCCTGGCCCGTCCCAGAAGGAACCACGAAACCAAATTCTAGAACTCAGGAAGCACTTGCATCCATAAGAGGAGTGCAGATATATATATATATATATATATATATATATATATAGGAAATACTAACGACTAGCAGCAACAACAAAGTTCCATGCACTAGCCTCAAACCATCACTGCCCTAATTTTGGGGCATTATGATAGATTACATGGTTCTATTTCATTCACTCTGGAAACCTCTACCAACATATATAACAACACATGAATTAATTTCCAAGATGACAGAAACTGGACTAACTGGCTCATAGCTTTGTGGCCTTCAAAGAACCAGATTCTTCTACTTGGAAACACAACCTAAGCAACACCGTACAAGTTTGCCCTTCACTGAAAACCTTTTGACAGAAAAGGCAAAGCTGATCTGCACCACGCAAAAGATCTATATGCATACAACTACTGCATCTCCAGAAGCCTCACACAGATTGCCTCCCGCTATGTAGTCTCAGATGCCTTCTTTTTCACACAGGTCCAGTAGCGACAAAGTCTATACACGTGGAAAAATTACGGTCAGGTCTCTTTGTAGTTGAAGAAATAAATTTTAAAAAAAAAAAAAAAACATAAAACATAATGCAAGTATATCATAAAATACTTCTCAAAGAGGCAAGGCTCTGGACTAACATCCAAAACACAAAGACAATAATATATATACATACTTGCACCAATTTTATACAATGCAAAGGACAAGAAAGAACAATCTAAAGAACTTAATTTGCTAAAAGTGAATTGAGCTTTAAGTTCAAGAATGTTGAACTAAAAAGAAAGAAATAAGCCATTAATGGTGGGTTGACTTGAAAGCAGGAAAGGAATCAAAGGTAATGCAACCAGTCCAGCCTGCATTATTATAACAAAGCACTTTTTTAAAAAAGAAAAAAAATAACAGCGAGATAATTTAAACTTGGTTCACATAATACATTTAGACGTTCACTTAAGATTGAAAGATTTTACCCATGCAAGTTGCAAGCAATAACCAAAACCTGAAGAATTAATATTAGAACAGCAAGCAAAAAGCAGTGAAGCTAAAGGGAAACTCAAGAAAATAAAGGACAAGCTTAAGAAAAATTGCAACTGTAGAATACCTGCTGGAGAGTATGAAAAGTGAGTTTCAAAAATTTGAAAATCAAATGCATATTGCAGCAACATTTCATAGCATTTATATGAGAAACTATAATTTCAGCAAAATAAATTACAGCATCTAAACCATTTTGGTTTACATTGATACATAGCTAATAATATAATCAGACTAAACACAAAGAAAAGATCAGCTATTTAAGCTGATTATCTCAAGAAACATGCATAAAGAAACACCATAAAGGCAGGAGCCTTTTTTTTTCTCTCATTTATGGACAAAAGACAGGTGAAAAGAATATGTATATGTGTGTGTGTGTGTGTGTGTGTGTGTGTGTAAGCATAAGTATGATGTATCAGGTGAGAGGATATAAAAGGTATGGAAGCACATATCACCTCTGCTATAGAGAGTTCAAGACGAAACTTTGGACCATCATAATGATGCAGAACTGGCCTAAAAGCATCTTCTTCTAAAGGTTTGCAGAGCTTTCTGACACGGATCCTCACCTATGTCACCCGGTAAGAAAGGTCAGTATAGAATAAAGGATGCAGCATGTATAAATTGCAACCTTTTAACACTACCATATTCTCTTTACCTGTGCAGGAAACCTAGATTCACCTTTACACTTCTTGTCTTCCCAGGCTGTTGGATCAATGTTTGAACCCCCAAAACTAGCAGCCTGCAAGAAATAAGTTAGGTTAAGTGGTGGGTACAATACAACATGTTAATACTCTTAGAATTATACAGTACAGTAATTTTAGAATTCTGACATGACTGAGTATAATTGTTGGACAGTTTAAGGGTAAAGCAAGCATACGGGTATAAGTAATTATATCTTCAACTTAATATCATGCTGCACTTTTGATGCTATGATATTTCAAAGTGTAAACACGGCTTGTGAAATTCACAGGCATGAGTATCTAATTTTGAACTCATAAAAATGCCCTCGCAGGAGAAAATGTCACATATAAAATTGGAAGGATTATAAAAACCAAAAACATGTCCAATCGAATATTGTATAAGCTCTAATTTACTCACCCTAAACCACATGTAACATCAAGATTTAGTTGCCTCTCCAGCACACCACCTCACCTTTCCAGTCCTCCAAACAACTTGTTAGAAATCACATCTTAAATAACACGCTTACACTGTTCATATCTAGAATTTATCTGATTTTCTAAAGAAAAATGACTTAAATTTCCCAAGGGAGGTGGCGGGTTAGGTTCTATACCAGTTTCCAATTTAAAAATAAAGAAAAGCTTTGCCCAAACATCAAAAGCTTGACCTTGAGTCATTCCCCAAAAATAACCATCATCAACAACAAATTGAATTCAGGTGGATAAGAGTCTATTTTAACCATTGAGCATTACTGTATTAACATAACAGAACAAGTACAATTAAAAGAAGGATGCAATCTAGAAAGAACCACAAGAAAACAAAAACATGACCAACCATTGCACAGATTACAAAAGCACCGCACAACACAGCACAAAAAAGAGTTGTCCAAAAAAGAGGAGTAGAGGATCAAAGTTTTCACTTCCTTTCATGACAGATAAAAATAGTCTTATCATCCACTTAAAAATACACATAATGTTATAAATCTAACATGGAATATGAAATGATGTAAATCTAACATGGAACATGAAATGCTACATAAATATACAAACCTCAAATATCCCATGAAGTTGATGGGTTGTATAATTATAGAGGAAAAGAGGTAACCCTGGAGTAATTGCCCGGACAGAATCACGGTACCTTGGAGGCAAACCTTCAATAGAAAACTAAAGCAGATGAGAAGTTTGTTACATAATGTGAATAATAGTAAATTCATAAAATTGAATCACACTATTTGGTGAAAAGGCAGCAAATGAGAACTACAGGAGTGATGAACACACAGAAAACATGATCAAATACCAAGTTGCTAACAACAACAACAACAACTGTGATAACAAGTGAGCTACAATCACAATCGTAAAGAGGGGACTGACACCCAAATACTTGGTACAAATATAGCAGCAACAAGAATCCCTGTAGTATGCCACAAAAGATAAGACATGCATAGGTGAAATTAACTTGAGCAAAAGATAGAATCTAGCGAGAGTAATTAAAGGAAGATTTTGCCGTTTCCTCAGACTAGAATATCAGAATATCGATTCTCTGAAACAATATTAACTAAACAGTGATGTCTAAGTCTACTGATGAAGCACTCTGGCACCCCAGATACTGATGTCCTGGATGCATGGCTAAATTTCTTAGGATGTTAATCATAACAAAAATTATAACATGTCCACAATTTAGGGAATGTGAAAAAGAAGGAACAGAAAAAGGAAGATGCATTGAAAGTTGTTTATAAACTAGGACCATTTCAATGATAGAAAAAGTATTTTCTTTTCATGGCATATGCAAGGCAACATCATACACAATATTCTCCATGTTGGTTACAAGAATATGTATTACTTGAAGCTCAACATGCAAAGTAATTATTTAGAAGGTAGGATGATACCACTCACAATTTACTCTTCCCCCAGAGTTCAAAATCTCAACCACAGCAAAATGTTCCATATTTTTTAGGGGCTCATCTGTAACAGGATTCAGAATCCTGGACCCAATTTCTTCATTTTGTCTGTTAAAACATTAATTTAACCTAAAACTGAATCTAAATCCAAAATACTTCTCCAGAAACCAGCTGATAACATCCAGATGCAGCCTAACAGCCACCTGGCTGGCTTGCTTATGACAAATCAAAAGACTTTTGAACCTAGGCAAAGGCGATGAAGCGAAACAAGCTCCATAACTAAAATTTGACAACTAGATCTTAACCAGATGCAAAACATCTAAGCAGTCACCAACAGCAGTAACCAAATATGCAGGTCATTAGGCCAACACATAAAAACAAGGGATGAAACCCAAGTAGAAGTTTTCTACACATGGCAAGTTAACTTTACCCACTTTGATTGAGTTGATTATAAGAATTATAAGGTATAGAAAGTCATCATAAAATTCTGATGCTTTAACAGTTCCATAGCTTAGGTCAAAATCTGTTGTGTCAAGCAATCAGCTAGGTTTACCACAAGTCAAATTCTTCCTCATGTGCATTTTAACAATAGATGCAGAGCAAAATCATATGTGAAAAATTAACAATTTGACTGAAGGTGAAACATGAACATACCAAACAGTTGCCTCTTGAGATCTTCCAGCATCGTGTCATTGTTGCACACAAAAATATAACCACCAAGGACTTCATTCCTTGGTAGCATCTCGGTTGAAGGTAATGTCTTGAACCGCTTGTCAACAGCAGCGTTGTTGCTGTTATTGCTGTTGTTGGTGATGGTGTTGCTGGTGTTATTGTTGTTATTATTGTTGCTACTGTTATTGTTGTTGACCTCTTTGCCACTAGCGTTACTAGCATACTTGCTGATCCCTGTGTTCAACTTGAAACTGCCCACACTGTTGGTGCTGCTTTTCTGGTATGCTGGGTTCATGTTATAAACATTATTATGGAAAGGGCTCTTCACTGTCGCCTCATTCATCTTAAGATCCAGATTCATAAGTCCAAGATTGAGATTATCAAACTTGTTATCCTCCTGAAAACCAAATTTGTCCCATGGTTTTGTTTCAACAGAGTTCCTTGAATAATCAAGATTGTTCATCCGCCCAACCTTTGATCTTGTCAGCTCGGCCAGTTTCGAAGTGATAATAGACCACTGATGGTCCTCCGAGACCTTTGATTGGCCTCGGAACTCATTCCCTAGTTGCCAAAGATTGTCCATCTTTACAAAAACCTGTCAACGCAGTTTGAAAAATCCATTTCCATGATGGCTTTCATCATGCAAGTAACAAATACATATTGCAATCACACAATCAGGAAACAAAAAACCTACAATCCACAAAGGGGTGGACCAAAACTAAACAGCTTATATATATATATATATATATATATATATATATATATATATATTCATGGTGGCTGTAGACTACTCTTACCATCATCAGAATGCAATAAAACTCCGTTGAGCAAAGGGAAAAAAAAAAAAAGAAGAAGATTAATTTTTACAGGAAATAATTTTCCCCACCATTAATGACGTTAACCAAAGAATACGCCGTGCGTCTTCCAAGGAATTCCTTTAAATTAAAAAAACCATATTATTTCGGAAAGATATCATCGACATCAGATCAGAGTCAAACCTTGTTGGGTAAAATCAAACAACAAAATACCAAAAATCTTCCCACAAATATGTCCATTCTTGAACACCACTTCGAGTCCAGAATCATTAAGATGTGCAACAAAAACCACAAGAGAAATGTACCCATATTCCACATATCAAAACATAAATAGAAATTCCAGGCGTATTATTTTTATCTCGACATCGAAAAGATCAAATCTTGACAACGAAAAGAGCAACAAAACACAACCCTAACCATCAAATCCAATATAAACACCAATCTTTCCAATCGAACAAACCAGCTCCCAATTCACAACGACATGACAAGAAATCAGTCCAAATCTAAGCTAAAGAAGCTAACATTAGCATTCTTTCCAGAAAGAATTGAAATCTAGGGCATGAAAGTTGGGGATCGAACTCACCTAGAGAGGCACGGGAGGTGCAATCCTGGATCGGAGAGCTTCCAGATCGGATTGGTACAGAGGGATAACGTAGCCTTAGGTTTTGGGGGCGGGATGGGAAGGGGGAAAAGGGTAAAGGAAAGGGAAGGAACCACCTCTCCTTTTTCTATTCCCACGGCCACACCGGAAGGACAAGGGCCGGGGACCTGCCCTCCTCTTAAAGAACCATCTGGACCGAAATGACCCTGTATATTCCGGGAATTTGCAATCCTGACACTGAATTTGAAATCCCTGGTAGGTGGTGGCTTTATGCTCTCCACCAACTCAATTTTGGTGAACTCATGGGGAGTAAAAAATAAAGCTGTTTTACTGTTCAATCGCTTGGCATATTTATGGATGATTCTTGAGTTGGTGTCTTGGAATCTTGAGACAAATTCTCCATGGTGAGGTTTTGGTTGTTTGTTCAATGAACAAGCATCTTACCATATTTTTATTTTGGGGCTAATCAAATCAATGTGCAATGAGATTTTGTTAGATGATGCCAGAATCATGAATTGCATCTTGTAATTGATTTTTTTCCTTTTGTTCTTCCACAAAAAAAAAAAAAAAATTACCTTTGTAACTTAGGATTCAAAAAGCTCGCTAACTAATTATTCATTCATTTTAATTAGATTTATGTTAGATTATATGTTGTGCATGCAGTTATATGAACACCATGCGTGACATTTCTTTAAAAAATTTATTATAAAAATTTTAACATGCCTAGTGATTTAAACTTGCTATGAAATAGTATATTAATTTCCTTTCTAAACTCCTTCACCATACAAGGTAGACCTTCCGCAACTATTTTATGTAGCAACTTCTAAATCTTAGTCATTTGATTCAAAGAAGAGATTTAGCTAAACTAAATTGCATTCATTCATAAGTTAAAAGATTTGCTTCATCTTTTTAAGTTTTAAAATCAAGGTAAGATTGAAAAACCACTTGGTGGTGAGATCATTATACTATTCCTTATCTATTACATTCATTTGGGAAGAAAAATGCTTTTAAGGTACTTATTGCATGCAAATAAAAAGTTCATCAATATCAAAATCACTAACTTAACAACTTCATGTCTAATTAAGCTTCTGTTATATTTGATAACAAATTTGTGGGTTGCATTGGTCGTTTTTTACCACATGGTAAGACAATTATTTGTGTGTACACAATGAGAGCCACATAGCATTGTTCATTGAGGAATGAAATTTCTCCAATGTGTAACATATAGTCTCTAAGTTATAAGATAGTGAAAGATGGCAACACCTCTTTGATGCTAGACCTGACTTTAAATAGGTGCGATCATTTATGGTTGAGATGGTATTAGATCAGAAGAAATAT
Source organism: Metroxylon sagu (assembly GCA_017589505.3). Lineage (NCBI taxonomy): Eukaryota > Viridiplantae > Streptophyta > Magnoliopsida > Arecales > Arecaceae > Metroxylon > Metroxylon sagu. Next base: position 14,164 of record JACVBY030000552.1, on the reverse strand, counting down.
ATATACCAAAGAAGATCTTAATAACTTCTAGCATGTAGCTCTAATGCTTCATAGCCTATCACAATCACAAGGTAAACAACTTGGAGGCCACAAAATGGTTATAGTCTTAAACTTCTTTTAGAAAGTAAATCATGCGATCGAATTATTTTTGAGAGTAAATCATGTGGCCAAACCACCAAAGAGCTCTTTCTAAGAACCTCGCCTGGCATGCACCATCCAAATCTTTCTATTCTATTTTACATGTAACATTCATGCACCAAATTGGAAGGCATGTGTTCTAAGGTCCTTTGGATTAAATGCCATGCCATGCCATCCCAATAAATTTGATTCTTCCATGTAACTTCTACCATGCCATTAGTGTGATCGATGAACCTCACAAAATCAGGAGAAATAGATTTCATGTGAGGTCTTGAATCACAAAAACTTTCATCTCAAATACTTTTTCTGCAATCTTGTGACACCTCTTGTAAAGCATCTGCCAATTGATCCATTTGGCACATCTAATACGGCATTTATCATTGCCCATAGTTGAATTCAAAAGCTATCAGAAAGTTTTTTGATGCTGCTTCATGGATTTGAGGTGTTCTCCACCAATAATTAAAAGCCTGGCCATTGCTGTCTCTCTCTCTATGATTCCAGTGCATGCAAGACAAGTCGACATAGACATATATCTTAATTAATTTGCTCTCAAGTCAAGCCACCCAAATAGGTTCCATGTGAGCTAAACGGTAGACACATGCCAACTTAAATTAAACTCTTCACATGAGCAAGCTAAGGTGAAGTGGAGCCGTTGACCAGCCCCAAAAGAAGATAGGTTGGTAGTGTCTGGAAGAAAAAAAAAAAAAAACTATGTATATTGGAGAACATGACAGAGAGATAAGTATTTAAACTTGGCAGTGCCTTCCACAAGATTTCCAGACTCCAGTAAAGTTCGGTGGTTGCACCCCATCTTCTGAAAGACTTGTGATAGCTGTGTTTGGTCTCACTACTTATTTTCTTGGTTACATACTTTTGCGTGTATGTCACGAAGAGCAAACCAGTGGTTGGAATTTGACAGCGAGGGCTGCCGATTTCTTAAAAGATGGTAATGCTGAGGTCCCCTCTTTTGAGCATGTTACTTGCTGTATGTCTGATTGTCCAAATATTAGTTTAGTATATACTTCTCTATAATTTTATAGCATTTAGGAACCAAGAGGAGACCTGTCCTTATAATTATATGTGGAATGATATGCTGTTCCAACCCAAGTCCAGCTCATCCAATAATTTGAAACAGCACTGTGTTGGCCTGACTAACTTGAAATTAATTTGATCCTCTCTTTTTTATCAGCCCTCTCAAGGAAGAAAAAGGAAGCAAGAGGATATCTGTGAAGGAACTCTGAACAGCCATTCTGAGTGTCTGAGCTGAAAGCCAGTCAGATAATGATCATGCTAGTAGCATGAGTCTTGCTAATTCTCTTGATCCTTTGTGTCTTCTTTTTTTTTTTTTTTTGATCATTTCCTTTCTCTTGACATCACATGAGTCCAACCTTTCACCTGTTTGGCAGCATAATGGTTGATATGGTGCTCTCTCAATCACTCAACTAGAATGGTAATACATCACTTTTGTTATCGACAAATTAATATCTCTAATTCCATGATTTAGTGAATTAATCCTGAAGTTGACATAACAAACCAAACATATTCGAAAGTATCAACTCTGAAGCATCTCAAGTCCACCTGTTCAAATTTTGGTTTTGCCAAAGGTGATCTAATATTTTGCTGTTTCGGAGTTCACTCCTCCCTTTTTTAAAAAAGAAAACATGGATATCCAAAGATCAATGAGCTAGAATGACAAGCCAATAGGACCCAATGCCTTGAGAGTCAGTACCTGTGCCACAACTGCGAACTGTGGATATTATTGTTTGGACCATGAATGGGTTAGGTGGCCAATCACTTGTCTTTTCTTGTTAAAATTTATTTACAGAACTTCATTAGTTGTTAAGAAAGCTACACAAAGGCAATCCAGTCAGAAATAAAAGACAAATTGGCAATGGAGAACATTAAAATGGTTACAGCTCTCTATCAGTAGGTAAAGGAAATGTAATAAAATATAGGAGAGTAAAACTTGGAAAGGGACAGCTAGCGTGTTCATGCTCTAATATCTCTCACATCAAGACGCAATAATTCCAAAGAATCCAGTTGAAGGGTTTCCAAATCTCACAACCTAAATGGCAGGTCATGCTTAAATGCATGACATCATTGTTTGAACATGGCTGTAACCTCACCTTAAATTTCCTGTCGATCCTTAGGGGTCCAAAGGCAAATTAAGGCCATCCCATCACTGGCTGGAAGTCAAAGGTGGGTGGGGTGCAAATAGGTCCCATCATATTCAAGTCCATCTTGTTCTAGAACAAATATAAAGTGTAAACTGGCTGGGTTTACAATTGAGACTATTTATAACCCATTTACCCTTTGGATGAAGTCAAACTCTTCATATCTACAGATCTGTATTTTTTGGACAACATTCAAGTTCTTGTCAAGTCTTGTTCCATGGGATTCAAGCCTCGGAAACCATATCCGAGCCATTGGATTTTGAGCCTGAAGCATAAATGAAGTCCAATAATGGTCATCTTCAGGCTTGACCTAGATCTTCCAGGACACTTTCATGCTACCTATCCCTGGAGGCTTGGAAGATACTGCTGCTCAAACTTCCAAATGCGCTTACCCTTGATGCACTGCACCTTAACATGCTCACCAGTTCTTGGTTGTCCCCTGTCATATGCTCATCATTGTTTATTATATTAAAGTTAATCACCAGAACTTAGGATTAGTGGATGGTCATAGACAGTGATTTAATGTTTCTTTGTATAAGTGGTTACTTAAAAGAGGATAAGAGTACATATAAGATTTACGTGTGGCTCAGTTAATAGATCTATATCCATATCGACGATGGTAATGTAAATTCTACAATGAAAAATATAGAAGATTATAAGTATTATCTATTCTCATAAATTCACTCTCATAAACCTAAGATTCATGCACATCCAACAGAAACTAGAATACCATTTTATACCCACATCTCTCCATTCATAACTTAAAGGGTTATACATATTAAAATAGAGAAGTCTTTTGCTGTATCCAATGATTTGGGAGCTGCATCCATTTTATGAATTGGAAGCCGTGTATTCTACAAATTAGGAGCCAAAGTTCTAGGTATATTAGGCTTGTAAACTCAATATTAGCCGTGTATTCTACAAACTCCTAACACAAATGCTATGCACCACCGTTCTTCTCCTCCAAACAATGCCACATTGGGTTTTCTTGATTTTTGAGTTTTCTTCATTTTGGGAATGTCTTTGATTTGAGAGATTTTAAAAATTAAAGAATATTAAGATTCCTTTAATTTGAGAGATTTTTCTTAATTTGAACGATTTCGATACTTAAGGAGATTTTTTTAAACCTTAATTATTTGCTATTTAAAATTTCTTTTCTTAATTGTGGCATATTTTCTTTTGAGTATTAAAGTTACAATCCTAAGAATGTATAGATGCCTGTAGCTTTTTATCGTAAAATAATAATATCAGCTTTTTTTTTCTTCAGACATCAAGTAGGTATTTTTTGAAGTCTGATTTCTTGAAGGAGTTATCTTTATCTTGATTTTTAATTTTATTCTTCAACGCAACCAAGCTCATATCACGTCAGTGTGGTTGGAAGGTATTTCCACATAGCGGCTGAGCTAAGAATAGATTAATAAAAATCTTTGGCATAACGAATGTATAGAATAATATTAAAATCAGGAATCTGTAATCAGTTTAACCACGACATTCTCTTGCCTCCATGCACATAAGATTTTTCTTATTGACAGCTCTTTCATTTTTTTTAAAACATTTTTCTTCTGTTGGTTTCTTTTGAAAATAATAGCTGAAAATAATAGCTGGGCGCAACGTTTCATCCGGAGTTGAGGCACTGTTGTCTAACAATCCTTTCACTTGTGAAATTAAAAATAGTTACCATAAAATTAAAGTTTATTTTAGTGATAGTATTTTATTTATAACATGTATGGTTATTGATGCATTTAAAAGTATTTTATAACAAAATTAAAATTTTACAAAATAATTTTAATTTTTTCTCCTATGTACTATCATTATGTTCCTCTTTCCTTTCAATTTTATTACTTTATAGTTTTATTATTGCATATACATGCTATCGTGAGTCAACTCATTCAAGCTATTGATCCAATCCCTCTGGATCTATAAAAAATCAAATTGAATTTTTAGATTTTAAAACATCATGAGAAGTTTCTTAAGGATGCCATCACAATTATTAATAAGAAAAAGATCTATCATATTATAGTCAGAACTTTTCTAATCAACGACGAAAGGATTCATTAATGAAAAATAGAGGTATCAAAACTCAAGATAATAATCTAATTAGGAGTATAAATTCATAGCTCAATTGGCCACTCGATTCACAATCATCCCACTTTAAAAATTATTATTTCATTTTGACATAAAAATTGTAAACAAGTCGATTCAATTAGAATCTTGACTTGTTTGACCCGTAACTGATTTAGGTCATATCTCAACCATTTAATTAGACTTTCTTAACTTGTTTAAGCCACACTTAATCCCTTTAACTTGATTTCATATGTTAATTAAATAGGTCATGCAAATTAAATTGAATTATCTCTTTAATTAAAAGTCAATCATAGGTTTGAATCTTTTAACTCGTTTAATAAATTGAATGATTCATAATTTTTTGACCTAACGTGCTTCTGGCTTTAAAAGATCCATTCTATGTTTAGATTTTTAACTCTTTTATCAAATTAGTTAGATTCAAGATGACCAATTTTTGATCCGACTTGATCTAGTCTAATTGCCACCCCTTGATCCAATTTATGTCAAGCATCATTATCATACTCTAAGAATGATCAAGTGGTGCATATTATTTCTAAGAAGAGAAAGTTGGTTGACCTCACCTATTAGAGTACAACAAGTCAACCTTATGGATAGGATTGCCTCATTGAATGTTATATGATAATCTTAATTAAACTTATTATGTGAGAATTAATCATCATAATTTGTGATTAATGAGTAGTTATGGATGGTTATTTTGGTATTTGTTATGCATCATGTATGGTTTACCAATAGATAGTTATTTTTATAAATAATATATATCAATGTGCATAACTACAAATGGAAAGGGAATTCAAATTTAGAGTGTTCTTTTTTTGGAAAACTAAGATAATTGGTCACCATTGAAGAGGACTTTAGCAAGTTTGTTTTTCTCAAAGTGATTTTTTTTTTTTTTTTTTTTTTGAAGTTATCTTTATTTTTTGAATCAGGCACATGATATATTCCTCTTCTAAACTTAGAGGAGATGTATATAAATTATGCAATCTAGCCATCGCACATGCTTAAAGCCCAGCTCTAAGCAGCCTGAACTACTACACTCATGACATACATAGGTGTGTGTATTTTTAACTAGTTGATGTATTTGATTATATTAATTGACAAAGAATTTGCCAAACCATCAAAAGAGTCATGATACGGCACATTAGGGAAAAAAAAAAAGAAGAAAAAACCCACTCAAATCAACCACTCAATGGTACTGCATGATTTACTTTGCTTCATGTGGCATATTTTATGAAGTTAATTCAAAGAGAATAGAGAATAGTGCAAGCTAACCAACTGGCATTTCAAGCCAAGGGTTGCTTTCCAAGGTCACTTTATTTTTCGTTGGGAGTACTGGTCTTGGTGCATGGAGGGTGACAAAAATGATAGATGGACCTTATGGTGAAGAATGAAGAGATGCAATGAAGCGTTTTTCTTTTAGCTAAAACATATTTTGGTACTCAAACTTTCACCCTAAATTTATTTTTTATCTTTAAATTTTCAAATAGTATAATTTTTTTTTTATATTACATTTACGTTATACCATTGCATGAAGTTGATTAAAATTAACGAAACAGCTAACGTGTCATCCTGAAGTGAACATATATATCCTGATTGATAAGATATTATATTAGTTATTTCAATGATTTTAACTATTTTATGTAATAAGATATTAGAAATATAATATTTTAAAATAAAAAAAGGATTAAAATATGAAGTTTGAGGGTTAAATTTTGTTTTTTATTTTTTATCATAAATTAAAAGAGTTTGAAAGAATAATACCTTGTTGATTGCATTTATAAAAAAATAAATTTTATAATGTTTCTAACCATACATAGATGGTATAGTAGATTAAAAGAAGCTCAAAGAGGTTCAAAGATGATATGAGAGGCTTAAAGTGATGTGATTAATAATTAATTTTAAAAAAAAATTATTAAAAACATCCTAGCTGAATATATATATATATATATATATATATATATATATATATATATATTACAGGCTACAATATCGAGAGGTCAAAAATCCGCGATACAGAGCGGCCAACGGTTTGATCAGTAGTTTAATAACGTTCGGAAATCAAAAGCCGACAATTAAAAGACAATTGGTAGTGCTCGTGATTCGAACTGGAGGATTAGCGCGGAAGTCCCATCCAACGGTCCTGGACACCCAACAGCTCGTGGAGCGCATTGCGCCCCTGGCGCACCCGTCGCTTAAACGAGAGAGCGGGAATTCCCAAAACTCTCTCTCTCCCTCTCTCTCTCTCTCTCTCTCTCTCTTTCTCTCTCACACACAGAGGTTTTCTCGCCGGCGAGTCTCTCTCTCTCTCTCGCTCGCTTGCATTCTACTCCACTAGGGTTTCATCTCGAAGCCCCGGAAACCTCAATCTCCGGTCCCCAAGAAGCTCTACGCTGGTTCTTGCTGGGATTCCGTTCGGGGATCTAGGGTTTCTGAAATGGGGTGGAGGAGGTAGGGCGGCCGATTAGGTCTCTGGCCTCCGCCCCTCGAAGATGGACGATAGAGAGGAGATTCCGGGAACCAGCGAAGCCAGGGGAGCCAGATTCCACTTCCTCCAGCCCAATCGCGACTTGCAGTCCAATTGGGAGGTCGATCTTGCCAAGAATCTTGAAGAGTACCTACTGAAGATTTGCTCCGGTGAGATCTCGTCCGACCAGGACCACGCGCTCCGCTCGGTGAACTTTGCTGAAGGTTTGATCCGGAAACCCTAGCAAAATTTGCTTTCGTTCTTATATATCTATTTTTTTGTCTACTTCTTTAATGGGGATTCTTGGGCGTAGCTGCGCTGCTGCTCCAAGGTTCAGTTCAGGTGTATAGCCGGAAAGTAGAGTACTTGTATTCTCTGGTTTTGCATGCGTTGGAGTTTCTTTCAGAGAAGAGGTGCGGATTCTGATTCTTGGCCTTTGCATTGCTTGATGCTGATTACGTTGTACTCTGATTAATTTGGAATCCACAACCCTAAATAATTTTTAAAAAAAGACTGACTCTTGAGGGCAATTTCTTGCTGCTGATATATTGCTATTGGTCGAAGTAATGCTCTTTAATTTGATAATGTTCTTATGTCAGGTTGGTTTAAGAGAAGGTTAATAGATAGGACAGATATAAAAAATTGGTTATTCGCTAGCATTAGGTGCAGCTAGTGCGGAGAGAAAAAATAGTCAATTTGACTTGCATTAGGTTCTATCAGTAGCCTATAAAAGGTTATCAGGCAAAGTAAAGGTTATATTTTTGGGCTGCATTAGGTGTAATTAAAGTATATTAGAATGGGCTTAGTGGTAAGATGGTAAATTTCAGTAAAGATAAAGAATTTATTTTAGAACTCCTTAAATAACGATATTAAGGGCTTGTCGGGATTCATAGGATGGATATACTGCAATATCTAAAAATTACAGGAAAGGACTGGTGCTTCATGCATATCCCATAAGGAAATTTATGTACTTGTTGTTTTGGGGGGTGAGAAAATTTCTGTTGTAAAAATTGCAATTTCTCCAGATTAACTTATTCTACCCTATCTTGGAAAATCTTGTATCAAACAACAGCATGAATCTCTTCTGGATGCAAAAGGAGGATGGCGTCCACAATAGAGGGAAACAAATTCAGATGCTGAGCAGTTGTTTTCTTTCTTGTTCTGTGGTATTTCATCTCACCATGTCGTCCCCCCTTTAATCCCCTCAGGGACATATAGATTGTGGTCGGAAATTATTCTGTTTGTCTAAATATAATGGTGTCCAGAGGCACCCAAACATGTAATAAAAGGTAATGAATATGCAAGGAGAGTGATCTTTAGTGGGATGCCTGTCCACCACTAGCACTCAGAAATTTTTTGAATTAGATTTGCATTGCAATGAGATCAACTAGTTACCCTTAATTGCTAATTGTTATGCGGTGGGTGTAGATTAAGAGTATACACTGTGTGATAGCTATGAGTTTCCTTAATTACTCTTATTTTCCTTTAATAATTTAAGTATGGTTTACAATGAATAATTAGATCGAGTTATATTTTCAAATTTTATGCCATCTTAGTAAAGGCGGGTTAGAGATATCTCCACATTGACTAAATGTTCCTAAAATATTTGAAACTAGTTTATTTTCATTATTGTGAACTTTAGCCAGATTTGCCTATGGCTTCCTAGTGACTTTTTTTAGAAGGGCTTTGTTGACTGGTTTGCTGCGTTTCAGAAAGTGAAATCGTTGAATATCTGGAGAGAAAGTAGCAAGCATGTCCGTACTCTGTAAAGCTGCCATAATTCTCTCATATTTTTGGAATTTAAAATTCAAGGCATCTTTGAGGTTTTGACAAGAGAAACTGTTGTATATTTGGAAAGAAGGGAGCAAATGGACATATGGAAATGAAAGAATGAAATTATATGATTAGTTGAGTTTAAAGGCTATGTACACTTTGTGATTGGCGGTAGGAGGCTGTGCTGATGGGCCTTGTATTGCAATTTAGAGAAATTTAGTAACTATGCCGGGATATATTAAAGTTTATGGAGAGTTAGATGGTGCGCTGATTGTTAAGATGGAGACAATCATGGTAAGGTGGTTTAAGTTGATTCACTGGGGAAACTGAATTCGTACATGGTGGAAACTTGCTGTTTGCGATTTGCATCTCACTGTAACTTTTTGAATTGCACTTGTTATGACCTTTACATGGGTTATAAAGGGACGATCATCGAAACTTTATGGTAGCCTACAATGTGCTTTGGATCGTCAGTTTTAGTTGCTTTGCAATTAAGGAAGGTAAAAGGATGGTAACATTTGGAGGGATGACTGACTAGTGACCAGGAATTGAACTCTTTTCTTTTTCTTTTCTTAACAGGATTAATCCCTTAAATAGTTTGAGAGCATTAATATAGTTTAGTTACACTATTACTCTCAAGACCTGCAATTGACATTGATAATCACATTCATATTATCTTGGTACCGACTTGCTACTACCATTGCCCTATAACGTAGTTCTTCTCTGCTATCATTTATATTATGAATAGAAAAAAAATTGATGGTGTTCTTTGCCTTTTATCAATTCCAATTTGCATTGGTAGTGATACTATTTGAGAAGTAAATGTGGTTGGATCTTTTGATTTCCTATATGTTAGTGAAAGAGTTGTAGACAGATGCATGGTTGAAATAGTCATTTGTAGGCCCTTTGACATTATAATATCTCGAAGAAGTGGTGCAAACTGTTTTGTTTTAAAGTCTTGGTAGGTACTGGAGACACACACTTTCACTGCCTTCATTTGCAGTACAAATATTATCAACACTTTGATGTTATTTCATTTCATGCAGTTCAGGCAGCACTTTGTGTAAGCAGGCAAATCTCTATTCTGGGTGGTCCACAAATATTTCTTGTGGGTGCCCTATCTGCTATCTGTGTTCCCCCTACCAAACCATGTTATCCATGTGTGATTTTCACATGCATCTATGCTGCTGTGGCTAAAATGATGCAATACATTAGTGTTCATCTGCATAGAAGTGTCTATGGAGGCAATCTAGATCTAATATTTGCCCCTTGATTTCTATTTCGGACAGCCTGGTGTGTCAATTTGGACCACACATGGCTTTGCATTTATATAGAAGTTTCTATGAAGTTAAGTTAGACCTAAAATTTGTACTTTGAATTCAATATCCCACAACTTGATGTGTTTATTAGAACTCACTGGAACTTGTCTCATAAGTTTTTAGAGTGACAGTATATTGTTGGGACCTCTTTTTGTTTGCTCTGACAAGCTTGTAGGTGCCATGTTCAAGCTGTTCTTTACTCACTTGGTGATAAATATTATGTGCTGTTTTGCCAACAGATTTGCAGCATTTATTTGTGTTTCACTGGGACAAAGGAGTCAATTAACAAATGAGTTAATTGTAGTTTATGATCGAAAAGCTGTTCTATTATAGACCAAATTCCCATGTACTCAGACAGTTTTGTCAAAGGCGCACCTAAGACGCCAAGAACTAGGCATTTCTTATACCTTACATGAGGCGCCTTCATGTAGGTATACATGAGGCGAAAAAAATACATGCTTTTGATCTAATTTAAAGCAGAAGAAAAGCATATCCTTCTAAATAAGCTATATCTGTAATTTTTTTAAAAGTTTATCGTATTTCTTAGATTATGTTGACTTTTATGATGTACGATTTTATACGTAATTATTTTTTTTATTTTATAAAAAAGCTAAAAATTGAAATATAGAGAGATGAAACATAAAAAATTATGCTATCATTTAAGAAAAAGGAGAAAAGAAATCAAGGGATGACATATTTCAACTGAGAAAAAGAAGGCTTTCCATTGAGCTAATAGGCTAAATATATTACTATTATGATTTTTTTAGCTTTTTTTCATTATATGTTATAAATCTTGTTTATAAATTATTCTACTATTTATTTTAAAAATGTATGCATCATTTCGCTCAGATGCACGTAAAAATGTACTATTTATTATACCATGTTATTATGATACTTTTGCCAGTATGGGCACTGCTAAAGGTACTTCAACCCTCGATATATCCAAATTAGTTATTCAAAAAAATGCTTTATGTTATTTTGTCTCCTTGCGTGAATTTCTTTTTCTGCAACTTCATACAACTAATGATATAATTAAAAAAATCAGTCTGTGATTGTCCTTTTGTTTCTATGTTGATGTTATGGGCCTAATGCCACCTATGTGTACTAGTTGCTGAACTAACCTTTTTGTTTTATGTTGATGTTATTATGGGTCTACACCTTTGAGTTGTCTTTCTACTTGCCTTCCTGCCACATGTGTAGTACTTGCTGAACTCTCATAACTACAAATTTTAGACATTTTAGACAGTGTTGAGCTTGGTTGGGTGCAAGATTCACTGTGAGGGTGGAGAACTTATATTATCTAAATTTTCTCTTGCATCTGTCAATTGATGCGTGATGTCATTAACTCTTGATTTGGTTTGGCATCAATCATTAAATTTTTCAGAATATATAACTTCAACATCTGTTAGTTGCTGTTCAAGGCTTTCAGTTTTTGGCAGTTAATGATGGCATTATTATCATTTTTCCCCATCCTGCATATCATTAGAGGTGTGACTGGGCTTAGTTTTAGGCCAACGTCTGTTCAAATTTGGGCTGAACATCAGGTCTGGCTTATTAAAAAGCTCAGATATGCTAGGCTAATCCTAGCCCGCTGCAGCCAAAAATGTTGTGATAGCATGATTATGTTTCTCGTTCTTTTTACATCCTTAAACTGCCATAACATGATCATGTATCTCATGCTTTTTATCCTTAAACTGCAATGGCTATCGATTGTTCTCTGTTTTACTTCTTTGGGTGTCATTCTTTATTATCCTCATTTGTTGGTTGAATATGCTTCAATGACAGTCTGATGTTATCTTTAGGTTCCAGTGGTCATTTAATTTTAGGGTGCTATCTTTCTTTGTTGATGGTCCTCCTGCATGGTGATTTTATAAGAAGTTTTCTTGAACAGGCAATATCAACAAGAAAATGCTTCCATTCAGCCTGATGGAAGTGAATCTGGTGCAGTTGTCAATGAAGGGAATGAGATATTTTTTGGGTTAGATGATGTGCCTGGTAATGAAAAATTGCATTCTTTCTTTCTTTCTTTTTAAAGAAAGGTCTATCAACTCACTTAGCAACCAATTGATTTTCACAAGCAGTTGAAGCAAAGAATTGTTTAGATGGTGGACTTGGTAAAGATGACACTTCAAAGCATTTTCAGAAGCCTCCTGCGAATTTGCTTGTTCTAGAAGGAGATTGTTTAGATACCAGTGGTGATGCTAGTGAATTAGAATCATATCTGGTAATATTATGTTGATCATGTGAATCTTGCCATTACATAAACAATTTTGTCTCCGTTTCTGATGCTGTTGTTTGATCATGTTTTTTGCAGTTAGCAACCTGTGATTTTTATGGAGATTTTCTTCTGTTAGACCCCTGCGATGTGGGAGCTGTTTATGATTTTTTGAAAACAAATGCTGTTGGTAAAGAAAATGTTGCACCTCATAGAGGCAGCTCGATCAGGTCTAAAACTCGCCACAGTATTTTAACTTCTCCAACAGGAAGATCTGGGGCAACCGATCATAGGTCAAGTGTTGGGAAGAACCAAGGCATCAATCTGAACGAAAATATGGAGAATAACTGTGCATTTGAATTTAACAATGATAATCATTGTTCTGGACCTCATGTTGACCCTGATCATCCTGATGATGATATGTGCCATGTAGAGGAACCAAATTTAGGATTTTCAAATGGTATGGATGATTCTGATGATGATATTGATGATCCATGGAAGCCTCTAAATCCTCATGAACCTGGAAACTTGAAGGTGAAACCATTCAGAAAGGGTATGTTAAAACCCTGATATCATTTTTTTTCTTTTTTTTTCTTTTTAAATTTCTGTTACATAATGATTTTATTTTTCTCCTGTCTTGAATAGTTAAGGGTTTTGGAAGGCAGGTGATTCATAATGCCAAGAAAAACACTTCAACTTCTCAGTTTCCTATTGCAAAATTGGATGGTATTATCAGCCAAGAGTTTGCAGAATCATTTGAAGTAAAACACCATTTGCAGGAAAGGCTACATGCTTCTCAGTCCCTGCCCCTCTTTGAAAAGGTTCTTGCTAAAAGTTTCTTCTATTGTTCATTGTCACTGACCTTTACGTCTCTTCACTCCTCCAAAGTCATGATTGATTTCTTATTTGTAGCTAAGAAGATCACTTACTTTTGGAGAACAAGAAGCTTATGATAACTTTGGTGGTTTTGAGGACGAAGATGATGATAATGGAGGGGAAAATCACTCTCCTGATTTTGATCAAGTGAACCTTGATCTGCCAAACAGTATGCATGATATGGACACTGAAGTACCATTTTGCCACAGGAAGGTTCGTGTATGTGAACTCTGCTTTCTGCTTTATGCTTTGCCAGGGACTAAGTTTATGCTTAATATGACATGTATGTGATCATATGCAGCAGAGTGATGATGCTGCGACTTGTGATCATGTTGAAGGTCTTACACAGAATGATCTAGATTCTTATGCAACCCTTGAAGATTTGTGCCGCTCACATCTGGTACATGACTAATTATTTATCTATTCATCTGACGCTCTTTCTATCTGCATGTGCGTGCTTTATTATGGACCCTCATGCCACATTATAATGTATGATATGCTATCTGATCTTCATTTCTTGAACAGTAAATGATTCTGAAGGGATATTTGCAACTTTTATAAATGTATTTTTTTAAATAAAAAGCTAGCAATAGCAAATATAGTTGTCGCTTTACATTCTAATATCCAATTGCGCAATGATTTTCTTGGTTGAATGTTTGATGAATGACTTGATTTGACCTGCAATAGCCCAATCTGAGCTATTTAATAAGACTTCCCCCTCCTGGATCTTTTCAGAACATATTGATTATTCCAACCAGGCTGACTGTTTTCCATAGGGCAATATGAATAGAAAAGTGGATACATAGGTTGACATATGGCTGGTATCTGCTTCTCTAATGTCCACTAATCAGAAAACAAATATTCCTTTATCAATTGGGAAAGAACATAAATATAGTATTGCAAATTTCCTTGTTAATCAACTCCATCATTGCCTTTTAGCTCAATGGATCTAAATATTCTGAGGTCCCTATTGCTCAGCTAATCGGCAAATGAACTTGCTTGTCTCATTTGTTTTATTCCATAAATCAACACTAACTATCAATTTATTCATGCCTTGCACACCATTCAATCCAAAGTCTTTTCATGATGCCTTCTTATTGAACGGGTAGAAGATAATGATGCA